>ML058457.1:2355000-4755000 GCA_003013855.2 Liriodendron chinense
TTTCTTGCCTGTTCAAAAGCATCATAATCAGTAGAAAGAAATCATGGTGAGCTAAACATGTCCCAAGTATAGGTAAACTTACTTCCCACCCAAATATTGGTAACTTGTGAACAAAAAGGTCAAGAACATCCTCTTTGCAGATTTCAAGAGTAAATTGCGAGACCTGATCTGCATTTGGTTCAGCTTCCCCATCTCCAGAAAGCAAGAGTCTCATTGCAAGGAAATTCTTTTCAACTTCTTCTAGGGCCTGTTCAAATGGAATATGACTGTATTTCAAGACCCAGTATTTTCAAATGAATGATTCAAAGCCTAGTTGTTTCAATTAGTACAAGAGAGCACTTATCCTCATAACATCACCCAAAGAGTTCTGCAGAAATTGATATATTGGCAAATCAATGCCACACTGTTACTATCACCATCTAAGAGATTAGTGTCTAATTCAAGTACATATTGCCAATCTGTAGTGATCCTCCATTTGTGAAAATAGAAAATAAAAGGAAGGGTGCAGTTCTTTAGTAATACCTTCTTGTAATTAACATAGCATAGTTGGCAATAACATTACCCTTTCGTAATTGCTTCTTTGTGATTAGTTCTAATAAAATTCACCATTTATTGATTCAAAAAAAAGAAAAGCAATTCTCATTTCAACAGCAAGAAAATCAATATGCCAACCAGCTCAGCAAAGCAGCAAGGCAGTTTGGATTGTACGGATGCATCCCAGGGTATAAGGCCCAATGGCATCCCTACTGAGCCTGAATTAACCGTAGTCTACCCACCTAGAAAAAGAAGAGACAGAGATAAAGTTCAACCAATACTCCACTGTTAAAGAGCAATTAATGCGAAAAATCTGCATCAATCAGCAATCATTTATATGAAAATTTAATCCACAACCAAAAATATTGTTGAAATATGTTGTCTGTTGTCCATACTAAAAAATAGCTGTGGAATGCACAAACTCAAAAGGGAAAAATCATGAATAGCTTCACAATAGGCTAGGGGAAAATACATGAACTCTGATAGAAAAATAAAACAATGAACCATTTCAATGTCCAAAAAATACCAAATAGAATAAAAAATTAACTACACAATTTTGAGCAACTAATGAAGCATATGATTTATATGCATATATGCCCATCTCAAGTTTAACAGTGGAGATTGATGAGTGATATCTTGCCAAGTGATTCTGTTAAGTCAGCAGGTCAGTATTTGTTTTCCATAGCAAATTCTAGAAGCCTACATCAATCGCTTCCTTCACCTCTTCTTCGAAGAATGGCTTCTCCAAAGCGTCTGCCCTGGTTTCAGATATGCACTCAAAAGTTAGATTATTCAGAGTAGGTCTCTTCCCACCCTCATCTGTGAGCAAATTCTTATGATATTGGATCACTGCCTCACAAACTTGTTCTTTCCTTTCAAACCTTCTCCCATCCACAACAGTACTATTTATTTTGTTGGCTCTTGCCCTGACGCTTGCTATGCTATGGAAGAACTTCGTCATTTTATCACCCTCTTTTAGCCACGTTGCTATTGACCGGTGTCTCCATTTGATCTCTCCCTCCTTAGAGATCCGCATACTCAAGAGACTTTATTTCTCAACCCCTTGTCTTCCTTCGCTAGTTCCTCCACTTCCACCTTAAAATCAAGTGCTTGGATTCCCATTAGAATTTCTTCCATCTCTGCTTCGCGCTTCCCCATTGTCTCCATTTTCCATACATTTATTTCTCATTTAGCAACTTTAATTTCTGGCTTAACCGGTACCCTGCATAGTCGTCAACCTTAATTGATTCCCACAAATCCTTAATCATGCTAGGGAATCCTTTCAGCTCTAGCCGCATAACTTCGAGTCTAAAAACCTCAGCCCCCAATTTTCCACTTCAATGTCCAAAAATATTGGGCAATGGTCAGACACTGGTCTTGGCAATCTCCTTTGCTGTGCTAATAGGAAATGCTCTATCCACCCCAATGACACAATAAATATGTCTAGTGTGGACATAACTGCCTACTTCCTATCCATTCAACCAAGTACTCCGCTAAATAGGAGATCCACCATTTCATGGTTGCCTAACCATTCCGAGAAGTCCTTCATGTTGCATGTACCTTCCCCTTGTTTAATTTTTCCTACGAGAATCTGATCACATTGAAATCCCCTCCTATTCACCACAGCACATCCAATCTCTTCCATGTTGAGTTTAGCTCCTCTCAAAACTCTTGCCCCCTTGTTGTCTGATTTGGTCCGTATATAGTTGGAAGCAACCATCGAAATCTCAACTTAGAGTCCTTTAGCACAACCGAAACTGAGAACACACCACACCGGGAATCCTCTCTAACCCATAGTTGATAATCCCATGCAACCAGAATCCCCCTTATTGCACCTACTACATCTAGAGATACCCAATCCTTTGTCTTTATGCTCCATACAGAATCCATCAACTTTCAGTCCACTACATTGAGTTTTATTCCTTGCAGCGCAATCACCCGAGCCTTTGATCTGAAGCACATATCCTCGACCTACCCTCATTTCTGTCAGCATCCCAGGCCGCTAACATTCCAACTTAGTATCTTCATTTTGGCATCAATCTTCCCCTCCTTTCCTTTCTTGCCACCCCTGACAAGCTCCCTAACTCATAATTGACCATAGAATTCAAACTCACCAGTTCTCTGAAGCCTTTGGGAGATCTTTGGATCATTTTTTGTTGCACCAGATGCATCTTCTTTGTCCCTCGCTCTTCTGCAAACAAAAATAGTGCCACATTGTCTTCCTCCCCTTCTCTTTTCCTCTTTTCCCATCTCAATCTTTTCTTTTTACCAAAAACTGTTAGTTTGTGAATCTTAACTTGTATCTAACGTAGGAAGGGAACCCCCTGATGAAGGGCGTGGATCAAGCACATTCGTATCGCACGTGAACCGCAAAAGATCAAGGAAAGTTGGGCAAAAATCGTCAATTTTCGTATTGATGGACCAAAAGAAGGCGGACCATAAATAGGCCATAACTTTTGATCCGGGAGAAGTTACGGAACGCACAACATATGGATTCCTACTGAAATTTCGTTTCGGGGTTAACCGACCCACCAAAGTGGGTCGCATCCGTCCATTTCACCAGAAAACGTGCGGTTATAGCAGAAAAACGGAATTTTAAGGGGGGGGGGGGGGGGGGAATTTATTGTTTTTAGTAATACCGATTTTAGTATGTTTCCTTCTTTTTCTAGAGTTTTTGTTTATTTAGGAGTTTCTATTTTCGTTGAGCAATGAGTTTTAGAAATAATCTACTTAGTAGTAATGTTTAATTAAGATTTTACTATTTTTAATAACTTTCTATTCCGGAAAACTTACTATTTTTAGTAAGTATGAATTAGGGTTTAGATTATTATTTAAAAGCATTGTTATCACGATTTTAATTATTCAATCAATTATTTTATATTTTCTATGAATTATTTCATTTTATCTTCTCGTGGATTTGAGAACACCTTGAGGATTCAAGGTATCTATCAGGTGGGGGAGACGATGATCAACCCTACCACATCCTCCCTGCATCAATGGTATCAGATAGAGGATTCTTCCTTGGGACGATGGCCTCTAATAAAGGGTCGGATCTTCATCCTAAGGACGGTGCTCCAAGGGATTATATCACGACGGCAGCTTTCGATGAAGCACGACGGGAGAATCGGTTGTTCCTGCAAAGTATAAAGGCAACCCTCAACCAAATCGGAGCAGCGTTAAATCTACCCCAAGCCCAAGGGGACAATCAACCACTACCTCCCGTGATCACCATACGAAACAGTCCCATATTCCGTAGAGCACCCCAGGTGGCCAATCGCTAAGGCTGGTCATGAGCTGAGTCAGCTCGAGAAACTCGATGGACTCGACTCGAAAAATCTCGCCTTGACTCTATGGGACAAGTCAAGCCAAGCTTCATTTAGGAGCTCGAGTCAGAAGTCAAGTTAAGTTCAAGCATTGGGTCACTCAACTCGACTCGACTCGATTCAAGCTTGACTCAACTCATTTCATATATATATTTGTTAAAAAAAAAATACCCTAATCTTCCTATTTCTTAGCTCTCTCTCTCTCTCTCTCTCTCTCTCTCTCTCCTACACATGTTGAGGGGGTTTCTTAATCCTACTATTTTGTTCAAGTAAGAACATTCCTTGTTGAGCAAACCTAATGGATTGAGTAATTTCAAGAAGAAAACATGGTGAGCACACAGTGGTTGTGTGTTTTACATGCTGTACAAAACAGGTGCTATGATAAGACCACACACCATACACCTCTACAAAACAGGGGCTATGGTAAGACCAAACACCATATGCAGTTATATTTTACGAGCAAGGTGATGCATCTGATCCATGAATCAGCTAAGCCTCATCATGAAGATGGTCCGCACAATAATCAGGGCAATCCATTCATGTGGTGAGCTATGCATGTACTGTGTTAATCGATGGTTCAGAAATTGTTACTAGTGGTCTGCATTCAATGCGTGCGTGACCTAGCCAATGAAAAGACCGATGAAAGCTAGGCAATTTAAATGGTGGGGTCCCACCTGTAGAAATACTATTCGCCCCTAATATATGTGTGACTTCTTGAACTTAATGTTGTTGACTTTTAATTTGTATTTTGTAGCAAAAAATATAATAAATTGAGGTGGGAGCAAGCTCGCCTCGACGCGATCCACTAGCTCGCCTCGAAAGGTTTAGCAAACAAGGCAAGCTCCAATGGTAAGCTCGAGGGTGAGCTCGAGCTCGAACTCGAGGAGAGCACGGACGAGTCAAGCCAAGCTTGGCCCACCCCGACTCAACTTGGCTCGATGTACAGCCCTACCAATCGCAGGGCTACCCCAGATGATTCAGAACCCATCGATAAAGAGGTCGAAGACATCATCGTACGATGGCCTACGCGTGGGAACGATTGCGGGGATTATGTTGAAAGAGATTTTCGAGGTAATGCAACTTCGGATGAGGTCTCTAAAGTACAACCCACCACCATCTCAAAGGATGTTCAAAATTCTGAGGAGGAAATCAATACCTCAATCACAGAGGAGAACGAACATGTGGTCAATCAGATTTCTACTGCCGATTCGGTGTTGCCATAAATTGATGAGAGGGCTATCAATTTAAATGATGCTCCAATTTCAGATAGCCCCACTACTGAAGTTTCTATACTACTAGAAATTGAGGGCGAAGAAATCAAGACAGTAATGATCGAGGCCTTAGTCAAGCAAGCAGCGAATGTGGATCCCCTGTATATCGCCAAAGATGTGGTGTCATGATTGCCAAAGTTCAAAATTATTATGTTTGATCCTGTGACGACATTAATGACACCATCTTCAACGTACATTGAAGAGGTGGGTAAGCGAAGGCGTGTGAAGTTGAGTGTGCATCATGGCCCGTTATCAACGCATAACTCGAGGACGAGTTATTTTGAAGTGGAGGGGTCTAATGTAGGACAAGAACCCCCTGATGAAGGGTGTGGATCGAGCACATTCCTCTCGCACATGAACCGCAAAAGATCAAGAAAAGTTAGACAAAAATCGTCAATTTTTGCATTGATGGACCAAAAAAAGGCCGACTGTAAATCGGCCATAACTTTTAATCCGGGAGGAGTTATGGGACGCACAACATATGAATTCCTACTGAAATTTCATTTCGAGGTTAACTGACCCACCAAATTGGGTCGTGTCTGTCCGTTTTACCAGAAAACACGCGGTTACAGCAGAAAAACGGGATTTTAGGGAAAAATTATTAATTTTAGTAATTTCGATTTTAGTGTGTTTCCTTCTTTTTCTAGAGTTTTTATTTATTTAGAAGTTTCTATTTTTGTTGAGCAATAAGTTCCAGAAAGAGACTACTTAGCAGTAATGTTTAATTAGGATTTTACTATTTTTAATAACTTTCTATTTCGAGAACTTACTATTTCTAGTAAGTATGAATTAGGGTTTAGATTATTATTTAACAGCATTGTAATCAAGATTTTAATTATTCAATCAATTATTTCATATTTTCTAGGAATTATTTCATTTTATCTTCTCATGGATTCGAGAACACCTTGAGGATTCAAGGTATCTATCAGATGGGGGAGACAATAATCAACCCTACCACGTCCTCCCTACATCAGTATCTAAGCAAGGTTCTCCAAAAAAATTTCCCCCGTGATCGCGATTGCAGGGCCTTGCTGACGTCAGCAACTGTACCATTTGTACGGACATAGTGGACCAAGAAGGGTATGATCTAATCAATCTCGTCTAGCAATAGCGACAAGAGACTCTGGGTAACAGCTCGAAATTTTAAGGGTCGAGTACAAACTCGATCCCCGATATCTCGGGAGTCACTCATGCGTATGCGGATGCATGTAAGCAATATTTGATCCACGTGGCACCAAATCCCAATGATGGGTCAAGCAAAGCAATGAAATAAAGATATAACTGGAATTAAGTGATCTGAATCTATAATATACAGTACTATCTCATAAAAGGGGTCCCTCCAACCGGTCTAATAAGGCCCTGACTAGTGTGTTAGCTCGTGGTGCACCTGCATCAATGAAATTGCCTGGTTGGTGTTTTAAAACATCGTCCCATAATGGGAGTGAGTGATCAACTCAATAGTTCCATTTCCCTAAGTTACTCAAGCACAAATGTAATCAAACGTAGGTAATGAAACAAACGTGCATACATAGCAGTCATAAGCGTAGACATATGACCGTTTGGTCACAATAGACGGTGAGTGGCACCACTAAATCACCCGCACAGACACGAGCCGCCAGTGAATAAGGCACCACCCCATCACCCGCACAACCACATCTTGTATTATTAATGCATGAATGCATGAAGTGCAAATGCATGCCCGATCACCGATATGCCACAGCAGACAGTGAGTGGCACCACCACATCACCAGCACAAACTAAGCCACCAGTGAATAAGGCACCACCCCATCACCCGCCCATCATGAATGCCATGTCGAACCATACATGATTAGTCCAACCTTTAATTATTCCGTTTTATCATCCAGTCGGTTGGCAAAACCACTGTACCATCATTCTATCACCTGGCCAACCTGGGACCATTTGGCTCCCTGGGTGGCAAGCACATATCATCGCCAGTAACCCCTCGAGTCGTGCCTGAGGGCCCGATTTGGTCGTGACTCGCCAGCAACGCCCAACTCAAGTGAGAGGGGGCTCGTCACTCCAACCTATAGTCAAGTGGTAGACTCGTCACCTCCACAAGTGCTCAATGGACACTATGGGGAGGCACCACCCCAGCATAGGCCAACAGCTCGGGCATAGGTCCCATACCACCATCCCTAGCTCATGAGTCTTAGGGATCGATTCGCCGTACGGTTTTAAGTGGGCCCGTCCAGTGGTAACATTGGTTCTCAAATCCGAATCGAAGCAACAGATCAACTCAACACATCCAACCCGAAGTCGGGCCGGCACCTTCGACCGAGAAGAAGACGAGAAGGCCGACCTTGGGCACGTGCGGCCCGTGTGGTCCTCCAACCACAGCTGGTCACTCGTGCTCTACGCCAATCGAAGACACCAACCCAAGGGCAATCGACCTCAAGCGGTCACCCCGTTTCTCATCCATTTACCGAACCGAACAACATGTAAGACAAATTTACACGAATAAGAACAATGCAAATTAGCAACAGCATAACTTCAAATCATTGAGTAGTTAATTTTAGCACTCCAGGAGCAATAACTACATGGATTCATCATGAATTCTGGACTTTCACAATAAACAACTTCAATTAACACCTCATAACATAAGGCAAACTATTTCAGCAAAACAACATAGTTAGGCAATATTTGGATGTGCATGCAAGTTATACCAAGTACCCATGATGACATTCAAGCACATGCAAGCAACATGCAGCATATGAAACAAATATTTAAGCATGATAGAGCATTCTTACATTAACTTAGGAATACAATCCTAGTAATTTTAGGCATTAACCACATCTAACTTCATTTGGATCCTAAGCAACCTAGAGATAATGGTCCACACCTTAGTCTCTTGAAGAAATCTAGGGTATTCCTATAAAATGGAGTTTGCATGTTAGGGATATTGAGGGATTCTTGCAAGAAAATTGAAGAATTTTGGTGTAGGGCTCAATTCCCTTACCTTTAGGGCTGGATTAGTGGTGTATGGGGTAGCTCTTACTCTCTACGTGGTGGTGGAGGCGAGACGAGCGTCGAGGTGTGACATGCACGGCTCTCCCACATCAATTCCTCTTCTTCTCCATCTCACAACCTCTCCCAGCTTCTCTCTCAGATTTTTGCTAGAGAAATGAGAAAGAGGGCTGGAAAAATGGCTTATATGGGTTGGGTCAATTGGGGAATATGGCCTTAGTACTTTTAGTCACATAAAAATGGCCTTTTTGGGCCTGTTTTGACCATGTTGGGCCCACCTGGCCCATCCGACCTAATCCATTAAATAGCTTTCCCAAGGCGAGATCTATCTACGATTACGATTTCACGTCATTTGGACACGAGGTTTATCAGATGTAGGGTAATGAGCATTCAACGATCAACGATCATCGATCGGGGCCGCGACTTTGGGGACATGGTTGATGTTATATTTAGACCCTAGGCTCTAAGTTTCATCGACATGCAAGGGTCCTAATGGCCCACCTAAGGAAAGGTGAAATTTAGTAATAATTTCCTAACTTTGGTCTTGGTGCAAGTGTACTTGCGCTTTCAAGTGCTCATGATGGGCCCCTTAATTCCGTGATTCGGGCACTAGCTCTACTATGGCACCTGGCCTAGGTTGCCAGGCCCAACGAGAGGGCCGTCTAACTTAAGTTTCGAGTTCGGTGGTCCACTAACAGGCGGTCTAAAGCTCATTTGGCGATTTTAGCTATTTAGAGGATAAGAGTTGAAGGTGTGATTTCTTGGGTATGATATGTGGAGTCCGATCTACCTATGTTTGAAGTTTGGCCGCTAGAAAGTTAGCGGAATTGGTGTTCTAGCCAGATCCATTCTCACCACTTTATCCTAAGTCATACAGGACATTGATCTAATTCAGGTTGTGAGTGTGATCTGACTGGTCAGTTGTGTGATTATTAGCTAGATGTTCATTATGTTACGGTTAGATAGATTTATTGACATGTGGAGTCCACTAGATCTTGGCCCTATGTTTGTAGACCACATGATTAGGCTCAAGGTTTAGATGATCAAGCGCACCCATTAGCTTTCTAAAGGTGTCTAATCGAATTTGTATGGTTCTTCAGTTTTCCTGATTAACTAATGGTTAGTTCCCTAGGATCTCGGCCTTCGACTCATGGATCTCGAGGTTGGGACCAAAACTAAGCGATCCGGTGAAGTCAATGGCTCTCTAAGGATATATAGTCAAACTTGTATGGTTAGATTCGTGTATTAGAGTCATCTACATGTTCTATTAAATTTGAATTCCCAGAAACGAGGTTCCTTAAGCGCTTTCTAGATGTTTCGGGTCTGAATACAGATACATGCACCTATGCTTGCCTAGCAATTCAGGAAAAATTTCTAGTGACGCTCGAGTAACTACAATACCCAAGTCGGCAAAAATCCAAGGCATTACACTCGGATTGTGCAATATCTCTTTGGACTTACTTCTGAATATTAAGGTGTTGATGATCAAATTACTATTATGGAACCCTTTCCATATCTTCTTGTTGTCTATGCTCTTGTTTAGTGGTTGCCACTTCGTCTTTTGCTTCTCCAATAGTATCAAATAGATCTGCTTACATGGCATGGGGTCGTCCTACTTATAGTTTTGGCACTAAAGTCCCAAGTTCGGGGATCCATGGTAGTAGCCATGGTGGTCGAGGCAGGGGCCACAATATTGATAGAGGTGATCGTGGTGGTGGCGTCCGTGGCCATGACCGTGATAGTTCACTTGTGTCTGTACTTACTATGGTGGAACAAATCATATTGTTGACTGATATTGGGATATTATTGGTCGTCTTCACAAGCAGGAGCGTATTAGGTGAGTGTTACTCCTTCTAACTCTTTGAGTCTTCTCCTCCTACCTAGGCCACTTTCACAATGCTTCAGGTGCTGCCTACCACAAGTGTTTCTATCACTATATCTCAAGAGACATGATGCCTTGATGCAACTTCACGGTCGTGATGCGGCATCTACCTCCAAAGCTTCTATTGTCCAATCAAGGACTACACTTTATGTGTCTTCTCGTCCCTCATCCTAGGTCATTTGACTCCGAAGCCACTTCTCTTATGACTAGTAAGTTTCATATTTTCAAATCTTATCAGTCTTCCACCTTTTGTTATTGTAGTTGATGGTAACCAATCTCTCGTCTCTGGAACTAGTTTCATCGCCCTTTCTCCCACTATGGACCTTTCATCTATTCTCCATGCACCTAACTTTCCACTTAATTTATCGTCCATTACCTCTCTTACCAAGTCCCTAAATTGCTCTATAACATTCTTCCCTTCTCACTATGTTTTTCAGGACCTCTAGACGAAGCAAACAATTGGTGGGGGCCATGAGCATAGATGGATTTGTTTTTTAGATGATGTCACTATAGGCAATGTTGTTAAAATCGTTATCATATCGCAAATCATAGTAGGGTTTAAATCGTATCGGATGGCAAATCGTATCGTAAATCGTAAGATTTTTTATAATTCTTAAAATTTTGAAAAAAAATATAAAAAATATAAATAAATCAAAAAATTTCTTTGAAACTCATCTAACCTTCCCTTTGCCATCAATGTGCACCAAGTGATACCATGTTAGAAGGGTCCTTTAAAGGATTCATATTCCTTTACCATTTGTCTTCCATGAAATTTTCCTTAAACAAAAAAATACGGGGGTCCTTTAATAATTCATGTTCTTTTTACCTTTCTTGAATGTAGAATCACGGTGGAAAAGAGGCCTTGGATATTGTAGACTGACAAAAAAATATATTTTGATTTCTAAACATCATTCCATAATTAGTAAGTCAGCATGATCGTAACCATATCCATAAAAACATTACAGTTAAGTCATACATCAATTTGTGTTCCGACCAATTAAGACATAAGAAAGCCCAAAAAAAAAGCTACATAATTTAACATTGAAGAAAATATATATCATTTAATCTGTTATAAAGAACAAATAAAAATAATTTACCTTTTCTAAACGATTCTTAAAGCCCCCACTAATTTAAAAACATAAAATGAAAGGCAAGTGAAGCTTAAAATAGAAGAGAAGAAGTATAATTTGAATCGTAAATCGTAGGAATCAAACCATAGAATCGTAGGATTCATATAAAAAGGGATTCAAGTTGGGATTCAAATCGTTTTGCTTAAGATTCGACTAAAATCGTATATCGTAAATCGTAGGATTTTGACAACACTGACTATAGGAGCTACCAATGTTTTGACTTTAGATAAGGAGTCTATATCCATATGGCATTGTCGTTTAGTACATCCATCATTGTCTAGGTTAAAGCATATGTTTCATTCTATTTCTGCTACTAAGCCATTATATTGTAATACTTGTGAGTTTTCTAAACATCATATGATTGTATTTTCTCCAAGTTCATCTTAGCGGAAGTCCAAGCCTTTTGAGTTACATTCTAATGTTTGGGGTTCTGCGCTTGTGAATTCCACTTCTAGCTATAAACACTTTGTTTCTTTTAATAATGATCATTCTAAGATGACATGGATTTATCTAATGAAATCTAAGAATGAGGTTTTTGATATGTTCGATGTTTTTCATAATGAAGTCTCTACTCAATTCCAATATTCTATTTAAGTACTAAATTCTGATAATGGTGGTGAATATACGTTGAGGGCCTCTTTGCTCTGTTTGCAGGACAATGGTATTTTGTCTCAGACAACATGTCCAAGGACACTACAACAAAATGGTGGGGCTAAAAGGAAACACCATCATCTCCTTGAGGCCACTCGTGAACTTCATCTTGGAATAACTATTCCTAAACATTTTTTGGATGGTGCATTGTTAACTGCTACATTTCTAATTAATAGAATACTATCTAGAATCTTATTAAATAAGTCCCTTTTTTAAAGCTTACACCCTCATGACAAAGCCTTTGCCTTACCTCCTAAGATCTTTGGGTGTACATGTTTTGTTCATATTCTTGATGATGGTAATGACAAGGTAAGTCCAACATCAGTTAAGTGTGTCTTCTTGGGTTATTCTCATTTTCAAAAAGGGTATAAATGTTTTAACCTCTAATTTGTAAGAGGTATGTATTAGTTGATGTCACCTTCTTTGAAGATCTCTTACTTCTCTTCAAGAGGGCATTCACTGAAAGATCCTCTTACTAGTCTAGTCAAGGGGAGCTTCCACGACACAACTCTATACCCCTCCCGAATCCCTTCTTTGAAAAGGCTCACCCTCCTTCTGAGTCTACCACCTCTTTGTGTAGCAGTGCCAGACAAAATCCTCCATTGATCTACCCTCCATCCTTTCATTTACTTCCACTAGTGGTTCAGGTACTATTTATACTTCTCTTGATGTTCTCCCTATTGTCTTGCATAAACCTACGCTCTTGTACTCAGCATCCTATCACTAATTTTGTTTCCTTTTGAGTACCTTTCTCCATCTTACAAGTCCTTTGTAGCCTCTATATCCTCCTCATTTATCCCTTGCACTCTGAAACAGGCCTTTAGTGGTTCTGATTGGAAACAAGCTATGATGGAAGTAGTGCCGTCATATGCAATTGCATAATCGCTTATGCGATCACATATGCCATTTTGGGAGCATAGATCGCATATGCCATAGTGGCATATGCGGTTTTAGAACCATTAGGCATTATGCAATGGCATATGCGATTATGCGATTGAATATGCGATTATGCCATCACTTATGCAATGAAAAAATGTAAATTTTTTGGAGGGTTGTGCAACGGCATATGAGATTATGCGATCGCATATGCACACGGGCCCCTTGGGTCGCATATAATCGCTTATGCTATTTGAGGGAAAGCAAACTGTACTTGAGGGAAAGCGGATTGCTCTACCGATCGCATATGCACACAAGCCCCTTAGGTCACATATAATTGCATATGCTTGGCCACTGTTTAATGTCGTTGGATTTACACCATCTAATATCAACTAGATGGATCTACTGATTGATATAAGACCCAATTAGTAGTCAAGGGCTACACACAGACATTTGACATGGATTATTTTGACATTTTTTCTCCAGTGACCAAGCATAATTATTTTTGTGTGATCACTTCCTTGAATACAAATTTTCCTAGGCCTTATTTCAACTGGATGTGAAGAATGCTTTCTTGCATGGTGATCTTGCAGATGAAGTGTATATGGATCAGCCACCTAAGTTTTATTTTGACTAGTGGCTCTCATCTTGTGTCACCTGAAAAAGTCAATCAATGATATTAAGTAGTCTCCTCGAGGCCTGGTTTGACAAGTTTAGTCAAGCTCTTCTGGATTTTGGATTTGTTCGTAGTTATGCCAATCATTCTCTTTTTGTTTGTCGTCGTTCCACTGGTTTTATGATTTTGATCGTTTATGTTGACAGCATCAGGGTGATTGGTAATGATGCTGTGAGAATTGTGGATCTCAAATCTTTCCTCCTGACACAATTTGAAATCTAAGATCTTAAAGTTCTTCATTATTTCCTTGACATTGAGGTTGCTTGGTCCAACTCTAGGATTGCCCTTCCACAACTCAAATATGCCCTTGACTTACTATTAGAAATCGGGATGCTTGTGTGTAGACATGTTGCCCCATTTTTTATTTTATTTTTTTGAACCTATGATGCTCATGTTGCCCCACTTATGAACTAATCAGAAATAGGCCCGGCTGATGGTGACCTTTTGTCTAATCCTAGTGTGTATAGCCGCTTGGTTGGTTGTCTCATCCTTTGACAATTACACAACCTAATATATCATATATTGTGGGCATCATCAAGTTTATGTATGCTCCTCATACTAATCTTATTGCAGCTTGTCGAATTCTTCGTTGCTTGGAATCGCTTCTGGCAGAGGTTTATGGTTTCAAAGGCATGGTCATCTTCACTTTTCTAGTTATTTTGATACTGATTGTGTCAGTAGTCTTCTTGATTGGTTGTCTATTTCTTATTACCGTACATTTGTCGGTGGCAATATTGTCAACTGAAAAAGTAAGAAACAGTCAGTTGTTGCTCAGCCCACTATAGAGGCCGAGTACAGGCAATGACTCATGCAACTTGTGAGCTCATTCGGCTTTGAACATTTTTGCAAGAGCTTGGCTATCCTTCGCCTGGTCCCATTCCATTACACCACGACAATCAAGCCACCATTCACATTGCTAGCAATCCTATTTTCCATGAGCGTACTAAGTATATTGAGGTCAGCTGCCATTTTATACAGGAGAATGTAGCTAACAAGGAGTTAGGAGATTGAGACACCTTTTGTCCACTCAAGAGAGCAGTTGGCCGATATCTTCACTAAGTCTCTTGGTCGAGACTCTCTTATTCATCTTGTTGACAAGTTGGGCATGGTCGAGACTCTCTTATTCATCTTGTTGATAAGTTGGGCATGGTCGAGACTCTCTTATTCATCTTGTTGACAAGAGGGACTATAGAGAGTTTTTAAAAGGATGGGATTTTAGCCTTTTTACCTTCTCGTGGCATTATTGTAATTTTTTCTTCTTATTAATATGAATATTAGTCTATCATAATGATGGACTAATCAAACTCATTTCTCTTCTCACGTCTCTTTTCTTCTTCTCTCCTTTTCTTTTATTCTCTTCTTAATCTTTCTTTTTTCCCAAATATTGTTAGTTCATGAATCTCAACTCTTTCCTCGCGCTCAGACAAAGGCGTGTTGAAGCTCTTTTCTCTTTTCAAAGTAACTGGCTAGTAATAAGTAGGTTTTTGCACCTGTGGGAGGACTAACGTGAGTGCAAATAGACAACTCCTCAGCATGTGCCACAAACCACACTTCTCTTTCTCGCATGAGATTAGATTCGAGACATGTGGCGCTATCTTGAGCCTCATCCCATCATCTGATCTTTAACCACCGACAATCCTGAGCCACTAATTACCATTTCCTTGCTTCAAATGCCCATACCTAATATACAGTAATGGGAGCCACCCTATGCCGTTACATCTTCACTTTCATGCCACATCACCACTCCAGACCTAACATTATCTAGCTTTTCTCCAAAACCTAAAGCGTTGCCTTACGTGTCGAGACCCCCGCGCTTTTGCCTGCCACTGACAAGAGGCCTCATGCCGTCTCTATCGATCTGTCAATAGCATCCACAGATGGATAGAGCACCTCGAGGTGCTCCGTGGGACCACTTGAATGGTGCACTGTCATCCTCGAGCACCTCTGTGCAACTTACTCCTAGTTAATCTCCGATTGTTCTCCCCTCCCAAGCCTCCCCTTCTCTATTCCCCTCTCTTCCTTCACCACACTAACCTCCGACCTCTCTTCCCCAATAGCAATGGCCACTCTCTTTGGTAATGGAGCAGAGGTTTTCCTTCTCATGTAAACTCTCGCCTTCGAGATGTCCTAGTTTCCCAACGCCAGATCCATGACTAACACCCCCCACAACAAAAGTCTATCATCTCGAACATCTCCCCAAACCAGAGTTCGAGCAATATCCCCCTGATTTGAATCCACACCTCCTCGATACCCAACTTCAACCAGCTACTCCATTTTCTTACCTTCTTAATCAGGACCTTCCTTGGAGGATGCACCCACTGCAATCACCCTTTCAAGCTTCACATAGAAGCTTAGAGACATCCATACCGTTGTTTCGAAGAGAAAGCGAAGGATGCACTTCTCTGATCCCACTCCACAATAGGTCAGTAGCCACCTTCGAACCTCTTCAATGGACATCCTCTATCTCATGCTGACCACCAAACCCCATTTCAATGAGCCCTAACCTGAACCTCTTCGTTGGTGACATCCCTCCAGACCCACCTAACTTTCAGTACATGATGTTCCACAAAGTTCTTTTCGCATTTGCATCTTCCTCCCTACCCTCTACGCACCCCCTCCTTGTGCTGCCGAGTTCATTCGACAGACTCCCTCCCTAAGTCTTTGCTTTCACTCGAGATAAACTCATCCCTTCTCTTCCCCGCCTCTTTTTCTCCCTGTTCCCCTTCCTTCCCCTTTCCCTCTCTCTCGAAACCCAACCCCAACCCCCCACCCTCCACCCCTATAAAAAAATTAAAAAAAACACCCAAACCTCTTTGTACCACATCACGATAAGATCTCGCTCCCCTCATCCCCAATTCTCTGCAGTACCTATCAGTATACCATCTTTGAAACCCCCTCCCTCTCTCTTTCATCGCTCCAGTTTCTTCCCCTCTTCTCTTTTACCACACACAGGCCTATTAATGGTTTCCGGTCCATAATGAGCTCTCTGCACTAGCATCTTCCCTTCCGTTGTAGATCTTGCCATTGTAAGCTTAGTGGCTCACTTTGCCTCCTCAGCTGTTGACATCCTCACAAAGGCAAAACCCCTAAGGTTCTTTGTGTTCCCCAAAAGATACAAACTCAAAAGTCCAAATGAAAAATAGAGAAGACACCAATTCCATTCAGTTCATCTAAGAAGCAACAGTCAAGTAAGCACAATAGATGAAAACCCCTGGTTGGATTTTGAAAATAAACATCAACTAATGCATCAACAAAATGAAACTTAAAACAATAGGATTGGTAAAAGGTTCAAGGGAACCCATGTCAAAGAATGTCTGCAATGTCCTCAAATTCAACTAAAATTACAACCAAATTATAACTTTAAGCAACACAAAACCAAAGATCATTCAAATGGTAATCGATTCTTCTAAGAAGCAATAATGGGTTGAGAGCAAACTATGAAATCTAACTAACAGAAACATGTGCATACATTGGGTTAAGAGAAACCCATTGCAAAGAATATCATTTTACTCAAATTTGACTCATATAAGCAACTTAAATCCCAAATAACACAAATTCAAATGACAATCAATATAAGACTGACCAGGAGCAACACATGAAACTGCATGTCAGAGTCATAAAAGCAACCATCAGCCTCTGTTTCAAGACTGAGGTCTTGGGTTAAAGCCCAGCTTTACCTTCTAAAAAAACATTGCATAAAAAGAGTAAAAATAACTCATAGAAATAGCCTCTAACAAGGAGTGTAAAGTCACTTACATTCATTCAACTCCAACTTAAACTAAATTATAACCCAAATGATATAGCTTTTTCTTCAATACAAACTCAAAGACCAAAACGACAATGATAAACATACTGTTGATGCCACTCAAATGCATCATCATTTCATCCAAGAAACAAAATTGAGATCATTACATGAAAACCATGTCAGGATTGCGAAAAATAAAAATTAAATTAAAAATCAACCAAAACATTAAAAAAAATTATATTTAATTAGCAGAAACACGTGAAGAATGGGATGGGAGAAAATCCATGTCAAGGAATATTGTGTCACCCAAATTCAACATAAATGATAATCAAATTACACCCAAAAAAGGCTACCAAATCAAATATCAGTCAATTTATCTAAGCAATAACAATCAATTGAAAGCAATAAAAGCCATACATGCCAGTTTACACGCAGAGAACATGCCGAACCGACACACTTGTGGGAGATTTTAGACTCCATTGTGAAAATTAAAGAATATCTGTTTTTGAATTGAAAATTTTCTTGTGTATTTTGAGTGTGTTATGTTCCAAATATATGGAGTTACAACGATGACCTTTACAATTGAGAAGAGAAGTTTTTGCCTGATTTTTTGCAATCTTCCCATTATACATTATCCAGGTTTCCATGAATGGGAGGATTTGCTTGTGTTGTGAATTGAAAAAGAGTTGGATGAATCTTGTGTAAAAGATTGTCTAATACCCTCCCACAAACTGATTGGGCGATCACGGAACATTAGTTTGGTTCACAAGTTTTAGAACTTATGATGAAGATAACCCTTTGGTGAACATGTTGGAGGTTTGATCTTGAGAGGAGATGTAATGAATATCCAGATCCTTTCATATGACCTTTTCCTCAACAAAATGGTAATTGACCTCAATGTGTTTTGTGCGAGCGTGAAAAACTGGGTGGAGGCCAATGAGATCGTGCTAATATCGTCACACCAGATAGTAGGTGGAGAGGGAAGATAGACCTAGAGATCTTTAAGTAGTGTTCGAATCCCAAAGAGCTCAGCAGTTGTATGGGCAAGAGAACAGTACTCAAATTCTGTACTGGATATGCAACAGTCGGTTGTTTCTTGGAGCTCCAAGAAATGATGTTGGGTCATGAATAAATGCAATAACCAATTGTGGATTTGTGGTCATCAGGGCTTCCAACCCAGTCAGCATCTAAGTAAGCTTGTAAATTAAGGTCACCACCTCACCGGGTGAAATTTGAAGGCCACGAGTGAGTGTGCCTTTGATATGTCGAAGAATGCACTTCAACATTATCATGTGGTCTTCAATTGGCTAATGCATAACTTGGCAAACTTAGTTGACCGCATAAGAGAGATCCGGCCGAGTCCAGGTGAGATATTGGAGTGCACTGACTATACTGCTATATTCGGTAATAACGATGAAGAGAGGCCGCAGTTCTCGTTGTACACGTTTCTTAGCGATGGCCAAAGAGGAGTATGGTTTTGATCCGAGCATAAATGTGCGAGTGAGGAGTTCCAGAGCATACTTGCTTTGTGAAAGAAAAATGCGATTGCGATCCTGAATGGCCTCAAGTTCAAGAAAATAAGGAGATGGCTCAAGTTCTTCATGGCCAATAAGTTGGCCAATTCTGAGATTAGTGAAGTCAGAGAGGATGTGTCACTACCTATTGTGATGATGTCATCAACATATATCAACAGAATAGTGATGTGGGAATTCGCCTAGCGAATGAATAGGGACGAATCAACTTAGGCTCCGATGAAGCCCAACTGGAGTAAATAGTTTGTAAAACTTGCAAACAAGGCTCTCGGGATCTGTTTGAGTCTGTAGATAGATTTGTGTAGATGTCACACATAGTTTGGGAGTTGAGGATCCACGAATCCAACAGGTTGGTGCATGTAAACTTCGTCCTAGAGAATGTCGTGTAAAAACGCATTTTGTATATACAATTGTCAGATGGGCCATCAAAATTAACTGTGAGTGTTGATGTAGGTTTGGCAATTGGGCTAAATGTTTTTTGTAAAATCAATTCCAGGCTGTTGATGATACCCCTTGGCAACTAGTCGTACCTTATAGTGTTCAAGTGACCCATCTGAACGGGTTTTACAATAAACTCATTTGCATCCTACTATATTCTTTGCTGCGGATAATGGAACTAATGACAATTCCCTAGAGTGCCATGAATTATTCGATCATAGCAGCCCACCACTCAATGTGTTTGGGTACAGTGGTGGGGGTTGTCGAACTTAAGAATGAGGATGGCATTGGTGGCGGTAGAGATGAGACAAGAGTGAGGCGATTATGTTGATGGTGGTGTTGTTGATGATGGTGTCGCAGGTGCTGGTGACAGGGGACAAGGATGATGGAAATGCATAGGGGAATTTGGGGGCCAAGGGCAGGCACTGGCAATGGGTTTTGTAATTGGGGATGGGGACCAACAAAGGTTGTTGATGGTGTTGGGTTGCAGGATTTGGAGGACGACAACAATGGTGTGTTGCAACAGGTACGAAAGCAACAGAAAATGGCCGGAGGTTAAGATGGGGGTTTGGTGGTGATAATGGATGGGATGCGGGTACTGAAGCTGATGGGGTGTTGGTGCTGGTGCTGGCATGACAAGGGTGTTGGTACTGGTTGCGGACAGCAACAGGGATGTTGCACTGACGGAGGTTTAGGTTTTGGGCGATGACCAAGGCTGCGGACATCGACAGATGTTGCGAATGGATGATGGGCGTGAATGGGAGTGGCAACAACAGCGGATGGCTTTTTGGATGCTTGCCGGGAGGAGATGGGTTTCAACAAAAATAGTTTGGAGAGCTGGTGGGTAGGTGCTAACCGGCAACGACAATAGATGGTTTAGATGCCCTGAATCAGTGGCTTTGATACCATGAAGAATACTTGTTTTTTATATGAAAATTTTCTTGTGTATTTTGAGTTTGTTGTGTTCCAAATATATAAAGTTACAGGGATTGTCTTTACAATAAAGGGGAGAAGATTTTGCCAGATTTTTGGCAGTCTTCTTGTTGTACATTATCCAGGTTTCCATGAATGGGAAGATTTGCTCGTGCTGTGAGTTATAGAAAACCCGGATGGATTTTGTGTAGAAAATTGTCTAATAAAAATGATATGGTGCGAAAATAGTCAGGTCCACTTATCAGCAAGCCAGAAGTGTACGTGGAATGTAGACCATTGGCAAGTTTATACACTGTTCATTCTTTCTGTATAGGGTGAGTTTTGTGCTAGATCATCTTCACGGTGGTGGTTACCTTTTACACCACTCAGACGTCCACATGCTTGCCAGGATGGCACGTGTTCAACATGTGGTACCAGCAAACCTCTACATGAAAACCTATGTCCAAGTTTCAACAGAAAAATCAACAAATGAATAAAATAGAAGTCAAATATAAATATGGGAAAAGATTGGAAAAAGGGCTAAAAGAAACCTATGTCAAGGAATGTAAATTCACCAAATTTTAACTTCAATTACAACCAAAAAAGAAAAAGAAAAAATCGCGACGAAGCCAATACAAAAACCCAATTCTAAAAAAGCACACTCACAGAACTAATTATATCCAAATGCAAATCTACTCGTCTAAAAATAGCAGCAAATTGAAAGTATATTTCATGTACGATATCCACAAAACCATCAAGCAAGATGCATTAAAGTTCATATGGGGAAATATGTTACACCCAAATCTCACCAGATTACATGCATAATCATACAAATTCAAATGCTACTTTAAAAGGGGCTGTTTGAGTGCCACTTTAAAATGGGTGTGTACCGTTTTAGTTCATTGCAATTACATATTAGAGATCGTGATTGTTGGTTATCAATATTATTTTTAATCCTTGCCAAAAAGAAATATAATCTTTAAAACGTGATTACAATTAACTAAAATAGGATGAACTCATTCTAAAGTGGCACCCAAACAGGCCCAAAGCAATTCACCTGACAAGAACAAAACAGTATTAAGAGCAAAAATCGCTGACGACTCAATTCACAATTTCAACAAAAAATTAACCAAATCCAAAAAAAAGTGAAATTTACATAAACAGAGACAGGTAGGGTAAAGTATTAGGAAAACAAAAAACAAAAACGATGTTAGGAAATGCCATTTCAATACAAATTCAACTCAAGTTTCAATTCCACCCCAACCAATAAAAAAATCAAATGCTAATCGATGCGTCTGAAGAGAACAGAGCTGAATTAAGAGAAAAATCGCGGAAAACCCAATTCACAATTTCAACAAAAAATCAACCAAGTGCAGAAATAAGTGAAATTTTATATAAACAGAGACGTGGGGATAAGTAGTGGGAAAAGCCAAAAAAAAAAAACCTACAAATTCAACTCAAATTTCAACCAAATTACACCCCAAATGATTAAATGTATATGCGAATCAATTCATCTGAAGAGAACAAAGCTGAATTCAGAGTAATGAATGAAACCCAAGTCACAATTTCAACAAAAACATCAATCAATACATCAAATGAAAAGGAGGGGGGGTGGAATTTGAAAGAAAGAGAGAGAGTGAGAGATGTGGGGCCCACCATTTTGAGGGCCTTTACTTCAACAACGGTCTGGGTGTCGAGGGCAATCAGGCTGTCCCTGATGGCTTTGACGAGCTCTGGTGGGGTTTTAGGTCTTGATGGCTTGAAGAACGAGAATGACATGGTATCCGATGCTATGTATGGTCTGATATGCTATGTGTGGATCGATGGATGGATGATGGCTGCGGCTGCCTGCCTTCTCCTCCTCCTCTTCTACTTCTCCTCCTCCCTCTCTCCCTCTCTCTCTCTCTGCCTTCTCCTCCTCCGCTTCTCCTCTCTCTTTCTCAAAAGCATGCAACGTTGAGGAATTGAAGGGTCCTGATCATAATGACATGAATACATAAGATCTTTCTGTGCCATTTCATACAAGGGGGCCCACCGTTCAGTCTTGGCGGCCACTGATGGATGGGCAATCCCACAAATGTCTCTAGGATTCGAACTTCCCAACCCTTTGATCAGTAGCCTAGGAATCTACGGTTGAGAGAAAAATGCAAAATAATACTTTGATACTCCGGCAGTATGTGATGGATGATACTCAGGTGCTCAGAAATTGCACACACGACATACAATTTATCAAAATAAACCGTCCAAATTATGGTACAAATTATAGATATGTTATGTACCAAAAACTAACCTTATTCGATTTCTTGACTGTCGCATTGATAGACATTTATTGGAAAGTTAAAAATGAAATATATTCAACGGTTCGATTTCATCAAACAAGTGTCCAAGAATCAGAGGTTAGGATCATCCAACCAATCTTATCTTGGGATCTTCACTTGCCTGAAGTAGACTGCACAGTATAGTCGGTTTATTTGAGTTAAAATACTACGTGTACAATTTCTGAGTGCCTGCTTATCAAGAGTCACACGCTGCCCGAGTATTATATGACTCAAAATGCAAAACCATCCAGAGAAGGGAAAAAAGCTACAATACTCTGATCTTGGTGCGATCCAATGCTCTGGTCTTGGTGGGTTTTGTGGGCACCGCCTATCCATGTCTGGGCCTGCAATTTAGATGGTTTGGGTGGATGTTAAATCCATGAACTTATAAAATGGACACGTGACATTCTTATTAACGGCGGCGGAGTGGAGGAGATGGACGAAATTCCATAATCAAATTGCCAATTAGTGAGCATTTCTCTGGCTTTCTTGACACCAACTGAACAATCTTGACCATTCAATCTTAATGATTTTTTTCGTGACAATCAATCCATTTGACTGTCCAGAATATGGACGGTTTGGATTAGGACAAGGCATGCGACATGTACAATCGCTGTGCTAGTGCATATGGATGATCGTACTCCTGCAGCGTATCAAACAGATTCTGGTAAGTTGAAGGAGTACTTATGTCTCTCAGAGCCTCACGCATATGGGGCCCACCCTGATGATCATCATCCCGGTCAAAGAAGCTAAATCAGCACGTGGAAACTTATCCAGCCGTCGATTATATGCGCGCTATCTAGCTGAATTGTGCACCCTATTGCATGATCCAAAAAATCACACTGATTGGACGGTGCTAACCGTCCATTTGTATGGTCATCAAATGGACAGTGGAAAGTAGATCTTACTGAGCTGGGGTCCCACCGTGATGTATCTGTTTATCCATGCCGTCCATCCATTTTCTATGATCATTTTAGCCTAGTCAACAGAGAACGAGGCGTATCCAACGCTCAGGTTGGCCACACCAAATAGTGAGCTAGGTTGCATGAAATGCAAGAGTCATCTTTGGTGTGGTCTACCGTGAGCGTTGGATCTGCCTCGTTCTTGGTGTAATGGCTTAAAATGGTCATAGAAAACGGATGGACGGCACAGATAAACATATACATCACTGGTGGGCCCCTCCACAGCTCAGTATGAGCTACCTAAGTTGCTGTCCTCAGACTCTTCGGTAGGCCTCTGCTGAAGCCACAGTTGGAGATCCGAATCGTTCATATAATTGACCCCACTAAGGATTAACCGATGCAATCTGATGGTTCCCATTAAATCTGCAAAAGTTCAATTGGATGGTTAGGATCATCTAACTGGTGCAGTTTTGCACTGTGGGCTGTGGACAGTTCGCTCCAAGATCCCAACCTTTTATCTAGTGGATCCCACCATCATCGATGAAATAATGTTTGGACCCATGTGATTGGGCCCACACGATGGAGTCCAAGTCCATATAGGTAGCTTCTTTGATCCACAAATCATAGGTGGGCCAATGAGATAGTTGATTTAATCTTTGTCATTGATTGTTCTTATTCTCATTGAGCTATGCTGAAAATAAATGGCTCATTTGACAAATGTTGAAGCCGAATGGTAGATCAATGGCTCGATTGAACTAGTAGAAAAATGAACGGTCCAATTATGTTTAAATTGAAGATGAATTATTCAATTGGGTTGTTAATTAAAATCAACGGTTCAATCATATTGATGTTGAAGATGAATAGTCCAATTCAAATGATAATAAAGATTAATAATCAGTCGGATCAATACTTAGTCAACTTAGAAAATGAAAATCAATGGTCTAAAGTAGAGTGATGATGAAACTGAACTAGCCGATCATGTTGAAATTGGAGTTGAATGGTCTCTGACTGGGCTGATTTTGAAAATGAGCAGATGATGGGACTATATTGAAGACATTTGATATCAATTTGGGCCTATTAAGACATTTGATTATCCATCCAATCATAACATTCATTTCTAATTTTGACCGAAGTAGACCATTCATCTTTGACACTGCTCTCATTTAATTGTGATCTTTTAATTAAATTGTTGACATTGATCTAATTAAGTTGTTGATATTAAATGTTGACTAATTGGACAATCATCTAATTCGTCTTCCATATCAGTCTCATCATACCATTGATATTCAATTCTAGGCTAATAGGCCATTCTTATTTAATATTGGTCCAATCAAACTACTCATCTTTTATTAAATATCAATCAACCCAATTAAACAAATTTTCTCCAATTTACCACAATTAGACCATTCATCTTCAACATCTGCCTAATCATATTGTTGATATTTAAATTTTAGACTAATCAGATTGTTCATCTTTAACATCAGTTTAATTGGGCCATTCATCTATAATGTCCTTCAAATTAGACCACTTAATTTCACATTGGTCCAATCTGGCGGTTGATTTTCAATCTCAACCTAATTGACCCCATCATCTTTAATTTCAGCACAATTTTATTATTCCTCTTCAAAATCAGTTAAATTAGCACCGTCAATCTTCAATTTTTTGACTAATTGGATCGTCCATCTTTAATAATGATTTAATTGGACGATTCATCCCTCGTATCATTTGAATTCAAACATTTGTCTTCAACATCCATCCAATTGAGTAGTTGATTTTTAATATCAACCCAACTAAACCATTCATCTCCAATTTCAACATAATTGAATTATTCATCATCAATATCAATCTAATTAGGTTAATAATCTTTAATTTTGAACTAATTAAACCATTTGTCTTTGATATATTTAATCTGATCGTTTGTCTTTAATAATGTTTGAATCGAACCATTTAGATTTTACATTGGCCCAATCGATTGTTGATTTTCAATATGATTCCAGTCAAACCAATCAATGACAAGTAGACCAAATATCTTGTAGCCCCACATATGATTATTATTACTCGCAATTTAATCAAACAAGGTCACACATGCGATCAAGGACCTATATTCGAATTTTGTGTATGCTTATGATGTCCAAGTGCTACTCAACTCAATATTTGATCGAATCGTCGGTGCCCCCCTCATTGAGTCAGACTAATTAGAAACTAGACTATAGGATTCGGATATCCTCTTAACCACTAATTGTGATTAGCAATCAAGTGATTTGTGAAATGGTAAGGGTTAGCCCTTCCAAGTTGATTATTTTTGCCTTGTGTAAACTGACTTAAGGACTTGTTTTTTCACTGGTACTTTAGCTTAATATTTCTCAAAGGAAAAAAGATAAACAAATAAACAAAAATAAAGGTTAAACAATGCCAATTTTTATTAGTATTTGATCATATAGCCCATTACAATCGACAAAGTATCAAACAACTAGAGAAATAAACAAATGAGATAAATACATTATTTGTCTATCGAAACAAACGATTGAGGCGAATGGTTAGCAAGATGTAACCGAATATGTATGATCGCCTAAGACAGAACTCAATTGATTATGATTCAACAACTTAAGATTATGGACATTTAACCTACTCCTAAAATATTGTAGCATGAGCCGCTAGTAGTAACGATATATACTAGAATTGGGCTAAGCTATGCTAGGATAAAAGAAAGATAAATGAAAGATAAATTGAAAAGTAGATAGATGTGTTTGGCGTAGGGCCGCAAGCTCTTCTTTGTGTACTCATTTTATAGCTTATCGAGGCGGAAAAACCCTCACCGAGTTTTCTTGTTGATCTTGGATCCTCCACGTATTCAGCTTGCATTGGAAATAAATAACTCTAGTTAGATCCAAAAGTAATGACTTATCGGATCTTCTTCTCATAATTGATCCTGCTACAAAGAATTTCATGACCCACTAATTGGATTAAGGACCAATTAGGGGAACCACAAGGGTTGATCCAAGACCTCGAATCGATCATTATCACATATCTGCATTGTTGGGTGCATTGCACTTAAAACCTTAGGATCTCGCCCCCCCAATACGCTAGAATTATGGGCTATTGTAGACCCTCGTCGTTCCACGCTCCCGTACGTTCTCTTTTTCCTTTCGGAAAAAGAAGAAGAGGTGTGTGCGCGCGAATCGTCGTTTGTGCCACTGGCTTGCCTCGTTCTCGAGGGCTTTGTTCGGTTGTCGTGTTAAGCTGGATGTGTTTAGATGAGTTTATATAAGACCAAAGTCTCCACTAACCAGTTACTTCGAATTTACAGTCGGCTAGACCCCGTAGAAAAGTTAGAGAAGGGAATCCGAAGATTCCTCCCTTTAAAATGACTCATTTTGATCTGCGGCCAGAGATTCGAGGTAAGGGATCACGGTTACAGGGTGGGAAGAGGTTAAGCACCCCATACACTGCCTGTACCAAAGTACGGTCTCTACTTCACAGAATCGAACTAATACTTGAAAGTCTGATTTAATCCTCGTACATTCTCATGGATGACATGATGCATGAATGCAGGTCTGAACAGTAAGAGTTTCTGATGGGCAGGTTTACATTAACAGGCAAGCCCAGAGCATACGCTCGAACTGACAGGTGCTTTATGCGAGATGCATGCTGTGTATTTGAATAATCAAAGTGCTTGTAGTGACTGATGCATGAATGCAGGTCTGAACGATAAGAGTTTCTGATGGGCAGGTTTCTATTAACAGGCAAGCCCTAGAGCATACGCTCGAACTGACAGGTGCTCTATGCAGGATGCATGCTGTGTGTTTGAATAATCAAAGTGCTTGTAATGAAGCAGGGGGGTTGGAAGAAAAGTAAATGTTGCACTTATGTTAGATGCGAATGAGATGCTGATAAAGAACAGCTAGATGGACGGAGTTGTCGCAAGGGTTGGCTTCGAGTGGCTGGATCAAGACTTGGATGGCTTGAGAGACTTGGACCAGTGGTCAGGCTGGGCTGGACCAGGGCTAGGCTCTCCTCACACGGGCTCTCCTTGGTGGAAAAATGGGCTAAAAGGGATGGAGGTGGACTCAGAGCTCTCGAACTGAAGAGAGGGGAAGTGGATGTCGAAAGTGAAGGGGAGATGGGGTATTTATAGCAGCGGGCAGTGGCAGATTGCGTAAATAAGTTTGGGCGGCACCCAAGGGGCCGCCCGTACGGACGTTCTCGGGATTCAGCGGGCAGTACGGACATGCTCTGGAGCTGCTGCTTGGAACTCGGTGAATTGACTGAGTTTGGGGGATGGGTTGACACGGTGAGTTAACTCGATGGATTGACTCAGTGGGTTGACTCGGTTGTTTGTCTCAGGGGGTTGACTCGGCGATTTGACTCAGCGGGTTGACTCGTTGAGTTTGACTTTTTAAGACTTTTTTTACTGGTTTTTCTTATGGAGGGTTTTTCAGGCTGATGTTTAGGGGCGAGTTGACTGGGTTCAGGCTTGAGTTGGGCTATGGATTTGGGCTTACAATGATGAATTTGGCTAAGTTTGGTCATGGGATTTGGGGGTATGGTCCTCCATTCATCCAGCTACCTCTACCAACAATGTAGCCGAAGGTGGGGTGTCTACAGCTATGATAATGCAATGATCAAAAGCAAATCAACAACCTCACGACACAAGAGATTTTTACGTGGAAAACCCTCAAAGAGGTAAAAACCATAGGACCTAGTCCAGAGCAACAATTCACTAGGAAGTAGAACGTTACAACCGATCACAAGCACACACCACTTGGATCAAACCTTCTACACTCGCGTAGGAGTGGATAAACAACAAGAGAATAATGAAAGCGGAGAGATCTCACCGATCACAAGGATGTAAAAGCGCTAAGACGATGGTTGCGCCGAAGATCATATCTTCAAGCAATATCTCTCTTCTACAAGCTTCATCTCTCTCTTTTCTCTTTCTCTGTTTCTCTTTTTTTCCCTCTCTCTCACCTTTGATGTGAAAACACCTTAATGGAATACCCTAATCATGTTTTGGAACCTCTTAAATAGAAAACCGAACGAATTAGAACCCAAAGAGGAAACTACACTTAAGCAGTCCCGCGCAAGGTCGAGTGCCCGCCTAGATACAAAACTGTCCAGCGAGAAAATAAGAGGTTCTGCCAAATTTCAGGGTGCCTGGACCAAAATGGTCGGGCGCCCGCCCAGGGCACCGAGTGCTCGGTCATCTGACCGTCGGGCGCCCGACTGTGAACAAAACAGTCCAGCATCATAGCTGTCATCCGGGTGAATTTCAGTTGCCCAGCCAGGTTTGGTCCGGGCGCTCGACCACACCCAAGTTACACTATCTCTCCTCTGTACTGAGGAGGAAAACCCCATCATGCATGACTTCATCAAATCAACTCCTGCATTTTAACTTTAGTGCCGTTCCTTTATGGTTTGGAACATTGGACGGGGACGGGATCCACCAGATCCTGATCTCCCAAACGCTTAATCATATTCGAATCACGTCCACATGATGAGATCATCAGATGGGATATCCGGGAGGTCTCTCTGTCTATTTCGACCGAGGTGTTAAACGGTCCATATCCACCCAATACTAATTTGTTATTGGACAAATCACATTTTTCATTCAGGACTCCCATTCTCTTAATTCCGATTAATGTGTGGTTTAGAATTTGATCTAGTTGATATGTTTGTCTCTCTTGATTTGGGTTCGAACCATAACTGAATTGCTTGGATAACGGTCCGATATTCGGATATTTAAAACCTTCTCGAATGCTATAGACTCTCTGAACATCTCCAAGGAGATCTCCTATTTTGGAATGATTATAAGAGATGACTTCACCGAGTGTATTATAGTTAGATATGTAATAAGATACGTTTCTTTCGGTTGGTCTTTTATAGACATGTTGGGCACACTGCCTTATTAATCGGCACTTAATCGAGGTCACGTGGCATCCGACGATTTATTCTTCTAAAGGCAGGCGTAAGAGTCTGTGCCTCTGCATCAATAACGAAATGCATAACACCGAAGGAATATCAAGCAAAGATACTCCCAGGTGTGAGTAGGATTTATGCGAGTACTAACCTTCGTAGTGTTAACACGCGACATCCTTTCAATGGTCCAAGTCACGGTGCTAGAAAATGGGTATAAACAATTATGGATAAAAGGTGTGGTCCCATTCAACTTAGACTATTCACCAAGTGGGCCCAATAGGCATGATAGAGAGAGAGGTTGTGATAAAGAGGTCCCTCCTACTTTTATAGGAAGTACTTTTAAGCAAATTCATATTCTTGAGAGAATGTTCTAGTAAGGAATATTTGAAAACATCATTTGTACTGTAGAATAACATTTATTTTGAAAGAAAAATTGTCAAAAGTAGCTTATAATGATATCAACACATCTTAAATTGTGTGCAAACAAACATCCCTTTATTTTTATTTTTTCAGGTAACTTGGAAGGCTTAATAAGGGAAGAAAACTACAAATTGAGCCTGGTCATTTACTCGAGAAAAAATGATAGTATTGAATTTGTTTGTTATCAATTCAATCAAACACGAGGCCACATGTGGGATAGTATCAAGTGTGTTTGTTGTCATTTAAATCAAACATGAGACCACATGTGTGATCAAGGGCATGTATTCGAATTTCGTAAGTTATGACGCGCAAGCGCGTTAGAGGCCACTCAACTCAATGTTTGATTGAATTGTCGGTGCCCCGCGTTGAGTCAAATTGATTAGAGACTAAACGTAGGATCTAATTATCCTCTCAACTACCAGTTGTAATCAACAATTAGGCGATTTGTGAAAGGGTGGGGGTTAGCCCTTTTTGATATATATATATTGCCTTGTGTCAATGAACTTACGTGTATAGACTAAGGGGCTTGTTCTTTCAACGTGATGGCTACCGTAGTCCAATAAAAGAAACAATAGAGAAATAAGATATAAGTCAAAAGTATTATTCTATTAATAATTTTTACAATACCGACACTCACAATCGGCTTAGAGGACGACGATCAGTTTGCTGCCCAATTGAGGACTGAGCTTCGTAGCAAAAAGTCATGATGTGCGGGAAGGTTGTTTGTTCATTGCTCGATCGAAACTGAGCTCTATGACAAGATGGTCGATGAGGCAATAACCTACTCATGGTCTCAGTGGAAACTGGCACGTGTCAAGATAGTCGCGATTCGACTATAAATTCGTCATCTAGCGTGGACCGAACTCCATGATAAGATAGCCGACGAAATTGCCTAACACGTAGCAGGAAAGCCATTTAGCCTTCATTTGAAATCGAGTGATCTTCCCTGCGATCCAACATGATGTTGTGGACGAAGGGTAGAGAGATAAACTACTATTTAAAAAACAGGGCCCCCATGTTATGAGTAGCGATAGGGGAATAAACTAAAGCCAAATAAAAAGATAAATGTTCCTGACGGAGGGATAAATAAAGTAGTTTGGTTGTAATGGCGTGAGACCTGGAGATATTCGTAAAGTGTTGTTTATATAGGCTTTTCGGAGGCAGTGGTTTTACATAGTCTTTAGCATTGTGAAGGATTTGGATGACCGGCAGTGAAAATCTCATTGATTCTTCCACGTTAAAATAGCCTATCGCATGCACCAGATGAAGTCCTCATGTCTTTGAACTTCCACAGGACTTCCACATTAGAAAGTTGTTGTGATCTTTATGTCACTTGGTTTTGGCATCCGTAGAGAGTTGCTTTTGATAAGACTCTAAAATATAATGGTAGATAGAAATATTTTTTGATGGAATTCTAGCATTTAATGCTGAGAGAGACTTACTTTAATGAGACTTTTAGTTTTTGCAGATAATACTTGTGATAGAACTCTAACATTTAATATTATTTCGTGTGCACGCCTTTAATTCCGCTTGAAGTTGATCTACACCACACGTGGCATGACTATCATGTGGCGTCTTTCGGATCATTTATTTGGCTACGCAAGACTGGGTGTAAACAATGATAGAGGGCACGAGTAGGATTTCACCCATTATTAAGCGCGTAGTGTCAACACAGGGTGGCATCTCCTTAGCCACACGAGTATGCCAAAAATGAGAGTAAATAAAGTGCATATGTTGTGTTAATGATTCACTCTATAATGCATACACATCATCTATCACACTCTAGTAGAGTATCAAAGCTTTTTTCTCTATCTCGCTATGACTTTGAGGATTGAAGGAGACATGATTTTACTATGAAATCCACCGAAAATGATACTACTGTAAAAAGTTGATAAAATTTTATGATGAGATGTAGGAGTTATAACTTATAATTGTAAAACTTGAAAAGAGAATTAGATAAAAATTGCCTAAACATTGACTATAGTTTTTAAATGCCATTATTTCTAACTTGTTGCCCATTACATGCATATAATATGTTGCTAGAAAGTTATTAATGAGTTTTACGTTCTAACTATGTTAAAGCTATCTACTCTTGAAATGCTTTTGCAAAATTTAATCATTTTAATGGTTAATTATAAATTTTAAGTTAAAATTTTATTATTTTTAGTTAGTCATATTTTATTTTTAATTGTCGTGAGGTGTAAAGAGTTTTCCATTAATAAAAATATCAGTCTTGAACTCTCTAAGATAATTTGGGTAAAATTAGACGTTTTTATTATTTTTTATAAGATTACTAATTTGGAAAAAGTTACCTATTTTGAAAAAGGTTACTAATTGAGGGTTGTATTATAAACCATATGTATTTTGCTACTTTTTAGTCATTATACATTATTTTCTAAAGTGTGGCCCACTTGATGAGTGGATGGAGCTGATGTTTTGCAAAAAGTGATCCTCATGGTGTGCCAAGCTAATTTGTTGGGTTGACGGTAGCATTTTTCCTTTAGAAAAATAGGAGGCCCATGACGACATATGTTCCTTACATCCATGCTGTCCAACCATTTTCTTAAGTCATTTTTGGGCAAGATCCAAAAAATGAAACAGATCCAAATCTCAATCTAACCATACCACAGGAAACATTGATGATTGACCGTTTAAAACTTTACGTGGGCCACAAATTTTGGATCAAGCTGATAGTTGTTCTAGCCCTTCATCCAGCTCTTTGTGACCTTATTAAAAGGTTGGACGGCAAATAAACATTTCGGTGACCCTAATAAGTTTTTAATGGTGGGGATTCAATCACCACTGTTTCCTGTGGTATGGTCTACCTAAGATTTGAATCTACTTCATTTTTGGGATCTCAACATAAAATGAGCTGTCAAAACGGATGAACGGTACATAAATCATGGTGGGCCCCACAGTTAGGATCCACTGAAGCCACGCCCGAAAAAATGTAAGGTAAGGTACACACAAATAATCAGCCAGCATATAAATAAATGGTCTCTTAGGGCCTGTTTGGATACTACCAAATAAGTTACTTTTTTACTGAACTTAAGACGTTAAGGGCCTGTTTGTTAACACCTAAGATAATTACTTAATGCGGAATTGAAAAAATGCTCATAGTAAGAGTTGTTTGTTAACACCTAAATCAGAAAGCGCTCATTGATTTTCCAATGATTTTTTTCGACGATAGATGTCTAACTTAATGGTGAATATGGAATGTGCTTCATAAATTTTCAATAAAAAATATCAAATTCCTTCCAAATTACCCCTCGTCCCAATTGCTACGGAGATTTTCTCTCTCCATGCGTAATACACAACCAACTTTTAGCATGTGTTGCTTCTTTCGCCCCACCATGATTTATGTGTTAGATCTACACCATCCATCAACTTTTTCAAATTAATCTATAGTATGATTCCAAAAATGAAGCACATATAAAGCTCAAGTGGACCACACCATAGAAACCAGTGGAAATTAAATGACTACCATTGGCCATCGTTGAAACATTTGATGGCCACAAAAGTCTGGTATAATATTAAGTTTTTAGTGCTTTGACTTCATCCCAGTGTGAATGAACTTATAAACGGTTTGGATGGCCTTTAAATATCAGGTGGGGACCAGGAAGATTTCAATAGTAGAAAACTCATTTCCCAGTTTTCCCTCTCTTATGGCCCACTTGAGTTTTAAATCCACCTCATTTTTGTCGCATGTCCTAAATTTATATAAGAAAATGGATGAACGCAATGGATTTCTCACAAACATCAAAGTGGGCCCTACCTAGCATCTCAGCATGAATCCGCCTTTGGAAGGAAATCTGCGTAGAAGCCGGCTGATTGCGTCCTTCCACCGCATGGCGAAAACGGGGAGCAAATTAGATGTTACCCTGGTAACACCTTAGTGGATGTTAGCCCTACCGTGTGGGGCCTACCTTGATGTATTTTTTTTTATATTCACACCATCCATCTGTCGTTACTCTTAATTTTATGATGAGATCCAAAATTATAAGAATATCTAAATCTTAGGTGGACCATACCAATAGAAAAAGTGATGAATAATCATTAAAAGCATTTTGCGGGCCACAAAAGTCTTAGATCAAGCTGATCTTTAAATTTTCACTTCATCTAGACCTTCTTGACACTTTGAAGAGCTTGGATTGCAAGTAAACATTAAAAAAAACCCTACGACGGGCTCTTTGGAATCTTTAATGGTGGGCACTCAATCAGCATTGTTTTCAATGGTATGGTCCACTTGAGATTTGGATTTTCATAATTTCTGACATACCATCCTACAATGGGTTGTAGAAACAGATGGACAGCATGGATATACAATAGACTATCCATGTGGGCCACATGGTAGGGGTAACACCTACTAAGCTGTTCTGGGTAACACCTAATTCGCTCCTATGAAAACGGGCGCGGTTTCATTGGATCTCGGATCCACCGAGGTGGGTGGAACCCTTTTACCATGCCGTCCACTATGTTGTGTGTGTATTACATCCACATTGTCCATTCATTTAAAAACTTATTTTAGAGCATGATTCAAAAAATGAAGTAGATCCAGATCTCAGGTGGACCATAATACAGTAAACAATGGTATTCAACCATTAAAAGCTTCTTGTGGGTTAGAAAAGTTTTGGGTCAAGTTAATGTTTGTTTAGTATTTTCATCCAAGTCTTTGTGACCTTTTCAACAGGTTGGATGGAAAATAAACATTCCAATGGCCCCAATGAAGTTTTTAATGGTGGGAATTCAATCACTACTATTTCATGTGGTATGCTCCACCTAAGATTTAGATCTACTTCATTTTTGGGATAATGTTCTAAAAGGAGCTTTCAAAATGCATGGACGGTGTAGATGTAATGTACATACATCATAGTGGCCCCACAGTCGGGGATCCACCGACCTAAGTGGATCCGGCGATCCACTCAAACGAGAGCGAATTAGGTGTTACCCGGGGAACAACGTAGTGGGTGTTACCCCTACCGTGTGGCCCACATGGATAGTATTTTATATATCCACGCCGTCCATTTGTTTCTCCAGTCCATTTTAGGATGGTCTTCAAAAAATTATGCAAATCCAAATCTCAAGTGGACCATACCACTGGAAACAATGCTGATTGAGTGCCCACCATTGAAAATTCCAAAGAGCCCATCATAAGGTTTTGGCAGTGTTTATTTGAAATCCAAGCTCTTCACAATGTCAAGAAGATCTGGGTGAAGGGTAAATTTAAAGATCAGCTTGATCTAAAAATTTAGTGGCTCGCAAAATGCTTTTAATGGCTATTCATCACTCTTTCTATTCGTATGGTCCACCTGATATTTGGATATTCTTATAATTTCAGATCTCGTCCTAGAATTAGGCGTAACAACAGATGGACAGTGTGGATATACAAAAAATACATCAAGGTAGGCTCCATACGAAAGGAATAACACCCATTAAGGTGTTACCAGGGTAACAGGCTAATTCACTCCCCACCCAAACCGCTCCCAATGCAATCTGCTTACTTGCTTTGAGGATGGGCGCGAATTAGGTGTTAGCCCGATAACATCTTAGTGGGTGTTACCCCTACCGTATGGCCCACATGGATGATATTTTGTATATCCACTCCGTCCATCCGTTTCTACAGCCGAGTTTAAGATGAAGTTCCAAAAATTATTCAGATCCAAATCTCAAGTAGACCATACCACTAGAAACAGTGTGATTGAGTGCCCCACCATTAAAAATTCCAAAGAGGTTTATTTGAAATCCAAGCTCTTGATAATGTAAATAAGGTCTTGATAAATGGAAAATATAAAGATTATATTGATCCAAAACTTATGTGGCCCATAAAACGTTTTTAATGGTTATTCATTACTGTTTCTAGTGGTATGGTCCACCTGAGATTTGGATCTTCTTAAGGTTTTGGATCACATACTAAAATAATATGAGAAAACATATAAATAGCGTAGATATATAAAAAATACATCAAGCTAGGTGCTAAGTCTCACCATTTTGCATGGTGTGGTCCATTAGATATTAGGATTTATTTCATTCTCAGGACCATGCCTTGAAATGAGATGGCAAACAGGATGGATGGAGTGGATATAAAACAAATACATCATAGTGGACCTCACAATGCCCAACATATCTAACACAATAAGAAACGAATGGAATAATGGTGCCCACGTAAGTTTATAGTATATACATTCAGGCTTTCCTTAGTTTAGTTTATTTGAATTAAATAGATGTTAACTTAATAATTTTATTTTCATTTAATAGAAAAAAACCTTCATAATGCAGAACATTTTCAAACAAGAGATAAGGATAAATATGTCAAGTTAAGAGATTTCGGCTATTTCAGACATTTATTAACAAACAGATTATTTCAGATTCAGTACTTAATTTTCAAACCTCGGCAATAATTACCAAACAAGTTTTTAGACTTCAGATCCAAATTTAATATTCAGGCTTCAGATTCCAGATTCAGACTTCAGATTTAACAAACGGGTCCTAAGTTACTTTGGGCACTTAAGTTCGTTTGGTAAGTATAATTGAAAAGTAACTTATCTCTTAAAAATTACTTATCTTAATAAGTATTTTTTTTTTAGCTTTTTGACTTTTGACTTTTCTATTTATCTCCCTCATGGACGGTGTTAGTACACACCCACACTATTAGCAGTCACCCTCCAAATGTTAATTAACCACCTTCCGATTTGGCTTTTCTACTTATCTCTCTCAGGTCACGCCGCATATCAAAGTTCTCTCTCATGGTTCACTCAATTACTGCTCTCTCATACTGTCCATATCAAAGGAGGCCCCACATGATGGACTGTCCCATCAAAGGTGGGGCTCACACAGTGGACAAACCACATCAAAGATGGGCCCTACATTAATTGGTGCAAGATCCAATCCACCAATCAAGTTGATCTGATCTTCTACATCTTTCCCAAATATGGTTCTAGTCCACTCACCATGTGGACCGACTATTGGAAACAAGTGAATGGGTTAGAAAACTTCAACAAAGTCTTCCAAAGCCGTACATTTGTTTTGCAGACTGTGGCCCACCTTGACCAGTGGATCAACCTGATTCTTATGCCAGGGCATCCATATAGTGGTCCCGTTCTGATGGATGGAATGTAATCTCGGACCAATCGTGCAATGATAGCACATGCATGGCATGTACATGAAGATTAGAAAAGCTCATTATGTTAGGAAAACTGCCTCAAGGCTTAGCTTTCTCTTTTCATGTCAATATGTTGCTTGTTATATGTAGATTTGAAATTTTCTTTGGAAAGGTTACTTATCAATGTGTTATTACCAAACATACTTATTTACTTATTGGCTGATAGGTATGTTGTTTACCAAACATACTTATCTACTTAATAAGTAAAAACCAAGATAAGTAACTTATCTGATAAGTAGCTTAAGTAACTTACAATCCAAACGGGCCATTATAAATTTGCAATTACTTAATTATATGAATGAGTTTGCAGACCAATAAGCCCTTGATTGTTCTTAGATGTCCGCTGATCCGAACCCTTCATTCAATGGGCCATGTCACGATTAGCCTGGGCCCAAGCCTAATCTAAAGGTAAAATGGGCCAACTTTTCAGATGAATAAGATTAAAAGTCTGCCAAGCTTCATACTGTTAAGCAATTTCGACATGCATATTAATGAGATATGAAACACTTATATAGATATACACTATCATGGCTGGTTGAGCTGGGCCAATGTGGTCAATGGACCAATGAGATCGACATAAGCCCTACCCAAACCAAAACCCAACGGGCCTATGATTCCAAGCACGAACGTTGACCCTTGATGTCCCTGGACTAAAGTTGTGATGAGATGGCCCTACCTATTGACAACCAAGATTTAGCACTGACTCGGGTGAATCCCAACTCGACTCAGGATTGAACGAGTCAGTCCGAGTCACCGAGTCTTTAACCATGTTCCTTACACTCCCTCTTTAACCACCGTTTAATATTTTTTAAAAGCCACATGGAAGAATGTGATGTAGTTGAAGAAATGTATAAGCATGTCCAAAACCTCCTATGGAATGCATGGCATCGGATTAATGAAACTAGTATTCTCTCTCTTTACAGAAGTAACCCCATAAAGGAAGGGTATCACAAGTTATGGTACCTGTACTGTCTTTCCCACAAACACGCCACTTGTGTAGGACATCAGTACCATGAAAACGGTAGGCTCCAACATGAAGATTGCCTGGGATAAAACTCAGACTGATCTGTTTATCTGGTGAGACACACTGTCAGAATCCATAGACACTGATGGTCTGATTCAACATAGAGGTGTAGCCCACCGAATGAGCTGATCAGCCTAATTCATGAAAGGAGTGATCTTCATGGTCTGGCCTACCGTTTTAATGGTACTGATGTCATACTCAAGCGGCATAATGGCAGGAAAGATGGTAAAGTACTACTGCCTGCATGTGATTGGTTCTTTTTAGACCCAACATCTTTAGGACCTGTTTGGGTGCCATAATAAAACCATTTCCGGGAGCGGATTAAGTGTTAGTGGGTGTTACCGTAGCGTGGGGCCCACCTTGATAATTTGGTATATATCAACGTCGTCCATCCTTTTTTGCAGTCCATTTTAGGACGAAGACCCAAAAATTTAAGCAGATATAAATCTCAGGTGAACCACACCACAGGAAACAGTGGTTATTTAACGCTCACCATTAAAAACCTCCCGGGCCTACTGTAAGAAAATATATAATGCTTAGTTTTCCATTTGACCGGTTGATAAGGTCAAACAGACCTGGATGAAGAGAAAATACAAATATCAGCTTGATCTAAAACTTATAGGGCCTACAAAAAGCTTTTAATTATCATTCATCACTTTTTAGAGTGGTGTGGTCCACCACAGATTTGGATCTACTTAAGTTTTGGAATAACTTCATGAAATGAGCTGATAAAACGGATGGGCGGCATGGATATATAATAAATTCATCAAGGTGGGCCATAGTATCTATTGTGTCTGAAACCCATTTTTGGGTCGCACCCAAACAGGTCCTAAAATTTCTCTAAAGATGTTTGGTTAGTACAAACAGTGCTGGAAAGGGCGAAAAACATGCAGATGTATCAAACATTGTTGGGAACGGTTGTCCAACATGGTCCACATGTTGAATTAGTACCAGGGCGGCCCATTTTTCAATGATCTAAACCGTTGATACGAAGCCCCATAAGAGAAGATCCCGTCCGTACAATATTTTTTATTATCTTGATTGAGTGTAAACCTGAGTGATTTTTTTTTTTTGAAAGATAAGTAAAAAAAAATATTACCAACCAAAATACTGAAAGAGTATAAGCTGTCAACGGGCGAGACTGGGTAGATCTCGACCTGGATTTTTAACTGTTTTGCATCCAACTTGAATAAGATCACATAGACATGGATGAAGGGAAAACACAAATATCAGCTTGATTCAAAACTTCCCGTGGCACCCAAGAAGTTTTCAACATTCAACATTTATTCCCCATTTTATGGTCCACTTGAGCTTGGATTTGCCCCATTTTTTGGATCATGACCTAAAATGACATGGAAAAATGAATGGACAGGGTTGGTAAGATCCATACATCACGGTGGCCCTCAAAGCCCTAGCCTATCCTAAGCTCGAGACAGGCAGGGAAGTACCTAATCCGCATGTCGGGTTAACATCCACTAGGGCGTTGGCCCCCCGGCATGGCAGGATATCATTGGCATGTATTTGTCTAATAATGTTGGAGAGCCTTCAAACTGTGCATGGTTTGGGTGCTTAGACTGGTCAGGTGATCGGTTTAATGGTTTGGCCCAGATGCACAGCGAGGTCGCTGAACATATTTCATATATCCTAGATCGGTCGGGCGATCAGTCTGCATGGGGCTTCAACTGGATGGTGGTGTGGCTGGACGTGACGAATCTGGAAGTTTCCTATTACAAGTCGGTCTCTTGCGCGATTTTACGCAAGAGGTTTCTAATTTTGATTTTATGTCTATTTAAGAGGTGTAATGCAGGATTAACAGTTTTGCCATTGGGGTCATATTTCCTAAATGGATTGAGAGGGTTCTAAGGTAAGAGAAAGAGCTTGGGGAGAGCTTGAGATTCTCTGGGATGAAGAAAAGGACTGTACTTGTCCGTTTCATGTAAGAATTAGCTTTGTTAGCTTGAGATTTCTCTTGTGGGCTATGATCCGAGTTGTGTTTCTTCTATCTCTTATAACTTCTGATATTATGGTGGACTGGTGTCACTTTATGCTGTGTTTTTTTACCCGTGAGGAGTTTTTCCACGTAAAATTCGGATTGCCTTCTTATTTGTGTCGTTTTGCTTTTGTGATTACCATTGTGATTGCTCGTTTTGATTCGCTTTCGCTGCCAACACCCCTGTTCCCAACAAGTGGTATCAGAGCTAAAGTTGGGGTGGAGTAGAATTCGGATATGAGACAAGAAGATGGGATTAAGTACGAGATTCGACATGGAGAATGATTCCGTGAAAGAAAAACATGGAAAGCGATTAGCATCTATGAAAGAAGTAGAGTGGAAGAAGGTGGACCGGTATGCCAATATCTTAATCAGGTTCATCGACTGTGATCGAGTTTGATCGGGAGCACATTTCACGGTGGAGCTGCGGGATCGGTAGCGAGATCCACGGTTGATCGTATATGGCAAGTGCCCAATGGCCACATGAGAATAGCGATAAAGGTGCGTGAAAGTGTAAAGTTAAGGTCGAAGGAGGCACGAGAAGCAGTGGAGCTATGATGAAGATGAGATGACGAAGCAATGATGATTTGATTCAACGTTTGAAGCCTCGGTAGATATTGTTAGAGAGCCTTCAAATTTGGGTGCTTAGACCGGTCAGGCGATCGGTCTGATCATTTGGGCCAGATACACAATGAGGTCGCTGGACATATTTCATGTGCCCTAGACCGGTCGGGCGATCAGTCTGTAGGGGGCTCCGACTGGTCGGGCAATCGGTCGGTGGTGTGGTTAGATGCAACGAATCTGGAAGTTTTCTATTGCAAGCCGGTCTCTTGTGCGGTTTTGCACAAGAGGTTACTAATTTCGGTTTTATACCTATTTAAGGGGTGTAATATGGGATTAGGAGTTTTGCCTATTGGAGCCATGTTTCTTAGATGGATTGAGAGGGTTATAGGGTAAGAAAAAGTGTTTGGGGAAAGCTTGAGATTCTCCTGGAATGAAGAAAAGGACTATGCTTGTCCGTTTCATGTGAGAATTAGCTTTGTTAGCTTGGGATTTCTCTTGTGGACTGTGATCCAGGTTGTGTTTCTTTCATCTCTTATAATTTCTGATATCATGGTGGATTGGTATCGCTTTATGCTATGGTTTTTTACTTGTGAGGGGTTTTTCACGTAAAATTCAAATTGCCTTCTTATGTGTGTCGTTTTGCTTTTGTAATTGCCATTGTGGTTGCTTGTTTTGATTCGCTTCTGCTGCTGCCAGGATTCCCAACTGATAAAAGGGTGAGTAGGTATGGGTACTTAGGCGCGGATTATGTACTTCCCGTCCATCACCAGCTCAGGACAGGCTAAAGCTCTAACGGCCACCTGCATGTAACTGTCCATACATTTTTCCATGTTATTTTAGGATATAGTTCAAAAAATGAGGCAGATGCAATGTTCAAGTGCGCAACACCACAGGAAGCAGCAGTGCTCATTATGCTACAGTTGAAACATGTCAGCTTGATCCAAAACTTCCTGTCGCACCCAAGAATTTTCAACGGTCAGCGTTTAATATCCATTTTGTGGTCCACTTGAGCTTAGATTTGCCCCATTTTTTTTTTCCCATGACCTAAAATAACATGGAAAAATAAATGGACCCCTGTGGATAAAATCCATACATCACAGTGGCCCTCAGAGACCTAGCCTGTCCCCAGTTACGGACCCTCGGGGGCTCTGACAGCTTTTGCCGCTTGAGGAACTGGACTGGGTGAACCTCTATGGTACGTTGATGTCAACAAGTTATGCCACGCCCCAACATGATGTATGTTTATACCCACACTGTATATCCGTTTTGCGGGGTCATCTAATGACATGGTCCTAAAAATGAAGTAGATCAAAAGCTCAAGTAGGCTAGGCTACAAAAAGAGAGCAGTGAATATTGAATGCTTACCATTGAAAACTTCTTGGCAGCCACAAAGGTTTTGGATCAATCTAATATTTGTGTATTCTCCCTTCATCCAGGTCTGCATGTTCATGAGGTTGGACGAAAATAAACATCACGTGGACCTTGGGAAGGCATCAACGGTGGGTATCATTGTCCCATTGCTTTTGTGGTGTGCTCCACTTGACCCTTGGATCTGCCTCATTTTTAAACCCATGGCCTAAAATGGTCTCTCAAAATGGATGTACTGTGCGGATATAACATATACATCATGGTGGGCCCCACAAAACTTTGTGACAACATATAGAATTTGCTGACATGAACCCACACCACACAATCCGCTTCCCCCAGGAAACACTAATCCTCACCCCACGTAAAAACATGGGTCCCACTTCTACAAATAGAATACCCAGGTGTTACACTTACCTCAAAGTACGAAAGGAATGTATGCTAAAAGTTACAACGTTTACTTGCAACCTTCTCTCTACTTGATTTCCAAGCCACCCTTTCACCCCCCAAGCAACCCTTTCACCCCCAAGCAAGAATCACATTGCAATCTACTCTACCTCTTGTAATAAAACTCTTACACCTTAGCCTCATTTCATCAACCCACACCAAAACCTCAGACCCATCTCTCTCTCTCTCTCTCTCTCTCTCTCTCTCTCTTCCTTGGCTTGTCTTAAGAGATGGAGAGAGAGAACCAACCAAAGCTTCCAAGCATTTGGCGCAGGCTTTTGAACCGCATCAGGGGCCACCTTGCCTTCATACAGCTCAAGAAGATAATCCTGGGGCGGTCCACCGACCATCGTAATGGTCGGCTTATGTCTATCGTCTATGTCCAACCAAATGGGCCTAGTCCCAACGAAGATGGCCGCATCGACATCACCAAGCTTGCTGAAGGGGTCGACATGGACCACCCCAAGGAGAAAGTGGACGGGTCGCCGGGATTGGACAATGTGGGTCATCCTGAGCTGCCCGTCATCGATTCAACCCATGTTTCAACGGTCGGTGGGACGACCATAGGTGCGAGTGGGACCCGTGAGCTCAGTCCCACTAAGACCATCCTAGTGGAAAGTCCCACCGATCCAAAGGCGATTATAACAGCTCAAGATCTTAGTCCACTGCCAGACGCAAGAGTGGGTGAGCATGGACACATTCAAGAGAAGCGACCGGTCGAATTGGTCCCTCTTTCAATGACTGGAGATCAAGGTAGCAGTCCAACGAAGCCCGAACGGGTCCCTCCTGCGACGACAGGAGATCAAGCTAGTGGTCCAATGAAGTCCCAACGGGTCCTTCCTGCGACAACTGGAGATCAAGGTAGTGGTCCAATGAAGCCCGAACGGGTCCCTCCTGCGACGACCAGAGATCAAAGTAGTGGTCCAACAAAGCCCGAACGGGTCCCTCCTACGACTGACCAGAGATCAAGGTAGCGGTCCAACAAAGCCCAAATGGGTCCCTCCTGCGACAACGAATGGAAATCAAGTAGGCAGCCCAACAAATCCCGAACGGGTCCGTCCTGCGATGGCGAATGTAGATCAGGGTAGAGGTCCAACAAAGCCCGAATGGGTCCGTCCTGTGACGACCAGAGATCGAGTTAGCGGTCCAACAAAGCCCGAACGGGTCCCTCCTGTGACGACCGGAGATCAAGGTAGTGGTCCAATGAAGCCGGTCGAGCCCCTAGATAGAAATTTGAGTATAAATAAAAAATCTGAGGCGTATATAAGGCGTAAGAGGAGTGAAAGATCCATCAATGACTCAAACAGACCCAGCGCCTCTTATACAAAACTGCCGCCACCGCCGCCGCCGCCGCCGCCGCCACGGCGCCTTTAGGCTCTTCTATAAAATCCATGTAACAAGCTACATCTGATCACGTATAAGTATATATACTTATCTATGCATTGAAGGTTTCAAGGTTCCATTTATTATCAACTTTTCTCTGTGACCAACTCATTCGGTCTTGAGTCGAGTCAGTGGTGACTCGGCCGAGTAAAGTGTATTTTCAGTGTTGATTGTGGTGCCAAATTGGATTGGATTCGACCTGAGTCTGAGTCAACTCAGACAAGTAGTCAATCCATGCATCCATGTCTATATCAGAAAAGGTGACCGTCTATTGTAATGCATGAGATTGTTGGGTATGAAAATCAAACCAATCCATGCTCGGGTGGGCCACACGTACATTGATTAAATTCATCAGCTGTAGATTGTATCTATTGTCCAGTCCACCGTTTTCTACCGTATGCACAGTGATCTTGTGGTCCATTGATGATGCATGTGGAGATTTGAGTCAGAACTCGAAATGTCCATGACTCGGAGACTCGGTTGAGTCGTGTTCAGGACCCAGTAATGATGTTAAAAAATTGAGGAATGAGAAAGCCTTGACACACCAGGAACATAAAAAAGGTCAGATGCGGAGCACCGGTACCACCGTAGGCCACTGAGCAGATGTGGGGCCCACGTTATGTGTTCACACGATCCAACCAGTCTATCAGCAGCATCACCTTAGAAAGCCAATATGGCCCAAAAATCTGATCAATCCAAAAATGAGGTGGGCCACAAAAGGAAACAAGTATGATGGAATGTCCACCCTTGAATTTCAAAGGGCCTCATATGAGTTGCAAAACAGTCTGAAGTTTTTCCTGACCCTTCATCTCACGTGTATGAAGGTAATGAACGGAGTCGATTACATATACACAAAATGGGGAGCCCCCACAGTAATATATGATGAGTGTCCACTGTTCGGTGGCCCATATGAGTTTTGGATGGGGCTGTTTTTTTGGATCTTGAGAGTTTTCTGAGGTGACCCATCTTATGGATGGTTTGGATGGTGTGAATACATTATTGGGCCCCATATTCTCCGGCATGGCCGTAAGCTTGGGCGGACGCCCCTTTTAGCTAACAGTAATTGATTATTAGATATTTTGATTATAGTTAAGAATAATCTTTATAAATCAATGATTTATACAAACTATGGTCTCTATAATTTATATAAATTATGATCTTTATTACATAATTATAATTAACTAAAATGAGATGAAATTATATTTCTTACGTGGTTACCAAACAAGGCTTAAAATTCCTAAAAAAGTTGGAGCGTATTTGGTTGCCACTTAATAATGAGCTTATCTCATTTTAATTAATATCAATCATGCATTTCCATCCCCACTATTTCTTGTAGTGTGGTCCACTTAAGTTTTCAATCTAGCTCTTTTTGTGATCATGCCTTAGCATGAGTTTGATTTCCCTCATTGGGATTACTTAATGCACATAGTTTGCATGTAATTGCATGCATTTGTGAGGAACAGTCTTGCCTTAAAAATAGGGTTGGACACCTTGAGGTGATATAAAAAAAATGAGTTAAGAGGAATTGATGGACCGAGTACACTTCTCATACATCTTGGTGAGCCCCATATAACTTCAATGGTTGCTCACAACTCATGTCACATTGTCGCCATTGATTCTTCACATTCCAAACATGGGGCCGGTGAACAAAGCCTAAGATTGCAATTTTGGTCCTACAAATATTCTCTTAGATGTTATAGAAGGATGTTTTCTTATTTTAGATGCATTACTTTAGTACCTCCAAATATTTTTGGGGATTTTTTTTATGAAAAATTGCATAAATTTTTTTATTTTACTAGCAATACCTTTACTAAGTAATAGTATTCAAAAGGCATATTTTCTTTGTGAAAAGACTAAAATGACTCATCCATTTTATTAAAAAAAAAAAATTTAGTGAAGTTAAGGTTAACATGGTGTACGTGTGACACGTGCGGCATGTCTAAGAAGCCCACCTCACTAGAAAATAAAAATCAGATAGATACAATCATTAATTTACATGGACTATACATGAATTTTGATGTTCATGGCTACGCCACCTGATGATTGGATTAGCCTTTGTTTTTTGTTTGTCTGGCCGTCTAGGTAATTATGTTGCACGCTTCTTTTAGAAAAAAAAAAAATTAAAGAGCACGCTTTGGTAATTTTACTCAAAAAAAACATTTTTCATCTTCCAACTGGTCAAGGCACGTTTAGAAAAATCACAATAATTGGGGGAAGTTTCTTCTTATGACAAAGATTAAGTATTCCTTGGTATTCCTTATGCCCTTTGGAGTATAGGTGGGACCCATCTAATTTGTAATTCATTAGTGCAGTGGGCCATGTATTTAAATAATGTTTTAAAATGAAGGAATTGGAAGGTCTTGATGCATTAGCACATTAACAATTTAATGCATCTATTTTGTACACCGTAGTGGATTAGCCGTTACCCATGTCTGACCCTTACCATGGGGCCCACCCTGATGATATGTTCTATATCCACACCGTCCACCCTTTCCTACAGCACATTTTAGAACGGTGTCCCAAAAATTAAACAGATCCAAATCTCCAGTATACCACGCCACAGGAAAGAGTGGTGATTGAGTGCCTCTCACCATTAAAAGTTCCAAAGGGCCTATTGTAAGGTTTTCATAATGTTTATTTTCCATCCAACCTGTTGATAATGTCAAGAAGAACTGGATGAAGGGAAAATAGAAAGATCAACTTGATCCGAAACTTTTGTGGCCCACAAAAAGTTTTAATGGTCATCCATCACTCTTTCTAGTGGTATGGTCCACCTGAGTTTTGGACGTTCTTAAGGTTTAGGATCACACACTAAAATGGTATGGAAAAACAGATGAACGGCATGGATATACAAAAAAATACATCAAGGTGGGCCCCATGCGATTAGGGTAACACCCACCCGCCGTAACAGCTAATCCACTCCCTTTGTACACATGGTCTTATGTTATGTAGGGCCTATCAAACTTGTTGGACAAGCAAACATGTTTACATGTATTTGCTCTTATTGGTTATTATCTAATGTTGATGAGACATAGTTATGTAGTTGGTTTAATTCATGAAGTGTGCCCATTTTTTTTCATTTACAATACTTTGTGCATGCATGCCATGTAAGAGTACTGCATGATGAGATGCACCAATATATGAATATAACTTTTTATAATCAGGATGACATTTCATTGAGATAGAAGTAATTACCATGATACCTAATCAGATCGTAGTCAGATTCATTTATAGTACCTTTCTCTTTCATTTATATTACCTTTCTCTTTGTTCATTTTGAGAATTGGGCTAACATTCAGCGCTTTGTCACCATAGTTTTAACCTTAATAATTCTCTAGAAGCTTGGTTAATCCAAAAAAAAATAATCTCAGAAGCTTGTAAAGTAGATATTGTATAAGTGTGGAGGCAGAAAATGGTGCCTAACCTATTTATTCTCTATCACCAAGGCCCTTGCACATGAAATTTCTTATTGTAGACTAACTACAAGAGTCACATAAGTTAGGAGTCTTTGAGCTCCCAACTTATAGCGATTCTGCAATGTCGGGGCCAGTAGTAGATTATGGGCTTCATTGGCTATTAGCAACTAGAGCTATCAATGAACCGGGTTGGGGTTAGCATCGGCCCAAATTTTCAACTATTTGGGTTGGCCCTATTAAAAATTTTGATTTTGCCAGGCCATGAGCCCGGCCTATTGACAACCCTAATGGCGATTCCAAGTCAATCACACCATTTCTTGTAGCCAACACTACATCCTATTCGACCAACAAGGCAAAAAGGGAGGGGGTCACCTCTAAGCATCCAAATATTCCTTCTTTCTAATATATTAAATATGGGATTGATTCTCTTTCTAAATAATATATTACATGAGATGTTCAACTTTTTCTTTTTAATATACTATATGTTATAATAATATAGTTACTACTTTTCCTTTAAATATATTATATGACATGAGAATATGATTAACACTATACGCAACATAAGTGATCCAAGCAAAAATTTCATGCAAATTTCTTGATGGCTAAATCATGCACTATAGTATTTATTAAACTTGGTATTAGAGACAATTTTCTGACCCAAGATACAAGACAATAATTGCATATTAAATTTAAGATTTTCAGTTGTATTTCTTTTCTAAGTAGGTAATAACTATGCTTACATTTTCTTTTCATTTCCATTTCCACCTACAATAGAAAGAGAAATCCAATGCACACTCGGGGAAAATGCTATGATGGATTAGCTAAAGTTCATATGCCCATTGTAAGTTGGACATCAACCTCCCTTTCTTTATTTGAGAAATTTACAAATAAAATAAAATAAAATAAAATATAGAATTTATTTTCAGGTACCTTTTCAAAAAGGTTTTCAATATGATACCCAGTTAATTTAAGTAATTATCATGGTGGATCGGGGAGTTTGGTCTCTGTGTGAGCATAAGGGTATGCAATTGAGATAGCCCCGTTATGGTGTTTATGTGAAATCTACCCCGACTACTAGATGCATCACTCAAGTTAGGCTGACCAAAAATCAATTTCATCCATGATTCAGGTGGACCACACAATTAGAAACAATATATAGGACCACAGTCACCCTCCTAATTGGTTCCTTTGGTGTGGGCCACCTGAATCATAGATGGGAATGATTTTTGGCCCCTATGCTCAAAATTTAGTATAATTTCTAATGATTAGCTAGAGTAGAATTCATATAATCATTATGGTGGGCCTTGTAAAAAATCAAGGGTAGATGTTTCTCTCAATTATTTCCTTTGATGTGGTTCACCTAAATCACATGTCAACTTGATATTTTGACATTGGGCCTAAAGTGGAAGTACACTTCTAATGGTTGAAGTGGATTTCACATACGCATCCCAATGAACCCCACAAAAATCAAGGTCGGCATCCCCAAAAAATTCTTTAATATATCATCATATGAGAATAGTTTGTAAATGAATGCTCACCCTTGATCTTTTAGGGTCCACTAGTGAAATCTGCTTCCACTACTAGATGGGTAATCCCAAGTAATAACCAAAAAATCAGGTTAACTTATGATTCAGGGTAGGCCACACCAAATGAAATATTGGGGAAAGAGACACCTTAATTTTTATAAGGCCCATCATGATGATCATATGAAATCCAATCTAACCACAATGCTACATTAAAATTGAGGCCTGAAGTCCTAAAAGTAGGACCCATCCGTACCTCAGGCGGGCCATACCAAAGGAAATTATTTGAAGGGTACGTATTGACATATTCACTATTTTTAATTGTGTGGTCCACCCGAATCATGGGGCTGATTTTTGGGGCTGACATATGCACTATACATGTGTGAAGCATCTGATGCCTGACATGGGGTGAACACAACAGTGCAGTAGGGGTCATGGAATGTATAATCTACATCAAGCAGGCATTTTTGTTTTTTCCTTAAAAAGCATCAGCCTCCTTTTTCCTTGGGCTCTCGCAACTTTGGAGATGGACGGTGGAGAGCCGTAAGAACGTATAGTCATCTCTCCACAGATCATGTGGCCGGCCGGGCGATGTATTGATTGGGTTCGCCTATGTACTGGGGTTGGGACGAATGTCTTAAAAAAATCAGTGGAAAATCTCGTACATTGCTTTTTTCTATGGTTTATCACACTGACCGTTAATTGTTTTAGTTTTTCACAGTTACTTTAATGGACACAGATCAATGGATAGGATTGTCCAATTTAAATGATTTTTGAGACACAAGCCATCCATGGTAGGGGCGTGCCTATGAACGGACCTGATTTTTATGTCATCGTGCCACGTGTCCTTTAGAGAGATGGCTCTACCATGTTACTTTTTCTCCAGGCTAAACCGTACCATCTTTCGGGATCTCCTAAAAGATAATTTTGGTGGAGCACTAACTTGGTATGATATATGTCGTACATGGATTGCACCTGGACGCAACTTTCATCTAACCCTCGCCTGTACAGGGGTCAGTGGATCCCTGACTGTGGGGCCCACTGTGATTTCTATGTTTTAAATCCACGCCGTCCATCTGTTTTTACTGATCATTGAGGGCATCACTTTAAAAATTAAGCAGATCCAAATCTCAGGAGGGGCACATCACAGGAAAACAGTGGCGATTGACCATTAAAAACTTTTTGTGGGCCACAAAGTTTTGGATCAAGCTGATATTTATGTGGTCCGTTCATCCAGGAGCCTCACCAAGATGGTGCAGCCCTTACTGTGGGGTCCACGTTGATATATGTATTATGTATCCACTCTGTCCATCCGTTTTTTCATATCATTTTATAGTATTATCGGAAAAATGAAACAGGTCCAATTATAAGATGGACCATGCCATCAGAAAAGTATTGATTAACTATTAATGAGCCACAAATATTTCGAATCAAGATGATATATTTATTTTTTTCTTTCATCTAGTCTTACGTAACCTTATTAACAAATTGGATGGTAAATGAATACTATAGAAACATTAAGGCGCACTAAAGGCGTGTTTGATTTTTTCAAATAAATGATAAATACATTACAAATGTGTAATGATTATTTCCTTGGTAATTCGCCGAGATTTCACAGCCTACGTTTTCATTGTTAAAATTCCAGTTGAGTGCAAGATATAAGTGGGGCCCACTGTGATATATGTGGATTATCCATACCGTCCATCTATTTTGCCAGATTTATACAAGGCATGATTCAAAAAATAATGCAGATCCAAGTTCAAGAGGACCACACCACAGAAAAAAAGGGGATTGAATAACTATCGTTAAAACCTTCTTCGGTCTACTGTTTCAATTGGTGTGGGCCACTTGAGTGTTGGATCTCCCTCATTTTTTGGCTCATGCCTCAAAATGTTATGGTAAAATTGATAGATGGGGCGGATATTTTATATATATCGCTATGGGGCTCATAATTTAAAACCACTTCTTTTAGACCAGTTTTTAAGGGAGGAATTACTTCAAATTTTCATACAGGAGGAAAAGTAATAAGTGCTATTTTCAGGCATTTACAGAGATAACGGGAAATCAAAGAGGCACTAAGTGGTATTTAACTATTTATTTAGAGTCCGGATCGTCTATTCAGCCTCATGCACTGACATTGTAAGCAGGGACTGCATTTGCTGATGTATGCTGAGCTTCGGCCAACAGAAAAAATCCCGTTGAATTCGAGAAAACGATCAAGATTCATTCAAAACAAAAAGCGGATCTAAATTTCATGTGAGCCGTACTAAAGGAATCAGTGGTGATTGAATACTCACCATTAAAAACTTCCCTGAGCTCACCATAATGTTTAGTTGCCATCCAAACCGTTGATAAGTTCGGAGAGACCCAGATGAAAGGAAAACACAAAAATCAGCTTGATCTAAAACTTTTTTGGCAATCAAGAAGTTTTCAACGATAGGCATTCAATCATCACTGTTTCTTGTGGTGTGGTCCACCTGAGGTTTACATCAGCTTAATATTTTGGCCCATGCCATAAAATCAGCTGTTAAAATGGACGGACAGCGTGGATACACAACAAATTCATCAAGGTGGGCCCCACAATCACAACCTCACCGAAAGCCAGTGTTTCCGTGGCCCCACCAAATCCACGTACCAGCGAAAGCTCCGATGGGCCCACCAACAATATCTGTGTGACATCCACTCCTTCCATCAGTTTAGTAGCTCAAGTTAGGACACAAGCCTGAAATACAGAGCACATCCAAAACTCAAAGTGAGCTACAACACAAGAAAAAATAGGGATTGAACACCCACCGTTAAAACCTTTGTGGGTCCACCTTGATGTTTAAATGACATCTAAACCATTCATAAGGTTGATCTTGTAATGATAAAGGGAAACACAAATATCGTCTTGATCTAAAACTTACTCAGCCCTGTGTTTCAACGGTTGGTATTCAATCCCTACTATTTTATGTGGCCTTGCCAACTTGAGTCATGGATCTTCCTCATTTTTTGTTCACATCCTTACAGGAGGGAAGAAACTGATGAAGAGAGTGGATGTCATATGGACATTATGGTGGGCCCCACAAGTCGTGACCCACCATTTGAACGGTTTATTTGGACTCAAATATCTCCAACTTGGACAAATTCCTAGCGCATGCGTATCAACCATCACATTGCAGCAGTGTATCAAAAGAGGTAGGTTTTTGGACGAAAGTAGCGTGAAACTAGCACCGTGTGAGGAGGTCCACCCAGGTGTTTTTATAGAATCACACCCGTCCAGAAGGATCTCTATCCAACTAATATGGGATACCAGAAAAATCAGGTTGACCCAATTTTTAGGTGGGTCACACCATATAAAACAATGCACAACCACCCAAAAACATCCAAATTCATCCGACCGCGTACCTGAAATTGGATGGTTATTATTTGTGTGCGTCCCATTGGATGATTCTCATGGACGGCTTGGATTTCATACTCACGCCAGTGTGGGCCCCACACGCAGCTACTTGCACGAAAATTCTCCTGTAGAGGAGCAGGCATCCTCTTTTAATAATAGGAGTATTCAACGGCTGAGAAGGACGGTGAATCTGGACAGGCGATCTTGCTCAGCTTTCCTTATGATCCTCGGCCCGAGGATATGCGAATTGTGCAAGTATCCTCGCGCCTCCATTTTAACGGGAGCGGATTGGGCGTAACCCGGGTAACACCTTACTGGATGTTACCCTTACCGTGTGGGGCCCACATTGATAAATATTTTATATATCAGCTCTATCCATTAGTTTTTATGATCATTTTAGGATGTTAATAAAAAAATTAAGCAGATAAAAATATTCAGTGGACCACACCACTGTAAAAAGTGGTGAATGACCATTAAAAGGTTTTTGTAGGCCACACATTTTTTGATCAAGATTATATTTGTATTTTCTATTCATCCAGGTATTATTTATATTATCAACGGGTTGGATGGAAAATAAACATTACAGATCTGCTTACAATGGGTCCTGGGAAGTTTTTAACGGTGGACGTTTAATCAACACTGTTTACTGTGGTGTGATCCACTTGAGATCTGGATCTACTTAATTTTTGGGTCCACCATCTAAAATGATCTGTAAAAACGGATGGACGGCGTGGATATATGACATATAATCAAGGTGGGCCCCACGGTAAAGGTGTTACCCGGCTAAAACCTAATCGGCGCTCCATTTTAACAAACAGCTACCACTTTTAAGTGATCCGGACCGTTGATATGGTTATCCCCGCTAGGAGATGGACCATGCCCCAAATATCTCCTATATTCTAAGATCCTATCCGTCAAATCTCTGGCCTTCGTTGAGTTGAGTGTGGACTGCCGCTGGATTCACGGTTAGGATCGTCTTATTGAAAGAAATTTTGGGTCACAGTCAATCAACATCGAGTTCTATTCCACCAAACCAATGGTTTGGATATATAACTATGTGGGTGGGACCCACACATAAAAACCAGAGTACAATTCACACGTACACGGGTGGAGGATGCTGTGATTGGCAGCGGTTTGTTTTCAAAGAAAAGGAGATTGTGAAAAGGCAGTAGAAATACAATGGGTGCTGGGCCTTCTTCCCTCTCAATCTCAAATAATATCTGCATTTTAAATCCCACTCTCTCTCCTCACTGCAGACCAATCCCCACCTATCACCCCCAGCAAACCCATCTCCCAAATCCCATCATCAAATCCATGGACAGATCCTCTCCTTCTATCCAACCACTGAAATGTGGTGGAGAAACTGCAATCCCAGAGACCCATGTTGAAAATCCAGCCAAATCATTATCTGGGTCTCACCTCATGTCTCCAGAGCTGCTCCAAGATCTGGTGTCAGAAGCTCTGGTCTGGAGCTCTCTCAATGGGCTTGTTGTTGGAGACAAAACCAATCAGGTAATTTTTTTTTTCCTTTTTTCTGTTGTAGAAGTGGAAGTTGATATTTACATCCACCCTGTTTGATCAGCACACCCTTTAATTTGAACTATTGGTGATTCAATTATACAATTTGGTGCTGTTTTATGATAAGAGTGGAGCAAAAAGGGTGTTAATCGATACGGGCGGGTGTAAATAGTGGCTCCCTTTTTTAGTAGGAATTGACATTTACACCCAACTCGGCTGATCGATGCGTCTTTTGCTTTCAATTTTACAATTATACAATTTTGTACTGTTTTATACTAAGAGTAGATAAGGGTGGCGGTAAATAGTGGCTCACACTTTTAATTTTTAGTTGGAATTGATATTTTTGCCCACCTTTGTTGAACCACACACCCTTTACTTTGAACTATTGGCGATGCAGCTGTACAATTTTGTGCTATTTTATACTAAGAGTAGAGAAAGAGTGTGTGTGTCTATTGATATGTGTGGGTGTAAATGTTGGCTCCCTTTTTTGTGGTGATTGACATTTAAATCCACCATTGTTGATTAATACACCCCTCAGTTTCAATTTTTGGTGATACAATTGTACAGTTTTTGTACTGTTTTATACCAGGAATGGATATGGGTGGGGGTAAATAGTGGGTCCTACTTTTTGTTTTTAGCAGGAATTGATATTTCTGCCCACCTTGGTTGAACTGCACGCCTTTACTTTGAACTATCGGTGATACAGTCATATGAATTTGTGCTGTTGTAAACTAGGAATGGGGAGAAAATGGTGTGTATATTGATGTGGGTGGTGTGTAAATAGTGGCTCCCCTTTTTTAGTGGGAATTGGCATTTGCACCCACAGTGGTTGATTAATGCACCCTTCACTTTCAATTTTCTTGTTTGGAAAGCATTTTTTTGTTTGGAAAGTTTTTTTTTTTTTTTTTCCTTCTTTCTTCGGAAAGCATTTTTTTTGTTTGGAAAGCACTTTTTTTTTTTTTTTTTAAAGGCATTTTTTTGTTTGGAAAGCATTTTTTTGTTTGGATACAATTGTACAAACATTTTGTTTGTACCCTTCACTTTCAATTTTTTGGTGATACAATTGTACAATCTTTGTACTGTTTATACCAAGAGTAGATATGGGTGGGGGTAAATAGTGGCTCCTACTTTTTTTTAGTGGGAATTGATATTTTTGCGCACATCGATTGAACAACACACGCTTTACTTTGAGCTATTGGTGATACAATCATACACGTTTGTGTTGTTGTATACTAGTGGAGACAAAAGGGTGTGTCTATCGATACGGTTGGGTGTAAATAGGGGTTCCTTTTTTGGTGGCAATTGACATTTACACCCACCTTGATTTATCAATACACTCATCAGTTTCAATTTTTGGTGATACAATTGTACGTATTTTGTACTGTTTTATACTAAAAGTAGAAAGAAAAGGGTGTTTCTGTCAATGCGGGTGGGGGTAAATTGTGTCTCCCTCCCTTTTATTTTAGTGGGAATTGATAATTTTTCCCACTTTTTTTTTGTTAGTCATGCAACGCACCCACCTGGTTAGCTGCGCAACGCACCCACACGATTAGTCACATGATGCACCCGCCCACTGGTGGGGTTAGTGTGTCTCCTTAGCATTTCGAACCTGAGACCTGCTGTTGAAACGCCTAGGTGTCTTCCCACCTTGGTTGATCAATACACCATTAACTTTGAACTATTGGTGATACAATTGTACAAATTTGTGTTGTATGGTTAAGAGTAGAGAGAAAAGGTGTGTCTAGCAATACAACTTGGTGTTAATAGTGTCTCCCTTTTCTAGTGGGAATTGACATTTACATCCACCTTGGTTGATCAATACATCCTTCACTTTCAGCTTTTGATGATACAATTGTATAATTTTGTAATGTTTTATACCAAGAGTAGAAACAAAAGGGTTTTTCTGTCAATGCTGGTGGGGTAAATAGTGGATCCCCCCCCCACCCCTAGTGGGAATTGATATTTTTGCTCACCTTGGTTGATCAACACACCCTTACTTTGAACCATTGGTGGTTCATTTCACAAATTTGTGCTGTTGTATACTAAGAGTAGAGAGAGAAGAGCGGTTCATTACACCAAAGGCTTTCAGTGAACTATTGAAGCTATCGAGAGAGTACCAAATGCTGACGTTGATGGAGGTTACCAACTTTCGGTGGACGCGGAGCCCCATGATGAATTAAGTCGTTCAGTTGTTAAGCGTCCCGAGCTTATGCCAATAGGGGCGGTTACAGAAGTGTTCGCCTACTTTGATAGGTATAGCATTGCAAGCAAATACAGCAAAGAGCTTACCATTTGTTTCTATTAGAGTCGCGAGCTTCTTGTAGTCGGTCCTAAAGAACCGCGGGGGGGGGGGGGGGGGGGGGGGTGTTGCGTTACGTGTCGCTGCTCCCGCACACCATCACTATTGACGGGCCGAAGCGCATAGGTTGTTCCGGCCTGTCAATAGTAATGGTGTGCTAGCCTTCCATTGTAGCAGTGGGTTCACTTTCAATTTTTTGGGTGATACAATTGTAAACTGTTTTACACCAATAGTAGAAAGAAAAGGTTCTTTTTGCAAATATGGGTGAGGGTAAATAGTGGCTCCTACTCGGTGGGAATTGATATTTCACCTTGGTGGATCAATACACCCTTTACTTTGATCTCTTGGTGATACAATTGTACAACTTTGTGCTGTTGTGTACTAAGAATAGTGAGAAAAGGGTGTGTCTATTGACATGGATGGGTGTAAGTATTGGCCCCCCTTTTAGTCATGGAGAACTTTCGCTCACTTTAATGTTGACTGACGTGAGTTTTGAAGGTTTTGATGTGTATTATATCGTTTTTGTGATTATGCCTGTGTTTGGATGTACTTACTCTTGGATTGACTTGCGATAATTTGTCCAACAAAGTTGGAAATTGCTGAATTGCAATTTCTTTCCCTGCTAAGAATTGAAGGGGTAAGCTCTGAATTGCACTATGTTTGTACTTTCAAGTAGGATTTCACATGAAAGAAATGTATCTGCAATTTGAGGGCCATTTCCCAATTATTAATGCTAAAGTCATTGTAAATTCAATTGTTCATGCAAACCAAATGTTACCTAGGATTATGGGGCATTTGCGTTCCAGATTGCTACTTTTAGCGACCCGAAGTTATGGCTCTATATTCTTAATTATGTTCATGAAATTATGTTTACAATGTAGAGATCTATACTTTTATTTATCTAGTTATAATATAACACTAAGCATGTGAGGTCTATAATAATAACATTCATCATTTCATATATAATTGCTATATGAGTTCAAATAGAAAACTATATTCAGTGTATGTATTGTGTTATGCACATTATCCTGCCCTTAGTGTACCAATTGTTTGTTGGAGGAAGTAGTGTACCGCTCACCCCTTTTTGTCATTACCAAAACAACCAACAAGCTATGTAACCTTAATGCAAATGCAGCCTAGAAGTTTTGTGATTATACCAGATGACTCATTTGCAGAGTTGTCTATGACGGTCCTAATGAAGTGTACTATATGGGAATCGGTTGCAAATGGCCTAGCGAGAAGAGTGTTCCTCCCCTCTCTTGTAATGTTGCCTCTTCCCTCGTGTCTTTTGCTTAATCCTTTTTGAATAATATTTCCTTATCTTTTAAAGTGCATTGCATGTGTGGAGGTCCAACTATTGATATGGACGGTCCGTCTGAAGGGCCTTCATTGCTTGTTAAAAAATTAGCCCTATCAAACACTTTTAGCCACTGGTCTATAAAGGGATTGCAACAAAGGGACCTTTTTTTTTTAAATCTTTAATTGTCCTTTTGCAAGTCACTTTACAGGCATTGGGTCTTTTGATTGGTTTGATTTTTGTATAGTGGTCAGTTTTCAGTGGGCCCCTGGATGTGCAGTATGGTGGTTTTGAATATTGGCATTGTATTTGCTGATATGGGCTTTACGAGGACTATAAAGGCCGATCCGCCCATAAAGGCCAAAATGTGAATTTTTTCCCCAATTTTTCTCTCATTTTCCTCTTCTATTTTCATTTCAAATATGGAGGGAGCTTAGAAAGTCACTTTAGACTAGATCTAGGCCTATTTGGGGATCTAAACAAAAGAATCGAGCGAGATACAATAAATTGAAGCGGAATGGACCGTTATGAGAAAAATCGGAAAGAAGGGCGAGTCATCTACATTTTTTTTCTTCATGTTGTCATCTTCTTTTTGTTTGAAGTCAATGTAATAGGCACTTTTTTACCAAATCATGCTTCACTTGTGTTGAATTAGGACCTATTTGGTTGATTTTCTATGGGTCAAGCCTACAGACAACACTCTTAACAAAGAATGGTTTGATACACTATTATATGCATATCCAAAAAAAAAAAAGAAAAAAGATAAATCTTGAATATCTTGTTTTTTCCTTTTTATCTGATAATTTTCTTTAATTCTCTAGTTAAAAAAAATCGACTGGCACTGTTCGAAAGAAATTTTTTTATTGACCGATACATGTCTATATGCGATGCTAGTGTCATATTGTTTTTCGCCGGGCCGATACGCCTCTTGATATTGATATTCAGAACCACGAGTCTCTGGATTGATGATTAAACTATCCATGTGCCTAAATGAGATGTATAGAATAATAACCCTAGTACATTCTCTTGTCATTTTGTGTAGATTGATGTGTTAAGACATGTTTGTTAGAAAAGACTGTTGGAAGTTGGAACTTCCTTGTACCAATTTTGAAGCTAATCTCTTATAAAGGCCATGCTACTTCAATTCCTGGTCAAGTTGAAGCGATGCATTATTTCATTAATGGGACTATTCCCGCGACCTATTGGAATTTTTCCTGTTGAATATGCACTGTTGTAAAACATTCTTTTTCAGGCCATCCATTAGTTCGTCAAACTTTTTGGGCTATGGCCCATACTCCGTGGACCCAACCAGATGAATGGTCCATATCACCTGACTGATGAATTGCATGTCTAATTTTTGTCAGAGCAAACGATGATTAGCATAGTGCATGCGCGACAAATATACTACCTCTTTCTTATATTGGATATTTTTTAGTTTAAATTCATTTGGTGTGAATTTTATCAGTTCACAGCTTGCATTGTGGTTCTAGAAAACCAAATGGGTTTTGCTTGGACAAATAAGAATTCTTCTGCAGGTAGTTACCCACTTTCTCAACTGGTTTTATTGTTTCAGTGTCACTCAGTTCAATTTTAGTAGCATTACTGGATAATGGTTATCAATTTGAAGGTGGGTGTGTTGGGTTGATCATCATCGTCTTCTAAACCTTATCCAACCAATTGGGGTCGGCATGTATTGGATATTGATGATTGTTAAAAAATTTAGGAGATAGTGGTGTAATTTCTATGGGGGTATTCATGTAATCTAAACGAATATTTTAGATAGACAAGAAGATTTTTAGGATCTCTTTAGATAAGCTTGCTAAGATTGCTCAAATTTTCCTTGCTAGACTTGGTGAGCATATAAATACTATTCCTTTGTATTCATTCTATTCATTTCTATAGAGGAAGCAATTCCTACACTTCAAGGTTCTTTTCATGGATCATAGTGGGTTCTCTGATCTAACTCACTTTTCATTCATGTTGGCCTTTGGTCTTATCCCCTCCATCCTCTAGCATTCACGATTTGTCCATCTCCAGTTATGTGGCTTACTAATCCTTGTCCTGCCACTCATCCATCTCAACATCCACATTTCATTCATTCTATAAACGTGTTGTTCCTTGTCTACCTAACATTTCGGCTTATAAAGCATGGCTGGTCTTATAGCTGTCCTAAAAATCTCCCCTTTGGTTTGGTTTTTATATGGCAATTTCTTCCACGGGCTGACTGTTACTACTTGCCTTCCCTCTCCTTTGCCTTCAGCGGAAGTAGAAGTACCTTCTCCAGGTGTTGATCCGTATTTAACATTTTCAACTTGGGCCCATGTCAGCACCTCGTTAACAAAGACTGGATCCTCTGTTTCCACGAATCACTCATTATCAGCATCCAACTCATCTATAAGAATATAGGGTCATAGAAACCGGGCTTTCCTTTCCTAACTTGGAATTGTTTTCGCAATTTCTGATTGTATTGGAGGAAGACCAAGTCGTTGAGCTTCTTTTGTTTAAGGCGATTTCTTTTCTTGGTGTGAATCTGCATGAAAGAAAGTGCATTAGGCATTAGCTAGCTTACACTTAAAATTATCCCAAACTATAACATATTAACATTTTCATTTTTTCCAAACTTACCGCCTCGAACATGCTCCAGTTGCGCTCGCAACTGCTAGCAGAGCATGTGAGTCCAAGAATCCTTATGACCAACTTCTTTAGAGTTGGATCCTTCCTATTTGGGTCCACTCCACCGGAAACCCACGAGTCAGCTGAGAAAAAACGGTTTAAGTAGGTTAGGCTTTGTAGATTAAATTGTAAAAAACTATTTGTAAGAGAGCTGAGACATTCATACTACTTACTGGGCAATTTCATTTTCCGATGCTTGATGACGATATTCCTTGAGAATATGCCCTCACTTTTTGTATAGAAGTCCAATAGAGCTGAGATCTTGTCTTGTTCTTCTCTATTTAGAAGCATTCTTTCTAATACGTCAATAAATCCAACCATATATATAGTTGTGCTTCTGCCGGATCGGGGAAAGTGAATAAACAGGTTGGTTTAAGGATGTAGGTAGCCGAATACAATGGAAATGACATTTAGCTCCCTCATCTTTTATCTATAATATCTATAATGGGCTTGTAATCACTCTCTCTATAGTTAAAATGGTCAATGATTTTATTTCTCGCTCTCTCAATTGTATTATATATGTAACCAATTGCTTATTTCTCATTCTTGTCCACCAATCGCAACACAGTGACTAAGGGCTTAGATGCTTTTAGCTCCTTTACCACTTGTGTAATTTTTTTTTACAAAAGAATTGTTTGTTGAACTTGTTTCCTTTCAGTTTTCTTTGACCAATGCCCATTTGTAAAATCGGTCGATACTACAAAGCTTTTGAGTTCCATTTTTTTTTTTTTTTTTGCATTTAATCGTTGTAGTATTAAGAAAGCTGTAGCGAAACGGGTGACTACTGGACTAGCAAGTTACCCCCAATGTGTTTTCTCATTCGACTGAGAAGAAGTGTGTATTTGTACATAAAGATCGTGATTCTTCTTGCCATTGCAATCATTTTTAAAAATAACCTACCTATATCTTCCAACATAAAATCAACATAATGGGCCGCACAAGGGGTTTAAAATAAATAACGCCTCTTCTCTATAAGACAATGATCGGCAACTATGTACAAGGTTGCATTGTTTGTAATTACCTAGACAACATATTCCTTCCCAATTTCCTCAACTACACTATCTAGTAAATTAAATAAGTAATCTGCAGTATGAGAATGGACTGATACATCCACAGACTTTAAGAATTTTGTCCCAACTGGACAAGTCACTATAAAGTTTATGAGAGATAGACCGGATCTATCTGTCCATCCGATGACCATGAGTGAACAACCATATGTTTTCCGCAATTTCTTATATTCGGCAATGAAGGATCGTGTATAATCAACCTCGACTTTGAGGCACGTTTCCCTCATTTCATGATATGAAGGGGGTTTAAGCCTAGGTTCAAATTGACCTATTGCCTCAACCATAACTTTAAAACTTTTCATTTTAATTGTGTTGAAGGTAATACCCGGCTTGGTAAAATCACTCAATGATATATTGAATAGTGGTTCTCTTATCTTTTTGTTTATAACGGTTTTTTAAAGTTGTTTGAGTTGACCCTTTGCCCCGACCCCTTTGCTCGACCACATCCTTGGGGTGTGGTCTACACCATCTATCCATGCGCCCATGTCCACGAGCTCTTTTCAAGGTCGATGGTGGTCTAGACCGAGAGCGGATTAGCTGTTACCCGGGGAACAACTTAGTGGGTGTTACCCTAACTGTGTGGGGCCTATCTCGATGCATTTTTTTATATATCCATGTCGTTCATCTGTTTTTCCATCTCATTTTAGGACGTGATCCCAAACCCTAAGAAGATCCAAATCTCAGGTGGACCATACCACTAGAAACAGTGATGAATGACCATTAAAAACTTTTTGTGGGCCACAAAAGTTTTGGATCAAGCGAATCTTTATATTTTCCCTTCATCTAGATCTTCTTGACATTATCAACATGTTGGATTGCAAATAAAAATTACTAAAACCTTACGATGAGCTCTTTGGAATTTTTAATGGTGGGGCACTCAATCACCACTGTCTCCAATGGTATGGTCCGCCTGAGATTTGGATCTGCATAACTTTTGGAACCCCATCTTCAAATGGACTAGAGAAATGGATGGACGTCGTGGACATACAAAATATCTTCCATGTGGGCCACGCGGTAGGGGTAACACCCACTAAACTGTTCTCCGGGTAACACCTAATTCGCTCCTGTCTAGACCGACCTATTGACCCGGGGGGGTTTATATCCTTGTACGCATCTTGTTCCATAAATTCCTCTTTACGTAGGGACCATCGCATCTCTTTCTTGATTGTTTATCCATATACTCCATGATCTCCTTTTAAGTTTCTGGAGTAATTTTGTCATATGTTCTTACATTTGATCCTAGTGTATATGTAAGGTGTTGCTTATGTCATGCAATGCCACCAGAACCCACATACCCACATAACTCACATACTGTATGAGTCTTATCTATAATACTACGATAGTACCCATACTTCCAACCCGGGTCATTTGACTTGGGTTTCAAAGAGGAAGATTGGGAAGAAGACATAGAGTATTGATTCTTCTTGTTATAACTTGTAAAAACTAAAAACTAAAGACTAAAGTGAAGACTAAAGAGATGAGAGAGAGAGAGAGAGAGAGAGAGAGAGAGAGAGAGAGAGAGTTACACACTAGTAGTGGAAGAGAAGAAAGGGAGAGAAAAGAAAAGGAGAAAGAGAGGGAGTTAGAGTTGTAGGAGAGAGAGAGAGTGAGAGAGAGAGAGAGAGGCCATGCCTGATCATCAGCACCATCATCCACATCATCCATCAGTATCATCTACAAATCTGTGAGTTGAACTATTTTTTAGTTTTTATTCCTTTTACAATTCTGTTAGCAGTTTGGAAGATAATTTGACCTGAAAAATGACTCGGTTAACTTCCGTTTTCAGATGGGTTATCATGGTCAGAAAATTCTGAGAATTTTTATGATGATGTGCCTGTGTGTTAGCTGTATTCACCCAAAATTTCACGAGGAAATTCCTTGTATAAAAATTCTTAAAATTCGGAGAGTGGACCTATATCCTGCTGGACTACCCGATGATAATTCTGAATTAGGCTCTGATACCACTTTGTTAATTTGGGTGGTACCAGAGCCTAATTCAGAATTAACATTGGGTAGTCCAGCAGGATATAGGTCCACTCTCCGAATTTTAAGAATTTTTATACGAGGAATTTCCTAGTGAAATTTTGGGTGAATACAGCTAACACACAGGCACATTATCATAAAAATTCTCATAATTTTCTGACCATGATAACCTATCTGAAAACGGAAGTTAACCAGAGTCGTTTTTCAGGCCAAATTATCTTCCAAACTGCTAACCGAATTTTAAAAGGGATAAAAACTAAAAAAATGTTCAACTCACAGATTTGTAGATGATAGCAATGGATGATGTGGATGATGGCGCTGATGATCAGGTATGGTCCACGCCTCTCTCTCTCTCTCTCTCTCATTCTCTCACTCTACTCTCCGTTGGATGTGAGAACAATGGGGGTATAATGGGGAATATAAAGAGGGAAAGGGATGCGAAGGGTCATGGCCATATGACAGGTCATTTCCTTAAATTGCCATTAAGATGTAAATTGTAATCATAATGAGAGATATGTTTCATGGGAGCAAGGAAATAGCATAAAGATGGTGGACATTTGATGCACATGCATGTTACTTTCATGCCTTGAATGTCATGTGCATGTGTGCGGGTTCATGCGTGGTTTGTGCATTGTGTTTGAGTGCATGCATGCGTATAGTTTGTGGGTTTGGGTGTATACATTGTGTGTTTTGCTCGAGTTTGAGTATGTACAGCGTGCATGCGCAACATGCTCGGTAGGACATTTATGCATGTGGGCCCCCCCCCCCCCCCCCCCCCCCCCCCCACACACACACACACACACACACAGTTACTTAAATGCATCATGCCATGGTGGTAAGTGGGAAACCAAGTAGTTCATATGGTTGAGCCACTGTCAAGATGACCTAACGCAAAAACCAGGCCACTCCCAGGCTGGCTTCATATGGACATTGAATCTGGACTGATGTCATTTTATAAACCATCCTTTGTTTTCATATTGGAAGGTGGCCTACCTGATTTTGTGTTAGGTCATCTTCATGTGTTCCGCGTCTAAAGTTTCGTCTGGCGAGGCTCTATGTGGGGCTCCAAACTTTAGGCAATACTTGATAATTGATGTGGAAGTTGTAGTCCTAAACCAATAGATATTCAGCTGAAACCTCCAGATATGTACTACATTGTAACATGTAATTGACTTGCTGTTGCTAGATTTATCAGTGTAATTTGTTTCAATTACTCGTCTTATATTTCAAGTTGTTAATTGTTGGCTTGCAGAGATCTGGAACAATTCCTGGAGTGGGTTTGGTTCATGCTCCAATTTCTCTTTTGCCCACACCATTTCCGCAAAGTCATTGGAAACAAGCATGTGAGTTAGCCCCCGTTTTCAATGAGCTTGTCGATCGTGTGAGCTTGGATGGCGAATTTCTGCAGGATTCACTTTCCAGGTCCTCTCTCTAATATTTAAATTGGTTCGGATGTTTTCAATTGTCGTTATAGCCTTTAGGCATCGATAGTTTCTCATTTATTGTAGTTTTGTAATGGATGGCTGATGCAGGGGCATGCGATGACCTAACTCTAGATGCGTGTATATTCAGTTGGAAGATATTCAAGTAAGAAAATTAACAACTAACTATTTTCGCTCAAAAGGAAACTAACAAATATCAACACGGAGATGGGATCTGTCCGTCCGGATCATGCCCCTTAGCATAAGAATCACGTAAACCGTAAAATAGGGAGGATCCAGGGATATGAGGATATCCCAGATCTAGCATAGATCAGTCCACAGTTAAATTTGGATCCGGTTCCCAGGGCTAGGTATCTCTCTTTTCCGATCGAAACAAAAGGGGTAGATTTGGGAAAGAACGAATGTTATGGGGAAGGAACAGGTTCGAGATGAAGGATAATATAGATGATAAAAATAGGAAAATCGTACCTTTCCTGACCTTGAAGAAATAGAGATAAGAAAGTATGAAAACCGGGGTGGAATCCTCAACACCCAAGGGCCAATCTTGAAACCCTAATCTCTTGAACCAAGAAGAAGAAAAACAGCCGAAATTTGTATTCATTCAATAAATTCGAAATAGGGTTTCTCACAGTATATATAAGCTACGAAAATAAAAAGTGCACTAAAGTGCATGAAAACAAAAAAAAATAACATAAAAACGCCTAAACTAAATAACGACTCTAAAACGCATAGAAACAAAGAAATAAACAGAAAAACACCTAAAAGTAAATTCGCTCCACGGTCCAGCGGTCATGATGCTCCTGTGCGATCCTGCAGCTCGCGTACTCGTAACGCGTCAGAAAATGGGTCTAATGGGCCCGACGTCCATCCACATCAGCTCGTTTGCTCCAACATACTCCTGTGCGATCCTGCAGCTCGCGTACTCGTAACGCTTCAGAAAATGAGTCCAATGGGCCCGGCGTCCATCCACATCAGCTCGTCTGCTCTAACACTCGATCTGCAACGTCGCCTCCTCTGTTACACTCTAAAGGGTGCATCACTGATGTTCGCATCAATGGCAATCGCACGTTGAATCTTGTATGATATTTTATCTGATATATATCAAATACTTCATGAGTATAAATACGAGTAAAAGAAGTTGGGTTTGAATTCTGTTTTGAATCTTGATCGGAGTTTTTGTACTGGTTATCAATTGTCACTCAAACTAAGTCCATCTTCCAGTCTCATGTGCATGTTGAGTGATTTGTAAATGAGGAGGTTGGTTCATTAAGAGCGCATTTCGATGAAGTATCACATTGAATTTCGATTACTAGTCTATAGAATTAGAGCTGGGTCGATGAAGTGGGGATGTGCCTTTGGATTTTTATGTGATCGGTGCATACCAATGCAATCAAAGGGGAAATTTTATAGGATAGCTATAAACCAGCATGCTTTATGAGACAGTTTTGAGCAGTGAAGGAACAACATGTTCGTATGATGAGCATAGCTGAAATGAGGATGTTGAGATGGATGAGTTGCAAGACAAGGATGGGTAGAATTAGAAATGGATGGATTTGAGGGAACTTGGGAGTTGGGACTAGCTCCAATAGGTAATAAGATGAGGGAAAGTAGACTTAGATGGTTTGGCAATGTGCAACAGAGACCAAGAACTGTACTGATTGGGCGTGAGTGAGTTAGTTCAAATTGAAGGCTCTAAAAGGGCAAGGGGAAGGCCCCAAAGGATGTGGGTGGAGCCATGGAGGTAGTAAGAAAAGAATTGATGACTGATGGTTTAACTGAGGATATGGACCATGATAGAATGGAATGGCGGGACAGGGTTCATGTTAATGACCTCAATTAGTTGGGATAGCATATTTAGCATTCAGTGGTCCAAATTGCAGTTATGTTTCTTTCAAGCACTTGAAAGAAACCCAATTACGATTTGGTAGTTACTTATTATAAACACTAGAAAAGATCGTTAATTATTTGTCAGTTCCTCTCCCGATTAAACTGAAGGTTTGCAATCCAGTTCACATGTGCATCCAAACTCTCTGCAGCAAACAAATGAAATGATATCATGTCTTCACTGTTTATTTACGTTAATACATTCATTCTCTACTTAATGCTCGTTCTGCACTAATATTCATTTAACCTTCGATTTACCTTCTCTTTCAGCTTGTTTGTCTCATGATTTCATGAGATTGGAGAAACTAGTGAAACCATGTATTTCTACTTTGAGCTTGTTTTCTTTCTTTAGATATGTCTAGTAGACTAACTCTCTAGCTTTTGAATATCTTATGGATTTACTAAATTTGTTCAAGTACTTCATTTTCTCTGATACTTCGCCTTATTTTGCAGAACCAAGAAGGTGGATGCTTTCACCAGTAGACTCTTAGATATTCATTCCAAGATGCTGGAAATCAATAAAAAAGAGGTGGTTTTTGGACATGGCCTATTCTTTGTCATGCTAATCACTCATCATTCAGATAACTCACTACTAAAAGGCTGCCAAGTAGAAACTGCAATGTGCAAATTGTTGTTAGATGAGGGGTGGCTCTAATCCTATTTCAATATTATGATAGGAAATACGTTTGGGTTTACATCGTTCGGATTACATGCTTGATGCTCAAACTAAAGAACTTCTTCAAATAGAGCTCAACACGATCTCATCTTCATTCCCTGGTCTTAGTTGTCTCGTTAGCGAGCTTCACAGGTTAAGTAGTTCTATTTCAATCTTATATTAATTATTGCATTTCATGCACGTCTTCTTTCCACTGCCCTTTATTTTCATCATTTTAGAATCTAAAATTTCAATTCATCATGTGATGAATTTGGTTTTGTTTATTGCTTGTGGCACTAAAGCCAGCACCTTGATCCATATTCTTGGAATCCCTTGTATATTTAATGAGTTTTTTTATTTTATTTAATGAGTTTTTTATTTTATTTTTCCCATACATGCTTTGGTCAAGTAGAGGAAAATGACTGCCTGTCCACCTTTTAGTATATTACAGAAAGAAATAAAGTATCTATATTGGATGTATCAGCTATATGAGAAGGACCGCTCGCTGTAGTATAGTTCTCCCCAACTCAAGGGAAATGATACATGCTGAGGGCCTACCAATACCCCATAAGCTCTTGAGGGAACATCGAAAGATTGGTTCCTTAGGAACTGTAATGGCAAACCCCATTCAGAAAGCTCATGGATAACTGAGGAAGACTTGAAAATGATCATGATTAACTTTTATCAGGTATATAAGGATTACAATCACTTGTTGTGGTCAAGTTTTCTCCAACTCAGGGGAAATGATGCATGTTGAGGGCCTATAGTTACCCCATAAGCCCTTGAAGAAACACCACATGGTAGAAGCCGCAAGGCTCCTCGCAAAATGAGTGCTTAAGGACTCTTAAGGACCTGTTTGGTGCACGACATTGGGAGGGATTAAGTGGGATGGAATTAGAAAAATGCAATTATTTCTGGTGGCAAGGAATTGTCCCCTATTACCATGGGACAATCATAATTCTACGCTGTGTTTTTGTCATGCTCAAGTTCGCTGATAAATTCTACTATGGATTCAGTCATTCGTTTATGTCGCCATTGAGCAGACATACTAATCAGCACAAACGGTGTTTGGAACTGTTGGGAATAACATGTACAATCCTTCATCTGATCCTATACATTGTTTGGTTTGAAGGCAGTCCATGATTGGGTACTACCCTCACCAACTTATAGCTAGAGACAGACGGTCTGATGAGGGTTTCTACCAGGCCCAACGTAATCCGATGTAGGGATTGCTATAGAGACGGATGATCTGAAAAGGGGTGTATATGCTATAGAGGCGGATGCCCTACATGAAAAGAACACCTGCAAAAGAAGACCAGGAGAGTGGTGAGATGCTGATATGCGTGGATGAACAGGAAAAAATCAAAATCAGAAGTAAAGTCCCAAATCAATTCCTATTTTCGCCCACCACCATCGTCCCCAAATGAGGGATTTCTATACGGGCGGTAAAAAAAAAAAAACCCCATATGTCTGTCTTCCACCACAGACAAGTTGATTGGAACTTTTGATTATGGCGGACAACACCGATTGACTGTATTTCCTTCTTCCATCCCTCAGGATTTTGTTGGATTGCACACAGAACCCTTGAGACAAACCCCTCACTCTCTTCAATCCATCAGATAGATTCAGTGGGATATGAATTCAGGGAACAGGGCTGGAAGTTGGATTGCAACAATCTCTCTCGGTCTTTGGCGGCAGACGACTCAGTTTCCAAAGGAGGAAACGCTCACCGATTCCAAATGCGTATTTTAAAGCTGCACATGGGATTCGTGTGCCAATCACACTTAATACATCTTAAGTTGTTGCACCAAATGGGCCCTAAAGGAGTGTTCTTGGCAGGTCTGACACCCAACTGAGCTCCAGACATCGACAGCTTCTGCCACATGGCAGAAGAGTAGTTTACCTTAGCAAGAGCGTCATTGCTCCTTAAAAAGGTGTCCCTTGACTGCATCCAAGCTACTACTGCAACCTACATGGACCCTTTCTAAGGGCTTACGCCATCTGATTTTTAAAGTCCTAGTAGTAGTAGTTTTTGCCGCGTGTCCTTCATGAGATTAATTAGTCCTATGTGAGATTTTCCCACTCTTGTTTCTTCGTTCGCCAGGAATCCCTTGCATGACTTGGGTCAATCACCCCATGCCATGTCAACAACTAAAGATTCTCGACCTATTACCGCAAGTAGAACAAAACACTAATGTGTCACTCTTCTTCCATCAATAGATAGGCTGTGGATCTTATTTTTTCTTTTTCTTGCATTCTCAAACCCATAAAAAACGTGGTGTTCTGATCTCTTTACTTAAGCTAGGTTGCTCTAGGTTTTTGACACCATTTGATTTCCTCCTCATGCACTTTTCTTTCAACATCTAGCTTAGGGCCTGTGTTGGGTAGGGTGAATCCCAAACGTGGTCATAAAAGCCCCCTAGAAAATGGTCAATGTGGAAAACAATGGAAATGCTGAAACTTGAAAGGTCAATAGTCAATATAACATTATTTGTTTTATAAGTTCATTTCCATAGAAATGTTTACGGGTGAAGGGTTAAAAGAGAGGTGTCTCACATTATCTTAGAAATGCCCATGAATTAGCTTTTTGAGAAGCAACTAGTTTAGGGCGCGGCGCGTTTGGGAACGTGGAAATTGCTGGAAACGAAATTGGTTTCCACAGAGATGATATATATTTTTTTATTTGCATTGTAAAATCTAGCGGTAGAAATTGACCGTCACTATTACACTTTTCCTCGGTGTTAAAGTACAAATACTTTTGAGTACGTGTGAGGGAATCAATTGTCATAATTAGAAATGCCAAAAAGCATAGACATGAATATTGAGTAAATCAATCACTGAGTCCACACTGATGAAAATAAAGGCCAACTCGATTCTTAAAAAGCAGAATTAAGAAGTTCCTTACACTTGGAGTGCTCAATCTATTATCTGGGAGAACCTTCGTCTCTGCGTCTATTTCCGCCAAAGTTCTCCGAATGCTTTTCACACCATGCGTGTTATAAAGTTAAGGAGAGGAATTTTTTTTGTACAGAGTGGTGGAAACAACAAAGTAACCCTGATTATTAAACTACACACCTAAACGTTCTTGCTTGACTAATGCATGACATGAAGGATTAAAATGGACAACCATCAAAAGAACACCAAAGAGATGAAAAGAATATAAATACGATTAAGGATGCCTTTGAGACGGAAAATACTGCAGTATTCCAAAATAAAAGCATTCAAAATGCTTTGAAGCAGCAGAGGACCAAAGCCGGCACAACAATAGTGCTGCATTTTTTATGCGGACATCAGTGGTGCACCCTTTAAAGTGTACTAGAGGAGGCAACGTTGCAGATCGAGTGTTGGAGCAGATGAGCTGATGTGGATGGACGCCGGGCCCATTGGACTCACTTTCTGACACGTTATGATTACTCGAGTTGCAGGACTGAACATCATGATTGTAGGACCGTGGAGCGGATTTAGTTTTAGGCATTTTTCTGTTTATTTTCTTGTTTTTAGGCGCTTTAGTGTCGTTGTTTGTTTTAGGCATTTTTATGTTCTTTTTTTTTTTTTTTTTTGTTTTCAGGCGCTTTAGTGCACTTTTTATTTTCGTGGCTTATATATAGTTGTGAAAACCCTATTTCGTCATTATTGAATGAATAGAAAATTCGGCTGCTTGTCTTCCTCTTATTTTAGAGATTAGGGTTTCAGGATTGGCCCTCGGGTCTTGAGAATTCCACCTCGATTTCTATTTTTTTCTTATCTCTAGTTCTTTAAGGTGCACGAAAGGTACGATTTTTCTGTTTTCATAATCTATGCCATCCTTCATCTTGAACTTGTTGCTTCCCCATTACATTCGTTCTTCCCTGAATCTACTCCTTTTTTGTTTCGATCGGAAAAGAGGGATGCCTAGCCATGAGAACCGGATCCAAACTTGATTGTGGACTGGTCTATGTTAGATCTGGGGTACCCTCATATCCTTAGATTTTTCCCATTTTACGGTTTTATGTTATTTTTATGCTAAGGGGTATAATTCAGACGGACGGATCTCATCTCTGTGTTGATATTTGTTAGTTTCATCTGATTGAAAACAGTTAGTTGTTAATTTTATTATTTGAATATCTTTCATCTGAATATACATGCATCTAGGGTTAGGTCATCACATGTCCCTGCATCAATTTTACAGTGCTTTCAATGCTATATCAGGATGTTTTGAAGGTAAATAATACTTGGGAAACAAGATAAATAAATTTGGACTAAGACCACAAGAGATTTACCAACACATCAAGGCAGGCTTGATGGCCGGGTAAAAATGAATGGTTTGTGATAAGCTTGTCTACTTCTCTCTCTCTCTCTCTCTCTCTCTCTCTCTCTCTCTCTCTTCTTCATCTTCTTCTTCTTCTTCTCTTTCTCTCTCTTATAAGATTCTGAGTAAAGAATTGAGAATTTCCACACTTCTGCGATGCCAATGAAACAGGTTATCTACCCTCACCAACTTATAGCTCGAGATGGATGGTCTGATGAGGGTTTCTACCAGGCCCAACATAATCAGATGTGAGGATTGCTATTAGGGCTATCAACGGATCGGATACGGACCAGATCAGTGATGATCCGTATCCGATCCGATTAAGGATACATCTGATCTGTATCCAACCCAAATCCGATTCGGATCGCAAGCATATGATCCAAACCTGACCCGAATATGATTCGATAGAATTCCGAATACATACATCATGGTGGGGCCCACCCTGTTAGCTAGGCAACGTACACACACGGTTAGTCACACGTTGCACCCATGACCCACCCACCCACTGTGGGGTTATTGTCTCTTTAGCATTTCAAACTTGAGACATCCGGCACCCATTGGCTCGTCTCCGGTGGCCAGCGGGCCATCCAGAGAGAGAGAGAGATGCATAGATGCAAGATGCAAAGAGAGAGAGAGGGGCACAGAGAGATGCAGAGATGTAGAAGAGATGGAGAGTGGTACGGTGGACGGATTTGAGAGGTGCATTAGGGATTTAGGGTTTTTTTCCTTTTATACCTAGCTTAATCAGATCATTAATGGAGCGGATTGAGGTAGATCCGAATCCGACCCAATTATTAAACGGATCAAAACTTGTGATCCAAATCCAACTTGTTGATCCGATTATTGGCCCGAATCTGATTAAATCGGATCGAATACGGATTGGATACGGATCATGATTCGAGCTGTTGACAGCCCTAATTGTTATAGAGATTAGAGACGGACGGTCTGAAAAGGGGTGTGTATGCTATATAGGCGGATGCCCTGCATGAAAAGAACACCTGCAAAAGAAGACGAGGAGAGTGGTGAGATGCTGATTTGCGTGGATGAACAGGAAAAAATAAAAAACAGAAGGAAAGTCCCAAATCGATTCCTATTTTCGTCCACCACCATTGTCCCCAGATGAGGAATTTCTATAGGGACTGTAAAAAAAAGCCCATACCTTCGTCTTTCACCACAGACAAGCGAACTTTAGTTCTTAAGTGAAGAGTCCCATGGTGTGTGTATCTTGCCCATTTAACATGGTTGTCCCACCATGAAAATGGTATGCTCCAAAAATCAGGTCAATCCAAATATTAGGTGGGGCACATCATAGAAAACTATGAACAACCACTTAAAAAACTCTATATTCATGTGGGATGCATCTAATGGTTGGATTGACCTGATTTTTAGGGCATCTTGTTTTCATGGTGGGACAACCATGCTAGACCGATAAGATGTCATACAAACACCATGAGACTCTTCACTTAAGAACTAATGTTCCTAAAAAAAGGCCTAATTTTGGGAAATTTCTTTAGAAAACTAAAGCTTTCTTTGTCACTGTGGAACTCTCTTTCATTGAAAATGTCTTCCAGGGAACACATGGAACCCTCCACTTGAGAACTTGAGTTTCACAAATAATGTCTCATTTGGGGAAGATGGTTTCTTTTACGAAAGTAACAATTTCTCTGTCCATGGAAACACCTCTCATTGAACTTACCTTCTGCGGAACTTAGTCCAAGTTCCACTCATCAGTATCTCTCAGAGGGACACTTAAACTGTATAAATAAAATGCATGGGTTCGAATATGCATGTTGCATAATTATGTCATGTCGAAATCTTGGTAGAGAGAGAGAGAGGCGCCTTGAGCTGGTAGCTTAGCAATAGATGGTTTGTTTCGACATTGTTGTCTTGAGTTCGAGGCCAGCTTACCTATCGTTAGAAAAGAAGGTGAAGAAGAATTGAGAAAACAAGTTCATTATCTACTAAAAACGTAAAGTATCGCAGGTTGCGGGAATTTCGAGTGGGTGATTACATCATGGTCCGCATAAGGCCAGAGCGGTTCCCACAAGGAGCTGTTAAGAAGTTACAAGCACGTAGTGCCGGCCCTTACAAAATTTTAAAACGCTTGGGCACTAATGCGTATGCATTAGATCTTCCACCTGGCATAAGAATTAGTTCTACTTTCAATGTGGAGGATCTAGTGGCTTTTATGGGTCACCCAGATGACGTATCTTCCCAACCTCGTACTTCATGGCCTATCCCTACCCACTCTTCCCAACCTTTACCCCCTTTACCACACATACCTGAGAGAAAGGAAGAGATTGAAGATATATTGGATGAACAAGTGGTGTTCACTAGTGAAGGAGGGTACTAAAAGTATCTCCTCAAGTGGAAGAACAGGTCGACTTCAGATTGCACGTGGCTTACAAAGACCGAGTTGCAGCGGGTTGATCCAAATATCTTAGAGTAATACTAGAGTTTTATTTCGCCAAAGGCGAATTTTTTTTAGTCGGGGAGAGTTGATGGGGACATTAGACCATCACGTTCATTTTTTCGAGTGTACCACTATAGGAGACGCATCGCGCCCATTTCGTTGTGGTTCGACGACATTTGAGGAGCACGAGAGAGGAGCAGACTGATTTATTTTGAGTGTCGTTTTGATATTTTCTTTTGTTTAGGACTTTAGTGCACTGTTTTATTTTGAGCGTCGTTTTGTTACTTTTCTTTTGTTTGGGCACTTTAGTGCACTTTTTCTAGACATGGATTATATAAGCTTTGTTAGACACCATATTTTTCATTATGGTATAATATGTTTATGAATTTTAAGATAAAAACTCTTTCTTGCTTGAGATTTGAACCTCCAGTCCTTAAACCCTTACCTCAAGGGGAGAGGTTAAAATCCCATATGCTGGGAAACTTCCTTCCTTGAATAGGATGCCGGGGAGTTCCTGGAAGCTGGGGTCCAACACGCCTTAGGATGAAAAGCGGGTAGGCGCCCCGTGCACCAGCTGCCTTAAATGGCTCTTTGGTGGGAACGTCTGAAACATCTGGGGTTTGCTCCCCAAGGGTGTGACAGGGGGTCTACCATCAATAGGTTGGTGCAAGAGTCCTAAGGAGATCAGGGACGGCAGGAGGGGGTAGCCCAGGCTGGCTACCTGTTACCGTACACCCCCACCATATTTTTCATTATGTTATGTATGTTTATGAATTTTAAGATAAAAACTCTTTCTTGCTTGAGATGAGCTTGAACCTCCAGTGATTGGAGCCCCTTTTGGTGTGATGTCGCCTATTCCTCTTCTATTTTTCTTCTCTTCTTCTTCTCTATGAATCCAGGTATTTTGATTGATTATTGTCATCCGATTAATAGCTCTTTTGATTTTTTCGAGATTTCAAGCCTAAAACCCTCAATCCTTAAACCGTTTTTCATTCGGCATAGGATCACGGGGCCTTAAAATTCCTTTTTCCCCCAAACCCCAACCTTTACCCATCCGAATCCATCAAACCTAACCTAATCCCATGCTAATTTTCAAATCCGACTATTCCCTTCATCCAAATCCCTAGATTCCAATTCTCAAATTATCCAAACCCCTAACCCTAACCCTAATTCCTCTTAATCCCTAATTTCAGCCATACCCTAGGAATCCTAGAGCCCCATCCTTGGATTTTATGATTAATTCTATGCTTGGACATGAAAGCTCTACCTTCCATGGGTCCCAACCTTGGAGACTTTATAGTTCCTTTACTATTTGCTTGTAGTTTATGGTCGTGGTGCATGGTTTATTGCTTATTTGAATTTCCGCGCATGAGATTTGAGTAGATTTAATTTAATTGTTCGTTCTTTCCTATTTCCACTTTAGTTTCATTCAGCATCATATTGATAGGCCCATTGTCCTGCATTAGTAGTATTGCAATGGTATCACGATAAATTAAAATGGTAAAAAGAAGAAGAAGAAGAAGAAGAAGAAGAAAAATTGAGAAAACAAAAAATCTTTGTTTGCTAAACACAGTAAACTACCATGGTAGTGTTGCGATGGTATCACGATAAATTAAATTTTTGGCACAATGGTAAAAATGATCTTCCACTGGCCAACAAATTTAGAATGTACAAAAGGCGGAATTTGGGCAAAAATGGTAGTTACAAGTTTCCATTGGCCAACAAATTTCAAATGTACAAATAGCTAGAGTCTGTAGAATTGCGTAACCCGAAGGTCAAAGTTTGATGAGTTTGACTTGAATGACTCCACATAAGGTCTAGCTTCCGAAGATTCGACCAAGGGCCTTGTTACGAAGAGAGAACTTGTGGGGCACCACCTCTACTTGAAACTTAAAAGGATTGGTGCTTTAGGCAAAAACCACTCACAAAATAACAATCAAGCAAGCCAAGGTAGTGTAGGAGGGAAATGTAACAGAATGAAATAAATATATAAAACTTGTAGTTGTAGACTTGTAATATGCAATAGTTCTTGTAGTGGGTCTTGATTAGAGATCTAAGGGAGGGAAGAGAAACAACAGTCTTCCCCAACTGCTTAGCCAGTAGAAACATCTTCGTGGTGTGCTCCCTTTGCCAATACCTAAAAAAAGACTTCGAAGCTCTTAAACCATCTTACCCTTTTTCTTTCTTCAATATTCTGCCTTTTTTCTCACGAATATGTGGTTAAGGGTGATTTTCAGCTATAGATTTGAGGGAGGAAGCGAGAACAACAGTCTTCGCTGATCTGTTTGGCTAGTAGACACATCCTTGTAGTGCTCCTTTTGCCAACACCTAAGAGAAGACCCCAAAGCTCTTAAATCCTCACTCTACTCCTTAACTGGAGGCATTTGTTTTTTTCCAAGAGGGGTCTCCTAGGATGTGAGGGTGTCTTATAGATGACTAATGGTGTAGGAGGAGGTTAATGGTGTAATAGCCAAGGTGTAGTGGTTAATGGTGTAGACGCTGGTGTAGACGCTGAAGTATGGAGGCTAAGGTGTGGAGGCTTGAGGGTCTGGAGAACCTAAGGGAGAAGACTAAGGGTGCAAAGAAGTTATAGGGGGAAGAGAGATTTCAACTTGAGGCCCCTTGGAATGGAGGGAGAAGGCAAGAACTTGAGCCATCAAAATATTAAAATATTCAGTGTGGGATTAAAATATGAATTAAAAGGGAAATGTAAATGTAAATGGAAAATGGGAGCTATTTTGGGAAGGGAAATGTCATAAGCAAGGTGTTCCATAACGGTAACGGTGGCCGTAACAGCCACCACTGTTACCGTCATGGTCGTTATGGCCTTTTTTTTTTTTTTTAAAAAAAAAAATTTTCTGAAAAAAACTGTTGCAGGACCGTTAAGGGGCCGTTATGGGGTCGTTACAGCTGTTTCGACCCCGTAACGCATAACGGTTATGACCATTTCCGTTACGTATTGGCCGATACGGCCGATACGTAACCGTTTTGGGATACCTTGTTCATAAAGACGTCATGCATAGTGTGAGAAACAGATTCCTGCGCACTTAGCACAATCCATTGACACATGTGGGTTGGTATGTGCGAGTTGGCACGTGGGCTGACAACCATGGACCTGGGGATTTGATTTACATGTTCCCACCCTTTTATTGCAGAAGGATTTGTGAATTGGGCAATTCCCAAGGTTTTGCTTCTTGAGAGAAGTGAGCAGAGAAGTGGGGCCCTCCGGATCTGGTCTGGTCAAATGGCTTGGACCCTTGTGACAGGTGGGGTCTATGCGGCCATATTATCCTGATTTTTCATGATGAAAGGGACTGGGTAAAAGAGGAAAGTTGATGTTTGGTGGGCAGCCGATCGTAAAGCTTTTCCCAATCTACGAGTTAAAAGCCGGCCCCAACTTGCTGGGAGATGCTGATGATTATTTGCTGATTCCATTTTTCAAAAATACCAGAAAAAATATTTCGGGTATTTGTTGACATGTTTTTTCACGGTAATCACTCCCATGAGGATTGTCTTTGGGTACTTTTTGGGTTTTGGCATGTGGATATTTTTGGAACCCTGTACTTTGGGTACTTTCACATTTGCCCCTTTTCACAGCATTTACTACTGCAGTGATCTACAATGGCAAGCAATATAGATAAGTAATGGCAGTGTGGCTGATAAATTTGCAGGAATCTACTTTATCACTATGGAAAGAACCTTGGTTTAGATTCAAAAAGGGTTCCTGGAAACACTGCTGTTAGTCGATATGCAGAGGCATTGGCTAAAGCTTGGAAAGAATACAATAACAACAGGTTGGAGGGTACAAAGAATGACTTGTTTCTTCTCATGTTTTATCTGTCTCTGTGATTCATGCTAATTTAGTTGCTTGTGCAGTGCTGTAGTTATGGTTGTTGTTCAACCAGAGGAGCGAAACATGTATGACCAGCACTGGCTTTGTGCGGAATTGAAGGAGAGATATCCTTGTATTTGAGACCTGATCCGTTGCTAAAAGAGAACCTCTGGAATTATTCTTTTCCTTGCAAATCTATTAAGAAGAATTGTCGACAGTGATGCACTAGGACTTGTACGGTGTCCTGATGCCCAGTGCATATAGGTTGGGCCATGACTTGGTGACCAGGATCTTTAATACGATGGTTCAACATGGGTTAGGATTCTGATATTCTCCAAAATCTTTGAGAAAGATTCTAGCTTTCAAACTGTGGCCTGCTAATACTGGTTCGGAAAACAAAACAGCAGTGGTCTTGAAGAAAGGGCAAAGATTGGGTGGCCAGGATTGCCTCATCTAGAGGATTTTTTTGGGAGAATCCACCATCCTTAGCTTGTCCCATCAGTTCAGTGGTCCGGATCACCAAACCATGGGCCACACCTGTATGGATTGGGTGCATAAGCATGCTATGCACATTTGTTTGTTTTCATCGAACCATCAAAATGCCACTGAGGTCATTTACAAAATTGCAGGACTAAAGTGTTGTTTCAGTCCTCAATTAAAATGAAGCCAGATGCATGCACTACAGTGTTTCAGCTGGTAATGGGAAACAAAAATCTTTCAATGATGCCCCCCTTCAGATTCAAAAATAAAAGAGATAACCTGTTTCATTGGCACAGCAGAAGGGCGGAAATTCTCAAAATTTTACTGCAAAATCTTGTGTGTGTGTGTGTGTGTGTGTGTGAGAGAGAGAGAGAGAGAGAGAGAGAGAGAGAGAGAGAGAGAGAGAGAGAGAGAGAGAGAGAGCTTTGTAATCAGGGTTACTTTGTTGTTTCCACCACTCCGTACAAAAATTTCCCAAAGACAATCTCCTTAACTTTATAACACGCATGGTGTGAAAAGCATTCGGAGAACTTTGGCGGAAATAGACGTAGAGGGGAAGGTTCTTCCGGATGGAGCACTCCAAGTGTAAGGAACTTCTTAATTCTGCTTTTTAAGAATTGAGTTGGCCTTTATTTTCATCAGTGTGGACTCAGTGATTCATTTACTCAATATTCATTTCTATGCTTTCTGGTATTCCTAATTATGACAATTGAAATTTGTATCCATGCAGAGGCAAACATACGGTTTCAGTCGTCTATTTCAGAGCTGGGTATTCCCCAACCGATTATCCCTCAGAATCCGTGTGTGATTCCCTTTCTCTAGTGCTTTTTTTTTAAAACTACACATCGATTGCTGTTTTAAGGCCTGGCAAAATACAGTAACAGTCTTGTTTTAGTTAAGCATAATATTATTAGAGGAATGCTACTATGACGTACACGCTTTATGGAGTTCCATGAAGTAGACTCTAAAAACTAATTATTGTACATGTCGCACTTGTGTGCAAAGATCGGGTATGTTAATTTGGTGCACCACCTTGTGGATGGGCCATATCCCCGAGAAACAAGGAATGATGTAGCATTCGGAGGATCAGTGGCTTGAAAAGGGACAGTAACTCAAAGCTGAGCAGCTGACATACTCAACAGGCAAGATCAGAACAACTGAGTAGTGAGACATATCCAATCATTATTATATTTTTCCTGAAGACTATCAACATGGTAGTCCACCAGACCAACAGTCTTGATCACCATACGTGTTTTCCGTCTGTACATTGTGGATGGGACTTAATATGACTTCCATGAAGCACACATCATCATAGCATTTCTCATTATCATTATTCATCATTTTGGTTTTCGGCACGCTCATACGCTTTTATTAACTAGGAATGGAGAGCCAGGCTACTAATGGAGCAGTCCTCTGCTGTAAAATGTCCGTCTATTTCCTACCAATTGGTGGGGACGAAGAAGATCCAGCAGGAGCTGGCAAAGCCCAATGTTCTTGAAAGGTAACAGGTTTACTTTGAGGATTATTCCACAGACCCCTTTGTTCAGTTTATTTCTTGAAATTTGTAGTTATATGCTAGTATCTTTGAACTGGGAAGCTTGAAGTCATAGAGCTGGGGCTGTCACAACTTACAACTGGCTTGACTTGGGACCAGATGTTGAACTAGTCAGGTTGGTCCTGTCGGGCTGAACCTATTCATGATTTTGATTTTTCTTGGCCAGGTCCCAGTCCACCGACAGCCCTACATTGGAGAGAGACAGTTCTGAAGTTGTATAGCAGATCCATATAGAATATGAATCAGTTGGGTTTTGGATTTCTAGTCAACTAGTTATTATTTGTTGAATCAGGAAGAAGTCTTGTACTAGCCCTTTGTGATGTGACCCTGTGATGAGAACTAAGAACCACAAGGGGCCCATCTATGATTGTGTCAGTATGACACTGTCAAATTGGTAGACTTTATTACATAATTCAATTACAAAGGTAACTTAGAAATAAGAGGAATTATATTACCCTCAACTGCAGGATATGTCCAGTGTCCTCAGGCCCTTGGTGCAAGTGGGGCGGATGGTTCAATAATCTAGACCACTGTCTGATGGACTCCACCATTGACAGACCATGTGTGAGAAAATATCTCCCAGTTTGGAAGATCCCAATAATCCCTCTTTTTTTGCTTCTTTCTCAGTTGAATGTAGAATGCTGCATATTTTCTTCTCAACTGTTTGTGTGGACCACTGATCAACGGGGATATTTTGGTGCATGATCTGTCCATGGTGGTGCCCATCAGATCAATGATCTGTATCATGTATCGCGCGCCCCACTTGTACAAACTGAGGGCCTGGGGATGATATGATTCCTCTTATAAATAATCACAGAAACTAGCCAGCAATGTTTTAAATATCGACGATATCGGCTGATATATCCCATGATATATCTTGCATCCCACTTGTGCGATACGAAATGCATAGGTAGTGCCGATATATCCCACATGTTCAATCTGGTGAGCATTTTCAATTTCCGATTTTATTTTGTTGAATTTATGTTAAATCAGTGTCAAATGGTTACAAATCCATTGGTTCTTCATGTTTTGCATAAAAAATCATGGAGTTGGATCTTTGATTTTGATATCCTATTGGTTATTCATGTTCTCCATGTTTTTTTTTTTCAAAATTTTCCTTCAACCAGCTGTCAATTGAGACTAATTTTGAAGTATTTAGGAGTATTTGATGAATTGATCATCACGTACACTCTAATTTTGAACTTTGAGTGTAAGTGGTCTGATTTGGGAAAAATTGGAAATTTCCCCAATTTCTCTCAAATTGCTTACAATGTTGCACTCCAAACATGAAATTAAGCATGTATGAGGGCCGATCTACTGATTTGTTAAGTCCTTGTCAATTTTCGGAAAATAAAAATCATTTTTTATTAAAATTTATTTATTTTAAATTTTTTTTTTTGAAATTTCCCTTCAACCAACTGTCAATTGAGACTAATTTCGAAGTATTTATGAGTGTTTGATGAAATGATCATCTCCTACACTCTAAATGTTATGCATTCAATTTGAATATAGTTGCATTAGTTCAGACAGATAGCGCGTAGCTTAGGACCCTATACAAAGGAAACCTATTACATGCACTTCTTTTTTGAGATGTTATGATTTAAAAGTGTGTATTAAGGTCTTTTTTAATAATCCCTGAAGTTTCATTGAAAAATTCAACCATTTCCCCAATGTTTCCCCATGTTTTTCAAAAAGTGCGATAAATTACCCGATACAAACGATATCTCGTGCGATAACCGATACGTATCTGTATCCCAAGGATGTGATACGTAACGCGATACCGATATTTCAAACATTGCTAGCCAGTATGGGGACCTTGAGTTTGAAAAGGGGCAATGAAAGGCTAATATTACCCCCTGGATCATTTTGGACAAATTCAATTTCACCCTTCAAAAAGTTATCTTAGCGTGTTCTTTCTCTTAGGCATCCTCTTATCATTTTATTCTTATTTATTATGTATTTATTTCAGTTATCAACATCATGCTGGTCATTTTCTTAGTGACTCTACCATATCTTTTATTCACCATGTTGTTCATGTTCTTAGTGACTCTACCATATCTTTTATGCGCTTGCTGTAGTGCGTGCGTGCGTGCGTGTTTTCATGTTCACCATTGAATTCTTTGCTTGACATATGACCAGGTTCCTCGAAAATAAGGATGACATTGAAAAACTACGCAAATGTTTTGCGGGCCTGTGGAGTTTGGTGGACAATTCGGATATTGTGCAGGATGCTATGGAAAGACCTGAACTGTTTGTTCTCAAACCCCAAAGAGAAGGAGGAGGTTCAGTTGTTGCTCAAACCCTTCCAGTCCTTATCCCTCCTTTTTGATTTCCAAATCTCTAAAAGTGGCCTGTTATCCATCTTCAGGGAATAACATATATGGAGACAGTGTAAGGGAAACCTTAGTCCGGTTGCAGAAGGAAGGGAGCGACGGATTTGCTGCTTACATTCTGATGCAAAGGATATTCCCCATGGCTTCTCATGCGTATCTTGTCCGAGATGGCATTTGTCATCAAGACCAAGCAATGTCAGAACTTGGGATATATGGCGCTTATCTAAGGTTTTAAAACTTGAAACCCTATTATGGTTACTTGAAAGAGTAGGATTTGAAGTCCTATTCTGCTCTCATGTGCTAGTGTTGCATGCATGTGCGAGATTGACGCCGTTCATCAGGTCGACCTCACTGCCTACTTTATGTGGTCCAAAAGTTAGGTTGGTTGGGTCTTCAGGTAGTCCATAACATATTAGTCAAATGTGGATTTTTAGTTAAACCTTTTTAGCCTTCCTTTTTCGCACACGTCCCACCTGATGACTGCACTGGCCTACTTTTCGAACCATGCACATGCATGTTGGAGCCCATATGATGAGCGGGTGTCTGGATCTTTCGCATATGCCACAATACAACAAGTGTGGTGTGGTATTCATAATCTTTTTATTGCCAGTAGCAATTGCATTTCCATAAATCTCATTAAATTTTAGTTTTCAAGCTCTCACATGTTGAATAAATACCATTAGATGCTACATGCAGCAATTGATGTGATGGTTGGTGACTGTAGGAACAAAGGGAAGGTGGTTATGAACGATCAATGTGGTTACCTGATGCGGACTAAGGTTTCTTCATCGAATGAAGGTGGGGTTGCTGCCGGATTTGCAGTATTGGACAGTATTTATCTGACTTGATCAAATTGAGTTGGTGAAGGTAATGTACAGTTGATTTTTGAAATTTGGAGTTCATTGCCAACTGTTTTCTAGAGGTTCTAAGCCCATATGCATGTATACCCCTGCCCATCTACATGCCAAAAGGCGAAAATATGGCATGTGTTCATGACCTGAGCTGTCCAAATCAGGTGGGGTGACACTGTAGGAATTGTGGCCCTAAAATTAGGCAGGGCAATTCATCAGTTACATGCAGCGTAGCAGCCTTCTTCTTCTTCTTCTTCTTCTTCTTTTCCATAGCTGTTCTTTTGTTTTGTACTCTGGCTTGATGAGTAAACCAGGCTGATTTTTGGGCTAGGGAATCTCAAGTGGGTCCACCTGATGGACCGATCTGATCTTGCCCCCATTCCATATTGACACGTGCTTGTGTGTATATCAGCAAGACACGTGGGTTAACAAAACCCCCGCTTTCTTTGTAGTGCTATTTGCTTCAAAAGCTGAGACTGAATGTATCTGTTATGGAATGTCAATGAGCTTATGCTCATGCAAGATTCTGTTGATAAGAGGTTGGTTAAGCCCAAATGCTGTGGACCCTGCCTGTCCACACACGAGCACATGTGCCAATATGACACACCTATACGAAATCTGAGCTGTCTTTTAGTTGGGCCACACTGATCAGTTTGTCTGGCGAACAAATCAGACTCTTTTACTCCAGTGAACACAAATGGATGGTTAGAAGACCGTTCTTTAGCCATCCATTTGCTTTGTACAGTATTAGCCCATTTAAGCAAAACAGCTTGGTTTTTAGGCCAGAAGATCTAAGTAATTTCTGATGGAAAGTTTGCATCTCGTAAGCACCATACTGCATGTGTGATTGCACAGGCTCCACATGCATGTGGAACTGGCAAACCTCTATTGATAATACAGAAAATGATAGAGTTTTTTTTTTTTGGCTAGGGGCTGAAATGAGATTTGGACCAGTGGAATGTGGACGAGTCTTATACAAAGCAAGCTTTATTCTTGTGATGCGACTGCATTGGGTGCTGCAGGTTTCAGAGGATGGCTTTTTATTTGGTGGTAAAATACTAGATAATCCCCACTGTTTTCAAACACAATAAGATGGATATTTGGAATAAAATAAGAGCATTTTTGGGTTGTTTAGGGGATGGAAAAAAAATCCATTTTGTAAAAATGCTGCTGAGGCTACTCTTGTAGTAGGATTCTCTAGTGCTTTGGACCTGGATGATCTGCGCCAGATCCATCCATTCATCTCGTCATTTGGGTAGCAACCTGAAAATCAAGCAAAAGGGTCTGGTAGCTCAAACAAGAAATGGTGTGCTAAAAAATGATTGAGGGTTTTCTTTGCTGCCTGCATTTGTGGTTTCTGGGCCACTTATTTGGTGGGTCTCACCCCAAACACACCCACCCTGGGTAAATCTGTTCATAAGTAGGGACCCAAATTGAATGTGAATAATTTCTTTCTTTAAACCATCCATTTTCTCATACAAATGTGGCCCACCTGATGGGTGGCTATAGAATTATACCCATATGTGCCACAATGGCGTGTGTCGCACAGAAAACCCTTGATTGATTTCTCACAAGATCTTCATTTCTCAACAGAATAATAACTGATTCAGCAATCTTACACCAATAGTAGAATCCATGAGCTGGATTGAAAATTGAAGGAGAGAGCATTGGTAAAGATCTTTGGATACTTTCATCTAATTCCATTTCGCATTCCGTCTTCTTTTGTCGAAGGCATTTTTCCTAGAATGGATTTATAGAACCTCTCATCTTACTTGTATCAAGAACCAAGATGATAAAACCGCAATTCATACACGTTCACAAGTAGAGGTTTGCTACAATTCCTAGGGTATTAATTTAGGAACATGCCCTTGAATTTGGGGTCATGGTTCGTTGATCCATATCATTTATATGATGGGCTTCAGTGGACGGGGGACCCCAAGAAAAAAATAAAGGGAAAAACTCCCAGATTGGAACATTTCTATCCTTGATCATTTAATTCTTTTTCACTGAATAGGGATTGTCTCCTTAGTCATTGTTTTGTGGGACATTGATTGAGAGTTTAGGATCTTCATTGTTTTGTGGGCCATTGATTGAAAGTTTAGGATCTTCCAATCTTGAAGAATTTTTAGGTAGCTGCCATTAGCTGAGTATCTGATCTGATTTTTGGTTTGTATTGTAACCATGGTGGGTTAAATCTGTTAGATGGGTTGGATGTTAGACACATACGATGTGGGGCCCACAATTCTTGATTCACTACTAAAAAAAATGAGTTACATAGTTTCTACCCTTGAAGACTGCCGCTTGGGAATTTAGCTTCCTTGAGGCATTACTTGGTAAAATCTGAACTCCTAAGTTCTGCAGTAAAAATCCCAATTTCTATAACATGGTAAACAAACATGACAAAATGCTCAGTCACAAGAAATAAAAATATTAAAAAATAAAATAAAAAAAATCAATGAATCACACACAAATATCTGGAAGTAAAAATCATGAGAACATAATAATTGGATTGGTCAATCACAATTTCAAATTGACCCTCTATCAAATTAATTTTATCCGCACTTAATCCTACTATTATGATTGTTATACACATGGATGCGATCACCAGGCTCCTCGAATGGCCGGCAAATATTTTTTCGTTTTTCCCCCTTTTTGGATTTTTTTTCATCATGGCTTCCAAACCAAAGTGATCAACACCAAAAACCTAGTGAAAAGAAAACCACATCTGCCTCCATTCATGTCATCAGGGACAATTTCATAAGCCTGGCAAAACCCATAGCCCTCTCTTCCTTCCCTCCCAGCTCTCATAACCTTGGAAACAAGCCCATGAAGGCTCTCTCTGTCTCTCAAGCAATTTCAATTCAATGGAATTGCCTCAAACCCCCTCTTTTCCCCTTTCTTGGAAACTCCTCTCTTTTCTCTCTTCTCATTCTTCCAAGCGGGGTGACAAATGACGGTAGAGATCATATGGGGCCCATAGATGGTCCACATTGCATGGTTTCCTGGAGTCCAACCTCAACCATGGCTTCCCTTTTCCACTCCAATGTAGGAGACTGATTGGGCCAGGGTGAAGGGTCCTACACCTGCCTAAAAGGTTGTCCCCACCCAAGCCATGTTGGTTCCATCTGTGGTCTACAGCTTTTATATTCCCAGCTAACACAAGCAAGAAAGGAGGCAAAGAGCCCAACTGATATATCCTCTTTTGCTTTTGCACCCCCATCCAATCTTCAACCTTCTTTGTATAACCTCCTTCTCTCCATTTATCAACATCCATGATCATGACCCCTGTATTGAAATAACATGGCTTCCTACCTTTGAATGTTCCCGCCAAAACTTGATCGAGCCAGAATGCATCAGTGAAGTACTTTGTGAAGTTTGCATGGCAATACTCTGGTGCACCCACAACCTTCCCATCAAGGTCCACCTCCCATAGCTTCCTGATGTCGTCCACCATGACAATGTCCGAATCCAGGTAGATGATACGGCCTACGTTGGCAGGGATGAGGTCTGCGAGGTAGATGCGTGCGTAGTTCAATGGCTGGTCCAGCGCAAGGCGAATTGACCTGGATATCTTCCCCTTGACACGGTTCGAGTCGAAGCGGTACACCTTGAAGTTGAGGTACGGGAACGTGGACCTGATGCTGGACAAGAGGACCGGCTCGAACCGTGCGGAGAGGAAGTGGAATGCGACATTCTCGGGGCACGATGTGTGCTGGAGGATCGACAGGACGGCGGCCATGGTCCCTCTGAGGTAGTTGGCATCGAGGGTCATGGAGATGTGGATGCGGTTGGAGTCCGGCGGGCCGCACTCGTCGGCATTGCGGTACGCAGGGGGCCTCACGGAAGGTGGGCACATGGGTTGATGGCTTCTTGATGAGGTTGAAACGGATGGTGGGCGCAGCTGCGGCCCAGTGGATGAATAGGAGGAAGGACAGGAGGCCAAGGAGTTGAAAGGGGGAGGGGCTCCAAGAGGCCATCCTGCCTTTTTCCTAAGTTGGGCTGGTGGTGAATTTGAGAGCTCAGAGAAGGAAAGGAAAATCAGCCATTAGAGGCTGATTTAGAGAAGGTTTTGGAGAGGTTGGAAATGGTTGATAAAAGGGGAGAGAGGTGGGTGGGATTGTGAGGAAGGGAAGAAAGGTCGGAGGTGTTTGTGTGTGGCAAATGCCATGTGGAAAATCTCTATTTCCCCCCATCTTTTCAATTTTCTTCCTTTTATTTTTATTTTTTAAATTTTCCTCATTTAAAATTTCAGGCCGGCTCAGATGTGCTTTTACTACACTGTATAAGCTTGTCCATCACGTCCACCCTCATTGTTCCGTCCATCGTTGAATTCGAGCCATTGATTATTTTCTTTCGAATAGTCCATTTGATGGGGTGACAAATTGGATTATTAGGATCATCCAATCAGCATGATTTTTGGGCTACGGCGGATGATTCCAATGGTCTGGATTGAAGTATGGTAACCGTGTAGCAAACGCAGCGTCTAGATCTTTTGGGTGAGATTTTTATTTTTTTTTGTTTTTTTTTAATTTCAATTTCTACATTTAAGTGAATATTATTTTGAGTCAATTCCGAGTCGTGGGGAATTTCCTACATGAATGGAGGTCGTTTGGAGTAGCTGGATTTTTGAAAAACCGTTAGCGTTTGAAAAGCTTGAATTCCAACGGGAAGTTTATTAGCAAGACTCTTTCTCGATGTGCTCGCCCCGTCTGCCCCACCATGTGATGATCCAGACGGTTCATCTAGAAACTCTCATAGAAGATGGCCCACAGGGATAAAATACCACACATCAGTGACCTCTTCATTCACATAGAACAACTTTCAACGACTGTCCAGAAATGCAGTTTCTAGATCATCTTTTCATGAACGGTGATGATATCCAGTGAATGAAGTTCTTTCCATGCTGACCATACTCTAGGATTTTCTAGATGAACGGTCTGGATCATCAGGTGGTGGGGCAAAAGCGGCGAGTTTTCAACGGTGGAGAACCTGGCTAGCCTCTTCCAACGGTAACAAACCAATACGAATTTCCTAGAGCACTAGTTGTAGGCCCGTGCAACATAAAGCTCTGTGGGGTCCACCGTGATGCGTTTGTAAAATCCACTCCGTCCATCAGTTGCTCGATATCATGTTAGGCATTGATTCCAAAATTCACGCAGATTCAATAATCAAGTGGGCCTCACCACTAGAAACAGTGGAGATAGGGATGGCAACCATTGCTACCTTATTGGGGACCACAGTCATGTTTATATGCAATCCAATCCATTCATGAGTTGATTACCACTGAGATAAAGGAAAAGCATAATTATAGTCGTGATCCAAAACTTCGGTAGGCCACACGAACATTCCAATGGTAGACGTTCACATCCCCACTCTTTCCTGTAATGTGGCCTACTTGAGCTTTGATCTTCCTGATTTTTGGGTTCACATCTGTAAATGATGTGGCCCAACCGATGGATGGTGTAGATTTCTCATAAGACATCACGTTAGCTCCACAGATCTTTTCGTTGCACGGGTTACCTACAACAACTGTGGTGGAAATTCGTGCGGGAACCAACGGCCAATTCCTCGTCAATTAGTCGGAATATGTTGAGAAGGCCCAGAAGCCCAGTTTATGCAGTTGAGCATATTCTGACTGTTGAAGTGGACCCAAATCTCAGTAATCTGGACCATTCATTGGTCGGGTCCCACCCTGGATGGAAACTTTCTGTAATCTGACGGATAGGATGTGCTTACCATTTGGTGGTCCTTTGTGCACTTGATGATTGCCATTGCGGCTTTTCTTTCCCACCGTTCATTTGTTCGTCATTGATTGTGTGGTTAAGATTGCTGGATCAGTGGTCTTGCTAACGTGGCTGATCTACTGTGGGCCCACCAAATGAGTGGTCCAGATCATAGACCCATGCCATGATCTTGTGGGCTTTCAAAGGCCCACATGACAATATGGGGGTTTGCATTTATTATTTGATTTAAAAAAGGAAATAAATGCTCTCCTGTTTACATTGAGAAGTATGGTTGGTCCCTATGCACCTGAAATTGGTGTCTTTAAACCGTACACGTGGCACTTGTATAAAAGATCTGGACCTTTCCCATAGGGGACCAAATCTGGAGTGGGCCTTAGCTTCATGTTAAATGTGGAATGTTGGGCCATTTCTTTAACCATCCGTTTGATACTCACCGTTCCAACGGTTAGGATCACTGAATCAGTGGGGGTCACAAGATAGTAAGTGGTCAGATTGTTGTAGGCATATCCTAACCATCCAATGGTGAAACCTTCTCACAATTCTTTTTTGTTTCTTGTGCACATATCCTAGCCGTCCAATGGTGAAATTTCTCCCATCAGTTGATTTTTTTTTTTCTCTTTTAGTTTCTAAATGGTTTGATTCTTGTAGGTGCATCCTAGCCGTCCGATGGTTAAATTTTCTCCAACTTCGACCAAAAAGTCCAACTTCAGTTTTGCACTCACTTCATACAGTGGCCCACCAGATAAACGGTGCTGACTTCCCAAGAGGAATTAAAATGACAAAAATGTCCTCGGTTCAAGGGACATGCTCTCCCTGTGACTGACATGGTTAAAATTGGCGGGAGCAGATTAGGTGCAGCACGCCTCACCCAAGACGGTACGACCGTTACCATGGGGCCCACCTTGATGTATATATTCTAAATCCACACCGTCCATCCATTTTCCAGACAATTTTAGGGCATGAGCCCAAAAATGAAGCAAACCCAAATCTCAGGTAGACCAAATTTGGGAAGTAATATTGCGTGTCAGACCTTTAGATTGAACTTTCTAGTTCGAGTTCTTCCTATCCTAGCCGTCAATGTGATTGTCCTTGACTTTATCCTACATCAATCTCAAACTTTCATATGCTATATGCTGGATGTTTGAATGGGCAATGTGGTTGGTTGAAGCTTATTCTAAGCGGTTGAATGTTGCCTTTGACAATTTTAAACCCCTGGATCTTATTTAAGTGAATATGGGAAAGGATGCAGCTGGATAGTTGGTGCGGCGGAAGGCGGGTGAGATCGAGCTGTCTCTCTCACAAGAATAATTAATCCGGAGGAAGGCGGGTGAGATCGAGCTCTCTCTCTCTCACAAGAATAATTAATCCGAATCTCATATCCACAGGGACTCCTCGACCAATTTTCGTCGAATTCATGATGAGATATTTTGAATCACGATGCCTTCTCTTCGAATCCACGAAGAATAACTCAAATCTACGAAGAATAACTCGACATAAACTCCAAAAATTAGGTTTAAAATAATCAATGTATTCTCTAAAAGGGAAATAAATAATTATTTATAGCAAACTAAACCCTCATCTACGCAGCTTAGGTGTCCTAATTGCAATAGGAAAGTAAATCAATCCAAAATAAAAAGAAAGAGTTCAAAATAAGGAAGTTCACGTGCATAATTGTGCGCCTGTCGACCAATCAGTTAGGGGCTCTGACCGACCGAAGTTTAGGGCCGACTGGTCGGTTTGGGCTCGAAACAGTCCAGAGAGTTCTGGGGGCCCCTGGACTTAATCTGACCAGTCATCAGGGGGTCTAACCGGTCGGCAGGGGTTGTTTGTCTTCCCGACTTGCTCGACCCTTCTCTCGGTCCGATCTTGGGTTCTTCTGGGCCTACTCCTGAATCCTCTTCCTGGCTCTTGCCTTGCCTCGATCGAGGGGTTGCCTCGTTACATCAATAGTGTTCATGAAATGGCATGACACAATTGGTAGTTGATAAAAAAATGGCCGAACATAGTTCAAATGTTGTTCGTTTGGTGGTCCAATGATGTAATCTAAGGGAAGGGCAGTGGTCTATTAACAATAAATTCTACTTGGGAGTTGTTGATACTTTTGGAGATTAAGAGGTGGTAAGTGAACTAATAAATTTTGAAATTGACTAATTCGAGCTTGTTTGGGTAGCAGTATTAGATGAGTTTAGGTGGTATGGAAGTGCATTTGGCCCATGACAATTCTATCCCGTGTTTGATAACAATAGGAAGGATTAGATTAATACTGGCATCACGTATTCCAATGCCAATGGTGGATTCCGCTGGATTTTTGGTAATTGTGGCCCCACATTGATGTGTGTTTCATCAACGCTGTTCATCTATACTTGCCTTTTACACGTGATATTCAAGTTGCATATGCGCATAGGTGACCAAAATCAGTTGTGAAATGTGGTCCATTGATTACAAATCCCTAATCCACCAAATGCAGATTTCACGTAGTACATTATATTTGCCAAGGGAAGGATTTGATCCTAAATATGAAAATGGATGATGTTAATCCCATCTAATACCATGGTATTGCCAGATATGTAATAAATGCTGTTAATCCCATTTAATACTATTCCGTCCCATGGGATACCGCTGCCCAAATAGGCCTAAGGCCATAAACGTTGGATTCCATGTTGGAAAAACTGGCAGTGGAAGCCGAAACACGCAGAGTAATGCGAGATCAAACGAGAAACACTAAGCAATCAAGCCACACACAAGCATTCACCACAAGAGAATCCGAATTTACATGGAAAAATTCCTCAACGGGTAAAAAACCACAGCACAAAGCGATCCATTATGATAAACAGAAGATTACAGAGATTGACAGCCAACAAGCAAGGAAAAACAGAGAAAACTCAAGCTCTCTCTCACACAAATTACTCTCCCCTCTTCCTAACATGATTAGGAAACCTTAGACACCTTAGGTTACATGCTAACCTTGATTACAACCAATATATAGGCAACAAACCGAAAATAGCAACTTCTTACATACTACCGTATGGTTGCGTAAGAAAATGCGTACGCAGTCGACCGGTCGCACCTTGCACAAAAACAGTCCAGAGGAAAAACATCCACACTGCCTCACCTTCGACCTATCGCCTGACTGGTCTAAGCCCACCTTAGACCTGTTTGGCGACCGGTCTAAGCCCCCTGTAGACCTGTCGCTAGACAGGTCTAAGCTGAGTGAAAAACGTCCAGCAGCCCTCTCATGCATCTAGGCCAAACGGCCAGACTGGTCGCCCGATCGGTTTGAGCACCCAAACAGCACACATGTTTGAAGGCTCTCCAACATTCGAAGTATGAATTGGTGAATTCAAGGCATATGCATGCAAGGATTCAATAAGTTCCCTGCGTGTTTGGCGACGATAAGATGAAGTGCAAGGTATTGAAATACCTTTTTTGCAATTAATGATTTCGGTAGTGAATTATCTCCCATTCCATGAGATTCATCCTATTCCAACTAGGCATGGTGTAATGCCTTCTTTTAATTCATATTATATTTGGAAAAAACGTAGAATTGTAATTAATGGACCATATTTTATAACTGATGTGGTTACCTGTCAGCATATGCAGCTTGAATGTCATGTGTAAATGGAACATACAGATGGACAGTGTGGATAAAACATGTGCATCAATATAGGCCCACGGTTATAGTGGATTTTGAAATCCACCACAAATCCTGCGGTATACACCATTGGAATTGGAATATGTGATTCCTCGGTTAATCCAATCCTCAAACACCTGATGGAATTTGGATGGGACTAAATGCAATTCCATAACACCTAATCCTATCAATTCCATACCACCTTTCTTGAATTGATATTTTGTTTTATGAATTATTTGAGTACTCTTCCATTTCTTTTCCTTGGTTTCCCTTAATTACTTCGGATAAAAAAAAAAAAAAAAAAAAATCATAGCGACAATTTAGGTCATATTAGGGCATGGGTGATCCAAAATTTTGATTAAAATTTCTTTGTTGTATTATGAAAAGAGTGTAATTGTGAAAACTTGGGTTTCATTTTCTATAAGTGAGACAGTTAATCATTGATATGAGAGGCCTCATTGTGGATGGGCCATGCACTCATTCATTTTCTATAAGTGAGACAGGTATATTTGCCAAGGGAAGAATTTGATCCTAAACATGAAAATGGATGATGTTAATCCCATCTAATACCATAGGTATTGTCAGACATATAATATCTGCTGTTAATCCCATCTAATACTATTCCATCCCATGGGATACTGCTGCCCAAATAGGCCTAAGGCCATAAACATTGGATTCCAAGTATGAATTGGTGAATTCAAGGAATATGCATGCAAGGATTCAACAAGTTCCTTGCATGTTTGGTGGCAATAAGATGAAATGCAAGGGATTGAAATACCTTTTTTGCAATTAATGATGTCAGTAGTGAATTATCTCCCATTCCATGAGATTCATCCTATTCCAACTAGGAATGGTGTAATGCCTTCTTTTAATTCATATTACATCTGGAAAAACTTAGAATTGTAATTAATGGACCATATTTTATAACTGATGTTGGTTACGTGTTTGCATATGCAGCTTGAATGTCATGTGTAAAGGGACATATAGATGGACAGTGTGCATAAAACATGTGCATCAACGTAAGCCCATTATAGTGGATTTTGAAATCCACCACAAATCCTGTGGTATACACCATTGGAATTGGAATATGTGATACCGGGGTTAATCCAATCCTTCCTATTGTTATCAAACATCTGATGGAATTTGGATGGGACTAAATGCAATTCCATAACACCTAATACAATCAATTCCATACCACCTTTCTTGAATTGATATTTTGTTTTATGAATTATTAGGGTACTCCTCCATTTCTTTTCCTCGGTTTCCCTTAATTACTTGGGATAAAAATAAAAAAAAAAAAAATCCTAGTGACAATTTAGGTCATATTAAGGCATGGGTGGTCCAAAATTTTGATTAACATTTCTTTGTTGTATTATGAAAAGGGTGTAATTGTGAAAACTTGGGTTTTCATTTTCTATAAGTGAGACAGTTATTCATTGATATGATAGCACAGTGGTAGACTGAGTGAAGATAACCAAGATAACCTCATCACAACACTGAGGTCAAGGTATCAAATCCCCCCATGGGGTTGACTGACTGTGTGGGTGGGTGTACTAACAGTGGGATGTGTGAACTAACCCCCAAAAAAAAAAAAAAAAAAAAAATCCAAACTGCCGGTATCTTTAAGGGTTAGTGTTTCTTTCAATTTGAGAGATTTTTGTGCATTATGTTGGATTAATTATGTACCTAGAAGGGCCTATCAAGACCATGCATTTTGTAATTTGATATTATGGTTTCTATCAGTGAATGATGTATATCTTATTGATTGTGCATAGACTCTTCGATTGAATTTTATACATATCGGGTCAGGACATGTCGGCGCTTTATGAGTTGGATTGCAGAGTCAACAAAGAAGAAAGAAAGGGTCTTGGGTGGTCGAAATGACCAGTTGGAGAGCTAAGGGACTACATACAATGCTCGAGTATCTTGAGTTTTCATAACTACTTGATTGGGTTCCGGGGGTTCGGGTGACCGGATTAGATTGATGTTATCTTGTGCGGCGTGGACAGACAAATTACATCTCATGGATTAATTTTTATCATGTGGTATTAGTTATGTTCTTATTTGATATTGTAGATTAGCATGCATTGGATGGATCATTTTAAATTTTTTATTTTTATCGTGAACTCATCATACCTGATATGTTGATTTGATCACAGTACTCTAACTTGAGCTTATTTATAATTCAGATATTAACATTTGGATACAATAAAGGCCAGCCTTAATCTAACATGGAATCCACAAGTGCACCTTGAGACTTTATTGGGCTGCAAGATCCACTTATGAATGATTATCAAGCTTGGGAATGTGCCATGGTCCAAAAATCATATTGTTGGACAATTTTAGACCTTTAGTTGGGCATACAAATGACATTAAATGCAAAAGTTAACAATGACTACAAGGAAAGGCCAATTTATTGGATGGTTAAGATAGTCCAATTATAACAAAATTTGGTTGTGTACCAGAGAGCGGCTGAGCCGCAGGATGCGTGGTTGGGATCATGCCACACATATGCTACATATACGAGAGCATTATGGATGCACAAAAATGCCATGTGCATGGTCCACAAGGAAAATTTTCACTTTCCATAACTTCTTCCGGGATAATTATATATAAATACCTTCCCTACGGTTTTTTACAATTGTAACCATGTTCTCTCTGGTTTCGAAGTAAAAAATGCTTGGGCCAGTGCATCATAATTAAGGTGGGCCCTACACTGTTGGGGTGGGGGACCGAGGTGCGACACCTAAGTTTATAGCTCAAGTGGCAGATTGAGCAAAGATAGCCTCGTTTCAACAATGAGGTCATGGCATCGATTCCCATAGTGGGATTGGCTAACATTGTGATGTGAGTAACAGAGGTGAGTGGGTGTACTAATATTGGGGTGTGTGAACTAACCCATAAAAAAAAGCCCAGCTGAGGCGCACATTTAGTTGTGCAACATGGTGGACCAACTCCAGCCAAATCTAAACCGTCCAAATAGTGGGCTGCTCAGTTGCAGATTGCCAATATCCCAAATGTGCGATTGAGATTGATCAATTGGACTCTCTGTGTGTCCTAATGTGTTGGGAGAACCGGAACTTTTCTAAGAACTAGTTCATGTCTCCTTTGAAAGCAAGGTAGCATATACTCTACACTTACATATCGCATATACAAGTAAGCTAGAGATTACCATTTGTATGAGCAAGACTGATCCATCATTTGCGCTTTCATACCATGTGTGTAAGTTAGAGATCACCATTTGTACTTACATGCCACATGGACAATCAATGCGGCCATTTCCACATTCATGCCACATGTACAAGCATGTTAGGCTCCATTTGCACTCATACGCCATGCCATGTATACAAGCAAGCCGGCAAGGTGGGCCTACCTTTCGCGGTTACATGTCATATATACAAGCAAGGAAAGCCCATCATTTTAACTTAGGGCTTATTTGGGAGCTTGTATTTGGAATGCATTAGAATCCAAATCATAATTTAACTAGAATCAAGGTGATTCTAAATCCCCAATTGTCTTTGGTAGCTTATAAATTGGGATGAATTAATTCTGTAATAATGAATTCAAGTGGGCCATACCAATTGAAAGAATGTAAAATCATGCCCACAACATCTAAAAGCACTTGTTGGGGCCTACCTGAGTTTTGGATACGGTTGAAAGTTGGTGTGACTTCCTGGTTAAGTGGGACATGCACAATGGATGGTCTGGATTTTTCAACCACATCTCAGTTGATCTTATAAACGATCATAAAGTTTTCAATGGGTAGATATCCACTCTTAATTGTTGTTAATGATGTGGCCCACCAAAGTCATGGATTGCCCTGCGTTTTGGGCCCATGGCCCAGAACGGAATGGTGCATCAGACTGATGGTGTGGATAGCCATTACACATCACAGTGGGGCCCACACAGCTCGACCTCATGGGAAGTTCCCATGAGGTCGACGGCATAGTGCTCAAATAAACCACACGCACCCTCTCTTGAGAGAGACTTGCGCGAGAAAGACTTGCACAATAGAGAGATTTTATGGGGGGGCTCCAGCGACCGCCAGTGTGAGGATGAGACGGACGGTCCTATCCAGTGATCTATGATAACCACCATAATGTATATATTTTATCCATGCCGTCCATCCATTTTGAAAGGTCATTTTAGGACATGAGAAAAAAAAGTTAGGCATATTGGAGGTTCAAGTGGACCACACCACTGAAAGCAGTGGGAATTAGAAGCTTACTGTTGAAAACTTCTTTTGGGTCAGGGAAGTTTTGGATAAGCTGATACTTTACGTTTTCCCTTTATGCAGGTGTACCTTGCCTTATGAATAGGTTGGATGGAAAATAAACATCACGTTGGGTCTTTAGATGTTTTTAACGGTATGAGTTCAATCCCAATGCTTCCTTTGTTGTGGTACACTTAATCCTTTGACCTACATTGTTTTTGGGCTCTTAGTGGACACAGCACAGAAAATAGTGGGGATTGAATGCCAACCATTAAAAACTTATTGAGGGCCACTTGAGCTTCAGATCTGCCTCATTTTTGGTGTGATGACTTAAAATGATCTCGCCAAATGAATGGACTGCGTGGATATAACACATACATCATGGTGGGGTCATTGCTACACCCGGTGTAGCTAACTCGTGGGTGTAACAAAATTTTTCTCGGTCCACAGCACAGTCCAGTAACGTCCCGCTCCTAGCAGTGTTGATGCGGATTTTCGGCAAAGAAGTTACTGCGCTGAGAACCTAGGTGGGGCCACAGTGATGTTCGTGAAAAATCCACCCTATCCATCTATTATGTGAGCTCATTTTAAGACTTGGGACAAAAAATAAACTGGATCCAAGACTCAATTCTGCTAAAAACATGAGGATTGAACGTCTAGAGTTGAAATATTCTTGGGGCAACAGAAGTTTTTATTCTAGTTAATATTCTATCATGGCTTTGGTGAGGATGCCAACTCGATTGATAGCCAGATCCACCACGGCTGGTGGATACCTGATTTTGTGTCCCATCTTGATGTAGCTTCCTTACATCCATGCCGTCCATCTATTTTAACATCTCATTTTAGGGCATGATCCCAAAAATGAGACAGATCCAAATCTCAAGTGGGCTCCACCACAAGAAAGAAGTGGTGATTGAAGACGAATCATGAAAAAATTCCTAGGGTCCACTGTGGTGACCTGTTGATTAGGTCAAACAGACCTGGATGAATAGATAACACAAATATAAGCTTGGTCCAAAATGTTTGTGGCTCCCAGCTAGTTTTTAATGGTGGGCATTCAATTACTAGCGTTTATGTTGTGTGGTCCACATGAGATTTGGACCTACTGAAATTTTTGGTTTCATGCCTTAAAATGATCTTGAAAAACATATGCATGGTTTGGATAAAACATATATATATATATATATATATATATATATATATATATATATATATATATATATATATATATATATATAGTCCAATACACAATTTTATCTGTGCGCTTAATCAAGGAAGATGTTTCCTTTTCTAATCCAGACTCAGTTAAGACTCAAGACAAATGTCTGTTTCTAAATTAGAAATTCAGAAACCGTGGATGTCATACCAACCGACATAGCTAGAGACGGATGATCTTGCATTGGGGATTGAACTCATACAGTTAAAAACATCCAAAGGCCCACCGTGGTGTTTATTTTCCATCCAACCTATCCAAAAGCCCAGGTAGACATGTATAAAGGGAAAACATAAAGTATCAGCTTTATGCAAAACTTCCCTGACCCCAAGAAGTTTTCAACGGTAGGCTTCAATTCCCACTGCTTCCTTTGTTGTGGTCCTCTTGAACCTTCAATCTACCTAATGTTTTAAATCATATACGAAAATGAGATTTCAAAATGAATGCACGGCATGGATAAAACACACACACACACACACACACACACACACACACACACACACACATATATATATATATATATATATATATAAGGGTGGTTATCATAGATCATTGGATAGGACCGTCCGTCTCATCCTGAGAGTGGCCGTGGGAGCGCTAGTCTTTCTCGTGCAAGTCTCTCTCAAGATGGGGTGCGCATGGGTTATTTGTGCACTTTAGTGTCTGAAAATTTCTATATATATAAAATGACTAAATTTTGAACCTTGGGTGGGTCAAAGCATAAGTAATGCAAATGAGTGACTCACCAAAGCTTTTTAACTATCAATTTACATGTTAAATGTTTGGACAGTTTGAATCATTCTATTGATATCATTTTAGTGATGCAATGGATAATTAGATCATTTACTAATTCCACACTATAGCGCATTAGTAACCTAGCAACACTTTTGTTATATATGCAACTCTCCTCCTTTTAAAAAGAGAGCAAAAAAGGCACTTCACTTTAATTATGCTGAAATGTTATAAAAAAAGGTGAGATTTTAAAACACACAAAAAAGGATGTATTTTATTTACTTTCAATTCCAATAATTCCTAAATCCATGCTTCCAAACAATTTTTGAAAACTAAATGCACTCAAATACACACAAATCAATGTTGCCAAACGACCCCTTAGTGTTTTGGGATTTTGTTATTTAAAGGGGGCTTATTTAAATTTTAGAAACTAAAGGGGAGGTGTTTACAATTGTTGGAAACCAAAAGGGAGGTAATTACAATTATCCTACATTTCTTCCCATGTGACATTTCCCACCATTGCACTAGAGGAAAAGACATTTCTACCCTCTGAGAAAGAGACCGTCCACTGCTTTCTTTTGCAAATATCCTTCTTTTCAAGTGATGGTGCAATACCACTATTTTTGCAACCATGAGATTGTGGGTTCAATCAATCCTGGTGAGGTAAGGGTAGTTTGAGAATCTACATTGTAAGCATAGATGAGGAATCTGAGTGAGCTTGCACACATGTGAACTTTTCAGTACTCGCTTCTCACGTGTGTGAGATCCAATCCTCTCATCAGACAGGCCCACTGAGTAGATGGTTTCTCTAAAAACATTAGGTGGGTCTGACCTTTATGTGGGCCACAAGTGTACAAAACAAATGAGCTGTTATGAGAAATTGGCTAATGGTCCAAATTCATTAGATAAGTGTGGGCCATCTGATGATCAGATCAACCTGATTTTGAGATAAGGCATCTGTCGAGTGGAATCCGCCCGATCGAGCGTCTTGGATCATGAATACATGTGCCAGGAAGCCGTGTATCGGAGGCGGGAATACTGTACTTGCTCCACCTCAAGGATCATTCCTCCCCTCTTACAAAGGGTTGCAGATGATCTGGGCCCAGCCCATGTCCAGTTGATTGGAGCCGTGTTGAGCTCACTTAAGAGGCTTGTGGGTTGGACCCAGGCCTGTTTTAGGCCCAATAAAGAACTATTGTCGATCTAGGCTTAAGCCCACCTAAGGCCCAACGGACTGAGTATTCGGTTTGGTGCGCTCATCACGATAGGCTGGGTCATGCCTAGATAGGGTCCTTCGTGCATTGATTGAACTTTGATATGCTTCAGCCCAGTTACACTTGAAAGACTCTCTCTTAGGGTGTCAATGGGCTGGCCCAGTCTATAAAACTGAGCCCGACAGAAAAACCTAGGCCTGAGCCCAACCCAGGCCCATGAGGGGCCAAAACAAACTGATTTGAACCCCGGCCGAGCCCATTCATCCAATTTTTATGTAAGATCTGGGGTGTTCATTAAGTGTGCCCCACAATGCATCATGTATAACAAAATGCCCTTGAAACCCTAAATGGGCTAGGCAATTCCGGCTCGGTACGAGCCCACTTAGACATAGCCCCAAGTGAGCCACCGACTTTGATTCAAGATCTGGGCCGTTCATTAAGTACGACTCACCAACACAACAAAATGTCCGTTAAAACCTATACGTGCCATGCCGTTCAGTCTCTAGCTGGGCCAACAGCCTCTTTGACATAGCCCAAGCCCAGCCGGATTAAACAAAGGAGGCCCAGGAGCAGCCCAAGCCCAGAACAAAACTGTCCGGGCCCAACCCATGGGCCATGGAAAGGCCTTCTCTCTCTCTCTCTCTCTCTCTCTCTCTCTTATTTGAGGTAATGATGTCTGGTAACACATTAGATTGAGATTGTACAATGTATTAAGAAGCCCGTAATCAACAAAGTTCCAACATGTCGGATGTGGTAAACTCCAATGTTACTCACCCACCATTTAAACAACGGTCCCTATTCATCCTCCTCACATTCGGCACTGATGTACACTTATCCAGTCCATCCAAATTATGGGTCCCATTGTGGATAAACCATATCTCTATAATCACACTAATCAACCAATCCTAACCATCCAATCATACAGTATTTAAAGGAACGGTTACAAGTAAAATAACAAACGGTCCAACTCAAAACATAAAACAAAAATAGTCGATATTCTTTTCTCAACCCAATTTTCCATCCACCCTCTAATCCACACTAAGATCAGCCATTTATACAGTCTGGATTGCCATACAACCATGCCATGCATGAGTTTAACAGGTCCGTACCATAATTTAAACAGTGGAGAACTAACATAAGAGCATTAATCCACGTTGGAAGCAACATTCGTTTGGTCGAGTCTCCTTACAACACAAAAGCCTAATCACTCTCTTTTATCTCACTTCCTTTCATTGGACAAAAGGCATATATATTCCCCCACCTTTTTATTATTGGGTGAGTCTCCAAGAGCTTCCAACTTACATTAGGACTCTCTCTCTCTCTCTCTCTCTTCTCTCTGAAACGAAAAGGGTAGTTACTGAGTAGAGTCAGGAGGTGTGGAAAGTTGCTTATAAAACTAATTCTACAATAGGTTGGACACATAGTTTGGTATAGAGGGGACATGATGGCCTCCATGTTTGCATATACATGCCTGACAATATCAAGGCTTTGAAAAAAAGGAGGGTGAATGAATCTCTTGAAACTCTCAATGTGCTTTGGTGGGCCCACCTCATCACATGTGTGGGGAGCATGGTATTCCATAACGGCCACCACCGTAACCTTTACAATATGAATCGTAACGGCGTTTTTTTATTTTTCTTTAAAGAGAAACTCTGTTTGGCCCTACAATCAAATGTTATAGAATTGTTACAGACCACTACTGAGCTGTTACAGGTCTCTCTCTCTCTGTTTTTTTTTTTTCTTTTCTTTTGTCCGTTACGACATTGTATATAGAGTGGTCACCACCGTTACTGTTACCGTTATCATTAACCACTACAATATGAGCCATACAGCACTTTTTTTTATTTTCGTGAAAGAAGTTTGTTTGGCTCTATAACAGAATGTTATAGAATTGTTACAAATCATTACGAAGCTATTACCGGTATGTTTTTTTTCCTCATAACGATATTTACAACATTGTATATTTAATGGTCGCAAATATGAGCCATAACAGCGCTTTTTTATTTTTCTTATGAGAAACCTATTTTGGCTCTATAATTGAATGTTATAAATTTGTTACGGCCATTTAGGAGCTGTTATAGGTCTCCTTTCTTTTTTTTAATAACTACTGTCACGACATTGTATGTATAATGATTATGACCATTACCATTACGTATTTGTTAGCTTTCAAGCAAAAACCTTACTTAGAGCTTTTTCATTGGTATACATTATCATATAGGTCTGCAACCTTATCACATCCTCAATGCAACCTGATCATACCTCAATGTAACTTGGTCACATGATGTCATATAGTATGATGTGGAACAGTAAAAAGGCTGAATGGAGGGATTTCCTGCTTGGAAGCCAACAGAGGATCTGGACTCTCGTTTAATATTTTGTATATCTTGAAATAGCTATCTTGTATATCTATCATTATGCGTATACAACGTGTAGTGTTGTACATATTTAGCTATGAGAATTTGAGTGAGATAGTGAAAACATTCCGTTCCTCATTATCCTCTTTAACCGACAGTGGGCCCATTGTGGATAGAACATGGGGTGCGAAAATCTCACGAGTATGATGGTTTTAGCTGAATTTGGAGGACCCATATATTTTTTTTTGACCGTCCATTTTATGGGAACCAATTGGATGGTTAGGATCATCCGATCCGCAGGATTGGAATGGCTTGGTTTGATGTGCATGTATGCCACGTGTACGGTGAGTGAGTCTCCGGGAAAGGATGCAGAGGTGACAAGGTGGTTTAGTGGCCCGAGACATTTACATAAACGAACAGTGATCTACGTGTACTCTCGTGCATGAACCCACGGCAGGCACGTGCACTGAATCGTATATACCGGTGATCATCTACATGGACATTACATTGAGTTAAGACCATGCGGAAAGGGGAAGAGTTGTCGTTGTGATCATTAGTGGTTGGACACTCCGCCATATGTGGGGCCCACCATCCATTATTAGAAACTGTTCATCCTGTGGACCCCACACAAGATGGTCCATGCTTTGAATTATTTGATGAATCACAAAATGTCTGGCAGGTGAACTTTTAAAACTAAAAAAAAAAGAAAAAGATTAACGGTTCAAAACCTACTGCAAAAGTCCTTTAATCAATGGATAGACAGATTGATGGATGAACCGTTTTTAAATTGAACGGTTCAGATTATGAAGGGTATGTCCCCATATGCTGTTGTGGTACCCGTAAGGTGGTCCTACGGACTACTAAAAAGCTCCCAAGAGAAAAAAAAAAAAAAAGAAGAAGAAGAGAAGTTGGGGTTGGTGGGCCCACAGAATAGAAGGTTCATAAGGAGTTGGATGTCCCACATGTGGCTGATGGTGGATGCACGAAAGAATGAAGTGGGCCCAATGATCACACGCACGAGGAATGATGCTTGGGTGCGTCTCCCCAGAGAGGAACATGATGGAGGAGATCTTGATGGGTTATGTGCATAGGTGGAATGATGTGTGGGGGGGATAGAAATTCCCTGATGCTGAGTTGTGAGCACACGTGGAATGATGCCTGCGTGCACATCGAGAGATATGGATAGAAAGCTCTCCCCCCAGCCAGCATTGGTGGGCCACACCAGGATTGATTTGCCGGGTGGGGGGAACATCAGGAGGGTCTGCTTTGAATAATGTGTGGGGCCCACTTGAAGATGATAGGCATAAGGGCACTAACTTATATGGGTTTCAAAAATCCCACATGAACAAGCTTGTGTGGCACATGAGCAATCATACATGTGGGGCCCATCTATGGAATAAAACAGTGTGTGGCTTTGAGCATTCTACGTCAGCTTGAGGGTGGGTGGTGTCTTCATGCACGTGCCTAAATGGCTACTGATCACACGTGCAACATGTGTGGCCATGTTAATGTGTGTACCAGATGGTTAAATAGCCTTTAATCATCGAATTATAACTATGGGTGATGGACAAACTAATATCGTACAATCACATGAAAAGAAATCAATCAATTTTATTCATTAAATGATTTAAATGGTCAAGGTTATGTCGAATCAAGGGTTTTAAATGGCCAAGGTTATGTCAAATCAAGGGCTGGGAATAAGTCAGATCGACATGATCAGTAGTCATTAGACTCAACCCTACAAAAAAGTAGGTCTATGTCTAAAATTTAGACCCATTAGGTTCTAAAGTTTGACCCAATGGTTCTTAAAATCAACCTGACTTAGCCCAAGTTTTTAAATGGGTCCAATTTCAGTCATCCTAAAGTGAACCCAACCATTAAATAAATGTACCATTTGGGTGCTGGCTGTGCTCACCCAACCCCATTTGCAGCCCTAAATGATGCATATATTTTATAAGTGATTGAGTTGTGTGTGTGTGTGTGTGTGAGAGAGAGCTGCACATGTGTTTATACTGCTAAATTCATGTGGGTGAGCATGTGTGGCCGACGGGGCCGCCCACATGCATTTTAAATATCTCAATGCATGTGAGCGTGCATGCCTGTATGCTCCGATGGCGGCTACCGGCACTCGAAGCATTCCCGACACTTATATAAGTGTCGTTGGTAAAGCAGTGGTCAAGTGGGGACAGCATGTCGACAGCCGATTCGGGGTCCACCTGACGTGGGCCTGATGTGTCAAGAAGTTGGGGCACATGGAGGATGACGTGCGACGGGAAATGGCGACGAGGGGCCCGCCGCACCGGGGTCACCCAAGCGGCTACAAGTGATGAGTGGGCCCAGACAGGCTCAGGGGTGCATGATGGGGTGTGTGGGGGAGCCTAAAGTGGGGTAGGAAAAGTGATGAGAGGGACCAAATTAGTGCTATTGTTTTTTGTAGTCACTTTCCCCACTTTCCCCTCTAAAAGTTTAAAGACAAAAGGGATAGATGTTAAAACTAGGATTAGGACTTCCTCATTGCTGTAATTATATGAACCCTTCACTTGAGGACATACATAGCATATTAAGGCTAGTGGGACCCACATTTTCAACATCCAAACCGATGGTCGGGTACGGCCCGCCACGGATGGACCACGGATGGACCATTCCTTACGAATCCCATCGATACCATAATCCTAACCTTCACTTCTTTTGACATACAAATAGATGGTTAAAAAAAGATTGAATGGTTCATTTATGGTGGACCACCACATGGATCATGGACCATGGGCCCCACTTGTAGAAACCCAAAAGTGATGTAAATCCTCTTCCCATTGAAGGAAGCCAGGTCCAAAAGACTTACATACTTTATAAGAGTATATGTATGCTTAAGGAAATGTGTGCAGGGTTCAAGGGATTTTCTATGCTACTTTTGATGGGGGATGTATGGTTAGGAGTTTGAGAACCATTGATTGTTTGATACTTTTAACTAAGATTTGATTCGATATAGGTAAGGGATTTTGAAGAAGGTTGACTAAATAGATAGGGACTTAAAGACTACCACGTTATTTTCTACCAGCATTTTAGAAAGGTGGTGGCTCTCCCACTGTACACTTGATAGGCTTGGACCACAATCTGGACCGTTCAAATCACGAGTCCCAACATTCCTGGTGCACTCGAATGAGTTGGGATTCAGATTGGTTAGTGACTCTGGTCGGTGTTGGAAAAGCATTGTGGCCCCCATCATGATGTATGTGTTTTATCCATGCCGTCCATCTATTTTCCCAGGTCATTTTAGGGCATGGACCCAAAAATGATTCAGACCCAAATCTCAGATGGACCACACCACAGGAAGCAGTGGTGATTGAATGTCCACCATTAAAAACTTCTTGGGGCCACGAAAGTTTTGGATGAAGCTGACATTTGTGTTTTTCCTTCATCCAGGTCTGTGTGACCTAATCAACAGGTTGGATGGAAAACAAACATTATAGTGGACCCTGGGAAGTTTTTAATAGTGGGCGTTAATCACCACTGTTTCCTGTGGTGTGGTCCACCTGAGATTTGGGTCTGACTCGTATTTTGGCTCCTTTGGTAAAATGAGCTGTTAAAATGGATGGACGGAGTGGATAAAACACATACATCATGATAGAGCCCACGGCACTGATTAAAGTACTGGAGGGGTCACTACCGAGTCTGAGTCCAATTACTTGGGTCGAACGATCTGAACCGTTCTGATTTAAAGCAATCAATTTGACGGTTAGGATCTTGTTGTTGTTGTGATTTTGGCTGTATGTGCTAATGGGGGTCCACCAATATTTGCAAGGTTGAGATTGCATGAGGTAGGTGAAAGCTCTTCCACTGTACACTTGGTACACTTGCACAACAATCCGGACCGTTCTTGGGTCTTGGGCATCTATCATGAAGCAATCAATTTGGTGGTTAGGATCTTATTGGTGGTGTGATAATGAGTGGATGTGGTAATGGGGGTCCACCATTTGGAAGGTTCAGATTGGAAGAGGTGGGTGGGTAAGTGAGAACGCACTATTGAAAGTGGTGGTGGACTAAGGGAATAGTGATTGTCTAAAGAAAGAAAGGGAAGGAGGGGAGGGTGAAGTGGTGCTTGGGTGTATTTGTTTGGGTGTATGTGCTTGGGAGGGGGTTTGGTGGTGCGTGTGGTGCATGCGCGCGCGTGCAGCTACCGAGGGTCATGATGGGCTGCCAGCCACCATAATATCAACACCCATCATGTCCATTTTGAATCATTCCCACCGTGCCCTTAAAAACTGCCATTTTGTTTCTAACACACAATTTCACATCATTACCTTTTCCTACCGTCCCTCCCTCTCTCTTTCTCTCTCTCTATACAATCTACCTATCTTTTCAAGTATTTTTATCTTATTCTCTTATCTTTTTACCCACTTTAAATGGTTTAGTTTAATTGGGTTTTAATTTAATTAAGTAAACTACTTAGGTTTTAATGTAATTAAGTATATTACTCTCTCCCTCCCTCTCTCTCTCTCTACAATCTACATATCTTTTTTACTATTTTTATCTTCTTATCTTTTTTAGTATTTTTATCTTTTTACCCACTTTTAATGGTTTAGCTTAATTGGGGTTTAATGTAATTCAGTAAATTGCTCTCTCTCTCTCTCTCTTTCTCTCTCTACAATCTTCTTATCTTTTTGGGTATGTTTATCGTCTCCCCTTAACTTTTTTACCCACTTTTATTGGTTTAGCTTAATTGGGTCTTAATGTAATTAAGTCACTCTCTCTCTCTCTTTCTACACACACACACTACCTCTCCCAGGTTTGTGCGGGGGCCTACTATGATGTATCTATTTATCCATGTCATCCATTTCTTTTCCTAGATTAAGCTAGGGTATGGGCAAAAAATGAGACAAATCTAACGATTTATAAACCATACTAGAGATGACTCTTGTATTTAATGTGCATATATTACAACCAAGCTTACTATTTGGTGTGGTCCATTAGAGTGCTGGATTTGCCTCATTTTTCAGCCTATACTCTAGCGTTATCTTGGAAAAGAGATGGACAATGTGGATAAATAGATACATCACAGTGGGCCCTTGGACGCTTAAAGATATGACCAATCGAACGAAATCACTTCTCTTTTTTAGTATTTTTATCTTCTCATCTTATCTCTTTTACCCACTTTTGATTGTTTAGCTTAATTGGGTTTTAATGTAACTAAGTAAATTGTTTGGGTTTGATGTAATTAAGTAAATACCTCTCTCTCTCTCTCTCTCTCTCTCTCTCTCTCTCTCTCTCTCTCTGCCTATCTTTTTTTAATATTTTTATCTTCTCCTCTTATCTTTTTACCCACTTTTAATGGTTTAGCTTAATTGGGTTTTACTGTAATTAAGTTAATTGCTTGTTCACCATGTTGGGATAGGAGGGTCGGCAGCGGAAGCAAAGCCAAACTCAAACAGCAAATTGAATCAAACAAGCAACACAATGCATGTAACCACCCACACATAGATAATCCGAATTTAATGTGGAAAACCCCTCACAGGTAAAAAACCATGACACAAAGCGACACCAATCCATTATAATATTAGAAGTTACAAGAGATAGAACCCAAGACTCAAAACCTAAGCTCTCAAGAGAAATCTCAACCTTACCCAAGAAGAAAACCCTCTTCTTCAAGCTCTTTCTCTCACCTAGAAGTTCCCTCAATCTCCTTTGCAACTTTGGATCCCTTTAATCTCGTATGACCCCTTAAATAGGCAGAAAAAATGGATTTAGAAACCTTCTTGTGCAATACAACGCAAGAAACCATGTTGCAATAGGACACTGCCGACCGGTCGTCCAACTGGCCGGACCCCCCTACCGGCCGACTGGCCGGATGGCCTGTTTTTGCTCCAGTAGCTTTGCTGCCCAACATTGTTGTGACCAACCGATCGGTGATACCTGTGCAAACTCGATTTGAGGCGTCCATTTTCCAACAAACTCCACCACAACTCAAATCACCATGCACTACCTTGCCACGAACAATCTCCACATCTACTTCGTCATCAGTATAGTCCCGTCGCTTCTCATGCCCCATCGACTTTATCCTTGCATCTTCACATGCCTTGTTGCTCTTCCCACGTGACCCTTTTTCTCTTGCCACATATGAAAAATCGTGGATCCCGCTGCCAATCCCGCAGCTCCACCATGAATTGTTCTCCCGATCACCTTGTAAAAATTATTGCACCTCCGTGCCTTGATCACCACGAGTGCTCCCTTCACCACTTTACAATACCGATCACAGCCGATGAACCTCCACCCTTTCACCTCGAGTGCACCAAGAGATATCACATTCCTTTTCATCTCAAGGACATGCTTCACACTTTCAAGGATCTGTTCGACTTTATCGAACATCCTAATACGCACTGAATCTGCACCCTTTCGCCTTGAGTGCACCAAGAGATATCACATTCTTTTTCATCTCAAGGACATGCTTCACACTTTCAAGGATCTGTTCGAATTTATCCAACATCCTAATACACACTAAACCAATCCCCACCACATTGCGAGCGTAACCATCACCCACAAACACCGATCCACCATCATACTCCTTGTATGACATGAATGAACTCTGGTCAGGACATACATGATATGATGCACCTGAATCCAAGAGCCACTCTCCACCAAGAGACTCTATGCCAGATACAGTTAATATGTCACAACCATCACCACCGTCCTCTACGGTATTGGTCCCTTTCCTAGAAGAATCTCTAGATTTCACCTACATTTTTTCGGGATTCAAACAATCCTTCTTCACATGTCCTTCTTCCCCACAATTCCAGCATCTCACATTGTGCCCCCACTTGCCCTTTGATTTAGATTTCGATGAAGGAGATCCTCCACCCTGCTCAAAATTTCTCCTCCTCATAACCAGTGCCTCATCAGTAGAGGGACTCACGCCGCCACTTTTCATTCTCATCGCCTTCGCCTGAAGGGGCTGAGATAATGATTTCTATGCCAATAGTCTCCCTACCTGCGCACAAAGAGTCCTTGAGCGACTCATATGATTCTGAAAGAGAATTCAACAGGATGAACGATTGATCCTCGTCCTTCATCAGTTCATCTACATCCATCAACTTGCAAATATACCTATTAAAATTGGTGATGTGACTCTCGACATCGGCCCCCTCCGCCATCCTCAAATTGTACAAATGAAGCTTCAAGTATATGCGATTTTTCAGAGATTTCTTCGCGTAAATATTCTCCAACTTCGCCCACGTTGCAGCCCCAATCTTCTCTTTTATGATGTTATACAAGACCTCATCTGCCAGGAAAAATTGGATTGTGACATTGGCATTTTCATCGATCTTCTTCCACTCTTCTTTTGTGGCCTCTGGTCGCTTTCTAAGGAGCGCATCTTGCAATCCTTGCTGAACTAGAATGCTTTTCATCTTTACCTTCCAAAGTTCAAAATTATTTTTCCCCGAATACTTCTTTATGTTGAACCTCATACCCGATGCCATGCTCTTGTCTCAGATTCGAATTTCTGTTACACCCCAACGATCGCTCTGATACCAGTTGTTGGGATAGGAGGGCCGGCAGCAGAAGCAAAGTCGAACTCAAACAGCAAATTGAATCAAACAAGCAACACAATGCAATCACAATGCATGCAATCACCCACACATAGACAATCCGAATTTAACGTGGAAAAACCCCTCACGGGTAAAAAACCATGGCATAAAGCGACACCAATCCACTATAATATCAGAAGTTACAAGAAATGGAACCCAAGACCCAAAACCCAAGCGCTCAGGAGAAATCTCAAGCTTACCCAAGAAGAAAACCCTCTTCTTCAAGCTCTTTCTCTTACCTAGAAGCTCTCTTAATCTCATTTGCAACCTTGGATCCCTCTAATCCCGTATTACCCCTTAAAAAGGTAGAAAAAATGGATTTAGAAACCTTCTTGCGCAACACCACGCAAGAAACCATATTGCAATAGGACACTGCAGACTGCTCATCCGACCGGGATGGCCTGTTTTTGCTCCAGCAGCTTTACTGCCCAACATTGCTGTGACCGACCGGTTGGTGGTCCCTGTGCAAACCTGATTTGAGGCGTCCGTTTTCCAACACACCAAATAAAATATAATTAAATATATTTTTTTATGATTAACCAAAGAGGAAAAATTAAAGTTGTACCTTGGGTCTATTTTGGGTAAGTTCATGTGAAGACTGAAGATCTTATACTATATAACTATGTAGAGCAAATCTCTTGTAACAGTATCAGATCAGTAGGATCTTGTGACGCCCCACCCAGGGACATGATATTGTCCGCTTTGGCCAAAGGCATCACGGCTTTGCTCTGGGGGTTGCCCCCAAAACGCGTCATTCCTGACCAACTGGAGCGCTATTTTCGAAGAGGGTTCGGATCAGACGGCTCACCCCAACCCGCGCTCAGGACCACAGTCCGGATGAACCCTCACGGCTTTGTTTCTGCCCAGCAGAAGCACATGGCTACACACCCACAGAACGCATCATATCCATATGGTGGGAACTCCACTTATAGCCCAGTCCGAAGGTCACTCCCTTTCCGATGTGGGATTGCATCCAAGGCCCTACCAACTGGAGCGATATTTTCGAAGCCCGACCGATCTCAACGGGACCCGGATGACAACCCTCGCTCGGACCACAGTCCAGGCCTTACCTAGTATAGGAAGTGAAGACGACAGGGTGGGGCGTCACAGATGGTATCAGAGCGGGGTCGCTCTGTCTCCCGTTGGGGGGGAGGGTCCTTGTGCAGCCTAGCTGTGGTCCGAGCGAGGGTTGTCATCCGAGTCCCGTTGGGATCGGTCGGGCTTCGAAAATATCGCTCTAGTTGGTAGGGCCTTGGACGCAATCCCACATCGGAAAGGGAGTGACCTTCGGACTGGGCTATAAGTGGAGTTCCCACCATATGGATATGACGTGTTTTGGGGGCAACCCCGAGAGCAAAGTCGTGAGGCCTTTGGCCAAAGCGGACAATATCATGTCCCTGGGTGGGGCGTCACAGATCTCATCTCTCTTTATATAGTGGTGCACCCAATAGGTTGTATTGTTCTTGTTCAAATTCAGTGTTTCTACTATTTGGAGATCATGGTGGGGCCCACCCTTTGGATGGCTTGGATGTTGGATGCACTTGAGATGTTTACGTGTATGCGTTTGGTTGACCGGTCATTATACAATTGATTGCTCCAAAGAGCCCCTCTTATATGTCCCCGAAGCTTTTAAATGACACATGGGATTGACAACCCTTGATCTGGATTGTACTTGATCGGGTGATCCTAACCATTCAATTAATGGGATGACAATTGTACAGTCGCCATTGATTTTGAAATATTGATTCAATGGGCCATCATGGATTGCTTATGATTTTTAAGCACTTTGCTTTGATGATGTTAACCATTCAAACTATGGGTCATAAAAGACTGACAATTAACAAAATGACTAACATTTGAAGGGTTAGGATAATTTGATTAGCATGGTTTTTCTTCCATGACCTATCAATGGCAGCACGAGAAAATTGAACGGTGCAGATTGATGATTAGCAGGATGTTGCTATGTTCCCATGAAGATGGAAACTTTAGCATTCTCCCTCCACAGGTAATATGTACACTTGGGTTTCGGTTTAAATAAAAATCTCGTGGGCCCCACTATGATGAGGGATTAAACAAAAATCTCCCAGATTAAAAGATCATTAGTGTTGAATGGTTTGCCTTTTCAGTTGAATGTGCACAGTTGTATTTTCTTTCATAGGTAATTTATCCTAAGGCTGCCAATTGAAGTTTTGAGATTTTTCCATGTAAAATTTCTTTAACACATGAATCATTTATGATGGAACCCATCATATCAAAGGTACGGATCACCGGACCGCATCCCCTACTTGTATGTACTGAAAACCCCATCGTGTAGATTTTATCCAACCGTTGTATCATACATTCCAATTAAATGATCGACCACTATAAAACGTTTTAAAATGTAACTTAAAGCATATTTTAAGTTTTAATACACCCACCAAAGTAGCCTTTACTTTCTTTTCTCACGTTTATATTTTTAATGTAGTAGGTGCATGGAGAAAAGAAAATAGAGCATTGTCTTCTCCCTTAAAATAGTCCTTTGATGAGTATATGTAAACAAAATAGAAAACTTTTCAAAAATATTAAAGCTCCTATCTAAATTTGTGAAGAACTCTTATATGGAAAAGACTTTGGATCACAACCTGGTTCATTAAATCTTTAAAATAATGAAAACTTATTAAAATAGTTTGTTTTGATTTCGGACTCAAATTTGCCTTGTGAAATTATTGAGTGGTTTGTGTTGAGCTTCAAGTCGGACACTCGGTCACACGTGTAGTGATTGGTTGGGATTAGATAGTGCAAGTACGTGTATGTATGTGTTGGGTGTGCCAAAGTTGTATGTAAATTTTATTACATTGACTAAAAATGCGATATAATCAACAAATAAGAAAATAAAGCAGGGAAAATTACTTGCAGTAGTTTGAGCAAGTAAAGCTGGTTGCAGCTGTTATGGGGATTCAGAGAGGGTCTCAACCAACAGTCTGGATTGGAAATGGCAACACTACTACAACCCGCGTTTAGCTTTACCAAGCATGTGTATACCTCTCGACCTTTTTACGCTTGATGATGACCGACTCATACTTGTGCTCAGGATTAGCGACCGTTCTACTACCACTCGGCACTCATTGACATAAGCAGTGGTCTGCACGTGACTGCAGTCGTCGAACCGACCACTTTTCATAGCCTCAACCAAGCGTCTACAGGTAGCGGGCCAATTGCACTTGTGACAACCGCAAGGTGAGCGCTCGACTCTAGTGACCTTATTTAACCTACATGGGCAACCGACTGAAGCGATCACCCTCCGCACACGGGGCGTCTATCTTAAAGTACGAAGTTCGCAACCGTTAAAGTGAGATATTCATCCTCAGATGCCGCAATCGTAACCTTCTCGGGCGTAAAGACATACGTGGCCATAATCACAACATGGTCATCTATAACGAACTTCTTACGTGGCCTTGATTATAGCCCTTAACAAGATCTTAATCCTATCCTTAAACGGTTCTATGAAGAGTCAATAAAAGGCGTTCTATGCTTCAGTCCAAGGTACACAATCATTCACGACTAGCATACTTACAAGTTTTTTTTCTCTATCATCGACTGACTTAAGCATCAGAGGGCCATCAGCCGTCACCCCTGGCGGCCATCCCAACCTTTCTGTGGTGATTGCAGATCCTTAATTTAGTCAATTCATCATTATCCTTAGATCTGACGACGAAGATACTAGTTGGTCCCTTGATCAACATCCGTTACCGTTTCCAACGATAATAACATCGATTATTATGAGATAGTTATTGTTTGGCTAACGGGTTATAGCTTAAGGAAATCATTAACTAAGAACTTAGGGATTTGAGATCCAACGATGAGGTCATGGACAAGAAGCTAAAACTAATTCTAACTTGTTGCAGCAATGTGCTGGACAAAAGTAGGAAGACTAAACTAAAGCTACATTAATCAATCCAGACTTGTTGAAGCATTGCGTTGGACAGAAGTTTAGAAGCTAAGCTTCGCTAAATGCAACTAAGATACGTGTTCGTGGGATGAAAAGCTAAGATAGCTAGGCAACGTTATGCTAAATAAGATATTTTATGTATTTGGATTTACGAGGGCATGAAGCTCTTTATTCTTTGCTTTTTTTATACTTAAATAGGTAGTACCCTTGTGAATGATACCTTGATTTTTTAAATCGGTGGACTAATCAGTTACTAACCTTGGCTTATTATACTTCTAATTTAAGGCAACACCAACTAACAAATGTGTTGTTACATATATTAGTACTTCTATTTTCTAATGGATTTCTCTCCTTAATGTACCATGACAAGCTTTGTATGCATGTGGCCAATCATCTATGGCCATGTGTCACTGTATATCGACGCCTTAGTATTATACTAGGTTAAGGATGCTCTTTTGCATGTGTAACTTTCATAATGCCAGCCACTTGTCACTAGGAAAATAACCACCTATAGGGTTTCAATCGTACCTACATTTTTGGGGCTATAGAACTCCAGGTGTAAAACATGCCTATGGCGGAGGTGTCCTTCAGATCCTTCTGATCTCTCTAAGCTTCATGAGTACTTTTTTCATGATTTATGTACAAGTGTACCGACACATGGTGGCATCTATTCATTAGAGCTGGCCATGACAGCTTGAGTGTAAACAATTTACTAGGATGTAAAGCTCATCAATAACCTTCCAACAACATATTATACATAAGAATATAATAACGGATTGTAAAGTTATGGCCATTGGAAGCTACAAATGATATTTAGGTAATTTTTACCTTAGATTGGACTTCTCTTGCCAAATCTCTTCTCGTATCTTCTCTTTGGATCCTTTAATTTGCTGCCTTTTTTTTTAATGGTATTTAGTAGGACCTCCATCACCACCAATTACGGAAAAGAATATTACAATCTTAATGTTTGCCAAGGGTCTGCAAGGCGTATAACTTTCTCCTTCTCACTTGAATTTCCAAATAGTTAGAGAAGAAATCCTCCCTCCTAATGTCTCTCTAACCTCTTCTTAATCTCCTTACTCCCCTGCTAGATTTCCATCTTTTCTCGCATACCAAAAAAGTGATGGGAATTTATAATGGGCTTATGTAGCCCTTTACAAATGATCTAGACCATTGATCATGGTCTGGTGGGCCAATCAAACTGTTGGTTTAAGGGGTGAACACCTCTTTCCTCTCCAATAGACAATTAGATGAACTATTGGAGAAGTACAAATCTTAAGTCCTTAATCACTGACCATGCAGACCATTGGATTCGAGCCACTAATGCAAAATCAGGCTGTCCACCCATAAATATAAAGTTCATGCTAGAGAAAATGGTACAGTAGAAAGTAAAAGTAAAAGGGCTAACAACATCAACGAATCTAAAGTTAAACAGTACCATAGTACCACTACTATTCAGCTTGGATTTAAGTAATATAAATTATGTATTAGAGATCATAGCTTAGGGTGCGTTTGGTTACACCCAATATCAATTTACTTCATTAACTGATATTTGGTGCAACCAAACGGCCGCTTGTATAAATTGCTGGTGTGTGTGTGTGTGTGTGTGTGTGTGTGTGTGTGTGTGTAATACGGCTAACAAAAATGAAATGAACTCATTGTTAAGTAGCCAACCAAAACGGAACGTTTGGGATGCTGGCCGGTGATCTAGACCGTTCATTGAATTGCACCCACGATGGAAGGTCTACGTGGCAAAGCATCCGTCATTACGGATTATGTGTGCTGAATTATGGACCGCTGTCTCCAACTCACCTTTGTATGGTTGCTGAGGATCTCTTGTAAGTGGATTTTTTTTTTTTTTTTTTTTTTTTTTGGGGGTATGTGGTCCATCTATGGAGGGAGCTTCCAAGTGAACGGCCTAGATCATTGGTTGGTGGGGTAGAAGGGGCCGAGCCTCTATGGTAATTCTCACCCAGCAATGGTACAGGTGGGCCCAACTTTCCGAAGCTGTTGACATGGTGGGTCCCATCATGTGAAGGATCATTCCCTATATCTACCCTTGGATGATCCTAGCCATTCTATTGGCGGCTTAGAAACTTAGCCAAAAGTTCTTAATTAATAGGCTCTAATTGGACGGTTAGGATCATCAAATGGGGGAGATTTTTGGGTTTCTCTCATCAATCGTGGGCCCACCATATGATTGATTTTACTAGGTCAAACATTTTACATTTTTATAAAAAGACGCTGTCAAAGGAAACCTCTATTTACACACTCTCTGGCTCATAATTGATAAATACTCCCATCCTTACTATTTTTGGCCACACAAGTGGACCGTCCATGTGGGGCCCACCTCAGCAACCAAAGCCCATCCTCTGTTGGGTCTAATAATGAGATGTGCCATGCCCTAATATCTTCCCAATCACACCACCTGAACCATCCAATCACTGCACTGGAAATACATCAATTTCAGCCAATGGTTCATTTTGAAATGGACCAATCAGACTCTCTGGACATCTGATGGCAAAGATATTTTCAATGATCTCCATCCACGAAGTGTCCCATCATCTGAACGGTTTTGATCACCAAAAATCCAGACCTCACGTGATGCATTCTACATATTTCATCTCCTAATAGAAGGGAGTGGCTAAAAATTCAAAAGAAATGATGAAAATGCCACAAATCAGAAAAACAAAAACAAAAACTTACAAAATAAAATGATGGCTGTAACTCTGAAGTTGTGTACGGACGGCCCAGATTCATGGATATTCTGCCACGCCCTATGGCTCTGAAATCTAGGGTTATTTAAGTCATTATCCCAAAAAGCTTGGACATTTTAGTAATTTTACCCTTCCATCTGAAGGGTAATTGTATTTTGGCTGTTTTGATTGAGCAACACTTCTCATTGGAGAGTTACCCTACAGCTACTGTAGAACATCTACAGTCCAACTAGTTGGACCATAATGTATGGTCCACTCAGTGAATAAGTTCCAACTTATCATGTGGGTGTGAAATCCAACCTGTCCAATACGTTGGGTCCACCGGGACGATCGTCTTATATAAAAATCAGCTCCATCAACTGATCAGGCGGGTCACACTATAGAAAATAATATATAGCCATTGATAAATAACAAAATATAAGTGGGGTCTGCTTGATAATGGATATGGATGATTTTTGGATAACGTGATCCTCATTATGTGTACAACCTATTAGACCCGTTGGATGTCACAAGCAAATTAAAATGTTGGATTATTTCCTTGGTGGACCATTAAGTATGGTCCAACCGGCTGGACTGAGACCTTTTTTTTTAGAATGAATGAGTTTATTCTACAATTAGACCTGCTTGGAATGAATAAGCTTATTCTACAATGTTCGTGTGGACCCCACCGTTTTGTGTGCATCACATCCAATCCATCCATCATGTGAGCCCCCACATATTCACCTTGGAGCCAAAAAATTAGGCCAATCCAAAACTCAAGTGGGCCACACTGGTCCACTTAAGTATTGAAATGTCTTATTTTTGGAGTGTCCATTCAACCAGGTGTGGTGCATGTTATGAGTGAATTGAATGGCATATGCAAAATACAGTGGGCTCTACAAAGAATCTAGAAGGCTCCATGGTGTGGTCCACTTATGGTCTGGATTCGCCTGATTTTTGGTACATGGTGTGCACCCGAAGGGCTGGACCTTATGGATGGAATCGATGTAGGCCCCACCCACAAAACATTGTAAAATAAGCCTTATATATATATATATATATATATATATATATATATATATATAGTTGTAGAGTCTCTTTAAATGATATTTGTATTTTGGCTCTATGGCTTGAGGACCACTTCTTATTATGGTTGGGTTCATATAGAAATTTTAAAATAAAATAAACCATTTTTAGGCATTCCATTTATAGCTTAAAAAAATACAGTTAGTGCTCTAAAAATAATCATTAATGATTTTATTAAGGTTTGATTTGAAGGAATTGCATGTTGAGATTAACCGTCCATCATTATTTATTACTAATTAACCTAATTAAACATATTATTAGATGTTGGGGCTTATGTATGAGTGATTTTTTTTTTTTACACATTGTACACATGTTTTCAATTTTGACAAGTGCAGCCCATGCTTTGAAGATACGTGGGAATGTTATGTTTCATCACACCATAGATGGACCATGTTGACTCGCAATAGGTTAGGTTAGGGCTTAGTCCTTTACTACTTATGCCCGGGCTAACTAGGTTCAGGTCTTGTTGGGTCCGGACTCAGGAGCCTTTTGGGTCTGGCTTGTTCTTGAAGACCTAGATCCGGATCAGATTGGGCTGACTCGGGTCTTTGGTCTAGATTTGCAATTGGTTTTGGGTTGAGCATTTACTTTATTGGGCCCACTTGATGGATGGCTTTTGATAAGTTGAGACATTTGTAGTGTGTAAATGGCTGCATGTAATGCTTATGGCCTAGAAAATTAACCTTAGTATATTGCTAGAATAAACAATATTTGCTCCCCACTTCCATATAACTAGCAACAAGCTATGGTGCAAAAATCATGACTCTGGGATGATCCAAAGCATTTGATTGATAGCATGGAAAATGAACAGGCAAGATTGAGCCGATAAAAGAATAAGTCCAATCATCATCTTGAACCATCTTACTTTTGAGTGCTTTGGTTTGATGATTATAACCATGGAATTTATGGCTCGTAAAAAAACAAATGGTTGTAACAAATTAGCATCATTCATAAGCTTAGAGTCATCTAGTTGGCATGATTTTTGCACCATGACTTGTCCTCCAACTTCACAATTAAATGAGCAATCCTGATTAATGATTAGGCATCCAATATATCATTAGAGGGGTTTGGGAATGTTATTAAATCCTATGTCATCGTGCGTTTTAAACAGCAAATAGAGTGAGCTATTGTCCATCCGAACCATTCGTTCGATCATACAACTATGAGCAATCCATGATGTAAGAATCCTGACCTTAAAAATGATATAACCCTTTAACTGAGACCAATTTGTTATAACCACCCTTTCTAAATTACATGGTTAGAGTCATCTAATTAAAGTGTTACTTTACACCTATAAGAAATACGAACTAGGATCTGATCTACTAGATATTTCAAGATGACGATTTGACCTATTTTGTTTCTTCGATGAATCTTTGTTGTCCATTTTCTTGTTATTTATTGGAGGCTTAAGATTATCCCATTGACACTAATTATTGCACCATAGCTTGCTCCTAGTGTCATGAATGGATGAACAGCTTGAATTGACAACAGGTCATCCCAGTGCCATTTAAAAGGTTTCGGGAAACTAGCAAAGCGTGCATGCTTATGAGAAATGCTCATACACAACTAGTTGTACATCCAACTAGTTGGTGGGTGGGGCCCACCAAGGTGTTTGTATGACATCTTGCCCGTCTAGCCAGGTTGTCCTAACATGAAAATTGCATGTCTCAATAATAAGGCCGATCTAACCATTAGATGCACCTTATGTGAATGTGGAGTTTTTTGGATGGTTGTTCATGATTTTCTATGGTGTGCCCTCCTAGATAGTTGGATCCACCAGACTTTTAAGTTATCTCATTTTGATGGTGGGACAAACTTTTTGGATGGGTGACATGTCATACAAACAACATGATGGGCCCCACACGCCAACTAGTTGAGCATTACTTCCTCTGTGAGAGAGAGAGAGAGAGAGAGAGAGAGAGAGAGGTGGTCCAGTACTCTTGGAGCACTATAAATTTATAGTGCTACTAGTTGAATTGGGACTCTTATACAGTCTCATCAATTGATTTAGACTGCCCATTTGCTCGGTACACATTTTATGGGCTACCATACAAATATCACACTGATATGATGATCTTGACTAATCAATGGCCCCCCAATATAGACAGTCAAGATCATTTGTACAAAAATATGTCTAACCAACACTCCAATCCATCTATTTGATAGTTCTCATCATGGATTGCTTACGATTCAAAAGAATAACTTCTATTAGGCAATCCTAACATCCCATCCATGGGTTGGAAAAATAACAGTTACAAATAATAAGGCCAAATCTATGATGAATTTGACCATCCGATCACTCTATCTTTTACGTGGTAGCCCTTCAAATTTGTCCTATGTTTAATGGATGGTTTAGATCAATCTATTGGATTCTCCAAGTTGCCGGATGCAACTAGGAGCGCTGTAACTTACAGAACTTTCAGAGCATTGAGGCCTCTATATTTGTGTGTATATGTATATGTATATAATATCATCATTAAAACTAATTTAACCCGACTTGACCTCACCTCATCCAATTTTAGCCACATCTTGGTTGATGGACTCAACTTGGACCCGATTGGACCCCAATTTAACCAGGTCCCAAGAGCTGAGATCGAACCGACTCAGTTACTTGATGGGTCCAAAAAATTGGACCCAAACACCCCCCCCCCTTCCCCCAACTTAATAAGACTATTTCAATGGTTCGCATTGGTAGCTAGGATCTTCAAATCCCAAAGATCTACACAGCATTATCCATCCATGGTGGGACACAACAAAATGATGGTCTGGATTCTCAAAGCATGGGTCCCACTTAACGGAATTCAAACCTAGGTATGTGTACAAATTTTATTTTCTACATTTAAATGTTATTTAATCAGAAAATGTAATAATAATAATAATATGAGTACAAAAAAATGTAATTATAGTGTTACAATTTTTTACATTTAACAATGGTTAATTTCGTCCATACGCCATCCATCGATCATTTCTATTACGGTTAGATGGTGGTGATGGGTGGACCCATTACTTGTTTTGGGTGCTAACCAACTTGGGTGGGCCCCAGATCTCCCTATCATGTGGTGGTCCTCATCCAACAAAGATACAGGCATGATTATTTCTGTTAGGGGAATGATTCAGTAGATTCTTGTCCACCGAAGCTTCTATACATCCTACCTTCCATCCTACGTGTAACAGCTGGAAACCGTTGATCAGGAGTTCATCTACTCGCCTACTGGATATAGCCCCATTGATAACAAATTTTAGCCATTCAATTGGTGATCTTTCAAATGAACGGTTGAAAACAAAAGAAAGTAAGGAATAGTCAGTCAGCAGAGAAAAGTGGGGAAAGTAGTGGTTCAACTGTGGGTTATGACCCAAATGGACGGTCCAGATCAACCGTTCCCCTTCAATGTTTGCAGGGGAATGTGTGATGTATGGTAATTTCTGTGCTCTACCCATAGTTCCCTTGTATAGATAGTATTTGTACCAAGACAACAAGCAATTAATTAACCAGCAAAGATGTAGTACACCTCTCATGCATCATGATGCCGTGCAACGCCCATCTCATAGCACGCAGCACACGTGGGTCCCACCTGATGTTCTGGACTGTCGAACCAGTGGGCCCTGCCATGAAAAGAAAGCAATGATCACAGGGCAAAAAGTCCATTAGCAGACCGTTTGAAGCAAGTGGGCCATGGTCAATCCCAATGTGGGACCATAAGCTGTTTGGACCATTGCAGTGATTGGACAGTCTAGCTGTCTAGCTTTGACACATCATTGAAATTTATGGTAGAAATTTAAAGTTAACAGTAGAGCTTGCAAAACCATAATAAGTAGACCTCTACCAATAAAATACCACATGAGCAGAAGTCCCATCTTGTTGTTTGTGTGACATGATCCACTCCGTTCGTTAGGTGCATACACTAATTTTAACTATCAAAACCAAAAATCAGTTTGACCCAAATATCTGGTGGACCCCACCATTTGAGAAAAATATAAAAATAGCACTAAAAAGTGATTAGTCCCTAGCTTTTGATGTTTCCTTCGTCGTAATGAGGCACCCTTGATGCCCGACATTAGATGGAACATAAAGATCGCATTGTGGTGGCCCCCACATAGAAAACATACGGTTAATGTCCTCTTCCTATTGTTCTCTGTGATGTGCCCCACTTAAGTTGTTGATCAGTTAATTTTTTTGGCTACCTGGTCTAACAGTGAGGGGCGAACATGACGGATGGAGTGGATGTCACCCACAATATAGTAGGCCTCAAAGGACTGGTGTAAAAAAGCTAACGGTTACTATTTCCATTAGCCAGCATGCATGCTTTATGGTCATGGTTAAAAAGCAAAAAAGAAAAATTGAAAGAAAAAGAGAAAATAAGATAGAACCTTTAAAAAAGAAAAAAGAAACGGTGTGTACGTGTCCAAAAAGTATACTTCTTTTTGTTGGATTAGACCGTGACATTTGGATATATAATTCTTTTATTCTGGTGAGGCACATCAAATGAATGGGTGCAACTTGTTCATACTTATTTTTGGCACCCTAACATGAGATATTAGGAAGACGCCACGTGGAGACACTATGTGTTTAGCACGGTCAGAATTGTACTTGCACTTGAAGAAGATCTATGTTTGATCTTCATTTGCCGTTACGCATTCTGTCATTATTGTGATGGTACAGACTCTTATCAGGCCTTTTAAGGGGATGAACCATCGTACGCCGCGTGACCATGATTAACATGCCGAGTAAATGAGGGACGTGCCTAGCACGACTATAAAAGACCCAATAGGTGAGTGTATCCTATCTCATAACTGGATATGATCTCATTTGCGATGACATCTCTTATAATCCTTCCAAAATTAGAAATTTCCCTGGAGACGTTCAGAGAGTTAGCAGCAATCAAGAAGATTCTAAAGACCGAAAGATCGAATCGATATACGAACCAACCTGGAATCAGTCCCAAACCCGAATTTCAGAAAGATAGCTGAACTTACATCAGGTCCCATTCTACACAACGATCAGAATAAAAAGAATGGGAGATCCGTCCATTAGGTGCATACACTAATTTAAACCATCAAAACCAAAAATCAGTTTGACCCAAATATCTGGTGGACCACACCATTTGAAAAAATACAAAACTAGCATTTAAAAGTGATTAGTTCGGGCAGTGAGGTTGCTTGAGTTTTGGAACAAGCTAGCTTTTAATGTTTCCTTCGTCGTAATGAGGCACCCTTAATGCCCGACATTAGATGGAACATAAAGATCATATTGTGGTGGTCCCCACATAAAAAACCTACGGTTAATGTCCTCTTCCTATTGTTCTCTGTGATGTGCCCCAGTTAAGTTGTTGATCAGTCAATTTTTTTTTACTACCTGGTCTAACAGTGAGGAGAGAACTTGATGGATGGAGCAGATGTCACCCACAATATAGTAGGCCTCAAAGGACTTGGTGCGAAAGAGCTAACGGTTACTATTTCCATTAGTCAGCATGCATGCCTTATGGTCAAGGTTAAAAAGTAAAACTGAAAATTTGAAAGGACAAGAGAAAACTAGATCGAACGTTTAAAAAAGAAAAAAGAACAAAGAACAAAGAAAAAAAGAAACAGTGTGTACGTCTCCAAAAACTATACTTCTTTTTGTTGGATTAAACCGTGACCTTTAGATATATAATTCTTTTATTCTGATGAGGCACATCAAATGAATGGGTTGGATGGCTAATAAAAGTCATAGTGGAACTTGTTCATACCTATTTTTGGCACCCTGACATGAGATAATAGGAAGACACCATGTGGAGGCACTATGTGTTTGGCATAGTCAGAATTGCACTTGCACTTGAGGAAGATCCGCATTTGATCTTCCTTTACCATTACGCATTCTGTCATTATTGTGATGGTACAGACTCTTATCAAGACTTTTAAGGGGACGAACCATCGCATGCCGCGTGACCATGATTAACATGCCGAGTAAATGAGGGACGTGTCTAGCACGACTATAAAAGACCCGACAGGTGAGTATATCCTATCTCATAACTGGATATGATCTCATCTGCGATACCATCTCTTACAATCCTTCCAAAATTAGAGATTTTATTAGAGACGTTCAGAGAGTTAGCAGCAATCAAGAAGATTATGAAGACCGAAAGGTCGAATCGATATACGAACTAACCTAGATTCAATCCCAAACCCGAAACGCAGAAAGACAGCTGAACTTACATCAGGTCTCATTCTACACAACGATCAGAATAAAAAGAATGGGAGATCTGATCTATCCAAACGATAGATCAATATCAGGGGTCACATCCTTCCAACACTTTAAGCCACCATTACTGTTCAAGACGGACAAATGAAGTGGTTTGATCCGAATTGTTCAACACATGAAAGCTGACAAGGTGGACCATCAAGAGACATCGAATGGCCACGTTTGATAGAAATCAGCCCTTAAGTTTTTCGTACCTTGCTTTAATTGTCTCCATTAGAGGGACTTTGGAGGCACCAGGACAAATCTTTAGTGGACCATGAAGATCTTCGTAAAGGATCAACTATGGGAAGAAGATCCGAGAAGCTAGTAAACCCAGAGTTCTTTCTTTCCAAAGCAAACCCCAATTTGCCGAGTAAAAGTTTGTGTATCTAGAAAGCTCACACAAAGAATCCACAAGGACTCAGAAGCCTAGCGAGGGGCTCCCACCGTCTCGAGAAGCTATAAATGAACATCCGAAGAAGAGCTCGGGGCCTCACGCCAAACACATTTATCTACATGTCCACTTTACTTTCATGCCTATTTTACTTTTTCTAGCCTAGTTCACTATTGCCCAGTGTCTCCTGCTACAGTACATTTATCTTAGGATTAGATTTAATATTTGTAACCTTAAGTTGTCATATCATTATGTTCATCTGAGTTTCGATTTAGTTGTTCATACCCCGGTTATCTCCTGCTGACAATCTGCCTAGATCATTTGTTTCGATAGACGCATCAGGTATTTATCTTTCTTTTTGTTTTAATAATAGGAGTATAAAGCATGACAGTTGTAAAATGGCCAATACATTAATAAAGATCGATTGTGTTTACACTAATCTTTACTCTGTTATGTATGAATCTTTTACTCTGATTGAAGAATATCACATTAAGGTACTGATGAAATAGAAAGTCTTTAATCCGGCTGATTTCATAATCACTGGTACATGGCAAAAAAAAAAAAAAACTCATTCGTGAGGGTTAACCCCTTCCCTTACTTAAATAGCCTGAGTACAACGCGAACCTATAAATCAGTCGATGATCGATTGAGAGGACTCTGGGTCCAAATTTAGTCTCCAATTTGTCCATCTTGATACAGGGGTACCGACCAATTCAGTCAATATCTTTGAGTCGAGCAGACTTTGGCATGCTTGCACAATCATACACGCACACGTACTTTCAATGCATGCGATTAGTCACATGAATGGCTTTGACTGGCTAAATTGAGAGCAACAAAACCTCTACGATCATTATGATTTTGGGTTCCATGGTGAGCATGAGAAAGAGTACTTACCATACTGGATGGGTCTTATGGAAGTTCAAACTCAATTAGGGGGTGTTTGGATCGTAAGTTACTTAAGATAAGTTACTTATGCCTCAAATAGCTTATCTTGATTTCTACTTATTAAACTGAAGTGATTAAGTAACTTTAAATAAAAAAGTTACTTATAATTGATCATAGACCAAACTTACTTATCTCAAATAAGTTACTTATCTACTCCTGTAAGTATAAAAAAAAACTTATTTGGTGGTATCCAACTAGTGGGCCCTTAAAGAAAGTAATTTAGTATGATTCTTATTTGATTAATTTGATTTTGAGATAGTGACTTGGCAATAATGAGTTTCAAGTGTGACACTCTTTTGGCATACCAAATAACTTCCATAAAGAAAACATGTGGTGGGGCAATTAACAGGTATTCTAAACCCTACAATACGATTAAAAAATTACCGAACACGATTCAAAACCTGGCCAATTTTTTTAAAAAAATAGAAGATTTTAGAAGAAAAATGCTAATAAATACGCTTAACTAGTTAAGGAAATAAATATACTAGTATGACACAGCTTGCTTGTCAGGATGATTCTTTGATTCATGACGGGAGATTAAGGCACTGATGTCTAAAGCAAGCAACAAGCAAGAAACGGCTAGTGTTATTATTACCATTTCTCTACAAGTCTTTATGAAATAAGCCTATTATACAGGTGCTATGTGTAGGGTCATTGGGGTGTGTGAATGGTAACCAACCTATCCTATAGGGTCACCTTACCGTGAAAGTTGGATGCCCCCGAAAATCAAGACCATCATGTGGGCTAGCATGTGAATTTGGAGGTTTTTAGATCGTTGGCCATTGTTTTTTATTATGGGCTATGGTGTTTATAGGCCATTTTTTGTTATTGATTTTCATGCTCTCCACCAAAATGATGAGATGCTCCAAAAATTGAGCTTGTACAATCATTAGGTAGGGCTGTACCATAGAAAACAATAGACAATTATCATAAAACTTCTAAATCCCTATTGTAGGCAATATGGTGGTTTGATTAGTCCAATTTTTGGGGTGCCTAACTTCAATGATAGGGTGCTCTATTGGACACGTTGGTTGTCATAAACATAATTACCTAGTGTGCTCCATGCATAACGCTTGTAAGCTTATTTTACAAGTACTTGTAGAGGAATTGCATGCCTTTTGTTATTGTCATGAAAACCATTACATAACTTTATGGGTGGCCTAATAAGCCAAGAGACCCAACCCAAAATATCATAATAATTATAGGGACTACATTGTGAAAACTTATATTGTTACAGCTTCATTGAACTATGGAGAGATATGTACAAGAAGGGATACACACACATACAAGTATGAATACATGTATACAACTATAGGTATATTTAAACATATCTTTCCTATCACACACTTTAAACTTATGATGTTTGAAGAGGTAGCTTGAGTCTGAAAGGCATAAGCAAATCCATTCATAAATAAAATTTCCACGGTAATAAAGTTTGAGCATCAAAGAGTAGCATGTATGGATAAAAGGAACATCCTCTCTTTATTGATAATTCTTTAATCCACAACGAGATAAAATTATTTAATAAAAAAATAAAATGATATTATTAAATTTGTGTTTCCAACACACTTGACATGCTTATCAAGCAAAGATACTCATGACTTCTAATTCTACTCAAATTAGAAAACTTTTCTTAAATATTAAAACTCATTAAAAGAGTAAAATATGCCTGAATCAAACTTGTAAACAATTCTTTGATGATTCAAACAAAGATTTTGAATTAGAATTAAACTCTTAAATTTTAAAATAAAAAAATCGTAACTCATAAAAAAATAGTAAATTGTGACTTTATACTAAAATTTAACCCCTAAAATGATTAAGTTCATGCTTTATAATAAATTTATTAATTATTGTTGTTGTTTTTATTTATTATTTACACAATTAGCCGAATTAATAGTACTATAAAATGCATATACTTTTACCCCTCACATCTTACATTATCCACCCTTGTAACTCTCATTGTTATATTGTTTGCATCTATCATTTTGTATAATTGTCAACCTAACAGTTTCAAATATTATGCTGTGTAGAAAGTCACGACTTTACCTTGTTGTGCTACATATATGAACATGAATAGCAAAAGAATTACAATAATCTCAATTATTACCATCTTATCTTTTTCTTCCTTTGTCATTATTATTAATAGATTTTGCCGATAAGATCTTCAACAGTTGAAAATGATTATAGAGATAAAGTTTGAGGGCTCGTTTGGCATCTCTACTCTAATCTAATAAGAGCTTTTCAAATAAGAGCTACTTTAATAAGCTCTTTCTGTTCTAGCTCTTGTTTTAAATAAGCTTGTTTGGTAAATAGTGTTTTCAAAACTTAAAAAAAAAAAAAAAAAAAAACTCATATTTGAAATAAGCACATTTGGTAAAATGTTCAAATAAGAGCTTTTTTCAAGGGTAGCTGATGCCATTTTTAAAGATTACAACAACTCCATTATAAGAGCAATCTAGATGGTCGTTTTGGTTTACATACCTTTGACATGGACTGTCCATTATATGGAGCCCACCTTGGTGTAGGTCATCCATCATGTGGGACCCACCATCAATCTTATTGTCCTTTATGTGGGGCCACTCAATGTCCACTACTAATGATCTGGAATCCACGTTTGATGTGTCCATCGTGTGGGCCCCACCTTCGAAGTGGCTTGTCATGCGGAGCCCACTTTTTATGTCCATCATCCGTTGTGTAAAGCGCACATTCTATGTGGATCATCCATCATGTTGGGACACTTTGGATATGGGCCCTCCATCATGCAAGACATTAGATGTGGATCGTCAATTAGGTGGGCCCACTTGATGTGGATAGTCCATCATGAGGGGCCACACTTTTATGTAGGACATCCATTATATGAGGCTCACTCTGTCCATTATGTGGGCCACCTTGATGTGGACCATTCATCATGTGAGGGCCCCACCTTCAATATAGGTCGCTCATCATGTGGGCCCACCTTTGATGTCAACCGCCATCACGTGGGCCCACCTTTGATGTCCATCATCCATCATATGGATCCCAACTTTAATGCAGGCCATCCATCAAGTGGGGCCCGCTTAACTTGGATGGTCCATCATGTTGGGCTGCACTTTAATGTGGGTCGCCTATTATGTGAGGCCCACCTTTGATGTGAACCGTGCATTTTGTGAGCCCACCTTGATGTGGACCATTCATTAAGTGGGGGCACCTTCAATATGGGTCTTTCATCATGTGGGCCCTTCTTTGATGTCCACCATCCATCATGTGGGTCCCACCTTTGTTATGAACCATCCATTATGTGGGCCCACTTGATGTGGGCAGTCCATCCATCATGAGGGGCACATTTTAATGTGAGCCATCCATCGTGTGGGTCCCACCTTTACTGTGAATTGTCCATCATATGGGGCCTAACCTTCAATATGGGTCATTCTGTTAGTGCACTTTTCGGTGGCATACTAGTGCACCTTGTTTGTCAATCACTTAGGTCAGTGTGTCTATTGTCGGTTGAGCTTAATGAAGACGAAGATCGAAGACTCAAGATGGACCAGCTGCATCAAGGAAGAAGAAACAAGTAAAAGAGATGCCTTGGTGTGCCTTAACCTTGAACCTAACCAAAACCATAACGTTCAGATGATCATGACCATTAGGATACCCTTAGTCATCTTAGATTGGCCCCAGGTGTCCCAAAAGATCACATAAAGAATGGCCATAAGGTTACATGTTCTGTTGTAAATCAAAAGAGAAATAAGCAGCAAAAATATATGCCGGTTGGTAGAAGGCCGAAAATGGATAGTGAGCGTTACATGGAAAAATCTATCTGGGTGTATAATCTGACTAGTCGTCCGACCAGTCGGCTGGTTGGACCGACCAATTGGTGACCGTCTAATTTGAGACAGCAAGTTTTTCATTGTCCTGGTCATAATCTGACAAGTCGAGGACCCCCTCCAATCGGTCGGAGAGAACCGTTTTATAGTCGTTAGGGCTTTGTGTATTTAAAGGCTTGACTCGTTTTTAGGGGTAAGGAGAGGGATTTTGAGAGGATTGAACCACCATTGTTGGAGATCATTTGAGGCTCATTTCTAACCATTGCAAGGCATTTTCCTTATGGTTTTACAAAAGAATGGAGCATTCCAAGCTCATGAAGAAGATGACCTTCATCCCCACTTGATCTCTAGAGCTTGGATCTTTCTTGATAGTCAAAATCTTATCCAAAGCTCTGAGATAAGATCATTGTAGGTGAGCAACTCTAGGCAACCCATTCCTATTAGTTGTAGAGTTCTCAAACCTACCCTCCTATCACCTTGGGCATCTCAAAGGCATCATAAGCAAGGTGATTGATCAAGCGTAGTTGAGGCATTGGTGACGCAGCGGCAACACGATCGGGGGAGCAATGGAAGCTGATTGAAGCACGGGAGAGCGGAGATAAAGCAACCCAAATCGGCGCTGAACAAAGGTCTCATCCGACAAGTAAGGTTGTCATTTATTGAGAGTTCATCCACTCAATTTCTTGTGGGAGTTGAGTGTAAAGTTTGTTTGTCAAACTCGATCTAAGGTCGTTTGTCGATCCTTAACACGTATGTCGGGCTTAAATTAGTCTCCACCAGGAGTGAATGTACGTTGGGTTGAGAGTTAGCCTATGTCCAAAACTCCGCTTGGGTTGAGAGTTAGCCCTTTGTCCAAAATTTCGGTTATGGTTGAGAGGTGAACCGAAAAAACCTCCGTGTAAAGGTTGAGAGGTGAACCTCATTTAAAACCTCTGATAGTGAATACCTGTGTGTTTAATGAGGTTGAGTACTTGAACCGGGAGTTGAGTAGACCCAAAGTCGAACACTATACATGCTTATGTTTGTGATTGAATTGAGCACATTGTTATCTTGATATTATATGCTTAATTATTAATTATGAACGCTTGGTAGGAATGTATGCTAGATACTAGATAGACACATCCACATACAAGATGTGCTTTCACTAGTTGTGTAGACTTGAGCTCATTGATCCATTCTCATAAGTCTACCTAGGTTGCATAGATTAGGAGTTTGATTTGTTTAATCATTTGAATATCTATGCATGCTTAGACTAGGTTGCTTATTGCTTAAACAACATGCTAGTCTTGTGATTGGACCCACTTAGGCTTGGAAGCCGAAGTGTTCTTACTTAGTTTAATTTGTCAAATTGTGTAAGTAGGCGAAAAGAATTTCAAAAGGTCCTAATCCCCCCCTATAGGACTTAGCTATAATATTAGTTGCTCTTTGAGCTTCCGCACATACGAAAGTGTCATGTTAGACTACCGACGTAATTTCACATTCATCATGTGGGCCCACCTTTGATGCCAACCTTCCATCATGTGGTTCCACTTTTAATGTCCGTCATCCATCATGTATGTCCCACCTTTGATGTGGGTCTTCCATCATGTGGGGCCTAACTTTGATGTGACTGTGCATTATGTGGGCCCACCTTAAAGAGATTGTCAAGAGGAGAAAAGGGTAAGATGAGAATAACTAAAAAGTTTAAGGACAAACTTTTCAAAAAATTAATAAAAAATGTCTACCTGCTTAAGCCAAATAAGCTCTAAAATAAAAAGTGACATCCCTATCACTTATTATTTAAGAACATTTTTACTAATTTCTAAAAAAATAAGCTTTAAAATTAGAGCTTTACTAAACATTTTATTTCTAGAATAAAAGCTTATTTTTTTAGAATAAGCAAATAAGCTCTTATCAATAGAGATGTCAAACGACAGTAATTAGCAAACAAATAAATGTTATGACGGAGTTAAAATAAAGAGTCGTTTAACATTATGGCTTTTTAATCTTGTGAAATCTATAAATTATGTTCGGTAGTATGGATTTAGGGCATTAAAGAGAGAAGGAAATGACATTTATGACATTTGGATATGATTAAAAATTTAGAATTTTGCACTCCACTACTTCTCTAAAATTTTGAAAAGGGCCCTTTTGATAATTTTTAATCAAAGTTAGATTTGAAATTTAGAATTTTACGGGTTCCAAAAATAATTTGGATTGAAAATCCTAAATCCCAATTCCCATAGTGATGATGATATCTTTTCATATCTATATCTAATAAAAGAGGGGTTGGAGAGGAAGATTGAAGAGATGGTAGATGATTCAAGGATCAACATTCAGTTGATCTATCTAAAGTGATTTGAGTTTAGGTTAGTGGAATATAAATTAGTAAACCATGCAGATTAAAGAATTAGATCGAGGCTCTCATACTATGATAACTATAGAGACTCATTGCAAAAACTTATATTATTACAATTCCATTGAATTGCCGAGAAATAATTATAATGAGAAATACATATGAAATATGTCTATACAATTATAGGTATAGTTGTACACACACACACACACACACACACACACACACACACACACATTAATAGATCCAAAATTGGTGGAATGGAAATGCGCTCAAGCTTCGTGCATGTAAGGCCTATGGTTAGGTAATATGGACCACATATCAAGTGGTCCTGACTTGTCTTTAAATGTCCCCAAACTTTCTTTGATTGGAACAACCACATATAGAGGGTAAAGAGAAAAATAAAACAATAGTACACATCAACAAAAGTAAAAAAATATCTAAGATGTTTTTGTAATTTATACAAACATAAGGCTACATGTGTTAATAAAAGCTTGTATTTAGTTAAGTGTGTGCGATTAGAATAATGCGGGCATGTTAGATTCGTTCTCGACTCAAGTATGATTGAACATTGGTGCCCCCCAACTAAGATAGACTAATTAAGATCGAACTTGTGGGATTGGTCACCCTCTCAACTAGTGACGGTTACAGCGATCATGCAATTTTAGAAGGGAAGGGGTTAGTCCTCCCAAATGGATTCTTTTTACCTTGCGTTCATGACTTTCTTTCACCAATGATAGTGGGTTTTGTATTTCTCAACAGAACAATGATGAAAAGATTTGAAACTAAAGGCTAAAAATGTTGATTTTATTCATATGTATTTGAAGTTTAGTACAATCAACAGATAAACTAAATAAGAAGATAAATAAACGAAAGATAAGTATATATGATCACCTGTGTGGACGAACAATCGATGTGAATTAGTCAGCAGAATATGACCGGAGTGCGATCTTCCAAGTAAAGACTCGATTGATCGGAGATCCAACAATGGTAGATCGTGGATATTTATACTACTTCTAAACGTACTACAATGATGGTGCTAGATAGTACATTTAGGAGTGGAGGATCGATGTTCTGCAGCTTGACAGGACATAAATGGAGGAATTAATCTAAGATAAGCAACGTTGCGTTGTGTATGAGAATTTGTGTTTGGCATGGGCCCGAACTCTTCATCACATGCTCCTCATATATATAGCTCTAAGGAGTCAAACCCTCTTTGAGTTTCCTTATTGGTCCAAGATCCTTGGAAGTCACAGTGAATAGTTTTTCTTTGATCATTCTAGCCTGGGCAAAGAGATCTTCGTAGATAAAAAATTATTTTCAGATCTCTTGTCAGCATGACCACAAAGATCTGTGAATCTTATGGGATCAATTTCACTGGACCCGAATCTATCACGATGTCCTTGGTTCTCATTCGCTTAGAGAAAAAATTCGCTTCTTGAACATTTGTAATCACTGTGAAAGCATATCGTTAATCTCTGCGAGAATCTCCCATTTTGGAAGGATTATGTGAGTCGACCATAACAAGTATATCTAGATTGGTGCTAAGATTCATATCTTGGTAAGTCTTTTATAGCCTTGACGAGTCTTTTATAGCCTTGTCGAGTAAGCTACATCGGTCACATGTGTTGCATGTATTAAGGCTACGTATCATTCATTGTCGCGTTTATTTGTAGACATGTATACAACTTTGTGTTATTTTGCTTTTGACAGGTGACATGTCTTGGAACCAGGTGGGGCAAAAGATATCTTTAAGGCGTGAGTAAGATTTCTTCATCATTAAATGTATAGTGCCAACACGTGACAGCATTTTATTGGTCAAAGTGGATTGATGTGCCAAAATAGGTGTAAACAGAAGGCTCATAATTAATATTCCGATCTGAGAGATCTTCTAGCAACTCCCATCAATGGTGGAGCTCATCAAATTGTTGATTTGGATAACTAATAGTACGCCTTGATCTCACTTTCAATTAGGATTAAAAAGAAAGAGTAAGATCCTCTTACCTTTTTTAGTACAAGTCTACATGTGGAACTCAGGTAAGTCCACCTATGATCATGATGATTGTTGGAGAGGAGGTCATGCGAAATAGACGGCTAGAGTATCCAACCGTCCATTTCTTACACCTTAATTCGATGACTTTAAGAATCCAATTCGGTTAACTATAATCTCATGTGCAACCCACACTATGGCCCACCTACCCAACAGTTCACCATAATCGTAGGTAGGTCATCTTCATCTATAACCTACAAAAATATTTACACCATAATTAGATGTTCGTAAGCTAAAAAAGAATAAAAAGAAATGAAAATGAGGTTGGTTCATTTATAATGATTGTGGAATAAGCCTAGGGTATGGGCATTTTTTCCTTGGCTTGGAGTGTGGGCTCTATTAAATGACATCAGACATTAATTGGTATGTCTAACCATAATTAACATATAATGCATGCTAAGGTTGAGTGTGGGCCGATTAGGAACTACAATGAGAGAGATGGGAAAAAAGGAAATGAATGAGTAAAGAGGGGAGAGAGAGATGAGAGAAAGTTACTTGAAACATGTGAGATAAGTCGCTTGGTGTAGAAACCCTAACAACCTGTTTATACCTTTATAATGCCTAAAAGTGTGTACAAACAGTGTCAGTACAATTTAACTCCCAATTATGGGCTATGTCCACAAGTCTAATTTATTCAACTTCATTCTAATATCTATTTAACTCAATTCTAAACCTATTGAATTAAGTCCAGATGTACTCTTTCAACACTTTCCTTCAAGCTGGAGCATCCTATAACATGATCAAAACTAACCTAATAAAGAAATATTTTAGCATCCCTCCTCAAACTCAAGTGCTCTAAAAAGATGATTTTAAGTTCAGAGAGACACATGAAACATATATTCAAAAGCAAGAAATAAAAGGTAATGTGACGACAAAGATGAGTAGCACAGGTTGTGACAATAGGCGAGTAAGATAATGAGTAGTGGAGGTGACAAGATGATGAATAACCTTAGGCAGGTAAATACTTTAACGACTTTTGTGATGTGAACCACCGGATTAATTATCTGGCATAAATGAGACTAGACCAACTATCTAGTATTAAACAAGTTTGAGTCAACTGCCCGGACTAGGACAACCACCTAGTTCAAATATGAGTCTGGACCATCTCTTTGATATATAAATGAGTTTGGGCCAATTGCCCGATATAAATACAAGTCACATCATGGTAAAAGAGAGCCTAATATGAAGAAGCTAAGTTGTTGAAAGAGGTAGTAGAGGAGAGGCTAATTCGCATCACATAATGATAGGCGATACAATCAATGAAGTGAACTATAACAACAATGGCCTAATACATACTATCCGGTAATAAAAATAATGGCCTAACACTAGGCCCAAGTTGATAATTACCAATGGGCTTACAATAACCCGAGCCCACACTTGAAATCCAGGTCCATAATGAGCAAATTTGAGCCAATCAAGAATTGGCCTAAAAAAGCAGGCCCACATTGGGGAAAATGATGAGAACTAATAATGGGGTGCACAATGAATTGGACATCAACAATCAATGAGTCCAACAAGGTAGCTAGGCCAATGACGTGGGCCCAACAATAACAATATACCAGTAACAAGTAGGCTCCATAAACAATCTAGTAAAAAAAGCAGTGTTCGGCCCAAAATAGTGTGAACGTCGTCTCACCACGTAAACAATGACTTTCATTTATGCTTGTCAATTGCGTAGATGGGGTGTAGAATTGACTCAAGATGTAGAAATATATTTGATTTATAAAGTTGCCACTAGCCAAATGAAGCTTGGGATTTACGGCCAGCTAGAAACTGTAGAATCACTTTAAAGGAAGTGATTCCTCAATTGGTTTGCGACCGTAGTTTCTAAGTAGGGGCCTTGGTTATGGAAAAGGAATGGGTTATGCACCCTATTTCCATCCGCACGATGTGCAATCGCTATTTTATAGGATTTTATGATTTTTTTTAGAGAATTCAGCAGAGTTTTAGCATTATATATCTAGCCGTGCTTCGCATAACCCACGAGAGGCCAGGCAGATAAAAAAAAGAAAAGAAATAAATAGACAACACATGACCTTACTAGCGCAGCGTTTAAGACCCAAGTAAGTAAAATAAAGTAAAAAAGAAAGATGAATAAGAGAAAGTTGTAGAATAAATATAACAAAAAGTGAGTGTGTCTTTTTTACGTGTCTGAGATGTGTGGACTGGAATGCAGATAGATTTGAGATGTGAGAAGGAAAATGGGAGACCCGTCACCATTTTCTGTAAAAAGGGGATGGATGGATATCCTCGATTCTAACCCTACTCTTTGACTTCACTGGCTTCTGTTGATGGGCGGTTTCTCCTAAGGCTGACCTTCTGACTTGGGCAGGGCCATGACGTCGATTAGGAAATCTTTGAAGTATTTGGAGAGCATGACTCCAACCCTAAAGTCTCTCTAAGCCTCTCACTCGCTCTGTCTCTCTAATTCTGCCTGTCCTTCTTTTTCCCTAGGGAGGAATGTTTTTATATAGGCATTGAAACCATTGGTTGATTGTCGACCGACGGACACATGTCACTATTTCCTCATGCAAGATTTGAGGAATCTGAGGGAGAATTTCAGTGGAAGATTTGCGGCACCAGGTGTCCGTTGGTTGAGTTAGCTGACAGTCTACTTGGCAACACTTTATAGGTTCTCTTTGACAACTGTTGGCACGAAAAACGAAGCAAAAATGATGAAGTCACCGTCAGCCAACCACCAGCTTATGGTGTTATTTTATCGATCTAATCCGTTGATTGGGTCTAGGAGGTGTCGTGTTTCCTTTATGTGCAACCCATTTGAATTTGCAATGTCTTATGGGCCGAATTAAGACAATTTTAGGGTCCTAGTTAGAGTTTTTAAAGGGAGAATTTTAGTGGAAGATTCGCGGCTCCAGGCGTACGTCGGCCGACGATTTACTTAGCACCACTTCATAGATTCTCTTTGACAACTGCTGGCACAAAAAACGAAGCAGAAATGATGAAATCACCGTCAGCCAACCATCAGCCTATGGTGTTACTTTGTCGATCTGGTTCATTGATTGGGTTCGGAAGGTGTCGTGTATCCTTAATGTGTGACCCGTTTAAATTTGCGATGTCTTACGGGCCAAATAGAGACGATTTTAGGGTGCTAATTAGGGTTTTTAGAGCGTTTGGATGATTACTCAAGATTTGATTTGTCAGGTTCTAGATTTATAGATAAGGTCCATCGATTGTTCTCGTGACGTGTTAAGAGTCCTATCCATTTGATTGATTGATTGATTTTTTTTATGGTCCTCAAATAACTCAGTCATGATTTTATCGAAGTTCAGCTGAAGTCAGAAGAGTAGTTTAGTCTCGTTTAAGTTGGGGTGTCTACAAATAGATAGCCACTTGGGATTGTCAAATCAGACAACTACTAAAACTTGAGATGGCCCAATAGGCCAATGTTGTTAATCATAATTTAGCAAGAATGAAAAGAATAAAAGGAGTATGTAACAACAATATTAGGTCCATTAGAAGTAACAATACCTAATAAATGGTGCCCTAAGAAACAACAATATTAGGTCCATTAGAAGCAGCAATACGTAATAAATTAAGCCATAGGAAACAATAGTTGTGATTTGTTTGACTGGTGTGAGGTGTGGGAGTTTCTTTCCTTAGCCTTCGGTGTGAACTCCTTCTTCGGATGAGGGCTTTTTCTTTTCTCCTTAGATTCTTTTTTTTTGTTGTTGTAATTTGGGATCTTTTGGCCCCTTTTGAGTGACCGTTAAAAAAAAAATCTTGCCTTAAAAAAAGAAGAGAATAGAATTAGCTCATTTTACAACTTTGTGTGTGGCCCCAGCATGATGTGTGAATTACATCCACTCCATTCATCATGTGGAACCCATTATGTTCTCCTCGGGGGCAAAAAAACTGGATGATCCAAAATTCATACGGGCCACACCATGTAAAATCATGCGAAGACCTCTAAAATTTCATGGTGTGGACCACCTGAGTTTTCGAATGGTCTCACTCTTAAGTTGTGGATTCACCCCGAAGGGGATCGTCTTATGGATGAATTTGATGTCAAATGACACTACGCCCAGCACATAATTTAAAAGGTTTTAGTTAGAGCTGTCAATGGACAAGGGTTGACTCGATGGGCTTTCGAGCCTAATGCGCTTTAGGCCAGGTTTGTACTAGAGTATCAGGCCCTTGGGTTGGGTTCGAGCCTAAATATAAGCCCATTTTTCAAACCGGTTGGACTTGGATTAGTCTGTTCAAAAGCCTAACAACTCGGCCAGCCCTGAATATATTTTTTAAATTTAAAATTTAAATTAAAATATTTTCCTATTTTCAAAATTTTAATTTTACACAATTTTTTCTTAAAAATCCATCTCCTAGAACTCCTTTTATTCTCTATATTATTGATGATTTCTTTTATATATGGAAACGCGTGGGATTAAAAGATAATTTCTCTCTCTATGTGAAAGGCCGGGTTGGGGCTGGGTTCAAGCCGGACCCGCATTTGTATCTTGGGCTGGGCTTGGACAAACCTTGGCTCAGGCCCTAACCCAGCCCATTGACACCTCTAGTTTTAATGGTTGGGTGTCACGATCCCAACTGAGCTCCAACATGATACTACACAACATCCACTCCGTCCATCATGCGCGCCCCCCTCACATTCTCCTTCTAGCCCAAAAATAACACCAACCCAAAACTCAGGTAAGCCACACCATCCAAAACCATGCCAAAAAAAAAACAAAATTCTAAAATAATGTAGTCAAGCTCACCTCAGTTGTGAAATGACCTGATTTTTGCCACATCCGTTCATCCTAGCGAGTCTCATCTTGTGAGTAGATTGAATAGCAAATAAAAAAAGACAGTGGACCCCACACAATCCGAAAAGAAATTCATGGTGGGCCTCACCATGACCCACCTGTGCTTTGGGTCACACCCTTAATGGGGCACACAAACAAATCCTTAAACAGGGCTCAAGAAAAACCCATAACCCATTTTCCTAATTTATTTTTAAAATTAAATAAAATCAAATTAAATTACAAAAAATATATATTTATTTAAATGAATAGTTAATGTATTTACAATTTTGCCATTCCCACTACAATACGCGTGGGCTGAAATTCCGTTGCCCGTTCCTGTCTGAAGAAGATCTCACAAATATAATCATCATCCTCTTCATTATGCCTACAATCATTATTCTTGGTTGCCTCACACGCATGCCTTCTTCTCTCTCTCTCTCTCTCTCTCTCTCTCTCTCTCCCCCCTTCTCCTCTTCTCTCTATAAATCTCTCACTCTCTTCCCTCCCATGCACCCTTCTAATTACGTGTACCATCCACACATACATACACACACACACACACATTCTCTCCATACACCCACCTACAACACACACTCATTTTCAATCTCAACCATCCATCTTTGTCCATCCATCACTCAATGGCCATCTCTGGCTTCGAAGGCTTCGAGAAGCGCCTCGAGCTCCATTTCTACGGCGATGATCCGATGGGCCTCCGCCGTATCGACTTCGTCGTGCTACAACAAGTTCTCGACGCCGTCCAATGTAGCGTCGTCTCCGCCGTCGGCAATCGTTGCTTCGACGCTTACGTCTTGTCGGAGTCCAGCCTCTTTGTGTACCCCATGAAGATCATAATCAAGACCTGTGGGACCACCCAATTGCTTAAATCCATCCCTTGTTTGTTGAGCCATGCTTTTGAGCTGGGTCTTGGATTGTGTGGTTGTAGGTACACAAGGGGCAGCTTTATTTTCCCAAAAGCACAGCCATTTCCTCACACTAGCTTTAGAGAGGAGGTGTTGTATTTGGAGGAGTACTTGCCTAGTAGCCTTTGCTATAGGAAAGTTTGCATTTTGCCTTCAAAGGCATGCCATTCATGGCATGTATACACAGCTAGTGATCATCATCACATGGTGGGCCACCTCCCCAACATGTTCACCATGGAAGTTTGCATGACACAGCTTGATGGGGTGCTGGCCCGCCGCTTCTTTCGTCGTCGTGGCGATGGTAATTCAGGCGATGTCGCCGGGAAGGAGATGACTGCGTTGACGGGTATTGGCGACATCAATCCGAGTGCGATCGTCTGCGATTACGCGTTCGATCCATGTGGCTATTCGATGAATGGGATCGATGGGGCCCACTATTCAACGATACACGTCACGCCGGAAGATGGCTACAGTTATGCGAGCTTTGAGTGTGTCGTATCGGTCGACAACGACATCATGGAGGCGTTGAAGAAGGTAGCACGAGTGTTCCGGCCGGGAACCATGTCGGTATCGATGTGCATGGGGCAGAATGCCGGTGTTGCCGACGTGTGTTCGAGGGTGGCGGGTGCTCTTAAGCCGCTTGGATTGGAAATTCGGAGCCGCAGGGTAGAAGAATTCCCGGCTGCGGCCGGGACCGTTACGTTCCAGACGTTCACGGCCCGCCGGAAGTAATGGCGGCCCACCGCCCGAAAGGTAGGGGTGAGGCACACGTTATGTTTTTTTTTTTTTCTTTGGTGGGGGATGTTGTAATTGCAATTTGCAATCCAAACACCAAACATGAAAGAAAAAGAAAAGAAAAGATGGGGTCATAGACATACGTATGGTATGTTTGTTACTTAGGGAGAGAAGGAAGTAGTTGAAGAAAATTTTGGGTTAGAGGAGGATGATGTGGAGATGATAATGGATGGTTATGATGATGCTGGTTGAAATGGGGATAGATGGGATTGGATGTATCCATGGGTGGGATCATCATGATGGTGCACCCCACTTTGGTGTGTCACGCCTGATTTTTGAGGAATGTCTCTAGTGGGGAATTGAGAATGTTGGAGGGTTGCTTCCCTCCTTTTTTTTTTTTTTTCTTTTTTTTTTCTTTTTTTTTTTTAAAAAGCAAAAGTACACTTTTTTCTCATTTATATATTTTTTACATGTGGCATTTTTAGCTCAATCCAAACCGTCTATTTGTCTGGGCCCATTGTGGATGGAGCATGGAATGATGATTTTATTTCATTGTGCGGTTTTATTCGTCGAATGGGTGTTTGCCAAATGGACGGTTGAAAGCATGGACTGGTTGTTTAGATTCAATGAGGGATAGTTGATGGCTGGATCATTAAATTCTTTTTTTTTTTTAAGGATTTATGTCCATCTGTGATGGGTAACGATTTTGATGGTCTGGATTGATGTAGATGCACCCCAATTGGGTAAATGGATGGTTAGGATTGTTTGAAAGGTGAAGTAATCTTGCTGCTGAAGCTGGGTTCATCCTGGCCACTCATTGAGTCTTTTTTCCTCAGTTTGAGTGTGGACCGTGGCAGCATTTCTCTTCTTAACCATCCATTTACACGCTAGAAAAATGAACGGCTGAGATTTTCATATTGTGGAGATTTTTGGGGCATGGTCCATCCAAAGTAGGGACCAAAGAGCCCAATATCTAGACCACTGAACCGTGGGCCCCACTTGGGTGCGACGTGGGTATCCTTTTCGAGCACCATAGTACCATTGTGGATAGGCATTTTTGTTTTTTTCTGCTCCGCATGCTAATGCGCTCTGAGAATTTTACACGTGGCATAAACCCAACTCAAGTTCGACAACCCAAATGGTGGGGCCCATTGTAAGTAGGTCATTGACCCAAAACCTGATAGATTGTTTTATTGGATGACTGAGATTTGTTTGTTGGATTTGAACGGCCGGCTACTTTTCACCTTAACCGTCCATTTGAAACCTTCTACAGTATACTCCAGTTTTAAATGTGGAAACTAACGTCAGTGGCCCATTAATCCAGATCATTGATCATTTGCCATCGTAGGGTTGATGGGCCATGCTGTAAATTTCTCATTGGTAGGAGAATCCCAACCGTTTAGATTCGTGCCCTACTGAAAAACGTCCCATGATTAGCTGCTCGGATTATTGATCTGGGAGATTCTTGGAGGGATGGTCCATCCACATGGAAAAACAGATCAACGGTCTGGATTACCGATCGATGTTCCCCAGTTATCAGAACTGAAAACCTGCACATGCCATTCCTTTGGAGCCGTGTACCCCTCTTCGTCGGTGCACGAGCTTATATGATCATCGGGCCGATTTTGCAGGTGGGCCCATGGATCTGATCAGTTAGATGAAGTTGTGCCACTGACGGCGGACTCTGCACCAAAAATCTCCTGATGCACAATATTCCAATTTTCAGTTTTTAAAATGATCTAAACCACAGGTTTGTTGGGCCCCAGCTTGAGAGATCATGCCCCAAAAAATCTCATGGATTGGATGATCACAGCCGCTAATTTTGGTCTTTCATTTTTTACAAGTAGGCCCAAGAATTTGGTGGTCCAGACCGGTGTTTTGTGGCAGTACCTGTGTGGATGTGATCCTCGCTACTATTATTTGAATTTTTCTCAATTTGAGACCGTTATTACATTTTTCCTCTCAACCGTCTATTTGCAGGCCACAAAATGAATGGTTTCAAATTGCCCTATTGAGTAGATTTTTGGCCATCATCTTCCCATGGTGGAAAACAATGGTTCAACGGTCTGGATTGACGAACAATAGGCCCCACTTGTGAGAACTCTTCCTTGGCGGAGCACGTGTCAGCATACAAGTGTGTGCAACATCTGGATTATCCATTTATCCTTATCCATCGCAGTGGACTGTGGAGCTGTTAACGGGCCGGGCCTAGGGTTGTACTAGGCCCGTTTTGAACTGGATCGGGCCTATTAATCGGGTCTGGCACGTGTGCATATGCGCTAAACGACACTTGTCCATCAGGTGGGCCCACACTTGTTTGAGATAAAATGGACGGTCAGAAGAAAATGATCAACTGTCCGTATTCAACGTGGGGCCCATGGATCGTGATCAGTTAGTTGACGGTGGGACACTGTGGGCTGACTATGAAACAAAACTCGCCCATTTTTTACTGATCCAAACCACTAATCTGTTGGGCCCACACAAATCTCATGGATTGGAAGATCACAGCCGCTAATTTTGGCCTTTCATTTTTTACAAGTGGGTCCAAGAATTTGGTGGTCCAAACCGTTGTTCTGTTGCATCGCATGTGTGGGTGTGATCCTAGCGACTAATATTCAGATTTCTTCTCAATTTATGAAGAGAACGTGAACCGTTAATATATTTCTCTTCTCGACCGTCTATTTGCAGGACATAAATTGGACGGTTTCAAACTGGCCTGTCGAGGAGATTTTTGGCGAGCTTCCATCCATGGTAGAACACAACAGATTAGCGGTCTGGATTTACGAAGCATGGTCCCCACTTGCGAGGACTCTAAAATCGCATAGAATGTGGAGCACATGCCAGCATGTTAATGGGTCGGGCCTGGGGTTGTCTTTGGCCCGTTTTGAACTGGGTCGGGCCCTCAGGCGGGTCGATTTATCGGGTCTGGTGCGTGCATTGTGAACATGCACTGTCGATCAGGCGGGCCCACACTTGTTTGTGGTAAAATGGACAGACGCAGTTTGGCTGGTGACCCCAGAACCAAGAACCAACTAGCTAGCTGGTGTCAAAGATCCGTGAGGCCCATCATGATGTATATGTTTTATCCACACCGTCCATCCATTTTTCCATATCATTTTAAGGCATGAACCCAAAAATGAGGCAGATCCAAATTTAAGGTGGACCACGCCATGGAAAATAATGGGGATTAAACTCTTACCGTTGAAAACCTTTTGGGGCCACAAAAGTTTTGGATGAAGATGATGTTTGTGTTTTCCCTCATCCAGGTGTGACCTTATCAACGGGTTTTATGATAAATAAACATTTCATGGGCTGTAAGTAGTTTTTAATGGTAGAGATTCAATCCCCACTGTTTTCTGCAGTGTGGTCCATCTGAGACTTTCATCTGCCTTATTTTTGTGATCACGCCCTTAAATGAGCTGGAAAAGTGGATAACACACATGCATCATGGTGGGCCCACAGAGCTTTGATACTAGCTAGATGGCTGGTCACTAGCCAAACCGCGTCCAAAATGGACGGCTGGAAAAAATGAATAACTGTCCATATTCAACATACACGTGTAGCCTATCAGATGGGTCGACCAGCCAGAGTTTTGGTAGATGAGATCATCTCGGTGATCCCTGCCTAATGAATGGCTCAGATCCTCTAAGCGTATGCAATATTGGCACGTGTCTCATGAACCCCCCTTTCCATCTCGTGCGGGAGAATGAACTCAAGCAATCCTCTTGAATTTTGATAGTACACTCCTTTTTTTCTCGTGATCATGTTAGCATGTCCAAACATGGAGTGGGCCTCATCCAAGACGGTGAGGCCCACCTTGATATATGTATTCTATATCTATGCCGTTCATCCATTTTTTTTCCCATATGGCTTGAGTCCAAAAATGAAGAAGATCCAAATTTCAGGTGGACCATACTACAGGCAACAGTGGAGATTGAATGCCCTAGTCCGTAATGTTTATTTTAAATGCAACTTATTGAAAAGGTCACATAAACTTAGACAAAGGAAAAATAAAAATCAATTTGATCTAAAACTTTTATGGCCCATTAATGGTTAATTACCAATGTTTCGTATGGTATGGTCCACCAGTGAATTGGATCCACTTTATTTTTAGTCTCATGCTTTAAAATGATATGGAAAAATGGATAGATGGTGTGGATATAAAATACATACATCAAGGTGGGCACCACCATAAGGCTTGAAGATTAGGGCTGTCAACTGGCAGGGCCTGGGTGGGTCTTGGCCTAGATTTGAACTGTTATGGGCCAGCGTCGAGCTTCCTTTCAAAATTTTGATTTTCCAGGCCAAGGCAGCCCATTGACACCCCTATTAAAGATGTTTTAATTCCGGAGTACAGTAGAGGTGTTAATCTAGTGACACACATCACGGATGACCTATTTAAATATTGCAATTATTATGTGGGAGTGGGTTAGGTGTGGCTCGGCACACCCAAGACTGTATATATATTCTACATCTATATTGACCAATAGAGCTGTACATGAGTTGAATCAAGACAAGCTTGGCACAGCTCGGCTCGATCTAGTGAGCAGGCTTGGTGTTGGGTTGAGTCTTCAAACTTGGCTCGAATGGGTGCTCCGACCGGTCGGCTGACCGGCCGGACAGCGTGAAACAGATGCTGTGAAGACCCCCCTGGACAGTTTCTACATGTGCCCAGACCGGTCGGCCGACCGGTCGTCAGTGGGCTCCGACCGGTTGGATGTGAGGCAGGGTCGGGTGGAATCTCCCTGGACTGTTTTCGTAAAGGCCGATCGGTCGGCTGTGCGCACGAAGTTCTTGCGCAGTATGCAGTACTGCGTAAAGTGTTTCTATTTTTCGAATTTCTTTCTATTTAAGGTGTTGTAATCCGACCTAGAGAGGTATCCTAAGGTGTCCAAGGTTTCATATTCGTACTAGGAAGAGGGGAGAGGTGTGTGTGAGAGAAAACGTGGAGTTTTTTCTGTGTTTCCTTGCTTTGTAGGCTGTCAATCTCTATAATCTTCTTATATTCATAGTGGATCGTTTGTGCCGTGGTTTTTTACCCGTTTTGGAGTTTTTCCACGTAAAATTCGGAGTCTCTTGTGGTATGCTTGTGTGTAATTGATTGCATCTTGTTACTCGTTTGATTTCGCATTGCTTCACGTGTTCGGCGTTCCGCTTCCGTTGCCGGCTTCTATCCCAACAAGTGATATCAGAGCTAAAGTTGGGGTGAAGTAGATTCGAATATGAGACGAGAAAATGGGATTGAGTGCAAGGTTCGATATAGAGAAGTTCTCTAGGAAAAATAACTTTGAGCTATGGAAGGTGAAGATTGAATCTTTCCTGGTTCAGCAAGGGCTTGATGGAGCTCTTGGAAAGCGACCCAAGGCTATGAAAGACGATGAGTGGACGAGGCTTGACAAGAAGGCAAGAACATCAATCCTGTTAAACCTTACGGATGATGTTCTCTATCATGTCATGAAGGAGAAGACTGCGGCTGAAACAATGGAGAAGCTAGAGAAGGTTTATGCTAAGAAATCTCTAAAGAATCACATGTACGTGTTGATGCAGTTGTTCACCTTGGGGATGGTTGAGGGAACTGAAGTGGAGGACCACCTGAGCACGTTTAATAGGCCGGTTTGCAAGTTGGTGGAGATCGATGAACCGATGAAGGATAAGTATCAAGAATGCATCCTGTTGAATTCTCTTCCAAATTCATATGAGTCGTTCATGGACTCTGTGTGTACAAGAAGGGAAACCATAAGCGTCGATACCGTTATCTTAGCCCTCCAGTCGAAGGCGATGAGAAAGAAAAGCGGTGACGTGGCTTCCCGTTATTCCTCAGACGCACTGGCTATGATAGGAAGAAGTTCTGAGCATGGAGGATATTTGAAATCGGGATCGAGGGTCAAGGGCAAAGGTAAGTCTAAGGTCAACTGCTGGAATTGTGGCCAGGAGGGCCACATGAGAGGGGATTGTCAGAATCCCAGGTTGAGGCAAGAGAAGTATGGAAATTCTTATGGAGATGGAGCCAATACCGTAGAGGACGGTGGCGATTTTTGTGAAGTTCTGACTGTATCTGGCAAGGGATTATACGGTAGTGAGTGGATCCTTGATTCAGGAGCTTCATGTCACGTTTGTCCTAACCGGAGTTTATTCACGACATACAGGAAGTATGTTGGAGAATCGGTGTTCGTGGGCGATGGAGTCGCTCATAAGGTTGTGGGTGTTGGTACTGTGCACATCAGGATGTTTGATGGGGTCGAACGAGTCCTGGAAGATGTGAAACACGTTCCCAAGATAAAGATGAATGTGATTTCTCTTGGTGCACTCGAGGTGAAAGGGTGTGTGTTTATCGACCGCGATCGTCGTTGTAAAGTTATGAAGGGGGCACTCGTGTGTACGAAGGCACAGAAGTGTGGCCATCTTTACATGTTGATCGGGAGCACAATTTACGGTGGAGCTGCGGGAAAGGTAGCGAGATCCACGGTTGCTTGTATGTGGCAAGTGCCCAAGGGCCACATGAGAAGAGCGGAAAATGGCGTAAATTTGCAAGGATAGGATTGATGGTGGCACAAGAAGCGGTAGAGCTATGATTGAAAATGAGATGGCGTTGCAAGGATGTGTTGATTCGACGTTTGAAGCCTCAGTGGAGTTTGTTGGGTTGAGTCTTCAAACTTGGCTCGAATGGGTGCTCCGACCGGCCGGATAGCGTGACCCAGATGCTATGAAGACCCCCTTAGACAGTTTCTACATGTGCCCAGATCGGTTGGCCGATCGGTCGTCAGTGGGCTCCGACTGGTCGGATGTGAGGCAGGGTCGGGTGGAATCTCCCTGGACTGTTTTCGTGAAGGCCGAATCGGTCGGCTGTGCGCGCGAAGTTCTTGCTGCAGTCCGCAGTACTGCGCAAGGTGTTTCTATTTTCGAATTTCTTTCTATTTAAGGTGTTGTAATCCGACCTAAAGAGGTATCCTAAGGTGTTCAAGATTTCTTATTCGTACTAGGAAGAGGGGAGAGGTGTGTGTGAGAGAAAACGTGGAGTTTTTTCTGTGTTTCCTTGCTTTGTGGGCTGTCAATATCTGTAATCTTCTGATATTCATAGTGGATCTGTTTGTGCCGTGGTTTTTTACCCGTTTTGGAGTTTTTCCACGTAAAATTCGGAGTCTCTTGTGGTGTGCTTGTGTGTGATTGATTGCATCTTGTTACTCGTTGGATTTCGCATTGTTTCACGTGTTCTGCGTTCTGCTTCCGCTGCCGACTTTTTATCCCAACACTTGGCTCGATCTTCGAGCTTGATTGGCAAGCTTGGCTCAATTCGATTAGCAACTCAGGCTAACTTAAGCTAAGTTTGGGTTGGCATGGAGGAAAAAAATCGAAAAGACGAGTTTGATCGATTTTTTTTTTTCTTTTTAAGGGTAAGGATTAGGGTGCTCAAATTCAATTGATATTATATGTATATTATATATATTTAAGGTACTTAAAACTAGCCAAATTAAGTTGAGTCAAATTGAGTCTAGTTTGAGACAAGCTTTGACCTCGATCAAGTCAAGCTCCGGTTAGATCAAACTTGTCTCGAAATTATTTTGAGCTCAAAGAAATAGCTCAGCTCAAACCTATATTTGATCCGAGTCAAATTGAGCAACGGTAACCTAGCTAGCTTGGCCCATGTTCAGCTTTATTGCCCATCCATTTCTTTTCAGGGTAAAGAGAGAGAGAAAAAAAAAGAAAAAAAAAAAAAGAGAGGAAGAAGGAGATGAAGAAGCAAATCTAATTCTTAGTGAACCATACCATCGGAAACAAGGGTGATGGTTCGTTGGTGGGTCATAAAAGTTTTAGATCAAGTTTTATTTGTTTTCTTTCTTTCATCTAAGTTTATGTAACACTAACAATAAATTAGATGGCAAATAAAAATTATAAAAACATTACAATGGGCTCTTAAGGTTTTTAATGATAGAGCATGGGATATAGCCACTCTTTCCAATAGTACAGTCTACCTAAGAATCAGACCTTCATATTTTTTTTTTCCCTTTTGTCAGCTCATGCTCTAGCTTTATTTGGAAAAACAGACAGGCATCATGGATATAAAATAAATACATCAATTTAGGCCCCAGGGTAAGGGCCGCACCCTCTCGGGCCAGGCCGGGCTGCCCAATCCACTCCCTTATTACGCATTGGGAAGTTTTGAATGGTGTGCGTTTATCACAGTTTCTTATGTATGGCACCTGAGATTTGTATCTCTCATTTTGAGACACCATAAAATAGGCTGGAAAAGGATGGATGGCGTGAATAATGAACCATTGGCCCCGTACCCACTAATTGTTACGGGTACAGATCATCCTATCAACGGAGTCGGTTATGGGTCCCGTAGATCTGTTCATCAACTCTGTCCATTTATTTTATAAGATCATGTTAGGACATGGTCCCAAAATCGATGAGGTGAACCTGATGATGTCATCACTACAATGGATAAAGAGATAAATCACGGTGGCCCCTCCACAACTCGGTATGGACGCTTTGCGTCCATAGTGAGGAAGGGTGCAATCCGACTCCATATGAAAAAGCTACTTTTGTTTACTACCGTCAGATTTAAGGAAACCGATCAGAATTCTAGAATCATCTGATGAGTGTATGTTTTAATTCAGTTTCTATAATAAGTACAAGAAACTAGATGGACGGTTTCGATTAATACGTGACCCAGCCACATGTGCTGTGGAGAGATGGTTACCCACCTCACGTAGTTTCGTCTCCAAAGATCTTGGATCCTCCTGCAGAGTGTGGTGGATGATACACAGGCACTTAGAAATTGCATAAGTGGATATAAATAATTCAAATTAAACTGTCCAAATTATATATTCCATTTTAGATATATCATGAAAAAAAATAAGAATTTTTCGAAAATTTTAACTATCTGATTAGTGGACATTTATTGGACGGTTGAAAATGAAAAAAAAAATAAACAATCCAACGGTCATATTTCAACAACAAAGTATACACGAATCGGTGGTTAGAATTTTTAAACGAATATGATCAGTTGAATGTGACTTAATAATAGTAGATTAATATGACACGTGTACGATTTCTAAGGGCCTGTGTATCAAGCCTTGTACTCTGCCAGAGTACCAAATAACTCCCCTTGACCAAATATCCAGCCACATTCATTCCTCTTGGGAGTCTCGACTCTCTCTATTACAAACGACTGTATCTGCGAAATCCAATTCAAATCTTCGTCAAAACCCTATCTCTGCAATTGATTTTTTGTGGGTTTTTTTCCTTTTTTTCATCATGGCTTCATCTCATCCAGTTCAGAAATCAGAGGAAGAATGGAAGGCGATACTTTCTCCGGAGCAGTTTCGGATTCTGAGGGAGAAAGGAACAGAGTAAGATTGATGAAGAACAAAAAAACATCTTTTTTTTTTTTGTTATTGTTATTTTCTATCTGAGAATTTTTTATGGGTTTCTTTTAGTTTTGGGTCGCTTTGGATTTTTTTCTAATCGGAATTCAATAACCCATTTGCTGAATTCATGTGATTTAGGATGTTGATGTTCCTATTTGATAATTGCCTTTGATTTAGAGGTGTTTGTGATTGGATCTTTTGCTGAACTGTACAATTGACAACAGCAAGTGTTTCGATGGGGTTTTGATGTTTTCGATGTTGAAAATTGAGATTTTGGGATATAATGGCCTGTTTGGGGGACGCCGAATTATCATTTTTGGTCGTCTATGAGGAATGAGCTGATACTGTTGATCGAATAATATTCATAGATCCGACCGATATAGAACGATCCTTCATAACTGTCTTTCCCGCTTTGAATTTTGTTTTGAATTTGTCCTCCCTCTTCCTAACTGCTTATACTTGTTAACATTTTGAAACTGAAGCTTCCCTGCTCCCGCACTGAAATCTTTTGCTGCTTTCTGCAACTACAACCATGACAAGGCTATGACGATGATGATCATGATCATGATAACCATGTGTACGCACTCAGTTTGGGTTGAGAATGTGCAAAGAATTGAGTTTTTATTATTGTGAAAGGATGTAATTCCGATGTGTACAACTTTCATTTAGTGGGTTCTTTGTTGCAAGTTGGAAATGTGTTGCAGTAGAGTTGCGGCTCCTTAATGGCTGTGGCTGCATTTCTGATGGATTTCTCCACCTTTTATAAGCTTTGAAGGTTGTTAAAAGTGACAAGAATCCAGAGCTCAAGTGGTAGACTGAGTGAAGATAACCTTGTTTCAACACTTGAGGTCTTGGCATCGATTCCCAAGTGGGGGTGGCTAACATTGTGGTGTGACTAAGAGTGTGGGTGGGTGTACTAACAGTGGGGTGTATGTACTGACCCTAATAATAATAAAAAAAAAAAAAGAAGAAGAAAGGAAAGGAAAAAAAAAGAGTGACAAGAATCATTTCCTGCACATGTTTGTTTTGTAGGTGGCAGTTAGAACTGCCTACAATGGAACGTGTGTCAAGGCTGTCACAGGGGCTGTCTCGTGCCCTGGGTGTTGTTTGTGATGCGCCTTGAGCCATATTGTCCATTGGCAGGCTTTGTTCTATCACATCAGTTCTTTGGGAACTTGGTTTTGGGTTTTTTTTTGTTAAGTCGTGTACTTGCTGCATCTGCATGGACATCCTCAGCGTGCTTTCGAACCTCTAGAATGTCCTTGGATGCTGTGGAAGATGACATGAGAATTGATATGGGGTGAGTTGGACACTTTGAATGGCCTCGGGCTCTTGGTCATCGTCATATTCGGCTGCTATGTAAGATCAACAAAAAAGGCATGGTGTCATGCGCCGCAAGCTTGTTTGCGCTAGCATGGAAGTTGCATACTATAAATTGTTATTCCCGAGTACAAAAATTAATAACAATAATAACACAAATTAATGACAAAATAATAACTGAAATATAAGATGGGATTGAATGCACCTGGATTGACGTCAGAAAGTAAATTGCAATGGAAATAGAATAAAGAATCAGTGGAGGCGCGGATCCATGACGCTTTCCTGAAGACTATTCGCGCCTCTTTCTTAACCAATTTCTGGAGAAACTGAAGTAGCTGCGAAAGCCCTTGGGATACAACCACCAGCCAACAAACGTTTGCTGACTACTCCAATTAGTGGCCGATGCTCATGAAAGAAAATGATTACTCAAAGAAAACAGCAAAAGAAATTGTTCCTATTTTGAACAAATAAAAAAGAGGCAAAACTTTCTTTTTCAGGAAGGTGTTCTGCTGCGATCAGATCTGTCTCTGGATTACCGAAACTACACTATATATATAGAAAATATTAGGGCGGATTGGATGGACACGTGGCACATACGTGTCTTCCAACGTCGCCTAATCTCACCACGTTGCAGAGACGTGCAATGATCTACCAAATGAATCGGTCAGCAGCAGACTACCGTAAGAATCGGTCAAAGGAAGAAAAAATAAAAAACGGAAAACAAAAGATATCATGTAGACAAAGCCAAAGCCCGGGCACGGGCACGGCACGCACGCGGCGCGGCGGGCGAGCGCGCGCGCGCGTAGTCTATAGCATAGTAATCCCAAGAGAATAACAAAAGGTATGCAAACACACTTATATATAAGGTGAAGAAGTTCTCAACTTTTTCCAATGTGGGACTATGTTTCAAGCAAAAAGCAAGACACTTTTCTCTTCAAAAAAGATAGTTTTTAAAAAACAATAACAACCCAACATAAATTGGATGGAAAAAAGAGAGAAGAGTGAGAGGGGAACGTGAGAGAAGGGAGAGATCTTTCATATCCTCCCTCTTTTCTTAATGCTTATTCATAGAAGACAATATTAACAAGGAGAGAAGATTGTTTACAATAGGAACCAAAAGAGATAAGAAGATAAAATCTAACCCTAATCCTATATATGGTACACACCAAGTGCACGTGAATCTGTGTACACTTGTAGTTGCACATGAATTTGCGTACACTAACACTCTCTCTCTCTCTCAAGCTGGCGCATGGATATCATTTATGTGACATGTCAAGCTTGATATCGATGTTTTTGAGGCATACTGTTGATGTGGCTTTGGTGAAGACAAGGGAACCATCAACCAATCTAATATTACCTACGATAGGAGAGTACAAAGTACATCCATTGTTTGTACTCCTAATGTGGTCAAATGCCCTGAACCCATGATCTAGGATGTTCAAGAGATGTGATTCATTGTTGTAGATGTACCTGATTGCCTTATCTGGTTAGTGGTGGAAATGGAGGCTTCGAGAGCTGCCACTTATTGTGTAGCTCATTGATGGTTTTGTCTCTTGGGTCTTGGTCATTATGGGTGGAAGGTTCTTTAGTAATGCTCACATTAGCAGAAGACTTTGTTTTGATGTCCTTTGGTTGAAGCTTAAGATGAAGGTACCCAACAATATTTTTTTTAGATGTTTTTTTCTACAGCGTGTGCATTGGAGCTTGTATTTGTCCTCGCCCAGTTCCTTGCCCCTCAGTACTTTTAGAGTCCATGGTCAAGGCAAGGCTAATCATTCTGGAAGGATGGCTTGGTAGATTCCATTGTCTAGCCTTTTTTGCGTATGTATATAGATTCGAGGGTGGGAAGAGATTTTCCAAGGATCTGTATATGTTGAGGTTCAAAGTTTGAATGAAGACCAATGAGAAACTTAAATATTTTAAGTTGTTTGATTTGATTTTTCATCCAATTCTAGAATAACTATTTAATGGTTATCTAATTCCTCTCATTTTTTGTTCAAGTTAGCAAAGTACTCTTTTAAGGTTCCATCATTTGTTTGATATTTTTAATCTCTATGAGGAATTGATAAATGTGTGCTAAGTTTTCTTCTGGGTGAGAGTATAGTTTTGCTACTTTAGCTCATACATCTTTTGTGATTTACAAGAGATAAAGACCATGACTGATGTTAGGTTGCATAGAATTTAACAACCAAGACATCACAAGCATAAGTGGGATCATCAAGGTTGCGTTGTTTTTTTATTCCTGTAATGTATCCTAGTCTTTTTTGTGCTCTAATATACATCTGAGCTGCTTGGGACCACTCCAAATAATTTGTGCCATCTAGTTTTATTGTAGTTATCCTAAGACTAGGGTTATCCATTTATTTGGATGGAATATGAGTTTGTTTATTATCTCTCATATAGATAGAAATTTTAGGGTTGGCAATAGGTATAAAAAACAGATAGAAACTTTTTGAGGCCTGGCAATTGTCTACGTGTTAGATCTGGCACTAGTTAATGGTCCACGAGGGCTTATCTGGCGACTGTTGGTGGTCCAAATGGTCCAGGAAGCAGATCTAACGGTGGATGGAGACACATACCTCAAATCAGACACCAATAGATGGTCCACAAGGATTTTCGGCGACATATGAGGCCCCAGATGAGAGGCCAACGATTGCGGAGGGGCCATTGGATGTTTCTGACGACTGTGGAGGGGCTCTTGGTGGTTTCTGGCAACTATGAAGGATTCTGTGGATCTTTCTGTTGGCCAGATCTGTTGCCAGAATGGGGTTCCGACTTTGTGAAGAGGACTTCCAGCAGTATATGGCGATGCTAGGGGGTTCTTGGTGCAACTCTAGTGCCAGAATCGAGTTCCAACAAGGTCTCCAGTGACGTTGGACTGTTTTGGACCCTAAAAACTAGCTGGAAGATGATTTTGGTGAGATTAAGAGGCTTTTCTGGTGAGATTTACAGTTAGGGAAGCTGCAATTCCTCCTTCTAGAATCCATATAGAAGGACTGGTGGAAAATCCCTTTCAGATGGATCAACAATGCATTATAGTTGCATCTGTAGGATGGTGATGGAAGGATTTTCTTGCTTCACCATCTTATAGATGGAAGAACAAAAAACTGTGGTTGACTTTCAAAATTGAGGTTCTCTACAGAGGATGGAAAGGGGAAAGAAGAATGCTTGGAAGAGGAAAAGGATTGGATCAGTAATGCTCTAATACCATGTAAACCAGATGGAAAAGAGAGGAGTGAGATGAGAAAGAGGGAAGAGAACGGGAGAGTAGTGTTCGAAGCTTTCGGTATCGCTACAAGTTTTGCTAGTTGGGGATACGGAAACAATATCGATATCACCGATAATATCACTGATAACGAAAAATGAGGGGGAAAGGGGAAAAGTGTTGTAATTTTTCAGTGAAACCTCAGGGGATGCTAAAATACACATATTTGCATGTTTAGGAATAAAAAAAATGCATACATAATAGGTTTCTATTTAATGGGGGCTTAAAAGCATGTGCTGTTGCAACAAATCAGTCCAACCATCTCATCAATCCCATCTATCCATCCAACCTCTAACCTTCCATTCAAACATCCATTAATATTTCAGAATATTGGTAACACAATATTTCCCAACAAATTGTTGACAACTTAAAAGAAACGAAAGATTGTGGTCTCAATATTGCCATGTTGCGATAATGATGATATTGTGATTTTATCAATATTACTGTCGACAAATTGAACTTTGCATACAACCATGCGCCCATAAAAAAATATGCAATGGGAATTTTTTAATATCGATATTTTTGGCGATATCGATACATTGGCAATATTATTGAAATATTGCAGATACATTGGCGATACAAGCGACACCTGGAATTTACACAGTCGAAAATATTGGTGATACGCCGACGGTATCAATGCACAGTCAATACAAGTGACACCTGGAATTTACACAGTTGAAAATATTGACGATATTGATACATTGGTGATATTTAGCGATACATCGCCGATGCCTAGAGTTTATGATACTATCAATCTTATCGGTATTGCTACCGGTGTTATCGGTATCGCTGAGCTAGAGATAGAGATAATATCAAGGATATTTCAATAATATCGGAGATAATTCACAGTGCGTGAGAGAAGGGAGAGATCTTTCATATCCTCCCTCTCTCCTTAATTCTTTATTCATAGAAGAGATTAACAAGGAGAGAAGACTGTTTACAATAGGAAACTAAAAGAGATAAGAAGATACGAGTTGATTAGGAAATCTAAACCTAATGCTATATATAGTACACCACAGGTGCCTGTGAATCTATGTACACTGCTGGTGGCACACGAATCTGTGTACACTAACATAGACAACGGCAAAGATTAGCTTTTTTTCCTTCTACCTAAATGAAAGAGGATGCAGATGTAGTTTACAGTCATCAATAATTGCACATCAAGGACTGTACCTGCAGCTTCTTCAAGCTTTCAGTCATCAAAGCCAATGTTTGATGAGTTCCCATGGAACAACACAGGATTTTTTCTTGAGTTAAGCGTTGAGAACTGTTTGATGAAGTTGATCTTCTTCTGGTAGTTTCGCATTCAATAGTATCCTCGCGCAGTGGGGCATTAGAGATATCTCTTTAGTTGCTTAGCATCAAAGGCATCTCTTTAATTGTTGAGCATTAGAGGCATCTATATAACAATTTGCATCAGAGCAATCCTGTAGCATTAGTGGACAAGGAAAGTTATAGCACTGTACAGATTAAAAATATCTCCTAGTTACAAAACATAAAGACTTCTTTTGTAGCTGATGAGCGTGTAGCTCTTGTTGCCACGGGGTATGAAGAAGTTGTGAAGCATTGAAGAAGTTGTTGCAGTAAGATTTGTTCATGCTGAAGTATTATGATGGGGCCGATCTCCCTTGTGAAGTAACCCCATGACGGGACTTTGAGATTTGTCACTCGTAGGATTTTGTTTCAGTGGTATGACTCTGCATGGGCTTTCCATGCATACCCATTAGACTCATGAATTCAGGTAATGGCTACAAGGGAGAAATAGAAAGCAAACAGTAGCCAACCAGGGATGGATGTAAACTCATAAGGTACTGTGGCTAGGGCTAATCGTGCAGGTCTTATTGTGGAGGTTTTGATCTTATCTTGGATAGGGCTTTTCCCTCATATCCATTGAGAATTTGTTTTGGTGATACTTTCTAAAAGGCTTTCCCCACAAACCCAAGGTTTTGGTTGAAACATGTTAAGGGTTGTTATCATCTAATCTTGGAGTTTCGGTTTTATTTGGACTTGTCTTCAGCTCCAATCTTGTATCCTTTGAAATATTGGTCAGATTTAAGGGCTCCTCCCAAATACCCACTTAAGTATCGGTTTTAAAAAATGATTCCAAAGCGTCAAAGATTACTTGAACATATAAAAAATTTCAAAACAAAGGATATTGCTCTGCATGCGAGTTAAATTTGTAGTCATAAGACTCATAACTCATAAGGAAAAAGTTTAAACCTTAAATATAGTAGAAATTTTAAAACCAAGGATCTCCCTACATGAGTTAATTGTAATTATAGGGAAAAGTTCCAAAACCTCAAAAGTATGAGAAATTTAGAGACAATGTAAATTGCTCCCTAACCTTGAACAAAAAGAAGAAGCTCCCTACGTCAGTTAATTTGTAATTGTCAAAATATCAAACATAGGATTAGTTTTCAAAACAAAGGAAATTGTTCCCTAGGCGAGTTAATTCGTGGTTGTAGGGAAAAGTTTAACCTTAAATATAGGAAAAGTTTTAAAAAATGGATATTGCTCCCCATGTGAGTTATTTTGTAATTATAAGGAGAAGTTCCAAAACCTCTAAAATTGGAGAAGTTTGAAGACAAAAGTTATTGCTCCCTACACCAATTAATTTGTAGTCGTAGGGAGAGGTTTCAAAATATCAAATATAGGAGTTTCAAAACAAAGGAAAATGCTCCCTACACTAGTTAATTCGTAATTGCAGGGAAAAGTTCAAAACCTCAGATATATATAGAAGTTTCAAAGAAAGAATATTGCTCCCTTAGTGAGTAAATTCATAGTCACAGGAAAATTCAAAATCTCGAATAAGTTTCAAGACAAAGGATAATGCTCCATATGCGTGTTAATTCACAGCCAAAAGATATTGGGTTGGTTTGGCTGGTTTTAACCATTTGATAAGTGTTTTTGATTTATAGTGATGAATATTTCTATGCCTGTTTGCTGGATTTATGTGATTTGGGGTTGGTTTGGTTGTTGGACATTTCATAAGTGTGTGATTTTGATGTGTTTATATTGTTTGGTGTGTGGATTTTAATGTAATCTTTTGGTGAGTTTTTATGTGGTTTTGGGTTGTTCTAGTTTGATGCTTTAATTTTTTGCACCATTTTGTTAGATTTGTGTAATTTTATGATAAAACTCATCAATTTGTGTTTTTCTTTTGGTGGAACTTCAGTATTCTGGCCAATGGCATTCTTTTTTACTGGTTGAATTTCAACCCATATGTGGAAATGAGGAATAAATTAGGATTGATTGCCAAAAGTATCCTAGAATGACCGAAGCACCCCAGAATGACCAATTTCAATATCTTGAGTCAATAATTCAGGAGAGTGGAGAAATTGAGAAGGATGTGGCTCGTAGAACCAAGGTTGGGTAGATGAAGTGGCAATGTGGCTCTGGAGTTTTATGTGATTGTTGCATACCAATCAAACTAAGTAGGCGATTTTATAGGATAGCTATATGACTGTCCATGCATTACGGATGAAATGTTGGACAATTAAGGAACATGCTCATGGGATGAGTGTAGATGAGATCGGGATGTTGAGATTGATGAGTGGCAACATGACAAAAGGACATAATTAGAAGCGTTCGACAGAACTTATGAGTAGCACCAATAGTTATAAGATGAGGGAAAGTAGACTTAGATGGTTTGAATATGTGCAACGGAGACCAAGAACTACACCATTTGATTTGGTTCGAGTTGAAGGCTCTAAAAGGGCAAGGGGAAGGCTCATAGGATGTGGGTGGAGGTAGTAAGACAATACTTGATGCGGACATTAGTGGTGCACCCTTTAGAGTATACCAGAGGAGGCGATGTCGCAGATCGAGTGTTGGAGCAGACGAGTTGATGTGGATGGACGCTGGGCCCATTTTCTGACGTGTTACGAGTATGCGAAATGCAGGATCGCGTAGGAGCATTATGACCGCTGGACCATGGAGCGGATTTACGTTTAGGCACTTTTCTGTTTATTTCCTTGTTTCTAGGCGCTTTAGTGTCGTTATTTACTTTAGGCGTTTTTATATTATTTCTTTGGTTTTCAGGCACTTTAGTGCACTTTTTTTTTCGTAGCTTATATATACTGTGAGAAACCCTATTTTGAATTATTGAATGAATAGAAAATTCGTGAGTTTCTTTCTCTTTGTTTGAGAGATTAGGATTTCAGGATTGGCCATCGGGTGTTGAGGATTCCACCCCGGAGTTTCCGTTTTCTCTTCTCTATTTCTTCAAGGTGCGAGGAAAGTTAAGCTTCTTTTAATTCCTAATTCGTACTTCATGAGAACCCATTGCTTTTCGACATACCTCGTCCTTTTCTGAACCCCCCTCCCCCCTCCTTTTTTTGGATACGATCGAAAAGAGGGATGCTTAGCCATGAGAACCGGATCCAAACTTGATTGTGAACCGGATCCTCCCTGTTTTACGATTTTACATGGTTTTATGCTAAGGGGCATGATCCGGACGGACAGATCTCATCTTCGTGTTGAGATTTGTTAGTTTCCTTTGATTGAAAGTAGTTAGTTTCGTAATTTTATTATTTGAATATCTTCCAATTGAATATACATGCATCTAGGGTTAGGTCATCGCATGCCCCTGCATCAATACTTAAAGACATGGTTTAATAGAGGATCGGTGTTTTAAATAGCGAATAGTGTCCTATAGCACTCACCCTTCTGAAGCATGAGACGTCAGCTACATAACTTGTCCCGTCAGCTACATGCTACTTCTAGATTTTGAATTAAGGTTGCACCAAATATCATAAAATTTCATCAACCAAACACATCCTAAGATAATACGAAAAATAGAGCAAATATTAACTATAAAGATAAAGAAATAATAATAACAGGTTACCTATATTATTATACTAAAATCATTGAAAACATTAAGTAATTTTTATTGGAAATGGAAAATGTAACAAATCTTTGAAAACTTTTGTTAATTTTAATGTTTAGTGAAAGAGAACTTGTAGTGTAAGCTACATAGCGTGTGATTTAAGGCTACATAGCATGTAGCATCTGCTAATTAGCATTGTAGCATAGGCTACATGTGACTTAAGCTATTTTCATGAGCTACGCTACATGAAGGCTAAGCTATGCTACGTAGTGTAAGCTATTTAAAACATTACTGAGGATATGGTCCATGATAGACTGGAATGGCGGAATGGGGTTTGTGTATCCTAACCCCACTTAGTTGGGAAAGGCTCAGATGATGATGGCGGCGGCGGCGGCGATGATGCATTCATTTGAATTTGGGTTGTTCAGGAGTAGGTGTTGGGTTCTGGTGTACTTGGATATTGAATTTATGTGATTTTTTGTTATGTTTCGCCTTTGATTTACCAATATTCTTCTACTTCGGTTGTTGGCTTTGTTTTTGCTTATTTCTCGATGGCATGCACTCCAAAACATCCCAATCATTCAACCCCCCCCCCCCCCCCCCCCCCCCAAAAAAAAAAAAAAAAAAGAAAAATCATACACATGTCGTGTGTATAGTGATTAGAAACATTAATTTGGTGGGTGACGATGTGGATGGGCCATATATCAGTATTGAGGCGATAGAGCTATGGTAGTCATCCAATCAGTAGCCCACAAATGAATGGTTAATAAAACATTCAGCAGAAGTTGATAAAGGGCATGCACTAAACAACTAAAACTCACGTTTAAACAGATCATCCATCAACACAATTTTTTGGGCTAGAAACATCTGTTTAGTGCCCTACCAGATCAATGGTTCAGAGATACATCCCATTTATGTAGTGGGGGCCATGAACTTCCACAAAATGTGCCCCAGAAAAGTATTTCTCTTCCATAATGTTGTGTCTTGGGTTCTTTTGTTGTTAAACTCAGTTGGGCACTGTTGAGTGTATGTGATATTGGTTATTTTGTTTGTTTACTCTTGCCATTTTCATCGACCATGCTCTATGGTTTTCAGATCATTTATTGATTAGTAGTTAAGTGGTTGAGTTTTGATTTACATATTTCGGTAGTTTTTGTGTGATCTGGTGTGATGTTGGAACTTTTAGTTGTGTCTTGGTTTGTTCCGATGACCCATTTCATCAATCAGCTTCTTGTAGAGGATGGACGAATGTGTTCAACCTCTACTTAGATTTGAATATTGGCTAGAGGGTAATATCTTCTTTTTTCCTTTCATGTCTTGATTTGGCATTGTATTTGTTGCTGTTATGATTGCCCCTTGTATTCCTTCAATTCATGCTTATGATTTTTTGGCAGCTTTCCCTCGCATTTATTTTTGTTCTCCTTGCTTGGATTCTTTGGCCGATAAAAGGGTATGAATGGGGAAATGGTATTCAGCTCGTGCTGCATAAAGCTCCTATGCAGGTCCCTCCTCAAGCAGCACGTGTAAACATATGGTGATCACTACTGATAAGGACCGTTGAGCTGGTGGACTACTGTGTGTATGGGCTAAGGCCAAAAATCATAGTGATTGGATAATTCTTACAATCAGGTTGTGAATTGTAATGATCCACTGCTCTTGCCATTCCTTTTGCAGGTCACTTGTCAATGGTTGTGATAGTTCACTCCCCTTGATTTTTGGTATATGGGCTATCTTCTTGATGGCCCACAGAACAACGGTCCTGATCTACCATGTGTTTGCCATGCGTATGGTGAGGAGGGCACTGCACAGAATTATGCAGTGCACTTTGCAATGTTGCATTGCCAGCATTGCTCGAATGGGTATTCTTGGATCTAGTTCTTGCAATGAGATGTCTAACTGATTCCCTAGTTCAAAATGTGGGATTCATCTTTGCTATGTATGCTCATGAAATAACTTGGTTCAGAGCATGAGGTTTGCTCTATGCATTTGAACGGATGTTTACTAGAATCATGGTCACAATCATCAGCTACGTTTGGAAATTGCAGTTTATTCATTTCAAGACTTCTGACCGTCCAAAGGGACTTGAACGGCTGTGTTTTAATTAAATAGGAATATTAGAAACCACGAATCCAAAAAAAAAAATGTAGATTTGGTGTTTTGAGTCTAGTAAATGTACAGCTCCATCGTTTTGGTTATTCAAAAGTTGCATGTGTAATGCATGCAAAGAGTTTATTAGCAAATCGTGGGAGAGAGGAAAGGGGAAGCGGCTGTCAAAAGTAGGTTTCTTTTGGTGAACTAGATTTTTACAATAATTCATCACCATTTTTAAAATGTTGGCGACTCCTCGACCATACACATGGCACAGTTGGAAGCCAATCCAGGCCATCCAAATCTCTGATCTAATTGTTGATGGAGAATAGCCTAGAAAACTACACTAAGAGCATGATATTTACCATCTGATTTTGCCCTTGGATTTTGGACCACTCACTATTGTACTTCTAATGATCCATGTGATAACCATCAATTGGATGATTAGGATTGCTTGGTTGGTGTGATCTTAGAGGATGCCCCATCCATAATGTGCCACACTATTTGGGTAATGTGGATGGCCATAATGAATGCCACTTGCAAGGCAAGGGGAGAGTTTTGTAAGTTGCTGCATATGTTTCTAAAAGTAGGTTTCTGTTGGAGAGATGCGCTTAGCAGATGGCTGGCTTCATCTAATTACCTCATTGCCCTTTCTTTTGCCTAAAGCCCCTTCCCATGTCCTTATTAATACAAATTTAGCCATTGGAAAAGCTACTTGCATAAAAAAAATTGCCCCTGGTGGCTCACATTATGTATGGTAGACATAAATTGTATTTCAATCTTACTGTTATCCAAATATAGTGTCTTAATTTCTTCAGACGCCTCTAGGAAACAAGTCAATCCTAATCTTCCTCTGAAGGTATTTGTTTTGGATTTGAGGGCCTCTCCCCCACTCCCCCCTCTCTTCGCTCGCGCACATTAGGTACTTGATTTGGAATTGTAATGTTTTTGAGATTCCAATGGGATTTAGGTCACTGGAGGCGCCCCCCCCCCCCCCCCCCCCCCCCCCCCCACACACACACACACACACACACACACACACTTCTGTGTGCACGCGCATGTGCGTGTGTGTGTCTAGAAGAGAGATTTGCAATTGTAATGATTTTGAGATTTCCATGGGATTTAACTCCCCCCCTCCCTTGATGCCTTTGACAGGCGCTATAGTTTTGATATGGGATAGACCCACGGATATGAAAATCAGTTACTGTATCAATCACCCCGTTATTTTGTACGGGGGTGAACCAATCTGTTTCATCTCCCTCCCTCCATAAACGGATGAATATTTTATTGATGCCTTTGACGGACGCTATGGTTTTGATATGGGATAAACCCATGGATATGAAAGTCGTTACTGTATCAATCACCCCTGTTCCATGATATGGAGGTGAACCAATCTGTTTCAAAAGAAAAAGGGCCATCGACTGATGTAGATATAGGCTGTTACACCTTGTATCAGCATTGATATGGCTGATACGGCCATAAAGGGCCCATTTCTTCTTCTTCTTTTTTCCCACTTTTCTCTAGCTTTTTTACTTGTTTCTTCATTTCAACTGTGAATGAAGCTTAAAAAATCACTTTATACTAGATCTAGGCTTATTTTGGGGATCAAAACACAAGATTTGAGTGATATTCTTGAAGCGGAATGGATCATTTTAGTAAAAATTAGAAGGGAAAAACTATCACTGTGTCATCTTTTGTTGTATATCAATATAATGGGCACTGATTTAACTCCCCCCCTCCCTTGATGCCTTTGACAGGCGCTATAGTTTTGATATGGGATAGACCCACGGATATGAAAATCAGTTACTGTATCAATCACCCCGTTATGTTGTACGGGGGTGAACCAATCTGTTTCATCTCCCTCCCTCCATAAACGGATGAATATTTTATTGATGCCTTTGACGGACGCTATGGTTTTGATATGGGATAAACCCATGGATATGAAAGTCGTTACTGTATCAATCACCCCTGTTCCATGATATGGAGGTGAACCAATCTGTTTCAAAAGAAAAAGGGCCATCGACTGATGTAGATATAGGCTGTTACACCTTGTATCAGCATTGATATGGCTGATACGGCCATAAAGGGCCCATTTCTTCTTCTTCTTTTTTCCCACTTTTCTCTAGCTTTTTTACTTGTTTCTTCATTTCAACTGTGAATGAAGCTTAAAAAATCACTTTATACTAGATCTAGGCTTATTTTGGGGATCAAAACACAAGATTTGAGTGATATTCTTGAAGCGGAATGGATCATTTTAGTAAAAATTAGAAGGGAAAAACTATCACTGTGTCATCTTTTGTTGTATATCAATATAATGGGCACTGATTTATAAATCATGACTGATTTGTGTTTGACTAGGGCCTATTTTGTTGACTATTAGCAGATCAAGTGGACAGACAACATTCTTATCAAAGGCCGGTCTGATGCACCATTGAATACATGTTAAAAACATGAAAAATAAAATAATAGATTCCATTATTTTACGTTCTCTTCCCATTTTCTTGTTAATGTTTCAAAAATGTTGGGCAAACAAAATTTTGGTTGATATGGGTCCGGTACGGTCCTAGATGCCCCCTATTGTATTGTTTTTAGGCCCGGCCAATACACCAACTGATACTGTTATTTAAAACATTGGATAAGCCCCTCAATGGTTTGTCCTACCTATCATCACAAATAGTTCCATCTATGATTTGCAAGCCAATACTATGTAGTGTCCATGCACATGCGAGGTGTGGCGTTTCATACATGTGGAGTACATGGTTCAGTGATCCAAATTGCTGATATGGTGGGGCCCACTGTGGACTGGTGTGTCCCTAAAATTTCAGCTTGAAACGTCACAATTCACAATCCTTATCCTTGGCTTAAAAATAGATGATTAAAAAAAATGCTGCAAGTGTCTACATTCAATTGAAATAGGCTGAAGATCCAAGGGTTAGATCTTACAATCTGGGTTTTGCAGCATCTCCCATCAATGTGGGTACTGTCGGATCAACTGTCTTGATCATTGAATATGAGAAATTATAATTAATTCCTTTTTACAGAAATATACCTTGTTTGGAAATCTAACACTCTTATTGTGCAGGTTACGGGGCACTGGGGAGTATGACAAGTTCTTTGATGATGGTATATACAATTGCATGGGCTGCGGAACTCCACTCTATAAATCCAGTACCAAATTCAACTCAGGCTGTGGCTGGCCTGCTTTCTTCGAGGGTCTCCCTGGAGCCATAACTCGCACTGTATGCTTCTTTATTGCTTGAGTTAGTTTTCTCCATCGTCACTTAGGCGTTGCCACTTAAAAATGAGTTTGTCTCATTTTAGTTAACAGTAATTATATATTAGAGATTTGGGCAAGGATTGAATACACGCTGTGTGATGGACATTCACACCGTGCATTTGGTAGGTCCCCTCTGGGTTATGGGCTGTGCCAAAAGTCAGCCGTATCTGGGAACTTGAATTTTGGAATGGCCTAAAATTTGGTGTGACCTGTCATCGAAGTGGGACACAGACAATGGATGTGCTGGATGTCTAAACCACATCTCACTAGGCCATATATACAATCAGGAAGGTTTCAATGGGCGTGCATCCACTTTCAACTGTTGTCTGTGGTGTGGCCCACCTAAGTTTGGATTAGCCTGGTTTTTAGGCCCATGTCTCACTGTGGAAGGTGCATCTGATTGATAGGATGGATGTCCATCACACATCATGGTGGGTCCCACAAAGCTGACCTCATGTGTGTGTGTGTGTACTGTTAAAGAAAAAACAAAGTTAGATGTATGTATAAGTTTTTGATAGGTAAGCTGGATCTGAATATGAGATCTGTGTTGAAACACCGTTTCCCATTGAGCCATGGGCTCGAACATATTTAAAGGTGCGTTTGACTGTCCAAACATCCTATAATTTCATAATATTTTGTACCGAATTTGACTGATTAATCATAAACCATCATAAAATTTCATGATATTTGGTGAACCAAACACATCCTAAACTATGATCTCTAAATACGTAATTACCGTCAACTAAAATGAGATGAAATAATTTTTAAGTGGCAACCTAACAGGAACTTGGTTTCTTGATTATGTGCATGCATTAAATTTATTTAGGGGCCATTTAATATTCATAAGGGCGTCAAAGGGTCATGAAACTTGGGACAGGCCCAAACATGTTGGGTCTTGCAGACTCCTAAAGCCGAATGGGTCAATATGGATTTGAAATTTCAGGTCTGATTAGTTATCAGGTTGGGCTTGGGTCAAGGTTATTAACCTATTCGGTTTGGTCAGGCTGGGCTTGACAAACATTTAATTGTATTGAGCTTTGACCCATTTTGGGGCCGGGTGGGGCTTGGGGCTTGGGCTCAGGCATTTCAGTTTTGGTTTGTGCTCGAGATGACCTTGACCTGCTGTGGGCCTTGCCCGCTGGCATCTCTAATGATAATCCCGTACTCATCACGCACCAGCATTGTGCACATTGCATACTCGAGCCTCATTTAAAACCATACGACTCCTTTGTAGCCATTGTGGATGGAACTTTATGGAAATCATACTGTAAACTGATGATCCCAACTACCTGTATGGCTACCATCACATGGATGGTTAAAATTAGTAGTTTAGGTTTGCATACTCAGAGGTTAGAATTGCCTAACGAATGTTATTTTAGGCCTCCCCATCCAAAGTGGGGGCCTACCATTTGGATGGTTTGTATTGTTGTACATGTATCCTGATTCCTGACTGACAATGTGTCATATTGTGTGCTGTGATGGCCAATATGGGGCAGTAAAGGCCGTTACATAAAGATAATGGTGGCAACCATTACACGTTGCAGAAAAAAATAACCTGTAACGGCCCGTTCGTCACCTGTAAAGGCTGTAACGGTCCATTATGGGGCCAATACGGGTTTTTGTTTTTGTTTTTTTTTTCGAACAAAAAAAGAGACTGCAACGGCCATTACGAGAGCAACAACGGCTATTACAACCTGTATTGTAAAGGTAATTGTGGTGATTGTTACGGTCACTGTTTCCATTACAAAATACCTTGATATGTGTACTTGGGTATGGGTCGCCGTGCCCCACCACGGTATCAGTGTTTATTGTTTGTTAACAAGATTATTTCTTCTTCTTTTTTTTCTCCTTTTTTGTTTTCAGCCGGATCCAGATGGACGGAGGACGGAAATCACGTGCACGGCTTGTGGTGGGCACTTGGGTCATGTATTTAAAGGTGAGGGATTTCAGACACCTACCGACGAACGCCATTGCGTCAATAGCGTTTCGATCAAATTCGTTCCTGCTTAAGCTATCCATCCTGCGACTCCATGGAGTTTTGTCTCGGTTTCCATTTCCTGTGTAAGCAATACCAGTATATTTTCAGGTACAACTTGTCTCTGTGAAATGAATACTTGTAGAACTTTGTTTACTAGCTGCCGAGACGAACACTGGTTGATGGAAAACTATCTACACATATGCACCAACATGGTACGCATGGTGGCATCCAAGCCATCGATCGGGTGGGTCTGTTTGTGCCCAAAATCAGACCAGCCCACTATGTTAGAAACAAAGGGATAGCTTAATAAACTTAGCTGTTTCTTGGCCATCCGTTTACTATCTCAACTGACAGGACTGAGTTTTGGTCAAGGGTGTCTGCTTGGTGGGACCCATCTGATGGATGGGTAAGATTTTTCCGTGTGCCACTTTGGCACATGGGTGGAGTGTAGATGGCTCCCATATGCACGTGCATGGGCTTAGCAAAGCTCCTATAACCAAGACGACTATCTAAGTCTGTGTTTGGATGCACTATTGAAATGAATTGCGATAACCGGTTTGGTGGAGAGGAAATGGTGAAATGGCAATCTTCTTTAGCATTCTAAACGACGAAGGTTACTGCAATTTTGTAGCTTGATGATTGTGATTTGGACCCCACCACTTGACTATGATTACTAGACAGGTGATTGCAATTTGGAACTAAATTATTGCAATACAACTCAATAGCGCATCCAAACGCAGCCCAACTTGGTGGCTGAAGTAAATGAGTCCTTTCTTTCTTAAGGGAAGCTGGTGATGGGCTGGATCCAAAGATCAACATCAATTGGACATTCAAAACATTCATTTGAATGGTCCAAATTGATTTTGAAGAAATCCCAACCGTTGATTTAGACCATTAATCATGTTTATCTCACAGTTTAATGATTTAATCAATTGCGAGCATTTTGACTGTCTATATTGAGTATCAAGTGGACCCCACCTCTGATTGCCTGTGCCTCCAAAATCTCCTTGATTGGATGATAACCAGGTGAGGTATGATGTCGAGATCGACGGTAAAGATCCATTTTAATTTCAATGAAAATTGAAATTAATCTTGATCGTCCATCATGTGCTCACTACCTTGGATTGAACGTGCCTATCGATGTTCATTTTGATTCAACAATCGTGACCGTTAGATGAATGGTCCCCAGATGTGAAATCTAAATCAATGACAAAGATATCCAATCATCAATCTGGATCCTCCATTAGTGATATGAGAAATGACAAGATGCAAGAACACCCGTCCAAGAATGATGCCATTTTCGTGTAATCGGGTTTGGCAAAAGTGGGCCGTGGATTAGTGATCCAAACCGTTCGTCTGTTGGGTCCCACTCTTTGTGGGCCACTCGTATAAAATCTCCCAAATCAGATAATCCTACACCAATCTTGGGGCTTTTCTCCGTTGAATTTCGTCCTCCGTACTGTTTCCCATCTTGACCGTACATTTGAAGGCCACACTTTGAAAGGTTTAGATTGTCTAGGAACCCCTCATCTAACTCTTCTTGATCATCTGCTTGAGGGCCACAAATTGAAAGGTTAGGATTGTCCTGTCAATGAGATCTTCAGCTTACATGGTTAGCACGCTGGTTCAATGATCCAAACCGTTAATACCATGGAACTCACCGTTGGTTCACGAAAATCCAATCCAAGCTTCCTCTTTCTTTCATTGAGAGGCGAAAGATTGTTCCATCTTGGGAGGATTTTGCTGCATGAACCATTCATGGTGGTTCCATATAGTTTATTTACACCGACCTATCATGGCGGTTCCATATAGTTTATTTACACCGACCTATCATGGCCAGATCCAACGAATGAGACGTCACCACGTGTCAACACCTTCACATGATATTGTGGGGGAGGGGAAGGAAGATTGTAAAGATAAAGAGGATGTCTTCGCTTGAAACACGTGTTACATACTTTGGAGAAGTACACGCACGACCAAAATTCTAAAGGAGGCAGTCATTTTCTTGTAGTTGTCATTGAAGAATATAGGCTATTTATACTATAGGCAGAGTGCATGCGTAGCTGACACATGATTAGATATAATTGGCTGCTCGCATTGGGAATTGTCAAGAATAGCCTCGTTCTAAGTTAGAATGTTAGTCGGTAGGGCTCTCAAATGGGTTGGATTTGAATCGGATCCAGTTGGATCCAGCTCCAAGTCCATATATCTATAGATGGATTCAGATCCAACTCAGATCCAAAAGGTGATATCCATATCTGGATCGTATTAGGATCAACTTGGATCCAGCAATTCGAATCCAAAAGGTGATATCCATATCCGATCCATTTATAAAGTGTTAGATCCATGTCCGATACAAAATCCATGTAACCATTAGATTCGGGTCAGATCTAGGTCCGAATCCACCCCCATTACAAACCTAAAACGTATATAATATAATATATTTAATTTAGTAGAAAAATTATGCAAATCCCATTGTTTAAAATAATTTGGAAAATGGATGGCAGCATGAATATCACATATGTGGTAAGGTGACAATGAGTCAAATCTTAATCGGATTCGAATCAAACTCGGATATGTTCCTATGAATCCAAATCTACTCCATTTAAGTAATTGAACCTGTTTTAAGATCCAAATCTAGTCCATCTAACTAATCAGACTTATTTTAATATCCAAATTCACATTATACCGATTTAGAGCAAATTGATCTCAAATCTGACCTGCTCCATTGAGAGCCCTATTAGTCACCCAAGATTGTTAATTAATTGGCCTTGGCTACACCCACTCACCCTGTTAGGCACATCACAATGTTAGCCACCCCTTACTGGGAATTGATACCATGACCTTAATGTTGAAACACAACTATCTTCACTTAGCATGCCACTTGACGGTGTGACGCCTATCTTAGTTTAACATATATTAGCTTCTCTATTTTTGTCTAGCACAATGTTGTAACAAGTTCAGATTGATTAGCATAAGTTAGTTTAGTTTCAACCACTTCTCTCCAGCATATCGCTACAGCAAGTCGAAATTAATTTTGCTCTTCATCCATGACCTCATTGTTGGATTTCACACTTCTAAGTTCTTAATGATTTCACCAGGTCATACTCAATTGTCCAACCCATGATCGTCTCTCAACCGTCCAGATTCAGGCTATTCTTAACCATCTATGGCCTAATTCCTTGTAATTGGTGGTCGACTAACCGGCCTATCTTCTTATATGTGATCTTAATCTGTGTATTTCGGGGATTGGGGTCACTTGGCTTTTAATTGAAGATCCTAGCCATCCATTGTTCAGTCTGTTGTCTCTATGGCCACATGGTGTATGTTATTTCTTCTTAAAGAAAAATCTATTTGCAGGCAAAAGAATCAGATGGTCACTATGATACAATGGGATGCGGATAGTGTACTGAGTAAACTACGTAAGGCTTACCGTGATGTATGTGTCTTATCCACACCGTCCATCCAATTTTCCAGCAGTGGTAATTGAACGCCTACCGTTGAAAACTTCTTAGGGGCTACAAGTTTTAGGTCAAGCTGATATTTGTGTTTTCCATTCATCCATGTCTGTATAATCTTATGAACAGATTGGATGGCAAATAAACATCACTGTGGGCCCTAGGAAGGTTTCAACGGCAGTGGACGTCATTTTCCCCAGGTGTAGTCTGCTTGACCGTTGGATATGCTTCAATTTTGGGCTCAGGGCATAAAATGAGCTGATAAAAGGGATGGACGGCATGGATAAGATGCATACATACCGGTGGGCCCCAAAGAGTTTACTCAGTACATTATCGGTGTGGGCCCATCATATGAATGGTGTGGATCACTGAACCATGGGTCCACTAATACAAAACTAAGGGTCGCTTGGGACTCAAGGCCTGGCCCACCAAATAACCGGAATATTCCACGCGTCTTGAATGTGGCGGGAACGGATTAGGTGAGACCCCGGATCCACCGAGGTGGGTGGGACACCTGACTGTGGGGCTCACAGTGATGTGTGTGCCTTAATCCACACCGTTGAAACATTTTGAAATCTTATTTTTGTTTATGAATCCAAAAACGAAGCTGACTCAAATCTTATGTGGACCACACCACAGGAAACAAACGTGATAGAATCCTGACCATTAAAAACTTAATGAATTCCACCGGAGTGTTTATTTACCATCCGACCTGTTGATAAGCTGAAAAACACCTAGATGAAGACACCACACAAATATCATCTTCATCCAAAAATTTCTGGACCACAAGAAGTTTTTAATGGTCAATCACCATTATTTCCTGTACTATGGTCTATCTGGGATTCAGAACTTTATCATTTTTTGGATCATACCTTAAAATGAGTTTTCAATATAGATGGACGGTGTGGATGCAGTCACATACATCATGGTGGGCCCCACAGTCGGGGGGATCCGGGGTCTCACCTAATCCGCTCCCGAACATGGCCATGGTAGAAGAATTAACAATCATACGCTCTTCGCACCGAACCAAATACATCACCCATGACGCACGCTTGCCATGTCTCTTCTTTGTATGATACTCTGGTAGCACATGATGCTTCATACTCAGGCACATGATGCTTCACAGAGATGTCTGTAACAAATCCAATCCGTCCATCTGTTTTGAAAGACTACAATTGGATAAGAATTTAAAACTCAAGAAGATCGAAAAGTCAGGTGGGCCATACTACACGAAACAGTCGGATCGAAAACTCAGGATGATATTTGTGCCTACAGTTTATCTGAGTGGTAATAATACTATGAACGGTTTGGATGACATATAAACATTATGGTCAGCTCCAGGAAGGTTTCAACGGTGGACGTTTAGATTCCCACTTTTTCTCTGGTGTGGCCCACATCAGTTTTGGATCTGCCTGATTTTTAGATTGGTGTCCTATTGTGGTCTTTCAAAACAGATGGACGGAGTGGATTTTTCACGGACATCTCTGTGGACCCCACACAGCCCCTGGCACAGGTATACACATGCCATCCGCTTCCCTGATTTTTTGGGCAGGGTATGTGGACAGTGGGCCCAAATCTTGCAACTGAGCACTGTATGCTTACAGTAGTGCTCTCTTTTCTAGCCTACGTGTCACATTTGTAGGGCATACGTAGCGTGAAAAGGGGCGTGGATTGCGCAATGTATGTATTTTATCTAGGCCGTCCATCCACTTTTACTGATCATTGTAGGCCATGAGCCCAAAAATGAGGCAGATACAAGGCTCAAGTGGACCACACCACATGAAGCAGTGGTGATAATGACACCCACCGTTGAAACCTTCCTAGGTCCACCGTGATTTTAATACACAAATATCAGATTAATCAGAAATTCGGTGGATCTCAAGAAATATTTAATGGTGTACGTTCAATCCCCCAAGTGTGGTCCACTTAAGAATTGGATCTGCCTCATGTTTGGGCTCATCTGTTCAAATGTTATGGGAAGATGGATGGACGGCGTGGATAAAACAAATACATCACGTGGTAAACACGAAGAGAGTGTTGTACGGTAAGAATACCGTACAGATGGCAGTAGGTGATAGTTCTCATACGTACGCCGGGATTTGGACAGGCAGAAGAGTAAAAGAATGCGGATTCGGTGGATCTGGAGGACCACCGAGTTCGGTGGATCAGTGACTGTGGGGCCCATTTTTATGTATATATTTTATATACACGCCGTCCATTCGTTTTGCGAGATCATCTTGTGGCATGATCCAAAAAACGAATCAGATCTATGTCTTAGGTGGACCACACAACAGGAACGGTGTTGATTGAATGCCTACCATTAAAATTTTCCTAGGGCCCACCATAATGTTTATTTTCCATCCAACCGGTTGATAAGGTCACAAAAACCTTGATGAAGGTAGAACATAAATATCAGCTTGATCCAAAACTTTTTGTGGGTCCCAATAAGTTTTTAAGGTCAACATTCAATCACCACTGTTTCCTTGGTGTGGTCCACCTAAGACTTGGATCTGCTTCATTTTTGGGATCATGCCTTAAGATGATCTCAAAAATCGGATGAACGGCGTGGATATAAAACATATACATCAAGGTAGGGCCCACAGTCACGGAACCACCTTGTTTCCTTGACCCACCAAATCCGCGTCCAGAGTAAAAAGGGCGGTGCATGTGGCAATCAGGTGGGCCCATGTGTAGATGAGCGGCAGAAAATCAGGCAACTCAACTCATCAAGTGGGCCTAGGTGGATCTCGGGGCCAAATCATCTACACCGTCCATCCCCCACCTGATGCATGCGTCATATCTCCCACACGTATGCCAAGAGAAACACGTGTAGGCTGAGCGAAATCAATGGAGGTAATAATACAATGCACTGTCCAGAGATTGTACGCAACTACACATGCGTCAGGCTTTTTAGCTTTGTAAAAGTGGTGCCAGTTGGATGGTTCCGATCATACCATCAGTGTGGGTTCCCGATGAACGGTTTGGATCTGGAACATGTGCGCCATGCATCTAACACTTCCAAGGTAAGGTGAAAGAGGAACCCTAGGGTGCGTGATCCAGACCGTTCACTCAATGTGCTCCCACAAGAGCGAGGGCGGGGATTGCATAGCGTATTGAGAATACTCTGTGGGGCCCACCTTGATGTATGTGCCTTATCCACACCGTCCATTCGTTTTACCTGATCATTTTAGTGCATGATTATATGATTGAAGCATAGAAAAAGCTCAAGTGGGCCACACCACAAGAAACAGTGGAAATAAAGACACCCACCGTTGAAACCTTCCTACGGCCCACAGTGATGTACATATGTCATCCAGACCATTCATAAGGTCACAAAGACATGGATGAAGGGAAAGCACAAATATCAGCTTGATCCAAAACTTCTGTGGTAGACGTTCAATTCCACTCTTTCATGTGGTGTGGCCCATTTGAGCTTTGTATATACTTCAATTTCCGGTTCATGACCTAAAATGATATGTTAAAATGGATGGACGGTGTGGATAAGACACATACATCATGGTGGGCCCCACAGAGTTTACTCAATCCGCAATCCGAAACCGCACCGATGGCAAAATTTTAGCCGTCCAATTATCAGAACTACTGCAATCCAAACGAATCGATCAAATGAATCTTCGGTTTATGGAACGCGGGGATCACCAGATGAACGGTCAGGATGGCTACACAGATGCTACGGATGTGATGGGGCCACAGCTATTACCTAACCCCGAGCTGAAACAGACTCGTGGACGACGAGGGCGTATAGAGATGACATGCAGCGTGAGTATTTAACCATGGTTAGTTCATCCCAGGCATAAATAGCTAACCATGGTTACTTGGGTGGTTAGCCACAGACAAACATAAAATCCCAAACCAGAGAGAGACAGAGAGAGGGTCTTGAAATGCTCCATTTTTCGATTTTAATCTCCATCTGTTCTTCTTTTTTTGACGATTTCTTCGTCGATCGAGTAAACCAGAACTGAAATCCGGTATGTAGAGATCCATCGGAACTCATTGAGATTTTTTTAAAAAAAAATTTTGCGGATTTTTTTCAATAATTCTTGTATTTTTTCTTGTATTTTTTTTTTTGGTAATAAGTATTCTAGATTTTGCTTCTTTTTTTTTTTTTTTTAATCCTTCTTTGACGAATTTATTATTATTTTTCTGTATTTTTGTTTTTTTTGTTTTTGTGATTAATATATTAGTTATATATTTTTCTTGTTATTTTCGTTGATTTTTTTTTTATTGATTTTATTATCTGGGTATTATATTTTTGATCAGTTTGAGTGTTTTGATGCAGGAAATCGATTTCTATTGTTGAATTGGGTGTTGAAAAGGTATTATTTCTGCCTTTTATTTTGAAGGTATGATTTCTGCCTCTTTTGTCATTGCATTTTTAACTTAGGTATAGATTAATGGATTGAATTCTTGTTAGTTCAGATGAATGTAGTTTCTATTTTCTTTTTATTTTTATAATTTTTTGATATTTTTTGTATTTTGCTTTGTTTTTGATTTTACGATCTTGAAATGGGATTTTTTTGGTGCTGCATTGATGGTTTATAGATTGGGATTGAAGAGGAGGGTGTGTGAAAATTAATGGCAGCGATGGTTGCTAGGGGTAGTAGTCAATTGTCGTCTTCAATTTCAGTCCAAGAAAAGGGAAGTAGGAATAAGAGAAAGTTCCATGCTGATCAACCTCTTGGAGATCCCAATAAACTCCCTCCTCCATCGCAGCCCGAATGCACGGCTTGTGAACTTGAGAAATCCCAAAACAGCCTGGCTCCCGAACAACATGCGGTCTGTGATTTGCATGGTTTTCACCAAGACCAGCTCAATGGGCTTACGTCTGATCGGGGGTCATTGTCGGATTTCGGGTGCGAGCTGCCTAGCGATGAGCTAGAAGTCGAGTTCCGAGATAATGCGGATTGGAGCGATGTCACGGAAACCCAGCTAGAGGAGCTTGTTTTGTGCCATTTGGATACGATTTATAAGACCGCGATTAGAGGGATTGCCACTCATGTCCATAGCGAGGATGTTGCTACGCAGGCTGTAATGAGGCCCGGGCTTTATTATGGTGGTAAGGACATTGTATCGAATATTGTTGATAATGCATTGGCGTTTTTGAGGACCGGGCAAGAGATAGATTCTTCGAAAGATTGTATTTTCGAGGATTTGCAGCAGTTGGAGAAGTACATATTGGTGGAGATGGTTTGTGTGCTTATGGAGGTTTGGCCAACCTTCAGCATGGGGGATGCGATGTGGCGCTTGCTGATCTGTGACATGAACATGTCAGATGCTTGTGCTGTGGATGGCAATCTGTTGGGTAGTTTTGGCAGTGATGAGGCTGCAGGGAGTTCGTCTGTTTCAACGGTTTCACAGGCAAAATCAGAGGCTAATGGGTCTGTTCCAAATGGGCCTGAAGTAAGTGGCGTGAGGCCTAATAAACCAAATAAACTGAACCCAAGTGGGCCTGAACTGCCCCCTGTGGCTGGGATCCCGAATTTACCATCTGCAAGGTTTTCTGCAGTGGGAAATGTGCCTAATCTGGAGAAAGAGTGTGCTGTTTCTTTGGCTGATCATGGGGAGGAATCCTCGTCTTTTACTTCGGACCATGTTCCGACAATGTCTCGATCATCTGCATCTCGATCGTCTTGGCCTGATGATAAAACAGGCGGAGGTAGAAAGGGCCATACAAATAGTTCTAAGAGAGATTCGCTCTTCCGACAGAAGTCAATTCATCTGGAGAAAAGCTATCGAACATATGGATCTAAAGTAGCTTTAAGATCAGGTAAACTCAATGGGTTGACTAGTTTTTTCATGGACAAGAAATGCAAGCCTGTATCAGAAGCAGCCATTTCTAATTTGAAGAATGCATCCTTAAAAATAAGCAAGGTGGTTGGAGTTGGTTCGTCTCAAATTGATGGAATTGCTAATCTTTCTATTAATGTCGGACCCACTGCTGATCTAGGTTTCAACACAAAAGCAAACAGTAATCCATCCATCTTACCTGTAGCTAGTACTGAACTTACTTTGTCGTTACCTTCAAAAAACAGTGGTGCTTCCAAGCCTGATGGCAATGTGGAGACAGCTGTTAACTGCTCTGGGATTTCATCGGATAATATCTTTGGGCAGTGGCCCCCACAGGATAAGAAGGATGAGATGCTGCTAAAGCTGCACTCTCGCGTGCGGGAACTGCAGATTCAGGTGCAAGAGTGGAGAGAGTGGGGCGAGCATAAGGTGATGGATGCTGCACGCAAGCTGATTAAGGACAATGCCGAGCTCAAAATGCTAAGGCAAGAGAAAGAGGAAGTTGCCCGCCTCAAGAAAGAGAAGCAGACTCTGGAAGAGAACACTATGAAAAAGCTCTCAGAGATGGAGAATGCGTTGGGCAAGGCTAGCAGGCAGGTCGATAATGCGAATGCCACCGTCCGCAGGCGCGAGGTAGAGAATTCCGAGTTGAGGCAGGAGATGGAAGCAGCAAAGTTGCGGGCCACTGAATTGGCTGCGAGGCACGAGGAGGTTTTAAGGAGGGAAAAAAAGACGTTGAAGAAATATGAGTCATGGGAGAAGCTGAAGACCTTTTTCCAGGAGGAGCTTGTGACTGAAAAGAGCAAGCTTTCTCAGCTGCAGCAACAGCTGGGGCAAGCTAAAGAGTACCATGATCAACTCGAGGTAAGCAGTTTGAAGTTAAAATCCATGTGTTCAATTTCTTCGTGGAATGAAATCCAATGTAAATTGCTTTCATTTCATGACCATCCCTATGCACTTATCAGATTTCAGCTTTGCTAATGCTTACATCCGGACTCCCCTCGCATGTGTCAACATGGCATGTGCGTGGATCCAGGCCGATCTTAGGCAGGCCATAGGCCCTACAACATATGTGCACTTCTCCAGACATATATACGCCAAACTGCTTACTGCTTAGTACAAAGAAGGGAGCTTATAAAGACTCCCCAAAAGTCTTATGTTTGATTTACACATTTGGCACACCTGATAAGCTGACTGGCCAATCTCATGAGTGGTGGGGGCCTCTTAATGAACATCCAAGATCCCAATAACATGTCACATTGGCACGTGCACGAACCTTGGTGCTTGAATCCTGTTCAAATTCTCATTATACTGTAGGCTTTGAATGTTGAATTTATGCTGGTTGTCTTTTTATTTTCCATTTTTTTTTTTCTTCTGGATTTGTGTTTAGGCGATGATCAATCACCGAATTTCTTGTAAGAAATGGATCACTTCATTTGTGTCATGTGTTGTTTCTCTTAAAAAAACAGGCCAGACGGAAACAGGAAGAGAGGCTGAAGGAAGAAGCACTCATGCTGGCCGATTCCGAAAGAAAAGCAAGAGAACAAATTGAGGCTTCAGCAAAATTAAAGGAAGATAAAATAAGATTAGAAGCAGAAACCAATTTCCAAAGATATAGAAATGACATAGGCAGTCTTGAGATCGAGATTGCGCAGGTAAGATTGAAGGCTGACTCTTCCAAAATGGCAGCATTACGTTGGGGTGTTGATGGCAGTTATGCTTCCCGCCTTACGGATGTTAGAAGCAACAATGCTCTCAAAGAGAACATGCATTACATTTCTGAAATGACAGATTTCCAGGACTCGGGGTCCGGAGATGTCTGGTGTGAGCTGGAATGTGTGATGTGCTTGACTGAAGAGATGTCTGTTGTCTTCCTTCCCTGTGCCCACCAAGTCGTTTGCACAAAATGCAACGAACTTCATGAGAAACGGGGAATGATGGATTGCCCTTCTTGTAGGACTCCTATACAACGAAGGATTTGTGTTCGCTTTGCCCACTCTTAGCCGTCATCTTCTGTCTGAACTCTTATTTTCGTAAAAGAATTCCAATAATGGATTGTGGAACTTGAAAGCTAATAATGCATCTGAAGTGTCTTCTATAGAGCTTTAACCATCAATTGCATTAATAATTGTGAGTTCTTCTAGTGCATCTCGTTTTATTACCTTTTATGGTATGATACGATGATTATGATTTTCCTTCAGCTCACCTTTCTTGTGTGCCTATGCTTGAGTTACTTATTTCTGATTCATGTCTTTGTCATTGACTCGGACACGTAAATTCATAAATGTTCTTCATAACATCCCATTGTTTGCTTGTAGTTGTTGTTATTGTTGGCATTGTGCAAGCAGCATTCTTCTCCTTTCAGAAAAAAAAAGTGGCATTCTTTTGTCCATAACTTTCTCACTGTTGGTGTTTTTCACTTTGTGAGTATTTTGCTTTTTATATTGTAATAGAAAAGCATAGTCATTTTCATGTTTTTCTTTAGATAGTACTAATATGCATTGGCATTGCAATTGTTCCATGCATATCTTCAGCTCCTGTTGCTTCTGTTGCAGCTTTAGATGCAAATAGTGCATGCCCTGTCACCAAGTTTAGTTTGTGGCTTTGAACTTCCACAATGGCACCACTCTAAGAAGGAAAGAAACATTGATGGGTGGGCCACCATATCCAAGTGGTGGAAAAGGAATCTCTAGAGAGTAGTATTGGTGTTAGTGTGTTGATTCTTTCTCCCTCACACGTGCGGGGTGGAACTCTGCACGGGAACATATTGGGTAAGGGTGGAGGGACACTCATAACTCACACCATAAACGGCCCCCCGTGGGAGAACATATTCCGGTGACATATTTGCTACTTACCGGATTCGAATACAAGACCTGCTCTGATACCATGTAGAAGGTGATTTGATGATTTTGGGGGTGGAGAAGAGAGGAGAGAAGTGAGAGGGAAGAAGAAAGTTGGGTGACAAAGTTTTATTAGAATAAAACATATAGTACACTGCAGGAGAAGAAAAGGTGCACACACCTACAATAAAAGAACTAAAAGAGTCGACACAGTAACACACACTAATACCAATACTACTCTCTAGACTCCCCCTCAAGCTGGAGCATAGATGTTGATCATGCCCAACTTGTCATGAACACGATGAAGAACATATCGACTTAAAGAATTTGTAAGTACATTAGCAGTTGATCCCTAGAGTGAACAAAAGGAGTGATAATTTCCTTAGAGGCAACTTTCTCCCATATAAAGTGACAGTCAACTTCAATATGCTTGGTGCGCTCATGGAAAACAGGGTTACGAGTAATATGTATGGCCTCCTGGTTGTCGCGATGCAGAGGAATGAGACCTGAAGGAGAATAGTCAAGTTCGTCAAGAAGGGTGTGAAGCCACACGAGCTCACAGGTTGCATGAGCCATAACATGATATTTTGCTTCAACCGAGGACCGAGCAACAATCAGTTGCTTCTTGCTTTTCCATGTGACAAGATTGCCACCTAGGAAGGTACAGAACCCAGACGTGGATTGACGATCATAGATATGACCCACACGGAATAGTCCGAAAGGTGAAAATGGCCATGCGATTGAAAGCGGAGACTAAGGCCCGGGGCGGATTTAAGATACCGGAGTATGCGGTAGACAACTGTGAGATGGGAGGAACGGGGAGCTTGCATGAATTGGCTAACAACGCCCATCGCAAAGAAGAGATCTGGGTGAGTAATAGTTAAGTAGATGAGTTGATCAACAAGGCGACGGTACATTCCAGGATCAGAGAGAAGTGTAACATCATCTGGCTGAAGCTTCTGCGAAGTATCCATCGGGGTGATAGCAAGTTTGCATCCTAACATGCTAGTCTCAGAGCGAAGATCAGGCCATTCCACACTAGGAAAGTTGAGAGGTGTCACGTGAGCTTGGTGACGTCAGCAGGCGTACGGCTGACATCAGCATTTTACGTATTCATGAACCCTGTTTGAGCTGAAAGTTTAGGGTGTCAAATCAGCACTTGATCTAAAAGCTTGAGCTGTTAGAGGATGGTGTATCAATGTATATCAAGGGACTTAACACTCCAACAGAATCAACCCAGACCAGATGTCAAATGGGTTTGATTGTTTTTGTGGAGCTTTCCAAAGGAATGGTTTGAATCAGATTTCAGGAGTCTCTAGGAAAGGTGGTCAAGTTGCGGATGTTGTGATTCCCCTAGTTTGGGATTTGGTAGTTATACGAGGTTTTGCCTTCGTTAGGTTCCTGTCAGTTGATCAGGCTGACACTGCCATTGTTGGGCTGGACGGAACAGGGATGCATGGGAAGCAGCTGGTGGGGAATTACACAAAATATGGACCAGAGGTATCGAATGGTCATCGCCACACCCTCTCTTTGTTAGGAAAGCAAATGACCCTGGTAAGGACCTCGGTGCATCGAAGGTGGCAATCCCTTGGATGTCCCCACCCCAACCCGATTGTTCAACGATGCTTTGGCAAGGCCGTCAGTTGCTAGCAAGGGATGCAAGCGTATGGCCTGTCAGGAGTTCTCCATAGCTCCTGGTTCAACAACTGTTGATATGGCAGAATTTTTGTCAGGTCATCAGTTGGTTGCAGTCTCAGATGGTGTAGTTGCCGGAAGGCAATAGGAGCTCGATTTAGTTGTGGTCAAAACCCTATCCAACGATAAGGTGTAGTTGCAGGATGTGTCCATCTGGATGTAGGAGAGGTGGGGTATTGACTTCATTCACGGATCTATATGCAGAATGTCTTCAGTCTGTCTGGATAGAACAAGGAAATGTAGCAGAAGTTCAGGTGTTACAAGGGGATTCAGTTTTCTTCAATGGCCCTTTTCAGAAATTGAGAGATTTTGCCGATGACATGCTTATTGGAGGAGTGGTTTGGATATCCTGTTTGGTGTCCCTCTCCATGCTCGGGTAACTGAGGTCTTAGCCAGCACCTTGGGTAAAGTCAGGGAGTTATATCCTTCTTTTGTCAACAGGTCGATCCTGGTATTTGTCAGGGTTCAAATGAAAATGGTCGACTGCCATTCCATCCTAGCAACGTTGGAGCTGTGGTTGGAGAACACCCACTTCCTGATTTGGTCAGAAGTGGAGATATTGAGTCCCTGCTTTGATGCAATTTTGAAGGTTTGGAGTACGTCCTTCTCAGTCACCTGATTGGAGTCCTCAATGAGGACAAAATGATGGAGAAGCCAGATGTAAAGGAGTGGTGTTGATAGGTTAAAAGATGGTAGGAACTAAAGAGGCATTGCAGAGTTCAGACTGTAGGTTGCGGTTGGGGGGCAGAAAAGTAGTTTCATTCAGGAATGTTCACCACAAAGAAGAAATGTGTTACTTGAGAGTGGAACCGTCAATTCACTGGTTGTTTTGAAAGATTTCCAGTGCAATTTTGCCTTTTCTCATGCGGAGGTTTTATATTCCTGTGATGCTTTGGAATCCCCCCTCTCAAAGGGCGGCTTTTGAGCCGTTCATCTTCTAGGGGGATAGTCTTGGGAATAATGACCAGAATAATCCATCCTGTTTGCTCTTTCCTATTGTCTCTTTTTAACCAAAACACTCACATGGTGGGTTATAATGGTTGGATTTTAATTACAAAGTTTCCTTCTTAAGAATAGTTCTTGGAGAGAGAAAATGTGTCTAAGCATGTTCAGATGCTAAGTCAAGGCTAAAACAAGGAAATGCCACAGGGATTTGTGGATTCTCTTTGTTTTGGGAGTTCAAGAAGGTGATGGAAGCCTCACTGCTACAAGTGCAGAAGATGCTGGTCTCACCAAAGCGTCCTCAAAATGTCCTATAAGCTGGAGAAGTTGATAGAAGTGTGTTAGGGAAGCAGAGATGGCTGTGGCAGTTGTGGAAAGGCAGATTTGTCATGAGGAGGAAGCCCAGGTTTGGATCATTGATCTCACAATGCAGGCAGCAAGTGAAGTTGGTTGTCCTTACAATATGCAGAAAGGGGGGTTCAGGATTTGATCAGCTAGTTGGAGGCTAGGATGTTTAAGATGTTGGTTCCATGTGAAGAAAGCTAAAAAATCCTCGGGCAAGATGGAATTATTAAAAAAGGGCGTGCTCTACTTGTACTGATACCACCTTCACCTTACTTTGGTACCGACAAGATGTGAGGTCCAGTGATGTGTTCTTGGAATCCGAACCATAAGCTGTCAAAATCCTACTACGATCTACGATTTTCGATTTAAGTCGGAATCTTAGGCAAAATGATTTGAATCCCTTTTTGAATGAATACTACGATTCTATGATTTGAATCCTACAATTTATGATTCGACTCCTGATTTACTATTCATATTATGCGTACTCTCTTCTTTTTAAGATTTTACTTGTCTTTGTTTTTTTTGTTTATAATTTGGTTGGGGCTTTAAGAATGTTTTAAAATAGGCCAGTTGTTTTCTTATTCTTTATGAGAAATTTAAAGGATTGATTTTCTCTTGAACCTTAAATTGTGAGGTTTCTTTTAATGACTTCTTACATCTTAATGTGTCGAGACACCAAATTTGGAATGTTTTTATGGACAGTTTTGATCATGTTGACATATATGTATTGTGGTAATGGTGATTGGGAATTGGGATTTAACTTCAAATCTTGAATTCAAGTTGTGTTTTTTAAGGGTTTCATTTTGTGATTTTGAACCCCAAAAGGTTTATTTGATTCTTTATATTACGATGAAAACTTGTTATCCATCTAGTTGGTGGCAGTGTTTTTTGTGTGTGTGTGTGTGTTGGGGGGGGGGGGGTTAATATTGATGATTGGGCACAATTTTTAATTTGTTTTTTAGTTCCTGAAGTTTAAGGCTTTTTGGAATCTTTTTGGTCTTTGGATCATCTGAATCTCTTGATGATATTATTCTTTCATTTGCAGTCAATTTTTTCAATTTAAAGTTTTGATAATCACTATATCAAAATCTTTAAGCTAATGAAATAATCACATTTATCTTGACTTTCATAATAATGTCCAACAATATGTGGTAGTAAGATATTGTACAATTATCTACAAAGGAATGATAGAATAATGAATAGTTGATTGTATCCTGTTTTTAGAGTTTACAAATATCAGTACAGATTTTTTTTTCTATATTTTGTGCAAAAGACTAAAAAAGCCCTAAGATTTTATGATTTATGATGTACAATTTCAATCCTCTTTCGATTTTACGATTCAATTCAACTTTCAAAACATTGAATCCAACCTGTCCATCATATATGTCACCCGAAAAAAATCCCCATCGCCTGAAAACAGGCCAATCCAAAGCTCACGTAGGCCACATGGAACATGTTGAGAGGGAATGGCCACGTTGATTAGAGTGGGGAACCTCCCATGTTGCACATAAATAATCCAGGCCATTCAGACCCCCCCTTCATCCAGGCCGAATGAAGGGTTAGGACAAAAAACACTCTGTTTTATGACTTAGGTGTGACCCTCTGAAATTAAAGGTGGCTTTTCCCTCACAGCTTGTTCACTTTGACTGACTTCAATTTTTAATCGGCTGCGTATTGGGCATTTGGGATTGTTTGAGGTGACCCATCTGATGCATGGGTTGGATACATGAATACATCATATGGGCTCCACATATGGCTGATGCCACTCTTAAGGTACCACTAGAGCACATCCTTACTGAAAATCTGGTCCTCTGTAAATAATGACAAAGGAAGAGGGCAAGATTAATAGATCTTGACCCCTCTTGTAGCAAGGATCGCAAGGGGAAAAGGGTGCTAGGCGTTTGGGCTGCATCAAGAGATCCCATGTGTAAAGATTGTGCAGAAGACAGAAAGAACAAATATATACTTTCTAAGAAATGAAGATTCAAAAGTGGGATCTGTGTGACTAGGCCTGTTAGGGTGGTGGTGGACAGATGATGGTGTTGTAGTGCTGTGGTGGTATTGGAGTGTTGTGGGATGCTGTGGCGTTGGTGAAACAAATTGGGTGAGAGGGAAAATCCTTTGTTAAGGTTTGCTTCAAGGACACATCAAAAGGGGACAGCTGCGTGTTCACATTGATTTAAGGCCCAAACGAGTTGAGCTTGAGGTAGGAGTTGTGGGTGAGTTGGAGTTTGTCATCGCTAAGTGGATCCTGTAGAAATATACGTAATTCTGTGTGTATGGTTATCATGTACTCTTGTGGAGCATTGTAACATTTTCTTCCAGTTAATAAGTGTGTGTGTCTCTTAATGACATACACAATACAACAAGTCGCCTAGCCATTTCTCACTCTCTCCTTTCCTTCTACTCTAGATTTCTTCTTCTTTATTTTTCTACTTGGTATCAGAGTGTCTGATTTGAGACTTGATCGCAACCTGCGGTAGTGGGGGCCCACTACTAATGTCGTCCATACGCACGGATAGTGTCAACGGTGTATGGCTGATAGTTCTTTTTTGGAGTAGAAAGCTGAGATCTGGTTGATCGGGATTTTAGAAGAATAACAAAGATTTTTTCTCCATATTTTGGAGTAGTTATTGTGGTGTTTCAGAGAAAATGAAGAAAAATCGGAAAAGTCTAGATTTCATGATTTCTGCTGTAGTGTTTTTCCGAAGGACTTTTGAGCAAATCTTCCACAAGGGTTAGGTGTGGTTTATCAGGAGCAATTATCAGATACAAGTCTCATGAAGTTTAATCAAGATTTGAGTGTGCTATGGTGTCTTTCGTGAAGAGTGTGTGTCGTTGACCCCTTGTTTTTGGATCCTTCGCTGGGATTTCTTTATTCCCTTTTTTTTATGGTATGGGGCTGCAGTGTAATATCGTATTGCCGGTATTGCTTGTACTGTGCCTAGATGTATCCTGCGCACACAATGTGTTTGACGAAATGCCTTATTTAACTTCACATGGGAGTTTCTTTACAAATGATAGATCCTTCCTTCATCTTCCCTTCCTTTATAGGCTTGTTTATGGTGTGAGTGTCCCTCTACCCTGTTGTTTGTTGTGATTGGAGGTCACTCACTTTGTGTTGCATGGGATGAGTGTTGCACGTGATACACACTCATTTATTGTGCAAGTTGCACTTGTTTGTGAGAAAATTTGCATGTGGATGACAAGTTTGTGACTCAATGGTTGTCGAATTTAGTTATGATCATGTTCTTGAAGAGAAGATTGAACGGATGAAGGAAGATTCAAGCTACGGTCTATATTTTGCCATGTTGTGTTTGAGGGGGAGCAATGATCCATCCTCATAGTTACTATCTTTTTGGTATGAATTCCAAGGTAGGCATGATAGTTATACATGCTCCAGCTCGAGGGGAAGTGTGGAAATATATGTAATTTTGTGTGCGTGTGTATGATTGTCATGTACTCTTGTGGAGCACTGTAACATTTCCTTCAAGTTAATGTGTATGTGCGTGCGTGTGTGTGTGTGTGTGTGTGTGTGTGTGTGTGTGTGTGTGTGTGTGTGTGTTAGTCTTAATGACATACACAACACAACAAGTCGCCCTAGCCGTTTCTCCCTCTCTCCTTTCCTTCTTCTCTTCCTTCTCTAGATTTCTTCTTTTGTATTTTTCTACTAATCCTCCTTGGGTGTTGTTAAAACTACGGATTTGATTAAATAGGAATTTGTGATGTATTGGTTTGTATTTGTATTCTCATTCGGGGGATTAGGGAATTCACAGGCATTCACAAACAATATAAACAAATACACAATAGACGAGACACAAGGATGACATTTTATTATAAAGATTCTAGGTTTTGTACATTTCAGGCTGTGATTTGGTACAAGTCCTTAATTACATCATACAGATAACCCTTGATTAAAAGGCAAGAGACCGCGTCAGCAAGGGACTACGTCTTTCACGAAATTGTCTACCCGGGCCGTAACGAGGGTCGCTTGGACTGCGTTAAGCTAATCATATGGACCGCCCCATCTCTGTGAGTCTAGTGTTTATGTCCCATTGTTTCAGTTCCGGACAAGATGACTGATTAGCCTCTGATCACTCAGTGCAACTCTGGGGCTCGTCTCTGGGACGGGTGGCCTATGGAAGACTGACTATGTCTCTAGGCGTCTCGAATCATGTTCGCGGATACTGTTTTGAATGGGAAGGGCACTGTATGACTCCGAATGGTGGAGGTCCTTAGCATCAACTAAAGTTCTATTAGGGCGAGTGACTTGATAGTTATAGATTATGTTTCTGTGGTTTGATACAGGGTAGTTCCCTTGTAGACATGTGATGTAGGGAGAGAATTCCATGGTCAAGGGCGAGGATCGATGATCTTCTTGGAGGAGATGGACCGGAAAAAAAAAGAGGAAACTAAGGAATTTTCGATTTTGGAGTTTCAACTAAAACAGGAAATTGCTATTCCTGTTTTTGGACTTTGGCCCAATTCGTGGGGCCCATCTTGATCATTTATGATGATCCGTTCCGTCCATCTTGTAGAGCTGTTCGACGCCGAGAAAACCCAACAAGTTTCACGTTGATCCGAGCTACGAATTGACCATGGCGTCCAAAATAATACGAACTGTCCAGAAAGTTCTGAATTCCGCCGACTTAACTTGGAGATGGTCCAGGTGGCCCACCACTACTTATATGAAGAATCTGAGCCGACTATCTTGAAGAGTACATCGATGTCAGCAAAATCAAAATTTTGTGGCCATCAGATATGTGGATTGCTCATACTAGTGGAAGGAAGACGATGCTCAACATGCGATATACAGTTTGCCCGGATTTTTCTGATTTTCTTTCCTATTTCACTTAAGTCTTTTCTTATCGCGCAAGCTAGGGTTTAGGGTTAGTTTTTTTCTATTTAAGTTGATTAAATTTGTTTTTGTAATTAGCTTTGATTATTTTCTTAATGAAATTAAGTTATACTCTGTTTTTTCTTCATGGATTCGAAGATAGGCTGGTGGATTCGAGTATCCCATCGTGGATTCAACGAAGACAGGTTGAGGAGTCCCTGTAGATCCGTGGATTCGGATCAATTATCCGTGGGAGAGATGGTGCTCGATCCCACAACACACCCCGCCCGCATTAACACGACGATGTCCATTATCCGGGTCTTACATTAGGGTTACGCTTATGGTGAGTGTGCTAATCTACCGTGCTGATTACAATAGTTCTTGTGTAGCTTTGGAGTACGGAAATGGATTCCTAACACTGGTTCGATTGCTGCATCAGAACCACTGGTCATTTTAGTATTAAAGCAGGCATACGAGCCCATATTGGTGTTCTGCTGGCGCCTTGGGGGCATGTATTTGGAGTAATTCAGTGGCTATTTCGGTCATTGAGACCTTTATTGTCGTTCATGATGGTCCTGTGGAGGCTACATGCTCTGGATAAACCCTAGAAATCCTAAAAAACAGGGTGAAAAGGTCCCAAAGATGTGAAACAGGCTTGATGCGCCTGCTGGAAAGCTGACGCGCCAGGCTCCTGACTGACGTGCCGGTGCACATGCTGACGCGCTAGTTAACGTGTCAGCATGCATGCTGATGCGCCGGGCGGACGATTTTGACGCGCCAAACGCACCAAGAAATGACTTGACGCGTCGGACCCCGTAGCTGTTTTTCTCCTCATTTCCTTCTTCATTTCTCTTGCTTGTCTCTCTTCGAAGTTACTTCTGACGTGCCGATACTTTCGCTAGGCGGATTTTGACGCGCCAGAGATGTGGCTCACTTGCCGGTGGCCAAGTTGCCGTGCTCTGATCGTTGGAATTTGGGATTTCGATGACGGATAAGGAATTTCGGCGATGTATCTCTCTTGGGCATCAGAGTCTTAGACAATACCCAAATGTCCTACTCTCTCTCTCTCTCGTACTTTGTGACTAGTGAGCTGGGCTATTTATAGCCGAAAAACTTGGGTGGTACACTGTGTTGCATTGTTTTCCGTGCATCGACAAATAACCAAATACGCTCGAAACAGGCCGACGCGTCAAATTTATGGATGGCGCGTCAGGCTTGGCGCTATTAAAATTGTGGGTTGGATCAGACAGGAATCCTCAAGGGAAGAAAATATTTAGTTTGCAGTTGTATTTTCTCATTTGGGGAATTCATAAGCACTCACAAATAACATACATAAGTACGCGATGAACAAGGCGCAAAGAGAAAATTTTATTCCACGAATTTCAGGTTCTGTACATTCCAGGCTGTAGTTTGGCACGAGCCCTTAATTACATTATACAGATAACCCTTGATTAAAAGGCAAAAGACCGTGTCTACAGGGGACTACGTCTTTTAAAGGGTGGTCCGCCCGGGCCGCAATAAAGGCCGCTTAAACCATGTCAAGGTAATGGTATGGCCCACACCATCTCTGTGAGTCTAGTGTCTATGTCCCATCGTTTCTGTTCTGGGCAAGATGACTGATTAGCGTCTGATCGCGCAGTGCAACTTTGGGGCCCGTCTCTAGGACGGGTGACCTCGGGAAGACCGACTCTGGACATTTCATGTCATGTCCACGGAGACTGATTCTGAATGGGTAGGGCACTGTATGACTCCGAATAGTGGAGGTCCTTAGCATTGACTTTGTTTTCTTGCAAGGGTGAGCAATTTGATAATTTGTGGTTTACGTTTGGTAGTTTGACATAGGGTAGTCTCTTGTGGGCACATCAATGGCCACTATCCAGGTTTCACATTTAGCGATTATAGCGATTATGCGAATAAAGTCTCTTAAACGGATTGGACTTTGAAAGCCATTGTAGGAGCTTCATGGCACCTGGAGGCGCATGTCATGCATGAATGGGCAATTTGGGATCGCTCCAAGTCATGGGGACCTCCGTTGGGTTCTAGGACAATCTTAGGGAGATCCGGGACTCCAAAATGACATTGAAGGTCCCTTCAGTTGGAGAGCATTGGCGTCTAGGGAGGCCTGCCGCACGGGCCCTCTGCGCGCAGGGCGCGCAAGTGGTTGAAAAGCTGGGCGCGCTGGCGCGACCCAAAATGTCAGAGCACGACGGTGGCGCGGGTGTCACTCGAGTGAGATGGCCGCGGTGCAAGAGTGGTTGCACGGTCATCCCGCACGGGGGTAGAACCCGGCTATGCGGCGGCCACGTCGGGTGTGTGGGACTCGGTCCCTTTCTTCTTTGTTCTAGCAGCAGGGGTTGACAACGTGTCGCGCTAGACCCCTTGTGCGTCGGCCGCGCTTGGGCCATCACTGCTGCGCCAGCGCACTTTTCTCTATTCTCTTGGTTTGCAAATGATGTTGAGACACTAGAGTTTGGCTAGACATTTCTCACTTGCGAGTGATTAGAAGGGGATTCTGGTGCTCAAAAAGGGATTTCGATGGTCGGAAAAGGATTCCAGTGCTCGGGAAAGGGATTTCGGTGATCAAAAAAGTATTCGGGTGGTCCGAAATGGGATTTCGGCAGAGTACTTGGGCTCTTTCTTCCGACCAACAGTTAATAACTAAAGGTCTCTCTCGCTCTCTAAATGGAAAGAATCGGGGTATTTATAGCTGAGAAATGCGAAAAATGGGCCAATTTGGTGCCACCACGTGGATTGCCACGCACATCCTGATTTCGGCGTGGCGCGGAAGCCGCGTTGCTAGGATTTGACCGGCATGGAGCTAATGCATCCAAATTTTGCAACGCGGTCGCCGCAAGACAGCCATCAAGGCGGCCTGTGCGGTGGTATAACCTTACGTGCATGTTTTTTTTCCTTCTCCTTTTCTTCTAACATTCTTCTCTGCATTACCTCCACGTAGGCACCTCGTGTGACGATATTTTCTATCCACACAGGAGGATGGGTATTTTTATGCCTCAACAAGTTGGTTGATATATTTGACTATTACTCATTCTGATCTATCTCGTGTAGTGAGTTAGTTAGCCAATTCATACGTGTTTCTCGATCCAGTTACTTTAAGGCAATCCGTCACATCTTAAGCTTATTAAGTCTTTTTCAAGACGTGGCATCTTGTTTAGCTGTCACAATAATCTTGATATTAAAGGCTAGTCTAATGCAAATTAGGCAAGTTCGTTAGACGATTGGTGCTTTATGACAAGATATTGTACTTTTTTTAGAGGTAATCTCATTACTTGAAGACTAAAAAATAGACAGTTGTTGCACAATTTAGTGTTGAGGCTAAGTACCATGCTATGGTGAATATTGCATATGAAATTTTGTGGTTATAAAGTTCTGTTGTTGAATTGTGATTTTCAATGAAGATTCCTGTTCCTATGTATTATGATATGATTAAGCTACAATTTATATAGCTCCTAATCCTATTTTTCATGAGCGGGCAAAACACATTGAAGTTGATTGTCACTTTATTCATGAGAAGGTTATTGCTGGCATTATTTTAACTCCTTTTGTTTTGTTTACTGCTCAACTTGCGGATATCTTCATTGAGGCTTTTATTGTTGAAGTTGGACAATGTATTATTGGCAAGCTGAGCATAATTGATATCTATGCCTTAGCATAAGGGAAAATATAAATATTTCTGGACCATGGGTCATCTCTCTGGATAATGGGTGTTCTTTCTCTAGACCATGCGGTCTCTTGCATTCCTATTATTTTTCTGTCTTTTTCTATTTTTCCCTCTTTCGCCCCTGGTTCTGAGGGTATTTTATGTATTTGAGACATCACATAATATAAATAAGAAGGGGCTGGACATCCTACCCTAGGTAAGAGTTTTTTTTCCCCCAAAGCCTTTTTTTCTCTCTTACAGGATTCATGGGCATGCCTTGATTAGTCTCTCTTTGGAACAACATTCATTTGGTCTGGTCATGAAACCCTATGATGGTGAGGATAGACGGGTTTCTTATCTTTGGAAGCTGAGAGGATACCCACCCAAAAGATTTTTTAGTGCACCATTCCTAAGCTGTTGACTCTTCTATATCTTGTTTGATAGGTCGGCTAAAGTTGGTGGAAAGCGATGCAGATAATGGGGTATGCTGGGATGCAGATAGTGAGGAGTGCGGCCATAAATTTGAAAGGTCTTAAATGCATAATCAATGCATGTTGATCGAAGGGATATTGTCAAAAATATTTTAAATTGGGATGCTGCTTTGGAAGAAGATTTTGCTAGAGGGCCACGGTTGTAAGAGGACTTAACAAAGAAGGCTAATGAAGAAGAATCATGTGGAGAAAAAGGTCCAGAGGCGCCCCCCCCCCCCCCCCCCCCCCCCCCCCCCCCCCCCAGAATCCATTCCTTGAATATCAATGTTTTTGTAGTGGAGGATCCTCAATTGATGTGTTCTGATATAGAGAACACAATCTTGGGGATGCATGCAAATTGTTTTGGAAAGGCCTACAACAACATGGATTGAGAGTTTTTACATTATCTAACTAACAAGGTGAGCTTGGCGTCAGGTGGAGGAGTTGGGTGCGTGAGTGTCCCTTCCACAGATATTTGGTCCTGGCTAGTGGTTTGCCAAAGGGTTATTTTGAGACTTAGGGATCTGACAATGGACTTTCATGGACTGATCATTCCCATGGGTTGTGGACTTCACCAAATTTATGTTCTACTTGCACATTACAAAAAGTTTTTACATAGATGCAAATAATTCTAGAATAGTGTAAAATGTGTGGAGTGTTGTAGAGAATGGTAGCAGGGTGTGGAATTGGAGAAAGTTCTGGAGTTGTGTGAAGGGGTCTAGAGCTGTATAGAATGGCGTAGGGTTGTGTAGAGATCTCTAAAAGTTTCTAGAGAACTTTAGTGAAGTCTTATCTAGAGAAGTGTGAATTTCTTGAAAAATCTTGACCATTGGATGAGAACCATGTGACATAATGATGAGAACCATGTGACATAATTCTAGCCATACATGTGTAGTTTCTAAACTCTTCCTAGCTCTATATGAATAGAAGGGGTCCTCATTTGTAAAAGCATCTAAGAGAAGTTGTAGTTTTGAGAACTCAAATGAAATACAAAGTGTTCTTCCATACACTTGTTTTTCTCTTGCATTCTAGTGAGATTTGGTGCTTTGGGGTGTGCACGTAGGGAATGCTGACTTATTTGCGTTGGGATTGTAAAATGTGTGCCACACAATCTATGCTTAGGGGAGGACTTGGGCTGTGACAGGATCCTTACTCCTCTTGTTTGTTATTATTGCAGAAAACCTTTAGGAGGATTGTGGACGAGGATAGAGAGGAAGGCTTAATTGATGGTTTCAATATCGAGCAAATGATATCCAATGTATGGCATCTGCAATTTGCTGACACTACTCTTATCTTTAAATCTAAGATGTATTCGAGGTGTTTTAAGGCGGTGTCAGGACAGTATGTGGTTAGGGAGCTTGCAACAATTTTGGGAGGCAAGTTGGAATCTCTTCTCAATTCCTATCTTGGGTTACCCTTTTGTATCAGATCATCCCTAGTGAAAAGGTTTTGGATGCAGTGATGATTAGAATGAAAAAAAAAAGACTAGTGGAATTGGAATGAAGTTATGTTTCGATGGGTTGGAGGATCGCTTTGATCAAGGTGGTGATGTGGGCCTTGCCATATACTGTATGTCACTGAGAGGCGAGCCACAAATTCCTTCCACAAGTAGTATGAGATTGTGGGAAATGAGGTTGTTTGGTCTCCTCTTTTCGGGAGGAATCTAATTTCCCAAGCCTGATGGGCTTTTTTCAAGGTTGACAAGTTGTGTGAGATTGTGGGAAGTCAGTTTGCTCTCCTGTTTTCAGGAGGAACCTTTCAGAGATTGAGGAATCTGATTTTGCTTAGTTTGATGGGCCTGCTTTTCAGCTGTGGTGATTGAGCTATTGGGAGAGGACAAAATTTTTACGGACCCATTGCAGAAATTTTCGGTAAAATCCTTGTTCCACTTCCAAAAGCTTTCTAACGTCAGAGAGTCATGTGGTCCGACATGATGGGCTGGATTTGGAAATCAAATGGGCCTTCAAGGGTTATTGTTTTGTGTGGCTTGCAGGTTGTAATTACATTTTGTCAATTGATCGCCATTGCAGAAGTTTTTTTTATTTTTTTTATTTTTTTTTGGGGGGGGGGGGGGGGGGGTGTGGGTGTGTCTCCGGAGACACACCCACACTGTTAGTCACCCTCCAATGTTAGCCACCCCCCGCTTTGGGATTCGATACCTTGACCTCAGTGTTGAAACGAGGTTATCATCATTCAGTCTACCACTGTCCCAAAGGTGTGGGTGTCATTGAAGAAGAAACTTGATTATAGTTAATGGGTGTTGTTTATTTTTGTAAGATGCGAAAGCGTCGATCACCTTCTCATCTGCTGTCCCTTTGCTTCTGCTTCTGGGAATGGTGTCGCTGTTAGTTTAAAGTAGCATGTTCCATGCCAATGTCCATCTAGCATTTGTTGAATGTAGTTGGGTTCTTTTGTCGAAAGGGTAGAGTGAGGGTAGAGTGAAGTTCTGTGTATCCTGAGTGATCCAGATGAACATGTTGTGGTATCTTCTATGGCCTATTTGTGGCATTACGGTGCTCCTTTGAATGTGGAGGGTTTTGGTTGGCTAGTGGGGGAGGAATAAAGTGTTAACGGTCTACAATCTTTGCAAGAGGAAAAGATGATTCTTCCAAACGTTTGCTTGATGTGCTACAAAGATGTGGAATCTGTGGATCATTTATTTGTTCATTGCTCTTTTGCAAGGAAAGTGTGGGATCGCTTTTCTTCAGTCTTTCGGAGTCCAATGGGTGGTTCTGAGGTCAGTAGACAATTTTCTCATCTCTTGGCATGGTGGGGGGACGGGCAAATTTGGGAAAAAGAGGTGGAGATTAAATCTGTTAGCGATTCTTTGGGCTTTATAGTGGGAAAGAAATGAGCAATGTTTCAGGAACAAAATGTGAAGTTTCAGAAGTTATCAAAATTGCTTTTCTCAATGTAGAAGATTGGGCAAAAGGGTGGTGCCAGCTTCCTTTTCAGTGTGTATCCTGAGGGACGCATCTGATGGACGGGTTGGATGTGATGCATACACCAGACAGGCCCCACATCTGCTAGTACCACCGTAAGCGTACAGTAATACCAGTTACCACTGGAACGCACCTTGTCTTTAGGAAGGTGTTCTATTGATTATTTTGGATGTTGATTTATGCAGGTGGCATAGCTTGATGGAAAAAGATCTAGCCATATAAATTATGAAACTTAAACATGCATTTCATGGGTCTTATTACTATAATTCATGAATCCATGGGTTTATAAAAATCCCGCTTGCATGCCGCACCTGAAGTTCCTCTAAATTGGAAGAGAACTGCTGGAGTGGTTTGCACATGGAGATAGAGAAGGGTTGATTCACAGCACCTGTGCAATATCTGGGTTAGCATCAGGTGTGGCTGGCATTGACCATGGCCTGGCCTGACAATTAAGCCAGCATACTCATCAGGCATCCTAGGTGTGTATGAAGTTGGATGGTTAGTCAAAAATTGGTGCTATGTACTTGACATATATTTGTGGCCCACCCGATAGGCGGACCAGCATGTTTTTTGGAAAAAAAAATTACCATGATGGGACCCACGTGATGAGTGGATCTTATCTTGTACATTGATGTGTTACCTCTACTTCAAATTGCCCCTTGAATCTCTCCTTGCGCAAATTCCCTTTACATTTCTCAATTGAAATTAGGCGAGGCAATGGAGGTGATGAGATGTCTCCTAGAACAAATTACCTTAGGGCCTGTTTCGGCACGGAATCTATAGTGGGACATGGATAAATATACTGATTGCCTCTTCCGGTATTGTGGCCAGTGAATTTTGAAAGAAGGGCGTTGCTTGGATGGTAAGTGAAAATTTCAAATTTATTAAACAACGGTCACATTGCATCTCATGTTAGAGAATTGGTCACATTGCATCTCATGTTAGAGAATTGATATGGTGGAAGAAGATAATGATATTTGTAATCCAAACAGTAAGAAATGTCAAACATTTTCTTTCCCCACATAATTCTTCGTATCCAAACGAGTGGATACGAGACCTTGGCATTTCTCAAATTAGAACAAGGATGGAGGGTGGAATGGAGATGAAGGGCTGCTGTAGGAAGTTATAGGATGCTTATTAAATTATTATTATTTTTTTTCCTTTTATTTTTTTATTTTATTTTTATATTTTATGTCATCAAGGGCATAGCGACACATGTGAGAGTTCCACTCCCGATTCTGATTCAATTCTTGCTGGCAATTCTTGGTTAAAGAGTTCATAGGGATTCTATCAAGTTCTAGGATTTAGAAGGCACTGCACTTCTTCGAGTTCTCTGAGTACTTTCTCAAGTACTTGTTACCAATGAAGACTTTTCATAGGTTGTTGAAGCAGGAGCGATCAAGATGTTTGATGATGATGATCCAACGGTCCGATTATCGTGTCTACTCAATCCAATGGTCTGGTGTGTCTATCAAACTCCTATATGTAGCCCACGTGCATATTCCCAGTGCGGGGTCCCTCATGTAATGGTCGTGGGTCTTCAACGTGGCTAGGAATGTGAATTGAATCAAGTGGGCCTCATGTAGTAGTTGTCTAGCCATAAGGAGACTGGCTCAACCCTCCTCTGGTATAGTGTTCAGATGTCCTCATCAGTTGTCTATTCCTCTCTATTCAAATATTTGTGTGGTGTGTTTACTTCATCAATTATAGCTATTGAAGCATTGAATTCTCGTCATAATCAGATTGTGTGGTGTGTTTACTTCATCAATTCTAGCTATTCAAGTATTGAATTCTCGTTATAATCAGATTGCATTGCATTTAGTCCTGAGTTCGAGCTCATATTACCAACCAAACGGAAATTGGAAAAGAAGAAGAAGAACCAAAAGATGTATCTTGCTAGGTAGACAATGTATAGTTATGAAGTGAGTGGATGAAAAATCAGATTGCATTGCATTTATTCCTGAGTTCAAGCTCATATTACCAACCAAAAGGAAATTGGAAAAGAAGAAGAAGAAGAACCAAAAGATGTATCTTGCTAGGTAGACAATGTATAGTTATGAAGTGAGTGGATGAAAAGGTTTGCTCTTGGGAGGACTGAGGGTTGGGTGAGGAATTTCAGTTCTATATTTATTATACTTCATGGTTTAGCTGATACGAGGGGCTCATCAAGATTGTTATGAATATCTAAGGGAAGCCTTGGGGCGGTTTGGACACAACCACCACAAAAGGAGGTTTCTGCAAAAGGGAGCTTCCCTCTTGGTTTGGAGGCAAGTGGGCTTTTTAGAGCCTATTTTGAAGAGTGGAGGATCATAGGAGGGTTAGCTGAAGTTCATCCAAACATATGACATGAACTACGGTTTGGCTCAAAATGGTGTTTAAGCGTTTGAGGCTCGCCCTTGGTTTGTAACATTGTTTTTTCTGTGAGAATCTCAAAATGATGCAGTATGGGGTTTAAAAGAGCTAATGAAAGTGATTCAATGAGAACTCAAAACTCCAGGACATCTAATCTTTCCAAGCATTTGTTTCTCATGTCGGGAGGAGGTACCTGCTGATCATCTTGTCACCCATTTAAGGATAGTGAAGGAGATACAACACCATTTCTTGAGACCTTTTTAGATAGCTGTGATCATAGCTGAAAAGATGGGAGAGTTGGTGGGTGGATGGTTGGCAGGCCATTCCTAGTTAATTTTAAAACCGTGTAAAGTGATTGATTTGTTCCGAATCATGTGTGGGCTTTGGAAAGAAATGAACATGAGGATTTTTCCAAACTGAGAAGTACCCATTTAGGATCCTTCTAACTAGGTTCTGCTCCTGCTTTGAATCCCCGTTTCAAACTCTTGCTAACGCTACTTGCCTATTTATACTTGTTTACATTTTGAAAGAGATGCTTTCTACTACTGCTTCCAAATTTGTTGATGCTTCACTTCACGCTTCATGCAGCTGTACTTAGTAGAGATAAATTTACTAGGGCTGTTCATAGTCGAGCCTTTCTTATGAACAAAGTCGAGGCCCTTTTCAATTTTTTTTTTTTTTTTTTATATATTATTTGATGTTGGATGATGTGTCAAGGAGAATAAAAACCCTCCATTTTTTGGTTATGGGAAGCTGGGTTGGGTTACAATGAACCCAAATCCACTTGGATGGCTCTATTTTGTTGGCTTTTGAAGCTAGTTTTTGATGATTTTGATGGGCTGTGGATCCAGTTTTAAGGAATGATGATAGGAAATTGAGTAGCTGTATTTTAAAGGTTCCAATGAGGCAAGAGCAAAGTGTGGAGGTCGTGACGAGCACGGCTATTATAGTCTTTTTTTTTTTAATATTGAAAAAAAAATAATCAAAGAATTTTTTTATTATTGAAAAAAAAAATTCGAAGAACTTGTATTGGCTCCAAGAATGAATTATTATGGAGCCATTATGGCCTTTAGAGGAGTCGTAATGGGCCATAACAGGGTTAACAGCCTTTACGGGTTAATATTTCCGTAATGCCTGTTATGACTTTTATGACCCCATAACATATAATGATTGTGACTATTAGGGCTGTAAATGGATCAGCGGATCCAATGGAGTACCCAGACCCAACTCATTTAGACCTGACTAATTTGTTAAATGGTACGGGTCCGGGTCTAAGAACAAACCCATTTGTTAAACGGGTCTAGGTTTGGTTTCCTTTAAATTTGGCCTGACTTGACCCAATCTGAACCCATTTAGTAAGTGGGCGGGTTTGGTCTATGATTCAAGGGACCCATCCAACCTAGACTCATCTAGACCCAGACCCATTAGACCCGACCCATTTATAAACAGATCTAGGTGGATCTCCTTCTACCAGACCCAGACCCAGATGGGTTGACTTTGACCCAACCTAGACCCATTTAGTAAATGGACAGGTCTGGTTTTGGCTAAACCTGCCCCAAACCCGACCATTTACAGCCCTAGTGACTATTACCTTTACGTAATGGCCTTAAGCCTCATAAAAGCCATTACGGTGCACCATGCTAGGGTTATTTATTGTCAAGCATCTAGGAAGAGTCGCTGTTGGTGGCTTGCCCCTCTACATCATGATTGAGACCAGCTATCTAGTAGGTCCTGCTGCCGATGCGGTTGTGTGGACTTAGCTAGACCTAGCTAGAGAGGACAATCTTGTCATGCGCTTTGTGGAGCCCACCGTGATATATATGTTTTATCCAATCTGATCCATCAATTTTGAAAGATCACTACAGGAAGCATTGGTGACAATGACCCCCACTGTTAAAACCTTCCTAGGGGTCAGATATGTTTGTTTGGGAAGCGGATTGCGTCCAGCCCCCACCCGGACGATAATCCATCCAGGCAGTCCTATGTGTGGCCCACCGTGATGTATGGGTTTTATCAGCACCATCCATCCGTTTTACCATATTATTTTGGGATATTAACAAAAAGAAGAAGGCAGATTCAAGATTCAATTGGACCACAATCATTTTGGGATATTAACAAAAAGAAGAAGGCAGATTCAAGATTCAATTGGACCACAAAGTATGGATTGAACTCCCACTATTAAAAACTTCTTGGGAGCCGTAGAAGTTTTAGATCGAGTTGATATTTGTGTTTTCCCTTCTTCCTGATGAACAGGTCAGATGGCAAATAAATATCATAGTGGTCCCTAGGAAGGCTTCAACGGTGCCTGTGATTATCAAATGTGCTTGGATCTGCCTCAATTTTTGGGTACATTTCCTAAAATGATCTGAAAAAAAATTGGATGAATGGGCATAAATAAAACCCATACATCACAATGGGGGTGAAATCCGCATCCATTTATTTGACATCCAACCTGTTCATAAGGTCACATAGACCTGGATGAAGGGAAAAATAAATAAATATAATCTTGATCCAAAACTTCCTGCCCCCAAGAGTTTTTCAGTGGTAGGTGTTCAATCCCCACTGTGCTCCACTTGAGCATTCGATCAATCTCATTTTTTGGCTAATCACCTAAAATAAATAAATTTTCAAAATGGATAGACCGCTTGGATAAACCACATCTATTACGGTGGACCCTACAAAGCCCCTGACAAGACCGTTGTCTCCAGCTCTCCAGCTTGGATCGGATTCGGATCGAAATGTTTGACCTATAATAATTATAGGATCGGATTCGGATCGACCTGGTCCGGTCCAATAACAAGCCGATCCAATTATAAAGTATAAAAGGCAATGAAAAAATCCTAGGGCTACACGTATTTTTATTAGATTTATATAAAGTGTACTGATTTTTATCAGATTTACATAAAGAATAGTAATTTTTATCATATTGGATTCGGATTTTGGATTTTTTTTAAATGGATCGGAATCGGATTCAACACATGTGATCCGGGTTCGGATCAAGTGACCCTTAATAGGATCGGACTCGGATCAGTGTTGATTCGGTCCAAATCCGATCCTTGACAGCCCTAAGAGCAATGGGTCGTAGGTTGGGTTTGGACCGGAATTTTCGGCCCATTAACGAACGGATCGTATCCGTTCTGACCCGAACCCAACCCATACCACACCCATTCGGGTCGTGGGCTGGCTTTGCATTGAATCCGATTGAAATACAAAGGGTGGAGAGGATTAAACCTTTTATAATATATTTGAGCATGTGGATGGTTTGGATAATATCAGCCATTCATTTTTCTAGCTATTGAGTGGGTGCCGGGATCATCCAATCCTTATGACTTTTGAGTGCGACGAGCAATCAAAGGTGAGACCCACGTAATTGGATGGCTTAGATTAATGATCAAACCTTTTTCTAATATAATCTACATGGGCCATTCATTTCGCTTTCTTCTGATTGGATGGTTAGAAACACCATTTGAATTTTACTTTAAGCAGAATGGGCAATCCAAGGTGGGACCCACATTACAACGTTCCACTACCAAACCTTTTCTTGCATAATCGATATTGATCGTCCAACTTCTAACCGCTAAAGGCTGTGGGGCCCACAATTATGATTTTCACATATGGTGGATGAGTTGGGGGCCGTTGCCACAATTTGTTGCTGGAGGAATTATTTGACAGGACAATCCAGACCACTAACCCATAATATGGACACGTGTCATACAATCCAACCGGTAAAAATAGTAAACACGTGTCCGCAGATGGGTCATATCCTGAAAATTAAACTGAACAGATTGCCTGCACCTCTTGTGGACATTAACGGTTGATATTAAATGCGAGATAATGTCCGTTATCAGAGGCTAGGATCATCGAATCACTGTCATTTAGGTCGAATGTCCCGTATTTAGTGGGCCCATGATTTGCATTCATGCGAAGTGTATAATACCTAGGTGCATGCGTAGCAATACGTATACTCTGCCAGAGTATTAAATAACCTCTTTTCGTGGAACGCGACACCTGCAGTCGCGTGCTACAGATAAGATGGGAGTCCGTTTTGCCGCTCTCGGACTCCGTTCCTGCGTGCGTCGCAGCCCATTGAGGCCCACATGATGAGATGATCCAATGATTTGAACCGTCCATATTCTCTTTATTACCATAAATGAGCCACTATCCCATACTGGCACTTTAGGAATGAACCTAACCTTTGATTTACTATCTTTGAATGTTATTGGTCTGAATTCTTCTCCTTGTATTCATGATCATATCGTATTTATGTGGCTCTTTTAGAATATTTTACACAGAATGGACGGTTCTGATCATTGGAATATTCCGTATGTGGGTTCCAGAGGGCCGCGACACACGCTGGAGTTTTTTGTCTCGAGAGAGACAAAACGACCTAAGATAAGATAATAGGTGATGGCTTTCGTCTCCCCCTGTGTCAGTGAATGTGCCACGTGGCGTTGTACTTGAAGGGGAGTATATTCGGGAAGCGAGAAAGTGGGGGCCACTGAAGCGCTTTTTCGTCATACATCTACCATTTATCGTTAGCGGCTCTTAATTGCTAAAGTTGCATTTGAAATTACCTTAATAACCTTGAAAATAACAAAAATGACATGGAAGTCCGACCCTAGTATATAATGACAAAACCCTTCTAATAATTAAACGCGCAATGTATTATTTAACACTCGGGCAACTTACGACGCTTGATACGCAGACACTTAGGGCCTGTTTGATTTCTTACACGGTGTATATACAAGCAAATGTGTAATTCTTATTTACCATGTAATTTCTGTATTTGTTGACAATTATTTACCATGTAATTTCTGTATTTGTTGACAATGACAGCTTTATTTTTTGTGTACTAAAATTGAGGAAGGTACACTTTTTTGTGGGGCCCATTGTGATACATGTGGCTTATCTACATCATCCATCCAGTTTGCAAGGTGATTGTAGGGCATGAACTCAAAATCAAGGCAAATCCAGATCTCAAGTGCACCACACCACATGAAAAGTGGACCATGATTTCCTATGGTGTGGGCCACTTGAACTTCAGACATATCTAAATTTTTTGCTCATCCTCTAAAATATTTTGTTAAACCATACAAATGGCATGGATATGTGACAGAGATCACAATGGGCCTCATGAATGTATGGCTATTCTTTTTTGCACGTATTTACAAGGAGTAAATACTCTTGCATCAAACAGAGGAAAATTATAATAATTACCTACTTGCATCCATTTGCTTCCATTTACACCATGTAAATGAAAATCAAACATGCCCTTAGTAATTTTATTATCGAAAAATATCAACTCAAAATAAACCAACTAAATTGTGAGACCAACCACGATAATGCAATGTAAAACTTTCATTAATTATTATTACTTCTAATCAATTGGAGAAACCAAGGTAATCATATTATTGGAATTCCTCCTGAAGCTCTGAGTGAAGTTGTATTGATGTGGCATGGTTTCTTAGGTCTCACTTTGTATGTGTTATATTTATACTATTCTTACATCCTATACAAATATTTTACGAAAATAAATAAAAAAATTAGTCACATCTAAAATGAAAATTGACCATAGTACATTAGCAGTTGGCATTGAACTCTTGCCACTAACTTCTTGTAGGTCATAAAAGTGTTGGATGAAGCTGATATTTAAAGTCATATCTTAAAATAATATTGCAAAATGGACGGGCAATGTGGATTTAACAGTGTTAGACAAGTTATATCCTCATGTATCCTATGAGATCAGTACATTACATGTATGTTAAAGAGTTAAACTTTTTTTTATTTTGTTAGTCTTCAATGGCACATTATATGCATATCAAAGAATTAAACTTTTTTTTTTTGTTAGTCACCGATCGCACCTTGGGCTAGCAGGCGAGACACTAAACCTACCATATTGGTATTGGTATTACCGTTTCCATAGTTAACCTGAGTTTTGGGTCTGTGTGATGAACGGCATCAGGGCCTTACAAGTGTCGGCGCACCTGATGGACAGTGTGGATCTCATCTACATGAAGTCGTCCATCCATGTCAGCGAAAGGTAAAGTTTTTTAGGCGCCGTTTGGTAAACTGAAAATTAATTTAAGTGCTGAAAACTTAAATTGCTGAATTTAATTACTTGTAAGTACTGAAAAAGTCGTTTGGTAATTTGTCTGAAAAAAATCTTTATATCTGAAAATAAGTACTTTTTTCATAAAAATCTGTTTGATAAAAACAAACTACAAATGTCTCAAAAAAGAGTAATTTGTCATATTTACCCCTATTGTCTCGATTTCTATCTTTTGGAAGATATGAGACGAAATGTCTTATTTCTTTGCACCGAATTTTGCACACATATGCTCCATTCACATACATTTCTTAAGCATGACCCCTCAATTAATGGACCATATGTTATACTCTTCTTGAATTAAAAAAATATATATATGAAATGTCTCTCTATGTATTGATATAAGACTAAATAGGTTTGTCAATTATCATAAATAAATAAAAATAAGTTATAAGAGAATATCAAAATCTCACCTCAAAGGAAGATTCACCGAAGAAAGGAAGGATTGAGAAAGATTTTGCCTCCGAATAGTTAGAGATTTTTTTAAACAGAAGAAGAGGAAAACGACTTGTAAGACAACGAAATGTTTTAAATATATAGAAGAGTAATTTTGTCATTTATAAAAGTTGGTAAAGATATTTTGGTCATAATTGATCCAAAAATTTAAAAGATCACTTACCGTATTCAATTATAAGTACTTAATGCCCTTTTATTACCCAATGGTATGAATTATCAAAATAATTAAAAGTAACATTTTTCAATGATAAGTTTCAAAATTAAGTTTTATCAAACACACCTTAAGTTTTACCGATCACACCCTTAGAAATAAAAGGTGGCAGGAACTGGCGGTCATTTCCTACCTTTCTGGGGACAATTTGGTAATTTGGACTTCCTTATCTTCCCCTGTCCGAATTAAAACTAGAGCTCAAAAAAACCGACGCCATTTTCGGATTCCAAAATCTTCAAATCTCAGAAGCAGGAGAGGAAAAATACCATTTTCGAATTCAAATTCTCCCTCGTAAAAGGTACGATAATTCCGATTTCTCAATTGATGATTTTCATGCACTTCTCTGTAAATAGAAAACGATCGCGAATCCGATTTCTTGGCTGCGAATGTCGTTTTTACTGAAGTGAAAAGATCGCAATCGATCGAAATTGCGATTTGTGAGATTTTCCTGTAATTTATAATATTTCATTTTCTTTCTTTTATTTTTTGGGTATTGATTATATATTTTCAGTACTCTCAGAGCACTGTAAGTTGTAGAGCTTCTATGGACACGTGGACGGTCCGATCAATTGATTTGGATTGTCCATTCGGCAATTGATATCCACCTTTCAGATGCAATTACAATCAAAACTCGCTTGGATCAATCTTTATCTGCTACCGTCGGATGTATTTCTGCATATGATATGATCATAATCAACGGTCTAGATTGGAGTTTTGTGATTTTTTTTTTTACTGCCAAAACGGATGTTTGTGTCATTCCTTTAAACCAGAATCGGTCGGCAATGCTTGGTAGGCAATCTCTTTACTGTATTTCGTGGGTAATTGATTGGATAGTTAGATTTCTCTAAGGAAGTGTTAGGAGGACCTAATGTACGGTTCAGATTGTTTGATTGCGATATTGAGATATCTGGATACGAATCCTCACCCTGTAAATTGTAGACCACTGGATCATATCTGATCTTTGTTCAGTAGCCGTTCGTTTTCATTTTCCAGCCAGCAAGATGATGTCAAAGCTTTGTGGGTCCCACCATGATGTATTTGTTTTATCCACGCCGTCCATCCATTTATACAGCTCATTTTAAGGCATTAGAAAAAAAATGAGGCAGATACAAAGCTCAAGTGGACCACACCACAGGAAACCGTGAGTAGAATGATGTCCACCATTGAAACCTTCCTAGGGCCACATTGATGTTTATTTGTCATCCAACCTGTTCATAGGATCACAGATAGCTGGATGAACGGAGAACACAAATATCAGCTTTATCCAAAACTTTTGAGGCCCCAAAATTTTTTACTACGGTGAATGTTCAATCCCCACTGTTTCCTATAGTGTGGTCCACTTGAGATTTTTATATACCTCATTGTTTTTTGTACCATACCTTAAAATGAGCTTTACAAATGGATGGACGGCGTGGATAAAACGATACATCATGGTGGGACCCACAGAGCTTTGACACCAGCTTGCTGGCGAGTGTTGGGGTCACCAGCCAACCCGCGTGCAAGCTGAAGGTGGGACCTTGAGTTTAAAGGTGGTTAAGATGTACGAAAGCTATCCACCCACCTGTGGATGCTAATCAAACGTCCATGTGGGGGTCCACACTATGGTGTCTGCCAAATGTCCTTATCTTTAGGGGCGCGGCTTCGGTGGGTGGGATCCCTGACCGTGGGACCCACCTTGATGTATGTGCCTTATATCCACGCTGTCCATCTGTTTTGTAAACTCGTTTTAGGGCATGGTTCCAAAAATGAAGTAGATCCAAAACTTAGGTGGACTATAATACAAGCAACAGTGATAATCAACCATTAAAAACTTCTCGTGGTCTGAAAAGTTTTGGATCGAGCTGATATTGTGTGGTCTCTTAATACAGGTATCTGTGACCCAGGTTGGATGGAAAATACGGACGCGGATTACGTCCGACCACTGGTCGGACCTTTAAGCGAACGACCAGATCAATGTGGGGCCCACCCTGATGTATCCGTTTATCCATGCCGTCCATTCCTTTTACAATATCATTCTAGAATATTTTCCCAAAATAGAGTCAGATCCAACGTTCAAATGGGCCACACCAAATAGTGTGTGGAACTTGGTGACATCGTCACTACATTAGCGCACTAATGTAGTGATGACGACACTTATGTTCTGCTCACTATTTGGTATGGCCTACATGAACGTTGGATATTTCTCGTTTTTAGGGTCATTCTTTAAAATGATCTTAGAAAATGAATGGATGGCGTTGATAAACTGATACATCAGGGTGGGCCCCACACTGATCTGGTCGGACGCTTAAAGGTCCAACCAGGAAAATACACATTCTGGTGGTCCCATGAAGTTATTAATGGTGGGGATTCAATCACGACTGTTTCTTGTGGTAGGTCCACCTTAGATTTGGATTTTCTGCATTTTTCAGATCATGTCCTAAAATGAGCTGTTATAATGGATGGACGGTTTGGATGTAAGGAACATACATTACAGTGGGCCCTGCAGTTTGGGTGGATACATTCCGTTAGGACGGGACGTGGTTCCTCCCTGGGATGCTTAGGTGGGGCCCACCGATATGTTTGAGAGAAATCCACACCGTCCATCCGTTTTTTTTTTTTTTAATTTCATTTTAGGGCATTGACAAAAAATGAGGTGTATCCAAGATTCGAGTGTGCCATGCGAGAGAAAACAGTGAGGATTCAATGACCACCTTTGAAACATTCACACGGCCGCAGAAGTTTCAGGCTTTTTTTTTTTTTTTTTTTTTTTTTGGTGATTTCACCTCATCCCAGCGGGAATGACCTTATAAACGGTTTGGATGGCATAGAAACATCAAGGTGGAGCCCAGGAAGGTTTCAATGGTAGCCAGTTTTTCCTCTCGTATTTCTTCTCGTATGGCCCACTTGAGTTTTTGATCCACTTCGTTTTCTGTCGAATATCCTAAAATGATCTCTCAAAACGGAGGGACGGGGTGGATTTCTCAAAAACATCACAGTGGGCCCCACCTAGCATCCAAGAGCAGGAACTTCTCTCAGGAAACCCGCGTCCGTCAGGACGCATTAGATGATTGGACTGGATGTCAGCTACACACCACTGGTGGGCCCACACAATAATCGAAAGGTTTTAATGGTGGGTGTCTCCATGCTAACTATTCCCTGTGGTGTGGCCCACATGAGTTTTGGATCAGTCTACTTTTTGGCCTTTTAGAGCCAAAGACGGGTGGGAGACTTGATGGACGGGTTAGATCTCACGCATGTTAAGTCCTTCTCAACATTTTAAGGCAAGTCACGCGCCTTATCTCTAGCCTCCCCAACATACTCTTTCCCGCCAACTTATGCCCAACAAAGTATGGGGGTGGGGTGTCACCCCTACCGTGTGGGGCCTACCTTGATGCATATTTTCTATATCCACACCATTCATCTGTTTTTTTATTTCATTTTAGGACACAATACCAAATCATAAGAAGATCAAAATCTCATATGGACTATACTAATAGAAATAGTGATGAATATCCATTAAAAATAATTTGTGAGCTACAAAAGTTTTGGATCAATCTGATTTTTCTAATTTCCCTTCACCTAGATTTTCTTGACATTATCAACGGATTGGATTGAAAATAAACATTAATAAAACATTAAGATGGACCCTTTGAACATTTTAATGGTGAGGCAGTACTCAATCACCACTGTTTCCTGTGGTGTGGTCCACCTGAGATTTGGAATGTATCAATTTTGGTATGGCCCACCTTTCGTAGGGCTTGGATTTCTACCTACTTGTACGGTTGTATTGTTCAACGTTATATAGGAGCATTTCTAAATGATTTTATTTTTATCTCATTTTTAATGGTTGATTATTGTGGCTAATGATGCAATTGATTTGTTTTTAAGGCGGGGAAAGTTTGAAAGGGAAAAAGAAATGCCTTCAGCAATAAAAGGTATTTTTATACGGCATACGCCGGATGTCTACATACAAAGACTGTTGAAGGAGAAATACGTAGACGAAGTTGGGCTCATAAGAGAAGGCCATTTCTCCGTTGGCCTTCGTCCACTCGGCTCATACTCATGTAAGAGCCGTATCCGAGCCGCGCAAAGCGGACAAGAGCGGCCAGCTCGGCGCCGGAGCACCTCCCGACCGCGTGCCGTGGTCAGCCCCATGCCCGCAACGAAAAAGGTAAGTGGCTTTTTTTTGACTGGCCAGTGGACCCTATTTATACGTACACGTATGAGATCTGGACCGTTCATCTATTCAGCCCCATCATGGATGGTGCGTAAACTAATACCCAACCCATCATATCTAAGGTTGGATCTATCCACGATCCAATTGAAAAATTGCTAACCCTTCGATTTGATGGGAGTATTGAAATTAGGAGTGGGTTTTAGCACAAATAATCTTTCCTAACATCCAAGTAGTTGCGGCTGCCAATTAATAGTGCATATTCAATATGAAAAGCCAAATGTTAAGTAATGGTCCTTTAGACATGGGCTCTGAGGGTCCACTGGATGGGTTTTATCCACACCGTCTATCCATTTTTCCATATTATTTTCTGGTACAAGCCCAAAAATAGGTTATTCCAAGGCTCAAGTAGACCACATAATGGGGATTAGATACTTTTCGTTGAAAACTTTTTTGGGGTCTTAAAAGTTTTAGATCATCCCTTGATTTGGGTTTACATGACATTATGAACAAGTGGGATGACAATTAACCATCCAGGTGAACTATTGGAAAATTTCAAGAGTGGTTTTACCATTGTGGTCTACTTGTGTTTTGGATCTGCCTCATTTATGGACTTATACCTAGAATTGAACATGAGCCAAGTTAGCTCGGTTGACTCACTCGACTAAGCTCGAATAAGCTTGATTCAGCTTGGATCAAAAGTTAGGTTTGAGTTAAATTGAACTAATTTTTTAGCTCAAAATAATTTCAATTCGAATTCAGGTTGACCCGAGCTCGACTTAACTCGGTGTGAACTTGACTTGGCCGAATCAGCTCGGCTAGGCCCAATTTTAAGTAACTTAAATATATATAATTTACATATAATATAATGCCATAATCTCTACCCTTTTAATTTTAATATTTGCTTGAGCCTTTTTTTTTTTTTTTTTTTTTTGCCCTAAGTAACTTGAACTCGAACTTGGCTTGAGCTACTAACTGATTCGATCCAAGCTCTCCCGTCAAGCTTGGGGAAGGAGTTGAGCCGAACTTGAGCTGGGGAATCGTGTACAACTCTACTTATACCCTAAAATGATATGGAAAAAAATGTATGGCCGGTGTGGATAAAACGCACACAACTTATACCCTAAAATGATATAGATAAAAATGTATGGACGGTGTGGATAAAATGCATACATCACGATGGCCTCTCAAAGCACCTGCTCAGGGAAGGATCCAATCCGCACCAGCCACATTTTGCATAGTATTGCATAGTTTAAATTATCACAAGTAATGCACGCGTAACCAACTATAAGTCCAAAGTTTGGATTTGGTTCACTTTAGTGTGACCCAAATTGGATCATCTAAGAACGAGTCTGGGCCTGGTCGGGTTGAGTTAAGTTGATTTTGAGAGGACCCAAATCCAACTCATTAGACTTGGACCAGATGGGTCCATGGAATTACATTTTGGACCTAGATCCATTAATTGTTGGTTCGAGTCTAAAGACCCATTTGGTCGATGGGGTCACACTAGTTTGGATGATCCTATACTCTTGACTAGGGGACTTTATGGATTTTAAGTTAGACGGTTGGAGGTTAACATTTTGCAAGAAGAAGTCCTCAGATCAGCGGCTAGGATCATCCGACAAGGGTTATTTTTCGAGGTATGCCTCATCTATGGTAGAAACAACAAGATGAATGGTCTAGATCTCATACGTACTAGCCTAAGTCAGAAGCGCTGGATTGGGACTACGGATCGATGTGCATCACGTTCATCCGAACCATTCATCCAGTGGGGCTCATTCCAATTCCCCATTTTCAAATGGAGTTGTCATTTTGCACCCCCTCTTATTGACAAAACTACCCATCATTTCTACTTTTGGTGATACTTTTCCACACGCAGAGAGTATTTACATTCGGCAAAGGAAACAGCGAAGGAAACAAGGGCATGAAGTCTTTGGTAAGCCACGTGGCCTTCTTTATTTATCTGTGGGTGTGCGTACTACGCACCGTGCGTATTATAGACACCTGTTATTGTGTAACGCCTAATCCATGCATGCATGTGTGGGGGGTGGTGATGGATGTAGTTAGGTGGGAAGGGAGCGAACCTGGCAGAGATGGCGACCATAGGGTTATCCGTACCACCCGGGCTCACGATATCAACAGAGGCTTGCCAAGAGTACCAGGAGAATGGATGCAAGCTGCCAGATGGGCTGTGGGAGGAGGTATTGGAAGGGTTACGGACGGTTGAGATGGAAATGGGAGCTTTCCTTGGGGACCCTTCCAAGCCGCTTCTCCTGTCCGTCCGTTCCGGTGCTGCTGTGAGTATTCTAATTCCTATATTCTTTGGAGATTTCATGTAGTCGTTGCTAACATGCGCTGGTGGGGCTGGTTAACACTCGCCGCATCTGCTAATGTGGCATGTGTGAATGAGAATCCTAGCTGTTCATCTTTTGTACCTACTTGGTATGTGTGATCGGGTCCGTTCATCAGGTGGGCACAATTGTAGATGAGATGGGGGCCGTTGGTCTCTCTCTTGTTTTTTTTGGTTGCAAGTTGAAACCTCACGTATGTTCGACGAGTGTGGGGCCCACCATGATGTGTGAGTGGCTTTCAACCCGTTCATTAGATGTACACCCCCATGTAGGGGTGTCAATGGGCCAGCTTTGCACCTATGCCCGTCAGGCCCGAGCCCAACCCAACACAGTAGGTCCCGCCCAAGCCTGGTGGTCAGGCCCAAGTCTAAGTGCTGAAAATCTGTTTGGGTCAGGGTCTGAGCCGAGCCAACCTCGCTCAGCCCAGCCTGAAAATTGATAAAGTCCCTATTTTGCACTTGAATGTTCCTAATCTAGCTGTTGATAAGTGGGCCATGCTTAAAGGAACCGTCTACATTCAAGATGTATGGGTTGTTGCCTAATCAACTGTTAGAATGGCATATTTGTAGGGATATAAGATGTACAAATGAGGTCAAGTCGGGCTGGGTTTGGCTAAAATGACTTGAGTTCAAGCCCAACTCGAGAATTTATTCGGGCTATGCATGCCAGGTCCAAGCCCAGTCCAAGCTGGGTTGGGCTGGTTGGGCTAGGTGAGTCACCGAGCCCATTACCACCCTTACATGATCCATTGCTCATGTGGGCCCAGAGAGGGAGCAATGGGAGCATGGGGAAGGGGGATGTTCACCATAGGAAGCTCCTGATTGGAATGTGGGGTCCATTTTATTGTGTATATATCATTCAACCCAACCCATTCATCAGTTGCACTCCACCAGGATGAAGGGACATGCCAAAATTCAAGTCATTCCAGAACTTGGGTGGGCCATATCAAGTGAATATATAGGTCTTAGGTGTGATGCCACATTGCTGCCTGTGGTGTGTGCCACCTGAGTTTTGGATTGGGATGAATCTTGGAACGTACAGTGAACTCATGGAGATGCACCAGATGCACGATTTGGATTCCACATAGACATCACGGATCCGTCCGACTCAATTCAAACATATGGTAGTTACCATACTTTCGGATCGTGATATTTTAAGTGTCCTTCATATACATGTGTGTGCCACCTGATAACTGGAGCAGTGTGATTTTCAGGACATAACATGTCTGTTGTGGGGCCAATTTGATGAACAGATTAGATCTTGTTCATATACGCGGCACATGTGGGAAATGAGTATAGTAGTAGATGGGATCGTATCAGAAAATGTACAGTTTGGTGAGACTCAGGATCCCATATATGTGGGACCCATGAATGAACTTGACTGTTGCTCTGATGGGTCCCACTTAAATACAGGATGCCCCAAAATTTTCCCAGACAGGTTGATCCTAATCCTTCAGTCAGTGCAACACAAACATACATCAATGAATCAATATACACCACCTATCAGGGAAAAGACCAAAGATTGAATAGAGTTCATCTTCCAACTGACATGATTTTAGTGGATTCCCCATTCCCTAACAGTAACAGTGTCCGTACCGGCCACCATTGTTAACATTATGGTACGCCCCCCGTGGGCTGTTACGCCCCCCGTGATGGCCGTTAGTCTTAAAAAAAAAAAAACCTGTATCAGCCTTGTAATGGATAGTTATGGGCTCGTTATGGAGGAGTAACGAGCCATTTACAGGTTATTTTTCCATAAAGGCCATTACGGACATTACGATCCTGTAGGCACTGTTACCATTACATAATGGCCGTTACGATACTCCATGTTCCCCATCCTCAGTCCAGCCCTTCAGATTGATGGTCTGGATCACTGGACAATATGCCCATTAACTGTCATAATACACACCCATCTGCACCAATACTCTATGATGCCTCATATGTATTATTTGGGAACCATTTCATGTGTGGCATACACTGAGTAGTACCTGTATGCAATTGCACTTATAATATGGGCTCGTTAACATGATGTCAGTAACTGATCAGGACTGTCGATGCAGGGCCACCTTACAATGGATTCTAAAAGTGGAAGCACTACAAAATACGCCAATTAAAAATTTTTAGGAAGGAAATTACCTTGAATGAGTAACAACAGCCATCTTCTTTCATAAAAAAATGGTCATGTTACAAAAAATAAAGCACAGCCAACAGTACATGTTGTCATCTCTGTCTTTTGGCATTGCCAATGCTTTCCTAAAACATAGCAAACAGTAAACTGTACCCTTTCCCAACATCCATGATACTAGGCTGTGAATTGAGTGGGACGGGCTGGGCCACAGGGCTTTACCTTTAGACACAGATGGAAATGTTGATCACCATTTGGGCCTTGCAGCTAGTCCAGTGCCTGGCCATTTTGGTGGGGCTAAAAGCACAGCTGGTCTCAGTTTGTGGGCATGTTTTGAGCAGTCTCAGCTTAAAAGCTTTCCATTGACTACCTTAGTTAAAGGACCCAATGCCTCCTACTGAGGTGTTGGGGCCATACAAGCAACTCAGTACATTGAGCAAGTGTGGGGAGCCTGTGGACCCATACCTCATTACCATGTGTTCATGGTGGTGAGTGGTGTTTTACATGTTGGATCATTGCTTGAGCATTTAAAAGACTTTCCCAAGTAGACCTGCCTCAATCAAGACTGCAATCCTAGAATAACTCCGCCTAGTACTTGAATAATTCAATCTTGCATTTGCATTAAAAAATCTCACTCAACTATTGCATGAGCTTTTTTTATCCTCAAAAACTAGATCAGGTACTTGAGCTACTAGACCGTTGACCGAAATGGGGTCTTGAGTCAAGCATCTGAGTTTTCAAACCTTGCTTCCCATTTACCATTGCCATGCTATAAGGCAAATTCATGCATTGTATTTGTAGTGTAATAGTTGGTTTGGTAGGAACTCATCGCCTAAGGAAGCTCAGGAATGCCGACGGTTACTAGAAATGATGGATATGAATGACTGACATATGTTTCTGTTTTTGTGAAAAATATAAGGACAGTTAAGTGTTTCTACCATGAACTGTAAGCGACTGCTTTTAGTTTGGCTATGCTTGTAGATATCCATGCCTGGCATGATGGATACTGTCCTTAACCTGGGCCTAAATGATGAAGTGGTTGCTGGTTTAGCTGCAAAAAGTGGAGAACGCTTTGCTTACGATTCATATCGACGCTTCCTAGACATGTTTGGAGATGTTGTAAGTAGGCCTTCTTTGTCAATTTCTTTAGAGACTCGATTTTTTTTTTTTTTTTTTGAAGAAATTATCCTCTATTTTCTTAATTTGTGATTTGACTCTATTTCTTTGGTTGTTCACGAGTAAACAAAGCTAAAACTACCATAGTTAAACATTTCCATTGGAGAATGCTCCTGTGTTCTGAGCATATGGGAACCTTCCCATGCACCTAGTTGCAATTTGGACATGTGAGCTGTTCATATCATCATCGATCTCGACTACCCATTTGGTCCAACCCACTTTTCATAAATACCCTGTAAATACCACACTGATCTGATGATCCTAGCCATGTAATCAATAGCATGTGAAAATGGATAGCCAAGATCATTTGTAAAAGATAGGTCCAATTGTCCATCTTGAACATCCATTTTGTGGGACTCCACCTTTGATTGCTTATGGCTCTAAGAATAGCTTTGTTGGATGATGGTAACTATCTGATCAAAGGCTCGGAAAACTGATGCTTATATGAAAGACTAATCCTCAAGTGGATAGGGCCATCTGATGTGCATGATTTTTCAAAGTGGCCTATGGAACGTGGGTTTTATAGAATGGATGGGCCAGATCAATGATATGGATGCCCATGTGTGTAAATGCAACTACGTGCATAGGAGAATTCTTCACTTCTATTGCCTTGGCTGTGAAATAATGCTGCAAATGATACAACCCATTGAAGTTATGAATGGTCAGCTGCTAAATATGTTTGTTTTGATGGTTTGGAGGTTATGGGCATACCACATTCATTGTTTGAGGAGAAACTAGAAGCGCTGAAGGCTGCCAAAGGAGTTAGTCTTGATACTGATTTAACATCTTCTGATCTCAAAGAGCTTGTTGCAGAATACAAGAAAGTGTACTTGGAAGCTAAGGGCGAACAGTTTCCTTCAGGTACTAACAAGAGCTCTCTCTCTTACAGGATCCTGCTAACTAGGTGCCGTTCTTGTTCCAAATTCCCACCTCGGATCTAGCTCTCGCCCTTAATTCCCACCTATTTATACTTGCCTACATTTTGAAAGAGACGCTTCCCCGCTCCCTTACTCAAATTTGTTGCCTCTTTGCTTCATACTTTGTGCAACTATATCGTAAATTGACATTAGTGCTAGGAGAAGGAAACCCTTTGCACTTGTTTGCTTAGCTACAAAAGAAATCCTAAAAATGGTTTCGTTTACATTTTCCAGTGTTTGGGTTGCCATTTTGAAAGGGAAACCTCTTTTCCACTCAGTTTTGCTATTTAAAACGTCCCATCAGAGGGAACCTCTTTTTCCATCAATTGACTTTTTGAAAAAGAAAAAAAAAAGAAGGTTTTTGATGAGGACACAAGACTATTTCAAGTGTACCAACGAAGAAAGCACCACCCACAAGTACCATCCTTGTGGATAGGCGACTATTGAGGAGCTGAAGACCCTCCACATGTGATCAGACACATAGAACACCCCATTCAGGGAGGACACATGTGAAGGAAGACTGGAGAAACATGACTGAAGAGCTGAAGACTTCGGGCGCCCGACCATTGCCTTCGGGTGCCCGATCGAGCGCCCGAGTTCGGCCTTTCGAGCGCCCAAAACTCTCTGGACGTTTTTGGACGTCTTCGGGCGCCCGACCTGAGCGCCCGAACTTTCCCGCACTTTTGATTATTTGTGCGTTTTGCTTAGTTTTAGGGGTAATTTAGACTTTTTACTTGTTTTATTTGTTTATTTAAGTGGGCTAGGCCCTAAACACGAATTTTAACTTGATATTGATTAATGAAAGCCTCTTTGAGCTTCTTCCTGCCTTCTTTCTCTCTCATGGTGATTCTTCTCTTCTCCTTGATCTTCTTCTTCTGATTTCTTCTTGTGCCCCTCCAAGTTCTTCCAAGTAATTACTTTCCCCTTTCCATTTTGCCAATCCCTCCTCGATCAACACTTTGGGAATCAACTAAACCCTAAAATCCCAAATTCCCAAATCCCTAATCCGAGAAACTTCCTGATTCTTCAGACTAGTGATTTTCATTGATCGATCGGGTATAGCCATGCAAGATCGGGAGGTTCCATCCCTCGCCGGATCCAACCTATGTACTAATTGAATCCCATATTCCATGGTTGTGATGATAGCCCGTCCCATTGCTTGTTTCCTTTATGATTTCTTTAGTTTAAGATGTTTGATGCTAGATTTTACTATTATTATTGCTTTTACTTCCGCTGGATAATTATGTTCATGATCATGCATCATATTAAGGGCTGTCCTGCATCAGTTTTACTTCCCTTCTAAGGAAAGAAATCAATTTCATTCTCTTTTTATGTTTATCAAAGAAAAGGAAATGTCACATCAAAGGACAACTATTTGTTTTGCTTTATTTACCCTCAATCCAAACACACCCTTAAAAGAATTAGAGAAAAGGCATAGCTACCATCAACATTTAGTTTTGGAATTGTATTGGTAAATGGATTTGGTTTGGCAAGCTTTTTGCTGAAGCTCCTTTGAAAAGTTTCTGCCACCATATCAGCACCACCACCAGCGAACAGAAACACCTGGGAAACATTGTGGAGACCTTGGTCTGTGGAGTTGCAAGCCAGAACCTCTGTAGGGAACTTCTACTGGCATCACAAGAGGATGTTCACAATCATGGGCATGCAATCTCAGTTCATCATTAACATATGTTAAATGATTTCATGCATATTTAGTTGAGAACATGTGTTAAATTCATAAGAATAGTAATAGGAATATAGCAGGAAAATACAGATGAAAGGTTAAAAGAAAAAGTAAGTAGGAGATAATAATGTCTTAATGAGCTGGCAAGTTGACTCAGTGAGTCAAGTGCTTCTAGACTTCTAGACTTGGTTTATTGGTAAGTGGGTTGATTTGGTCGATTCCACTGTGATTTCTGAAACCATGCCTCAGGCCATCTAATCAAATCATAGAAGCATCTTAGTTTTCTTCATTTCTTTTCAATAGTTCCACCTAGACTTAGAGCAAGCTTTCTTAAATTTTGCTAGAAAGGAGCCTATACACAAATGAGGTAAATAAGTGGCATGCCCATCTCAAGAATAAAGTGACACCTTGGGATTGGGACTGCATGGTGGGGCCTATCTACAATCAACAAATACATATGACAATGAGTGGACCTCCTTTATGTTGCCATTGAGTGTACACGTTAATGTTTTTTCATTACTAGCGTGTCCCATTATTGTTGCCCCCAGCCAATTTAATGAGAAGGGGAAATTGGAAAAAATTGATAGTTAGGGAGATAATTACTTCCATAACCTATTTTATTAAGACAATCGTATGGTGTCATGAGGGAGCACCGAGAATAAAATACACAACATTTACTCCTGTCTGACATCTCTAAACCCAACTCGTACAATTTTTTTTGCAGATCCGAGAAAGCAGTTATATCTGGCTGTTCTAGCAGTTTTCGATTCATGGGACAGTCCAAGAGCTATCAAGTATAGGAGCATCAACCAGATAAGTGGATTAAAGGGGACAGCTGTTAATATTCAATGCATGGTGTTTGGGAACATGGGGAACACTTCAGGGACTGGCGTTCTTTTCACAAGGAATCCAAGCACTGGTGCAAAGAAGCTCTATGGAGAGTTCCTTATCAATGCACAGGTGTGGTTAGATTTTTATTACATTCTGAGAAGCGTATAATCTGTGTTAAGTTTGACATGGAAGATATCAGAACAGCAGTGCAAACTATTCGCTGCCTACAAACATAATGCCGTGAGGCTGTTGGTCTCAGGGTTGGATGGGTTATGCTCGAATGGTTAGTACGTGAATTGTATGTTGTAATTTTTCTTCTTGTTGCATGACAGCGGAGTCTTTGATTTATAGTGAACTCATCACGACCATTCGGATTTACCCATCCTGAACAGGAGAAAACTGCCCTTCATGGAAGGCGACAGTTTGTCAATGACTTAACAATGAGTCAGTTAAGAGAGGATAATAGGATATTTTGATGGACTCGTTCAATGGAAGGCCATTGGCCACTCCATAGTGTGACCACACATGCCAACAGAAGAAACATATGAACTTACACAATCACACGATGATCACACCATGGCAACATGAAGAGAAGAGATTTTTCTATGACAAATTCATTGAATGAGGAATAAGGGAAACTACCATTGACACCTCGAGTTGGGCTCTCTACTATTGTTCTTATCTCTCCATGAAACGAACAAAGCCTCCCACTAAGCTTTTGGCTCATGGCTTTCCTTACTCGTTAAGTTTCTTTAGGAGTGTTTGGATAGATGTATTGCATTGCAATGGATTGTAAAAGCGCAATTATTACAAATTACAATACCTGTCTCCTGGTCAACATGTAATTTGACCGAGAATTTTTGTGTTTGGATAGGTGTGGTAAAAGTGCAATGATGATACTTTTAGATTACCGAGATGTCAAATCAACATGAAAATTATTATGTTTCCTGTGTTTGGAAAGGATATTTCTACCGCAATGTGTTGTAAATTTATAACGATTACAAATTCCTTCACCTCTCTCCTATTACATCTGCATTTGACCACCAAAATACATGTCGAATTACTTGTTTAAACAAACACTATAAAATCATAATGATAGCTCTTTTACATAACAATACTTTTAAATCCTACTATCCAAACAAGACCTAAAACTACCCCAACTATCTAAATTCATTAAGGGCCTGTTTAGTTTTCCAATTAAAATGGTAATTGGCTGAAAATGGGTAACAATTACTTACCCCTATGATTGTGTGATGATATCACCTACGTTTGATTGCAGTGATTACATTATACCATTGTTTGTTTTATAGGAGCATCACTGTAAAAATGGGTCTTTGGTTATGTAAAAATGTAATGATTATAATTTCCTTTACCTGTTTACTTTTCATGTGTATTTAACCCTTGTTTTTTTGTGCTGTAATTCTCTCTTATCCGAATACCCTAAAAAGATAATGATGGCTCATTTACTTTGAAGTACACCTGAAATTGGAAAACTAAACAGGCCCTAAAGGAAACTAACACCTGAAACACTACCAACTTACAGAAGCAAGCAATGGCTCCTAACAATATCAACTTAAAATTGTGAATAACCATTGCAAATAATTCTAAGAAAAGGAAACCGCTTAATTCTAACAAACCCAATTATATAGGCTCTTCTAGCCTTCTACATGTATTGTTAAAAAGGAGAAAAATATAGGAGAGAAGAAGATGATGCTAGAATTTCTTCTTAAATTGTATTCCTTCATGCTTATAAAATGAATCTCTCCAACCCATGTATAGATTTTCAGATGCATTCTTCTTCAAAACTCGTGCATATATCTTCTCTTATCAACATTTAACATCTACTAATTCTAAGCAAATCTTTTATCTTCCTTCTACAACATATACTATTTTTAAAACAATTTTTGATGTGTGCATTGAAACCTAGGAGACTCATGCACAAATTTCAACGCTATCACAAATTTCTCCGCATGACTACATGCATGCTCAAGTCTCTAAACATCCTACACATGCAATGAATAATGTATGTGTTATTTCAAGGTACAAGTGCATGTATGCATACAAAGCGCATTCTAATTCAACACTCCCCCTTAATGCACTTTCCGAATTACTCCCAACATCTCTCAAAGGTAACAAAACCTTTCTTTTAAGAGTGCTTTGGTGAAGATGTCAGCCATTTGTTCTTCCATCTTGCAATCTTCAACTCGTTCTCACCATTCTCAACAACTTTGTACATTAAGTGATGCTTAATGGTGGTGTGCTTTGTCTTGTTGTGATATACAAGAATTTTTGCAATTGAAATGGCTAAGAAGTTGTTACAATATACAACATTTCCTTCATTTTTCTTTTTGCACATATCTTCGTAGCCATGTTGCTTGCGAAACTGCAAAAGATATTACCACATAATCTGCTTTTGCTGAAGATTGAGCAACAATACTTTGCTTCTTTGACACCAATGAAAATATCCTATATCCAAGAGTGAAAGTGAACGCCGATGTGCTTTTCATATCATTTATAGATCCTGCCCAATCACTATTTGTATATCCTACCAACTTTGACTTTGGAATGAAAGTATACATGATTCAAAAGTCAAGCATTTCTTGGATGTATTGCAACATCCTTTGTGCAACTCCTAAGTGAGTCTGTTTGGGCAATTCATGAATCTTGAGTGTAAACTCATAGCAAACATGATATCTGGCCTCAAAGCAGTGAAATACCAGAGGTTTCCAATGATACTTCTATAGGAGTCGTTCACTTTTTTTTGAACCATCATTTTCATCAACTTCTTGTTTACCATAAGGAGAGTAACAATGGGTTTGCAACCTTCTATGCTAAAGTTTTCTAAGAATAGTCTCTGATGGGGTTTTCCTCCTCAGGTGTTGAGGAGAGATTGGTGCAGCCTGGGGGTCATCGGGCGCCCGACTAGTCAAGTTCGGGCGACCGAAATTCACCCAGAAGGACTAAAAGTCATTGGACTGTTTTGGATACAGTTAGGAGCCCGATGGATTGTTGACTGGGCGCCCGGTGCCCATGTCGGGCGCCCGACCATGTTGGGTCGGGCGACTGAAATTCGACAGTTTTTCTCTTCAACTCTCTGGACAATTTTTTTGATCTGTTGGGCGCTCGACCATGCGCGGATTGTGAATCCGCAGTTTTCTATTTTGACTCTAATTCTTGCAGAGTTCTATTTAACTACTTCCAAATCGTGATTAGGGTATCCTAATAAGAGGTTTATACATCCAAGGTGAGAGAGAGAGAAAGAAAAAAGAGGAAGAGAGAAAGACAAAGAGAGAGAGAGAGGAAGCTTGTAGGAAAGAGAGTTCTCTGCTTTTGAAGGTGATTCTTAGCACAGTCGACGTCTTGAGTCTTCTACGTCCTCATGCTCGGTGAGATCTCTTAGTTTCTCATTCTTTTATTGTTTATCCACCCCTGCGTGGTGAAGAAGGTTTGATCTAAGCGGGTTGTGCTTGTGATCGGTTGTAAACGGTTCTCTATTCATAGTGGATTGTTTGTCTGGACGAGGTCCCGTGGTTTTTACCTCTTTGAGGGTTTTCCACATAAAAATCTCGTGTCGTGTGGTTTGATTGTTTGCTTGCGTTTCCAGATTGTTATATCCCATAATTCAAGTAGTTGGGGGGTGAGATCCTAAGGTTTTTGTGCAACGCACCCAACAGTCTTAACATAATTTTTTTTGAGAAATAAAGATGCCCTTTTCACTTTGAGAATTTCTATTCCCCAAAAAATAATGCATCATGCCAAGATCATTTATCTCATATGTCTTCATCATTATCGAATTTGAACTAATGGAGCATATTGTGATGATTTCCCATGAGTATCAAATCATCAACATAAATGATATGATGAGAATAGATGCACCTTCAATTTTTTACGTATAAAGTAAGCTCACTCTGGCTTCGACGAAACTGCTTTTTGGAAAAATAACCATCAATTTGGCTATACCAAGTACATGGTCCTTGCTTCAGCCCATACAATATTTTCTTCAACTAATAAACTTTAACTTCTTTGCCCTCCTCCACAAATCCTCGTGGTTGAGCAATATAAATTTCTTCATTGAGAACTCCATTTAAGAAGGCTGATTTAACATAAGAAATAGACCGCTTCTTTTGAGCTGTAAGTGCAATAGGAGTTCTTTATAGTCTCTAATCGAGTTATAGGCACAAAGTCTTCATTGTCATCGACACAGGGTTGTTGTGTGAAACTTTTGCGACAAGTTTTAACTTGTATTTGTGAACTGAGCCATCTGAGTTGAGTTTAGTCTTGTAAAGCCATTTTACTCTAGTAACTTCTTTGTCTTTTGGAAGATCAATAAACTCCCAAGTGGAGTTTTTCTCGGTCATGCAGATTTCTTCTTTTATAGTTTTACCCAAGTCTCTTTTTGGGAAGGAACTTCGAAGCTTTTTGATTCCACAAGTGAATAATTGCAATGCTCGTAAATGTCCGCCAGAGTCTTCATTTTCCTCAAAGGGTCATTCTAATGAAATACTTGAGATTGTTGATCGAGAACTTGATGGTGTGGATGGAGTAGCCCTTGGTGTAGAAATGTATTTGCATGTCCACAATCTTCAACATTTTTTTTGCTTCAGTTCCTTCTTCAACATCTTGAGTGCTTTTGAGCTCATCTTCTTGTACAAGAAGTCTTTGTTCCTTGCACCTTTTTGTTTCTCCAATACTATGCTGCAATTTCATTAAAAATAATATCTTGACTAATCATTAGTTTCCCATCTCAAGGTTGTACACTCGATAACCTTTTGATTGTGTACTTCAACCAATGAAAATGCAAATTTCGCATTTTTTCATAATTTTTGTTAGACTTTTGAGATGGGACATGAACATAACAAATGCAATCGAAAACTTTGAGATGCATTACTGAAGGTTTGTGACTAAACATGCTTTAATAGGTATTTTCCCATCCACCAGATTTTGTAGACTCTTATTAAGCAATTAGATAGCTGTAGACACAGCTTCAACTCAAAAAGTATTTAGGATGCCTTTGTCCTTTAATATAGAACATGCCATTTCGATAATCATTCAATTCTTCCGTTCTGCAATGTTATTTTTTTGAGGTGAGTAAGCAACAATCAACCGCCTCTCAGTTCCTACTTCATAACGATATGTCTCCAATTCCTTAAGAGGCATACTCACCACCTTGATCACTTCTCACTATCTTAATTTTGAGACCACTTTGTCTCTTAACCTTTGATTTGAATCCATTGAAGATAGAAAGAGCTTCTAACTTTTGCTTCATGAATTACACCCATATCATTCTTGTATAATCATTAATAAAAATGATAAAAAACAAGCTTGCATTGAGTGGAGTTTTCATTTTTTCACAAATATCAATGTGGATAAACACCAAGAGTGCCTTTGCTCTCTACATGCTTCTTGAGAAAGGTGCAAGATGATGCTTTCCCAATTTACTACCCGAGCATATGTTGTTTTTAAATTCAATAGACATTAAACCACCCACCAAATTCTTCTAGTTCATCAACTTCAATCCATGAAAATTCAAATGTCCCAATCTTTTGTTCCAAGCAAAGATTCATCAAGTACCTCAGCTTTCAGTGCACAAATGACCGAATATCAAAATATAATAGGAAAATGTTGATTTTTCTCCATATTCAATTTAGAAATCACTTGATCTCTGCCATTCTTTTCACAAATCATGCAAGAATCATTTTGTCAGGATTTAGAGTACCCATTTTGAACAAGCTGTCCAACACTAGCAAGTTTTGATCGAAGTCAGGAATAGGATAGTCGTCTTTTATATTTTTGAGCTCTTTCTTAGTTTCAATGACAACTGTCCCCTTTCCATTGGCTTGTACAATGACACCATTTCCCAAGCAGACTTGAGATTTGATGGATCAATCAATATTCGTGAACATCAGATGATCACTTATCACATGATTGCTTCATCCACTGTCCAAGTACCATTTGTCTTCATTTTGAGTGAGTGAGAATTAGCATGCGAAAACATGTTTTCTTCACTTTTTATCAGTGAATTTTGTGGCTTGTTGATTATCCTTGAGTTGACAATCCTTCACGTGCCTAAATTTTTTACAGTTAAACATTGAGGTTTGCCTCGATTCCAACCCCAACTTTCAACTTGACCAATCTTTTTGCAGAAATTACGAGTAACCATAGGAGATCTATCTTTAATTTTGCCCTTTTGATTTTGCCCTTTTCCTTGCTCTGGCTTTCTGCCTCTCTTGTGATTGCCTTGGTTCTTTCTAGGACCTAGCTTGTGTCTTCTTGGAAGAACTTTGCATACCAATTAAAAAAACTTTGTTTGAAATGCACTTTTAATTGATTTTTCTTCATTTCTTGACGATCTCTGCTCATGAGATTCTAAAGAAGCTATCAACTTAACCAAAGATAAGGTTGAAAGGTCCTTAGATTCTTCTATGGTAGCAACCATGACATCGTATTTTGTAGAGAGGCTAATTAAGAGCTTTTGAACCACTTTTTCATTAGGAATAGAATCTCCATAGATTATAATACATTTACCACTTCCATAACTCGAGAAAGATAATCCTTCATTTTCTTTCATTTTTCAGATTTTCATACTCCCTCCGTAGAGTTCATAACTTGATGGCAATCACTTCAGACGTATCTTTGAACTCATTTTGCAAAGTGTCCCAAGCTTGCTTTGTGGTTTGAGATGGAGTGATTTTAGAAAGGATAGAATCAAAGATGCCTTGCTGGATGAAGAAGAGGACCTTCGCATCTTTCTTCTTATTCTCCTTAATTGATCTTTTTGTGTAAGTGAGAGAGATGTAAGATCGGTTAGAACTTGATAAACGATTTCGATCATCTCCCATAGCCCTTGAGCTTGGAACAAGTCGTCATTTTGCTGAATCGTTCCGCTGTTTATAGCCATGGATTCTACTTCCTTAGAAGTTTCTAACACCGAGTCAAGATCCGAAACACGGCTCTTCTAGCCTTCTACTTGTAATGTTTAAAAGGAAAAGAGGAGAATATTATAGAAGAGAAGAAGATGATACTGGGAGAACTTAAGTTGTGTTCATTATTCATGCTTACAAAATGAACCTCTCCAACCCATTTATAGATTTTTAGATGTATTCTTCTTTAACACTCATGGATGTATTTTCTCTTATCAACATTTACATCTACTATTTTCTAAGAAACTATTTTATTTTTCCAATGCAACATACACAATTTTAAAAGAATTTCTTAATGCATGCATCAAAACCTTTAGAGACTAATGCACAATTTTCAATGCTATCAAATACATGCGTTGATGCAGGATAGCCCTAAATATGATGCATGCTCATGAACACAATTATTCAGCGGAAGTAAAAGCAATAATAATAATGAAATCTAGCATAAATCATCATAAACTAAGAAGAACATAAGGAAAACATGCAATGGAACGGGCCATCATCACAACCATGGAGTATGAGATTCAAATAATGCATAGGTTGGATCCGGCGAGGAATGGAACCTCCCGATCTTGCATGGCTATACCCAATCGATCAATGTTGATCACTAGTCCGAAGAACCAGGAGGTTTCTCGGATTAGGGATTTGAGAATTTGGGGATTTAGGGTTTGGATCGATTCTCAAGGTTTAGATCGTAGGGAATAATCAAAGCAGAAGTTTAGAAGGATAATAAGATAAAATACCTGGAAGAAGTTGGAGGGGCTCAAGAAGAAATCAGAAGAAGGAGATCAATAGAAGAGAAGAATCACCATGAGAGAGAGAAGAGGCAGGAGGAAGCTCAAAGAGGCTTTCATTAATCAATATCAAAAGTTCAATCTCGTACTTAGGGCTTAACCCTCTTAAATAAGCAATTAAAACAAGTAAGATTACTAAACTACCCATAAACTAAGTAAAAACGCGTAAATAAGCAAAACTGCGCAAAAGTTCGGGCGCTCAGTCGGGCGCCCGAAGACGTCCAAAAACATCCAGAGAGTTTCGGGCGCTCGAGAGGCCAAGTTCGGGCGCCCGATCGGGTGCTCGAAGACAGTGGTCGGGCGCCCGACGGCGCCCGAAGTCTTCAACTCTTCAGTCATTTTTTGCAATCTTCCTACGCACGTGTCCTCCCTGGATGGGGTCTTCTATGTGTGTGATCACGTGTGGAAGGTCTTCAGCTCCTCAATAGTCGCCTATCCACAAGGATGGTACTTGTGGATGGCACTTTCTTCGTTGGTACACTTGAAATGCTTTTGTTCCGCATCATACTCCTCGTCTGAGAAGAACTCAACTCCGGCGAGTTAAAACTCTTGTGGCGCTCTAGTAAATCTGGATTAACGCTCTGTAATTCCACTTCTATCAACCATGTAGATTCTGACGGTGGCTTGTTCTTCCATTTGACCAAGTATCTTTGGGAACCTCCGTCTCTCGTAGACACTATCTCTTCATCTAAGATCTCCTCAATTTCTTCTTTATGGGTAATGGGTAGAGGAAGGGGTGGAAGGGGTTGTGTAGAAAAATCAGAACAAGGCCATGAAAGGGACGATGGATCAACGATAGGATGGTGGGAACGGACTAGATCTTCCACATTAAAAGTTGGGTTAATGCCCATTTCAGATGGAAGGTCGATCCGATACACGCTAGACCCAATTTTCTGCAATATTTTGAATGGTCCAGCACTACGCGTTTGTAATTTCTTAGCGGAACCCTGTAAGAACCGCCCTGGCTTTATCCTCACCATTACATAGTCTCTTTCCTGAAATTCTTGCAATCTACGATGAGAATCAGCTGAGATTTTATAATCATCATTGCTCTTATTTATCCGCTGTCTAATATATGTATGCAAATCATGAGTGTGACGTGCAAATGCATTGGCCGACTCCGAAGACCTTTGGATGACAGACATGGGTGAAACTAAAGGACGCTCTGAAAAATCAACGAACTGGAAATAAATACTCCTATGGAAATAAACAATCCTATGACTTAGACTTTGAAAAACTAAAACAAAAGGACTACTTCCCATGGGTGACACATAATTTCTCATTATAAGTATTATAAACAAGGATGATTTTCAGGTATCCCAACACTTGAGAACAAACACTAGTAATACCAAGTCTGAAGCAGATCTTGGCATCAGCCATTATGTCCAAAATGTCATCAAGATGCTGGATATGGACACTAGCCATCATATTTACCATGAAGTGAATATGTCGCAAGGTGGCATGCGATTTGACTAAAGCTTTGTGGACGACTAGGATATGCCCACATGTGCGCCATATGCCATTGCTCTTGGAAGTGAAAAAGGCAGGCATGACACACAGAACAAAACTCCAACTCAAACTTTCCTTATTGAATTCTTCCACGAGAAGTTTATCAAATTGACGCTGCATTTCTGTATTTTCTACGGGGTTCACCTGGTATGGAGGAAAGCTTGACAGGACCAACCTAGGGACAAGATCGATTGTGTGTTGAATGTCCTATATGGGTGAAAATTTATCCCATAAATCATCTGGTGGGATATCACGAGTCATGTGGACATCTAGCATCATATCCTCACTAGTCTCTTCTTCAATTTCATTCGTGTGCATTATGGTAAGAGACTTAGATTGGGACTCTACATCACTTAAGTCACACATGACATCTGGAAGTGGTGCGGTCTCAATTCCTTCGACCTTTTCATCACTAGCACACACATCGTCATCCTCAACGATGATGAGCGATGCCTCAATTTCTTCCATTTTATCATTAGTGACGTTAGGCACGTACTCTTCCACTTCATAAACATCATGTTTAGACTCTTCCAACTGGCCATTCACCAAGGTATTATCTTGCTTCCAAGGAAATGTAATTGGTGTTAAACACTCCAATTGTTTATAAGTCGAGATTTCCTTAATGATGGGTTGGACCACTTTACAAGGAGGTGACCATATTGGTTCTGTGTTTGGACGGGAAGGTGAGGCAACTCTCTTTTGAACCAAGGGCTTTTGACGATAAGAGATGGGAAGATATTTTTCTTTTAAACGCTCTTTCATCTCGTCCCATTGTGAGATCGGGGCTCTCCCAACTTTATCAAGTTGTCGCTCCAAATCTGTCCAAAACGACTTGGCTTGGCCCTCCAATTTCCACTTGGCAAACCTCACTCGACGGTAATTCGACATATCATACCAATAAAAAAAATAGTCCAAGTCTTCAAGCCAATCAAGGAATGTTTGTGGGTCCATGTGACCATTAAAGTAGGCCAACTCATCGGAGTTTGGCTTTCCATTGGGTCTCAACGGCCACACGACAACACTTAATGGCCTTGAAGATCTCAAACGCCTACACTCCATTCATTACGGGGAGACTCTGCGGACTGGGTGACTCACAATATGAATGCGATGAATGCAAAGCTAATATGAACTGACACAAATAAATTAAAACAGAAAACGACTCAAATCTGGAAAATTTCCAAATTAGGAAACTTTCTAAAATTGGAAAGTTTCTAAAATTGAAAACTTTCTAAATCTGGACTTTCCTAAATTAAACCTAAAAATCAAAACCCTAATTTGATAACTCGATCTAGACAAAACCATGCAAGCCTATTATCTGATACCAAATTTGATGCAGGACAGCCCTAAATATGATGCATACTCATGAACACAATTATTCAGCGGAAGTAAAAGCAATAATAATAATGAAATCTAGCATAAATCATCATAAACTAAGAAGAACATAAGGAAAACATGCAATGGAACGGGCCATCATCACAACCATGGAGTATGAGATTCAAATAATGCATAGGTTGGATCCGATGAGGAATGGAACCTCCCGATCTTGCATGGCTATACCCAATCGATCAATGTTGATCACTAGTCCGAAGAACCAGGAAGTTTCTCGGATTAGGGATTTGAGAATTTGGGGATTTAGGGTTTGGATCGATTCTCAAGGTTTAGATCGTAGGGAATAATCAAAGCAGAAGTTTAGAAGGATAATAAGATAAAATACCTGGAAGAAGTTGGAGGGGCTCATGAAGAAATCAGAAGAAGAAGATCAAGAGAAGAGAAGAATCACCATGAGAGAGAGAAGAGGCAGGAGGAAGCTCAAAGAGGCTTTCATTAATCAATATCAAAAGTTCAATCTCGTAATTAGGGCTTAACCCTCTTAAATAAACAATTAAAACAAGTAAGATTACTAAACTACCCCTAAACTAAGCAAAAACGCGTAAATAAGCAAAACTGCGCAAAAGTTCGGGCGCTCGGTCGGGCGCCCGAAGACGTCCAAAAACGTCTAGAGAGTTTTGGGCGCTCGAGAGGCCAAATTCGGGCACCCGAAGACAGTGGTCGGGCGCCCGAAGTCTTCAGCTCTTCAGTCCTTTTCTGCAATCATCCTACGCACGTGTCCTCCCTGGATGGGGTCTTCTATGTGTGTGATCACGTGTGGAAGGTCTTCAGCTCCTCAATAGTCGCTTATCCACAAGGATGGTACTTGTGGATGGCGCTTTCTTCGTTGGTACACTTTGAAATGCTTTTGTTCCGCATCATGCGTGCTCAAGACCCTAAGCATCCTACACATGCAATGAATAATGTATGTATTATTTCAAGGTACATGTACATGTCTGCATATAAAGTGCATCAATTCAACAAATTAAACATAGGCTCATACACCTCTAGGCAAAATCCTAGATAAGAATTGTCTTCCAACAAGATGAAATTGTCAGTAGATAATAAGAGTGATATTTATGATTAGTGTTTAAAGATCTATATGGTCAGCAGGGATATCTAATCTTGTGAGTATGTGTTAATGCCATTTTAATCTGCAATAGATGATGTAATTAGTTTTGTGGGTGACACTGTAGATATCAAAGCCTTTATCCTTGTGTATTTTCTCCAATGGTTGTGCTATAGCAATATTAATGAATTTAAGCCTGATTTAAACAGGGGGAGGATGTAGTTGCCGGAATTAGAACGCCAGAGGACTTGGATGTCATGAAGCAATGCATGCCAGAAGCCTATAGAGAGCTAGTGGAGAACTGTGAAATTCTTGAAAGGCATTATAAAGATATGATGGTGAGAATTCCTAATTTGCAACTCCTTTTCATTAGAGAATTTTCTTTTGATTACTGCTCTTGTAGCATGTTCTTTCTTCATTATATTGTATTTTCTGTAACTTATAATAGTACTTTCTGTACTTGATGAAGAGCGTGGCTCCCCTAGACAAGTCAGGGTATAGCATGTAATTGACTTTTAATGTTACAAATAAAGTTTTATATGGGTTTTTCTTGTGATTGCAGGACATTGAATTCACCGTTCAGGAAAATCGGCTGTGGATGTTGCAATGCAGATCAGGGAAGCGCACTGGCAAAGGTGCAGTGAAGATTGCTGTGGACATGGTGACAGAAGGGCTTGTCGATACTTGTTCTGCCATCAAGATGGTGGAGCCCCAGCATCTGGACCAACTTCTCCACCCACAGGTATTATACAAAAGAAAACCCCGAAAGATCCATACCATTAAAAAACACAGATGGCCTCTCATTTGGCTATTTACTAGTCTACTTATAAATATATGCATGTCTCTGTCTTTACATATTTATCGATATATAGCTTTGGATGATCTCCTGTCATTTTCTTTCTAAATAGTTCGAGGACCCGTCTGCATATAAAGAAAAAGTCATTGCAACGGGCTTGCCTGCATCACCCGGGGCTGCAGTGGGTCAGATTGTGTTCAGTGCTGATGATGCCGAAGAATGGCATGCACAAGGAAAGAATGCCATCTTGGTATGTTCTGTTTCCTTTGTTTCTGTAAGCTGGACGGCTTTCCTTCATAAATTCCTAAGACCAATTGTGTAAGTGGCAATGAATGTTGATTAAAATAAGAAGAAATTCCTCAGTTATCTTCACCGAACTCAAAATTTCCATACCTACTATCGTTATATTCACGGAAGATGTACTTTAATTGCTTCTGCTGCCATTTTGGGCACCTGCTAACAGGGTTTATTCTTTCATTATGAGAAAAAAAAATAGGGGCATATTAGTCAGTTGTTACTTTTTTATTTTTATTTTTATTTTTTCTTTCTTCCAATTCCTATTATCCACTGCTGGAGTTTGATTATGGGCTGTCATGGATGAAGGTGAGAACAGAGACTAGTCCGGAGGATGTTGGTGGCATGCACGCAGCCACTGGAATTCTTACTGCAAGAGGTGGCATGACCTCTCATGCAGCTGTTGTCGCACGTGGGTGGGGAAAATGTTGTGTTTCCGGATGCTCAGACATCCGTGTAAATGATGCAGACAAGGTAAGATGATATGATTTTTTGATATGGGAACTTGCAACATTTACATGGGTGGTTTTATTAACCTTGCAGGTTGTTGTGATTGGGGAGAAAGTGCTAAGGGAAGGTGAGTGGCTATCACTTAATGGGTCGACAGGAGAAGTGATTATGGGGAAGCAGCTGCTCTCACCTCCAGCTCTAAGTGGCGATTTGGGGACCTTCATGTCTTGGGTTGATGAAGTAAGGTATCTCAAGGTATCACACTCATTCAAAACTTTCCTACAAGTTCTGAAAAAATATGTTTTATTTATTAATTGGAGTGTGGTCCTGTGTGTAGCACATACGCTAAATAACCACCGTTTGATCATGATTAGATGGAGGTGCATTCTGGGGATCACCGCCTGTGATGAGTGCATACGCTGGTTATTCGGCATGTTCTAGACAGATTGTATCCTATACTCGTACTTGTAGAGAGAAACGTATCATTCCTCCAGGTCTTACAAGAATTGGGCTGTCCTGATAGGTTATGGCAAATGCTGACACGCCTGGGGATGCACTAACGGCAAGAAACAATGGTGCACAAGGGATTGGACTTTGTAGGACAGAGCACATGGTAAATAGAAAAGATATTTGTTCATTTGAAACTACCAAATTTTTTATTATGGAAAATATATTGGACTTCTAATAATTGCATTACTTTAAATGGGAAAATCTAATACACCTTTGAGGTTAAAGGATGTCTTTCAAAAGTGCATTTTCATCTTTATGGAACAACGGACATAAGAACTTCAATGCCTCAGTTTCATGAATTTGCTTGAGTGCATTCTCATACTATAACTGAAATCTTCAGGAGCAATTTCTGTAATTTTTATTTGAAGGTTATGAGCTTTTTTTGCAACCCAAGTTGTAAACCAATGGTTGTTTTCATGTGTTGGGATCTCAGTTCTTTGCTTCGGATGAAAGGATAAAAGCTGTGAGGCAGATGATAATGGCAGCAACTCTTGAACAGAGAAAAACAGCATTAGACCTCCTCTTGCCCTATCAAAGATCCGACTTCGAAGGCATATTTCGGGCAATGGATGGTATATTTCTTATTCTTATCAAGTTAACTGATTTTTAATAAATGGATGGACATCTAATGCATAATACACACCTCAATTGTTTTTTGGGAATTATATTTTCAGAATTGTTTAACCAAAAAATGCCTAGATGCTCTTTCATTGACGCTGTAAAGTGGGACCCACCAAATGAAAATCCGATATAATGTTAGTGGGCCCTGTTGTATGGATTGTTTTGATCCTGTCAATTGCGTTTTTCTCACTTCCGTTTTAGAACTTACATGAAAAAAAATGCGCCAACTGAAATTTCCTATTCAAGGAGTTCTTTCTACAACTGCCTAGTGATACAATACTTTTAAATTATATTCTGTTTTTGAATAACTTTTTATACTACTTTAATGAAATTATTCAATATTGTTGGAATTTCAGGTCTTCCAGTGACAATCCGTCTACTGGACCCTCCACTCCATGAGTTTCTGCCAGAAGGTGAAATTGATGAGATTGTTACCGAACTATCTTCCGATACTGGGATGACTGAAGATGAAGTTTTTTCAAGAATTGAAAAGCTGTCTGAAGTAAATCCGATGCTCGGTTTCCGCGGTTGCAGGTTTGGTACTTGTACACATGCATGCATATTCTCAAATTTTTATACAGTTTACAGAAAGAAGGTCAATGATCTGGCATTAACACTCGTAACTAAATTTCACTATAGGTAATATGATTGCCATCTGATCTTTGATGGTGATGGAAGTGCGCCTCACTTTATACCAGCACATCATAAAAAGTTCACTGTCCTTCTTGATCTAAGGATTGCTATCAGGATTTTGCATTGCACCATTCGCCACAAATTAATGGGAACATGCCTTATTTATTTGGGAAATGCTCACTTCCAATCTGTTGGACGATAAAGTCACCGCCCAAACCAGTGGATAAGTTCCAAAATGTCACCATGAAGATCATCTAGTGCTAAAATCAGCTGCATTCACTAATTAGGTGCGCCACAACATAGAAAACAATGGATAGTGACTAATACAATTAGAGAAGCAGGCATGGCCTACTTGATGAGTGGATTGAATTATTTTTTTTGCTCAAGGTGATCCTCATGGTGGGGCCAACCTTTTTGGATGGGTTGGATGTTGCACACATATGAAAGGATGGGAATTATCTGCTGGTTGGATGTGAGCTTCTCTCTATTTATTTATAAGTGATAATCCTGCGTGGCATGTACTTCATGTTAAGCTGCAGATCACCTGTATTGTATAGGTGCAGCAATACTGCATTGGACTATTCCCTTTTATTTGTATACTAATGTATACCCATGATGTTAGGCTTGGTATTTCATATCCGGAGCTGACTGAAATGCAAGCACGTGCTATCTTTGAGGCTGCAATTTCTATGACCAATCAGGGTGTTAAAGTTCTTCCAGAGATAATGGTCCCTCTTGTTGGAACACCACAGGCATGTTCTTCTTTCCTTTATTTTTTGTGATCAATGGTTTTCAATATAACTTTGAATTTTACTTTATTTAGTCTGAAAATTGGATAAATTACATTATCAGATTAGATGCTCTTTACCCTTTGCAATGATAAAAATATAAAATGTTTTCAGCTGCATAGATTTTGTAAGAAGGAAAATAAATGAATTAATGAAATAATGAAATAATCATGTTTACAAATAAAAGGGGGAAAGAAAGAGAAAGAAATGCCTTTCAATTTTGGTTGAATGGAAACATATCTCCATTTCACAAAACTGAATAAAAATGGATGGCACTGCGAATGAAGAATAGTGCATCAAAAAACCTATACACCTCTGATTTTCCAACGGTGCACATGCCCATCTAGACTATTCATTCTATTGCCCACCTCATGGATGTGCCATAGCTTGAAATTGTACCAATCGGATTTTCACAACATATTAGAAGTTTGCTTTTGGAATGTCAGCACATGTTCTATGTAACAATCCACAGATTAAGGAAGCCCAAGTGATTGAATGGTTTGGGTTGCTTGATCATGGTCTATGGCCCATCCAAGTGATCCTTTAATCGGAGTTTTGGATATGTGCACAAATCATTTAATAGAGATGGTTTATACTGTTGGAGGCGTCAGCAAACCCCCTGAAATACATTGTTCTACTGTTCCCTAACAGCTCGAGCTTTTAGCACAACCAGTCAGTAACATATACACAATTTCCTTGTGTTGTCTCTGCAGGAGATTGTTCCTCTCTAAGAAAAGAAAATTGCCATCAGTGAAAATTATAACGTATTTCAATCACCAGTTTTGAATGTTGGCCACAATCTCCTTTGGGCTTATAATGAACATTGCCTCTGTGGAGACATAAAAATGTTGGACACTTTTTTTTGTAATGGGTTGCGCTAAAAGCTCGAGCTGTTAGGGAACGACAGAACAATGCAATACCGGATGCTCTATAATACCGAATTTTGCATACCCCGGAACTTGAACACCAGACGTCCTGCTCTGATACCATGTTATTGACCGGTTGCGCTAAAAGCTCAAGCTGTTAGGGAACGACAGAACAATGTATATCAGGGGGTTTGCTGACTGCCTCCAACATATACATGGGTTTACCACGGAAGAGTCACAGGCCAAAACTCACACTGATTGGTCAATGTAAACTCTTTCAAATGGAGGAAGAAAAGGACAGTCCACGGAACTTTGGTTCCCAAACGATATATTTTCCTCCCACAAAAGTCCTCCAAACTAATGGTCAGAATCATCCGATCTGTGATATTTTTTGCACTGGTTCATCTATGGTGGGGCACATCAGGAGTTAGCTTGGTTCTTGTTAAACTCGCAACTACACTGTGGAAGGTGGAGAGGAAGAAAAGAGAGGAGAAGAGAATACTTTCTTCGTATCTCTCTACCTCTACTAGCTGTTATTTATAGACCACTTCTTACAAAGGATAAGCTCAAAATAAATGTAAATCAAACATAAAAGATACATCATTATGTCCAAGGATGTGGTGCACCATAGGACAACTGAATATACATGTAATCTTAAGCTCAAATACACTGCAGTGCATATACACCGAGGTCTGTGTACTCTAACAATATCATGCAAACATGCCACCTGTACAAAATCCAGTTACTGATAAATAACTCAGATATACATGTTTAACACCATAGTCTGCCTCAGACCCTTGTGGCCTAGCATCAGTCACTAGGCTTTATCAGCTACTTTTAAATTTCTAAACCTTTCCTTCTTCAAAGGCAATCTCCGAAGACATGAAGTGGGGTTTTCTTAAATAAATTATGTTAGGCACTTATATTTGTATTTTTTGATTATTGAAGTTATTGAGTGGCAGGAATTAGGGCATCAAGTGAGCGTGATACGAAGTATCGCTGATAAAGTGTTCTCTGAGATGGGCACCTCCTTAAACTATAAGGTCGGGACCATGATCGAGATTCCCAGAGCTGCCCTTGTTGCTGATGAGGTATGTTATGGAGCTAAAAAGTCTTCTTTGGATTATCATCATCAATGTCTTTGTGGTGCCAATTCTTTAGCGACATTTGCATTTATCAGCTTTCGCTAATGTGCACCACAGGGACACATTTCATTGTATTGTAAACATCTATAGTTGGCAGATTGCAGGACAAGCGGAGTTCTTCTCATTCGGGACTAACGACCTCACACAGATGACATTTGGATACAGTAGAGATGATGTTGGCAAGTTCCTTCCTATATACCTAGCCAAGGGTCTGCTCCAAAATGATCCCTTTGAGGTGAGATTTTTTTTTATGGGTTAGTTCACACACCCCATTGTTAGTACCCACCCCTGTTAGTCACATCACAATGTTAGCCACTCCCACTATTGAATCGATACCATGACCTCAGTGTTGAAACGAGGCTATCTTCACTCAGTCTACCTTTGAGGTGAAAATTTGAGATTGATAACATGCATAACATGTGGAATTTGTGCTGATGGGCTTCATTGGAGCTACATTAAAATAGCTGTTGGATCAAACTACTAGAGAATTTTGGTCTATTGAATTCTTAAAAAAAAAAGAAAAAAGAAAAAAATAGCTTGATTTCAATAGCCTTTCTACATCAACACAACCAATGAATCCAATGGCTAAGATACTTTGGGTCCATGGCATAGTGGGGTGCATGGATAAAGGAAGAAGATCGCCGTCTTCTCCTAGTTGATGATCCTCATCCATAAAGATAGAAAAATGTCTAAAATGAGAAATAAAATGAATGAAAAATGTTGTCTACAACATACTCGATGGCCTTATATAAGTAAAAGAAGCCCTAGAGTGCTATTCCCACTAAGACTAAGAAGCTTTCCTGAAATAGTAGAAGTTAACTAAAAATAGTAAGGACGTTTAATCCTACCCAAACTCGTAAACAACCCTTAAATGACCAACATAAAGACTTTGACACAACAGGACTCTTAATTAAGAACTTGAAATAGCAAAATGGAAACTTATTAAAAATAGTAATTTTTGAATGAAAAAGCAATTTTGATCCAGAAACCTCCCCCACCCCCCATTTGGGCTTGTCAATAGCTTTCCAACAACATATGATACACATGAATCTGATAATCGGTCGCAAACTTATGGCTGTCGGAAGCTATAGTGCACTTTGTAGCATGTACGTGGGACACACCTATGAAATAAGTGTTGGGACACGCTTTATTGGCTATTCTAAAATACCAGGTTAATGATCGTTTATTTCCTAACTTTATGGAGGATAGGGCATGCAAATGCTTAGAGAAATGCTATGGCCATTTGTGCAAGGAGAGATTGAAGAGGTGCATTGTGGCACATTTGTGCAACTGTTGGTGGTCATTACCTTAAACATGCCCTGGCTTGTAAATCATGCCAATCCACTATGTAGGTGGGCTACACTTCTATGATGAAAAAAGGATGATTTAGAAAGAAAACCACCAAGTCTGTGTTCAATGTACAGGTGTAGTGCCTGATGAATGGACCAACCTGGCTATTGGGGCAGAGCAAGTTCATGATTCATCTGTTCAATCCTTGCACAAATTGCTCTAGCATTTGTCATTTACCTTTAGATATTATTATAAACATCAGCTGACCAAAAAAAAAAAAAAATAACGAGACAGTACACTTACATCCACACCGCCAAATAAACAAGATCCTGCTCGATCACCTATCGCCTTCATCATCAGTAATCTTTCCTGTGTGCAGACCGTGATCTTTAAATTTTAGTAACTAAGCAGGATGCTTCATCTGGGCACAAGCAGCTATTTGGCTAGATTGCGCCAACAATTTAGTTTTTTCTTGGTCTACTTCAGGTGCTTGATCAAAAAGGCGTTGGTCAACTCATTAAGATGGCAACAGAGAGAGGACGTAGGGCGAGACCTGACCTGAAGGTTAGTAGCCCTCAAGACTTGTTGCTTTCTGCTTCACTACTGCTAAGGATATTTGCCTGAAGAGGATTGCACATGCATGAAATCTGGGCTTCACCAAGCAGGCCATTTCACTCATCATGTGGATCACACTTCCGCTATAAAAAAGACCTCTATAATAATTGACCAACGGGGTCTACATTCAAAGTAGTCTCGTCCACTTGATGAACTCACAGGCTGATTGTTGGGGACAAGGCAGGACCTGCCTGGCATGTGTGCTGCGAAGAGAATTTTCAATCCTTTTCAAATGAAATCCTATCTTTCTACCATTTTTTTGATAGATGATGATGATGATGGTCATGATGTGTATATGAAATTAAAAAATTAAAATAGGTCGGAATATGTGGAGAACACGGCGGAGAGCCTTCCTCTGTCGCATTTTTCGCTGAGGCTGGATTGGACTATGTTTCCTGTTCCCCATTCAGGTTGCCGAATATTCAAGAAATTTCATGCCCCTTCTTTTTTTAATTGAACTAACGCCGCTGTATGTATTCTAGTAGTTTGATAGCGGCCTATCTATGTTTTTTGCTTGCAGGGTCCCCATAGCTAGGCTTGCAGCAGCTCAAGTGGCAGTCTGAGAAGAGACTTCAACAAGGAAGAGTGGTAGGATGAAGGACCCCACCATTGGATTGGCATTTGTATGTTACCTCCCTCCCCCATCATGATTATCTGTAAATGGAACATCTAAATAATCATAATCATTACTACAAAATGATTCTACAATGTGATTATCGAATGTAATAATCAGTCACAGAAATGTCTATAAAAGGTGAAAATTTCCAGTGTACATACATTTTAGGCCGTCCTATTTGTGTATAACTTACATGATGTGATCAAACGATTGTAATAATCACTAATGAAAATGTTTGTACAAGGTAAAATTTCACCATACATATGCTTTAAAACCTGCCCATTTGAGATGATTAGGCCGATGGATCCAGACAGTCCATTAGATGGGGGATTCTTGAAAAATTTCCAGATTGGATTATCCTAACCTTTCAATCGTTGGAACTATTTTAGTTGAAACAATGCAAGTAGATGGCGTGGTTTGATGTTCAACTTCAACACTTGATTTGAATCATGAGTTTCTTTTTATTGATGACAAGCACTTTATTGAAGTTACCTTCATTGACTCTAAGCAAACCTCCTAATCTGGCCTGGACACCAGTAACCACCTTAGTTTCTCAAAGTTTAGCTTCCATGTACCTGCCGGTGGTGCCGTCTGCTGCTTTATCAACCGAAGATGAAGTGGTGGTAGATCAAATCACAGACTTCCAATAGGGACTTTTCAAATCACAGACTTCCGATCGGAGATTATATTGGAAATCGAGATACTAATAAATTCCTTATAGATTATGGTCCATCAAAGAAGATTACCTTAAATCCTACTAGCCACCTTCGTCGCTGATTAATGTTTATTGTTGAAATGTGTTTACTGCTTTCCTTCCAAATACCCCTGACCAACACAAATTGGAGTAATTGCCATAAAATATCGCCTCTTTTCTTGAAGGGCCTAGATTCCCACCCTTGAAAAACTCTGCTGCTGGCCCTTTTAAAGGTCCAATGACATGAAAGAGGCTGAAGAAATGGCACCAATCTGATGAGCCACCTTCCATATGATGAAGAGATGCTGAACCGACTGTGTTCTGCTTCGTTGTGAGAGATGACGATTTTGATGTTGTAGGAGATCAAGAGTAAGAAATTTTTGTCATGCACCAACATGCAGTAAAATGCTGCAAAACTCTCAGCATGGCTCACTTATCTCAGACAAGAACCCAAGAGGGAGAGGCATCACTAGACTTGTCAACAACTCAAAGAAGGATTTCAATGAAAACCTACCATCTATGCCCATTTCCATGGTCTTTCCTTTCTCACTGCATGTTCTCAAATGCCACCCTTTCCTCCTGCCTCAAGTTCCCGGAGAAGTCTTTGCCTGAAGCTTTAGAAGTCCACCAAAAAACCTTATTTCTTCTATCAACTACATACAAGGAAAGACAAAAGTGAATGAATTCTCTCTCCCTCACCATATATCTCTCCAGAATCTCACTATACTTGCATCACTCTCAAAGGAATCCCTTAAAAGTGATGCTCACCTTAGCATAACACTTTACCGAAAGGCCCAGATGGGTGGTTCACAAAATCTGACAGTTTTTATATGATCTTAGGGACCTTTGCACAAGGACGAAGATGGACAATTCATATCCAATGATCGGCCTAACTACTACATGAGTGGAAAGGAGCTAATGACTCCTATGATCCTATGATTGAGATGGCCCCCGGACACGATCAACAATTTAGATAATTAAGAGGTAGCCTAATGGATAATCGATGTCTTTGGGAAAGGAATGCCAAGAAAATTAAGAATTCAGATATGATAAGACATTCTTATCACATATGAACTCTCTCTTATTACTATCCTCTGTTTGAATTTAGATTCAAATTTAAAATTTGAGAGAGATTGATATCCACACTTAGATATTCCAAGGGAAAACTCTGTGACCTACCCACTATTGATTGCCTATAAGTGGGTCCCATGAGCTTATATCCAACATCTTGCACTTAATCATGTTATGGGAGGGGCACAATTTAGATTCTCCATCTAGCTTGGCTTATAAAAATCAAAACCAAAATACTATGATAAAAAGAATCAGAGGCAGTGGGTCTACCTAGAACACCGTTGTCTTTTTACAAGTGTTTGAGTGCTAAATGACTACATGGCTAGCGCTCACCTAAAACCAAACCAATTCTCTAGTTTGCATGATCATATCGAAAGTAGTCAACTCCCGATTTGGAGTACTCGATCAACATATACACCTATCCAACTTATCGAGTTTATTTAGAAAGCTTGATTTTTTTTTTTCTTTTTTTCTTTCTCTTGCAAACATTGACTTAAAAAGTCATTTTAAAATAATAATATACTACATAGTTTTCAAAGAAATATTGTGTAAAATCGTATCAAAAGTAGATACTTCTACATACTAACATTAAAAACCAAAATACTATGATAAAAAGAATTAAAGGTGTGGGTCCAGCTATAACACCATTGTCTTTTTACTGGTTTTTGTGTACTAAATGACTACCTCGTAAGCACTCAAACTAAAACCAAATTGATTGTCCTAGTTTGCATGACCACACAAAAAGTAGTCAACTTTTGATTTGGAATACTCAGTCAACTTATGCACTTATCCAACTTACTAAGTATATTTAGAAAACTGATTGTTTTGCAATCATTAACTTAAAACTTCTTTTAAAATAATAATATATTACATGTGTTTTTCGAAGAAATATTGTTTGTAAAATCTTTTCAAAACTAGATATTTCTACATAGGTTAGTCTTTCAGTACGTATTAATAGCTCTAAAAACTTTGGTATAGATATCACAAAATCTTTCTTACATAGATGTGTAAATGGGAATCATTCAAGCTATTTTCCTAGCGTAACCAAGTTCTTCTAATTTAAGGACTTTTGTTACTGTATAATAAAGTAGCAACATCCACCGTAAACTCACTCCCCCAAATGCTTAGCAATCAGCACCAATGTTTGGACCGTAACATTTGGTCTTTAAGGCTTATTTATACAAGGAGGGCCAGTGGTTTACTCATCCAAATGGGCCCCACCTTTAATGGCCCAGGCACCAAAAGATCTCCCAGATGGAAAAATTCTAACCCTTCATTAGGTGGCCCAAGAAGAAGACTCTTAGGAAAGAAAATACAGCAACGGTTCACCGTCAATCGAATTTGTCAAATATTCTACACCTGGGATCTTCGTATCTAAGGGATTTTAGTGCATTTATCCATTTAGGAGGCATCCCATTACATCAACGGTTTAGATCACATAGGTTAGGATTGTGGAGTTTTTTTTTTTCAATCAACTATGGGCGCCACCCATTTGTAGTATACAAATATGGAGCCCACATATCATAGATTTCGTCCAGTTTTCTCCATTCACGCAAGTGGGTCCCATGGTTCAGTAATCCAAACCGTTGATGTCGGTGGGACCCATTTTGGATGATCCATGCACCAAAATGTCCCCTGATGTGCAAAATCTTTACCCTTCAATCTTTACACTGAGGGTCCAATTTCCACTGAAAAAGGCCAAAGTATTTTAGCCTAGGTTCTTAAAATATAATAAATGTTTAAACCATCATTCTTCCATGGTGAGGATCGTCATCTGAACGGTTCAGATCCGCGAACCATGGGCCACAGTTGTACAAAGTAGTAAACTAGATTAATGGATTTAAAATGAAAATAACATAAATTTTAACGAAGGTCGATATGTCCGAGTGGTTAAGGAGACAGACTTGAAATCTGTTGGGCTTCGCCCGCGCAGGTTCGAACCCTGCTGTCGACGATTAGCTTTTGATTTTTTTTTTTCCCGATTGATCTTGACCGTTGGCATATTTGATACTCTGACTTATACGATGATTGAGACACATGCACTTGGAAATGGTACATGTGGCATATATTAACTCAAATCAAACCGTATAAATTGCGGAATCCAACGTCTCTAAAAGTTACATTCCAAGATCAGATTGGTTGAATAACCATGAACTCTGGAACAGGGACACCTTTTCGTTGAATTAAGACCATTGGATATTTTTCATTTCAACCCTCCAATAACTGTCCACCAATTGATATTTAGATAATTAAATGACCCTAGTTTTGGTTCATGATACCTTACGAGCTGTGTTCCTCGGCCAGCCCAGGCCAAACCACTCTAGGCCCATTACTACATCTAGCTTCCAAGTCATAAGACATTTTTTAGATTGATTATTATATGTGTTTATTTATTTAGTGTAATTTGGGAATCATCAGCTTTCAATGAACATTTTATCATCCCATTTAATATCTGCATTCGGCCCCACTTGTTCAAATGTTCAGATGCTAGCATGTTGGTGTGGGGCCCACTTTAGAGGTGATATGACCACCAAAAGTGACCTTTTGCTATTGGCATGGGGAAGTTCTATCTGCAACAGTTTGTCATGGACGTTGTTTGTTAAACACTTGAACTAAGGAGCACAAATGACCTGTGTCACGTATGGGCGCCTTGAAAATGGGCACTTGCATATGTAGCACATGAATAATGAGGATAATGGCACATGTGAGTGCTTGAAGATTGATGGTGGCACATGCTTAAAAAGAATTCAGATCCTCTGTTAGCTACCAAACAGGAAATCCCTGTTTGGAGCCTTTTAATTGGTCTACATCACACTGTATGATATCAGTGTGATTTGGTTGCACTGATGTGTGATTAGGTTGTATGAGGATGTAACTAGCTAGCATACCTATATAATGATGGGGACTAATAAAAAGGCTCCAAATAGAGATTTCATGTTTGGCGGCTAACGAAGAATCTGGATTCACTTACAGAATATCACGATCCAAAACAGGCTAAAAAACTGAGGACCAGCCAGAGACCACTGTCAGGGACAGAACTTTGCTTGCAGCCAAACGGCCCTTTAATTGAGCATATCACATCTAACCCTTGTCCCAATATGAAAAATGATTTTCAAATTCTTTTCACATCTATCATTGTCATCATCCTAGCCTTGTTCCAGGTATTATATGAGACTCATCGAGTTGACTTGCTGACATGGTCGAGTTGATGTGGCTGGTAGAGATGCAAACTGTAGCACTGGCGACAAAAGCAAAACTTCAAAATGCCACCTTTTTTTTTTCGTAGGTAGCTTGAATAATTTAAGTATTTATCACTAGTTTATAACTATTTAATTTAATTTTTTTATCTAGTTATTAAATACCGAGTCAAGTCAACTGAATACTCACTCGAGTGGACCAGACCCTATTGAGCATCAACTCAAAATTGGGTTTTCGAAACACCCCTCCATTTTTTTGGTTAAATTTTTAGTACCATAGATAACTTAATTAAGTGTTTATCACTAGTCTATAACTATTTAATTCAATTTTTTTTTAGTGATTAAATACCGAGTCAAGTCAAGGGAAGACCCGGTCAAGTCTCCGAGTGGACCAGACGCTGTTGGACACCAACTCAAAAGTGGGTTTTTGAAACGCCCTTGTTCTTCTTTTTCTTCTTTTTTATTTAGCTCAGGTATGTTGGATAATTTAACTGTTTATCACTACTTTATAACTATTTAAATTTTTTTATTTAAATACTGAGTCGAGTTGAGTAAAGAGTTGATAGGAAGTGGACTGGACCCTATAGGACATGAACCCGAGTTGTGTTTTTGAGTTTATTTTAAGTATCATGGTAATCTTGAGAGAGAGAGAGAGAGAGAGAGAGAGAGAGAGCATACATGCAAAGAAGGTAAAGGGTTCACCATTGAACGAATTATATGAACTTTTTTTTAGCTTTTTGGTCCACTTGGGATTGAGATTTACATCCTTTTCAAGGCTGAGTTCCTTATATGAGCCAACTTAATAGATGCATAGATTATGTCATATATTGATTATTAAAGTGGGGATCACAAAACCTTTGCAGCATGGATAATAATATACTTCTCGTGTAGTTTACATGCAAATTGGAGAGGTAGTCACGGATCATTAGCATAAATGAAATGAAAGGGCAAATCTATCTTTAGTTCAGTTAAAGGATTACATTCTTTTTCTTTTTGAAATTTGCTCCACAAAACTAATTGCATGGGCTAAAATATTCAAAAGCTTCTCACTATATATACCATACAGATAATAAATATAGATAATGGCCTATTCGTGTTTACCCTCATGCAGTATAAGTAAGAAAGGACAACAAAATAGATAAACGGGGAGATGGAAAATGAATATTCAAATAAAAATATATTTACAGTTTAAAAACAATGATCATCCATTCCGGGTCCACATATTGGAATGGATCAACGATACAGATAATTACAACACCGACGGCTGGATTTATCACCGTACTTTCCCAATGACAAACAATGACTTCGAAAACTGACTAACAAGACAGCCCCAAAACGGAAAGTTATATATAATACAAAGAAGTTTTGAATCAAGACAACATACCTATGACAGAAAATCTCCCTCAAATCTCAAAATCCACTAGGCCCAAATCACCCACTAGAAAATCAACACATGTCAACCACTAGTGTGGACCATGACACTGCAAATAACCAACATCTAACCATATATTTTGGACACATCTGGCTAGTACTCACTAGCCTCCTGATCTGTTTCATAATGAAGAGTCAATGGCTCACCATCACAAACACCAGTCAACTTGCAAGCTCTCCTAGCTTCTACAATCCAATCCGTTTGAAAGAGCACATACACCATAGAAAACAAACAACAGGCCTCAGCAGCTAGCAAGCCCAGCCATAGGCCCAAAAACCCAAGCCCAAGATAAAAGCCCAATACAACAGCCACAGGCATTCCCAACAGATAGAATGAAATGAAGTTTATATTAGCTCCTAAGCTTGGCCTAGCACATCCTCTAAGTATGCCGCAACCCGTCGTCTGTGGGCAATTGAAGATCTCGCATAGGCCGATGATCGGTAAAACCTGCACTCGTTAGATCGAGAGTTTCTTGATCATGACTGAACATCTTCCCCCAAACCGAGCGGACCCCAACTGCGAACACCATCGAAAGAAAACCCAACAAGGACGAGGTCGACAGTGCGACGATCATGACCTTTCTGGCCTTTTGAGGCATGTTTGCACCGAGCTCATTGCCGACGCGTGTGGAGGCGCCTAAGCTAATGGAGGATGGTATTATGTAAAGAAGAGATGTAGTTTGGATCAACACCCCCATGGCCGCGACCTTCGGCTCGGGATTCGGGAGAAGCCCGCATAAGAGTATCATGAATTCATACCACCACCATTCCAAACACACCGAAAAACAACTTGGGATCGCCAGGCGCAACAACGTCTGCCACCCTCTAAGGCACTCTGGTGAAAACATGCACAATGCTTTCTTATGTGGCCCCCACGAGCACATGTACACAAGCAAGAAGAAAACCAAGTTGAAATTCGTCCAAACGGACGCCAATGCGGCGCCCTTGATGCCCATGTCCATATGGATGACTAGTAGAAAATTTATGGGTACATGAAGAATCAAAGCGATCAAAGCGCATATCATCAGTGGTAGTACAATGCTTTGTGCCCTTAAATAGACTCTGAGTGGGTGAAAAACCGCTTGCGCGAAAAGGTCCGGAATAGAAAATGTAATGTATGTTGATGCCATCGAAGTAACCTTTGGATCCTGTCCACACCAAAGTAGCAATTTCTCCATGGCTAGCCATAGAAGGCTAAGGGGAAGACATGAGAGGAAGAGAATGAGGAGTGTTCTTTGGAGTGTAACACCCAAAAGGCTCAATCTCTTGGCTCCAAAAGCTTGGCCGCATATGGGCTCCATTCCCATGGAGAGGCCAGTGATAATGGAGTAGCCTGTGATGTTTGCGAAGCCGATCGAGAGGGAGGCGGCGGCCAGCTCCAATTCGCCGATGTAGCCCACGAAGAGCATTGAGATCATGGCCCTTGAGTAGAGGATGAGGCCCGTTAGGGCTGTGGGCCCCACGATCTTGCTTATGGATTTCATTTCATCCATGGCCTAGTTACAATCCAGTTGATGAAAGAAAAGGAACGCTAAAGAAGCATGGAGAAAGAGGAAGTAAACAAACAGGAAGACATGTAAGATTAATCAGTGGACAACGGATCTGTCCTGATGGTACATGTGGCAAAAGTGTCCGGTGATTGGGACCATCATTTTGGTGGGCCACCATGAGGATGGTGGATGTGCCAAAAATAAAAGGGGGTTGGACTCTGATTGCCATTTGATTAGTGGCCTGTGAAAGGAACGGTAAAGCGATTTTCTACACTCACAACTCAGAAAAACTGGCATCTGGATAATTAGAGTTGTCCAATATCGTAGAATATCCTTACTGTGGCCACTTGATCAACAGCCCTGACCACCAGAAATGTTTGCCACGTGTACTGAGAGAGAGAGAGAGAGAGAGAGAGAGAGAGAGAGAGAGTTTAGTCCATGTGGGTAGGGATGGAGGACGTACCTTACCATGTGGGGAGGCATGGAGGACGTGGAGATTGAGATTGCTTTTAGCGTTAGTGCTAGACTGCTAGTAGCCTTATCTTTACTTCACTTGGGAGGTTGAAATAAGGCAGTAGGTGTCATTGCTCTCTCTCTCTCTCTCTCTCTCTCTCTCTCTCTCAAGGAAGGCAAGAAAACAGTGTCCATGATATATCATGTATCAGAATCCTTGCATACACGGAAATCTCTGGAAGAATATGTATACGTGTCCATGATATATCATGTATCAAAATCCTTGCATACATGGAAATCTCTAGAAGAATATCTAGACCAGACTTACTAAAGATAACCTTATAAATAAAGTAGATATGAGAGAGAGAGAGAGAGAGAGAGAGAGAGAGAGAGATCCTAAGGGTCAGAAATCTCCTTGGAAATTACTGATATGTTGTTCCCAAAGAGATATCATAAGCTATCAAAGGAAATAAACATGCAACGAGATACACAAAGAAAGATCATTTCCAATGACTCTGCGACTTCTTGTCCCCTCCCCATAAACATGTTGGATTTTTTAGATTTTTTCTCTCTTTTAAATTCAAATCCAGAGATTTCCTTACACGGGCTGATTTGGGTTTATTTAAAATAATTATTATTTACTCGTTTGTTTTTTCAAATTTTGTGGTGGGTTGATCTATGGATTAGAGGGGGAAATGGGCAGGGGCAGGGGCAGGGGCAGGGCTTGGGTCTCTAAACTTTCTCTAAGGGTCCAGTCAGGCTTGATGCATGCTCAGGTGGGGTCCTGCCAAAACTAATGATGAATGGCACAGCCCATTGGTCCCATCCAATCATTAAGTGGGCCACCATCTTAATGGTTTAAAGACCCTTATTAAAGGTTCTCATTTCACTTGGAAGATAGTGACAGATCCGAGTCATGTTTCAATGATCCAAACTGAATTGGAATTTATCGTGTATGGAGGATATCCCATCTGTTTATGAGCCTATTAAAAACCCTTTGATAGGGCTGAAAGTTGGGCGGGTTCAACCCGACCGACCCGTGACCGACCCGACATTGGGTTGGGCTTGGGCAAGAAGTATCGAACCCGATCTCAAGCTTGGGCTATGAAAACATCAACCCAATGAAGTTTGGGTCGGGCTTGGGTTGAGGTCTCGGGTTGCCCGACCCAACCCGAACCCGATCTATATACAAGTTACTTATACTTTTATTGTACTTTAGTGAAGTAAACTTATAATGTTTACTTGTATTATAACTTATTTGTTTAGGAAAAGTGAAGTTCTTTACATAACTAAGTACATATATATAATTAATAAAGCCATAGGTACAAAAATAAAGCATGTATTGAAACATAATAAACTAATGTAATAACGAAAATATTAGCATGTATCAACCCGACCAACCCGATCAACCCGACCGAGCCCGCTTGGGTTGGGCTTGGGTTGAGAATTCCCAACCCGAGGTTGGGTTGGGTTGGGTTAGGGTTGAGGTATAGGGACCTTGGGTTGGGTTAGGGTTTAGCACCAACCCGACCCAACCCGCCCGACTTTCAGCCCTACCCTTTGATCACTTAAAATCTTCTTTATAGGGACTACTTATAGAGACTAGGGCCTTTTTAGCCTGATCAAGGCTAGGGCCAAGGCTTAAGGGATTAGGGCCAACCCTAGTCTGTCCCTAGCCTAACCCATTCCCACCCTTAGGAAGGAGCATGAATTTAGGGTTCTAAAACATATGTAACTTTGTTAATCAACCCGTAGCATGATGATGATGTTATAATTAAATTAATTAAAATTATTTTAAAATCATAAAAAATAAATTAAGGCTGCCAGTTCTGAATCGAATTGCCCACATCGAATTTGGACCAGAAAACATGTGATCTTGGAGGTCTAAATCTAAAAATGATATAGAGACACAACCCCAATTTGTCACATGTTCCGGTCTAAGATGGCCTAACCAGCCAGTTCCAAGTTTTAAAACATTGATATTTGATTGACTCTTGGTTAGCTCATGGTGAAAGTGATGTAGAATGAGGATCCCTGATGAAGGACGTGGATCAAGCACATTCCTATCTCCCATGGACCGGAAATGACCCAAGGAAAAAGTGGCAGAATTCAACATATTTCAGTCGATAGACCGACTGATGTTGGTCGCCTAAAATTCATCTGGATCACAAGTTGGTCTCTTGACTGACTAGAAATGACCCCATTGTTCAACTGACCAACCCCATTGGTTGACTGACCGATCACCTGAACTCTCGGACTGGCCGACCGACTGAGGATGGTGTGGATTTGCTCGAACTTGCGCGATTTCTTATGATTTCTTTTCTATTTTGATTATGACTCTTTTAATACAATTTAGGGTTTTTTTTAATATGATTTAGGGTTTTATTTTAGGTTATTTAAACTCATTTAGCTCGTTATATTTTATCAAATCTTTCATATTATTAATCAAAATTCAAACTTTTGTCTCTTTTCATATCGTGGATTCGAGATTTCCCTTGTGGATTCGAGGAAACTCTTATGGTCAAGGGAGCCTTATGAATTTAAGGTAGTTATCCACTTAAGAAGACGGTGATTGGTCTTATTCGAGATTTCCCTGATGGATTTGAGGAAACCCTTGTGGATTCAAGGGAGCCTTGTGAATTCAAGGTAGTTATCCCCCTAAGAAGACAGTAATTGGCCTCATCACGTCCCTCCCTGCGTCAGAAAGGTAGGAGATACAACGGCCAAGTTTTAGCAGTTCTCGCGTATTGAAAGCAGTTCTCGATTATTGAAAATTCCATAACCGCTATAATATATTTGACCATCTAAATCTTATTGTGGTTATCCTGTGTTTTTTTCGTGAAGCGGCAATGAACCAAGATAGTTTAATCTCTATCACTAGGTTGTTTGTTGCATCTTTGTTTTAGGTCCTTCGCCACCACACGGGAGTACATGCATTCATTTATTTTTTGAGATTCCTAGGTTTGATTTGATATTCCTATTATTAGAGGATTACATTAAGGCCTCCAAATGGAGAGGTCCATCATGCTCGAATTAGATTTACTTGATAATGTACTAGTTTAGGCCAAACCTTTGACTTGAAGATGCAAGAGGTGGTCATATATAATTTTGATGCAATGAATTTTACTCATCTAGTGATGCTACAATACATGGTGGACCTATAAATGTGATTGGGTACATGCATAGGATTAAGGAACCTCTTGTGATATAATAAAGGATCCACCATCACTACAAACTTATGATTAGTGGTTTAAATCATGATAATTAAAACTCCGAACTCATCTTTGTGGTCTACATTTTTGGATATTTTGAAATGATTTTCTAAAGGTTTTTAATTGTTGAAATTTTATTTTATGATGCTTGATGGCCAACAAATGATTATGATCTTTTAGTGACCCACTCTTCCTTTGACACAAGACTAGGAATGGGTGGCCATGATGGTGGATGGATATGGTTCATTTACACACAAAGATATATATGGTGTATGTACGTACTTTTGATGATGTAGGGTATACTGAAGTTCATGAGATGTACTACTATACATAGGTGGGACGCTATAAACCTAACTTCCCTTTAGATAAATCATATTCTCAAGAGAATAAGAGCCTAGAATTGGAAAGAGGGCCTTGTATGTGAAGTTCTCTCCTCCACTCTTCACATGTTTTTTAAGGAGGGAAAAGTGAAAGAGGAGAAGTTCTTATTCTTCTCCTTCTCTATCACATGAGATCTTGATTTTGCTAGAGATTCCATTCTCCACTGCGGATAATTGTAGAGAGACTTCTTCGGTTAAGTGAAAAATGATATTGACGATATATTCTTTATCGACTCGATCTATGGTAACGTAAACATTTTATAGGTTTTTGTTCTAGAAAATTGAAAACTACGCTTTTGGTTTATCGAAATTTAGATAATAAATTTTAAAAATATGCTTTTGTTTATGTTTTTTCAAGGCCTTAATAGTGATGTAGGGAGAGGCCCGCCCCTAGCTAATAAAGGGAGAGGATCATGTACAATCCTAGGGCAAATGGACTGAAAAAGATCAAGGAAAAGTGGTAGCAAATAGCAACTTTTGAATTCTCGACAGATTTTTGAAGGCTTTAGACGGATTCTCGACGGGTCTGGGCTGTCGGCAATGTCGGTCGCCCAAAAACACTACTTCGAGCGCAAAAAATTCGCCCAATTTTTCAAGTTACTCTTTAGAAAATTTTTGAGGGTTTTTTGGTGCCTGACCATGCCACTTCGGGTACCCAACCTTGCGGATTTTCTGATTTTGTTTCTTGTTTTAATTAGGACTCTTTGATTACTTTTTTAGGGTTTCCTAAGGCTAGTTTCTTCTATTTATGGTCGTTTTAAATTCGTTGTTATTCATCTTTTGATTAATATTAAATAAACTTTGAGTTTTCACTCTTTTTACTCATGGATTTGAGTTTTCCCTTATGGTTTCAAGGAAGTCTAGTTGAGGATTCCCGGAAGCTCCGTGGATTTAGAGTAGTTATCTGTGAAAAAGACGGTGATCAATTTTACCACGTCTACGCCTGTGCTAAGTTACAACCAGGGTTTTAAGACTCGAAAAGTCCTGTGAGAGTTAACTTGGACTCGGTCAAACTCAATCTAGGACTCCTTTGGGTCAATTCTAGACTTAGTCAGAGCTGATCTAGTTTAACACCTCAAATCAGCCCCGACACACAAAAGTCAAGCCAACACCTTCTGACTCAGGCAAGTCACAACTTAACTCAAGAGTGAACGAGTCATATTAAGTTGACGAGTCATTTAGCCATGGTTGTAACAATGCAACTTGTATCGAGTTGAGCTAGCCAGGCCTAGCATGGGTCCAGGCTGCATGGTATGGTCTGGGTTTGGGTTGAGCCTAGAGACCCATGGTTTGACCCAGGTGGCGTGAGTCCGGGCTATGTGGTATGGGCTGGGTTTGGGTTGAGCCTAGAGACCCATGGTTTGACTTGGGTGGCATTGGGTTACGTCCACACCAGCTATTTGACAAATATAGCCAGATTATGCGAAACTCGCGATAATATCTCTAAATACGCTAAATATAATATTGTGAGATTTTCAAAATTGCGGCAGATTTAAAATATTGTAATATTAACTCAAAACTAGTAGAAGCATTTAGAAATTACTTAAATAAATATATTTTTACTTTTATTTAATAATTTGAAAATATTTAAAATATTTTTATTTTTAGTGAGATTTTCAATAACATCTCCAGAAAAACCTCAAAAATTGAAAATCTCCTGGGAATTCATCCATGAGAAATCCTCATAATAAGATTTGTCACTAAGGACACTGGCTGGTAAATCTGTTGCATGTAAATGCTCCTGACATCCACTCCGTCCAAACCGTAGTCCCCACGATAGATAAGAATTAATCCAAAATGAAATATATTGGATGAACCTAGCCATTGGTGGTCATCAGATCTTGTTGGGATTAGACACCTCAAATCTCAATGCATAGAGGCCATCGACTGGTGGGTCACAATGGAGAATAAGACAGCAGGTTTTTGGACAATTTTTTGTATTGTCGACCGGTCGGCAGGTTTCCTTTTTGAGTTGGGTTTCTTGCGCGGTTTTGTGCAAGGAGTTTCTAATATCGGTTTTCTCCTATTTAAGGGGATGTAATCCAAGATTAGGGTTGCTGCCAATGGGCCAAGATTTCTTAGAGTGATTGAGAGAGTTCTAGGGCAAGAGAAAGAACTACGAGGAAGCTTGGAGTTCTCTGGGTTGAGGGAAAGGGATGTGTTTGTCCTTCTTATGTGAGAATTAGCTTTGTTAGCTTGGGATTTCTCTTGTGGGCTATGATCCGGGTTTTGTTTCTTCTATCTCTTGTAACTTTTGAGATCATAGTGGATTGGTGTCGCTTTGTGCTGTGATTTTTTACCCGTGAGGGGTTCTTCCAAGTAAAATTTGGATTGCCTCTTTTGTGTGTCGATTTGCTTGGTTAATTGCCATTGTGGTGTGTTCCTCGCTACTTTGATTGCTTCTGCTACAAGGCTCCTAACCCCAACAAGTGGTATCAGAGCTAAAAGTTGGGAAGGAGGCAGAGAGAATCTGAGGCGAGGCATCAATGACGTCTTCTAGCATGAGATTCGATGTGGAGAAGAATTCCGTGAAAGAAAAACATGAAAAGCGATCAGTATCTATGAAAGGCGTAGAGTTGAAGAAGGTGGATCGGAACGCCAATATCTCAATCAGATTCATCGACTGCGATCTGGTTTGATCGGGAGCACTATTTATGATGGGGCTGCGGGATCGGCAGCGGGATCCACGGTTGCTCGTGTGTGGCATGCGCACAAGGGCCACATGAGTGAGTGGGTGGTGAAGGTGCAATGATGAAGTCGATGAGGCATGAGAGGCAGTATAGCTATGATGATGATAGGATTAGAGATTGAAAATGGTGCTTGGCAAGGTGTTGCATGAAGATTAGAGTCATGGTGGAGTTTGTTGGGATCAGACGCCTCAAATCTCAATGCATAGAGGCCACCGGTCGGTCACGATGGAGAATAAGACAACGGATTTCTGGACAATTCTGTGCACCGGTCGGTGGACCGGTCGACAGGTTTCCCTTTTGAGTTGGGTTTCTTGCGCGGTTTTGCGCAAGGAGTTTCTAATATCGATTTTTCTCCTATTTAAGGGGATGTAATCCAGGATTAGGGTTGCCGCCAATGGGCTAAGGTTTCATAGAGGGATTGAGAGAGTTCTAGGGTAAGCGAAAAAGCTAGGAGGAAGGTTGAAGTTCTCTGGGTTGAGTAAAATGAATGTGTTTGTCATTCTCATGTGAGAATTAGCTTTGTTAGCTTGTGATTTCTCTTGTGGGTTGTGATTCGAGTTTTGTTTCTTTTATCTCTTGTAACTTTTGAGATCATAGTGGATTGATGTCGCTTTGTGCTGTGGTTTTTTACCCGTGAGGGGTTTTTCTACGTAAAATTCGGATTACCTCTTGTGTGTGTCGATTTGCTTGGTTGATTGCCATTTTGGTGTGTTCCTCGCCTGCTTTGATTGCTTCCACTACGGGGGCTCCTAACCCCAACAGATCATGGTTAAAAACATTATATCCAAAGGGTGATATCATTTATTTAAGATGGGTCTGATTACGATGACCATGGATAACCAGGCCCACGATTCGAATGGATACTTCACAACAGTAAACAATAGATACGATCAAGATTCATGGGAACATGATTAGTGGGCAAGGGTTTGCTTGATCCTTGCAATATTGAGAAATGGTTATATACAACCACACGTATGTCAACTTAATGTACGAGTGTCTTCCACTGACGAGTCACTTGTGTATGACATAAGTGCTATAAGAAAGATCACCAAGGATGAAAACCAGGATGTTCCATTCATTAGGCAGGTTACCCTGTCGACATCTATAAGCAATTGATGGTCTGACCCAACACATGCATGTGGCCCACCTGATGAGTGGGTTATTCTAATTTTCGCTCAACGTCATCTTCATGGTATGGTCCACCCTTTTTATGGCTCGTATGTTCCACTGAAGTACAAATAAGCAAAAAAAAAAAAAAAAAAAAAAATGGTGTATGTTAAGTTAACACATAACATTTTGTATGTCATATTATTCTCTGCAATATATAGAGTAATATACTGTATTTGTATGTACGTTTTAATCATGCCTAATGGCATTTATGTCAATAGAAATTTACTATACACACACACACACACACACACACACACACACACTAGTTCTCATGAAAACTCTTGAGCACTTTTTGAGAACTCATCTCATGATGCAACACCTCAAGAAATCCCTTGCCCCAACTTTTACCCTAATTTAGAACTTTGGTGGGTCATGGCGAAAGGAAACAATTTCCTCCCTTGATTTACCTCTCTTTACGGAGATGGCCCACTAAAGTTCTAGATTGGGCTAAAAGTTGGGCCTTGACAGTTTCTTGGGGTACTGCTCACATGGGCGGTTCAGATTTTGGGCCCATATCATGTGAGATGATTTCTCTCTCTCTCTCTCTCTCTTTGTGTGTGTGTAAACTGATTTTCTCTTATTAAGTCATCCAATTCCTCATTTTTATATGTTAACAGAGTATAATCATAAGGTATTTTTTTCCTTCATCATCTTCTCCTGCTCTATTTTTTACCCCCTCAGTGATTTTTCCTCATCATAAATGCCTATGGGCATTTATACCATATGTAAAATATTTACGTATTTACCCATATTGGGCCATTTGATTCCTCATCTCTACACTTGAAGCAGATTGCGTCCAACCCCACTTTAATGGAGTCGATCTTATGCAAGAGCTCTATGGGGCCCCACCATGATGTATTTTTTTTTTTTTATAATTTTATTTAAATCCAAAGAGAACACTAGATCCTACCTCTAGCAGCAATGTTTGGGTTTTATCCTTGCTCTTCATCCATTTTACCAAATCATTTTAGGATATGAACCCCCAAAAGAGGCACCAGGCTCAAGTGGACAACGCAGTGGAGATTGAAAACAATTTGCATTAAAAACTTATCAAGGGTCATAACAGTTTTGGATTATTTGTGTTTTCCCTTCATTCAAGTTTGTGTGACTTTATGAATAAATGGGATGGAGGATAGGCATCACCATGGGCGATAGGAAGGTTTCAATGGCGGGCGACATTATCACCTCTTCCTGTGGGTGTGCTCCACTTAGTATTTGGATTTGACTCAATTTTGGGCTCATACCCAAAAATGATATGGCAAAATGGATGGACAGTGTGGATGAAACCCATAAATCACGGTGGCCCCACAGAGCCTTGCTGCGCAGCACGCCAACATCGTCGGTGAACCGAGATCCAATCTTCGGTCTCACCCACAAACGATAAACAGGAAGAAATAATAATTAGAAGTACAATCTAAGCAAACCAACAATCTACAAGACAAATTTTACGTGAAAAACTCCAAACAAGGGTAAAAAATCCCGATGCAAACTTCCACTATAAAGAAGACAAAGTTACAAGTAATACACTTACCTTCTCTGATCCTCCCATGCACAGAGATGTCCCTTTTTGCTAACGTCTCGCCTCTTTCTCACCTTGGACGTATAGAAACCCTAATCCCTTGGCCTAATCCCAAATTACAACCTTTTTTTTTATTATAGTAAAACAAGGAAATAAAACCCAAAATAGGAAAGCCCGCAAAACAGGTCGCGACCGGTCGGGCGCCCGGTTAGGCTTGGTCGGGCGCCCGCCCAATGTAGAAATCCTCTAGCGAGCTATGGGTGAAATTACCCGAATATCGGGCGCCCGGTCCTCTTGGCAGTCGGGCGCCCGACTGTTCACAAAACAGTCTAGAGACCTCCTGTCTCTAATACATGAATATCGAGCGCTCGGTCCTCAGACCGTCCGGTCGCCCGACCACCTCTGGTCAGCAATGGTGTGATTGACTCCACACCCTAATAATCTTCCACTTGGAGACACATCACCACATGATCCTTCGTCATCTAATCCCCTGGCCTAATCCCAAATTACAACCTTTTTTTTATTATAGTAAAACAAGGAAATAAAACCCAAAATAGGAAAGCCCGCAAAATAGGTCACGACCGGTCGGGCGCCCGGTCAGGCTTGGTCGGGCGCCCGCCCAATGTAGAAATCCTCTAGCGAGCTATGGGTGAAATTACCCGAATATCGGGCGCCCGACTGTTCACAAAACAGTCTAGAGACCTCCTGTCTCTAATTCATGAATATCGAGCGCTCGGTCCTCAGATCGTCCGGTCGCCCGACCACCTCTGGTCAGCAATGGTGTGATTGACTCCACACCCCAATAATCTTCCACTTGGAGACACATCACCATATGATCCTTCGTCATCTACATCCGGAGTGCACCACCTCCCCGTCTTCAAGCCTGAAGACCAATCAAAACTGAACAGAGCTTCAGCTTCTCCCGTGTGACTGCTTTGGTCAACATATCGGCAAGGTTCTCACTTGTATGAATCTTTTCCAGAGCAATCGATCCATTTTGAGTAACGAACCTATGAAGTGATATCTGATGTCAATATACTTGGTTCTTGAATGAAAGGCTGAATTCTTAGCTAAGTGTATTGCACTCTGACTGTCACTATACATCTTTTAATCTGCTTGTTGCTTCCTAAACTCTTCCATAAAACCTTGCATCCATACCATCTCTTTGCATGCTTCTGTCGCTGCAATATATTCTGCTTCCGTTGTACTGATGGACACTATCTTTTGTAACTGAGAGATCCAACTGACTGCAGCACTACCCAGGGTAAAGACATACCCTGTTGTGCTCCTTCTGCTATCGATATCCCCTGCCAAATCTAAGTCGACGTAGCCTTGTAGCTTGATTTTCGATCCTCCATAACACAACCTTGCATCCACAGTACTTTTTAGGTATCTGAGGATCCACTTCACAGCTTCCCAATGTTCCTTCCCAAGGTTGTTCATGAATCTGCGAACAACTCCCAATGCCTGAGCAATGTCCGGCCTTGTGCTAACTATAGCATACATAAGGCTTCCTATTGCTGACGCGTATGGGACTTTAGCCATGTAGTCCTGTTCTTCCTGCGTCTTCGCACCTTGCTCCTTAGAAAGCTTGAAATGACCGACTTAGCACCTCTCATACTAAATCGATCAAGTACATTGGCTATGTACTCTGCCTGTGACAAAATTAGCTTCTTGTTTTCCCTGTCACGCTTTATCATCATGCCTAGGATTTGTTTTGCAGCTCTTAAATCCTTCATGGCAAATTCTCTAGACAGTTGTCTTTTAAGATCTAAGATGTCCTTCATGCTTGATTCGGCTACAAGCATATCATCAACATACAGAAGAAGGATGATGTACGACGTATCAAACTTCTTCAAGTAGCAATAATGGTCTGCATGACATCTCCTAAACCCGTTTCCCGACATGAAACTGTCGAACTTCTTGTACCACTGCCTCGGGGCCTGCTTCAGGCCGTATAGAATCTTTTTCAGTCTACACACCTTGTTCTCCTTTCCTGGTGCCACGTATCTTGTCGGCTGATGCATGTATATCTCTTTTTCAAGGTCTCCATGAGGAAAGGCTGTCGTAACATCTAACTGCTCTAGATGTAGATCCTCTGTAACCACTATACTCAAGACCATGCGAATCGTAAACATCTTCACCACTGGTGAAAATATTTCAGTAAAGTTAATACCTTGCCTTTTGTTGGAAACCTTTCACAACCATTCTGGCCTTGTATCAGTTCGAACCATCGTGCTCCTCCTTCAGTCTGTAAACCCACTTGTTATGAAGGGCTTTCTTACCCTTAGGTAGAGTGACTAGCTCCCACATATGATTGGACTCAAGAGAGTCCATCTCATCAGCCATGGCCTGCTCCCACTTAACTCGTGTATTTGACCGTAATGCTTCTTCAAAACACTCTGGTTCACCATTATCTGTCAGCAATAGATAATGTAAGGAGGGTGAGTATTGAACCTTGGGTCTCCTCTCCCGAGTAGATCTCCTTACAATTGGTGTCTGTGGCTCTGCCTCATCATGCTCCTGTGCATGCTCATCCTGTGGCATTGTAACACCCGTGTCCGGTAACTCTTTCAACTCTATGAATTCTCATCGGTCTTATTCTGTTTTTGCTGCACATTGTCCTTATGCATTACTTTTTCATTGAAGACTACGCCCTTGCTTCTGATGATTTTTCGGTTCTGTGTCCCAAAATCGGTAGCCAAAATCATCTTGCCCGTAACTTATAAACGTGCACCTTCTGGACTTCGCATCCAGCTTATTTTTGTGCTCTACATCAATGTGAATATAAGAAGTGCAACCAAACACTCTGAGATGTGCAAGGTTCACCTCTTTTTCAGTCCACGTTTCTTCTGGTAGCCCACTATCCAATGATACTGAAGGACTTCTATTGATGAGATATACGGCGGTATTCACAGCATCTGCCCAAAAGGTCTTGGGCAACCCTGCATGTAGCGTCATGCTCTTAGCGCGCTCAAGGTTGGTCCTGTTAATGCGCTTAGCCACACCGTTTTGCTGCGGTGTCCCTGTAATAGTTTTATGATGTTTGATCCCATTTGCTACACAATACTCCTCAAATCTCTTATCACGGTACTCTCCCCTATTATCTGATCTGAGACACTTTATAGTTTTACCTGTCTCCTTTTCTACCATAACCTTCCATTTCTTAAATACATCAAATACATCAGACTTGTGCTTTAAGAAATAAACCCACAGTTTCCTACTAGCATCATCAATGAAAGAGATAAAATAACGTGAACCACCAAGAGATGATACTTGTGCCGGTTACCACACATTAGTGTGTACAAGCTCCAATTGATGCGTCTTTGGAACGCGTCCTGTCTTCTTGAAGCTCACTCTCTTCTGCTTGCCACATGCAATCCTCGCAGAATTTCAAATCAATTACCTTCAACCCTGGTAGCTTCCTTTTTTACAAAAGCACTTTCATTCCTTTCTCACTTATATGTCTCAACCTTTGATGCCATAATTGCCCGTTCACTCCAGTTGATCCGACGCGAGTGAACTATATGATCCGGAAGTCACGTACAAAGTACATTCTTTCTTGTCTCAAGATTCACAAAGGCACCTTTTGTGACCTTCCAGGAATCACTAGTGAATGTCGTCACATATCCAGTATCGGCCAACTGCCCCACCGAGATCAAATTCTGTTTCAAACTTGGTACATGTCTGACATCCTTCAACTTCAAGACCGTTCCGTCTTTCTGACTTAAGTGAACGTCTCTCTTGCTAACAATACTGCACGGCTCATCATCACCCAAGTAAACTCTCCCGAAGTCACCTGACACATAATCACGAAGAACTTCCTTAGACGAAGTGGCATGAAACGAAGCACCCGAGTTTACAACCCAAGTCTCATTTCGTGCATCAAGAGACAAGATCAACGCCTCTGTGTCACTCTCTTCAGATACCAGTTGTTGCACAGCACGCCAACAACGCCGATGAACCGAAATCCAATCTCCGGTCTCACCCACAAACGATAAACAGAAAGAAATATGATTTAGAAGTAGAATCTAAGTAAACCAACAATCACAAGACATATTTTAAGTGGAAAAACCCCAAACAAGAGTAAAAAACCATGGTGCAAACTTCCACTATGAAGAAGACAAAGTTATAAGTAATACACTTTACCTTCTCCAATGCTCCCATGCACAGAGATGACCTTTTTTGCTAACCTCTTGCCTTTTTCTCACCTTGAGAGCTTCCTTCTTGTTTCTTAAGTGCCCTACAATCTCACTTTATGTGCCCTTTCTTCCCACAATGCCAACACCAGTCCTTGTCTTTCAGTCCCTTGGACTTATTCCTCGACTTAGAACATCCATATTTATTACCTCATTTGTTCGAAGATCTTCCTCTCCCTTCAACATTTAGAGCATTCCTTGAATCCCCTGAAACTCCCAATGCCTTCCTTCTAGATTCTTTACTGAGATTTAGACCAGCCATATTATCGAATTTTAACTTCGTCGTTCCTGAGGAATTGCTCACGGTAATCACCAAACCATCCAAACTGTTTGACAAACTGGACAAGATCAATAGTGCCCTGACCTCGTCATCAAAAGTGATGCCAACGGGTTCCAATTGGCTCATGACTATATTGAACTCGTTTAGATGTTTAGCTACGCCCCCACCATCTGACATCTTCATGTTGAATAGCCGTTTCATAAGATCAACCTTGCTGGATGCCGAGGGTTTCTCATATATAATAGCTAAAGCTTGCATTAATTCTTTTGTGGTCTTTACTTTGGATATATTGAATACGACGCTCTTAGACAAAGAGAGTCGGATCGTTCCTAAAGCCTTCTGATCCACTAAAGCCCATTCATCATTTGTCATCTTCTTTGGTTTCTTCTTTTTTCCTTCTAGAGGAATATAGAGGTCCTTCTGATACAGATAATCTTCCATCTGGATCTTCCATAAGGCAAAGTTTGAACCATCAAACTTTTCAATTTTAGTTTTTCCTTCTTTTATCATCGTTCCCACTTGAACCAAACCAATAGCTCTGATACTAGTTGTTATGCAGCACGCCAACAACACCGGTGAACCGATCAATCTCCGATCTCACCCACAAATGATAAATGGGAAGAAATAATAACTAGAAGTAGAATCTAAGCAAACTAACAATCCACAAGACAAATTTTACGTAGAAAAACCCTAAACAAGGGTAAAAAACCACGGTGCAAACTTCCACTATGAAGAAGACAAAGTTATAAGCAATACACTTATCTTCTCTGATGCTTCCATGCACAGAGATGACCCTTTTTGCCAATCTCTCGCCTCTTTCTTACCTTAACCTTAATCCCCTGGCCTAATTCCGAGTTACAACCCTTTTTATAGTAAAACAAAGAAATAAAACCCAAAATAGGAAAGCCTGCAAAACAGGTCGCGGCCGGTCGGGCACTCGATCAGGCTTGGTCAGGCGCCTGCCCAATGTAGAAATCCTCCAGCGAGCTACGGGTGAAATTACCCGAATATTGGGCGCTCGGTTCTCTTGATCGTCGGGTGCTCGACTGTTCACAGAACAAACCAGAGACCTCCTATCTCTAATACATGAATATCGGGTGCCCGGTCCTCAGACCGTCCGGGCGCCCGACCACTTGATGTAAGGGAAGAATTCCATGATCGAGGGTGTGGATCACACGCCTTCCTGCGGGAGATGGACAGGAAGAAAAACAAGAAGAAACTAAGAAATTTCCTATTTTGGAGTTTCACCAGGTAAGTGTTATTCCCGTTTTTGGATTTCGGCCCAACTCGTGGGGCCCGTCAATGCAGGGGGATACGTGGTAGGTCAAACACCGTCTCCCTAACCGAGTGTTTCTCAAATCCACGAGAAGAAATAAAAGATAAAAAAAAGGAAATAAATTCTGAATAATTGATTTATTGATAATTGAATGAATAATCAAATAAACATAATTAACTTGCTTTAAATAATAAACTAAATTCTAAATTCGTACTTAATACTAACTTGCAAAGGAAGAAAAGAATCCTAATACAATTAGAAAAGAAATAGAAAAATCTGTGCAATTGTATAACGCCAACACCGTCTTCCTTCCGCTGATACGAGCAAGCCACATATCTGATTGCCACGAAACTTTGTGGTTTTACTGATATCGACGTACTCTTCAAGATGGTCGGCTTAGATTCTCCATATCAGTAGTAGTGGGCTACCTGGACCATCTCCAGTTTCAGTGGGCGGAATTCGGAACTTTCTGGACAGTTCGTACCATTTTGGACGCCACGATCAATCCGTAACTCGGATCAACGTGAAACTTGTTCCGTTTTCTCGGCGTCGAGTAGCTCTACGAAATGAATGGAACGGATCATCATAAATGATCAAGATGGGCCCCACGAGTTGGGCCGAAATCCAAAAACGGGAATAACACTTTCCTAGTGAAACTCCAAAATAGGAAATTTCTTAGTTTCTTCTTGTTTTTCTTCCTGTCCATCTCCCGCAGGAAGGCATGTGATCCACACCCTCGATCATGGGGTTCTTCCCCTACATCACCACCTCTGGTTAGCAATGGTGTGATTGGCTCCACACCCCAACAATCCTTTGTAGGATGAAATCAGCTTCCCTCCACACCTGAGTGGGTCATATGATGAACATTTCAAAATTTAAACACGTGTAAAAATTATAAAGTTTAAGGTTTCGGTTCAGTGAGTTCTGGTGTCCACAAGGACAAGATATGGAAGTCAGGAGTTTGGTATGAAACGCCTATAGTGAAAATTTGCTATGGGTGAATAATAACAGTGGTGGACCCAAGTTTTCAAATATGCCGTATTGGGTATTGGATCCGTATGGGTTCCCATAAGGCTCCATGTCACTCCACATCACCCCGTAAAAGGCTGTTTCACCGATAAGTAGTACCGGTTTTGGATGATAATGCGATCCGATTCTCTGCTCAAATTGTTTCCGTATTCCTAGTTTATGCACTAGAGTCTAGTTGGCTCTTTCCATCTAGGATTTAGTGTAGTAGATATATTTGATTCTTCGACTGAACTGTAATTACCTGTAAATGAGTAATAATTATTAATCAAGGTAATTATCCCTTCTTTCCCATCTTACTGTTTTAACACATAAATCGAGAAATTTGCAAAATAAATGTGGAGCCTTCTGTGATGTATTTGACTTATCCACACTTCTAATTTGTTATGTAAGCTGAATTTAGGGCATGAGCTAGAAAAATGAGGTAGATCCAAAGCTCAAGTGGACCACAGCCCAGGAAACAATGGGAATCGAACACTTACCGGGGATAAAATCTTCTTGGGGCCCCTAGAAGTTTTGGATCAAGCTGATATCTATGTTTTCCCTTAATCCATGTCCGTGTGACCTTATGAACTGGTTAGATGACGAGCAAACCTCAATGTGGGCCCAATAAAAGAAACAACTTTTAACGATGGATGAATTAAGGCCACCATGTCGTGTGGGCCATTTGGGCATTAAATCTGCCTCATTTTTTTTGCAGCTCATGCTTCAAAATATTTTAATAGAACAGATGAACAATGTGAATATATTGTATACATTAATATATGACTTTAAACCCATTTCATATGACAGATCATTTGGTGCCACTTGGCAATAACATCTAATCTTGATGGGACGATGGAAAGATTCCACCTATAGTGAAGTTTGGCTATAAATGTTTCTCTCGAGGGCTGCCCAAAATTACTCTAGAAAAAGCAAGAATAAGCTAATTAAAAAGGAACAAATAAAGACAACTATTTTAAAAGAAGAGGTGCGTGGTGTATGTATCACATCCAACCCGTCCATCATATGTGTCACTTTGTTTAACTCTCAGGGAGCAAATATCAGCTGGATCCAAGACTCAGGTGGGCCACAGAACAGGGAATAAGCTAAGAGGAGATCCTACCCTTGATTTTCAATGGGGACCATCTGAATTCTAAAAAGAAGAAGAAAAAAAAAACAGCTTGATTTTTGTGTTGACTCTTCATCCATGCCATATGCCATAGGAAGGGTCTGGACGGCCTGGATACCGTACAAACAACACGGTGGCCCCCAATGCAAATCAAGGGTAGGCATTCCTTTCAACTTATACCCTGTGTGATGTGGCCCACCTGAGTTTTTTTTGGTAACGTGAAGAGACGCATCTGATGGATGGCTCAGATGTCGTGTATATATGTCACGGGCTCCACTCTACCTCGGGAGCACACTGCTTAAAAGAACAATCCACTCGTCATCTAAGCCATGGATGAGATGCTTAGGATTCCTTGATAAAATGAATGCTTTAGAACCACAAGCAGCCCGTGATGGTCACCAAAAAATGAATGGCTTGAATTGTTGATTCCCCCTACTCGTAGATAAACAATCTCAACCATTCATTTTATTGGCCGATGATTGGATGGCTATAACTACTTGATCAGAGTGACTTTCATGTAGTAACCCCAAAATGTATCATGGATCTAATGGACAGACCAGATCAATCGAATTGGCTGCCCAAGTGGCCTGATCGAACTAAGAGCACTATAACTTATGTTGCAACTCAGGGTGCTGTTTCAACTCCCCCATTCCACTATCAAAGATACAACCCTCTTCCATATGAGCGTGGTCCCACAATGACAGCTCAAACCTCCCATGGTCACCATTACTATGTAATAGTCTATTAGGTAAGTTGATTAAAATCAAATTGTTGTAACAAACATACAAATAATAATTAATAAATAATCAAACCTACATTTTTAATACAAACCATGATTTAATAACCACTTAGTGGACAACACAATCCCAATAGATGACACAAATTCCCTATATGTAATCATAAGACATGGAAATGGTATCATCTCCATCGAATGCTTAAGAAGATTCCTCTCAAGCCTGGGTTGAGTCCTCCGAAGCTTGGGTTGGAGGGTAGCCAATACCATGGCGCTTGTTTGGGAAAGCTGTGAAAACCGTACATGATATTGCGCCAACGACCGGTGGCGCGGCCATAAGCACCATCTTCTGGGCCGACTCGAATGATGGGTAGTAGCAATTGACGGTGTTCGGGTCCATGAGCGCCACGATCGCAAACACGATCAATGATAATGCTGCATGGACAAAATCACTAAATTTTAGCTTATAGCTTGAGAGGTCCACCGATACTTTATCCGAGTCGTCGGAAAAGGCCCACATCCCATTTTTTGTGACGATGCCATAGTGAATCGTCCCGTCACTCCCCTTGTAACTATCCGTGAACGATGCGAAGCAACATGAGAAGCCACAGATGGTGAGGAGCAGGCCACTCAAGTACTTGTTGATGGTGGAGCAATGTCCATTGTTGGACAAGACAGGAGAGAGGAACTGAAATAGGAAGACAGTTCCTGTGGGGAGAAGCTTGATGAGGTTTCCCACTCCATTGAGAGTCTTGTCTCCTATGGTTTGTTGGGTGGTGTTGGAATTGGACTTGGTTTGAGGGTCCTCGGCCATTTGGGTCTTGTGGTTTTTGGATTGTAGGTGTGTTTTGGTGTTTGGTAGGGTGTTTAGAACCCCATGGCATATGTATTTATATAGGAGTTGGGATGATGTGTGGACATGAGATTGATGGCTAGGAATGTGGTTGCGTGCACGTAACATGCTCCAAGTAGAGCATTGGTTAGCTTACACTCTTCGGTACGTGTGGACGTTTTTTTTTTTTTTTTTTTTCTCCCTATCTTGTAGTTTATGTATTGAGTTGATGACATGGGAAAGATCTTGACATACAACGGCTTCTTTACCGCTAAAGGTTGGCTTCTGTAGAACATCTGAGCCATGAAAAATGTGGTCTGCACCATGAAGATCTCCTAGGGTAGATATGGAGCCGATTTCTTCATGAGGTGAGTGACAGTTGTGCATTATCTTCTGTCAATTGATTGTGACCGTGTAGCCCACCTGATGGTTGGACTATATTGGTTTTTACTACAGGTGATCTTTTTCATGCAGCCCACTTTTTTCACGGGTCAGATGCTCTAGAAAAGCGAGGCATTGGCTAGGAAAGAAATCTCTGTATGGAAAGTTATACATACAGCTCGCTATGTGAACTTCTCTAGGTGTGTTTGTGATGATTGGCATGGAATGAGGGGCTATGCATGGCAGCCAGCATGTGGAACATGTTTGGACGATCGGATGTGCACACAATAAACATGACATGAACCAGAAATCTAATATATTCATCAGGTTAGCTACGCGTGTATGTATTTGGACCGGTGGTTTTTTTTAGCCATTACCGTGGGGCTCACCTTGATGAATGTATACTATATCTGCACCGTCCATCCGTTTTTTCAGATTACTTTCGGGCATGAGCCCAAAAATGAAGCAGATCCAAATCCAGTTGGACCATACTATAGGAAATAGTGGTGATTGAATGTCCCACCATTAAAAACGTCCTAAGGCCCACAGTGGTAATGTTTATTTGCCATTCAACCTGTTGATAAGGTCATACAAATTTGGATGAAGGGAAAAAAAATGTCAGCTTGATCCAAAAACTTTCGTGGCCCACAAGAAGCTTTTAATGTCAAGCGCTACTTTTTCCTATGTTATGGCCTACCTAAGATTGGGATCTGTTTCAATTTTGAGCTCATTCCCTAAAATAATCTGGAAAATTAGATGGACAACGTGAATATAGAATACATACATCAAGGGGGGCCCCATGGGAAGGGCCGCACCGTCTTGGATGAGGCTGCAGGGGCCGCACCTAATCTACTCCCCATGTGTACAGTGTACACCACCTGATGAACTGTCCGGATCTCTTACATGCGTGTGGCCCAACGGTTGTTGTCGTTATCTACTTTTAACCATGGGCCGCCTTTCTCCAATTTAACCATGAGTAAATGAATTAATTAGAGGTGATGCACTGCATCTTGTGGTTTGAACATCTCTTATGACTCTTCTTATGAATATAAATAGTGGAAATGTCATTATAAGGTGTATAAAAAATATCGATTTGGAAAGACAGTAAAAAATTGAAATGCCACTTTATTTTTTTCACACAAGAACATAAAAGAGGAGAGAGACATGCTTATGGCCTTCAGATCGTGTGTAGCACACACATGTCACGTGTGTATGATGATCCGAAGTTTGAACCAGAACAGGCAGACTTTACATTTTTGTTTTCTAATTTTTAGTATTTTACGCAGTGTCTGATTGCACTAAATATCATGAAATATTATGAAAATTTGCAGCAACTTAGATTAGTTAATCATGAAATTTTATAATATTTGTCTCAAACAAGCCCACCCGTAACTAATTTGAACACGAGATTATCACGAAACGCCGGGTTGACCACTTGAACTGGTGGTTGAATAGGTCTAAGCTGATCCGAGTTTTAGAATACTAAGTACGGTAGATCCCATACGGGAGCGGATTAGGTGGGCCCACCTTACCCAAGATGGGCTGACTATTACCACGGGGCCCACCTTGATGTATGTATTTTATATTCCATTCGTTTTCCAAGGTCATGTTATTAAATGATTCCAAAAATGAAATAGAACCATGTCTTAGGTGAGCCATACCACACCAAACAGTGGTGATTGAATGCCCCACCATTAAAAACTTCCTAAAGCTTATCATTATACTCAAGTAATGTTTGTTCTTTTTTTATTTGCCATCCAATTTGTTGATAAGATCATGCAAACCTGGATGGATGGGAAAGGTAAATATCAGCTAGAGACAAAACGTTTTTCACTCACATGAAGTATTTAATGGTCAATTACCACAATTTCCTATAGTATGGCCCACCTAAGATTTTGATCTCTTTCAATTTTATTTTTATTTTATTTATTTTTTTATTTATTTTTTTATCTCATGCTGTAAAATGATTCGGAAAAACGGATGGAGAGTGTTGATATAGAATGCATACATCAAGCTGGGAACCATGGTAAGGTCCACACTGTCTTTGGCGAGTCCGATTGTTGGTTAGTTACTCTTGAGGTGTTGGGCTCGGGTTGACCCTCAATCCGACCGACCCAACCCACTGGAGTTGCACCCTTAACTATTTTTGAGTAGGCTCTTTTTTCCGTGTGTGGAGACTTCTTGTTTGGTCGTATCTAAGTTTTCTTTCTTTAGTTTATTGAGTTGATAATATGGGAGTGATCTTGACATACAACGGTTTCTTTCTCACTAAATGTTTCTTTCGGTAGAATATCTGAGCCGTGCGAAGGGTGGCCTGCACCAAGAACATCACCAAGGGTGGATATGGAACCAATTTCTTCATGTGTTAAGTGACACTTGTGCACTATCGGTTATCGATTGATTATGACCATGTTGCCCACCTGATGGTCCGACCATATTGGTTTTCTTCCCAGGTGGTCTTTTTAGTGTGACCCACTTTTTGTACGGTTCAGATGTTCTACACAATTGAGGCATTTGCTAGGAAAGATATTGATGCATGGAATCCAATATCTTACTGAAACTTCTCTCCCAAGGGAGAGTTATGTTTGTCTGTGACTAAGCAGCCACCACGTGAAACTTGTTTGGGCAATCAAATGTCCACACAATAAACATGTTACGTGTTGACGTAATTACCAAGTTCAGTAGGTCCCACCATGTGTGTGTTATATCCACACCGTTCATCTATTTTTCAAGATCATTTTTGGGCATGCCCAAAATTGAGGCAAGTCCAAAGGTCAAGTGGACCCACCATTGAAAACAGCAGGGACAATGACTCCCACCATTGAAACCTTCCTAGGGCCCACCCTGTTATTTATTTTCCATCCAACCTATTCATAATGGTCACATGTACCTAAATAAAGGGAAAATATAAATATCAGCTTGATCCAAAACTTCTCAGCTCCCCAAGAAACTTTCAGTGATAGGCATTCAATCCCTACTTCTTTTTGTGGTGTGGTTCACCTGAGCTTTGCATCTTCCTCATTTTTAGACCCATGCCCTAAAATGATCTTAACAAAATGGATGGACAGTGTGGATATAACACATACATCATGGTGGGACCCAGAGAACTTGGTGACAACAATACACCACCACACCACGCAATCCGCTTCCAATTAGATTAGTTTGTGATTAGCATAGAGTAAGGAGCTCTGCATTGTAGCCATCATGTGGAACTTGTTTGGACGATTCGATGTGCACACAATAAACATGCCATATACTAGAAATCTAATATACACATCAGGTTAGCCACCCGTGTACGTATTTGGACCGTTGGAATTTTTCTATATATCTAATCTCCCATTTTCTGTGATGTATCTGATCAGCCGGCCAATATTATGTATTGGTACATGTTATGTGCACGGGGACACAGATTAGGTGTGGCCCTTACCGTGGGGCTTACATTGATGAATGTATGCTATATCCATGCCGTCCATCTGTTTTTCCAGCTCACTTTATGGCATGAGCCAAAAAATGAAGCAGATCAAAATCTCAGGTGGACCATACTTTCTCATCATTAAAAACTTCCTAGAGCTCATGGTAATGTTTCCGTAATATTTATTTGTCATCCAATCCGTTAGATCAAACCTAGATGAAGGGAGAAAACAAATATCAAGAATATTTATTTGTCATCCAATCTATTGATAAGATCATACAAACCTAGATGAAGGGAAAAAAAATAAATAAATATCAGCTTGATCTATAACTTTTGTAGCTCACAAGAAGTTTTTAATGGTCAATCACCACTTTTTCCTAGGGTAAGGTCCTCCTTAAATTTGGATGGATATGTTTCAATTTTGGGCTCACGCCCTAAAATAATCTGGAAAAATGGATAGACGGCATGGATATAAAATATATGCATCAAGGTGGGCCCCACTGTTAAGACTGTACCATCTTGGGTGAGGCAGGGGCTGCACCTAATCCACTGCCCATGTGTGCACAGTGTACACCACCTGATGAGCTGTCCAGATCTCTTACATGTGTGTGGCCCAACTATTATTGTTGTTGTTCCATGGAAGATTATCTGCTTTTCTCCAATTTAGCCATTAGTTAATGAATTAATTGGAGCTGATGCACTGCATCTTGTGGTTGAACATCTCTTATGACTCCCTTCAACTATGAACAGTGAAAACGTCACTTGGGTGTACAAAAAAAATATCACTTTGAAAATGCAGTAAGAAATGAAATGTTATTTAATTTTTTTCACACATCAACATTGTTGTGTTTTTTTATAATAAAAATAAATTTCGAAAATAAAAATTTATTTTTAATAAGTAAATAAATATATTTATTATTAAAAACTTTCCATAAAAAATTTGTATAACCAGATGGTAAGAGAAAAGATTTTTGTTATTCGAACCAAGATTCGAATCTCCACAAGGAGCACTGTCCGACGTGCGCACGCGTAGTGTGGGTTGCTTGGGCGCTTTATTAGGCACACTTAGCACTTCGCACGTAAGCCTAATGAGCATAGCTTTTTTGGCACTTGGTGTAATACGGAGTGAACCAAGGTTAGGTTAGAGGTCTCACCCACTGACACCTAATATTTAACCAGAATGCTGATTGAGAGAGTGACTGAGACATTTTTGTACATATGGCATTTGTGTCACGTGTCATACATGTGGCGGCAGTTGTGCTGACTAAGATCTGGTTCCTATATAACAATAATTTTAGATTGTTGCATAACTGTTTTTGTCTAATAGGAAACAGAAATAACTGCCAAAAGAGAAAGGGTCATGTCCTTTCATGGCAGAATGTCTCTTGCATATGAATGGGTGTGGATGACTTGAAGAGACACATGAGTGTCTCTCTAGGAAGGACTCCATGACCCTTCAATTACTATATATACTGGACACCATAGTTTAGAAGAGACATTCAATTTTTAGATTAAGTAACCTATTATCAAATGATCTTAAATTTGCCATCTTGTTGTGTTTTTCCTTAAAACATTTTTCAGGCATATCAATGTCAAAACTAGAGATCTGTTCAACATTTAAAGGTGTAAATTTTCGTGGAAATTCAGATATGTGAGTTCATTGTATCCTAAAGACAATTTGCCTTCTTCCTTCTTTTGATTTGCTGGTATTTCTAGAAAAATGGCAGCAAATCTGTCTTGAGAATTTGACTATTCTAGTCGAGCCTTGAACCCGTTGGATCTGATTGTCCCATTATAGTTCTCTTTTGTTCTTTGTTGTGTACTAAAAGACCACGATTTTCAATATTTAAGACATATTTTTTTAATTATAGTTATAATGGAGAAAATTCATTCCTTTCAAGTTACGAATCAAGACTTTGTATGACTGAATCGTTTCGATGGACAATTCTTCTCAAGGTGGCAACAGAAGATGTTTTTCTTTCTGATAACTTTTAAGTTGTCCTACATTCTAGATGATGATTTGCCTTCTCTGCCCGAGCCAAAAGATGACGACTCAGAACAAGTGTAGGCGAAATGGAAGAAAAGGAAGGATGCCGATTTTCTGTGCAAATGTCATATCCTAAACGCCCTCTCTAATTCCATCTATAACTCGTACTGTAAAATATCCCCTGCTAAAGACCTATGGACAAAGTTAGATAAACAATACAAAATTGAAGAGATCGGAACTCAGAAATTTCTGATCGATAATTATGTCCACTTCAAGTTTAGAAATGATCAACCAATTCTATCCCAAGTAACTGAATTACAAATCTTGGTTGATGAATTGAAGATTAGTGGTATATATCTTCCTGAAAAATTCCTTGTTGGTGTAGTAATTGTAAAATTACTCTCTTCATAGTTTGATTATAAAAGGAAATCGAAACATGAGGAAAGGAAGGACACCTTTGAAGGGCTTTAACGACATCTTTGTATAAAAGAAGAATCTAGAAACCGAGACAAGAGAGGAGATGCTTCGAAAAATTATTCCAAAGCAAATATAGTAGAAGATGACAAGCCAAAATCTCATAACTCCAAATCCATTCCTCCAAAGAACGATGTTGAGTTTAAGAAAAATGAAAAGAAGAAAGGCAAGTGTCACTTCTGAAACAAATCAAGACACTACATAAAGGAATGTCAACATAAGAACAAGTAACTGAAAGCTCAGGCTAACATGACAAAAGATCAACATGTAACAATGATTATCGAAGCTAATATACTAGTATCCGAAGGTGGATGGTGGCTAGACACTGGAGCAACCATTCACATATCGAAGACCGAAACATCTTCAAGACCCATGAAGGTACAACCAATGGACAAGAGGTGAAGATGGGTAATAACGTTCGAGTGAATGTTGTTGAAAAAGAAATCGTGGAGCTTCAGTTTACATCAGGCAAAAGACTGATGCTAACAATTGTATTACATGTACCTGATATACCTAAAACTCTAGTGTGAGGGGATCTTCTCAATAAGAGGGGATACAAGATAGCGTATGAGTCTGATAAGTTAGTTATCACCAAGAATAGTATGTTTATAGGCAAATGATATTCATGTAATGGTATGATTAAACTGAATATCAATAATAACCATGATGCTTCTATTTATATAGTTGATTCAGTATCTTTATAGCATGTTAGGTTAGGTTATGTTAATTATCATTCAATGAAAAGAATGATGATTTTAGAACTTATAACAAAGCATAAAATAGAACTACAAGAAAAATGTGATGTATGTGCCAATTCTAAAATAACTAGAAAACCCTTTGCAAGTGGCATTAGAAAATCACAAACCTTAGAGTTACTTTATTTCGATATATGTGATTTGAATAATATCTTAACTTATGGTTGAAAAATGCATTTTATCACATTTATGGATGATTTCACTAGATTTTCCTATGTACTTGATAAAATCTAAAGATTAATCATTTGAAATGTTTAAGCGTTAAAAGGTCGAAGTGAAAAATCAGTTGAATCTGAAAATTAAATACCTGAGAAGCGATAGGGGAGGTGAGTACTCCTTTAATGAATTCAATGAATTCTGTGAATTAAATGGTATAATCAATGAATTTACGACTCCTTATATACCTCAACAAAATGACTTAACGAAATGCAAAAATAAAACATTTATTGAAATGATTAACTATATTAAATCAAATTCTAGATTATCACTAAATTTGTGGGGGGAAGCATTATTAACAGTCTAGAACAAATCCTCATCATTCTAAGAAAAGGAGGCTGATGAAGGGATATAAAGCATGCAAAGAGACAGACTCTGAACTAGGTCGCTTTTCTTAAAGTCATGGTCTGTACATAGTCAGCAGTAGGGGTGGGCCTGGTTCCCACCTAAAAACTGATAAAATCATTATTTTCCACATTAATGCTCTTGATTTATCAGTTGATCAAGTGGACCACACGGAAAAATATAGACATTTTTAGAGGAATGAAACCTTCCCAACGGTCGACGAATGGATTGGTAAGTCAGTTCAGGCCATGGTGGGTCAGGCTCAAAGTACTTGACCCCAAGCCCAACCCAAAAAGCCGGTCGGTCCAACTCGGCCGAAATCCAGGTCTGGCTTGTTTGGTCAGGTGGGGCTACGCGGCCATTGCCATTCTTTATTAAGATACTAAGTTTACCATGTTACAACTAGCCTCTCAGGCCCAATTCAGGAATTCGGCCCACTCGGCCTAAAGATCTCAACGCAGATGTGAACAAACTCATTAGACAAGTACCGGGCCTATACAAGCTTAACCCGCAAAGTAAAACCTAGGGCAAAACTTGGCCAGGACTGTGATAGGCCAAATGAAATAGACCAACTCCTGGTTGTAACATTTGAACCCAATTTGTCACATGTTCTAGCCCAAGATGGCCTAACCAGCCAGTTCCAAGTTTTAAAAGATCGATATTTGATTGACTCTTGGTTAGCTCCATGGTAAAAGGTAGGAGACACAGCGGCTATGTTTTGGTCATGAGATAGTTGTGCCTTGCCGTTCTCGAATATCGAAAGATCCATAACCACTATGATATATTTGACCATCTAAATCTTATTGTGGTTCTTGTATTTTTTTGTGAAGCAGCTATGAACCTAGATAGTTTAATCTCTATCATTAGGTTATTTGTTGCATCTTCGTTTTATTTCCTTCACCACCACATGGGAGTACATGCATTCATTTATTTTTCGAGATTCAAGTACTAGGTTTGATTCAATGTTCATATTATTAGAGGATTACATTAAGGCCACCAAATTGAGAGGTCAATCACGCTCAAATTAGATTTACTTGATTATGTACTAGTTTGGGCCAAAACTTTGACTTGAAGATGCAAGAGGTGGTTATTTATAGTTTTGATGCGATGAATTTTACTCATCATCTAGTGATGCCACAATACATGGTGGACATTTAAATGTGATTGGGTACGTGCATCAAGATTAAGGAACCTCTTGTGATATAATAAAGGATCCACCTCCACTACAAACTTATGATTAGTGGTTTAAATCATGGTAATTAAATTAAACTCCAAACTCATCCTTGCGGTCTACATTTCTGGATCGATATTTTAAATGATTTTCTAAAGGTTTTTAAATGTTGAATAATTTATTTTAACTGTTAATTTTATTTTATGATGCTTGATGGCCAACTAATGATTATGAACTTTTAGTGGCCCACTCTTCGTTTGACACAAGATTAGGAAAGGTGTGGGTGGTCATGACAGTGGATAGATATGGTCCATTTACACGCATGGATAATGTAATTTTGATGGTGTAGGGCATACATCATCAAAAGGTGGAACACCATAAACCTAACTCCTCTCTAGATAAATCATATTCTCAAGAGATTCGGAGCCTAGAATTGGAAAGAGCACCTTTGATGTGGAGTTCTCTCCCCCACTGTTCACATGTTTTTTAAGGAGGGAAGAGTGAAAGAGAAGAAGTTCTCTATCACATGAGATCTAGATTTTGTTGGAGCTTCCATTCTTCACTACGGATAATTGTAGAGAGATTTCTTTGATTAATTGAAAAATGATGTTGACAATCTATTTCTTCATTGACTCAATCTAAGGTAACATAAACATTTTTTTAAAGATTTTTCTTCTAAAAAATTGAAAACTACAGTTTTGGTTTATCCAAACTCGGATAATAAATTTTAAAATTATTCTTTTGTTAATGTTTTTCCAAGGTCCTAATAGTTGTAACCAGGGTTTTAAGACTCGAACAGTCCTGTGCGAGTTGACTTGGACTCGGTCGGACTCGATCTAGGACTCATCCAAGTCAATTCAAACTTAGTCAGACCTGATCTGGTTCAACACCTCAAATCAGCCCTGACTCACAAACTAAAGTCAATCGGATTATACTCCACACACACACACACACACACACACACACACACACACACATGTATTTGTATATACATTGTAATAATGCCTATGGGCATTTATATGATCATATGTAAAATATTTATGTATTTATCCATATTGGGCCATCTGATGCCTCATCTCTACACTTGAAGCAGATTGCCTGCAACCCCACTGTGACAGAGTCGATCTTATGCAAGAGCTCTTTGGGGACCCACCATGATGTATGGGTTTTATCATTTTTTTTTTTAATCCAAAGAGAACAGGACCAAATCCTACCTCTAGCAACAATGTATGGGTTTTATCCTTTCTGTTCATCCATTTTGCCAAATCATTTTTGAGTATGAACCCAAAAATGAGGCAGATATAAGGCTCAAGTGGACAACGCAGTGGGGATTGAAAACACACCATTAAAAGCTTATCCGGGTCATAGAAGTTTTGGATGTTAGTGATAGATATTATTATTGCCTTGATTGTAGGCTCTGATTTAGTCATTCTTTGGCTAGTGTATATATGGTTAGACTATATTTAGGATATCCGGCTGTATATTTAGACTATATTTAGGATATCTGACTGTATATTTCATTATTGGGTTCTGCTATTCTTGGCATTGTGTTCTGTATAAAGGAGTGATTACTCTTAATAAAGATTCATTCTTTGTCCAACGTTATCATGGTATCAACGCCTTAACCCTTTTTCACTTTTCATTAAAAAAAAAGAAGTGATTTCATAGATCCTTCTTCAAAACAACATCACAGTTAAAGACTCTCCACACGTCCCTTCTATTTGATGTTGTTGCCACCGTCATTCACAATCTGCCGATCGATCTCCACCTATTTGTCTTCATACCTGTGGATCTCTTTACACCATGTCTACTGGCAATGAAATTTCCAAGCCTACTAATGTTGAACTTGATGGGACCAACTACATATTTTGGTCTCAAAGCATGGAAGCATTTCTTCGAGGGCGCGGACTATGGGAATACATTGATGGTTCTGAATCTAAGCCCGACACCACTGATTCTAAGAAGCTTAAAGAATGGGACATGAATAATTTTAAAATTATTTCATGGATTCGCTCCACATGCAAGCAGTCGATTGCTATGACCATTGGTAGGGTCACGATTTCTAAAGTTGTTTGTGATAATTTCACCAACACATATGTACAGACTGATTTTGCTCGTGCATATCAACTAGAGATGGAAATACGGAAGCTTTGGCAACAGCCTTCTTAGTGTATTTCTGAATTTCACTTCCAAATGACTACATTATGGGATCAGTTAGAGCTTACTAAACCTGAATGGACTCATTCACATGATAAGTATCAGCAGCTTCGTGAGAGGACCAAGCTTGTTCAGTTTCTTCTCACTCTCACTAATGATTTCGAAGCACTCTGGAGTTCAATTCTTCATTGGAAGCCTCTGCCCACTACTGCTGATATTCTTCCTGAGTTACTTGCTAAGCAAACTAGGAAGGGTATTGATATTCTTAATTATTCACCTTCTGATACTGTGCTCTGTCTCATCACAAGACTCTCGATCATCTTCTAAATCTAAGGAGAAGAAACCATTCTGTGTCTATTGCCGCAAGACGGGTCATTGGAAACAGAATTGTCTTTGTCTTCAGCGACTTCATAAGAATGACCAACAACGTGCTGCTGCTGCAGCAGAGGCTACACCCTCGTCATCCAGCACTCTCACTCCAGCAGATATCCAAGAGATGATACATCAGGTTCTCGCTAGTCTGGGTAATCCTCATCTTGTAGCTTCTGCTGCTAGTTCTTTAGGTATGCCTCGTGAATCTCTGTGGTTTCTTGACTCTGGAGCGTCCAATCATATGACTTTTAGCTCTACTTCTCTCTCCCATTCATATCCTGTTACCTCTTCCTTTCCAATATACACTGCTAACAACACACCTCTTACAGTCACTCATACTGGAACCGTTCGTACAACCTCCATTACCCTGCATAATGTTTTACTTGTGCCCGGACTTTTCATGAACCTTATCTCTATCAGTCAACTATGTGATCGAGGTTTTCATGTTGCGTTTATCGACTTTGGCTGTGTTGTGCAGGATCATCGGACGGGGAAATCATGTGGGATAAGGCGTAGAGTTGGACGTCTCTACTGTATCGAGTCACTTCATTTTCCTGTGCCTTCTTATGTTGCTGCTAATGTCACTTCCTCTCTTTGGCATAGCCATCTTGGACATATTTCCTTTGATCGCTTAAAAACTTTATTTTCTGATGGTTGTTTAGGTTCTTTCAAAACTATTAAGCATGTTTCTTGTAAGCATTGCCTATTAGGCAAACAAACTGTGTTACCTTTTCCTTTGAGTTCTAGGACATCTACTGCTGTTTTTTATTTAATTCATAGTGATGTTTGGACTTATTCTGTGTCTTCGTTAAGTGGTGCTCGTTATTATGTGATCTTTATTGATGATTTTTCTCTGTTTACTTGGATTTGTGTGATTCATAATAAATCTGACGTCTATAAAAAATATGTTGACTTCACTGCCATGATTTATACTCATTTTTCCAAAAGATTAACATATTTTGATCCGACTTTGGTGGTGAATTTAGATCAAGTATTTTTATAGACCTTCTTATGTCACACGGCACTCTTCCTCAACTCTCCTGTCCAGACACACCACTACAAAATGGTGTTCTTAACGAAAACACTGTCACATTGTTAAGACTGCTCGCACCATGCTTATCTCTTCTCGACTACCCAAGACTTTTTGGGGGGAGGCCGTCTCCACTGCTACCTACCTCATCAATCGCACTCCTACACAACTTCTACACAAAAAGTCCCCTTATGAACTTCTGTTTGGTAAGGTTCCATCCTATGCTCATCTTCGAACATTCGGTTCTACTTGCTTTGTGTTATTACCTAATGTCGAACGCTCCAAACTCTCTCCCAAATCTACCATTTGTATTTTTGTGGGATATGGAATCGAACAGAAAGGTTATCGTTGTTACGATCCGGAGACAAAACGCATTCGTATCTCACGTAATGTTGTTTTCTGGGAATCTATTCCTTTCATGGAACTTCCTAGGAATCCTCCTCCTCCCTCCTCGATCACTTGTGTTGACCCCTTTCCTTCCGAGTCTCTTCCTATTGAACCTCCGCCATCTCCTCCTAACATTCCTCCTAACATTCCTCCACCATCTCCTCCGCTGACTTCACCAACTCCACCTTTGTCCTCCACTGCCTCTCCGACAGATGATCTTACAAAGGTACACTCCCGTTATCCTACTCGTATTCGTGCCCCTCCCTCTTCTCTTAATGATTATTATTGCTATGCCACTCATATGTTTGACCTCCATGAGCCGGCGACCTACAGGGAAGCGAGTGTGCATCCTGAATGGTCCAAGGCAATGCGAGCAAAGTTGCAAGCTTTAGAACACACTCGTACTTGGGAACTGACTACTTTACATTCTGGCAAGTCTACTGTTGGTTGCAGGTGGGTGTTCAAAATAAAAACACGTGCTGATGGTTCCATTGAGCAGTACAAAGCTTGCCTTGTGGCTAAGGGCAACACTCAGGAGTATGGTCTTGATTATGAGGAGACCTTCGCTCCTATTGCCCGCATGACCACGGTTCACAGTGTTATTACTATTGCTTCCTTTTGTCATTGGGTATTACATTAGATGGATGTCAAAAATGCATTTCTCAATGGCGATCTTCATGAAGAAGTATATATGGAACCCCCACTTGGTCTCTCTCATCAGCCTGGGCAAGTCTGCCGTCTTCGCCGAGCATTGTATGGTCTTAAGAAGGCCCCACGTGCCTGGTTTGAGAAATTTCATTCCACCATCCACACCTTTGGCTTCTGTCAAAGTACTAATGACTCAGCCTTGTTCATTTGACATGGTGCTCATGGTGATGTTTTTCTCCTTCTATATGTGGATGATATGATCCTGACCGGTGGTGATACCCAAGGCATTTTGGCTACCAAGTCCTTCCTCTCTCAAGCATTTGACATGAAGGATCTTGGTAACTTGTCATATTTTCTGGGCATTGAGGTTGGTCAAAGTTCTCAGGGCTATATTCTTTCTCAGATCAAATATGCCTCTGACATTCTCTCTATTCCTCATTTTTTTTTATGGTAAAGTGGTTGATACTCCACTCGCTCTCAATATCAAACTTCGACCTACAGATGGTACCCCCCTTCAAGATCCTACTCTCTATCGCCAGTTGGTTGGCATGCTTACATACTTGACTATCACTCGGCCTGACATTGCTCGTGCAGTCCATATTGTCTCTCAATTTATGGCTTCTCCTTGCACTGCACACTACTATGCTGTTCTTCAGATTGTTCGCTATCTTCGGGGCACCCTACATCGTGGCCTCTTACTTTCTTCTTCTTCTTCCTCTCCCACTCTTTGTGCCTATTTTTCTAGCTCATGCCTCAAAATATTCTAATAAAACAGATCATCATATACATTACAGTGGGGCCCATAGATTTCAGTCAGCACTTTTGGACCAGTTTTGGAGGTGGAATTACTCACCCATTTCCCAAGAATTTACCATGGAAAATCAAATAGTCTTGAAGATTATTTAATATGACTTTAAACCCATTTCATAGGAGTTGCCCGACCTCTAAAGAAATGCAAGGGATCATTTGGTGCTACTTGGCAATACCATCTAATCTTGATGGAAGTTTGGCTACAAGTGTTTCTCTTTAAGGACTGTCCAAAATTACCCCAGAAAAAAGTAAGAATAAGCAAATTGATGGGACAAATAAAGAGAACTATTTTAAAAGAAGAGCTGCGTGTTGTATGTATACCATCCAATCCGTCCATCAGCTCAATCCAAGACTCAGGTGGCCCACATCACAGGGAATAAGCTGTAGGATACCCAACCCTTGATTTTCAATGGGGACCATCTGAATTCTAAAAATAAAAGGAAAAAAAAAAACAGCTTGATTTTTGTGTTGACTCTTCATCCATGCCATATGCCATAGGAAGGGTCTGGACGGCCTGGACACCGTACAAACAACACTGTAGGCATTCCTTTCAACATATCTGATGAGTGGCTCGGATGTCTCGTGGGCTCCACATTACTGCTTAGAAAAAATCATCCACTCGTCATCTAAGCCATGGATGAGATGCTTAGGATTTCTTGATAAAATGAATGCTTTAGAACCACAAGAAGCCCATGATGGTCACCAACAAATGAATGGCTTGAATTGTTGATTGCCCCTACTTTTAGATAAACAATCTCAACCATTCATTTTCTAGGCCAATGATCGGATGGCTATAATTATTTGAACAGAGTGTCTTTCATGTAGTAACCCCTAAGATGCGTCATGGTTCTAATGAACAGACCAGATCAATCGAATTATCTGCCCGAGTGGCCAGATCGAGCTAAGAGCACTTATGCTGCAACTGAGGGTACTGTATCAACTCCCCCATTCCAGTACCAAAGATACAACCCTCTTCCCATCTGAGCTTGGACCTGCAATGACAGCTCAAACCTCCCATGGTCACCATGACTATGTAATAGTCTATTAGGTAAGATGATTAAAATCAAATTGTTGTAACAAACATACAAATAATAATTAATAAATAGTCAAACCTACATTTTTAATACAAACCATGATTTAATAACCACTTAGTGGACAATACAATCCCAATAGATGACACAAATTCCCTGCATGTAATCATAAGACATGGAAATGGTATCATCTCCATCGCATGCTTAAGAAGATTCCTCTCAAGCCTGGGTTGAGTCCTCCGAAGCTTGGGTTGGAGGGTAGCCAATACCATGGCGCTTGTTTGGGAAAGCTGTGAAAACCGTACATGATATCGCGCCAACGACCGGTGGCGCGGCCATAAGCACCATCTTCTGGGCCGACTCGAATGACGGGTAGTAGCAATTGACGGTGTTCGGGTCCATGAGTGCCACGATCGCAAACACGATCAATGATAATGCTGCATGGACAAAATCACTAAATTTTAGCTTATAGCTTGAGAGGTCCACCGATACTTTATCCGAGTCGTCAGGAAAAGGCCCACATCCCATTTTTTGTGACGATGCCATAGTGAATCATCCCGTCACTCCCCTTGTAACTATCCGTGAACGATGCGAAGCAACATGAGAAGCCACAGATGGTGAGGAGCAGGCCACTCAAGTACTTGTTGATGGTGGAGCAATGTCCATTATTGGACAAGACAGGAGAGAGGAACTGAAATAGGAAGACAGTTCCTGTGGGGAGAAGCTTGATGAGGTTTCCCACTCCATTGAGAGTCTTGTCTCCTATGGTTTGTTGGGTGGTGTTGGAATTGGACTTGGTTTGAGGGTCCTCGGCCATTTGGGTCTTGTGGTTTTTGGATTGTAGGTGTGTTTTGGTGTTTGGTAGGGTGTTTAGAACCCCATGGCATATGTATTTATATAGGAGTTGGGATGATGTGTGGACATGAGATTGATGGCTAGGAATGTGGTTGCGTGCACGTAACATGCTCCAAGTAGAGCATTGGTTAGCTTACACTCTTCGGTACGTGTGGACGTTTTTTTTTTTTTTTTTTTTCTCCCTATCTTGTAGTTTATGTATTGAGTTGATGACATGGGAAAGATCTTGACATACAACGGCTTCTTTACCGCTAAAGGTTGGCTTCTGTAGAACATCTGAGCCATGAAAAATGTGGTCTGCACCATGAAGATCTCCTAGGGTAGATATGGAGCCGATTTCTTCATGAGGTGAGTGACAGTTGTGCATTATCTTCTGTCAATTGATTGTGACCGTGTAGCCCACCTGATGGTTGGACTATATTGGTTTTTACTACAGGTGATCTTTTTCATGCAGCCCACTTTTTTCACGGGTCAGATGCTCTAGAAAAGCGAGGCATTGGCTAGGAAAGAAATCTCTGTATGGAAAGTTATACATACAGCTCGCTATGTGAACTTCTCTAGGTGTGTTTGTGATGATTGGCATGGAATGAGGGGCTATGCATGGCAGCCAGCATGTGGAACATGTTTGGACGATCGGATGTGCACACAATAAACATGACATGAACCAGAAATCTAATATATTCATCAGGTTAGCTACGCGTGTATGTATTTGGACCGGTGGTTTTTTTTAGCCATTACCGTGGGGCTCACCTTGATGAATGTATACTATATCTGCACCGTCCATCCGTTTTTTCAGATTACTTTCGGGCATGAGCCCAAAAATGAAGCAGATCCAAATGCAGTTGGACCATACTATAGGAAATAGTGGTGATTGAATGTCCCACCATTAAAAACGTCCTAAGGCCCACAGTGGTAATGTTTATTTGCCATTCAACCTGTTGATAAGGTCATACAAATTTGGATGAAGGGAAAAAAAATGTCAGCTTGATCCAAAAACTTTCGTGGCCCACAAGAAGCTTTTAATGTCAAGCGCTACTTTTTCCTATGTTATGGCCTACCTAAGATTGGGATCTGTTTCAATTTTGAGCTCATTCCCTAAAATAATCTGGAAAATTAGATGGACAACGTGAATATAGAATACATACATCAAGGGGGGCCCCATGGGAAGGGCCGCACCGTCTTGGATGAGGCTGCAGGGGCCGCACCTAATCTACTCCCCATGTGTACAGTGTACACCACCTGATGAACTGTCCGGATCTCTTACATGCGTGTGGCCCAACGGTTGTTGTCGTTATCTACTTTTAACCATGGGCCGCCTTTCTCCAATTTAACCATGAGTAAATGAATTAATTAGAGGTGATGCACTGCATCTTGTGGTTTGAACATCTCTTATGACTCTTCTTATGAATATAAATAGTGGAAATGTCATTATAAGGTGTATAAAAAATATCGATTTGGAAAGACAGTAAAAAATTGAAATGCCACTTTATTTTTTTCACACAAGAACATAAAAGAGGAGAGAGACATGCTTATGGCCTTCAGATCGTGTGTAGCACACACATGTCACGTGTGTATGATGATCCGAAGTTTGAACCAGAACAGGCAGACTTTACATTTTTGTTTTCTAATTTTTAGTATTTTACGCAGTGTCTGATTGCACTAAATATCATGAAATATTATGAAAATTTGCAGCAAATTAGATTAGTTAATCATGAAATTTTATAATATTTGTCTCAAACAAGCCCACCCGTAACTAATTTGAACACGAGATTATCACGAAACGCCGGGTTGACCACTTGAACTGGTGGTTGAATAGGTCTAAGCTGATCCGAGTTTTAGAATACTAAGTACGGTAGATCCCATACGGGAGCGGATTAGGTGGGCCCACCTTACCCAAGATGGGCTGACTATTACCACGGGGCCCACCTTGATGTATGTATTTTATATTCCATTCGTTTTCCAAGGTCATGTTATTAAATGATTCCAAAAATGAAATAGAACCATGTCTTAGGTGAGCCATACCACACCAAACAGTGGTGATTGAATGCCCCACCATTAAAAACTTCCTAAAGCTTATCATTATACTCAAGTAATGTTTGTTCTTTTTTTATTTGCCATCCAATTTGTTGATAAGATCATGCAAACCTGGATGGATGGGAAAGGTAAATATCAGCTAGAGACAAAACGTTTTTCACTCACATGAAGTATTTAATGGTCAATTACCACAATTTCCTATAGTATGGCCCACCTAAGATTTTGATCTCTTTCAATTTTATTTTTATTTTATTTTATTTATTTATTTATTTATTTATTTTTTATCTCATGCTGTAAAATGATCCGGAAAAATGGATGGAGTGCGTTGATATAGAATGCATACATCAAGCTGGGAACCATGGTAAGGTCCACACTGTCTTTGGCGAGTCCGATTGTTGGTTAGTTACTCTTGAGGTGTTGGGCTCGGGTTGACCCTCAATCCGACCGACCCAACCCACTGGAGTTGCACCCTTAACTATTTTTGAGTAGGCTCTTTTTTCCGTGTGTGGAGACTTCTTGTTTGGTCGTATCTAAGTTTTCTTTCTTTAGTTTATTGAGTTGATAATATGGGAGTGATCTTGACATACAACGGTTTCTTTCTCACTAAATGTTTCTTTCGGTAGAACATCTGAGCCGTGCGAAGGGTGGCCTGCACCAAGAACATCACCAAGGGTGGATATGGAACCAATTTCTTCATGTGTTAAGTGACACTTGTGCACTATCGGTTATCGATTGATTATGACCATGTTGCCCACCTGATGGTCCGACCATATTGGTTTTCTTCCCAGGTGGTCTTTTTAGTGTGACCCACTTTTTGTACGGTTCAGATGTTCTACACAATTGAGGCATTTGCTAGGAAAGATATTGATGCATGGAATCCAATATCTTACTGAAACTTCTCTCCCAAGGGAGAGTTATGTTTGTCTGTGACTAAGCAGCCACCACGTGAAACTTGTTTGGGCAATCAAATGTCCACACAATAAACATGTTACGTGTTGACGTAATTACCAAGTTCAGTAGGTCCCACCATGTGTGTGTTATATCCACACCGTTCATCTATTTTTCAAGATCATTTTTGGGCATGCCCAAAATTGAGGCAAGTCCAAAGGTCAAGTGGACCCACCATTGAAAACAGCAGGGACAATGACTCCCACCATTGAAACCTTCCTAGGGCCCACCCTGTTATTTATTTTCCATCCAACCTATTCATAATGGTCACATGTACCTAAATAAAGGGAAAATATAAATATCAGCTTGATCCAAAACTTCTCAGCTCCCCAAGAAACTTTCAGTGATAGGCATTCAATCCCTACTTCTTTTTGTGGTGTGGTTCACCTGAGCTTTGCATCTTCCTCATTTTTAGACCCATGCCCTAAAATGATCTTAACAAAATGGATGGACAGTGTGGATATAACACATACATCATGGTGGGACCCAGAGAACTTGGTGACAACAATACACCACCACACCACGCAATCCGCTTCCAATTAGATTAGTTTGTGATTAGCATAGAGTAAGGAGCTCTGCATTGTAGCCATCATGTGGAACTTGTTTGGACGATTCGATGTGCACACAATAAACATGCCATATACTAGAAATCTAATATACACATCAGGTTAGCCACCCGTGTACGTATTTGGACCGTTGGAATTTTTCTATATATCTAATCTCCCATTTTCTGTGATGTATCTGATCAGCCGGCCAATATTATGTATTGGTACATGTTATGTGCACGGGGACACAGATTAGGTGTGGCCCTTACCGTGGGGCTTACATTGATGAATGTATGCTATATCCATGCCGTCCATCTGTTTTTCCAGCTCACTTTATGGCATGAGCCAAAAAATGAAGCAGATCAAAATCTCAGGTGGACCATACTTTCTCATCATTAAAAACTTCCTAGAGCTCATGGTAATGTTTCCGTAATATTTATTTGTCATCCAATCCGTTGATCAAACCTAGATGAAGGGAGAAAACAAATATCAAGAATATTTATTTGTCATCCAATCTATTGATAAGATCATACAAACCTAGATGAAGGGAAAAAAAATAAATAAATATCAGCTTGATCTATAACTTTTGTAGCTCACAAGAAGTTTTTAATGGTCAATCACCACTTTTTCCTAGGGTAAGGTCCTCCTTAAATTTGGATGGATATGTTTCAATTTTGGGCTCACGCCCTAAAATAATCTGGAAAAATGGATAGACGGCATGGATATAAAATATATGCATCAAGGTGGGCCCCACTGTTAAGACTGTACCATCTTGGGTGAGGCAGGGGCTGCACCTAATCCACTGCCCATGTGTGCACAGTGTACACCACCTGATGAGCTGTCCAGATCTCTTACATGTGTGTGGCCCAACTATTATTGTTGTTGTTCCATGGAAGATTATCTGCTTTTCTCCAATTTAGCCATTAGTTAATGAATTAATTGGAGCTGATGCACTGCATCTTGTGGTTGAACATCTCTTATGACTCCCTTCAACTATGAACAGTGAAAACGTCACTTGGGTGTACAAAAAAAATATCACTTTGAAAATGCAGTAAGAAATGAAATGTTATTTAATTTTTTTCACACATCAACATTGTTGTGTTTTTTTTATAATAAAAATAAATTTCGAAAATAAAAATTTATTTTTAATAAGTAAATAAATATATTTATTATTAAAAACTTTCCATAAAAAATTTGTATAACCAGATGGTAAGAGAAAAGATTTTTGTTATTCGAACCAAGATTCGAATCTCCACAAGGAGCACTGTCCGACGTGCGCACGCGTAGTGTGGGTTGCTTGGGCGCTTTATTAGGCACACTTAGCACTTCGCACGTAAGCCTAATGAGCATAGCTTTTTTGGCACTTGGTGTAATACGGAGTGAACCAAGGTTAGGTTAGAGGTCTCACCCACTGACACCTAATATTTAACCAGAATGCTGATTGAGAGAGTGACTGAGACATTTTTGTACATATGGCATTTGTGTCACGTGTCATACATGTGGCGGCAGTTGTGCTGACTAAGATCTGGTTCCTATATAACAATAATTTTAGATTGTTGCATAACTGTTTTTGTCTAATAGGAAACAGAAATAACTGCCAAAAGAGAAAGGGTCATGTCCTTTCATGGCAGAATGTCTCTTGCATATGAATGGGTGTGGATGACTTGAAGAGACACATGAGTGTCTCTCTAGGAAGGACTCCATGACCCTTCAATTACTATATATACTGGACACCATAGTTTAGAAGAGACATTCAATTTTTAGATTAAGTAACCTATTATCAAATGATCTTAAATTTGTCATCTTGTTGTGTTTTTCCTTAAAACATTTTTCAGGCATATCAATGTCAAAACTAGAGATCTGTTCAACATTTAAAGGTGTAAATTTTCGTGGAAATTCAGATATGTGAGTTCATTGTATCCTAAAGACAATTTGCCTTCTTCCTTATTTTGATTTGCTGGTATTTCTAGAAAAATGGCAGCAAATCTGTCTTGAGAATTTGACTATTCTAGTCGAGCCTTGAACCCGTTGGATCTGATTGTCCCATTATAGTTCTCTTTTGTTCTTTGTTGTGTACTAAAAGACCACGATTTTCAATATTTAAGACATATTTTTTTAATTATAGTTATAATGGAGAAAATTCATTCCTTTCAAGTTACGAATCAAGACTTTGTATGACTGAATCGTTTCGATGGACAATTCTTCTCAAGGTGGCAACAGAAGATGTTTTTCTTTCTGATAACTTTTAAGTTGTCCTACATTCTAGATGATGATTTGCCTTCTCTGCCCGAGCCAAAAGATGACGACTCAGAACAAGTGTAGGCGAAATGGAAGAAAAGGAAGGATGCCGATTTTCTGTGCAAATGTCATATCCTAAACGCCCTCTCTAATTCCATCTATAACTCGTACTGTAAAATATCCCCTGCTAAAGACCTATGGACAAAGTTAGATAAACAATACAAAATTGAAGAGATCGGAACTCAGAAATTTCTGATCGATAATTATGTCCACTTCAAGTTTAGAAATGATCAACCAATTCTATCCCAAGTAACTGAATTACAAATCTTGGTTGATGAATTGAAGATTAGTGGTATATATCTTCCTGAAAAATTCCTTGTTGGTGTAGTAATTGTAAAATTACTCTCTTCATAGTTTGATTATAAAAGGAAATCGAAACATGAGGAAAGGAAGGACACCTTTGAAGGGCTTTAACGACATCTTTGTATAAAAGAAGAATCTAGAAACCGAGACAAGAGAGGAGATGCTTCGAAAAATTATTCCAAAGCAAATATAGTAGAAGATGACAAGCCAAAATCTCATAACTCCAAATCCATTCCTCCAAAGAACGATGTTGAGTTTAAGAAAAATGAAAAGAAGAAAGGCAAGTGTCACTTCTGAAACAAATCAAGACACTACATAAAGGAATGTCAACATAAGAACAAGTAACTGAAAGCTCAGGCTAACATGACAAAAGATCAACATGTAACAATGATTATCGAAGCTAATATACTAGTATCCGAAGGTGGATGGTGGCTAGACACTGGAGCAACCATTCACATATCGAAGACCGAAACATCTTCAAGACCCATGAAGGTACAACCAATGGACAAGAGGTGAAGATGGGTAATAACGTTCGAGTGAATGTTGTTGAAAAAGAAATCGTGGAGCTTCAGTTTACATCAGGCAAAAGACTGATGCTAACAATTGTATTACATGTACCTGATATACCTAAAACTCTAGTGTGAGGGGATCTTCTCAATAAGAGGGGATACAAGATAGCGTATGAGTCTGATAAGTTAGTTATCACCAAGAATAGTATGTTTATAGGCAAATGATATTCATGTAATGGTATGATTAAACTGAATATCAATAATAACCATGATGCTTCTATTTATATAGTTGATTCAGTATCTTTATAGCATGTTAGGTTAGGTTATGTTAATTATCATTCAATGAAAAGAATGATGATTTTAGAACTTATAACAAAGCATAAAATAGAACTACAAGAAAAATGTGATGTATGTGCCAATTCTAAAATAACTAGAAAACCCTTTGCAAGTGGCATTAGAAAATCACAAACCTTAGAGTTACTTTATTTCGATATATGTGATTTGAATAATATCTTAACTTATGGTTGAAAAATGCATTTTATCACATTTATGGATGATTTCACTAGATTTTCCTATGTACTTGATAAAATCTAAAGATTAATCATTTGAAATGTTTAAGCGTTAAAAGGTCGAAGTGAAAAATCAGTTGAATCTGAAAATTAAATACCTGAGAAGCGATAGGGGAGGTGAGTACTCCTTTAATGAATTCAATGAATTCTGTGAATTAAATGGTATAATCAATGAATTTACGACTCCTTATATACCTCAACAAAATGACTTAACGAAATGCAAAAATAAAACATTTATTGAAATGATTAACTATATTAAATCAAATTCTAGATTATCACTAAATTTGTGGGGGGAAGCATTATTAACAGTCTAGAACAAATCCTCATCATTCTAAGAAAAGGAGGCTGATGAAGGGATATAAAGCATGTAAAGAGACAGACTCTGAACTAGGTCGCTTTTCTTAAAGTCATGGTCTGTACATAGTCAGCAGTAGGGGTGGGCCTGGTTCCCACCTAAAAACTGATAAAATCATTATTTTCCACATTAATGCTCTTGATTTATCAGTTGATCAAGTGGACCACACGGAAAAATATAGACATTTTTAGAGGAATGAAACCTTCCCAACGGTCGACGAATGGATTGGTAAGTCAGTTCAGGCCATGGTGGGTCAGGCTCAAAGTACTTGACCCCAAGCCCAACCCAAAAAGCCGGTCGGTCCAACTCGGCCGAAATCCAGGTCTGGCTTGTTTGGTCAGGTGGGGCTACGCGGCCATTGCCATTCTTTATTAAGATACTAAGTTTACCATGTTACAACTAGCCTCTCAGGCCCAATTCAGGAATTCGGCCCACTCGGCCTAAAGATCTCAACGCAGATGTGAACAAACTCATTAGACAAGTACCGGGCCTATACAAGCTTAACCCGCAAAGTAAAACCTAGGGCAAAACTTGGCCAGGACTGTGATAGGCCAAATGAAATAGACCAACTCCTGGTTGTAACATTTGAACCCAATTTGTCACATGTTCTAGCCCAAGATGGCCTAACCAGCCAGTTCCAAGTTTTAAAAGATCGATATTTGATTGACTCTTGGTTAGCTCCATGGTAAAAGGTAGGAGACACAGCGGCTATGTTTTGGTCATGAGATAGTTGTGCCTTGCCGTTCTCGAATATCGAAAGATCCATAACCACTATGATATATTTGACCATCTAAATCTTATTGTGGTTCTTGTATTTTTTTGTGAAGCAGCTATGAACCTAGATAGTTTAATCTCTATCATTAGGTTATTTGTTGCATCTTCGTTTTATTTCCTTCACCACCACATGGGAGTACATGCATTCATTTATTTTTCGAGATTCAAGTACTAGGTTTGATTCAATGTTCATATTATTAGAGGATTACATTAAGGCCACCAAATTGAGAGGTCAATCACGCTCAAATTAGATTTACTTGATTATGTACTAGTTTGGGCCAAAACTTTGACTTGAAGATGCAAGAGGTGGTTATTTATAGTTTTGATGCGATGAATTTTACTCATCATCTAGTGATGCCACAATACATGGTGGACATTTAAATGTGATTGGGTACGTGCATCAAGATTAAGGAACCTCTTGTGATATAATAAAGGATCCACCTCCACTACAAACTTATGATTAGTGGTTTAAATCATGGTAATTAAATTAAACTCCAAACTCATCCTTGCGGTCTACATTTCTGGATCGATATTTTAAATGATTTTCTAAAGGTTTTTAAATGTTGAATAATTTATTTTAACTGTTAATTTTATTTTATGATGCTTGATGGCCAACTAATGATTATGAACTTTTAGTGGCCCACTCTTCGTTTGACACAAGATTAGGAAAGGTGTGGGTGGTCATGACAGTGGATAGATATGGTCCATTTACACGCATGGATAATGTAATTTTGATGGTGTAGGGCATACATCATCAAAAGGTGGAACACCATAAACCTAACTCCTCTCTAGATAAATCATATTCTCAAGAGATTCGGAGCCTAGAATTGGAAAGAGCACCTTTGATGTGGAGTTCTCTCCCCCACTGTTCACATGTTTTTTAAGGAGGGAAGAGTGAAAGAGAAGAAGTTCTCTATCACATGAGATCTAGATTTTGTTGGAGCTTCCATTCTTCACTACGGATAATTGTAGAGAGATTTTTTTGATTAATTGAAAAATGATGTTGACAATCTATTTCTTCATTGACTCAATCTAAGGTAACATAAACATTTTTTTAAAGATTTTTCTTCTAAAAAATTGAAAACTACAGTTTTGGTTTATCCAAACTCGGATAATAAATTTTAAAATTATTCTTTTGTTAATGTTTTTCCAAGGTCCTAATAGTTGTAACCAGGGTTTTAAGACTCGAACAGTCCTGTGCGAGTTGACTTGGACTCGGTCGGACTCGATCTAGGACTCATCCAAGTCAATTCAAACTTAGTCAGACCTGATCTGGTTCAACACCTCAAATCAGCCCTGACTCACAAACTAAAGTCAATCGGATTATACTCCACACACACACACACACACACACACACACACACACACACACACACACACACATGTATTTGTATATACATTGTAATAATGCCTATGGGCATTTATATGATCATATGTAAAATATTTATGTATTTATCCATATTGGGCCATCTGATGCCTCATCTCTACACTTGAAGCAGATTGCCTGCAACCCCACTGTGACAGAGTCGATCTTATGCAAGAGCTCTTTGGGGACCCACCATGATGTATGGGTTTTATCATTTTTTTTTTTTAATCCAAAGAGAACAGGACCAAATCCTACCTCTAGCAACAATGTATGGGTTTTATCCTTTCTGTTCATCCATTTTGCCAAATCATTTTTGAGTATGAACCCAAAAATGAGGCAGATATAAGGCTCAAGTGGACAACGCAGTGGGGATTGAAAACACACCATTAAAAGCCGTCCATCTGTTTTTCCAGCTCACTTTATGGCATGAGCCAAAAAATGAAGCAGATCAAAATCTCAGGTGGACCATACTTTCTCATCATTAAAAACTTCCTAGAGCTCATGGTAATGTTTCCGTAATATTTATTTGTCATCCAATCCGTTGATAAGATCATACAAACCTAGATGAAGGGAGAAAACAAATATCAAGAATATTTATTTGTCATCCAATCTATTGATAAGATCATACAAACCTAGATGAAGGGGAAAAAAAAAATAAATATCAGCTTGATCTATAACTTTTGTAGCTCACAAGAAGTTTTTAATGGTCAATCACCACTTTTTCCTAGGGTAAGGTCCTCCTTAAATTTGGATGGATATGTTTCAATTTTGGGCTCACGCCCTAAAATAATCTGGAAAAATGGATAGACGGCATGGATATAAAATATATGCATCAAGGTGGGCCCCACTGTTAAGACTGTACCATCTTGGGTGAGGCAGGGGCTGCACCTAATCCACTGCCCATGTGTGCACAGTGTACACCACCTGATGAACTGTCTAGATCTCTTACATGTGTGTGGCCCAACTATTATTGTTGTTGTTCCATGGAAGATTATCTGCTTTTCTCCAATTTAGCCATTAGTTAATGAATTAATTGGAGCTGATGCACTGCATCTTGTGGTTGAACATCTCTTATGACTCCCTTCAACTATGAACAGTGAAAACGTCACTTGGGTGTACAAAAAAAATATCACTTTGAAAATGCAGTAAGAAATGAAATGTTATTTAATTTTTTTCACACATCAACATTGTTGTGTTTTTTTATAATAAAAATAAATTTCGAAAATAAAAATTTATTTTTAATAAGTAAATAAATATATTTATTATTAAAAACTTTCCATAAAAAATTTGTATAACCAGATGGTAAGAGAAAAGATTTTTGTTATTCGAACCAAGATTCGAATCTCCACAAGGAGCACTGTCCGACGTGCGCACGCGTAGTGTGGGTTGCTTGGGCGCTTTATTAGGCACACTTAGCACTTCGCACGTAAGCCTAATGAGCATAGCTTTTTTGGCACTTGGTGTAATACGGAGTGAACCAAGGTTAGGTTAGAGGTCTCACCCACTGACACCTAATATTTAACCAGAATGCTGATTGAGAGAGTGACTGAGACATTTTTATACATATGGCATTTGTGTCACGTGTCATACATGTGGCGGCAGTTGTGCTGACTAAGATCTGGTTCCTATATAACAACAATTTTGGATTGTTGCATAATTGTTTTTGTCTAATAGGAAACCGAAATAACTGCCAAAAGAGAAAGGGTCATGTCCTTTCATGGCAGAATGTCTCTTGCATATGAATGGGTGTGGATGACTTGAAGAGATACATGAGTGTCTCTCTTGGAAGGACTCCATGACCTTTCAATTACTATATATACTGGACACCATAGTTTAGAAGAGACATTCAATTTTTAGATTAAGTAACCTATTATCTAATGATCTTAAATTTGCCATCTTGTTGTGTTTTTCCTTAAAACATTTTTCAGGCATATCAATGTCAAAACTAGAGATCTGTTCAACATTTAAAGGTGTAAATTTTCGTGAAAATTCAGACACGTGAGTTCATTGTATCCTAAAGACAATTTGCCTTCTTCCTTCTTTTGCATTTGCTGGTATTTCTAGAAAAATGGCAGTAAATCTGTCTTGAGAAATTGACTATTCTAGCCGAGCCTTGAACCCGTTGGATCTGATTGTCCCATTATAGTTCTCTTTTGTTCTTTGTTGTGTACTAAAAGACCACGATTTCCAATATTCAAGACATATTTTTTTAATTATAGTCATAATGGAGAAAATTCATTCTTTTCAAGTTACGAATCAAGACTTTGTATGACTGAATCGTTTCGATGGATAATTCTTCTCAAGGTGGCAACAGAAGATGTTTTTCTTTCTGATAACTCTTAAGTTGTCCTACATCCTAGATGATGATTTGCCTTCTCTGCCCGAGCCAAAAGATGACGACTCAGAACAAGTGTAGGCGAAATGGAAGAAAATGAAGGATGCCGATTTTCTGTGCAAATGTCATATCCTAAACGCGCTCTCTAATTCCATCTATAACTCGTACTGTAAAATAGCCCCTGCTAAAGACCTATGGACAAAGTTAGATAAATAATACAATATTGAAGAGATCGGAACTCAGAAATTTCTGATCGATAATTATGTCCACTTCAAGTTTAAAAATGATCAACCAATTCTCTCCCAAGTAACTGAATTACAAATCTTGGTTGATGAATTGAAGATTAGTGGTATATATCTTCCTGAAGAATTCCTTGTTGGTGTAGTAATTGCAAAATTACTCTCTTCATAGTTTGATTATAAAAGGAAATCGAAACATGAGGAAAGGAAGGACACCCTTGAAGGGCTTTAACGACATCTTTGTATAGAAGAAGAATCTAGAAACCGAGACAAGAGAGGAGATGCTTCGAAAAATTATTCCAAAGCAAATATAGTAGAAGATGACAAGCCAAAATCTCATAAGTCCAAATCCATTCATCCAAAGAACGATATTGAGTTTAAGAAAAATGAAAAGAAGAAAGGCAAGTGTCACTTCTGAAACAAATCAGGACACTGCATAAAGGAATGTCAACATAGGAACAAGTAACTGAAAGCTCAGGCTAACATGACAAAAGATCAACATGTAACAATGATTATTGAAGCTAATATACTAGTATTTGAAGGTGGATGGTGGCTAGACACTGGAGCAACCATTCACATATCGAAGACCGAAACATCTTCAAGACCCATGAAGGTACAACCAATGGACAAGAGGTGAAGATGGGTAATAACGTTCGAGTGAATGTTGTTGAAAAAGAAATCGTGGAGCTTTAGTTTACATCAGGCAAAAGACTGATGCTAACAATTGTATTACATGTACCTGATATACCTAAAACTCTAGTGTGAGGGGATCTTCTCAATAAGAGGGGATACAAGATAGCGTATGAGTCTGATAAGTTAGTTATCACCAAGAATAGTATGTTTATAGGCAAATGATATTCATGTAATGGTATGATTAAACTGAATATCAATAATAACCATGATGCTTCTATTTATATAGTTGATTCAGTATCTTTATAGCATGTTAGGTTAAGTTATGTTAATTATCATTCAATGAAAAGAATGATGATTTTAGAACTTATAACAAAGCATAAAATACTACAAGGAAAATGTGATGTATGTGCCAATTCTAAAATAACTAGAAAACCCTTTGCAAGTGGCATTAGAAAATCACAAACCTTAGAGTTACTTTATTTCGATATATGTGATTTGAATAATAACTTATGGTTGAAAAATGTATTTTATCACATTTATGGATGATTTCACTAGATTTTTCTATGTACTTGATAAAATCTAAAGATTAATCATTTGAAATGTTTAAGCGTTAAAAGGTCGAAGTGAAAAATCAGTTGAATCTGGAAATTAAATACCTGAGAAGTGATAGGGGAGGTGAGTACTCCTCTAATGAATTCAATGAATTCTGTGAATTAAATGGTATAATTAATGAATTTACGACTCCTTATATACCTCAACAAAATGACTTAGCGAAATGCAAAAATAAAACATTTATTGAAATGATTAACTATATTAAATCAAATTCTAGATTATCACTAAATTTGTGGGGGGAAGCATTATTAACAGTCTAGAACAAATCCTCATCATTCTAAGAAAAGGAGGCTGATGAAGGGATATAAAGCATGCAAAGAGACAGACTCTGAACTAGGTCGCTTTTCTTAAAGTCATGGTTTGTACATAGTCAGCAGTAGGGGTGGGCCCGGTTCCCACCTAAAAACTGATAAAATCATTATTTTCCACATTAATGCTCCTGATTTATCAGTTGATCAAGTGGACCACACAGGGAAAAATATAGACATTTTTAGAGGAATGAAACCTTCCCAACGGTCGACGAATGGATTGGTAAGTCAGTTCAGGCCATGGTGGGTCGGGCTCAAAGTACTTGACCCCAAGCCCAACCCAAAAAGCCGGTCGGTCCAACTCGGCCGAAATCCAGGTCTGGCTTGTTTGGTCAGGTGGGGCTACGCGGCCATTGCCATTCTTTATTAAGATACTAAGTTTACCATGTTACAACTAGCCTCTTAGGCCCAATTCAGGAATTCGGCCCACTCGGCCTAAAGATCTCAACGCAGATGTGAACAAACTCATTAGACAGGTACCGGGCCTGTACAAGCTTAACCCGCAAAGTAAAACCTAGGGCAAAACTTGGCCAGGGCTGTGACAGGTCAAATGAAACAGACCAACTCCTGGTTGTAACATTTGAACCCAATTTGTCACATGTTCCAGCCCAAGATGGCCTAACCAACCAGTTCCAAGTTTTAAAAGATCGATATTTGATTGACTCTTGGTTAGCTCCATGGTAAAAGGTAAGAGACACAGCGGCTAGGTTTTGGTCATGAGATAGTTGTGCCTTGCAGTTCTCGAATATTGAAAGATCCATAACCACTATGATATATTTGACCATCTAAATCTTATTGTGGTTCTTGTATTTTTTTGTGAAGCAGCTATGAACCTAGATAGTTTAATCTCTATCATTAGGTTATTTGTTGCATCTTCGTTTTATTTCCTTCACCACCACATGGGAGTACATGCATTCATTTATTTTTCGAGATTCAAGTACTAGGTTTGATTCAATGTTCATATTATTAGAGGATTACATTAAGGCCTCCAAATTGAGAGGTCCATCACGCTCAAATTAGATTTACTTGATTATGTACTAGTTTGGGCCAAAACTTTGACTTGACGATGCAAGAGGTGGTTATATATAGTTTTGATGCGATGAATTTTACTCATCATCTAGTGATGCCACAATACATGGTGGACATTTAAATGTGATTGGGTACGTGCATCAAGATTAAGGAACCTCTTGTGATATAATAAAGGATCCACCTCCACTACAAACTTATGATTAGTGGTTTAAATCATGGTAATTAAATTAAACTCCGAACTCATCCTTGCGGTCTACATTTCTGGATCGATATTTTGAAATGATTTTCTAAAGGTTTTTAAATGTTGAATAATTTATTTTAACTGTTAATTTTATTTTATGATGCGTGATGGCCAACTAATGATTATGAACTTTTAGTGGCCCACTCTTCGTTTGACACAAGATTAGGAAAGGTGTGGGTGGTCATAACAGTGGATAGATATGGTCCATTTACACGCATGGATAATGTAATTTTGATGGTGTAGGGCATACATCATCAAAAGGTGGAACACCATAAACCTAACTCCTCTCTAGATAAATCATATTCTCAAGAGATTAGGAGCCTAGAATTGGAAAGAGCACCTTAGATGTGGAGTTCTCTCCCCCACTGTTCACATGTTTTTTAAGGAGGGAAGAGTGAAAGAGAAGAAGTTCTTTATCACATGAGATCTAGATTTTGTTGGAGCTTCCATTCTTCACTACGGATAATTGTAGAGAGATTTCTTTGATTAATTGAAAAATGATATTGACAATCTATTTCTTCATTGACTCAATCTAAGGTAACATAAACATTTTTTTTAAAGATTTTTCTTCTAAAAAATTGAAAACTACAGTTTTGGTTTATCCAAACCCGGATAATAAATTTTAAAATTATTCTTTCGTTAATGTTTTTCCAAGGCCCTAATAGTTGTAACCAGGGTTTTAAGACTCGAACAGTCCTCTGCGAGTTGACTTGGACTCGGTCGTACTCGATCTAGGACTCATCCAAGTCAATTCAAACTTAGTCAGACCTGATCTGGTTCAACACCTCAAATCAACCCTGACTCACAAACTAAAGTCAATCGGATTATACTCCACACACACACACACACACACACACATATGTATTTGTATATACATGTAATAATGCCTATGGGCATTTATATGATCATATGTAAAATATTTATGTATTTATCCATATTGGGCCATCTGATGCCTCATCTCTACACTTGAAGCAGATTGCCTGCAACCCCACTGTGACAAAGTCGATCTTATGCAAGAGCTCTTTGGGGACCCACCATGATGTATGGGTTTTATCCTTTTTTTTTTTTAATCCAAAGAGAACAGGACCAAATCCTACCTCTAGCAACAATGTATGGGTTTTATCCTTTCTGTTCATCCATTTTGCCAAATCATTTTTGGGTATGAACCCAAAAATGAGGCAGATACAAGGCTCAAGTGGACAACGCAGTGGGGATTGAAAACACACCATTAAAAGCTTATCCGGGTCATAGAAGTTTTGGATGTTAGTGATAGATATTATTATTGCCTTGATTGTAGGCTCTGATTTAGTCATTCTTTGGCTAGTGTATATATGGTTAGACTATATTTAGGATATCCGGCTGTATATTTAGACTATATTTAGGATATTTGACTGTAAATTTCATTATTGGGTTCTGCTATTCTTGGCATTGTGTTCTGTATAAAGGAGTGATTACTCTTAATAAAGATTCATTCTTTGTCCAACGTTATCATGGTATCAACGCCTTAACCCTTTTTCACTTTTCATTAAAAAAAAAAGTGATTTCATAGATCCTTCTTCAAAACAACATCATAGTTAAAGACTCTCCACACGTCCCTTCTATTTGATGTTGTTACCACCGTCATTCACAGTCTGCCGATCAATCTCCACCTATTTGTCTTCATACCTGTGGATCTCTTTACACCATGTCTACTGGCAATGAAATTTTCAAGCCTATTAATGTTGAACTTGATGGGACCAACTACATATTTTGGTCTCAAAGCATGGAAGCATTTCTTCGAGGGCGCGGACTATGGGAATACATTGATGGTTCTGAATCTAAGCCCGACACCACTGATTTTAAGAAGCTTAAAGAATGGGACATGAATAATTTTAAAATTATTTCATGGATTCGCTCCACATGCAAGCAGTCGATTGCTATGACCATTGGTAGGGTCACGATTTCTAAAGTTGTTTGTGATAATTTCACCAACACATATCTACAGACTGATTTTGCTCGTGCATATCAACTAGAGATGGAAATACGGAAGCTTCGGCAACAACCTTCTTAGTGTATTTCTGAATTTCACTCCCAAATGACTACATTATGGGATCATTTGGAGCTTACTTAACCTGAATGGACTCATTCACATGATAAGTATCAGCAGCTTCGTGAGAGGACCAAGCTTGTTCAGTTTCTTCTCGCTCTCACTAATGATTTCGAAGCACTCTGGAGTTCAATTCTTCATCGGAAGCCTCTGCCCACTACTGCTGATATTCTTCTTGAGTTACTTGCTGAGCAAACTAGGAAGGGTATTGGTATTCTTAATTATTCACCTTCTGATACTGTGCACTTTGTCTCATCACAAGACTCTCAATCATCTTCCAAATCTAAGGAGAAGAAACCATTCTATGTCTATTGCCGCAAGACGGGCCATTGGAAACAGAATTGTCTTTGTCTTCAGCGACTTCATAAGAATGACCAACAACGTGCTGCTGCTGCAGCAGAGGCTACACCCTCGTCATCCAGCACTCTCACTCCAGCAGATATCCAAGAGATGATACATCAGGTTCTCGCTAGTCTGGGTAATCCTCATCTTGTAGCTTCTGCTGCTGGTTCTTTAGGTATGCCTCGTGAATCTCTGTGGTTTCTTGACTCTGGAGCATCCAATCATATGACTTTTAGCTCTACTTCTCTCTCCCATTCATATCCTGTTACCTCTTCCTTTCCAATATACACTGCTAACAACACACCTCTTACAGTCACTCATACTGGAACCGTTCGTACAACCTCCATTACCCTGCATAATGTTTTACTTGTGCCCGGACTTTTCATGAACCTTATCTCTATCAGTCAACTATGTGATCGAGGTTTTCATGTTGCGTTTATCGACTTTGGCTGTGTTGTGCAGGATCATCGGACGGGGAAATCATGTGGGACAAGGCGTAGAGTTGGACGTCTCTACTGTATCGAGTCACTTCATTTTCCTTTGCCTTCTTATGTTGCTGCTAATGTCACTTCCTCTCTTTGGCATAGCCATCTTGGACATATTTCCTTTGATCGCTTAAAAACTTTATTTTCTGATGGTTGTTTAGGTTCTTTTAAAACTATTAAGCATGTTTCTTGTAAGCATTGCCTATTAGGCAAACAAACTGTCTTACCTTTCTTTTGAGTTCTAGGACATCTACTGCTGTTTTTTATTTAATTCATAGTGATGTTTGGACTTGTTCTGTGTCTTCGTTAAGTGGTGCTCGTTATTATGTGATCTTTATTGATGATTTTTCTCTGTTTACTTGGATTTGTGTGATTCATAATAAATCTGACGTCTATAAAAAATATGTTGACTTCACTGCCATGATTTATACTCATTTTTCCAAAAGATTAAAATATTTCGATCCGACTTTGGTGGTGAATTTAGATCAAGTATTTTTATAGACCTTCTTAAGTCACACGGCACTCTTCCTCAACTCTCCTGTCCAGACACACCACAACAAAATGGTGTTCTTAACGGAAACACTGTCACATTGTTAAGACTGCTCGCACCATGCTTATCTCTTCTCGACTACCCAAGACTTTTTGGGGGGAGGCCGTCTCCACTACTACCTACCTCATCAATTGCACTCCTACACAACTTCTACACAAAAAGTCCTCTTATGAACTTCTGTTTGGTCAGGTTCCATCCTATGCTCATCTTCGAACATTCGGTTCTACTTGCTTTGTGTTATTACCTAATGTCGAACGCTCCAAACTCTCTCCCAAATCTACCATTTGTATTTTTGTGGGATATGGAATCGAGCAGAAAGGTTATCGTTATTATGATCCGGAGACAAAACGCATTCGTATCTCACGTAATGTTGTTTTCTGGGAATCTATTCCTTTCATAGAACTTCCTAGGAATCCTCCTCCTCCCTCCTCAATCACTTGTGTTGACCCCTTTCCTTCCGAGTCTCTTCCTATTGAACCTCCGCCATCTCCTCCTAACAATCCTCCACCATCTCCTCCGCTGACTTCACCAACTCCACCTTTGTCCTCCACTGCCTCTCCGACAGATGATCTTCTAGAGGTACACTCTCGTTATCCTACTCGTATTCGTGCCCCTCCCTCTTCTCTTAATGATTATTATTGCTATGCCACTCATATGTTTGACCTCCATGAGCCGGCGACCTACGGGGAAGCGAGTGTGCATCCTGAATGGTCCAAGGCAATGCGAGCAAAGTTGCAAGCTTTAGAATACACTCGTACTTGGGAACTGACTACTTTACATTCTGGCAAGTCTACTGTTGGTTGCAGGTGGGTGTTCAAGATAAAAACACGTGCTGATGGTTCCATTGAGCAGTACAAAGCTTGCCTTGTGGCTAAGGGCAACACTCAGGAGTATGGTCTTGATTATGAGGAGACCTTCGCTCCTATTGCCCGCATGACCACGGTTCACAGTGTTATTACTATTGCTTCCTTTTGTCATTGGGTATTACATTAGATGGATGTCAAAAATGCATTTCTCAATAGCGATCTTCATGAAGAAGTATATATGGAACCCCCACTTGGTCTCTCTCATCAGCCTGGGCAAGTCTGCCGTCTTCGCCGAGCATTGTATGGTCTCAAGCAGGCCCCACGTGCCTGGTTTGAGAAATTTCATTCCACCATCCACACCTTTGGTTTCTGTCAAAGTACTAATGACTCAGCGTTCATTTGACATGGTGCTCATGGTGATGTTTTTCTCCTTCTATATGTGGATGATATGATCCTGACCGGTGGTGATACCCAAGGCATTTTGGCTACCAAGTCCTTCCTCTCTCAAGCATTTGACATGAAGGATCTTGGTAACTTGTCATATTTTCTGGGCATTGAGGTTGGTCAAAGTTCTTAGGGCTATATTCTTTCTCAGATCAAATATGCCTCCGACATTCTCTCTATTCCTCTTTTTTTTTTATGGTAAAGTGGTTGACACTCCACTCGCTCTCAATATCAAACTTCGACCTATAGATGGTACCCCCCTTCAAGATCCTACTCTCTATCGCCAGTTGGTTGGCATGCTTACATACTTGACTATCACTCGGCCTGACATTGCTCGTGCAGTCCATATTGTCTCTCAATTTATGGCTTCTCCTTGCACTGCACACTACTATGCTGTTCTTTAGATTGTTCGCTATCTTCGGGGCACCCTACATCGTGGCCTCTTACTTTCTTCTTCTTCTTCCTCTCCCACTCTTTGTGCCTATTTGTTTAGCTCATACCTCAAAATATTCTAATAAAACAGATCATCATATACATTACAGTGGGGCCCATAGATTTCAGTCAGCACTTTTGGACCAGTTTTGGAGGTGGAATTACTCACCCATTTCCCAAGAATTTACCATGGAAAATCAAATAGTCTTGAAGATTATTTAATATGACTTTAAACCCATTTCATAGGAGTTGCCCGACCTTTAAAGAAATGCAAGGGATCATTTGGTGCCACTTGGCAATACCATCTAATCTTGATGGAAGTTTGGCTACAAGTGTTTCTCTTTAAGGACTGTCCAAAATTACCCCAGAAAAAAGTAAGAATAAGCAAATTAATGGGACAAATAAAGAGAACTATTTTAAAAGAAGAGCTGCGTGTTGTATGTATAACATCCAATCCGTCCATCAGCTCAATCCAAGACTCAGGTGGCCCACAGCACAGGGAATAAGCTGTAGGATACCCAACCCTTGATTTTCAATGGGGACCATCTGAATTCTAAAAATAAAAGGAAAAAAAAAAAAACAGCTTGATTTTTGTGTTGACTCTTCATCCATGCCATATGCCATAGGAAGGGTCTGGATGGCCTGGACACCGTACAAACAACACTGTAGGCATTCCTTTCAACATATCTGATGAGTGGCTCGGATGTCTCGTGGGCTCCACATTACTGCTTAAAAAAAATCATCCACTCGTCATCTAAGCCATGGATGAGATGCTTAGGATTTCTTGATAAAATGAATGCTTTAGAACCACAAGAAGCCCATGATGGTCACCAACAAATGAATGGCTTGAATTGTTGATTGCCCCTACTTTTAGATAAACAATCTCAACCATTCATTTTCTAGGCCAATGATCGGATGGCTATAATTATTTGATCAGAGTGTCTTTCATGTAGTAACCCCTAAAATGCGTCATGGTTCTAATGGACAGACCAGATCGATCGAATTATCTGCCCGAGTGGCCAGATCGAGCTAAGAGCACTTATGCTGCAACTGAGGGTACTGTATCAACTCCCCCATTCCAGTACCAAAGATACAACCCTCTTCCATCTGAGCTTGGACCTACAATGACAGCTCAAACCTCCCATGGTCACCATGACTATGTAATAGTCTATTAGGTAAGATGATTAAAATCAAATTGTTGAAACAAACATACAAATAATAATTAATAAATAGTCAAACCTACATTTTTAATACAAACCATGATTTAATAACCACTTAGTGGACAACAAAATCCCAATAGATGAAACAAATTCCCTATATGTAATCATAAGACATGGAAATGGTATCATCTCCATCGCATGCTTAAGAAGAGTCCTCTCAAGCCTGGGTTGAGTCCTCCGAAGCTTGGGTTGGAGGGTAGCCAATACCATGGCGCTTGTTTGGGAAAGCTGTGAAAACCGTACTTGATATCGCGCCAACGACTGGCGGCGCAGCCATAAGCATCATCTTCTGGGTCGACTCGAATGATGGGTAGTAGCAACTGACGGTGTTATGGTCCATGAGCGCCACAATCGCAAACACGATCAATGATAATGCTGCATGGACAAAATCACTAAATTGTAGCTTATAGCTCGAGAGGTCCACCGATGCTTTGTCCGAGTCCTCGGAAAAGGCCCACATCCCATTTTTTGTGACGATGCCATAGTGAATCGTCCCATCACTCCCCTTGTAACTATCCGTGAACGATGCGAAGCAACATGAGAAGCCACAGATGGTGAGGAGCAGGCCACTCAAGTACTTGTTGATGGTGGAGCAATGGCCATTGTTGGACAAGACAGGAGAGAGGAACTGAAATAGGAAGACAGTTCCTGTGGGGAGAAGCTTGATGAGGTTTCCCACTCCATTGAGAGTCTTGTCTCCTATGGTTTGTTGGATGGAGTTGGAATTGGACTTGGTTGGAAGGTCCTCGGCCATTTGGGTCTTGTGGTTTTTGGTTTGTATGTGTGTTTTGGTGTTTGGTTGGGTGTTTAGAGCCCTTTGGCATATGTATTTATATAGGAGTTGAGATGATGTGTGGACATGAGATTGATGGTTAGGAATGGTTGCGTGCACGTAACATGCTCCGAGTGAGTACGTGTGGACGTTTTTTTTTTTCGTATAAGGGCATAAAACGGCTTCTTTATCGCCAAAGGTTGCTTATGTAGAACATCTGAGTCATGCAAAATGTGGTCTGCACCATGAAGATCTGCTACGGTAGAAATGGGACGGATTTCTTCATGAGGTGAGTGACAGCTGTGCATTATAGGCTGTCAATTGATTGTGTACGTGATGGTTGGACCATATTGGTTTTCGTCCCAGGTGATCTTTCTAGTGCAGCCCACGTTTTGGACGGCTCAGATGTTCTACGCAAAGACATCACTGTATGGAAAGTTATACATACAGCTCCTTATGTGAACTTCTCTAGGTGTGTTTGTGATTAGCATCTATGCATGGCAGCCAGCATGTGGAACTTGTTTGGATGATCGGCTGTGCACACAATAAACATGCCTTAAATCAGAAATCTAATATATTCATCAAGCGCTACTTTTTCCTATCTTATGGCCCACCTGTCCTATCTTATGGCCCACCTGCGATTGGGATCTGTTTCAATTTTGGTCTCATTCCCTAAAATAATCTGGAAAAATAGATGGACAACGTGAATATAGAATACATACATCAAGGTGGGCCCCACGGTAAGGGCTGCACCTAATCTATTCCCCATGTGTACAGTGTACACCACCTGATGAACTGTCCGGATCTTTTACATGCGTGTGGCCCAACGGTTGTGTCATTATCTACTTTTAACCATGGCCCGCCTTTCTCCAATTTAACCACGAGTTAATGAATTAATTAGAGGTGATGCACTGCATCTTGTGGTTTGAACATCTCTTATGACTCGTATTCTCCAATATAAATAGTGGAAACGTCAATATAAGGTGTATAAAAAATATCGATTTGGAAATACAGTAAAAAATTGAAATGTCAAATATTTTTTTCACTCATAAACATAAAAGAGGAGAGAGACATGCATATCGCCTTCAGTTCGTGTGTAGCACACACATGTCACATGTGTATGATGATATGAAGTTTGGACCAGAACAAGCAGACTATATACATTTTTGTTTCCTAATTTTTAGTATTCTATGCAGTGTATGATTGCACCAAATATCATGAAATATTTTGAAAATTTGCACCAAATTAGACTGATTAATCATGAAATTTTATAATATAATTGTCTCAAACAAGCACACCCATAGCTAATTTAAACATGAGATTATCATGAGACGCCGGGTTGACCGCTTGAACTGGTGGTTGAATAGGTCTAAGCTGATCCGAGTTTTAGAAGACTAGGCACAGTAGATCCCATACGGGAGCAGATTAGGTGGGCCCCGACTTACCCAAGATAGTCTGACCATTACCATGGGGCTCACCTTGATGTATGTATTCTATATTCCATCCGTTCCCCAAGGTCATGTTAGTAAATGGTCCCAAAAATGAAATAGGTCCATGTCCTAGGTGAGCCATACCACAGGAAACAATGGTGATTGAATGCCCCACCATTAAAAACTTCCTAAAGCCCATCATTATATTCAAGTAATGTTTGTTTTTTTTTATTTGCCATCCAACTTGTTGATAAGATCACTTAATAAACCTGGATGAGTGGGAAAGGTAAATATCAGCTAGATACAAAACTTTTTTCACCCACATGAAGTATTTAATGGTCTATTACCACAATTTCCTGTAGTATGGCCCACCTAAGATTTTGATCTCTTTCATTTTATTTTTTTTAATCTCATACTGTAAAATGATTTGACAAAACCCATGGACAGCATGGATATAGAATACATACATCAAGCTGGGACCAATGGCAAGGGCCACACTATCTTTGGTGAGTCCAGTTGTTGGTTAGTTACTCTTGAGGTGTTGGGCTCGGGTTGACCCTCAATATGACCCAACCCACAGGAGTCGCACCCTTAACTATTTTGAGTAGGCTCTGTTTTCGTGTGCGGAGACTTTTTTTTTTGGTCGTATCTAAGTTTTCTTTCTTTAGTTTATGTATTGAGTTGATAATATGGGAGGGATTCTTGACATACAACGGTTTCTTTCTCACTAAATGTTTCTTTCGGTAGAACATCTGAGCCGTGCAAACGGTGGCCTGCACCATGAGCATCACCAATGGTGGATATGGAACCGATTTCTTCATGTGGTGAGTGACACTTGTGCACTATCGGCTATCGATTGATTATGACCATGTAGCCCACCTGATGGTCGGACCATATTGGTTTTCACCCTAGGTGATCTTTTTAGTGTGACCCACTTTTGGACGGCTCAGATGTTCTACACAATTGAGGCATTTGCACGCTAGGAAAGAAATCGGTGCATGGAATCTAATATCTTACGTCTCTCCGACGGAGAGTTAGGTTTGTCTGTGACTAAGCAGCCACCATGTGAAACTTGTCTGGACAGTCAGATGTCCACACAATCAACATGCCACGAGTTGACGTAATTACCAAGTTCTGTGAGTTCCACCATGTATGTGTTATATCCACACAGTTCATCTATTTTTTGAGATCATTTTAGGGCATGGCTAAATTGAGGCAAGTCAGAAGCTCAAGTGGATCCCCACCATTGAAAGCAGCAGGGACAATGACGCCCATCATTGAAACCTTCCTAGGGCCCACTATGTTATTTATTTTTCATCTAACCTATTCATAAGGGTCACATGTACCTAAATAAAGTGAAAATACAAATATCAGCTTGATACAAAACTTCTCTGCTCCCCAAGAAGCTTTCAGTGGTAGGCATTCTATCCCCACTGCTTTTGTGGTGTGGTCCACCTGAGCTTTGCATCTTCCTCATTTTTGGACCATGCCCTAAAATGATCTCAACAAAATGAATGGACAATATGGATATAACACATACATCATGGTGGGACCCAGAGAACTTGGTGACATCAATACACCACCACACCATGCAAACCACTTCCAATTAGATCAGTTTGTGATTAGCATATAATGAGGGTCTCTGCATTGCAGCCATCATGTGGAACTTGTTAGGGCGATTGGATGTGCACAAAATAAACATGCCATATACTAGAAATCTAATATACTCATCAGGTTAGGCACACGTGTACGTATTTGGACTGTTGGAATTTTTCTATAGATATCTAATCTTCCATTTCCTGTGATGTATCTGATCAGCCGACCAATATTATGTATTGGTACATGTTCTGCGCACGGGAATACATTAGGTGCGGCCCTTACCGTGGGGCATACATTGATGATGTATGTTATAATATCCATGCCGTCCATCCATTTTTCCAGATCACTTTATGGCATGAGCCAAAATATGAAGCAGATCAAAATCTCAGGTTAACCATACTATCCCACCATTAAAAATTTCTTAAAGCTCATGGTAATGTTTTCGTATTATTTATTTGTCTTCCAATTTGTTGATAAGATCATACAAACCTAGATGAAGGGAAGAAAAAACAAATACCAGCTTCATCTAAACCTTTTGTACCCCACAAGAAATTTTGCCACTTTTTCCTAGGGTAAGATCCACCTTAAATTTGGATCTGTTTCAATTTTGGGCTCACACCCTTAAATAATCCGGAAAAATAGATAGACGGCATGGATATAGAATATATGCATCAATGTGGGCTCCACTGTTATGACTACGATGTTGGTTGGGGCAGGGGCTGCACGCCAGCACCTAATCCGTTCCCCATGTGTGCATAGTGTACACCACCTGATGAACCGTCCAGATCTCTTACATGTGTGTGGCCCAACTATTGTTGTTGTTGTTGTCCTATGGAAGATTATATTATCTGCTTTTAACCATGGCTTTTCTCCAATTTAGCCATTAGTTAATGAATTAATTGGAGCTGATGCACTGGATCTTGTGGTTGAACATCTCTCATGACTCTTCCTTTCTACTATGAACGGTGAAAACGTCACTTGGATGTACAAAAAAAAATATCACTTTGAAAAAGCATTAAGAAATGAAATGTCATCTTATTTTTTTCACACATAAATATGATGTTGTGTTTTTTTTTTTTTTTTATAATAAAAATAAATTTCAAAAATAAAAACAAGCCCGCCCGCAAAGTAAAACCTAGGGCAAAACTTGGCTAAGGCGTGACAGGCCAAATGAAATGGACCAACTCCTGCTTGTAACATTTGAACCCAATTTATCACATGTTCCAGTCCAAGGTGGCCTAACCAGCCAGTTCCAAGTTTTAAAACATTGATATTTGATTGACTCTTAGGTTAGCTCCATGGTAAAAGGTAAGAGACACAACAACTGGGTTTTGGTCACGAGATAGATGTGCCTTGCAATTCTAGAGTATTGAAAGTTCCATAATCACTATGATATATTTGACCATCTAAATCTTATTGTGGTTCCTGTGCTTTTTCTGTGAAGCGGCGATGAACTTAGATAGTTTAATTTCTATTAGTAGGTTATTTGTTGCACCTTTGTTTTAGGTCCTTCACCACCACATGGGAGTACATGCATTCATTTATTTTTCGTGATTCAAGTACTAGGTTTGGTTCAATATTCATATTATTAGAGGATTACATTAAGGCTTCTAAATCGAGAGGTCCATCATACTCAAATCGAATTTACTTTGTCATGTACTAGTTTGGGCCAAACCTTTGACTTGAAGATGCAAGAGGTGGTCATATATAGGTTTTTTGTGTGATGAATTTTACTGATCATCTAGTGATGCCACAATACATGGTTGACATATAAATGCTGATTGGGTTCATGCATCAAGATTAAGGAACCTCTTGTGGTATAATAAAGGATCCACCACCACTACAAACTTATGATTAGTGGTTTAAATCATGGTAATTAAAACTCCAAACTCATCCTTCTGGTCTACATTTTTGGATATTTTGAAATGATTTTCTAAAGGTTTTTAAATGTTGAATATTTTATTTTATGATGCTTGATGGCCAAGTAATGATTATGAACTTTTAGTGGCCTACTCTTTGTCTGACACAAGATTAGGAAAGGTGTGGTGGTCATGACAGTGGATAAATATGGTCCATTTACACACATGGATATATATATATGGTACATGTACTTTTAATGATGTGGGGCATACCAAAGTCCATGAGATGAATGCTCACCTGCGAACCATCTCTTACAAGAAGTCATGAGAATTTTTTGAGGACTCATCACACGTGGTCTATCCCCAAAATCTGAGCCGTCCACACAATGCAACACTCGAAAAACCCCCGTGGCCCAAATTTCAACCTGGTTTACAAATCGGGTGGACCATAGCAAAAAGGAAACAATTTCCTCAATAGGCCCACCAAAGTTCTAGACTAGGTTGAAAGTTAGGCCTTGGGGGTTTTTTGAGATGCTGCATCACGCATCACGTGGATGGCTCAGATTTGGGGGACACATCACCTGTGATGAGTCATCAAAAAGTTCTAACGAGTTCTTGTAAGAGATGGTTCGCAGGTGAGCATTCTTCTCTCTCTCTCTCTCTCTCTCTCTCTCTCTCTATATATATATATATATATATATATATATATATATATATATAGGGAAATGGTACTACGAGGTTAACCTCATGGGAACTTCTCATGAGGTCGAGGCTGTGTGGGCCCCACTGTGATGCGTGTGGAACATCTACCCCATCAGTCAGATGCACCATTCCATGGTGGGCCACGATCTTAAAAATCAGGTCAATTCATAACTTAGGTGGGCCACACCACAAACAACAGTCAAGAGGGGCTACCCACCCATTAAAACCTTCATGATCGTTTATTGAACCCAACGAGATGTAGTTCACAAATCCAACCCATCCATTGTGGGTGTCCCACTTGGATGAGGGGTCAGACCAAGTTTCAGCTGCATCCAAAACTCAGGAGGGCCCCACCAAGTGCTTTTAGATGTGTTAGGCATGTCTTCATATGGTTTTGGATGGTATGGCCCACCTGAGCTCTATATACGGTTGATTTTTGGGATATCCCCTAAACTAAAGGGGACCCATCAAATACACAGTTTTGATGATCCACACATATCACAGTGGGGCCCACACAGCTCGACCTCATGGGAAGTTCCGATGAGTTAGTCGACCTCATAGTACCATTTTCATATAACAGTGGGGTGTTTATACTAACCCAAAATTGCTTTTTCCTAATCATCCATCTGTATTGTATTGTAATAATGCCCATGGGCATTTATATGATCATATGTAAAATATTTACGTATTTATCGATATTGGGTCATGTGATGCCTACACTTTAAGCAGATTGCCTACAACCCACTTTGATGGACTCGATCTTATGCAAGAGCTCTATGGGCACCCACCATGATGTATGGGTTTTATCCAAAGAGAACACCAGATCCTACCTCTAGCAGCAATGTATGGGTTTTATCTAGCCTGGGGTAGCTCTCGGCCCTGACTTTACATTGTTTCGGGCCGGGCCATAGGGCCGACCCTATTCAAAATTCTGATTTTTCAGGCCCAGCCCCAGCCCATTGACACCCCTAGTTTTATCCCCATTTTGCCAAATCATTTTAGGGTACGAAACAAAAAAAAAAATGAGGCAGATACAAGGCTCAAGTGGACAACACAGTGGGGATTGAAAACACACCATTAAAAACTTATCTGGGCCACAATAGTTTTGGATCTAGTTGTCATTTGTGTTTTCCCTTCATCCAGGTTTGTGTGACTTTATGAATAGGTGGGATGGAGAATAAATATCACTGTGGCCCTTGGGAAGGTTTCAAAGGTGGGCATCATTATCACCTCTTCCTGTGGTGTGCTCCACTTGGGCCTTGGATTTGACTAAGTTTTGGGCTCATACCCAAAAATCAACTGACAAAATGGATGGACGACGTGGATGAAACCCATAAATCATGGTGGCCCCACAGAGCCCCCTAGGATGTAATCCTGGTGGGTCATATGATGAACGTTCCAGATTTTAAACACGTGTGACAATTATAAGGTTTAAGGTTTAGGTTCAGTGAGTTCTGGTGTCCACATAGGACAATATATGGAAGTCAACCTTGCAATGTAACCTGAGAGACAATCAAGCCTCAGGATTTTGGTGTGAAACGCCTATAGTGAAAATTTGCTGTGGGTGAATACTAACAGCGGTGGATCCAAGTTTTCAAATGCTGTATTGGGTATTGGATACGTATGGGTTCCCAAACGGCTCCCCGTCGCTCCACATCACCCCATATAAACCTGTTTCGGGCTGATCAGTACCGGTTTTGGATGATAATGCAATGGTATTCTCTGCTCTAATTGTTTATGTATTCTTCGTTTATGCACTAAGTGAGTCTGGTTGGCTCTTTCCGTCTAGGTTTTAGTGTAGCAGCTATATTTGATTCTTTAGCTCAAATATAATTACCTTGGGTAGTAATCATTTACCCAGCATCTTTCTCCATCTTACTTTTTTAGCACTAAAATTGAAAAATTTACAAAATAAATGTGGGGCCCACCGTGATGTATGTGGCTTATCCACACCGCACATTCATTATGCTAGATGAATGTAGGTGATGAGCCAAAAAATGAAGCAGATCCAAAGCTCAAGTGGACCACACCACAGGAAACAGTGGGAATCAAGCGCTTATCGTTAAAAACATTCTTGGGGCCCTAGAAGTTTTGGATCAAGCTGATATCTGTGTTTTCCCTTAATCCATGTCCGTGTGACCTTATGAAACAGTTAGATGATGAATAAACCTCAATGTGGGCCCAATGAAGGAAACAACTTTTAACGGTGGACGAATTAAGGACACTATTTCCTTTCGTGTGGGCTATTTCAAGATTGAATCTGCCTCATTTTTTGACTCATGCCTGAAAATATTATAATAAAACAGATGGACAATGCGGATGTATCATATGCATTACAGTGGGGCCCATAGATTTAAGTCAGCACTTTTGGACCAGTTTTGGAGGTGGAATTACTCACCCATTTCTCAAGAATTTACTTGCATCATGAAAAATCAAATAGTCCTTAAGATTATATAACATTATTTTGAACCCATTTCACAGGAGTTGCCCGACCTTGAAAGAAACGCAAGGGACCATTTGGTGCCGATTGCCAATACCATCTAAGCTTCATGGGACGGTGGAAAGATTCCACCTATATATAGTGAAGTTTGGCTATAAAAGTGATTCTCTCAAGGACTGTACGAAATTACAGTAGAAAAAGTAAGAATAAGCTAATTAATGGGACAAATAAAGATAACTATTTTAAAAGAAGAGGTACGTGTTGTATGTATCACATCCAATCCGTCCATCATATCTTTCCCTTTGTTAACTCTCAGGGCTCAAAGATCAGCTCGATCCAAGACTCAGGTGGGCCACAGCAAAGGGAATAAGCTATATAAGACCCTACCCCTGATTTTCAAGGGGACCACCTGACTTCTAAAAAGAAAAGAAAAAACAACTTGATTTTTGTGTTGACTCTTCATCCATGCCATATGCCATAGGAAGGGTCTGGACGGCCTGGACACCGTACAGACAACACGGTAGGCATTCCTTTCAACTTATACGCTGTGTGATGTGGCCCACCTTAGTTTCTTTTTGGTCTGGTTTTTTATCCATCTGCCTAACGTGAGGAGACACATCTGATGAGTGGCTCGGATGTCGTGTATACACCTCGTGGGCTCCACTAATGCTCAGTACCAGTACTGCTTAAAAGAATTATCCACTCATCATCTAAGCTATGAATGAGATGCTTAGGACTTCTTGATAAAATGAATGCTTTAGAACCACAAGAAGCCCATGATGGTCACCAACAAATGAATGGCTTGAATCGTTGATTGCCCCTACTTTTTGATAAACAATATCAACCATTCATTTTATAGGCCAATGATTGGATGGCTATAATTATTTGATCAGAGTGACTTTCATGTAGTAACCCCTAAAATCTGTCATGGATCTTATGGACAGACCAGATCAATCGAAGTGGATGCCCAAGTGGCCTGATCGAACCAAGAGCACTATAACTTATGTTGCAACTGAGGGTTCTGTATCAACTCCCCCATTCCACTATCTAAGATACAACCCTCTTCCATCTGAGCTTGGACCCACAATGACAGCTCAAACCTCTCATGGTCACCATGACTATGTGATAGTCTATTAGGAAAGTTGATTAAAATCAAATTGTTGTAACAAACATACAAATAATAATTAATAAATAGTCAAACCTATATTTTTAATACAAACCATGATTTAATAACCACTTAGTGGACAACACAATCCCAATAGATGAAACAAATTCCCTATATGTAATCATAAGACATTGAAATGGTATCCATCTCCATCACATGCTTAAGAAGAGTCCTCTCAAGCCTGGGTTGAGTCCTCCGAAGCTTGGGTTGGAGGGTAGCCAATACCATGGCGCTTGTTTAGGAAAGCTGTGAAAACCACACTTGATATCGCGCCAACGACTGGTGGTGCAGCCATAAGCACCATCTTCTGGGCCGACTCGAACGACGGGTAGTAGCAACTGACTGTGTACGGGCCCATGAGCGCCACGATCGCAAACACGATCAATGATAATGCTGCATGGACAAAATCACTAAATTTTAGCTTATAGCTTGAGAGGTCCACCGATGCTTTGTCCGAGTCGTCGGAAAAGGCCCACATCCCATTTTTTGTGACAATGCCGTAGTGAATCGTCCCGTCACTCCCCTTGTAACTATCCGTGAAAGACGCGAAGCAACATGAGAAGCCACAGATGGTGAGGAGCAGGCCACTCAAGTACTTGTTGGTGGTGGAGCAATGGCCATTGTTGGACAAGACAGGAGAGAGGAACTGAAATAGGAAGACAGTTCCTGTGGGTAGAAGCTTGATGAGGTTTCCCACTCCATTGAGAGTCTTGTTTCCTATGGTTTGTTGGGTGGAGTTGGAATTGGACTTGGTTAGAAGTTCCTCGGCCATTTGGGTCATGTGGTTTTTAGTTTGTATGTGTGTTTTGGTGTTTGGTTGGGTGTTTTGAGCCCTTTGGCATATGTATTTATATAGGGGTTGGGATGATTTGTGGACATGAGATTGATGACTAGGAATGTGGTTGCGTGCACGTAACATGCTTCGAGTAGAGCATTGGTACGTTTGGACGTTTTTTTTGTTTTTTTCCTCGTATCTATTAGTTTATGTATTGAGTTAATGACACGGGAGAGATCTTGACATACAATGGTTTCCTTATCGCCAAAGGTTGGCTTTGTAGAACATCTGAGCCATGCAAAATGTGGTCTGCAACATGAAGATCTGCTAGGGTAGATATGGTGATGGATTTCTTTTTGAGGTGAGTGACAGTTGTGCATTATCGGCTGTCCATTGATTTTGGCTGTACGTGTAGCCCACCTGATGGTTGGACCATATTGGTTTTCACCCCTGGTGATCTTGTTGGTGCAGCCCACTTTTTGCACGGCTCAGATGTTCTACACAAGCACTATATGGAAAGTTATACATACGGCACTTTGGGAGAACTGATTTTCAAAATCCTTTATAAATGGTTAATAATTATTTACTTAGGTATTTACCGGGTCCTTTCACCACCTACCTATGATGATGCCACAAAATATTTGTGGGTCCCACCATAATCTAATACCGTTCATCCATTATGCCAGCTTAATTTATGGCATGAGCTAAAAAATTAGGCAGAGTCAAAGATCGATGGATGATACCATCGACAAAAAGGAAACAAACAACTACCGATCGATGGATGATACCATCGAAAAAAAGGAAACAAACAACTACCATTAAAAACTTCTTAGAGCCACTATTTCGTTTGGTCTGACCACTTTAGTGTTGGACCTATGTCATTTCTAGCTATGCCTAAAAATGTTCCGGTAAAATGGATGGACATAACGATTATATCACATACATCACGGCGGGGCTACACATTTAAACTGATCATTTTAGATGGTCTCCAATGGATTTTCAAACAAGCTTAAGGGAGGAATAACTACCTATACAGGGTATTTACTGAAGATTTTAAAAATCAAACCGCCATAGGTGTGTTTCTGATTATCATGGAATGAGAGCCTCGGCATCGCATGTGGAACTTGTTTGGACGATAGGATTGACGTCCACACAATAAACATGCCGTACCAGAAATCTAATATATTAATCAGGTTAGCTACACGTGTATGTATTTGGACCGGTGGATTTTTTTTTTTTTTTTTCCCATTTTCTGTATTGGTACAGGTTATGCACGGGAGTGGATTAGGTGCTGCCTATACCGTGCTCACCTTGATGCATGTATACTATATATCCACGCTGTCTATCTATTTTTTCAGATTATTTTAGGGCCTGAGCTCAAGAATGAAGAAGATCCAAATTTCAGGTGACCATACTAAAGGAAATAGTAGTGATTGAATAGCCCACCATTAAAAACTTCCTAGGACCCATGGTAATATTTCCGTAATGCTTATTTTACATCTAACCTTTTGATAAGTCATATAAACTTAGATGAAGGCAAAAAACAAATATAAGCTTGATCCAAAACTCTTGTGGTCCACAAGAAGTTTTTAATGGTAAATCGCCAGTTTTTCCTATGTTATGGCCACCTGATAGTCGTATCTGTTTCACTCATTCCCTAAATTAATATGGAAAATCAGATGGATGGCATGGATATAGAATACATACATCAAGGTGGGCCCCACTGTAAGGGCCGCATCATCTTGGGTGAGGCTGGGGCCGCACCTAGTCTACTGCCCATGTGTAGAGTGTACACCACCTGATGAACTGTCCGGATCTCTTACACGCGTGTGGCCCAATGGTTGTTGTCGTTGTCTACTTCTAATCATGGCCTTTCTCCAATTTAACCACGAGTTAATGAATTAATTGGAGGTGATGCACTGCATCTTGTGGTTGGAACATCTCTTATGACTCTTATTGAATATAAATAGAGGCAACGTCATTAGGTGTATAAAAAATATAGCTTTGAAAAGACAGTAAGATACGAAATGTGGGTTTATTTTTTCACACATAAACATATATACAACAATAGAGAGACATGCTTATGGCCCTCATATCGTGTGTACCACACACGTCATGTGTGTATGATGATCTGAAGTATCGACCAGAACAGGCAGGCTTTACATTTTTTTTTCCTATTTTTTAGTATTTTACAAAGTGTTTGGTTGCACCAAATATCATGAAATATTATGAAAATTTGCACCAAATTAGACTGGTTAATCATGAAATTTTATAATATTTGCCACAAACAAGCACACCTGTAACTAATTTAAACATGAGATTACCATGAGACGTCGGGTTGACCACTTGAACGGGTGGTTGAATAAGTCTAAGCTGATCTGAGCTTTAGAAGACTAGGCATGGTAGATCCCATACGAGAGTGGATTAGGTGGGCCCTGCCTTACCCAAGATGGTCTGACCATTACCATGGGGCCCACCTTGATGTATGTTTTCTATATTCCATCCGTTTTCAAAGGTCATGTTAGTAAATGATCTCAAGAATGAAATAGATCCATATCTTAGGTGGGCTATGCCATAAGAAACAGTAGTGATTGAATGCCCCACCATTAAAAACTTCCTAAAGCCCACCATAATGTTCAAGTAAGGTTCAAGTAACATGCTCCGAGTAGAGCATTGGTACGTGTGGATGTTTTTTTTCGTATCTATTAATTTATGTATTGAGTTAATGACATGGGAGAGATCTTGACTAGAGGTGGGCACAAACCAAGCCAGCTCAAAAGCTCGGCTCGAAGTGGTTCGAAAAAGCTCGGCTTGGATTGGTTCGAAAAGGAAGTTCAAACCAAACCAAGCCTCCAAGTCAAGCTTGTTTGAAAAAAAAACCAAACTCAAACTAGGGCAGTTTCGGCTCGGTTTGGCTCGAAGATCGATTTGATTCAACTTGGTTTGATTCGGCTCGTAGATTATAAGCACAATGTTTCCTGTGGTGTGATCCACTTGAGCTTTGGATCTAATTCCATTTTGGGATCATGTCCTAAAAATGATATGTAAAACAGATGGATAACATGGATAAAACATATACATGATGACATGGATAATACATAATACATATACATGAATGCACACTATTTCCTTGCACTTGTAAAATTATGCTTGCGTACTTTTGTTTGGAAAATACTCTTACATGTCTATTATGAGGTTGCACTCTTTTGGAGGATGTTAAACATCATATAGTAAGATATGTTTGTACTTTTTTTTTTCTAACCTTTTAAATTATTTTCTATTTAAATGAATAAGGAAAAAAAGAGCCACCGTCCGTTTGAACTCGGCCCGGCCCGGTTCGAAATTTTCAACCAAGCCGATCCCGGCTCGAACCAGATTTTTTTGGAGCAAACCAAACTCGGGCGCATGGGTCGGCCCGAAACACAAACCAAACCGATCCACAAACTGCGGTGGTACGAAAACAAACCAAACCAAACTAGGGCTAACTCGGCTCGGCTCGGCCGGATCATTGCCCACCTCTAATCTTGACATACATCGGCTTCTTTATTGCCAAAGGTTAGCTTTGTAGAACATCTGAGCCATGCAAAATGTGGTCTGCGCCATGAAGATCTGCTAGGGTAGATATGGTGATGAATTTCTTCATGAGGTGAGTGACAGTTGTGCATTATTGGCTGTCCATTGATTGTGGCTGTACGTGTAGCCCACCTGATGGTTGGACCATAATGGTTTTCGCCCCAGGTGATCTTTTTGGTGCAGCCCACTTTTTGCACGGCTCAGATGTTCTACACAAGCACTTTATGGAAAGTTATACATACGGCACTTTAAGAGAACTGGTTTTCAAAATCCTTTATAAATGGGTAATAATTATTTCCTTAAGTATTTACTCCGTACTTTCCAATGCATGATTTGACCACCTACCTAGTGTGATGCCACAAAATATTTGTAGGTCCCACTGTAATCTAATACCGTCCATCCGTTATGCCAGCTTAATTTATGGCATGAGCTAAAATATTAGGCTGAGTCAAAGCTCAATGAACAACACCACCGGAAAAAAGGAAACAGACAACTACCATTAAAAGCTTCTTAGAGACACTATTTCGTTTGTTGTGACCCACTTTTTCATTTGGTGTGACCCACTTTAGTGTTGGTTCTGTCTCATTTTCAGCTATACTTAAAAATCTTCTAATAAAATGGATGGACATAACGATTGAACTAACCATTTTAGAAGGTCTCCAATGGATTTTCAAACAGGGTAAGAGAGAAATTAATACCTCTTTACAGGATTGAAGATTTTAAAAATCAAACAGCCCTAGGCGTGTTTCTGATTAGCATGGAAAGAGGGGCTCAGCATCGCATGTGGAACTTGTTTGGACGATAGGATGTACGTCCACACAATAAACACGCCATACCAGAAATCTAATATATTAATCAGGTTAGCTACACGTGTATGTATTTGGACTGGTGGATTTTTTTTTTCCATTTTGTGTATAGGTACAGGTTATGCACGGGAGTGGATTAGGTGCTGCCTATACCGTGGGGCTCACCTTGATGCATGTATACTATATATCCAGCGCTGTCTATCTATTTTTTCAGATTATTTTAGGGCCTGAGCCCAAAAATGAAGAAGATCCAAATTTCGGGTGACCATACTAAAGGAAATAGTGGTGATTGAATAGCACACCATTAAAAACTTCCTAGGACCCATGGTAATATTTCGGCTAATGCTTATTTTCCATCCAACCTTTTAATAAGATCATATAAACTTGGATGAAGGCAAAAAAACAAATATCAGCTTGATCCAAAACTTTTGTGATCCACAAGAAGTTTTTAATGATAAATCGCCACTTTTTCCTATGTTATGGCCACCTGATACTTGCATCTGTTTCACTCATTCCCTAAATTAATCTGGAAAAGCAGATGGATGGCATGGATATAGAATACATACATCCGCATCATCTTGGGTGAGGCTGGGGCCGCACCTAGTCTACTGCCCATGTGTAGAGTGTAAACCACCTGATTAACTGTCCGGATCTCTTACATGCGTGTGGCTCAACGGTTGTTGTGGTTATCTACTTTTAATCATGGCCTTTCTCCAATTTAACCACGAGTTAATGAATTAATTGGAGGTGATGCACTGCATTGTGGTTGGAACATCTCTTATGACTCTTCTTATTGAATATAAATAATGGAAACGTCATTAGGTGTATAAAAAAATATAGCTTTGAAAAGACAGTAAGAAATGAAATGTCGGTTTATTTTTTCACACATAAATATATATACAACAAGAGAGAGACATGCTTAATTATGGCCCTCATATCGTGTGTACCACACACATGTCATGTGTGTATGATGATCTGAAGTTTGGACCAGAATAGGCAGGCTTTACATTTTTGTTTCCTATATTTTAGTATTTTATAAAGTGTCTGATTGCACCAAATATCATGAAATATTTTGAAAATTTGCTCCAAATTAGACTGGTTAATCATGAAATTTTATAATATTTGTCTCAAACAAGCACACCCGTAACTAATTTAAACCTGAGATTACCATGAGATGCCGGGTTGACCACTTGAACTGGTGGTTGAATAATTCTAAGCTGATCCGAGTTTTAGAAGACTAGGCTCCGTAGATCCCATACAAGAGTGGATTAGATGAGCCCCGCCTTAGCCAAGATGGTCTGACCATTACCATGGGGCCCACCTTGATGTATGTATTCTATATTCCATCCGTTTTCCAAGGTCATGTTAGTAAATGATCTCAAGAATGAAATAGATCCATGTCTTAGGTGAGCCATGCCATAGGAAACAGTTCTGATATATGTATTCTATATTCCATCCGTTTTCCAAGGTCATGTTAGTAAATGATCTCAAGAATGAAATAGATCCCTGTCTTAGGTGAGCCATACCGTAGGAAATAGTATTGATTGAATGCCCCACCATTAAAAACTTCCTAAAGCCCACCATAATGCTTATGTAAGGTTTTTTTTTTTTTTTTTGACATCCAACCTGTTCATGAGATCACATAAACCTGGATGATGGGAAAAGGTAAATATCGGCTTGATACAAAACTTTTATCACCCTCATGAAGCATTTAATGGTCAATCACCACAATTCCCTATGGTATGGCCCACTTAAGATTTGGTCTCTTTCATTTTTTATCTCATGCTGTAAAATGATATGGAAAAACAGATGGACAACGTGGATATAGAATACATACATCAAGCTGGGCCCAGGGTAAGGGCCACAGTCTTTGGTGAGTCCGATGTTGTACCTAATCTGCTCTCATTCCTTACCCCCATAGGCTCCCCGTTTAGGGCTGCAACTTGAGTTTGGGTCAACCGGTACTCAACTGACCCAACCTGAGTTTGAGTTGCGAAGGTCTTAGGGAAGTTAGGGTTGGAAATCAGGTTGGATTCGGATCGAGCAAATCATAGGCTAGGTTTAGTTAGGTTGGGAAAATCGGCAACGGAAGCGGAAGCCGAAACGCGCGGAGCAATCCGAAATCAACGAGCAAACAAGATGAAATCAAACCACACAAGCATTCACCACAAGAGAATCCGATTTTACGTGGAAAAAATCCCTCAACGGGTAAAAAACCACAGCACAAAATGATCCATTATGAATAACAGAAGATTACAGAGATTGATAGCCCACAAGCAAGGAATAAACAGAGAAAACCCTAAGTTCTCTCTCACACACACATCTCATCTCTTCCTAACACGATTAGGAAACCTTAGACACCTTAGTAAGCCACCTAAGTTGGGATTACAACTCCTTAAATAGGTAAAATACCCGAAATAAAAACATCTTGCGCTCTACTGCGAGTTGCGCAAGAAATCCGCGCGCACAGCCGACCGGTCGCACCATGCGCAGAAACAGCCCAGGGAGAAAACACCGATGCTGATGCTGCCTCACCACTGACCGATTTGGGGCACACGAAATATGTCCAGAACCTTTGCTGTGCATCTGGGCTGCAACTCCAGGCCAGTCGCTCGACTAATCTGAGTACCCAATCTTTGCACTGGTTTGATTGCTCTCCAACGCAATAGAGGTGTTAGGGCCGGGTTGACCCTCAGTCCGCCCCAACCCAATGGAGTTGCACCCTAACTATTTTGAGTAGACTCCTTTTTCGTGTGGAGACTTTTTTTTTTTTTGTTCGCATCTGTCTTATTTCTTTAGTTTATGTATTGATCTGGTAATATGGGAGAGATCTTGACATACAACGGTTTCTTTCCCACTAAATGTTTCTTTCTGTAGACAATCTCAGCCATGCAAAAGGTGGCCTGCACCATGAACATCGCCTAGGGCCGTGCATGTGGAACCGATTTCCTCATGAGGTGAGTGAAACTTGTGCACTATCGGTTGTTGATTGATTGTGTCCATGTAGCCCACCTGATGGTCGGACTAGATTGGTTTTCACCCCAGGTCATATTTTTAGTGCGACCCACTTTTTGCACGGCTTAGATGTTCTACGCAAGTGAGGCATTTGCTAGGAAACAACTCGCTGTATGGAAAGTAATACATACAGGTTCTTATGTGAACTTCTCTCCAAAGGGAGAGATAGGTTTGTCTGTGACTAAGCAGCCACCATGTGAAACTTGTTTGGACAATCAGATGTCCACAAAATAAACATGCCACGTGTTGACGTAATTACCAAGATCTGTAGGCCCCGCCATGTGTGTGTTATATCTACACCGTTCATCCATTTTTCGAGATCATTTTAGGCATGGCCCAAAATTAAGACAAATCCAAAGCTCAAGTGAACCACACTATAAAAAAGCAGTATGGACAATGACGTCCACTATTAAATCTTCCTTGGGCCCACCATGTTATTTATTTGCCATCCAACCTCTCCTCGAGAAGTTTTCAGTGGTAGACATGCAATCCCCACTGCTTTTTGTGGTGTGGTCCACTTGAGATTTGCATCTTCCTCAATCTTGGACCCATGCATAAAATGATCTCACAAAATAGATAGACGGTGAGGTTGTAACACATACATCATGGTAGGACCTAAAATAACTTTGTGACATCAACACACCACCAAGGTAGGTGGTGTGTGTCACACCACGCAATCCGCTTCCAATTAGGTCAGCTTGTGATTAGCATAGAATGAGGGGCTCTGCATTGCATTCACCATGTGGAACTTGTTTGGACGGCCAGATGTACACACCATAAACATGCCATGTTCAGAATTCTAATATACTCATCAGGTTAGCCACACATGTATGTATTCTGACGTAGGGAGGACGCGGGAGGCCGATCACACCATCTTCCTCCCGGTTGATTCTTGTTTTCACGAGAGAATAAAAGAGATAAATAAAGAAATAATTTCGAATAAATTGATAATAACCTATTGATCAATGCTTAAAACGGAATTACAATGCATGTAAATAGAAAACTAAACTCTAGGTAGAAGTTTCAGACTTCAACTTAAATTAAAACACCATAAAAATGCGACTTAGAATAAATAGTTAACTTACTACTTATAGAAGTCTCTCAATCCTATTAGAACTCATGGTATTCAGCAAAAAATAGAAAGTTTTCAAAGAGGCCCAACTATGTTGTTCTACTAATTATTCTAATCCCTTTTCATGTTGGGCATAAACTCTAAAACCTTACGTATCAAAAGTTATGATCGAATTAAAACTTATTATAAATAGTAAAATTGAAATAAAACTACCCTAATGACCGTAAATCTAGTTAAATCTCGCGATTCTGGCATGGGCAACCTAGCATAGCGGGGTTGGTTGGCTAAAGTAGCTCGAGCTACCCTGAAAATCACATATTACATGTCTATGTAGACACTCCACCTTCGGCTACACTGTTGGTAGAGATAGCTGGATGAATGGAGGACCGTACCCCCAAATCCCAAATCCAAACTCAGCCAAACTCACCCTTGTAAGCCCCATTCCATAGCCCAGTTCAAGCCTGAACTCAGTCAACCCAGTCCTAAACATCAGCCTAAAAAACCCCCCATAAGAAAAGCCAATCAAAAAATCCCAAAAAAGTCAAACTCACTGAGTCAACCCACTGAGCCAACCCGCTGAGTTAACCCGCTGAGTCAACTCGTCGAGTCAAAACACCGAGTTAACCCGTCGAGTCAACCCGTCGAGTCAAATCACCGAGTTGACCCGCTGAGTCAACTCACTGAGTCGACCCAGCGAGTCAAACAGCAGCCCCGAGGTAACAACCGTACATCGCTAGAAACCGAGGAGCGGCCGTACGGGCGGCCCATAGCAGGCCGCCCGGAATAAATTACGAGCTCTGCCACTGCTCGCTGCTATAAATACCCCCCTCCCCTTCTCATTTTGACATCCCTTCGAGTCCAGTGAAGTCCTGTCTGTCCCGAGCCCCTCTCCAATCCTTAGCCCATTTTTCCACCAAGGAGAGCCCGAGTGAGGAGAGCCTAACCCTGGTCCAGCACAGCCTGACCACTGGTCCAAGCCTCCCAAGCCATCTAAGTCTTGATCCAGCCACTCGAAGCCAATCCTTGCGACACCTCCGTCCATCCAGCTGCTCTTTTTCCAGCATCATTTCATTTGCATCTAGCATAAGTGCAACATTTACTCTTCTTCCAACCCCCCTGCTTCACCATAAAGCACCTTGATTATTCAAGCACACTGCATATGTCTTTATATTAAGCACCTGTCAGTTCGAGCGTATGCTCTGGGCTTGCCCGTTGTTGGAACCTGCCCATCAGAAACTCTTACTGTTCAGACCTGCATTCACGTACATATCACTATAAGCACCTTGATCATTCAAGCACACTGCATACGTCTTACATTAAGCACCTGTCAGTTCGAGCGTACGCTCTGGGCTTGCCCGTTGTTGGAACCTGCCCATCAGAAACTCTTACTGTTCAGACCCGTATTCATGCATTATGTCATCTATGAGAATGTACGAGGATTAAAACAGACTTTCAAGTATTAGTTCGATTCTGTGAAGTAGAGACCGTACTTCGGTACGGGCAGTGTGTGGGGTGCTTAACCTCTTCCCACCCTGTAACCGTGATCCCTTACCTTGAATCTCTGGCCGCAGATCAAAAGGAGTCATTTTAGAGGAAAGGATCTTCGGATCCCCTTCTCTAACGTTTCTACGGGGTCTAGCCGACTGTAGATTCGAAGTAATTGGCTAGTGGCGACTCTGGTCTTATACAAACTCATTTTAACACATCCGGCTTAACACGACAACTAAACAAAGCCCTCGAGAACGAGGCAAGCCAGTGGCACAAACGGCGATTTCGCACTCACGCATCATCCTCTCCTTCTTTTCCCGAAAGGGGAAGGGGCGAGAACGTCGTCGTGTGGGAGCGCGGAAAACGGTGAGGGTCCACAGAATGGCGACTCTGCTGGGGATGAACTAGTCCCACTAGTCGTGATCCGACTTGAAAAACAGAATCCTTCCCGTACTTGAAAGTCATTAATCCTCATACAATCTCATCTGCATAGCATTCTATCCAACCCCAAACAAAAAAAAATAGAAAATCCCAAAACCAGAAAAAAATAGAAAATTCCAAAACCCAAAAAGAGTAGAGTATAGTCCTCACCATTGCGCCTCCTCGGGCTCAACGTGTTCGGAGACAGCTTCCCTTCCGCAGCATAATCCGCACTCGGGCTCAGCAAGCCATGTTCGACCATGAAGAAGAAACTCATCTCCTCCCTGCTCTGGAGATGACCGAAGCGCAACCTCCAGCGCAACAGCCAATTGATAATACGCCAATCATACAAGAATTGGCACAAGGAATGAGAGTAATGCAAGAAATGCTCTTGCAATTCATGCAAGCACAAGCCACCACAACAGCCAACAATCAGGTTGGCCCAGTTCAGCAGTCTCAGCAACCATGCCGGATCCCTCCGGCCTCCAGTTCAAATCAAGCACAACCATCGGAGTCTGCCCAAGACTACCGACAGCAGCCGTCTCAGCCCTTTACTATGGGGCATCCTTCTCAATACCTTCCTGCAACAACAGGGCCATCTCAGAGCATCCCAGTCGCAGGGACTTCCAGTCAGCTTCCAGTCAATCTTACAAACAACAGTCTTAGTAGATCTCAGCACGTCTCCGCCGATGGGACACCTTTTTAATTTCAGCACATCCCCGCCGATGGGATTTCAATTCAATTTCCAGCAACAGGGACAGCACTGGCGAATGCCCACAATGCGGGTCAGTGTCAAGCCCACATCAATCAGCGGACAGTGGCGAATACCCAACAAGGGGGTCACTTCCCAGCATCTCAGCCTCCTACAAACAGGAGCACTTTTCAATTCCAGCACATCCCCGCCAATGGGATTCCAGTTAATTTCCAGCAATCTTCAATTCAGCAATCTCCAGTTAATTTCCAGCAAGTTCCTTCAGCACAGTCTCCAGTTCAGTTACCATCATTTCAAGCACAAGTTCATCAGAATCCAGTTCAGTCATCAAATCAATTTCAGCAACCCGCGGTTGCTTTTCAGCAAGCACATAGGGTCGAAGACATCGACCACTATGCCGAAGAAGAACGTGCCTTACTCCATGAGGCACCAGTCGCTCGAACAGATCACTCAGGACTGGACGAGTTGCGGGAGTAGTTCCAGATCTTGCAAAATCAGCTTCAGCGACAACAAGGAATCCATCTACCTTCGACCAAGTTTAGAGACTTGTGTCCTTTCCCAGATGCTCAAGTACCTCAAAACTTTGAGGTTCCAAAATTCAAAAGATACGACGGCAGCGGTTGTCCCACAGCACATCTCAAGGCCTTCTGTGGAGAGCTGAGTGCAATCTCAGGAAATGAAGGGGCCCTCATACGTTTGTTCCAAAAGTCTCTGAAGGGCAACACCCTAGATTGGTACACCTCATTGGACTGCCACCGCATCAGGACGTGGGAACAGCTTTCCCAGGCTTTCGTCAACAGATTTGCATACAATCTCAACATGGCACCCAGAAGAGCCGACCTCGCGGCTCTCAGGCAAAGGAATGATGAAACGCTATCAGCTTATGTGGGACGTTGGCGAGCTATGGCAGTCAGAATGCGAACACCTATCGACGACGAAGAACAAATCTCCATGATTGTTCATTTAACATATCCAGGCATATCCGGATATCTCATCTCGCATCCATATGCGAATTTCTCACAATTGATCCGTGCTGGAGAGCAAGTCAAAGCAGGAATCCGTGCCGGGACAATCTCCCCATGGCCTCATCAAGCCACTCCAATCAAAAGGAACAGAGTGGAAGGAAGACCTATCGGGCACGGGAATGGAAACCGCAGTGGTTCTCCTCCCCGCCCAACAGAGGTAAACAACATCAACACCACTGCTCAAAGAAATCAACATGCTCCCCCATAGGGACGTCAACAGTATCAGCAGAATCAAGTTCAGCATCAGCCTCAGCGGTATCAGCCACAACCGAATCCTCAGCCACAACCACGTCGACAACAGCAGCAGTTCAGAGGAAACGGTCAATACTCATATCAAAATAGGCAAAACTATAGGGAGTTCAGGAAATTTACTCCCCTCTCTCAACCACTTAGTCAAGTCATGGCTACGCTGGTGCAGAAGCAGTTACTTACTCTAATGGCACCTCGGCCTCCGCTTCATCCTCTGCCACCAAACTACCGAGAAAATGAGTACTGTGCCTACCATCAAGGACGTGGCCATGCCACTGATCGATGCTATACTTTGAAGAATGCTATACAAGACCTAATTGATGACCGCAAGATCGTCATCTCAGTCCCTGGAACTTCTCCAGCAGCTTCCACCAACATCCTTCAGAATCCTCTACCTCAACATCCGACGGACCCCAGTTCGTCTCGTGGCCCTGCAGTCAATAGTATAAAAGAAGGGGACCATCTCGATCGCTTCTTCTCCCCTATCCAGTCCATTCTTGCTTACACTTATGGGCCAACAAGTCCTCCTCCGATCATGCAAGGGGCAAGTCCCTTTCCTCCTCCAGTCCTCGAGCCAGTAGTACTCGAAGGAGCACTTCTATACGATGTGCCAGTTGTGCAAGGGGCATCTTACGGCCCCTCATGTTGGGAACCAGTCGTCCTAGAAGGAGCACAGTCATACATCGAGCCCACATACGAACCTGTCGTCTTGCAAGGGGCAATCTCAGCACAGGGACAATACAATTCACAATGGAGGAACCATACTCATCAGCAGCAAGAACCCATTGTATTAGAAGGAGCTCCTCCAGTTGAGTCAGTCATATTGCAAGGGGCAAATCCCCGAGGCGTGTCAATCACACTACGACAGTTGGGACGAACAGAGAAACCTCCTGCCATATTAAGAGGACCAGTATTCATTCCATGGGAGCCTCCTGCTCCAGGAACAGTCAAGCCAGGACCACGACCGTATGTGGTCTATAAAGACAAGCCTCGACATTACCCCTTCAGCACAGGCAACAATGTAGTCCTCAAGGCAAAAGCTCCATACGAGGAAGATCTGGTACCCACACCAACACCGTTGCAAGAACCGGTGGTCCTAGAAGGCAAAAGGGAGGAAAATTATAAAGAAGTCCCATGGCACTATCCAGAATGTGTGGAAGTGGGGAACATGAACCCCAACGGGCGTTGCGTCCGAAGAGATAATCAGAACAAAGGAGATCCCAAAGGCGCTCTCTCAGGCCTCGGCAACAAAAATGAAGCCACATACGATGTGGCAGCTCAACTCAAGTCAATCCCTGCACAAATCTCAGTATGGGAGTTACTCTGTACATCTCGCATACACCGAGAAATGTTCGCCAAAACCTTGAACGATGCTCACGTCTCCTCCGATACGGCACTAGAGATGATAGCATTGATGATTGGGAAACTCCTGGCTCCGCACGCCATCACCTTCACAGATAATGAGTTGCCACCAGAAGGACGAGATCATGGACGATCCCTCAACATAGCCTTACGATACAAAGACCTCTGTGTCCCACTGGTCCTTATCGATAACGGCTCAAGCTTAAACGTCTGCCCACTTAAGACTGCAGAACGTCTGGGAATAAATCCTTCTTCATTCCGACCCAGCACCATATGCGTCAGAGCATTCGACAACACCCGCCGATCAGTGGAAGGGGAGGTCGACATAGAGGTACAGATAGGCCTGGAAATCTCTACCATCACATTCCAAATTCTAGATATATCAGCCTCTTTCAACATGTTGCTCGGACGACCTTGGCTGCACAAGGTTGGAGCTGTGCCATCAACCCTGCATCAACGAGTGAAGTATATCTGTGGAAATCAAGTGATCTCTATCCATGCAGAGAAGGAGCTCATCATTCCTTCCAATGCTGCTGCCACTGAACCAGACATCCCGGTCATCGATATCCAGCACTCTGAAGAAGACATCCCATTTCACAGTTTCGAATTCGAGACTGTGAACTCTATCGCCAATCCAGAACCAATAAGGGTGGACCGTGTTTTTTCACCAGCAGAACGTCTGAGTCTCAAATACCGAATGAAGAATCATTTCAAGTCTAGAAAGGTACCGCTGGTATATAACCAACGCAAATGGGGACTCGGATACAAGACAGTCTTCACGGACAAAAGAAGGAAGAAATTTTGGTGCTCACCCATCCAGTTCGTCAAGCCAGGAGAACCTTGCAAAGATCCAGGAGGGAATCAACCGACTGCACTACACAAAGGCCTCCCGATGAGCCTAGTTTGGGCCACGTGGCCCCCCATTCGATGGGATCAGATTCTCGAACCATCTAAGCCTCCAGAAGAAGAAGAAAAGGATGAAGATGAAGAAGGAAGTCAAATACAGCAACTTCAGGATCAGGTTACTCTAACACCTGCTCCCAACCAGGGGCACAACCTGCCCACTTCAGCATCAATCAACCAAGGGCACCACCTACCCTCTTCAATTTCAGCCAGTCAGGGGCACAACTTGCCCATCTCAACATCAATCAGCAAGGGACACGACTCGCCCATCCCTGCAGAATCAACATCAACAATCACCAGCCAGGGGCAGAAGCAGCCCATCCATTGGACCAAGAAAGGGAAGTGGCCAGCCCTAGATTGGTCCGATGTCCAGATTCCAAACTTGTGTCTCACTGTGGAACCAGACGAACTGCAATGCGAGGTAAGTGACCCGGGAGGGACTGAGTGCGACTCAGATCTCGAACCTGACCAGCGAGAAGTCATGGTCATTGGGCCAGACCATGATTCTTCGCCCAAATCATCAACCCCCACCTCTTTAGGGGAGGAAGTGTGGGGTCCTGAATGGTCATCCGTTCCCCTAACTTTTGAATCAGCCAAAGAGCCATCTGAGGGATCCGGCTTCCAAAAAAAAATGCCTGTTTAAACAGTGACCGGAACTTTGGAACAAGTTGGGTTCAATCATGGTCTGCAATGCCCGCTTGTTCAAAGTCCCGTGAATTTCAAAAAACCAAAAAAATAAAAAAACTTTCAAAAGCCAAAAACATCTAGCATTTCCATTTCAGAAAAATCTCAAAAACCAAAAGACATTTCTTTTCCTGCATTCAATAGTGTGCCAAGTTCGTCTAAAGAGTCGCATGAGTTTGAAGTCGAATCATATGATTTCGACATCGAATTAGACTTCGAGCTCATGGGTCTGGACGAAGCTTGGGATGAGGAAGATGATGATCCTGCTCCCGAACTTGAGGATCTCCTCAAAAAGTTCGAATCCAAAGCCAATGTTGTAGCCGATGATTTCGAGATAGTAAACTTGGGGACACCTGAGATCCCTAGGGAAGTACGCATTGAAAAATCGTTGCCACCTGAGATGAAACAGAAAATGATAGAGTTCCTAGCTCCAAGATTGTCCAACTTCGCATTCTCATATGAAGACATGCCGGAGCTCGATGAAGAGCTCGTTGTACACCATCTGCCAACCAAGGCAGATATGAAGCCAGTGAAGCAGAAACTTCGAAGAATGAAGCCAGAATGGGCTCTGAAAGTCTGAGATGAAGTCATCAAACAATACAACGCGGGATTCTTGGTAGTCTCTAACTACCCTGAATGGCTCGCCAACATCGTACCAGTACCAAAGAAGGACGGCAAGGTTCGAATGTGCATCGACTTCCGAGATCTCAACAAGGCCAGTCCTAAAGACGACTTCCCTTTGCCACACATTGACACTCTGGTCGACAACACTGCTGGATACAAGATCTTCTCATTTATGGACGGGTTCTCAGGTTACAATCAGATCAAGATGGCCGTCGAAGATCGCGAGAAGACATCGTTCATCACGCCCTGGGGAACCTTCTGTTACAGGGTAATGCCGTTCGGACTGAAGAACGCAGGAGCAACATATCAGCGAGCAATGACAGCATTATTCCATGACATGATGAACAAAGAGCTTGAAGTATATGTGGACGACATGATCATCAAATCTCGCACAATTGAAGGACACTTTGAAGATCTGAAGAAGCTATTCAACAGATTAGAGAAGTACAAGCTCCGCCTCAACCCACAGAAATGTGTCTTCGGTGCAATGGGAGGCAAACTCCTCGACTTTATGGTGAGCGAGAACGGCATCAGGGTCGACGAGACCAAAACCAGAGCAATCATCGAGATGCCCCCTCCTAGAACAGAGAAAGAAATCCGTGGCTTCCTCGGCAGAATTCAATACATCAGTCGCTTCATCGCACAGCTCACACCTATTTGTGAACCCATTTTCAAGCTCCTCCGAAAAAACATTCCAAAAGAATGGAATGATGATTGCCAAGTCGCCTTCGATCGCATCAAGAGATATCTCATGAATCCTCCAGTCCTAGTGCCGCCCACTCCCGGACGACCACTATTGTTATACATCTCGGTAGCAGCAGAAGCCATTGGCTGTGTCCTCGGCCAGCATGACGAGACTGGGAAGAAGGAACAAGTAATATACTATTTGAGTCGAAAGTTCACCGACTATGAGACCAGGTATTCCCCGATCGAAAAGACTTGCCTCGCCCTAGTCTGGGCAACTCAGCGACTCCGTCAATACATGATTACATTCCCTATTCTCCTCCTCGCTCACATGGATCCGCTCAAGTACCTGTTCGAGAAGCCGGCACTCACTGGAAGGATAGCTAAATGGCAGCTACTCCTGTCTGAGTTCGACATCACCTATGTCACTCAGAAGGCAATCAAGGGACAGGCCCTCGCCGATCATCTTGCCGCCCACTCCCTCCTGGATTATCAACCGCTCAAGACATTCTTCCCTGATGAAGATCTCTTGCTCATTGAAGAGGAAGAAAAGAAGAAAAAAGATGAGTGGACGTTATTCTTCGACGGCGCAGCAAATTCTAAAGAGAGCGGTATTGGAGCAATCCTCTATTCTCCAGATGATGTCCCTATTCCTATCTCGAGGCGCATAGCATTCGAGTGCACCAACAACATGGCAGAGTATGAAGCATGCATCGCTGGCTTAAGGGAAGCCATAATCTTGGGCGTCAAGAAGCTACGAGTGTTCGGAGACTCACAGCTTATCATCAATCAGACCAATGGCGAATGGAAGACCAAAGACGAGAAGTTGATACCATATCATGTGTATCTTGACAATCTGATCGAAGAATTCAAGGAAATCACCTTCTCATACATGCCCAGAGCCAAGAACCAGTTTGCAGATGCTCTCGCCACACTGGCATCAATGCTCGAGATACCAAAAGGAGCTTCAGAATGGGAGCTCACAGTCGAAGTTCAAGATGAACCTGCTTTTTGCCTGCAAATAGAAGAAGCCGAAGCTGTCCCTGACAAACCCTGGTATGCCGACATCAAGCAATATCTCGAAACCCAGGAGTATCCAGAGTCAGCAACAGCAACAGATCGCCGAACCATCCAGCGTTTGGCCGGCCAATTCACCATCAGTGGCGAAGTTCTTTACAAGCGATCCTATAATCACATCCTCCTTTGATGCGTCGACGAAACAGAAGCTGCAAAGATCATGAAAGAAATACACGAAGGAATCTGTGGCCCACACATGAATGGGCACATGATGGCAAAGAAGATTCTACGACTCGGCTACTATTGGCTCACCATGGAGACAGACTGCTGCCAGCACGTCAGAAAATGTTTCAAGTGTCAGGAGCATGCGAATCAAATCCATGCCCCATCATTAGAGTTATATAACCTGACCACCCCCTGGCCCTTCTCCATGTGGGGACTCGACATCATCGGCAAGATCAGTCCCAAAGCATCAAACGGTCATGAGTACATACTTGTGGCAGTCGACTACTTCACCAAGTGGGTAGAGGCAGCCTCCTACATCACGATTGCAGCATCTCAGGTGATCAAATTCATGAAGAACAACATCATATGCCGGTATGGAATCCCTAATTCTATCATCACAGATAATGGGATCCCGTTTGTCAACAAGAAGATGGATGACTTCCTCAGCAAATTCAAGATTCAACGTCATCGATCAAGCCCCTACCGTCCTCAGATGAATGGTGGGGTAGAAGCCGCAAACAAGACAATCATCAGGATACTCGAGAAAATGGTCGTGACCTATCGAGATTGGTCAGATATGCTCCCATATGCACTTTGGCCCTATCGAACGTCTGTACGGTCTGCTACGGGCGTTACTCCTTTCGAGCTTACCTATGGAATGGAGGCAGTTTTGCCAGTCGAGGTGAAAATACCATCACTACAAGTGTTACTAGAAAGCGGAATCGAAGAAGGAGAATGGCAACGGGCCAGGTTCGATCAGTTGCAGCTAGCAGATGAAAAGCGCATGAGTGCACTAAGTCATTCACAGTGCTATCAAAAAAGGATCGCTCGGGCTTACAACAAGAGAGTCCGAAAAAGAAGTTTCAAGGTAGGGGACATGGTCATGAAGAAGATTCTACCGTCGCACCTTCCGGATCCCAGAGGAAACTTCAAACCCTCGTGGGACGGGCCACTGATCATCAGAGAAGTACTTCCCGGAGGCGCCCTCAGACTCACCAGCATGAGAGGGGTGGATCTTCCTGAGCCAACCAACGCCGACAACGTGAAGATCTTTCACGAGTAAGTTATTCTGACCTTATCAAGAGTTACTTTAATAGAGCTGAAGTCAAGAGGTCAAAGCTAAGACCTCTGAGAAATCAATTCCGTCCACCAACAAGTGTTTCAAATAAGGGAATTCAAAAGGAGAAAAATACAAAAAAAGGGGGGATTCAAAAGGAAAAGACAAAAAAAAGAGAGAAAAAGAATACAAAAAAAAAGAAGAAAAGAGAAAGAAAAAGGGAAACCAAAGCAAGGCACCCAAGAAAAAAAATCAGTCCAAGAAGAAACACAGTCATCCATCCGTTCATCTCAGAGGGGTCTTTAGCAAAGACCGACAGCTCTATCATCGTAACTTAGGATAAGGGCTGAAAGACTGCCATCGGCCGGCAACGACGGATTCCCGACCTCTAGCCGCCGCAGTTATTCAGAGATCCAGAAAAAAAAAGAAAAAAAAATGTGTGCCTAAACAAAGAGGGCGGAGTGAAAACCCGAAAGGGCGCTCTGAGTAAAAACAGTGGGCATACAGCGGACTTGGTGAAAACTCGAAAGGGCGCCGAGGGTAAAAACAGCATAGCTGCCAAGGGGCAGGCAAGATCAAACACCCGGGACGTGATGAAAACCCGAAAGGGCGCCACGGGCAAAAATGACGGGAAAAGGCCGGCTGTAGTGAAAACTCGAAAGAGCGCTGCAGGCAAAAATGGCTCAAATGAAAAAAAGAAAAAATAAAAGTGCAGGTACCAAGAAATCAGACAGTCCAAATCAGTTTAAGCAATACAGTTCAAGAACAAAAAGAAGTACAGTCAGGAACAAAGAGCTCTACAAACTCTGACAATCTCAAGAGGCAATAGTTTCCGTTGCCTACACCTCTAGGGAACCAAAGGATCGCGCAAGTTAATCTCGAGACATCGGTCAAAGCATTGGCCGAGCCCCAGTTCTGATTCCTATATCTCGACACAAAATCCAGACACACTCACAAGATAACTCATAGCACAATAGATTCTCAAAAAAGTTTTCTTCTTTTTTTCACTAAAAGCATCATATTTCTTTTACACATATCATATCATCTTTTTCAAAAAATACAAAAAAAAAGCATCATCATCAATCATATATGCAAAAAAATCAATGTGTAGGTGGCCAACACAATCAGTCTCTACCCTCCTCCTCGGCCACATCAGGTAAGTCCTCTGACTCATAAAAGGATAGCCTCGCTCTCAACCTGCTCACCTCCATACGTAGGTAATGCGCCTCATCGCGCTCAAGGGTACGGATCGCTGTCTCCTCATCAGACAACCTCTGATCGGTAGCCAATCTCCTCGACATCATCTCACAATGATACCGAAGTGCAGAGATCTCAGACAGCAGATGGCCATGAGTGGCCAAAAGGAAGCAAGGATCGATAAACGGGCGTTCCTCAAAGGGTTCATATGAACCAGATGAAGAGCCAGCATCTCCAAGGATATCCTGCTCATCCTCGTCAACAGTCTGGTGCCAACAAGGGATACGTCGATACAAAGACTGCTCAACAACCCAGTACTGATATGAGGCAGTCGCCATCGGAAAAGTCCGTAGCTCAAAACCCAGCAAATCAGCAGTCAAGTAACTCGCCCAAGAACAATCAATCCGGGTCCTAAAGCCAGAGGATCTGGATGGAAGTGCTCGACGCCCAATACCCGTGAAAGCGAAAGGAGGAACATCCTGCTCATACCCAAACTGCCGCAGGAACCGGATGGGATGGTAAGAAAAGTAGGATCGAAAGCCTACCAACATCAGAGGATAGCGGTGTGCATCGCAAAGCACTGGAGGAAGTGAAAGCCAAGATGACTCCCAACGAACGTTCCAGTCACGAAGTTCAGCAAACATCCTGCGATACAAGGGCTCGCTCATCCTAGTTGTATGAGGAAGAAACTCAATGATGTGTCGCATAAGGTCTGGGCAACGAGTGTCAGGAAAAGATACAGGAACGGTCAAAGAAAGACGCTCCCATAGCCAGACCTGATCACAAAAAAAAAAAAGAAGTTCAGCTAGAGCAAAGCAATCCCTAACAAAGCAAAAAGAAAAAGGTGCAGAAAAGATACCTGCAGAAAGGCACAACAGCCGCGAATGACACGAGTGCGGCCCAGGGCGTAGTCAGTCAGCCCATTGAACAACTCGGCCAAGGTAAGAGAAATGATCCCCTGCCGACGGATAGCTCGGCTCATCACCTCAAAAAGCAGAGGAGTCTGGGACCTGCGCCATCCCGAGAACAGCACCTCAGCAATCAAGCAGAACATCATTGCGTTCCGAGCAAAGGTAGAACCGGCCACACCCCAAGGACCCGAAAAAAGATCATATAGTAAGTCTAAGGAGAACACTACAGCATCCTGGCCGACAGCTGCAGAATGAACAAGATAAGAAATCCCGAACCAGTTCTGCGGTGTAGCAGTCTTCAGCGAGAAATACTGAGTATAATCCAAGGGTAGGCCTGTCAAGCGTGCAAGCTCCTCCAAAGAAGGCCCCATCTCCATATCGTTGAACGCAAACAAGTTCAACGAAGGGACCCAATCAATCAATGCAGCTCCGAGCATCCCCCAATCAATATCAACTCTAGCCATATGGACCAGACTGCCAAAGCCATAGGACTCTAACTCCCGAATCTCATAAGCTGACAAGCTGTCAAGCCAAGCAAGCAGTCGTGGCGAGCAAGAAGGACGAGGAAGCAGCTGACAAGTCCTCACTGGTACCCCCTCCAGAACAAAAGGCCCAGAAATCAATGACAGCTCATCAAGGATCGGAAGGTCAACGGGTGAAGGAGAAGGAAAAGCCGGAACCTCTGCAGACTCGACAGCCCCTGACCTGCCCTCAGTAACAACTATGTCTGATATAGTCGCGTCACTGTCTGTAGCTGTCATAACCTCAACCGCATGGGAAGACTCGCCCACCTCATGAACAGAGTGCGTAAAAGACCGACGATCAGGAGAACGACGATACTCCCCATCAAAAGGGCTACCAGTAAAGATCACACCGCACATCGTGGCATCCTGACTAATCTGACCGTCAAAGAATGCATCTGAATCATCAAGAAGGGTCCCGGCAGCCCCGATCGAAGAATCAACGGTCAGATCCGGATCTGCGGCCCTCTCCAGTAGGAAATCATGAATCCAATCATCATCCTGGCCGATCAAAGGGATCATCGAGGCATTTGCACCATCCATCATCAAGGGGACATCATCAATGATCACATCAAGACCACCCAAACAAGTGTACCGCACATCCCGGCCCTCATCAAGAGCATCCAAACCGTCAAAGGTATCATCTGAACCATCCATCCCATCCAAGCATGAGATCAGCCCATCTATGTCCATCATGGTCCCATCACCTCCATCAATCACATCATCCATGCGGCCCACGTTCAAGGGATGCACGGCCTCACCTATGTCCCATCCTCCCATCTCATCCATGCCATCCATTTCTCCCACAATCAAAGGCCTATCCAAATCTGGAATTACAGCCATTCCACCATTAATAGAGCCATTCAAAGCTCTCCCAACAACCACCCCTAATTCATCATCAATACCCCTATTCAATGCTCCATCCCCACCATCAATCAAAGGCACCTCACCATCTTTAAAGCCTTCATCAATTGTTGCAACATGGGACCCACCAATCTCTCTGACAATGGCCCCCAAGCCATCATCAATGGCTGCCCAAGAGAGGATCAATAAAGAAAAAGACAAAAGGAGAAGAAAGGATGAGACAAAATGAAGATTCATGGCTAGAATCGAATGATCCAGTGCAGAGAATGTGGGGACAAGAGAAACAGACAGCAGGGAATGTCCAAGTATGAGCCAGCCCAGGCCGCTCAAGAGACGACCCCTAGGCGGCCTGCTCTGGGCCGCCCGTACGGATGCGGTTCCTCTCTCTCCGCGGGATTGGCTCCAGGGTTCTTGGTAGGTGAGGCTGACAGTCCACGTCAGCAGATGGCACTCCATGGGCCGCCCAAGGCTCTAGTCCATTCCAGATTTCGACTGAGGTTGATCAAGATCATATAGAAGGTGCCCACCGATCCAATTACGAAGTAATGCGGCCTGAACATGGCTGATCAAGTCAAAGAGAAGGAAAGGTGATCAAGTGGGGGCCACAAGCAATCCAAGTCATTCAAAGACTAGATCACCATGATCTAAACCATTGAAGAACCTACATGAGCCATCAAACAACAAGATCGAAAGGTTGATCATCAAAAGAAGGGCCAGAATCCAAGATCTAATCATCAAATGGGCCCACAAGGACTAATCAAGCAATCTGAACCGTTCAAGTCATCATCCATGCAGTTAAAAAGCCTCATCTTCAGCAAATCATTAAGGAACAAGTCAAAGGTCAAAGCATCCAGACATCATCAAAGAATTTGAGACAAGTCAAGAACCGTACATTCATTCAAAAGAGCTTGATACAAAAGAAGACAAAAGCAAAAGTACAAGGCCATACAAAGAAGAATACCCAAGCAAGCTACAAGTCGCCAACATAGTCATCATCGTCCCTCCTCGCGTCTCGCTCCCGACGATAAAGGTCCATCAAAGGAGCAGTCACCGAGCCTCCAGCATATCTGCGACGGCCACTTGGAATATAAAGCGAAGGAAGCAGAGGCCCCTGGCCGAACAGCAAATACCATTCATCATAATCACGATCCGGGATCGTAAAACGAAATCCGGGCTGGCCCACGAGAGCCTCAACTCTCTCATCAACCAGCATCCGAGCAGCTGGAGGAGGCGCAGAACAAGGGACCCGAGCCACCCCAGTGACTTGTCGAAGCAACCTCTCCCCCAGGTACCACTGAAAAGATTCAGCGTCGGAAAGCATGATACGGAGACATGAAGCATCATATGCCTCCACACGTTGGGGGGTATAGTAGAGAGGGAAATTGGCATACGGCATCCGAGCGAGCTGAAGAAAATGAGGTCACCACGATCAGTTACAGTACGGCATGAGGGGTAGGGAAAGCAAGATACTTACGTCCTCCACGGTTAACCCGTCTATGTCAGCACGCCAATTGTCCCCAGGAACTCGGGAGTTCCGCTGACGGTTTTGCTGGTGCCAGTACATGTGGCGATACTGAGAGGGCTCAATATCATCCCGCATCCTCGGCGCGAGATGGGGAAAATGGTCATAAAAGCAGGTCTGGACAAAAGCACATCTAATGATCAGAGAGAGAAAGGAAGGCAAATGACTCCAAGGAAGGTGAAAGAGGAAATACCTCAACGACAGTCCAGAAACCTGTGAAGGACCGGCTATGCCGACAAGTCTTGTCCAGGCCTTGAAAGATACGGGTTAAGATAGCCCCATTCCAGTTATAGGGATGATGAAGATCCTCGACTAAACGAAGAAATTTAGGATCAACCCTCTCATTCGCATGGCAGAAAAGGAAAGACCCGAAGGCATAAGTGATCATGGCCCGAGCTTTGTGGAGTGCCTCTCGCTCGGTGGTGGGGATGACGGAGGCAAAAGTGTTGTAAAACGATCGCATCTTTACTTGATGGCCTTGGAATTCACCCTCGGGTGGGACGTCACCAACGAGCCGTAGCCAATAAGTGGAAGTGAGGGGAGCCAGAAAGCTGACTTGAGGAACAATTGTTCCATGAAACGGAAAGCCTACTTGCATATAAATGTCCAGGGGAGTTATTCCCCATTCACCACAAGGAAGCTGGAAGGTGTGGGTCTTGTCCCGCCACCTCTCACAAAGGGCCGCGAGCATCATGCGGTTAGCATCATTATTACGGAAACGTAAGGTGAGGAGGCCAGCAAAGGGAGTACCATCCAGTACTCGTTCTAGCAAGGGCCGTGGATCCTTCACCCAGTTGTCCCAGCGATCCCTGGTACCTCGACCCTTGACAGCAGGAAGAGGTTGATGCTCCATAGCTAAGGAACACATGTGGTCCCCTCGACGGACGATGAAGGCAGGATCATCTTCATCAATCACTCGGTGACCTCTGGTATCATCCGCCATTGAATCCTACAAGTCTGGCAAGGTAAGTCCCTATCCCTTACCCGTTAAAATCCAAATTATCATCCAAGAAACCCATGGGATTGGACTCACATTCAAATACAAAATCTAAAGTCCAACTCCATGTGTCACTTAGGACATGTATTGGGCCCATTGGGAAAAGTAAGGCCCACCTTAAAGAAGGTGGCATGGCATGCCTTAGGCAAGAAAAGTCTATCATCCAAGGACACATTTTGGACAACATATGCACTCAAGTGCCATGAGATCAACAAAGGATCTTAATCCACATGAAATCCCTTTTCAAAGTCCATATGTGGCCAAGGATTGGTCCACTTTTATGCCAAGGCCATGATCCTCATTTAAGGTGTTTCCACCTTTTTACACATGTACATGGACAAGTGGAGAATAGGAGGGGAATGGGCTCCCAAGAGCAACCCAAATGCCTCATCTCAATGGATGGAAGGGAGCACATAGCCCACTTGAAAAGCATGAGGACCTATTCATGGGTTAACCATGAGCAACTCTATGTGCACTATCTTAATGAAAGTGTTGACCATAAGAATACAACATGACGGTCTACCCACAAACATATGAATCAAAGAGGCCAATGGTAAAAATTTTGATGCACATAGCCCACATGAAGAATCAAAGTTGGAAATGCCCATGTAAGGGCAAGTTTGGGCAACTTATGTGCACCAATTTCTTTACCAAAAAGAGAGACCATGAGCACACAAGGGCATGGCTTGATGAGTCACCCAACCATCATGAAAATGGATAAGAATGGTACACATAGCCCACTTGAAGATCAAAATCCAAAATGTCCCAAAGCATGGGACAAAAATGGGCAACTTATGGGTATCATTCTTTCTCACAAATTGAAAAAGAAATCACTCATACTTGAGAATGATGGTGGATGACCCACCAAGCCCCCAAAGAAAAGATCAAGGAGCCATAGTTGTATGAATAGCTCACTTGAGGATCATCCATTTGAGGTTGACAACATTAAGGGGAAACTCTTGAGAACCACATCCCTACCACAAGGAAAAACCATTTGAACCTAGAACAATTCATTCATGGGACTTGTAGATGATCAAGTAACTCAAGTCCTCCATCCATCAAATGAAAAAGCATGAAAAGAAAAATCCTACATGAACAAAGTGTAGTGGGGCACACATGGTTCAAAGAAGTGCACAAGTTTCAATGAAGGCTCAAAAGCCCATCCATATGAAAAAATTCTAAGGAACCCACCACACTTTGTACAAGGATGTACATCATAATCAAGAGATGGTGGAAAACTTGGGTCATTTGTCCATAAAGGCCCAACTAGGAAATCTAGCCCACTTGAGATCCAAAATGAAGAATGGGCTAGTCATCTTGGTCCATACATGTGAAGAAAGATGGGAACACCCAAAGTGAGCCCCATGAGCCCAAAACTTGAGATGGGCCCTACCATGCCCATGGGCCCAAACCTTGAAAACAAGATGGAAAAGAAAAGAAAGCTCCAAAGGAAATGACAAGGGCAAGAAAACATGAGGGAGCCCAAAATGAAGCATTGGGCCCACCAAATACACCAAGGGCCATGACTTCACTTTGAGCCCATTTGATACATATGAAGAGAGGCCCAACTCCCATGAAAAAGATAGAGTATTTTGCCATGCACACTTGATGACATGGCAAAATCACCCTTTTACATACACATGAAGGGAGTGTGAAAAGAAGAAAGAAAAATGAAATGGAAAGCTTGCAATGTCCTTCTCCATGCACCACCTTTGAAAGAGACTTGAGATCTAGAAAATGGCCAAAAACACTTAGGCCCACCCTCACTCTTTTTGGAATAGCTACATGGAAAAAGAAAAGAGTCATGAGAAGAGATAATGAAGAAGGAAAAAGACAAGAAAGGAAAAGGGAGTGGTCCATACCTTTACCACTCACCAAATAGGGACCACCTTGCTGTCCCAAAACTTCTCTAAGGCCCACCACTTGAAAAGGGCAAAGGACCACCAAAGAAGAAAAAGAAAACTTGAAAAAAGAGAGAGTATGAGAGAGAAAAGAGAGAGATTGCACGTTGAAGGGGCCAAGGGTGCCCCATGTTATATAGAAAAGGGGAGGGCACCCTTTTACCCAACCCACTGAAGAAGCCAGTGGGCAGAGACCGTCCGGGCGGCCCATAGGAGGCCGTCCTAACCCCTACCTATATGAAACGACCTCTCTCCCCCTCTCCTTGGGAAGAACTCCTCCTTGGGAAGGGTGGTTGCAAGTGAATCTTGTACCTCCATGTAAGAATGAAGTGATGGAAGAGAATGGTGAGAAAAAGGAAGAGATCTCACCAAAATCTCACCATGAGAGAAATTGGTGAGAAATTGGCTTGATGATGTGGAAAAGTTCCATGGAATTTTCAAGGAAAAGAAAGAAAAAGATTAACTTGGTCAAATAGTGATCTCAGCCATCCAAGGGTATGACCTGATGATCCGAACCATTCAAAGGAGAATTCCTGTAGTCTCCAACCTGGATTGCTGCTCTCTTGTACATAGTTTCGTGGTCCGAAGACCTTAAACTACGTCGGGATCAATATGCCGAGAGATTTTCAATAAAAATCGGCATCGGTCTTCATTAAGGCCTGATGACTTTGGACACTTTCTACAAAAAAAAAAACAAAAAAAAAAGTGTGATTTCCAGCATCGCTTGCACAACATTATGGTCCAAAGACCTTAAACTACGTCGGGATTGACATCCCGAGAGATTTTTAATAAAAACCAGCATTGATCCCAGCCTTTCAGGCCAAGATCTGATGATCTGGATCATTTCGAAAAACAAAAATATATTACCAGCCCCTCTTTTACAAAATTGGGTCCGAAGACCTTAAACTACGTCGGGATCGACGTCCCAAGAGATTTTTAATAAAAACCAGCATCGATCCCAGCCGTTCAGGCCAAGATCTGATGATCTGGATCATTTCGAAAACAAAAAAAAATGTGTTTGCCCCCTTTTGTACAGTTTCTGGTCCGAAGACCTTAAACTACGTCGGGAACAAAATCCAGAGAGATTTCCAATAAAAACCAGTGTCAATCTTGACCGTTCAAAATTGAGATTTTATGACCTGGAACAGTTTTCGAAAAATCATAAAAAAGAATGTACTTTCAGCATGTACATAAAGTTTTTTTTATGGTCCGAAGACCTAAAACTACACTGGGATTAATTTCTCGGGGGACCTTTCTCGCTTTCAACTAAAAACCGGCATCGGCCTCGACCGTTGGGATCAAGGTCTGATAACCCGGATCATTTCAAAAATACCAAAAATATTTTAAAGTTTCCACAAAAACCAGCATCAATCTCGATCATTCGAGCTGAAATCTGGAACTTTTTCCAAAAAACCAAAAAAATGATTCACCAAAAATTTCAACTGCACAAATTCATCTCCAGTGGTCCGAAGACCTAAAACTACACTGGGATTAACTTCTCGGGGGCTTTCTTTCCTAACCTGTTCCAGGCATGGCTGACACTTGATCGTATGGGTGTTTGGAATCTTCTAAACAGGTAAGGACTGAGGCGGGCAGAACTCCGCAACCCTGTTCATGTTGAACGCACCGTGATAGACAACCTTGATTTGGAAGTCGCTATTGAATCTGACGGATGTTCCCTGTTCCTAAAACTCATGAAGGGGATTAAGGCTGTTGGGAGGTGAAGCGCACCCTCACGGAATTGTGAGCAACGTAAGGCCTCAAACTGAATTGACTAAGGGAAATGTGAGGATTTGGCCCATTTTGTGGCCGAAGGAGTCCGTAAGACGATATGTGGTCTATGTGCATTGCACATGAGGAACAGGCAACTTTGTGGGTGTGTTGACTGAAAATCCTCAAGAATCTCCTCATCCGAAGATGTAAAACTACGGCACTTAACTGTGTGAGACTCGTCTTGCTCGCTGACATAAAATGGATCGGGTACCTTACCAGCAGTAGAAGCTGGAAGTGGATGAAAATTCCATACTTTTCCCTGCATTTCATAAAAATCACCAAAATACAAAAACATTGCAAAATATTTTCAAAAATCACAAAAATATTTTCTTTGCTTTCAATCAAAACATATGCAAAAATCACAAAAATATTTCCCTTGCTTTCAATCAAATATTTGCAAAAATCACAAAAAATGATTTCCTTGCTTTTAAGAAAATTTTCAAAAAATCACAAAAATATCTCCTTTGTTTTCAATAAACCGATCTCTATCTTGACCACTCAGGTAAAGATTCGGACCCCACATATTTCAAAAAATCACAAAAATTGTCAGTATCCCCAACACTACACTTCAGGAGTCTTGAACTCCGCTCACTTCACAGTATGGGATGACGGATCCAATCGCCCGCAAATTGGAATCTTGACCAAAACGGGCAACCGAACACCATCTCAATCACACGTATGCCCAGAAGAACATCTTGAAGTCAGATAGCATCCTCGTACATTCTCATTGAGCAAAGAAACAACATCTTGAGACGATGGACCTAATCGACCACGGGTCGGGATCTTGACCAACCCGCTGACAAAACATCCGCATTAAAAAGAAAATCCCCAGGGAGCACAACCCTGCAAGCAATAAGCTCAAAATTCTCAGCATCTGCAGTAAAAGCAAAATCATCAAACTGAAAGAGAATGAGCCAAACCATGCATTCATCATGCATCTCCATGCATTAGCATCCATCGCATTAATCATCATGTTTACCTACTTTCAAAATAAAAGTCGGTTAGCTAAAGACCCCACAGGCATCCCTAGTAGAGGCACATGCAAACCAGATTTCCATTTCAAAAAGACAAAAAAATATTTCTATTTGCAAATAAAAACCCCACGGAGTATCACTCCCCAGAGTGGGTATCTTTTCAAAAAAACCAAAAAAATATTTTCTCAATTGAGCGTTCTACCTCCGACACGCCGGGAGATCTTCCATATCTCTAGGTAGGAGCCAACGCAAAAATCAAATAAGATCCGATATCTCGCGGTTCCCCCGGAGACCATCGGATCCAATGCACTCAAAGTACGGTCGAACTGAACTCCAGTGTCAGTACGGTCGTACCACATGCCAAGATACAAAAGATGAAAGCCAAAAGGCTCGGTCACAGAAACCATTTGAACAGGTGGAAACGATGAATTGTAACCCAAGTATCAAAATCAGCAAATTGGGTGGAAAGAGTTCACCCGCACATACCTAGGCGTGGATGCCTGAAGTACCTTGACTGAGTCCAAGTCGGCGTAGTAGAATCCCGTAAGACTATCGGACGCAGGGCGTCTAACCACTTTGACAGTCAAGCGAAACAAGTACTCCTGGAGTGATCTGGGAAAACATCAAACATCACACAATCAGTCTCAGGGTTAGCATCCTCGTATGACTGTCGACGCAGAGGCTCTGCTGTACCTTTCCGATGTTAGTACCAATCGGGAATGGAAGGGTTGCGATTGGGTACCCAGGTTGCAGCAAACTGCAGGGACAATCGCAACGTTTTCTCCAAACTCTCGCGGTATGTGCGGGTGATCGAGTTCCAGACGATCAACTGGCACAGATGCAAAGGCAAGCAAAGATTTCAGAACATGATCAATGAATGACCGGGTTAGAAGTGGGTTGTCCACTCGCTTTGGCATTCGGTTGCACGCAACCTCTGCCAAAGAGGGGCATCTGTAGACACCCCACCTTCGGCTACACTGTTGGTAGAGATAGCTGGATGAATGGAGGACCGTACCCCCAAATCCCAAGTCCAAACTCAGCCAAACTCACCCTTGTAAGCCCCATTCCATAGCCCAGTTCAAGCCTAAACCCAGTCAACCCAGTCCTAAACATCAGCCTGAAAAACCCCCCATAAGAAAAGTCAGTCAAAAAATCCCAAAAAAGTCAAACTCACTGAGTCAACCCACTGAGTCAACCCGCTGAGTCAGCCCGCTGAGTCAACTCGTCGAGTCAAAACACCGAGTCAACCCGTCGAGTCAAATCACCGAGTCGACCCACTGAGTCAACTCACTGAGTCGACCCAGCGAGTCAAACAGCAGCCCCGAGGTAACAACCGTACATCGCTGGAAACCGAGGAGCAGCCGTACGGGCGGCCCATAGCAGGCCGCTCGGAATAAATTACGAGCTCTGCCACTGCTCGCTGCTATAAATACCCCCCTCCCCTTCTCATTTTGACATCCCTTCGAGTCCAGTGAAGTCTTGTCTGTCCCGAGCCCCTCTCCAATCCTTAGCCCATTTTTCCACCAAGGAGAGCCCGAGTGAGGAGAGCCTAACCCTGGTCCAGCCCAGCCTGACCACTGGTCCAAGCCTCCCAAGCCATCCAAGTCTTGATCCAGCCACTCGAAGCCAATCCTTGTGACACCTCTGTCCATCCAGCTGCTCTTTTTCCAGCATCATTTCATTTGCATCTAGCATAAGTGCAACATTTACTCTTCTTCCAACCCCCTCTGCTTCACCATAAAGCACATTGATTATTCAAGCACACTGCATATGTCTTTATATTAAGCACCTGTCAGTTCGAGCGTATGCTCTGGGCTTGCCCGTTGTTGGAACCTGCCCATCAGAAACTCTTACTGTTCAGACCTGCATTCACGTACATATCACTATAAGCACCTTGATCATTCAAGCACACTGCATACGTCTTACATTAAGCACCTGTCAGTTCGAGCGTACGCTCTGGGCTTGCCCGTTGTTAGAACCTGCCCATCAGAAACTCTTACTGTTCAGACCCGCATTCATGCATCATGTCATCTATGAGAATGTACGAGGATTAAAACAGACTTTCAAGTATTAGTTCGATTCTGTGAAGTAGAGACCGTACTTCGGTACGGGCAGTGTGTGGGGTGCTAACCTCTTCCCACCCTGTAACCGTGATCCCTTACCTTGAATCTCTGGCCGCAGATCAAAAGGAGTCATTTTAGAAGAAAGGATCTTCGGATCCCCTTCTCTAACGTTTCTACTGGGTCTAGCCGACTGTAGATTCGAAGTAATTGGCTAGTGGCGACTCTGGTCTTATACAAACTCATTTTAACACATCCGGCTTAACACGACAACTAAACAAAGCCCTCGAGAACGAGGCAAGCCAGTGGCACAAACGGCGATTTCGCACTCACGCATCATCCTCTCCTTCTTTTCCCGAAAGGGGAAGGGGCGAGAATGTCGTCGTGTGGGAGCGCGGAAAACGGCGAGGGTCCACAGTCTAGAAACTCATTTCGGTTTGTGAGGTACAACCATTTTACGATCCTAATGGTCTGGATCACTTCCGACCTCGACTGGTCTTCTTTTGGTCCATCTGGACCATGAAATAATCGGTGACCCACTCTACATCATATTTGGACCAGTGGACTTTTTCTATATATATATCTAATCTCCCATTTTCGTGTATGTACCTGATTAGTGGACCAATATTATGTACTGGTACATGTTATGTGCACCAGAGCGGATTAGGTGTGGCCCTTACCATGGGGCTTACCTTGATGAATGTATGCTATATCCATCCGTTTTTCCAGATCAATTTATGGCATGATCCAAAAAATTAAGTAGATCAAAATCTCAAGTGGACCATACTATAGGAAATAGTGGTAATTGAACAATCCACCATTAAAAACTTCCTAGAGCTCACGGTAATGTTTCTGTAATGTGTATTTGTCATCCAACCAGTTGATAAGGTCATACAAGCCTGAATGAAGGGAAAAAAACAAATATAAGCTTGATCCAAAACTTTTGTAGTCCGCAAGAGGTTTTTAAAAGACAATCAGCACTTTTTCCTAGGTTAAGATCCACCTTAAATTTGGTTCTGATCCAATTTTGGGCTCATGCCCTTAAATAATATGGAAAAATGGATATATGGCATGGATATAGAATATATGCATCAAGGTGGGCCTCACTGTTAGGACTATACAGAGTCAGATTGCGTCCTTCCTCGGTATAGATGCAACCAGCTGTGAAGGGGCCCACTGTTCCGTTTCTAAGATCAGGCTGACCATATGAGACCAAGAATGAGGCAGGTCCAAGGGAAGGATGGACCACAACAGAAATGACTCTTGTATTTAATGCAATTGGCATTTAATGCTTGGTGCATTTAATGCAACCCAAGCGTCTGATCGAACTGACCATTGGACCTGCTCATTCCTGATCTCATGTGGACCTTAGAAACGGAATGGACTGAGTGGATAAACAGATATGTCATGGTGGGGCCCTCCACAGCTCGGTATGAATGCTTTGCGTCGATATTGGGGAAGGACGCAATCCAACACCGGACTGTACCATCTTGGGTGAGGCAGGGGCCGCACCTAATCCTCGTGTGCACAGTGTACACCACCTGATGAACTGTCCCGATCTCTTACATGTGTGTGACTCAACGGTTGTTGTTGTTGTCGTCCTATGGAAGATTATCTGTTTTTAACCATGGCTTTTCTACAATTTAGCCATGAGTTAATGAATTAATTGGAGCTGATGCACTGCATCTTGTGGTTGAACATCTCTTATGACTCTTCTTTTCAGCTATAAACAGTGAAAACGTTACTTCAGTGTATAAAAAAATATCGCTGTGGAAAAGCAGTAAGAAATGAAATATCATTTTATTTTTTTCACACATAAACATATAAGAGGAGAGAGATGTTTATGGCCTTCAGATTATATGATCAGTAGTTTGGACCACAACAGGCAGGCTTTACATTTTATGATCAGAAGTTTTAAAACATTAACATGATGGATTATATTTGTTGTACTCTTGGTTTTGGTCATGAGAGGTAATGCCCCTGCACTTCTTGAGTATTCAAAATTCCAAAACCAATCCGTATGTTTGACTATCTAAATCTCAGTGTGATTATCCTGTGTGTTTCTGCGGCACGGTGATGAACTGAGATATATAGTTTAATCTCTACCACTAGATTATTTGTTGCATCTTTGTTTTAGGTCCTTCACCGCAATGGAGTCCATGCATTCATTTATTTTATGGATTAAAGTATTAGGTTTGATTCGATATTTATTAGAGGATCACATCAAGTCTCCTAATCGAGAGACCTATTATGTTCGAATTACATTTACTTGATCAACTAATCCTCTAACTTGATGATGCAAGAAGTAATCGTAATTTTGATGTGAGGACTTTGACTCATCTAGTGATGCCCTACTACAGAGTTAACAAATAAATGTGATTGGGTACATGCATTAAAATTAAGGAACCTTTTTTGATATAATAAAGGATCCACCGGCCATATAGACTTATTATTAGTAGTTTAAATCGTGGTAATTGAACCTCTAAACTCATCTTTGTGAGTCCACACTTTTGGATATTTTGAAGTAATTTTCTAAAGATTTTTAATTGTTGGGTATTTTATTTTAACTATTGATTTTATTTTATTTTATTATGCTTGATGACCAACTAATGATTATGAACTTTTAATGGCCCACTCTTTGTCTGGCATGAGATTAAGACAAGAGAGGGCAACCCTGAAGGTGGATGGATATGATCCATTTGATACACACACACACACACTTTTGATCATGATGCACAGCATACTAAAGTTCATTGGTGATTGACTACTATACATACTTATGGTGGAACATTAAAGACCAACTCTAGCTATATATATAAATCATAATCTTACTGGGGGCACAAAAGTACTTTTGGATCAAGCTGACATTTGTGTTTTTCCTTCGTCCAGGACTGTGTGACCTTATGAACAAGTTGGAAGGAAAATAAATATCACGGTGGGCCCTTGGAAGGTGTGGTCCACTTAGGCCTTGGATATGACTCATTTTTGGGCTCACACCCAAAGTGATCGGGCAAAATGGATGGACAGTGCGCATGGATAAAACCCATAAATCATGGTGGGCCCCACAGAGCCCCTGCTTGGAACCGAGTTTGTCCAGGCAAGGGTTGGACACAATCCAGTTCCCTCTACATCCTGGTAGGTCATCTGATGACCATTCGAAATTGTGCGTCAATTATACAGTTTAAAGTTTGGGGTTTCCGGCGTCCAAAGAGGACAAGATGTGGGACTCAACCTTGCAATGTAACCGCAAAGAAAATTAAGCGTAAGTAGTTAGGTGTGAAATGCCCATATTAAAATTTTGCTATTGATGAATATTAACAGTCTGGTGGGCCCAAGTTTTTAAATCACTGTGTTGGGTGTTGCATTCGTATGGGTTCCAATACAGCTCCATATTGCTCCATATCACCCCCATTATCAGGCTGTTTTGGGCCGATAATGCTATCGCATCATCTATACAATTGCTATTTTTGTTTATGTATTCCTGATTTATCCACTAGGTTTAGTTCATTACAGGGGCGGGGCTGTCAATGGACCAGACCTAAGGTTGGCTTGGGCCTGATTTTGTACTATTATGGCTAAGCCTAATTAAAATTTTGATTTTGCATGGCCAGAGCCGGGCCCACTGATAGTCCTGCGCCCCGATTTTAGTGTTCTAGCTTTTTTTTTTTATTTTTTGGTTCATCCTTTTCTTCTAAGGGTTTCTTAATTTTATAATTGGACGTTGAACCCATTTTACATGATGGGAGTTGCCGGACCTTTAAAAAACACACAAGGGATGATTTTGTGCCGTTTGGCAATACCATCTAATCTTGATGAGATCGTGAAAAGATTCCACCCATAGTGAAGTTTGGCTATAGGTGCTTCTCTTGAGGACTGCCCAAAATTATCGTAGCAAAAGCAAGCTTAGCTGATTAATGGTGCAAACGAGTAGAACTATTTTAAAAGAAGAGGTGGGTGGTGTATGTATCACATCCAAACCCGTCCATCATATTTGTGCCTTCGTTTTAAACTCAGGGACCGAAGATCAGCTCGATCCTCGACTCAGGTGGACCACAGAACAGGGAATAATTTGTGACCCTTGATTGTCAATGGGGTCATCTGAGTTATATAAAAAAAAAAAGGACAGCTTGATTTTTTGTGTTAACTCTTCATCCATGCCATATGCCATACAAAGGTCTGGACGGCCTGGATACCATAAAAGCAACACGGTGGACCCCCAATGCAAATCAAGGTAGGCATTCCCTTTCAATTTATACTCTGTGCGATGTGGCCCACCTAAATGCCCCTTTGGGTTGATTTTTAAGCCATCTGGGTAAAGTGAGGCGATGCATCTGATTGGTGGCTCGGATGTTGTGTATACACCTCGTGGGCCCACTAATGCCCAATACCAGCACCACCTAGGGCTCTCAATGGGTCAGATCGGATCCAGTTGGATCCGGATCCAAGTCCGAATATCTAAAGACGGATTTGGATCAAATTCGGATCCAAAAGGTGATATCCATATCTGATCCATTTATAAATAGTTAGATCCATTTTTTTTAATCCAAAATTAACACAGGAAGGACGTAGTAGGTTGATTATCGTTTCTGTAACCGAGTGTTTCTCGAATCCACGAGAAGAAATAAAATAATAAAAGAGAAAATTAATTATGAATAATTATTTTTTTGATAGATTGAATGAATAAAATGAAATTACAATACATATAAATAGAAAACTAAAGCCTAGGTAAAGTATCAGACTCCAACTCAAACTCCTAGAAAACGCAACTTACTATAAATAATAAACTTACTATTTATAGAATTCGTCCAATCCTATTAGAACTCTTGGTTTTCAGCCAAAAATATAAAGCAAAAATATAAAGTTATCAAACGGGCCCAACCATGTTGTTCTACTAAATATTCTAAGCCCTTTTCATGTTGGGCACAAACTCTAAAACCTTACGGATCCAAAGTTTTGATTGAATTAAAACTTACTATAAATAGTAAAACTAAAAATAAACTAGCCTAATGACCGTCGACATAGTTGAATCTCGTGATTTCGGCATGAGCAACCCGGCATAGTGGGGTTGGGTGACTAAAGTAGCTCGAGCTACCCCAAAATGATATATTATATGTCTAGAAACTCATTCCAGATTGTGAGATACGACCGATTTACAGTCTTGATGGTCCGGATCACTTTCGACCCCGACCGATCTTCTTTTGGTCCATCTTGGCCATGAAATAATCAGCGACCCATTCTACATAAAAAATCCATACAACCACCGGATCTAGGTCCGAATCCATCCCATTACAAATCTAAATATATATATATATATATATATATATATATATATATATATATATATATATAATATAATATATTTAATTTAATAGCAAAATGAAGCAAATCCCACTATTTATTGTGATATGGTCAACCTGAGAGGGCACGTCTCAATTTTGAGACATGACCTAAAATAATCTGAAAAACGGATGGCCAACATGAATATAACATATACGGTAAGGTGACAATGAGCCGGATTAATTCGGATCCGGATCGAAATCGGATATGTTTATGTGAATCCAAATCTGGTCCATTTAAGTAATTGGACTTATTTTAAGATCCAAATCCGATCCATTTAAATAATTAGGCCTATTTTAAGATCCAAATCCACATTATAAGGATTCGGAGCGAATCAGATCTCAGGTCTGACCTGCTCCATTGAGAGCCCTAGCACCACTAGAGAGCGCTTAAAAGAATTATCCATTGCTCTTAGAGCATATGATAGGTTGTAGTGATCCTACTTCCACGGGGACATTTGAACCGTCCTTTCCAACAAACGAGAGCATTCAACGGGTCTGGCACACAGTTTTCATCTCCCACCATGAAAGAACCACGCCATTCAGATGGTTTAATCCATGATGATGGCATGCCTTCTCTTTTATAGCCATTCTTCATATCTATGCCATGAACGAGGTGGTTAGGATTTCTTTATAAAATCATTGCTTTATAACCCATAAGCAGTTCATGATGGTCGCCATGAAATGAATGGCTTGATTTGGCCCTAGTTTTAGATAAACAATCAAGACCATCCATTTTATAGGCCAATGATTAGATGACTACAATTGTTTGATCATAATGACTTTTACATAGTAATCCCTAAAATGTGTCCTGGATCTAATGAACAGACCCGATCAATCAAATTGACTGCCCATGTGGCCTGATCGAACTGGGAGCACTATAACATATGGTGGAACTCCCCTCATGGAAACATACACCATGAAAGGCAATACATTAACATAGGCACATTTGCAACTCCCACGGTTCAAACACAAGACCTTCTGCGCTGATACCATTTCAAATCACGACTTGATCCAACAGCTCGGGCCCCTAGAGGATGGTGTATCAATGTATATCAAAAGACGTTAACACTCCAAAAAACCATTGCTAAAACCTTAGTATGGGCTATTTAGAATTTTTAATGGTGGGGCACTCAGTCACCGCTATTTCCAGTGGTATGGTCCACCTGAGATTTGGATCTGCATAATTCTTAGAACCACATCCCCAAATGGTCTGGAGAACCAGATGGACGGCATGGATATACAAAATATCACCCATGTGAGCCACACGGCAGGGGTAACACCCACTCAGCTGTTCCCGGAGTGCTAACACCTAATTCAATCCCTTCCATCTGAGCTTGGGACTGGCAACAAGAGCACAAAAGTACTCCCATCGTCGCCAGGAGTACTATGTACTCCCATAGTCGCCATGACTATATATGTAATAGTCCATTAGTTAAGTTGATTAAAATCAAAAAGTTTGTTGTAACAAACAAACAAGTAATAATTAATAAATAGTCAACCCAATTACATTCTTAATACAAACCATGGTTTAATAACCGCTTAGTGGACAACACAACCCCAATAGATGACACAAATTCCCTTATGTAATCATAACAGATGGAAATAATGGTATACATGTCCATGGCGTGATTAAGAAGAGTCCTCCGAAGTCTGGGTTGGAGGGTAGCCAATGCCATTGCGCTTGTTTGGGAAAACCATGGAAACCGAACTTGATATCACGCCAACCACCGGTGGCACGGCCATGAGCACTGCCTTCTGGGTCGACTCGAACGACGGGTAGTAGCAACTGACGGTGTTGGGGTCCATGAGTGCCACGACGGCGAACACGATCAACGACAACGCCCCGTGGACAAAATCGCTAAAGCGTAGCTTGTAGCTCGAGAGATCCACCGACCCTGAGTTCGAGTCTGAAAAGGACCAAATCCCGTTTTTCGTGACGATGCCGTAGTAAATTTTCCCATCACTCCCCTTTGTAACTATCCGTGAATGATGAGAAGCAACACGAGAAGCCGCAGACAGTGAGGAGTACGCCGGTGAAGTACTTGTTGATGGTGGAGCAATGGCCATAGTTGGACAAAACAGGAGAGAGGAACTGAAATAAGAAGACAGTTCCTGTGGGGAGAAACTTGATGAGGTTTCCCACTCCATTGAGAGTCTTGTCTCCTATGGTTTTTTGGGTGGAGCTGGTTTGGGAGTCCTTGGCCATTTGGGCTTGTGGGTTTTGGTTTGTATGAGAATTTATGTGTTTGGTAGGCTGTTTTGAGCCTTTTGGCATATGCATTTATATAGGAGTTGAGATAGTGTGTGGACATGAGATTGATAGTTAGGAATGGTAGCGTGCACGTAACATGCTCTGAGTAGGGCATTGGTTAGCTTACACTCTTCGGTACGTGTGGACGTTTTTTTTTTCGTATCTTGTAGTTTATGTATTGAGTTGATGACATGGGAGAAATCTTGACATACAACGGTTTCTTTCCCACAAAGGTTGTCTTCTGTAGAACATCTGATCATCAGGTGAGTGACAGTTGTGTACTATCGGCCGTCGATTGAATGTGACAGTGTAGCCCACATGATGGTCGAACCGTATTGGTTTTTTCCCCCAGGTGATCTTTTTGGGGCAGCCTACTTTTTGCACGGCTCAGATGTTCTACACAAGTGAGGCATTTGCAAGGAAAGAAATGGCCGTATGGAAAGTTATACATACATCATCTTATTTGAACTTCTCTCCAGATAGACAGTTAGGTATGTTTGTGATTAGCATGGAATGAAGGGCTAGCAATATCGTAGCCATCCTGTGGAAACTTGTTTGGACGATCAGATGTGTGCATACAAATAAACATGCCATATACCAGAAATCTAATATATATACTCATCAGGTTAGTCCACACGTGTATGTATTTGGTACATGTCATTTGCACAGCACACACCACTGATGAACCGTTTGGATCTCTGACATGCATGTGGCCCAACGGTTGTTGTTGATATCCCCATGGAAGGGTAGCTATTTTTAACCATGGCCTTTCTCCAATTTAGCCAAGAGTTAATGAATTAGTGGGCATCTTGTGGTTTGAAAAATCATTTGTGACTCTTCTTTTCGACTATAAACAATGGAATTAATCATCATTACAAAATATATATATATATATATATATATATATATATATATATATATATATATATAAACATCGCTTTGAAAAAGCTGTAAGAAATGAAATGCCGCTGTATTTTTTACACAAACATAAAAGAGGAGAGAGATGCTTATCACCTTCAGATCACATGTATGACGACCTGAAGTTAGGACCAGAACAGGATTTACATTTTTGTTCCCTGAATTTTAGAATTTTACAGTGTGTTTGGTTGCACCAAATATCATGAAAAATCCAAATTAGACTGGTTAATCATGAAATTTTATGATATTTGGCTCAAACAAACACACTGGTAACTAAATTTAAACATGAGATTACCATGACACACCATGGGTTGACCTGTTGGTTGAATAGGTTTAAGCTTATTCGTGTTTTAGAAGACGAGGCCGGGCACAGTAGATCCCATGCCCCCAGAGGCTCTCCATTTACTCAACTTGGGTTCATCAGGTCAACCCATACTCAACTGTTTGGGTCGGGTCAGGTTGCTAGGGTCCTTGGAAGGTTAGGGTTTGGAAATTGGGCTGCGTTCGGATTGAGCAAATTCAGGCTGGGTTAAGTTGGATTGGGAATAATTGCATGTATTTGGGTTGGGTTGGATTGGTTTAGGGTTAAGTACATGGAATTCGAGTTGGGTTCGAATTGGGCAGCACCTCGCGTTGGAATCCAGGTCAGGTCAGGTTGTTGGATTGGTACTCTTGAGGTGTCCGGCTCGGGTTGACCCTCAATAGGACCCAACCGGCTACCATTCATGAATTACAAGCACGAGAAATAATTATATATAAGTTGGATTGTGAATAGGGATGGTAATTGTCTGGGTTTGGGCTAGGCAAAATCAATATTTTGTGTAGGCTGGGCTCGAGCATCCCAAAATCTAGGCTTGAACCAACCTCAGGTCTGGCACATTGCCCCGCCTAACCGTGAACACTGTAATTATCCAACATTTCATACAAGTGGGTGAGTAGCGGTTAGTGGTTGTAACATTGTTGTCATTACCATGTAAACTAGTAAGGAAATGGTTAGATCCAAGCCATTAAAATGGTAAAAGAGACACTTGCACGGAAGAGAAATCCAAAGAGTATTCTTTAATGTTAGACAAAGGAAACATTTGCTTTTAAGATGTTGGTTAGTCACAGGTAAGATCTAAGATAGTGTCAGCTCAAAAATGAAGCAAGCTCTCCCATTAGATGAGCACTGATGACATGGGTCTTACATTAGCTAGCACGTCCGTATAATTAGAAGGGGTCCATTCCATTTGTACCAATACCACAGTGAGCTATGGTAGTACCGGGTAAAAGTGGGCCCCACATTATGTATTCGCAACAATCTATCCATCAGATGTGTCGCCCTTAGGTTACACCCAAGCCCCAACAATCAATCCAAATGAAAACTCGGGTATGATACGAAATAAGGGACAAGTTGAGAGGGAATGCCCACCTTTTATTTGCATAGGGCCCACCATGACCAAATGGGCTAGGGCAAAAATCAGGTGGCCCAAGAGAGGATAAGGTGGGCATCCCCTCACAACTTATTACCTGTGCAATCGTCCACTTAGAATTTTAGATCATGTTGATTTCCAGACCCTGCGAAAAACCCAGGGTACGCATCCGGACGGGTTGAATCATGTGATACATTTACCATATGAACTGTACCATCATAAGCTTGTATCACCATATGGACTGTACCATCATAAGCTTACAGTAGTACCAGTACCACTGCAGCATGCCTCTGATCAAATACCTTTCCTTACTAGTCTACTAGACAACAGAATAAAAAAATTTCATGCCGCCCATGGTTATCTTTTAATGTTGAACTGAAAATTAAAAAAAAAATGAAAAAAAAGAGAGGATAAAATGAAAAGATGAAAGGATGTGGCTACTGCACAGGCAGCATCATGTTTGAAGAAATATTCTTTCTTTAGTACGTTGATTATAGGATGACATGGACTTATTCAAACCTAACCGTCTTGGTTGGTAGGGGATCTGAGTTAGGATTAAGCGTTTATTCTGATTTTGGTAGGTCCCGTGCCATCCACGTCTGTTTTGTAAGATTGGAAGATTGCTATTTTTTTTTCTAAAACTGCATGAAATTAAAAAGAGAAATGATTCAGTTTGTGACCACAAATCCGGTGGGCCGCTAAATTTTTAGCCATTGGATGAAGCCGATTAAGTTCGACTAAGAAATGGCTAAAATGGTTCATCCTATGGTCCTCTTTACACCCACAAATTCAAATAGACTATTATAGATGTGGAGGAGTGAAAAACTTGTACTTTTGAAGCCACCGATCAATTCTCTTAAAGAAATTAAGAGATAAAAAATGCAATGAAAACAAAGCATCATTCGTGTACATATAAAAGAATGAGGTATCGGCCTGACAAAGTCGGAAGAAAGGAGGCCTCATGATTGTGGATGGAAAAGGACCAAAGGAAAGATTAAAGGAGGCAGCCCGCAACCTCAGAAGAACGACCTGTCGTCAACGTCGCATAGTGTTTGCATTCGGCTGAATTTTGACTAGGAGTCAACCAAACTCGCTGGACTCTAGAAGGCCCCAGGCGACCAATCGCCAGCGACTGGCGACTGGTCAATGGTGTTCTGCAGATTGCGCGGAAATTGCCCAATATTCTAGATTTTGTTTCTGATTCTTCGAGATTCTTTCTTAATATGATTAGAACTCTTTCTATTACATTTTAGGGTTTAGTTTCTTCTATTTAAGGTTGCTAAAACTCGTCTTAATTTTTTTATCTTTGATTAATATTAAGATATATTGAGTTTTTTACTCTTCTTTTTCATGGATTCGAGAGCTTTCCCTCGTGGATTCGAGGAAGTCCGGTTGAAGAGTCCGGAGGCCTTATGGATTCAACGTATTTATCCGTGAGAGAGACGGTGATTGATCTCGCCCAGTCTATGCTGCGCCAAGTTGGTGTCAGAGCGAGAAAAACCCTCGGGAAGATGACTTCTAGTGACAGCAACCACAAAATTCTCACTAGCGTTGATAATGGGATTAACTATCTTGTGGAGAGAATGGAAGCTCTCCATCGAAAGAGTCGGATGGCTATGCAAGGGCTACAGGCCACTCTCAATCGGATCACGAATGCGCTTACTCTGCCCCGAGCCTCATGCGAAGTTCTACCTCCTGTAGTTGATGTACAGAATAATTCGATTGTTCGTAGGGCATTCCCGACGATAAATTGCAGGGCTAGTCTAAACAGTTTGAATTCCAGCGACGAGGAGGTCGGTGACGCTATGGGCCAATGTCCTATTTACGGAGGCGAACGTGCAGATAGTGTTGAAAGAAACTATCGAGGTAAGGCCGAACTTCCCAATTTTAATGACCTATTATGTATAGAAGAGTTCCTCGATTGGTTGGCTAAGGTAGAGCGATACTTTGAATATATGGATGTGTCAGAAGAAAAACAAGTAAGGTTGGTCACCTATAAGTTAAAATTCGGTGCCTCACATGGTGGGAACAACTTCATATTTTTCAAGCTCAACAAAATAAGGCACCCATCTGATCATGGCCTCGGATAAAGCGTCTTCTGTGGACCTGATTCCTCCCCTCAATGACTACGACCAAATTCTATTTTAGCAATATCAAAACTGTCAGCAAAGGAATCAATCCGTAGTTAAATATCTGGGAGAGTTCCAACGTTTAGGAACGCGGAACAACTTGGTAGAATCTGAGTCACAGCGAGTGGCGTGGTTCATCATCAGGTTACGTCTCACAATTCAGGATCGGGTTCAGATCATTCCGGTTTGGACCCTTGATGAAGTTGTCCTATTGGCCACTAGGGTGGAAACGTGGCTTTCAAGACCCCCTACACAATCTTACTCTGCAATAGGTCCCGCTTAAGATTCATCCCTATCCAAGGGAAAAGAACCCATTGATGATTGTCCTCAGCCCCCTGTGGTCATCGCTAGTGCACCGGGTAGTGGTCTACCGAGACCTCAACGTACAACTACAGTTGTGCCGGGCTCGAGTAAAATCCCAAACCCCTACGGTCAGCCTAGGCCTAATTATTGTTTCAAGTGTGGGCAATCGGGCTACCTATCAAACACATGTCCAAAGAGGCTGATGGCTTACCTTGCCATTACCAAGGAAGAAGCATAGGGTAATCTAAAGAATAACGATGCTGAGTAAGCTGAGTATGAGGAAGAAGGGATTGAATGGCTTTTTAGGGATTAAGGTGTGTCCCTGGTCATACGGAGACGATTGCCTATGATGAATGTGCAGGACAACCCCCAGCACCACAATCTTTTTTGCACAAGGTGCACAGTGGATGGAAAGGTCTATGACGTGATCATTGATGAGGGTAGTTGTGAAAACATTGTATCACAGGCTATGGTCGAAAACTTTAAACTTAATACTACCCCACACCCATCTACGTATATGATTGGTTGGATCTAAGAAGGAAGCACAACGATAATAACGGGTCAATGTCACGCATCTTTCTCTATTGGCAAATCCTACAGAGACCAAGTATTGTGTGACGTCGTAGACATGGACGCCTATCACATAAAATTGGGGTGATCATGACAGTTTGATCGAGACACTACTCATCGAGGGTGAGACAACACCATTATGTTTACCAAAGATGAGAGAAGAATAGTTCTCGCTTCTATGATTATGAATGAGAACTCCAAAACTTCTAAAGTTGAGGGGCAGTCTTTCCTTGCAATATGCAATGTTAGGAGAGGATCCAAACGAGTAAGAAGTTCACACGTTGTAGGAATAACATGTTGCAACAAAACCAGTGGAGACATTGCATATGGTTCGTTACCTTTGGGGGGGGGGGGGGGGGCAACATGCATTATGGCTTCTAGTGGCCACTTTTAAAACATTGGCCCCCAAATTTTGTTTTCAAAAATAGGTAATTTTGAATTTTATGCTAGAATTTATTATTTTTAGTAAGTTTTAGTTTTTGTTATTCCAAAGGGTATTTTAGAGTTTCAAGAGTCCTATGATAGCTTAAACTTTTTATTTAAGTCATGGGAAATAGTTTAGTTTGTGTTGTAGTATTTTACTATATTTTAAAAAGTTTATTATTTTAGGAAAAAGAAATATTATTTTTAAGAAGTTATGAATTTAAGACTTGGAATTCATATAATTCATATCAAGCTGCTTTTTAGACAAACTTGATTCAAACTTTTCATCAAGAAATATCAACTTTATCTTGTCTTTAGAGATTTTCCAACCTCTGTGGATTCGATGGCTATTTTTAAAAAGAAAATAGTAATCTCTTCTCTTTACTTGTTCACCCACTACATTAGTTAGAATTGGAGTGAGGTATTCCTTAGGTCACGCCATCTAATAAAAGATTTGAGCAGGTTAATATAGAGTTTGTTGTTGTCAGAGCCTCCAAAATCACTGATTTGGTGACCGGTCGAACCAATCCTTAATTTTTGGACAGAGCCTTGAAAGGGTTGCTGGACATGCTTAGACTGGTCTTGACCGGTCAGACAGAGTCTGGAAATCTCTTTTTTGAAGGCAAAACTCTCTGGACTTGTTTTGCACAGGTTCGACTGGTCGTGACCGGTCAGGTATAGTCGGGTATACGCACGGTTTTGCGCAAATTCAAGTTGCATGTTTTTATTTTGGGTTGGAGGCTTATAAAAGCACATCTTAATCCGTCTTAGAAGGATTCTAATCAATACCAAGGAGTCCTATTTCGACATTAGGGCTTGGGGGAGAGATTATAAAGTTTGAGAGTGCTTTGTTCATCTTTGGGATTTGCTTGAGGGTAAATTAACTTTGTAATCTTCTGAAATTCATAGTGGAGGTGTCGCTTTGTGCCATGGTTTTTTCCCACAAGGGTTTTTCACGTAAAATTCGTTTGTTTTTGCGTTGATTGCTTGTGTAGTTGTATGGTGATTGTTTAATCTTTTTCGATGCTTCCGCTTACCGAATTTCCAACATTTGCTACGCTCAAAAATGAACCCAGACCTATCGAATGGAGCCCCAGCACTCGACCATGGAGTCAGACCCAGCCCCTTGTGAATCCATACGGTGTGGTGTTTCCTCCCAGCGTGACACATGCACAACATCCAAGCCGTGCAAAAGGCAGGCCACGCTATAAAGATTACATAGGGTGACGATTCGGTCATCTAACAGGACACAACGTCAAAACCAATGGATGGATACCGGTATGACTAGATGTGGAGGCGTGGGCACTCAGTGAGTGGACCTGCCTGATTTTCATGTCACGTGCTATACATACTGTTGCCTAGCTTTTGAAGGGATCAGATTTTCTTACACGTGTGGTAGGTAAGCGGGAAACAAGGAGGTGGATGTTAACTATACATCCAGCAGATGCACGTGATCATTTTTTAAGAATTAATGTGGCTGGGAGCACCAACTAACGGTCCAGAGTAGTCAGGCATTTTTCCCTGTGCAATTTTATCAGTTTTGGATGGTAGCGATTAACCGAAATATGGCATACATAAAATTAAATCTAAACCGTCCAAATCATGGATAGAGCAGATCCCGATAATTGTATGGATTGAAGAATCTCAACCATCCTATATTGCCGTTGAGTTTGGACCAACAATCAATTTTTTTTAACCATCTATTTGGTGGGCACAAATTGGAGTTTAACCATCTATTTGGTGGACACATACAGCCCCGTCTTTCCAGCCAACTTGCCACGTAGATAACAAATCTCATCCGTGAAAAAGGTGGGCCACACCACCAAGATTAAGTTCTGTGAAAATCCTGCCGATCCACTCCTTAGGGAGGCCACGCCTAGTCGTTCATTGATCAGAACCATCATCTGTCCATCAATTTTGATGGTGAGAGTTGCCAGATGAGTTGATCATCCTGACTTTATCCTAAGTGTGGCCCACCTTTCCCAAGGGTTAGATGTATGTACAGGTGAGACGTTGGCAGGAAAGGTGGGGCTCTGCATTAAAATTCATGTAACGAGCTTGCATGCGAAAACCACTACTTGTGGCGGGGTTTTAGCTGTGATTTTTTAAAATACAGCAAGGGATACGTATGGTTAGCTAGCTTCTTTTTAACTAATAATGAAAAATATAGATATTTTTAAGAAATATTTTAAAATTAGGCTTTTTTCTAATCTTTAAACAAAAGTCAATGAAGCCACATGGAAAAATTCAAATTAAATATGATTTAAGTACTGTAGAAATTCTTTGAGTTGGGTCAGCCAAGTTGGGATTTTAGGGTTTAGAGCCATAGTCTGTTGGAGTTTTCAGTTTGCACAAATGGGGCCATGTTTTAATGATCCAAACCGCTGATACATGGGCCTCATGAGATACCGGAAATCCCAACATTCAAATCTTCTACCTATTTGCTATTTGCCCTTTTTTATACTTTTTTTTCTTAATTATTGTGCAGGCCCCATCAAATCAATGGTTTGGATCACCAATCTAGGGTCCTTAATTCTACACATTGGAAGCTCTACCGTACAAACATTCCATCAGAGCATTAATGTATACTGTACTAGGACTCTTCGACGGTCCAATCGATCCATCTGAATGCCTATGAGATGCAATCTTGAACGGTCCAATCGATCCATCTGAATGCCTATGAGATGCAGCCTAAATTTCAATGGCTACAGCAAAAATACCACACCAATCAGAAAATTCTAAGCATTAGAATAATGGCCCATGAATGGACGATCTATATCGCTTGAGTTGAACAAAGTAGGTCTAGTCAATGATTGAACCGTTCATCTATTTAGGCTTACAGCAGATCACTCATGATTCAAAAGAATCGCTTCCATCAAACCATCCTAAACATCTTGTTCATAGCATGGAAAATGAACGGCTATAAAAATTAAGGAACCTACATAGGAATGGTCCAATCAGTGTGATTATTGCTTGATAGACTGTGAAACATGTGAGGCACCTAATGGACCGTCCGGATCAAAATTTTAAAAGTAGGGACGGCAGGTACAGGCAAAGAAAGGTGCCTAATCCCTTTATTTATTTATTTATTTTTTTGCCGAAATTTTTAATCACAGACCAACCATAGCAATCATTCAAGTTGAAGAATTTTTAATTTATTATTAATTTTATGATTTTTAATCGGCGGTAGATTCCTAAACTTCATTGGCTAATAACAACTCCAAGTCAATATTCCATTTGCAACATAACACCAATATCGCCACCTTTCAAAAAAAGAGTACCAAAGTAGCACATATCAAGTAAGCAGACACGTGCTTCGAATTTGGACTGTTGGATTTTTTTTTGTTTCAAATGTCCATTTTTCTATTGCATCCCACCAATATTTGTAGTCCATGCATGCTATCCAACGGTGGAAAATGGGCCTTGTATGAGATTTGATGGTGGACCATTCTATCAAATAGGTTTGTTAGAATACATCTAAGCATTGCTATAAGATAAGGTGGGGCATTAGCTTTTAGATTAAGGGTCATCTTTTAATGATTCAAACCATTTCTAGGAACCCCTCACCTTAGATAATGGATAGACCGAAAAATGAAATAATAATAAAGATAAGATTGGTATATTTCAACCATTCAATCATTCAAACCAAGGCAAAGGTATTTTTGTTGTCTCTTATCCATGACGTGGCCCATCATATAAACTCATCTGGGTCATTGAAAAGGACCCCAATCCCTTTGATAAGGTACGGACGTTTCGTGTTCAAATACGCCACAATGTATTCTTAGCAAACTTCTCTATCAATACCTCGCATACACAGCATCATGGGAACTACATGCAGAGATGGTCAGATGATCGGAACCGTCCATCATTTTCTTGCTATTTAAAGAGTTAATTCTCCAAAATTCACGTTGAATATGTAAGTGTTCCCATTGATATTTTACAGTTCCGTGTGGACCATGAAATTAGCCTTTAAGTATTCAAATTCTCAAATTAATGGTCAAGATTACACTTCCAGCACGTTTAGCTAATCATGATTCATCTACACTATGATCCAGAGGATGCACGGTTCTGATCAATGGACCATGTTTGTATGTGGGCCCTAGAGGGCGCCGGACGCTGTTGAGAATGAACTCTTGCACTGCTTGGGCTCATACTAGCTAGTCAATAGCTGATATAGTAGATGTTTAGGTTGTTAGTTGAACCTTTGATACAAAATGTGTGGCAAGGGATTAGTGTGCAATGGCCCAGGTGTTGACACAGTCCCCAAACTTATATAAAGTGATAATCTGGGTGGGTCCCACATGTTTTGGCTTTGGTCTGGTGTTATTAGGTTTTAACTAGAGTTTTGGCTTCTGCCCTTTGTTTTTATTTTTAGTCGTAGTAATCACATAATTAAGGAAGTTTCGCTCAGGGTCTGTTTGGATTCACAAAGCATGGGAAAGGAAATAGTTCCTGGAGAATCTTATTTTCAAGAAATTGTGGATAAGGAAAAATTGTTTTCCTTTTTTGCTTTTCAGCAAGATTTTGACCGAAATTTTTATTTTCAAATTTGTTGTCTTGTAAAATAAAATAAAAATATTAGAAATTTTTTTTTTTGTAGTCATTAGCATATGTTAGATTAATACATGTGGCACATGTGCAATGATTGAACATGGATAGTGACACATTTGGGCTTTAATACTTGAGAAATCTATTTACCTTCCAATGTGATAAAATTCATGTTTTGGGGGTGGAAGTGGAAAGATAAATGTATTTATTTTTCACTAAAGATAGAAAGTCGAAAATGGTGTTTCCCACAATTTTCAACAAAGAAAGGCTTAACAAACAAAATAAAGTGAGTTTAATGGGAAACATCATTTCATTTCGCACGCTTTCCATGAATCCAAACAAGCCCTTAATGTTGGGAAGGAAAGAGATTAGCTCGCAGTGAAAGCGAGAAAATCAAACGATGACAATCACAATGATCAAGCAATATTCAACACATACAATAAGGTAATCCGAATTTTACATGAAAAACCCTTCTAGCTAAGACGTTAGCTAAAAGAAAGCATAAAAAACTAGAACTAGAACTAAAAGAAGAAGAAAAGTAGTTGTGGGAGGCTAGGAAGCCTCCTAGGTCTTGATTTCTTTGCTCCCCACGTTGCTAGATGACTTGGGAAGAGAGTGGATGTGACTTTTTATAGGAAAAATCTCGCACCAAGTTGGAAAGTTTTGGATTTTACAGAGTTCTTATGTAATTTGGATGCTGACCGACCGACCGGTCGGAGCTCAAAAATCCATCTATAAAAACTATCTGGATCTTTCTGTGCACTGGCCGACTTGTCTACCGGCCAGCTGGTCAGACTTGGTAAAAACAGTCCAGCAAATTCAGCTAAAAAACAATTGAAAATTTGACCTGTCTGCCCTAAGGCCGACTTGTCGGCCGGCTGGAGGTGTAACAGTAGGGTTGTTTTCTACAATTTCTGTAGTTTACTTTTCTGGCCCTGCAGCTCTACACTTTGATTTTTCTGACCATTTCGGGTCTTCAAATTGATTCCTTCAAGGTTTTTTCTCCACTTCTTTGGCTCATCAAAGCTTGGTCTCCTAATCATTCTAAATCCTTCAAATTAGCATTAAATCCATGACATCTCTCTCTTTTACCTACAAACACAAAAATAAGCATAAGTCAGTAACTTTAACAACTTAAACTATGTAATTGTGCTATGAATTGGGGTTAAAATATGCATAATTCAGGGGCTCAACAGGGCCAGTTCGTTTCCATCGATCATATGTCTAGTAACATTTCTGAACTCTCTGGACAGTTTTTCAATCCCATCGAAAAACCCTTCGACCCATAAAAGTTGGTTTTTTGATGCCATCGAAGCATGTTCGATGCCATCGACCTACATATCCAGCAACTTTATAAACTTTCTAGACAGTTCTTTAATCTCATCGAAGTTGAGTTTCAACACCATCAAAGATACTTCAATGCCATCGAAGTAACTGTTTTCTGCTCGTTTTATAGTCATTGAAGCTTCATTTATAAAAGCGAGGGACGCAATTTTTAGGCTTAAGAGAGGGATTTTAGTGCATTAAAAGCCACCATCATAGCCAACACCATTAGGCTCTAATCCTAACTCTATCAAGTCATCTTCCTTATGATTCATCATAAGAATGGAGCATTCGAAGCTCATTTAGAAGATGACCTTGTCCCTCTTGATCTCTAGAGTTTAGTACTTGATCTAAATAGTTAAATCCTTGTTCAAACTCTATAGAGTGATCCTTACGGGTGAAATTCTCTAGGCAACTACTCCTATTAGGTGTAGAGATTTAAAACCTACCTCCAATCACCTTGGACATCTTAAGAAGATCAAATGTAAGGAGATTGATCATTGAAACTGAGGCATTGGAGTATATGAATAAGTTAGTAAGATCCTAGTCGAAGTGTAAGCAAGAACACTTCGACTTCAAAGCCTTAGTAGGTCCTTACATTTGAAGTCGAAGTGTTCTTGCTTACTTAGTATAAATTGTTAGATTAAGTTAAGTAGGTGAAAAGAATTCCCCCCCTCGGACTTAGCCGTGATTTTAGTGGCCTCACAACTTCTGCAAACACATAACGTGTTAAGGTATCGTGTTAAACTACCCCATGGAATTTCAAGTGAATTTACTATGAATTAGAAGGTACAAAATATTACACAAAAGAATGACTTACCTCGGATCCCAAAGCCCCACAAAGAAATCCAAGCTAACAAAGTTAATTCTCATATGAGAAGGATAAACATAGTCAATTCCCTCACCCGGAAAACATCAAGCTTTCCCCTAGCTCTTTCTCTCACCCTAGAACTCTCTCAATCTCGCATTACACTCCAAATAGGAAATAACCAAGATTAGAAACAAATCCGCGTAAGACCTTGCGTAACCGACAACCCCGATCTTTGATTCATTAGCGTTCATATTTCAAAAGTCTATTCTGGGTATTTTCGAGTGCCCAACACCCCCTGGTATCCAACATTGAAGACATCCCCAACAGTTAAGGCCTTATTTGAATTGATGGAATCTTTTCTTTTATTGTGGAAAAGAAATTATTTTACTCAAATATGATATTTTCTACTGTTTGTAGTTATAAAAATTTATTTCTATCTCTATAGTTTTTTTCTAAAAAATGATGATTTTCATTTTTTGAAAACTAAATTAAGAAATAGAGATTTTTATATTAAGACGGAGGGATCTCACTTTTTTCTCATCGACTTGTCTAATTTTTATGAAAATTATGAATGCTATTACTTGGGATTTTTTTTAATTAATTTATTCCAATGTGTCATTTTCCTTTCTAACTATATATTTTCAATTCATTATATATGCATGTCGTGCTTTTTTTACTTCTCTAATTTCTATGTGGTCTATGTGGCTAATTACAAATGGTGTGGTGCCATAGTGATTTCATAGAGTTGGCATCTAGGTCTCTGTAATGGTAATCATGGCCATAATGGCCACCTCTATTATCTTTATAATACGAGTTGTCACGATCATTATGGTTTACGAAGATCGTAACGGGCTGTCATGGTGGATGTAACAACTGTTACATGTCTTTTTTTTCATAATGAGTCACCATTACATAATGGCCTTTACAATCTCGTAACAGTCTTGCCACATATCATAGTTGGCATGAAAACTATTAAGTGTGATCTTCTCATAGGGATGAGATTTAAGAAGTTCCATAATCTATTCATTTTATTTGTAAGATCTATAATTCATGTCAAGAGAATGTTGCACCAAGGCTCGCATGTACAGTATTTGAGCTTTCCATCAACCTAGCTACAACATTTAGATCTTCTAGACTAAAAATCAACCCATTTCATACCACATGTAGGTTACAACATATAAAATAAATGAACAAAAAAAAAAAAAAAAAAAACCTGATTTTTAACGGTGAATGATTCTTTTTACCTTTTCACCTTCAAATAATAGAAGAGTTGAAATATTTCAATCTTAGAGAGTTTTTTTTTTTCCATGATTCGATCTGACATCTGAATCCAAACACTTCACCAATCATTCAATCGGTGGGAGCAACTGGCGGTGGGTAGCTATTAGGGGTGGTAATGGGCCAAGCTAGGCCCGCTCGATCCAAAGCCGATCTTGTCATGGGCTTGGGCCAATCCAAGCTAGGCCCGCTCAATCCAAAGCCAATCTTGTCATGGGCTTTCCACAATAGGCTCAAGCATGAGCTTATAATTTTGTTGGGTGGTCCTGGGGTTACCCCAACCTGGCCAACCTAAAAATTGATAAAATTACTATTTCCCACTTGAATGTTCCAAATTTATCTGTCCATCAAGTGAACCACACATGCACAAAGAAATATGCACCTAAAGGAATGAAATCAAAGGTCTATATTCAAGATGCATGGATTCCATAGTTTGATTAAAATGGCATTTTTGTAATTTATAAGTCATGAACATGTTAAGTGGGGTTGGGCCAGGATAGGTTGGGGTAAAGTAACTTGAGCCAGCCCAACTAATAGATACAAGCCCAGTCCAGAGCAGGCCGGTGGGTTGTCCGTGGCCATCCACCAAGGTCGGTGGATCTCTAATGTGGGGCTCACTGTGATTTATTAGTCTTATATCCATGCCATCCATCCGTTTTGTCAGATCATTTTAGGGCGGGCGGGCACCAGCCAAAAATGCAGCAGATCCAAATCTCAGGTGGACCACACCACAGAAAAAAATGTTGATTGACCATTGAAAACGTCTTATGAGCCACAAAAGCTTTGGATCAAGCTGATATTTGTCTCCCTTCATCAAGGTATTTTTTTACCTTATCAAGAGGTTGGATAGCAAATAAACATTCCGGTGGCCCCATGAAGTTTTTAATTGCGGACCAATTACCACTATTTCATTTGGTGTGGTCCACCTGAAATTTAAAAATGCTGCATTTTTTTGGAATCATGCCTTAAACTAGCTGGGAAACGGATGGACGGCGTGGATATAAGACAAAGACGCTTCCCTAAATTACATGCATGTGCCAAGAATCATAGCCCAGCTTCTCTATGGACCACCCGTTTTTTTGGGCAAGAACATCGAGACAGTTGGACCCACCAAATGGATGGCCTGGATACTGCCCCTCCAGCCAGCTGATGGTTCACGCTCGTGGGCTTAGCAAATAATCCTCACCGTTAATATACAATGTCATCGACGTAGCCCGAACCTGGCCCGCCCCGACCTGATCCGACGGTTACGATGTTGTCTACTTTGTGCTAAAATACATTTTGATCTCATACCCTAAAATCTTCTTTAAAAAATGGATGGACGGCGTGGATAAAACACATAAATCATGGTGGGGCCCACATATCAGCGATGAGTAGCGACTCGGTGCTGACAGGGTCAGTATGCAATCCGCGTCCAAAACACGGCGCGCTGCTGTGGTTAGAAAAAAAAAAAAAAAAAAAGAAGAATTGCCAGCTGCTCTCCACTCACATGTCTACACGTGGCATTGGTGACATTGTGGCATGATTGTGGACCATCTTATCCATACATTAGATGGCCCACATCCATGTTACTTGGAGAAAAAGTTTCGTAGCCAAAATTTCTTGAACTACCGTGTGGTGAGATAATCAACGGTCCAGAAAATCTGGCCAACGATCCAAAGTCAGGGTCCAACTTCATCTGATGAGTGGACTGACCTGATGTTATCCGCACCGTAGAATCCATCTATTCACAGTCAGATGTATCATCTAAATATTAGGAGGGTACTGGTGCTGCGTGTAAGTTTACGCGTGCAGACAACAGAACAGATGCGCGAGAGCGATTCGCGGCGAACTTACAGGATCCGGCCCTTCATTAGGTAGGATCCATCCTGATCATTCGCTGACAAAGAAATCAATCAGGTAGAATCACCATGTGGGCCACACGTAACGAGAAAATGGATCTACTCTCGACAACATCGAGAGTAGCAGGGTGGTTGATTTGGGACCGTCCATCTTGTTGCTTGTACTATAGATGGTAAAAGGTTAAAAATAGAATAGATAAGATCATCTAGTTATTTAATCAGTGGTCTTCAAATTAACGGTGGAAAATGAACGTGGTTTTGAAATGTAAGCCTTCCAGGATGAGCCCACTGGATTTGACAGCTTTGGTTGATCAAGCACAAGTGTGGCCCACCCAACATGATGAGTTGGCTTATTGAAAACAATTTTGAAAAAGTCGCCTGTAAATGAATTTGTATTAATAGGATGGGGAGCTGATTTGGTGCGGCCTGGCCTCACTCCAAGACGGTGTGACCCTTACCATGGGCCCACCTTGAAGCATGTATCCTGTATGAGTCCGGATCTTCTGTTGAAAGCCGAGCAGAGAAACCCTACTCATGACTTATCTGATTGGTCCAGCTCAGCCTGATTGTGTCAGAGCTGAGCTGCTTGACATCGTCAGAATGAGCTGGATCAATTCAGAACAGCAGCAGCAGAGGTTCTCTGCTCGGTTTCAACAAAGGATCTGGATTCATCCTGTATCCACGCTGTCAATCATTTTAGGGAGCCGAAAAAATGAAGGTCTAAGTCTTAGATATATCATTGGAGACGCTTCACTACAGGCTGACAACACTGTTCGAATTGGATCCAGCCAAACCCAAGCCCACTACTCACCCAAACCTTATACTCTAAACCTAAGTTTAGGACCTTAAACCCTAAAACCCGAACCCCGGTCAACTCACCAAGTTAATTTGTCGAGTCAACTCACCGAATCAACCTATCTAGTCAGTCAACCCACCTACTCAATTCAAAACTCAAAACCAACCCAAGAACCAAGCCCATATGGCAAAGCCCATTTATAATCCAAAGGATCATCAAACAAGTATTAACAAAGGTAGAATCTCCACACACTTGGGAGGCTCCCTGTTTTGGCAGTAGAGCCCGTGTGGCTTATGTGGCACCAAGAGTGTTGCCTGCCACATGGCAAGTCCCCTATTTTAACAGGGGTGCCATACATGTGCTCTTCTCTTAGCAACCTTCAACCATGTGCCAACCTAAACTAACTTCGATGCTCCTCCACCTCAGCCAAAATTACAACCTATGCTATTCAAATCAACCCTTAAATCTTGTCACTGTGGTAATATCAAATTTAGACAATTCAAACTCTTTTCAACCTTGAACTTGCATTCACAAGAGACTTTCTCACCATACCCATTCACACCTTCCCATTTTCCTTCACCGAGGAGAGGAGAGAATAGTATGAAAGAGTCCAAGCCCTAACCTAGTCCAACCTTTAACCACCTGAGCTACCAAAGTTTCGGTTCTAGCTACTTGATTCGATTCTTGCGACACAGTTGTTCACCCAACAATCTAGTTCAAGATCGGTCTCAATCCAATTCTTCATAAGAAATCGTGCAACATCCATTCTCCTCCCAACCTCCTTACTTATTATACTCATTAACATGGCATCTTATACATAAGATTTGTTACCTAGTTAACTTGAGTGTGTTTTGTCAAGTTCTCCTAATCCTATCCATTAAAAACTCAAGATTGACTGGTTATTCCGCTCAGCAAGTAAGTCATGGAAAATTTATCTAGGTAGATAGGGCTTTCAATGGAGCCGGTCAAATTCGAGATCCGATTCGCTCTGAATCCATATAATGCGGATTTGGATCCAAAAATAGGCTTGATTATTTAAATGGACCGAACTTGGATCTTAAAATATGTCTGATTACTTAAATGGACTAGATTTGGATTCATAGCAACATATTCGAGTTCGATCCGAATTCGATCCAAATCCAACTCATTGTCACCTTACTGTATATGTTATATTCATGCTAGCCATCCGTTTTCTAGATTATTTTAAGCCATGTCTCAAAACTTAGACATGCCCAGTCTCAGGTCAACCATATCACAGTAAATAGTAGGGATTTGCATAATTTTGCTACCTAAATTATATATTTTATATTATATATTTTTTTAGATTTGTAATGGGGTGGATTCGGACTTAGATCTAACCTGAATTCGATGGTTATATGGATTTTGGATCAGAAATGGATCTAACTACTTATAAATGGGTCGGATATGGATATCACCTTTTGGATCTGAATCTGATTTAAATCCATCTACAGATATTCAAACTTGGAGCCTAGATCCAACCCATTGAGAGCCCTATAGGTAGAGACATTGCTTGGCAACGATGGCACATTTACACATTAAACAAACTTGTCATATCACATCGCGTTGCATCGCATCACATCACACAATATAGCATTTTTCACCAAGTCAACTCGAGTGTATGCACTGCAGCTTGTCGAGTCATCGGATCTTGTCCATAAAAAATTGAGTCGGCTGGTTATTCCGCTCAATAAGCGAATGAGTTAGGGCAAATTTATCTAACTTGAGACACTACTTGACAATGATGGTGTATTAAATACGACATTTTACACACATTGCATACATAATGCTCAAGAACTAATCTTCAACAATTTAATTGACCCTGCGAAGTAGAGACCGTATATTTGTACAAAAGAATGGGTGCCTAACACCTTCCCCTCTCTGTAACCGCAGTCCCTTTACCTGAAATTTTCAGTCATAAATTAAGGAGTCATTTTTAAGATCAAGAGCCATCAGGTTCCTCTCCTAAACATTTATATAAGGTCATTGTACAATCAGAGTAATTGGTTAGTAGTAACACTCCAGTCAAATTTATCAATAACGCATACCCCCTCTTTTTCATCAAGCAAGAAAGTGCTGCATCAACACAATTCCTCCTTGGGAATCCATCATCCATAGCTATAATACACGAAAAAATGGTGATTGAACACCCAACCATTAAAAATTCTTAGCATCAACGTTTCATATTGTTTATTTTGCATCCAATTTATTGATAAAGTCGCACAAATCTGATTTAAGGGACAAAAAATAACAGCTTGATCCAAAACTTGTGTGGTCATTAAGGTCAAGCGTCACTATTTCCTATGATATGGCATGGTCCACCTGACAATTGGATCTACTTATTTTGGGGTTCATGCTCTAAATTGATATGGAAAAACGTATGACAGTATGTATATAGAATATATACATCAAAGTCGGCCTCACGGTAAAGAGGGTGCGGTCTTAAAGTGGTTCGGGGCACTTCTCCAGTTTAATTGGGTTACCATATCTCAGAGTGCCTGAGTATCAACCATCACACTGCCAGAGTATTAAATAACTCGAAAGCGGATTACATCCTGCCCGGCCTTGACCATAATCTGTCCAGGCAGGGCCTCTTTGAGGCCCACCGTAATGTATGGGATTTATCCACACCGTCTATACATTTTTCCAGATCATTTGAAGTCATGAAGCGAAAATTTACGCAGATCTACAGCTCAAGTGGACCACACCACAGGAAGCAGCGATGATAATGACACCGACGGTTGAAACCTTCGTAGGATGTTTATTTGCAATCCAACCTGTTCATAAGGTCACATAGACCTGGATGAAGGGTAAAAAAGCAATTATCAGATTGATCCAATGTAGCCCCAAAAACTTTTCAACGGTCGGTTCTTAATCCCCACCGTGTGGTGTACTTGAGCTCTGGAACTGTCTCAATTTTTTTCTTGCACCGGAAAATGATATGATAAAATGTATGGACGGAGTGGATTATATGCATACATCAAGGTGGGCCCCACAGATCCCTGCCTGTGCTCCACCTTCTCGAAGCCGTTGAAAGTCAAAGGAAGAAACGACGAACGCGGGAGCATTGACAACTTTCCTGAAAGAAATTTATCCCTTCCAACGGAGGACTCGTTAGGCTTCTAGCAGACGCAGTAAGCGCACCGTCATATCCTGCGCACCCTCTCTCTCTCTCTCTCTCTCTCTCCCAGCCCGGGCTAATCTAACATGTCGGAAGAAGCGATCCTACAAAGGCTCGGGGACTCCACGCGGTACGCGGTCGAGGAGCAGATCCGCACCCTCCAAACCATCCTCGACCACAACGGCGGCGCACGTTATCTCGCATCCCATTTCCAGGGCTACAACGGCCCCCTCAACGCCGACTCCTTCAGGCGTTTCGTCCCCATCTCTTCCTACGATGATTATGTGGGCCCCATCCAAGCTCTGGCTGACGGTGACGATCGGCCCATCCTGTCCGTCGATCCCCTCATCTGCTTCTTCTACAGGTAACCCACATAACGACAATAACGTCTCCTTCGATTATGTCTTCGTTATAACACCATCTCCACCGTACACGTGGGGCCCACGGTTCAAAATATTCACACCAATGGGATGATCCTAGTTCTCACTTTTCTTGCGTTTGTGCTTGATGAATGTCGACAGTTGATATTTTCTGTTCTCCATCGTTGATTTATAGGGTGCTGATTCGATTTCTATGATGGCCCGATTGGTGTTGAATTTGAACCGTAGGTTGCTCAGATTGGGTTCCACTAGATGGACGGTTCAGATTGATACATGCCCTGCAAAATCGTGGCTGCTGGAGATTCATGATTTTCAAATGTTCATAGTCCTATTGCAATCTTGGGCCCTGTTTGGTTGTCACTTAAAAATGATTTCATCTAATTACAATTAACAGTCAATTACGAATTACAGATAATATTTTAGGGTGCGTTTGGTTGAACCCAATATCACGAAATTTCATGATATTCAATCTGCTTTAGCGTAAAATGTGCAAAATATCATGATATATTGTGCAACCAAACACTCCCATATCAACAGAGTGTTTTTTTTTTTGGGGATGTTTTCATATAATCCACGATGGAAATTCGACGTTTACTGTGAAAAAAGTCAGAATTACACGTCACTGTAGGTTGGGCATGCAAAGTTTCGATGGGCCCACGGTGATGTATGTGTTTGATCGAGGCCGTCCATCCATTTCATCGCAGGGTGTGAGCCCAAATTTGAAGCAGATTAAAGTGCAGATGGACCACACAACCGGAAACAGTGGTGATTGAACGGCTATCGTTGAAAACTTCTTGAGGGCCATTGAAGTCTTGGATCAAGCTGATATTTGTACTGTCCCTTCATCCTAGTCTGTGTGACCTTATGAACGGGTTGGATGACAAATAAACATCACTGTAGGTCTTAGGAAGGTTTCAACGGTGGATGTCGTATATCTCCTGTGTTTATTGTGGTGCGGTCCACCTACGCATCAGATCATCTTCATTTTTGGCTCATGGCCTAAAATGAGCGAGTAAAACGGTTTGACAGAGTCCATCAGAACCATTCATCACGGTGGGCCCCAGGAATGTTTACACGATCGAGGAGCACGAGGATACCAACCGTGGTCTGCATGATCCTCGTGAGGAGATATTGTGTGGAATGTAGGGTAAGTTTGGTGGGGCCCATTGAAATCTGCTTTCACCATCCACTCCGTCCAAAACATAGATGAGCCATACAAGTGTTGAAAATGTAGGTGGGCCACATGAAGGCTGGGGAGACAAATACAAAAGCTCTATCTCAAGTGGGACCACACAACACAAAACAGTGGGGATTAAATGCCCACTGTTGAAACATTCGTTCGGCCAGAGACGTTTCATGCTAAATAACACATGGGCCCAGTAGCGAAATTCTGTGGGGCCCACGAAGATGTATGTGGCATGTTGTCAGTCACGTCACCAAGTTCTGTGGGCCCACCAAGATGTATGTGTTGTATCCACACCGTTTATTCATTTGGAGACATTTCTTCAAAGCATGAGCCTAAAAACAAGGCAGATCCAAAGCTCAAGTGGACCCAACATAGAACAGTGGGGACAGTGATGAGGCCAACCGTTGAAATCTTCCTGAGGCCCACCATGATGTTTATTTGAGATCCAACCTGTTCATAAGATAACACAGACATGGGCGAAGGGAAAACACAAATATCAGCTTGATCGAAAACTTGTGGCCCCCCGAGAAGTTTTTAATTGTAGGCATTCAATCCCCACTGTTTTCTGTAGGGTCCACTTGAGTTTTGAATTGCCTCATTTTTTGGCTCATTCCTTAAAATGATCTCTCCAAAATAGATGGACAGCATGGATACAATACACGATTTTGGGTCTCATTCATGAGCCAAAAATGTCGGTTTTGCCAGCTCATTCATGAGCCAAAAATGTCGCTGAAGTGAGGCCATACTACAAGAAAACCAAAACCGTGGGAATGAAAGACTTGGCACATTTTTGGGCCAGAGAGGTTTCCTGCCAATCCAGGACGTCCATCTGTTTTGCCAGCTCAGTTCAGGGCATGGGCTGAAAACGAGGCAGATCTAAAGTTCAAGTGAGCCACACAACATAAAACATTGAAGGTTGTATGCCCTCTGTTGAAACATTTGTGGGGCACAGAAGATCTGGATCAGGCTATCATTATTATTTTTTCTTTCAGTTAATTCCAGTGGGAATGACCTTATAAATGGTTGGGCTGCTTTATGAACGGTTTGGATGGCATATAAATATCAGGGTGGAGCCCAGAAAGGTTTGAAGGATAGGCAGCTCCCTGTCCACTGTTTCAGGTCCTGTTGCTGACTTGACCTTTAGATTCCCCTGCTTTTTCTTCTCATCTCATAATATTGACCGCCAAAACGGATGGACGGCGTGGACTTCACACAAACATTATAACATTATAGTGGGGTCAGCGTACATCAAGTCACTCAAGCGTAGGTTTGGTGCAGTGATTAGCTCTAGCTATGGCATCTAAAGAGAGCTATAAGTAGACACCGAGCAGAATTGAATCGAGGTTGGACAGCTTAGCTTGGCTCGGCTCGATCAGCGCACTATTCAAGCTTGAGTTCAGCTCGACTTGGTCCTCAAGCTAGGCAGGCCAGCTCGGCTCGGTTTGGTCATAGTTCTAGCAAGCTATAGCCGAGTTTGAGCTTAGTTCGAGCTCTACCTTCCGAACCTAGTTCGATAGGCAAGAGGCGGATGGGTGAGATCGGGTAGAGGCGGACAGTTGGGCAAGGCCAAGGGGGCCAAAGTGGATGGGCCACGAGAGAGAAAGAGAGAGGCGACTGGAGTGGTCGAGACGCTAGATGGGCGAGGCAAATAGGTGACTCGTTTGGTCATCGAGTGTAAAGGAGGGGCGAACGAAAATGTTTTGGTTGAGGTGAAAATCTAAAAGAGGCATTCATCTTAAGTCGGTTTTATTATTATTATTATTTATTTATTTATTAGAAACGGGCGAAGCTGAATCGAACTCCGAACTGAGCAAAATCGAGCCAGGGCAAGCTGGAGCTCAGCTTGAAAATCGTTCAAACTTAAAAAATGGCTTGACTCGGCATGAACCGAGTGTTGTCGAGTTGAGCTGGTTGGCTCGGATCCTGTCAAGCTCTAGCTGTCAGTGTCCTGGGTTCGGAACCTAGTTGGGGTCCAGTACCATGATGTTTGTGAAACATTCACACTGTACATCCGTTTTGCCATCTCATTTCAGGGCATGAGCCCAAAATTGAGACAGATCTAATGCTCAAAGTAGACCACACCATGGGAAAGAGGAGATAATGACACCACCTGTTGAAGCCTTCCTATGGCCCACCATAATGTTTATTTTCCATCCAACATATTCATAAGGTCAGGCAGACGTGGATGGAGGGAAAACAAAAATATCAACTTACCCAAAACTTCTTTGGCGCCGTGAACTTTTCAATGGTAGACATTCAATTACCACTGTTTTGTGTAGTGTGGTGCACCTGCACTTCAGTTTTGCTTCATTTCTGGGCTCATGGCTAAAATGAGGTAGCAAAATTGATGGATGGCGTGGATCAAACACATAATCCAGTAGCGCTGTGAGACCCACATCGATGACCGTGCGACATCCACTCCATCCATCCATTTGGCCATATCATCTTAGGGAATGACTCCAAAAGTGAGGTAGATTTAAGATTTAAGTGGGCCACGCTATGTGAAACAGTGGGAATTCAATCCTCATCATTGATCCCAGGGAAATTGTTCTTCTAATGGATGTTTACAAAGAGAATTGTTTCTTGAGAAGTCAATTCTGCCGAACCAATAACAAACAGTCCCTAAAAGGTCCCTAAAAGATGAACACATTTCTCTGTGGAAGCCAAAACAGGGCCTTATGTAGGAATTAGGAATGGATTCTTGATGTTTGAAGGATTTTCTATCAGCAGTTGTATGAATTATGAAAACTGTTGGGTCCTTGCCATCTTTATCAGAAACCCAATTCAAATAATCTGCTAATTCTGTTGAATTTATCAGTTCAGGAACGAATTCTTCAAAGCCGAAGCTGATACCGTATTTCGAATCGAAGCCCGGGAGAGAAGCATCCAATCTGGCCCACCAGGCCAGTGCTGCACTTGTTAGAAGGTAATCAATCTATTGAAGAAGAGTCACTGTATGATCATCCAGACCAGTGATCTGATGGTCCTTACCTTGGATAGACAGTTGTTAACCATTTGATTGTTGTCCTGCAAATCAATGGCGAAGAAAGGAATGAAAACGAGGGTCCTCATTGGGATTTTTACATAATTCAATCCACCCACAGTCGGGGCTAATAAAATCAGCTACCTTGATCACCAAACCACTGGCCCCACTCGTATAAACTGAAATTCAAAGATCATATAGTCTGTCCTTCTGATTGATCGAGTCGATCTGAGTCGTTCATTAGTTCTGTATTTCTTCAGGTTGTTTCCTCCCAGACCATCCAAGAATAAAGTCCTCTGGTTTCTGTACACCGGGAAAGTTACAGAGACCGAAGGCGGTATCAAAGCAATGGCAGCCTCTGCATTTCCCTTCCACAACAACAGCCAAAGCCGGTCGCAGCTGCTTTCAATGTGCATTGGCCCTGTCGAAGTTCTTCTTGGATCCGACACTCATCAACAGACATACTGTCACCTTCTCTGCGGCCTGCGCTACTCGAATTCTATAGACTGTATACGGGCTCCATATGTTGCGGCCCTTATACAGGCATTCCACCTTCTAGAATCCAACTGGAGGCAGCTCTGTGAAGACATCGAATACGGATTGGTTAGTTCAGAGATAACAGATGTTACAATGAGGGATGCCATCATGGAGTTCCTCGGCGGGCCCCGAACCGGAGATAGCGGAGAGGATCCGATCAGTTTGTGAAGTAGGTGAGTGGGGCGGGGTCCTGATCAAGCTGTGGCCTGAACTGCGTTACATTTCATGTGTCACGACGGGAAGCATGGAGCAGTACTATACCAAGCTCAAATACTACTGCTGGCGATAGTGTAATGCTATTGGGTGGTGACTACTTCGCCTCCGAATGCAGCATCGCTATCAACATGGAACGGTTGAATCCGCCACAGCATACGAAATTCGTCATGCTCCCAACAGCGGCTTACTTTGAATTCCTCCCATTTGATGTTGGTGCAGGTGTTTGTACTGATGCAGCTGTGGATTTCTCCGGCGTTGAGGTTGGGAAGATGTATGAGGTTGTCACAACTACTTACAGAGGGTTGTATCGATACCGTCTCGGCGACATTGTTAAAATCGTTGGTTTCTATAATTCGTCTCCAGAAGTGGAGTATGTGATGCGGGCGCCAAAGGCTTCTGGAGAGGTTTTGACTGAGAAGAGCTTGATCTCCGCCGTGGAAAGATTGCGACGCATGCTTAGAGATGAAGCTAAGGTGGAGATTGTGGAATTTGCGAGCTTCGTAGACTTGGAATTGAGCCCAAAACATGTGGTGATTTTCATTGAAGCGAACAAGGAGTTTGACGAATCGAATGGTTTTTCTTCAAAGGTGTTGCTTGTTCTTAGAAGATTGTTTAGGGAGTATTTATAAGGTGCAGAGGAAGAACAGAGATGTTGGGCCTTTGGAGATATCTGTTGTCAAGCCAGGAAGTTTCTATGAACTGTTTCAGGTGGCAGTGGAGAATGGAGCTCCCGCCAATCAATACAAGCCACCAAAGATTCTTAGAAACCGTACGATCATAGATTTGTTGAAAAGGTCTGTGATTGTGACTGTCTATCAGGATTCTTTGGATATCCTGTAATTGTATGTATATGAGCTCATATCTGGGATCACCATGCTCAACCCAAAAAAAGAAGATGAAAGAGTCATGCTTGTTTGATCCTTTCTGCTGACCTGATGAATGAGAGCAGTCGGTTGCTTTCAAATCATCAGACCAGGTGAGGAATAGTATGGTGAAATGTTGCCAGTGCAGTATAGTCTTCCTCCTTACACCTAAGCACCTCAATGGTATTGCTGTTTTGAAAGCAAGGGCCTGGTTGGGGACCAAGACTCTTTAAATAGAATAGTTTTCTATATACTCTCTTTAAATGAAATAGTTTTATATATATATATATATATATATATATAGAGAGAGAGAGAGAGAGAGAGAGAGAGAGAGAGAGATATGCACCACAGCTCCATGAAAACTGCATATTGGGCTGCTCAAATAATCGATTCATTCCATCCTTGTTGACCAAGTACACTTGTTGCATGTGGTCTACCACTTTAAAAGAAAATGCTAACATTCTTCCACTTCTATAACATGCAACATTTTGATTATTGTGGGTCAGGGATTATAGTATGTATTTTATGAGCTCAATCCTTAACTAGATATCTATAATGAAATCATGAGTAGTATCCTGTATAATCCAATATATTAATATTGTTGTTATGGACCATGACAATTATCACTATATTGATTGAAGTGGAACCAGGCATGATCACAAATACGACAACCCTAGTTATATGGATTCCATTTTGGTACGTGCTTGAGTGGTACCTTTTGAGAGGCCTTCTTGATGGCAAGACCGGAGAGGTGCTCCCTACTGGGCCCGATTGGTTCCTACGTGGCTTGAGTGCTCATGGTATGCAAGAATGCCATTGGTGGTTTGTGCTCTTGGCTTATAAAATTAAAATGTGGAAGAAAGTAAGGAAAATATAAGGAAGTAAAAAAGTAAATAAACTAGGACTATGAAATCCCTAAAAATATTAAAATCCCATGTTTCAAGTGGGGCTTGGCATGTGGTTGATATCCTGGAGGAGTTGCCCACTCGTGGGTATGTATTCTAGGATGGTGAGCGGTTTTTGAATGATGTTTGGTGAGTTTTGGAGTTTTCACTAGCCAAGAACCTCAAAATCTAAGGCGGGCTAGGTACCATAGCACCACGATGAGCTAGATGTCAAGAACACTACGGATTCAATGACTCTTGCATATGGTTTACAATTGTACATTTCAGGCAAGGGCTTGTAGATTTCAGGCAAGGGCCTGCATGACGGAAGAAGGGGTTATGCATCTTTCTCCGTTGGAACAAATGTAAGGTCTTTACTTTGTGGGATTTGAAAATTTTAGAGACTTGCATTCTAAAGATTATTGCTTCAAAAAAAAAAAAAAAAAAAGAGGAAAGAATCCAAAAATAGGATTAATTTTCAATTCTTGATTTGCCAAAATCCAAGAACAACAAGGGATAGAGCATACGTAATGCGGAGTCAATAAGTAAAAGAAAAGATGAACAAATGTACCACAAGGAGTGCATGATTTGTCAGCGTAAGAAATGTGAATAAAGAAAAATAAAGAAAACAATAAAAGAGAACCACACTAATTAATTGTGGGCGTTGTAGATGTGAGTGGAGAAAGAACCCTAACACCCTTTAATAAAAAAAGTTGATGAAAGCTATTAGATCTTGACCCTACTTCATGAGATTTAGAAATTGTAAGGCTAAATTTTTTTCGGAAAGATCCAAACCATTTATTCATGCACTCGTGCACCTAAGTAATCATCCAACCGCCCAAATTGATCTTTCAACCATTCATCATGCAAGTATTTGTCCATCCATGCATTTATATGACCATTTAACCGTTTAGATCATCCAATTAGTGAGGATTCACCTGTTAGATCATTGATCCATGCATCAATTAGCTAATCCAATCGTTCATTTTAGCAAATCCACCTATTAGATCATTGATCCATGCACAAATTGATCTTTCGACCGTTCATCATGCAAGTATTTGTCCATCCATGCATTTATATTACCATTTAACCGTTAGATCATCCAATTAGTGAGGATCCACCTGTTAGATCATTGATCCATGCATCAATTAGCTAATCCAATCGTTCATTTTACCATCCAACTGTTAGATTGCTTGATTATACTATTGCATATGTATATACGATCATCCAACCATTGATCATGTCATTTATGAACATCTAACCATTAGATCATCTATCTAATTGTTGATCTAATTGTTAGTTCACCTACTTTTGCATACAGGAAACCATTCAACCACTCATTTACTTAGTAACTGTTTGTTTATTCAATTATTTGGAAATCCATCCATTGGATCTTCCATCGAACTACTTATTTTTATCAACTAAATATGAAGATGATCATCAGGACCATTCAATTTTCTAAAAATGTGTCCATGCATCACAATCTACACACACATACATCAATTGTATACCTTACATGCGCTACCCTATTGTGCCATACGGATACATATCCCACACGTGTGCATGTGCACCTCAAGTGCAAAAAGCCCCACACCTCTCTCCCTTCACCTTCACACTACCCACTCCACTCCCTCATCTCCTCCCTTTGTTCCTAGCCACCTAGACCGTGCTGTGCATCAGATACAGGGATCTGGAGGGATCAAGAAGGATGGATGACTTACTTGATTGGATCATCTATCTCTCCAGTCTGGATCTTCTGCACCTTGAACTGCTATATGGAAAACTGGAGATGAGGAATTCATTTTTTGAGTATTTCGGTTTGGTGACCCAACATTCCTTTCATATTTATTGATAGATAGATATTGCAGGTGTTTAAAACCCATCACAATATTGTAATCCTCCTGCTCCACATGGCTTAGCTAGATAGAGTCTATGTTCTACTACAATACTTCAATAGTGTAGTTTAGACACACCACCCTTTCTATGACAATGTTACCTAGGGTCCATGCGCAGAGAGGTGGACACCCTTCTTGGGAATGAATGAGGCACCTTGATGTATATGTTATATACACACTTGCCATTTGATTTTTTAGATTATTTTAAGGCCACTTTACAAAAATGAGATATATCCCACTCTCAGGTCGACCATACCACAATAAACGGTGGGATTTGCACCATTTTGCTGTTAAATTAAATATATTATTTTAGATTTGTGATTTGGCAGATTTGGACCTAGATTCGACCTGAATCCGATGGTTACATGGATTTTTGGATTGGAAATGGGATCTGGCTATTTACAAGTGGATTGGATATCAATATCACCTTTTGGATCCAAGTCGGATTCGAATCTGATCCAAATTCGATTATAAATTTTCGAACTTGGAGCTGGATCCAACTAGGGTCCGATCCAGATCTGACCCATTGAGAGCCTTAGGTCAAGTTCAGGTCAAGGCTATTTCAACACCGAGTTGGATCAGGTCAGCCCTAACTCAGTCTGACTCGACTCGATGCCCAACTCTACTTCCATGTGGTATGGTTGGAGCCGATCAAAAGGAGTACCGGATTATAACTGTTTGGAATCTTAATTGCATATAAAACTCACATTAGGCGATGCATTATAAAGTACCGGGAGAATAGATATTCAATTAATTGGGGCCTTCAATTGAATTACTTAGGACGAAGATGGGCCCAAATAATCAATCCTGGAGTGGATCGACCACGTCATCATGACTCCTCTTGTGGGTGGTAGTCATGACACGCAGATAATTCTTTTGAATACTGAAGTTAGGCAATACCAATTATATAAATCTGAGACACTCATCACCTGTGGGTAAAATGGATCTCTCAAATTTACACCACTAGCATTGTCTACTCCACACCGTTTATGGCCTTGCCAAATAGTGATCCCCTGTGTTTTTGTCATCGTCCGCAATGATCACAAACATAACTATATGCAATCCTACCATTGTATCCCAATATAGAGAGGAAAAATTTTGTAAATCCTTCATCGATTGAGGTCACTGTGGTGGCCAACACAATCGGATCCAGTTCTACTAACTTAGACTACAGGATTGCAGATATAATCTTGCCCTCGGTGGATTATCTATCAAAAAGTCCGAATTCGCCCAGTAAGTAGCTGGCATCAGTCGTTGAAATATAGGAGATCTAAAAGGAAACAGATAGTTAAGTTTCTCTCTCCCCATTTCTTTTAGATCAACAATCCTCCTAGATCCTGAAGTATGGGTAATGAGCCGACAAATGAGCCAAATCGAGACTCTTTATGATCTGAACATCATCAATGAGCATCTTTCTGGCCCTTAACATTCACATGATGGACGATCCAGATGCTTAATCATTCATTTTGATGAACTAAACACTCATTGTTAGCGGAATAGATGATCCATACCAAAATTAAATACCCACGAATGCAGCAAAAGGGAAGCCTTAAATAAAAATAAAGGTCAAGGCTCCACAATGGGCATCAAAATAGCCCCATTTAATCAGGGTATGGGTCCAAGATATGAGCTCTCATCTGATTAGCTACTAGACCTTAATTGTGCCCATAATTTGAATGAAGTGGGCCCACGAGGAGGCCACAAGAATGAATTTGATTCAGTTGATTCTTTTATCTGTATATGTGGAGTGATTATGTTTCCCCTTCATTACAGAAGCACACATGGCCTGAGAGGCCCCTTTCTTGCAATTTGATGTAGGTGGGTGGTTTCTACGGAGGGGAAGATGAGATCAGGGCATTGAGATTGTGGCGCCCTGCATATCAGTCCCTGACCGTCAAGAGCAATGGGAAAGAAGAACCATGAGAATTCATTGAATTCGGGTATGGTTCTCCTAGTTTCTGTCACTGGAAATTGCTTCTTGATGAAAATTTTCATCTTCTTTGTTCAATTTCGACTTCAGCCTTGATAATTGTTCTTGGGTTCTTATGAATTCGGGTATGATTCTCCTTTTTTTTCTAACATGAACCAGCTTGTATGGTTCTGCTTTCAAGCTACTTCAGTTGATGCCTCATCTATAGATACTATTTTTCCATTGGAATTCCAGCTTGTTGTGTTGGAATTACTTGATTTTATCTTGTTTATGTGCAAAAATCTTAAAGCTAATTCATATTTGCAGGTTGATGCTCCCATTATTTGGTTTCAGACCGGCATGGAAAATGGCATTTGCCTGTTTTAGATTCTCCTTCATTCATGCGAGGCATATTCAAATGAGAGTAAAGAGGTAAGTGATCATGTTCAAATCCTTGACCCTATTTGTTCTACATGCCAACAAAAATTTGTTGACTTGTACTTAATAAGCCTTGCTGGAATGCATTTGTTTTCACAGGTTTGTAAGATAAGGCTTCATTTTTGGACTCGATTTGGTTTGTAGTCTCTGTAGGCTATTGAAAGAACTAAAAAACAGTGACGACTTCGAACCTATTTAACTTGTAAATAAGCATTTCATTTATGTTGATTAAAAGTAATGGTATTTGTATTTGATAGTCGTGGTGCCCCTTGCAAAATTGTCAAATCCTTAAATTAGTTGAATCCACAGTCATCCTCTGCTCATCCCTTGTTCAATTGTTGATCTATATGGTCATTTATCATGCGCGAAGATTCAAAGGGTATGGCCCATCCTATGTTAACATTAGATCTCAAATGTGTTTGTGAGTATTCGGACAAGGGATCGAAGTGTGTATGGGCTTAGAAAATTTCTTGATTTCAATACTGTGTTTAGTTAATTCATCCTTGCAGGCTTATTAAGGTGTGGGAGCGTCCATACACGTGCTCGCAACAAAGCATGGCTCGATTAATGCTTGCATGAATGGAAAGAATCAGGTTTCAATACTGTTTTATTAGGCAGATTGTAGGCAGGTTCGTTTCCTAGAACACAGTTCTATTGGGGATTATGATACTGAATATTTCTTGATCATTCTGTTTATGGAATACTAATCTTATCTTGTCTGTCACATGAACAAACCTCGAAGGAATAGACTTCTCAAGAAAGCCTATGAATTATCTATTCTCTGTGATGCTGAAGTAGCCCTCATTGTCTTCTCAAGCCACGGCCGTCTCTATGAATACTCCAACAATAGATATTTCCTTCTCTCTCTACCCATTTCCTTTGATTTTTTTCCCATTGCAGAAATGACTTGATTTAAGCAATTCGTTTTGAGAAAAAAGAAGTAACCCATTTGCCCAATTCATCTTTTTCTTTCTCTAAATGAAAAAATAAAATAAAATAAAGGTTTGGATTATTTTGGAGTGATTGTTTTTTGTGGGTTTCTTCTCTTTTGCATCTTTATCCATTATTTGTTCTTTTGCAGTGCTAGTCTAACTCAGGGATGGTTTCAAAACGTTTGCTTTGGGTAGGTCAACAAGACGACCTTTGTATGGTGCACAAAAACTGGACATGTGTCATGGAAATTCGGTGATCCTGACTGTTGATTTGGTTCGTCTTTTGGTGGATTCTCCTAAAGTAGCATGGAGTGTCAATCTTACCTGTCTGATAGGGGGACTTCTCCCCTTCAATGTCTACCCATTTCCAATGTTTTCTACCGTCCATTTGTAGGTCCCTGATTGGATGGTTTAGACTCAGATCAATGGAATTTTTCTACCAGCCCATTTCATAGGAGGGCCACAAAGTGAATGCACAGATCACAAAGTGCTGTGTGAATTCAGGGGACTGAAATCGCTGACCTTATTCAGGTAATTTCAATTGTTTCCCTTCTCATCTCCAACTCTTTGATCTAAATTTCATTTCCTAACAGAATATCATCAGCCATGTTCAATCTTTTGTAGTGCAGAAATATCTTACAGGCAATATCTGTTTTGAATTCAGGGTGGTTTGACTTCATTACTGCAAGGTATAGAGAAATTCGATTCTTCAAAGGGGTTCAAAATATCAACCTATGTATACTGGTGGATATGGCAGGTGATAAAAAGCGTTTCCTCTGTCATAATTTGTTTCTTCCATCCATGTCATGGAAAATTGATTTGCACCTAACTTGGTATTTGAGCTGTTGTGGGTTCTATGGAATATTTAGCTATACTCATTTTAGAAAGTAAACTAAGGCTCTGTTTGGTTGCCACTTAAAAATGATTTCACCATGTTTTAGTTAGCAATAATTTTGTATTAGAGATTTTGGTAAGGATTAAAAAATAATCTTAATAACCCATAACTTATCTAAATTACGATGAATCTCTAATATTTCGTTTCTTCAATTCAAGTGCTTTTAATTTTAGGAAATCATTGCTTCAAATTTGAAGCTTTTTCATTGTCTTTCAGCAATATTAGTTGTCTGCATAAGAATTTTCATGATATATTTTTGTCAGTTATGGTAAAATACTCTAAATGTTGTTTGGCGTTGTTGCAGAAAGGAGGACCTTACTTGGCTATAGCTTTATACTTTTACCAAATTATTTGAGGTTGTTTGTTCCCTCAGTTGTTCGCTCCATTATTGATTTTCAATAATGGTGTTTTATGTAAGTTGACAGAGATCTCTATGCATCTATTTACATTTTTCATCTTCTTATCATATATTGGCTAATCGATTAGCACACTAGATTGGGGCCCAACATGATGTTTGTGAGAAATCCACCCCTGCCATCCATTTTGTGAGCTCATTTTAAAATGTGCAACAAAAAATGAGCCGGATCCAAGACTCAAGTGGGCTGAAAACGTGAGGATTGAACTGTCCACAATTGAAATATTCATGAGGCCACAGAAGTTTTGAATCAGGCTAATATTTGTGTTTTCAATTCATCCCGATAGGAATGACATTGTGAACAGGTATGCATGACATATAAACATCATTGTAGATCCCAGGGATATATTATTTTATATATTTTTTAGATTTATAATGTGGTGGATTCGGACCTAAATCGGACTTGAATCTGATGGCTATATGAATTTTTGGATCGGAAATGGATTTGACTATTTGTAAGTGGATCGAATATGGATATCACATTTTGGATCCCAGTTGAATCTAAATTTGATCTGAATTCGGCTACATATTTCCGACTTGAAATGTATCCATCAAGATCCAACCCATTGAGAGCCCTATCATTAAGACGCCCACTTCTTAGAGAGACCTCGCATGTGTATAAGATAACTTTCCACATTTGGTTATTTTTTGGGCACCATCATGATGTGAATGGGTGATCCACTCTGACCATTAAATGTGAAATACTAGGCAATGCCAATTGTTAAAACGTCATAGTGATTAGTGATTCAAGTAGGTCACGCCAAGTTAAAAAGTTTGCAAGGTGAGTGTTTTCTTGTATATTTTTTTTAATCGCGTGGTCCACCTGAAACGGGAATGGAGCTTATTTTTGGGCCTTAGTCCTAAAGTGGGGTGTGACACCTGGTGGTCCGGGTGTATTTGACATAAACACCAATGTTGGGGTAAGCAAGAAATATTTTTCAAGCGTGAAGAACTTTTTTCCCCGTCGAAAAGCGGCTAAAATTTAAATTTTGAAATGGATTTTAACACCCTATCAGGCGGGTCAGGCCGATCAGTTTTTGGCCATCTTAGTACCAGTGTTCAAAATATCGGTATCGCGTTACGTATCGCACCCTTAGGATATGGATACGTATCGGTTATCGCATAGGATATATCGGTTGTATCGCATAATGTATCGTTGTTGGCGGAAACATGGGCAAACATTGAAAAATTGGTCAAATTTTTCAATGAAACTTCGGTGGTTATTAAAAAAGACATTAATGCACACTAAGAAGTCAAAACATTACAAAAAACAAGTGCACATAATAGGTTTTCTTTATATGGGGTCGTAATCTATGTGTTGTCTAGCTGAATAATTGCAATTATATTCAAAGTCTTTCATATAATTTATAAATGTAAGAAGACGTGGAAACACAAGTGATATTTTTAAAAGCACAAGAAGAATCACTAGATCAAGTTACATACATGTTTGATTTTATGTTTGAACACAAAGATTGAAACCAATTTACGAGAAAATGAAAAAATTTATTTTTTTTTCAATTTTCCGCAACTCGGACCATCTCCTCCAAATCTTGGAACCGAAGCTCCCAATTCATTATTTTTCATGCAAAACATGAAAAGTCATAGATTTGTAAGAAATTGACACTGATTTAACATGATTTACAAAAAAAAAAAAAAAAGGGATCGAAAATGGTCATTGGATCGAGCATGTGGGATATATCGCACTACTTTTGCGTTTCGTATCGCATAGGTGGGATACAAGATATATCATGGGATATATCGGCCGATATCGTCGATATTTAAAACACTGCTTAGTACAAGTGCAGCCCGATTAAAAAAGGGGCCTGAAAGTTAAGCCCGAGCCCGGCCCTTGGACCTTTGAGTCCAGACCAAGCCCGATCCAAGTCAGGCCAGGCCCGAAAGCCTGACGGTCTGGCTCGGCCCATTGACACCCTTACAATGGACGGATTTCTGGCGACAGTTCCTACTCTTGAAAGCTAGGTGGGGCCCACCGTGATGTTTGTCAAAAGTTCACCCCGTCCATTAGTTTTTTGTGCATGTTCATTTTAGGACAAGAGACCAAAACTGACAAGGATCCAAAACTCAAGCGGGCCACATGAGAGGAAAAATGGGAAAAGAAATTCCTACTGATGAAATCTTCCTAGAGTCCACCTTGATGTTTATATGCCATCCAAACCATTCATAAGGTCATTTCCATCAGGATGAACTGAAAACAGAAAAAACTTAGCTTGATACAAAACTCTTGTGGCCCTGTGAATGTCTTAACAATGGTAGTTCATTCCCAAGCGTTTCCTGTAGTGTGGCCTGCTTGAGTTCTGGATCCCCTTCAGTTTTTGTCTTCTTTCTTAAATGAGCTTGGAAAACGGATAGATGGACAGGACATTTCTCACAAATATCATAGTGGGTCCACCTAACTTCCAAGCAGAACAACTTGCGACACTGTTACATGAAATCAAGTCTGTCAGCAATCCACGGTAGCCACCTCACTAATGTGACAAAGTTCCGTGGGCTCAACCATAATGTATGTGTTAGATTCATCTTTTTTTAATCATTTTAGGTCATGAGCCAAAAAATGAGGCAAATTCAAAGCTCAAGTGTACCACACTACAAAAAACAGTAGGAATTTGTAACGACCCGAGATTTTCGACTCTCGTGTATAACACGACGGCCGAATTCCCAAGTAATTTATGGAATAACTAATTTTTCAAATAATAAAATATAGCATTCAAACACAATGGCGGAAATAATTATCATCTTATTCTATCAAATTTACTACGTCATCATCAATGTTTAAATAAGGGAACCAACCAATATCCATACTGATTAATTAAAATACAAAACCATGACTTCTCTTGAAGACTTATTACAATTCCATAAATGTATCAACTACTCAAAAGAAATATTTAATAAATGATAACATCAATTAAGTTTATCTAACATCGTCATCCGCCATGTGATCGTACAAACCATCGAACTCTTTTCCTTAAAAATCGGGTTCAATACCTAGATCTTCACCTGCATCATCTAAATTGTGTTTGGGATAGCGTTAAACGCTATCATAGTGGGGAATATTTCCTCCAAGATAATCAAGAATAATAATAACGGTACAGAGTAAACGCAAGCAGGATATTATCATTGAATCAAATCAAAACAACCAACTAAAAATCTTTATTAATGCGATGCATGGAATGCATGCTCTGGCTAAGGCACCTTGGCTAGAATCACAATACATGAAGTGGGGACTCCCTGTTATGACTTCAAGATAGCCACTAGTCACCAGAGGTTCTTGGGACGCACAAGTCCATAGTTTTGCCTGACCACGTGAGAAACGGGACGCTCATAGCCCAAATCTACACGTGACAGTATACGGGAGAAGTAGGACGCTCTAGCCTATTCTCAATTCCATACACCCACATGGAGCCAAGTGAATGCATGACTTTAGTTTCACCTTTATTTAAGTGTTTTCGCATACAATCGATTTAAATAAAACTCAATGGTTACTATGGAGAGTCGCAAGCAACCCAGCATAGGCCGACAGCATGGGATTAGTGTCCATAGCACCAACTCCGGCTCATACCATTAATGTTTACTTATCGTCCCGTTTTATGATTTCATCATGTCCCAAAAAATCAATGTTTTACATTATGACCAAATTCATTAAAATACTCATGTAATGTAAATAGATCCAATCAAGCATCATGTACATGTAAGGATTCATTAACAAACAATCATTTCATTCTCTCAGTTAAGTCAAGATATATTCTTCCATCATGCACACCTCTCACGGGTTTCATCTCTCTACATCGAATAATTTTACCAACTTAGGGACAAAGAGTATACAATAATGGAATGTCTATATGATGATCTTATACAGATATTTCATATCACAATATGAAAATCAATCTTACTTGTAATACATGGACTAAGAAAATAAGGGCATAGATTTCAAAAAATAACACAAATACACATGCTTCTTAGTAAAAAATCTAAACAAGGAATCACATCACCATACAATGATATTCATTACAAATCTCACATCAAACTTCATGTTATATGGATAAGCAATTCAAAACAAAATAACTTCACATGACACAAAAGAAACTTATGATAATCGTGATATTATTAATGAAAGGCTTGAAGGAAAATCCTCACCTTAGGATGGACTTAGAAGAAGAGGGTTGTAGAAGATCCTAGCCGCTGGAAAAATATGAGAAAGAACTCTCTCTCTCTCTCTCTCTCTCTCTCTCTCTCTCTCTCTCTAGGGCATGGAGGCGAGGGTTAAGAGAAGGATTTGGAGGTGCATAGTAGAAATATGGAGAGGGATGTGCACGCGAGGTCTTGTGTAACAACTTCTTGAGGTGAGTTTCTCAAATCTCAATATTCGGATGATCTATGATCAATTCCAATCCGTTCATCTTATCAAGCTTGAAGAGTAGAGTCAGAATACGTAAATTTCTTGATGATCCACATTCTAAATTGGCCGATCCTTGAAAATGGCCTAATGGGTGCTAAAATGGGCTTAATCTCAATTAACGGTCTACGCTTGATGATCAGGGCCCAAATTTTGGAAAAATATGTGATCATGATAGGCAAATAATTGTACAAAGTTTAGTGGTTGATTGATGGTGAGAAATGCCTAGATCTGAAATTTCAACTTTTTACGGAAAAGGAAGGGGCTGGCTTTGTGGTTCAACGGTGTAGGATTATAGATCAGGGTCCAAATTTTGCGTAAACTCGTAGTCATATGAGTATAATAAGTGGTCCAAATTTGAGAAGCGATTGATGGTGAGAAGTGGGTAAATTGAAAGGTTCAGATTTAAAAAGAGTTGGTAACTCGTTAATTTCTAAAACGGGATAACTTCGCGCATAAGAAAGATGCTTATCAAAGTGGGGCACTCAAATCATACTATTGGTCCATGATAAAGACGATCCAAGTCACTCATATGAAGAGAAATATTTGACTACGACTAACCATCTACTTTCCTCACTCGATGGACATGAAAATCAAGGGTTAAGGGGCTAAGTTGATAATTGGACTACTTCTACTATGATTTAAGGGCTGAAATTTGACGTGGATGGTTAATATGTGTCCAAAAGCTTAAATCCAGGGTTTTGCGTGAAAGTGATCGTCAGAAACTATAATACTTAAAAATGGCATCTTAACTTAAGTTTAATTAATGACATTTTCTTAATTATCTGAAAATTGCGTGATTTTTGAAATCTGATTTTTCTACGATGTTTATGGGATCATTCTAAGAAACTTTTGTAAAGGGTCCACTATCGGATCTCCTACGGATGTCCCGCTATTCGCAAATCAACAGTAAATATACGATAATTAATAAAAAATAAATTAAAAATGAATTTTCAAAAATTTTCAAATAAATCTCGAAAATCTGGGGCATTACAGAATTAAACGTCTACCATTGAAAGCTTTTAGGGGCCATATAGAAGTTTAGGATCAAGAAGATATTTGTGTTTTCCATTAATCTAGGTTCATGTGACCTTATGAACAAGTTTGGGAGCAAATAAACATCATGTTGAGCCCTAGGAAGGTTTTAACGGTAGGTATCATTATCCCCATAGCTTATTGTGTTTAGTCCACTTGAGCTTTGGGTTTTCCTCATTTTTTGACTCGTGCCCTAAAATAATATGGCCAAATGGATGAACAATGTCGATATAACACATGCATCATGATGAGGCAAAGAGCTTTGCCACATCAATACAGCTTCGACCCTACACAATTAGCCTCATCAAAGCTTTCATTGAAAGTTACTAGAAAAGTAAGGTTGTTATATTAGAAGAATAAGGTTCCCATTTGGAGAAAAAAAAAATTAACTCAAAAATCACTTACGGCTTTCCTTGCGAAGTGTCAAGTGAAAGGAAGGAATCTTAAAAAAATAATAATAATAATGAAATCAGATTTTTCAATGAAAATCTGAATTTAGCGCTTGATTTTTTGGATTTTCCTAACCATTTGAATCAAGAAAAATCACTTAAAATAGCCAATAAGTACAGAAAATAAGTTTTAGCAAATAGGCCCTAAAATCAACACTAAAATTAATTTTCAGACCTTATTTTCCAATTTATCAAACAATATCCTAGTGAAAAAAAAAAAAAAGAAGCTTTGTGTAGCTGTCTTGTAAATGTAGGCACATTACAAACCACATAAATTTATGTGCCACTTGTTTCTTAAGCTTATTTTCTCCTTCCTATTTTGACTTCTAGTGGGTCTATTTTTCTTTTGTGATTTTATTTGCTTGCATAGTACATATGTGGGTTTTTTTTTTTTTTTTTTTCAAAGACTAAAATGCAGTTACTGAGGGAACAATGACCAATGCCCACATTTGAATTCCACTTCTTCCCGGTTAAAACATAAACTATGAGGGAGCTAGTTCTCCTTTTCTAGGAATAGGATGATTTAATTTCCCCTTCAATAAATAAACACATTGCAATTCAATTCAAATGAATTGGAAGGCAGCCTTAGACAGATTCTCAACTTCAATAAATAAACACATTGCAATTCAATTCAAATGAATTCGAAGGCAGCCTTAGACAGATTCTCAACTTCAATAAATAAACATATTGCAATTCCATTCAAAAAGGATTTCAAGGCAGCCTTGTACAATCAGTTGTCATGTTACGACTATTGGGGTGATAGGACCCAAATATTCATTTGTTGAAGATCCAAAAGCTTCCAGGAAACTGCCGTACTACTAAAAAAAAAAACAAAAAACAAAAAAAAAAAACAACTACCGACACTTAGAGTGCACTTTCCACGCTGCTTCAGCTGACAATCGTCACGGCTTAGCCAAATAGCTAGCGATGGCTGCATCAACTAATCTTGGTCAATATTCAATTGTCTCCACGTAACTAACCTGTAGAAAACATTATTTTACGTCCATTCGTGTCAAGGGCTACCAGCCAACGTGAGTCCCTACGTATGCCAGTCCACTAGCTTCTTTTTATTTTCTAATTTTATAATAATTACCGTACAAAGTTGACCCCGCTTCGGTGGATCCCTGACTGTGGGGCGCACCTTGATGTATGTGCCTTACATCCACACGGTTCATCTATTTTGACGGCTCATTTTAGCCTTTTTATTATTACCATCATTATAATTATTATTATTATTATTTGAGAAAGGTGGGAGCACAACGGAGTCCAAATAGTCTGGTCTTCAACAGAATTTTCCTATTTGCTGACTACGTGATTGGCCTAGCTTAGTACTGCTGCATTTAATGCTGGTTGATTCTGACATGTGGTGAGCTGGAAGAATCAGGTTGTTGGCAAACAGGAAAATCATGTTAAAGTCACTGCAAACATTCCAATTGAATTTGATGAATACCTATGCAAGCATTCAGGTCACCCCAACAAAAGTTGTCGGCCTCGCCACAAAAAGAGGTCAGGCCTTACATCCGTGCGCCTCAATCCATTTTGACAGCTCATTTTAGGCTATGAATCTAAAATTGAAGCAGATCTAAATCTTAGGTAGAGCACGCCATAGGAAACAGTAGTGGGTGAATACTCACCATTAAAAACTTCTTAGGGGCATCTGGAATGTTTATTTTCCATCCAACATATTAATAAGGTCACAAAGATCTGGATGAAGTGACCACACAAATATCAGCTTGATCCAAAACTTTTGTGGCTCATAAAAAGCTTTTAATGGTCAATCAACACTTTGGTGTGAAATGGTCCACCTGAGATTTGCCCTAAAATGAGATTTCGAAATGGATGGACAGCGTAGATGTAAGCCACATATATCACTGTGGACCCCACAGCCAGTGATCCACAGAAGCTGCGCCCTACTATCCTCCAGCTGAGCATATATATGAACAGTCGACAGTTTAGGACCGGAACTGACCGTCCAAAAGTGTTCGGCTGTCTAGGACAATCTAATATTGGCCGATTGTTGGACCGTTGAATTTCATTTTCGACGATCGATATTATCGATATTATGACTGTTTCTTTTGATTGGACGGACCGTCTACGATCCCAACTGTCCAATTACAGCTTTTTTCATGTGATGGCCAATAGCAACGGCAACATGGCTGCTGAATAATGTTCCGTTGGCCCCACCATGATGTATGTTTTTTTATTCAGGCGGTCCATCCCTTTTTCCAAATCATTTTAAGGTGTGAGGTTGAAAATGAGGCAGATGTAAATATCAGGTGGACCACACTATAGGAAAGCACTGGTAACTGAACGCCCACAGTTAAAAACTTCTTAAGACCCATAATAGTTTTTTTTTTTTTTATCAGGCTGATATTTTCCCTTCATCTATGTATATATGAGTGACCTTATCAACAAGTTGGATAACAAGGAAACTAGGGCTCTCAATGGGTCGGATTTGGATCGGATCCAGCTGGATCTGGCTCCAAGTCCGTAGATGGATTCGGATCAGATTTGGATCCAACTTGGATCCAAAAAGGTGATATCCATATCCAATCCATTTATAAATTGTTTGATCCATTTTCGATCCAAAATTCACATAACCATCGGATTCGGGTCGGATCTAAGTTCGAATCCATCCTCATTACAAATCTAAAAATATATATAATATAATATATTTAATTTAGTAGAAAAATGATGCAAATCTCACTATTTATTGTGGCATGGTCGACGTGAGAGTGGCATGTCTCAATCTTGAGACATGGCCTAAATATAATCTGAAAACGGATGGCCAACATGAATATAACATATATAGTAAGGTGACATTGAGTCGGATCTTAATCGGATTCAGATCAAACTCGGATATGTTCCTGTGAATCCAAATCCTAGTCCATTTAAGTAATCGGACCTATTTTAAGATCCAAAATCGGTCCATTTAACTAATCGGACCTAATTTAAGATCGAAATCTGCATTATACGGATTCAGAGCGAATTAGATCTCGGATCTGACCCGCTCGATTGAGAGCCCTAAAAGAAACATTACACTGGTCCCTAAAAAAGTTTCAATGGTGGATGTCATTATCCTCACTATTTCTTGTAGTGTGGTCCACTTAACCTTCATATCTGCTTCGTTTTTGGGATCATACCCTAAAATGAGCCGGAAAAGCTGTTCATATATAATACACATACATAGCGTCAGGCCTCACAGCGCCCAACACATCAACACACCACCAATGGGGGTGATGTTGGCAATACCACCTAATCTGCGTGGGAGTTGTTAAGTGGGCCCCACATTGTAGTAAAATCCAAAGGTCACTGGAATATCTGTCGTCTTAAATCCATCGGTCACCTTTCAAGTTTAAATAATTAAAGTAGTCGGTAAGCCATGGCTGCCTTAAGTTGTTTTTTATTCGTTATATACTCTTTACTAAATTAGGTGTTACCATTACCGGGGGCCTACCTTGATGATTTTTATTATATCCACGCCGTCCATCCATTTTTCGAGCATATTTTAGGACGTGTTTCAAAAACTTAACCAGATCCAAATCTCAGATGGACCACCATTAAAACCTTAATAGAGAGTGGTGGTTGAACTCCCACCATTAAAACCTTAATAGAGCCCACAGTAATTTTTATTTTAAATCCCACCCATCGATAATATCAAAAAGACCTGGATGGAGGGAAAGTACAAAGATAAGCTTTATCCAAAACTTTTGTTGCCCAATTGTTTTTTAATGGTCATTAAACACTCTTTCCAGTGGTATGGTACATCTGAGATTTGGATCTGCTTAAGTTTTGGATCCATGTTATGAAATGAGATGGAAAAACTGATAGACGGCGTGGATATAAAACACATTCATCAAGGTGGGCCCCACAAGATAAGAGGAACACCCACTGTGGTGTTACCCGGGTAACACCTAATCCACTGCCGGTGGTAACTAGGGCTGCACATCTGCCCCGTTAACCCGCCCAACCCGCCCGACCCCACCCCGTGGAAACCCGATCCGTCCCGACCCGGCTGACAAAATGGTCCGGTCCCGAGTAGATGCGGCCGGACCGTTTTTAATTTAGGTACGGTTTAGGGTACATGCCAAACCCGCCCTGACCCGACCCGACCCGTACCCCGACCCGTTCCACCCGACCCGAACCGCCCCGTTTATACTAGTTTATTGCTTTTAGAAATATCTATATAGCATTATCAATAGGTTGAATGGTCAATAAACATTAGGGTGGACTCTAGAATTTTTTAATGGTGGGAGTTCAATGACCACTGATTTTTGTGGTGTGGTCCACCTAAAACTTTTATCTACTTCCTTTTTTGGACTATGTCCTATAATAATCTGGAAATGTAGATGGACGGCACGGATTTACAATATATACATCGAGGTGAGCCTCATAGTTAGGGTCTCACCCACATGGCTGGTTCCAAGTCTCACCGACTCTCACCCAAGCTGCGCTCATCTCACACTCACAGGGAGCGGATTCGGTGACATCCAGGATCCACCAAGGTGGGTGGCCCCTGACTATGTGTCTTAAATCCACACCCTCCAACTATTTTGAAAGATCATTTTAGGATATTATGGACCCTCGTCGTTTCCGCGCTTACACACAACGTTCTCGTCCCTTTCCTTTCGAAAAAAGAAGGAGATGATGCGTGAGTGCGAATCGCCGTTTGTGCCACTGGCTTGCCTCGTTCTCGAGGGCTTTGTTTGGTTGTCGTGTTAAGCTGGATGTGTTTAAATGAGTTTATATAAGACCAGAGTCGCCACTAGCTAGTTACTTCGAATCTACAGTCGACTAGAACCCGTAGAAACGTTAGAGAAGGGGATCCGAAGATTCCTTCCTCTAAAATGACTCCTTTTGATCTACGGCTAGAGATTCGAGGTAAGGGATCACGGTTACAGGGTGGAAGGACGTTAAGCACCCCACACACTGCCCGTACCGAAGTACGGTCTCTACTTCATAGAATCGAACTAATACTTGAAAGTCTGTTTTAATTCTCGTACATTCTCATAGATGACATAATGCATGAATGCAGGTCTGAACAGTAAGAGTTTCTGATGGGCAGGTTCCAATAACAGGCAAGCCCAGAGCATACGCTCGAACTGACAGGTGCTTAATATAAGACATATGCAGTGTGTTTGAATAATCAAGGTGCTTTATAGTGAAGCATGAATGCAAGTTTGAACAGTAAGAGTTTCTGATGGGCAGGTTCCAATAACAGGCAAGCCCAGAGCATACGCTCGAACTGACAGGTGCTTAATATAAGACGTATGCAGTGTGTTTGAATAATCAAGGTGCTTTATAGTGGAGCATGAATGCAAGTCTGAACAGTAAGAGTTTCTGATGGGCAGGTTCCAATAACAGGCAAGCCCAGAGCATACGCTTGAACTGACAGGTGCTTAATATAAGACGTATGCAGTGTGTTTGAATAATCAAGGTGCTTGCAGTGAAGCAGGGGGGTTGGAAGAAAAGTAAATGTTGCACTTTATGCTAGATGCAAATGAAATGATGCTGGAAAAAGAGTAACTGGATGGATGGAGGTGTCACAAGGGTGGGCTTCGAGTGGCTGGATCAAGACTTGGATGGCTTGGGAGACTTAGGGACCAGTGGTCAGGCTGGGCTGGACCAGGGCTAGGATCTCCTCACTCGGGCTCTCCTTGGTGGAAAATGGGCTAAAGGGTGGAGAAGGAAACTCGAACGGACGGGCTCTCTCTGGCTGGGTTGCTGTGTTGAAATAAGAAGGGGAGGGGGGTATTTATAGCAGCTGGCAGTGGACAGAACTCGTAAATATTTTTGAGCGGCCCGCTGTAGGCCCCCCGTACGGTCACTCCTCGATTTCCAGCGAGGTACGGTCGTTCCCTCGGGGCTGCTGTTTGACTCGGTGGGTCGACTCAGTGAGTTGACTCAGTGGGTCGACTCAATGATTTGACTCGGCGGGTTGACTCGACAAGTTGACTCGGTGTTTTGACTCGACGAGTTGACTCAGCATGTTGACTCAGTGAGTTTTGACTTTTTTAGGATTTTTTTACTAGCTTTTCTTATGGGGGTTTTTCAGGCTGTTGTTTAGGGGTGGGTTGACTGGGTTCAGGCTTGACTTAGGCTATGAATTGGGGCTTACAAGGGTGAGTTTGGCTGAGTTTGGACTTCAGGTTTGGGGGTATGGTCCTCCATTCATCCAGCTATCTCTACCAACAGTGTAGCCGAAGGTGGGGTGTCTACAGATGCCCCTCTTTGGCAGAGGTTGCGTGCAACCGAATGCCAAAGCGAGTGGACACCCCACTTCTGACCCGGTCATTCATAGATCATGGTCTGAAATCTTTGCTTGCCTTTGCATCTGTGCCAGTTGATCGTTTGGAAACCGATCACTCGCACATACCGTGGGAGTTTGGAGAAAACGTTACGATTGTCCCTGCATGTGCTGCAACCTGGGTACCCAATCGCAACCCTTCCATTCCCGATCGGTACTAACATCGGAAAGGTACAGCAGAGCCTCTGCGTCGCTAGTCTTACGAGGTTACTGACCCTGTGACTGATTGTATGTTCGATGTTTTTCCGGATCACTCCAGGAGTACTTGTTTCGCTTGACTGTCAAAGTGGTTAGACGCCCTGCGTCAGATAGTCTTACGGGATTCTACTACGCTGACTTGGACTCAGTCAAGGTACTTCAGGCATCCACGCCTAGGTATGTGCCGGTGGACTCTTTCCACCCGATCTGCTGGTTTCGATGCTTAGTTTGCAATTCATTCTTTCCTTAATTGTGGTCTGGAATCTTTGTTATCCTTTGTATCTGAGTCAGTTGATTGTCTGGAAATTGATAACTCGCACATACTGTGGGAGTTTGGAGAAAACGTTGCGATTGTCCCTGCAGTTTGCTGCAACCTGGGTACACAATCGCAACCCTTCCATTCCCGATCGGTACTAACATCGGAAAGGTACAGCAGAGCCTCTGCGTCGCTAGTCTTACGAGGTTGCTGACCCTGAGACTGATTGTGTGATGTTTGATGTTTTCTCAGATCACTCCAGGAATACTTGTTTCGCTTGACTGTCAAAGTGGTTAGACGCCCTGCGTCAGATAGTCTTACGGGATTCTACTATGCCGACTTGGACTCAGTCAAGGTACTTCAGGCAGCCACGCCTAGGTATGTGCGAGTGAACTCTTTCCACCCGATCTGCTGATTTTGATACTTGGGTTACAATTCATCGTTTCCACCTATTCAAATGGTTTCTTTGATCGAGCCTTTTGGCTTTCATCTCTTTGTATCTTGGCATGTGGTACGACTGCACTGACACTGGAGTTCAGTTCGACCGTACTTTGAGTGCATTGGCTCCGATGGTCTCCGGGGAAACCGCGAGACATCGAATCTTATTTGATTTTTGCGTCGGCTCCTACCCAGAGATATGGAAGATCTCCTGGTGTTTTGGAGGCAGAACGCTCTACTGGGAAAATATTTTTGGATTTTTTAAAAGATACCCACTCTGGGGAGTGATACTCCGTGGGGTTTTTATTTGCAAATAGAAATTTTCTTTTTGTCTTTTTTGAAATGGAAGTCTGGTTTGCATGCGCCTCCACTAGGAATGCCTGTGGGGTCTTTGGCTAACCGGCTTTTATTTTGAAAGCAGGTAAATATGATGATTGATGCGATGGATGCTGATGCATGGAGATGCATGATGAATGATGTGTTAGTGCACTTTTCCGTGGCATACTAGTGCACCTTGTTTGTCAATCACTTACGTCAGTGAGTCTAGAGTCGGTTGAGCCCAAAGAAGACGAAGACCGAAGACTCAAGACGGACCGGCTGCATCAAGAAGAAGTTTCAGGTAAAAGTGATGCCTTGGTGCCTTAACCTCGACCAAAACCTATCCCCTTTGTATCCTTGATGACCTTGACCATAGTTAGAACCCTTTAGGCATCATTGATAGGCCCTAGGTGTCCCATTTGATCAACCAAACCTTGGCCTTAAACGACAAGCTGAAGAAAGTAGAGATTCAGCACATTGTAGAGGGGACCCAGGCTGGTCCGACCGGTCAAGACCGGTCGGCCAACAGCCCTGCTGGATTTACAAAGGCCAGCCGACCGGTCATGACCAGTCGGCCTTCACAAGTGAAGGGGTACAGCAAGGTGGGCCGATCGGTCATGATCGGTCAGCCAGTTTTGGCTCCCATGTCCAGCAAAGGACGCCGACCGGTCATGACCGGTCGGCCTAGTGAGTTGAGGCTATCCAGTGAAGGGGGCCGGCCAGTGTTGTTGGCCTGCATTGTTGAAATCTTCCAGCAGGGGTGTCCGACCGGTCATGACCGGTCGGGACAGGTCGGCATATAGGCGTTTTCTGACCGTTGGGGCTCTATTTCCCTATATATAGAGCTCCGGTTTTGGGCTTTGTAGGAAGGATTTTTGAGGAAGGAAAGCCACCATTGAAGGAGTTCTTTTGAGGCTTATTCCTTGACCTATGCAAGGCATCTTCCTTGTGCTTTAACACAAGATTAGGAGCATTCCAAGCTCATGAAGAAGATGACCTTCATCCCCTCTTGATCTCTAGAGTTAGGAAGCTTCTTGATTGGCATATCCTTGTCCTAAACTCGAAGATGAGATCGTTGTAGGTAAGAGACTCTAGGAAACCCATTCCCACTAAGTTGTAGAGTTCTCAAACCCATCCTCCTAGCACCTTGGGCATTTCAAGGCATCGCATGCAAGGTGTTTGATCGAATGTGGCTGAGGCATTGGCGACGCAACGGCGGCACGATCGAGGGAGCAAAGGGAAGCTGATTGAAGCACGGGAGAGCGGAGATCAAGCAACCCAATCCTGCGCTAAACAAGGGGCTCATCCGACAAGTAGGTTGTCTAATTTGAGAGTCCATTTTAGAGTTTGTTTTTCGAACTCGACTTAGGGACGTTAGTCGTTCCTTGGCCCGTTAGCCGGGCCTAAACTAAGTCTCCAAGGGGGAGCCTCCGACACGGGAGTAAACGTGCGATTAGGTTGAGAGTTAGCCTATGTCCAAAACTCCGGATACGGTTGAGAGGTGAACCGATAAAACCTCCGTGTAAAGGTTGAGAGGTGAACCTCATTTAAAACCTCCAATAGTGAATGCCGGTGTGCTCAAAGGGGTTGAGTACTTGAACCGGGAGTGGAGTAGACAAGTAGTCGAACCACTATACATCCTTGTGTTTGTGATTGTTCTTGAGCACATTCTATCTTTGCATTGTTAGTTCAATTGCTTGATTATGAATGATTGATAGGAATGCATGCTAGGCACTTTTTAGGCAACCTCACACAAGATGTACCTTCACTACTTGTGTAGACATGAGCTCATTGATCCACTCTCATATGTCTACACAAGTTACATAGGATAGAAGCTTTATTAGTTGTATCATTCTCTTGCCTATGCATACTTAGACTAGGTTTAGTTATTGCTTAACTCTTGCTAGTCTTTTGATTGGACCCACCAAGGCTTGGAAGCCGAGGTGTTCTTGCTTACTTTGTTATATTTGTTGAATTGCATAAGTAGGCGAAAAGAATTAAAAAAAAAGGTCCTATTCACCCCCCCCCCCCCCCCCCCCCCCCCTCTAGGTCCATAGACATATCTCCAAGTGACTCTACAAGCGGTAAAACCGCAATTTCATGATGGATGCATGGCTTAGCTCATTCGCTTTTCGTTTGATGATTTTGCTTTTGCTGGAGATGCAGAGAATTTTGAGCTTATTGCTTGCGGGGTTGTGCTCCCCTGGGGTTTTTCTTTTTTATACGGGTGTTTGGTCAGCGGGTTGGTCAAGATCCCGACCCGTGATCGATTAGGTCCATCGTTCTAAGATGCTGTTTCTTTGCTTAATGAGAATGTACGAGGATGTTATCTGACTTTAAGATGTTCTTCTGGGCATAAATGTAATTGAGACAGTGTTTGGTCACCAGTTTTGGTCAATATTTCAATTTGCGAGCGATCGGATCTGTCATCCCAAATTGTGAAGAGAGTGGAGTTCAAGACTCCTGAAGTGTAGTGCTGGGGGATAGTGACAATTTTTGTGATTTTTTGTAAATATGTGGTCCGAATCTTTACCTGAGTGGTCAGGATAGAGATCGGTTATTGAAAACAAAGGAAATATTTTTGTGATTTTTTGAAAATATTTGATATGAAAGCAAGGGAAATATTTTTTGTGATTTTTTCAAATATTTGATTTGAAAGCAAGGGAAATATTTTTTTGTGATTTTTGAAAAGGTGATTTTGCAATGTTTTGGTATTTTGTGATTTTTCTGAAATGCAGGGAAAAGTATGGAATTTTCATCCACTTCCAGCTTCTACTACTGGTAAGGCACCCGATCCATTTTACATCAGCGAGCAAGACGAGTCTCACACAGTTAAGTGCCGTAGTTTTACATCTTCGGATGAGGGGATTTTGAGAATTTTCAGTCAACACACCTACAAAGTTGCCTGTTCCTCATGTGCAATGCACATAGACCACGTATCGTCTGACGGACTCCTTCGGCCACAAAATGAGCCACATCCTCACATTTCCCTTAGTCAATCCAGTTTAGGGCCTTACGTTGCTCACAATTCCGTGAGGGTACACTCCACCTCCCAACAGCCTTAATCCCCTTCATGAGTTTTAGGAATAGGGAACATCCGTCAGATTCAACAGCAACTTCCAAATCAAGGTTGTCTATCACAGTGCGTTCAACACGAACAGGATTGCGGAGTTCTGCCCGCCTCAGTCCTTACCTATTTAAAAGATTCCAGACACTCGTACGATCAAGTGTCAGCCATGTCTGGAGTAGGTTAGGAAAGAAAGCCCCCGAGAAGTTAATCCAGTGTAGTTTTAGGTCTTCGGACCGCTGGAGATGAATTTGTGCAGTTGAAATTGATGGTGAAATTTTTATTTTTTATTTTATTTTATTTTATTTTTTGAAAAGGTTCCAGAGTTCAAATCAAGTGGTTGAGATTGATACTGGTTTTATGGAAAGCTTGAAATCTTTTGGTATTTTCTTGAAAAATAATCCGGATAATCGAACCTTGATCCCAGCGGCTGAGGCCAATGCCGGTTTTTGGTTGAAAGCGAGAAAGGTCCCCCGAGAAATTAATCCCAGTGTAGTTTAAGGTCTTCGGACCGAAATTGATTGGTCAGGATGATGATTGGATTCACGACTTCCTGTTGGAGAGGGCCGCAGGTCCAGATCTGACCATTGATTCCTCGATCGGGGTTGCCGGGACCTTTCTTGACGGTTCAGATGCATTTTTCAGCGGTCAAATTGGTCAGGATGTCACGATGTGCGATGTGATCTTTGCTGATAGCCCTTTTGATGGAGAGTACCGTCATTCTCCCGACCATTGGTCCTTTATGCACTCGGTTCACAAGGTGGGCGAGTCTTCTCATGCGGTTGAGGTCATGATAGTTTCAAACAGCGATGCGACTATATCAAACATAGCCGTTACTGGGGATAGGTCAGGGGTTGTTGAGTCTGTAGAGGTTCCAGCTTTTCCTTCTCCTTCGCCCGTTGATCTTCCGATCCTTGATGAGCTGTCATCGATTCCTGGGCCTCTTGTTCTGGAGGGGATCCTTGTGAGGACTTGTCAGCTGCTTTCTCGTCCTTCTTGCTCGCCACGGCTACTTGCTTAGCTTGATAGCTTGTCGGCTTATGAGATTGGAGACTTGAAGTCTTATGGCTTTGGCGGTCTGATCCACATGGCTAGAGTTAACATTGATTGGAGGATGCTCGGGGCTGCACTGATTGACTAGGTCCCTTCGTTGAACTTGTTTGCGTTCAACGATATGGAGATGGGACCTTCTTTGGAGGAGCTTACGCGTTTGACCGGTCTTCCTTGGGATTATACACAGTATTTTCGCCGAAGACTTTGCCGAAGACTATCACACCGCAGAACTGGTTCGGGATCCCCTATCTTATTCAGCCTGCAGCTGCCGGCCAGGATGCTGTGGTGTTCTCTTTAGATTTGCTATACGACCTTTTCCCGGGTCCTCGGAGTGTGGCAGGGTCTCTCCTTTCTCGGAATGCACTGATGTTCTGCTTGATAGCTGAGGTGTTATTCTCAGGATGGCGTAGATTGCAGACTCCTTTGCTCTTCGAGGTGATGAGTCGAGTTGTTCAACAGCAGGGGATCATTTCTCTCGTCCTGTCAGAGCTGTTTAATAGGCTGACTGACTGTGCCCTGGGCCGCACTCATGTCCTTCGCGGTTGTTGTGCATTTCTCTAGGTATCTTTTCTACACTTTCTTTTCTTTTCATGTCTTTTAGGGATTGCTCTGCTCTAGCTAAATTTCCTTTCTTTCTTGTGATCAGGTCTGGCTATGGGAGCGTCTTTCGCTGACTGTTCCTGTACCATTTCCTGGCATTCATAGCTCTGACGTCATGCGACACATCATGGAGTTCCTTCCGCATACAGTTAGGATGAGCGAGCCCTTGTATCGCAGGATGTTCGTTGAGCTGCGTGACTAGAATGTTCGATGGGAGTCATCTTGGCTTTCACTTCCTCTAGTGCTTTGCGATGCGCACCGCCTTCCTCTGATGTTGGTAGGCTTTCGATCTTACTTTCTTATCATCCTATCCGGTTCCTGCTGCAGTTCGGGTATGAGCAGGACGTTCCTCCTTTTGCTTTTACGGGTATCGGGCGTCGAGCACTTCCATCTAGATCATCTATCTTTAGGACTCGGGTTGATGGATCCTGGGCAAGTTACCTGACTGCTGATTTGCTTGGTTTTGAGCTGCGAACTTTTTCGATGGCGACCGCCCCATACCAGTACTGGGTTGCTGAGCAGTCCATGTATTGTTGCATTCCTTGCTGGCACCAGACCGCCGATGAGGACGAGCAGGATATTCTTGGGGATGCTGGCTCTTCATCTGGCTCATATGAGCCCTTTGAGGAGCGTCCATTTATCGATCTTAGTTTCCTCTTGGCCACTCATGACCATTTGCTGTCTGAGATCTCTGCACTTCGGTATCATTGTGAGATGATGTCGAGGAGATTGGCTATCGATCAGAGGTTGTCTGACGAGGAGGCGACGATCCATAGCCTTGAGAGAGATGAGGTGTATTACCTGCGTATGGAGGTGAGCAGGTTGAGAGCGAGGCTATTTCATTATCAGTCAGAGGACTTACCTGATATGGCCGAGGAGGAGGGTAGAGATTGATTGTGTTGACTGTCTGTACATCCCTTTTCGCATGACTGATGATGATGCATTTTTTTGTATTTTTTGAAAAAGATGAATGATATATGTAAAAGAAACATGATGTATTTAATAAAAAAGAAAACTTTTTGAAAGTCTATTGTACCATGAGTTGTCTTGTGAGTGTGTCTGGATTTTGTGTGGGACATAGGAATCAGAACTGAGGCTAGGCCAATGATTTAACCGATGTCTCGAGATTGACTTGCATGAGATCCTTTTGGTTCCCTAGAGGTGTAGGCAATGGAAACTGTTACTTCCTGAGATTGTCAGAGTTTGTAGGGTTCTTTGTTCCTAATTGTACTTCTTCTTGTTCTTGAACTGCAACTGCTTGAACTGATTTCTTGTTACCTGCACTTTTAATTTTTCTTTTTCTATTCGAGTCATTTTTTCCTGTAGCGCTCTTTTGAGTTTTTACCATAGTCGGCCTTTTCCCGTCATTTTTGCCTATGGCGCCCTTTTAGGTTTTCACCACGCCCCGGGTATTTGATATTGCCTGCCCCTTGGCAGCTATGCTGTTTTTACCCTCGGTGCCCTTTCGAGTTTTCACCAAGTCCGCTGTATGCCCACTTTTTTTTACTCAGAGCCCCTTTCGGGTTTTCACTCCTCCCTCTTTGTTTTGGCACACATTTTCTTTTATTTTTCTGAATTTTTGGCTAACTGCGACAGCTAGAGGTCAAGAATCCATCGTTGCCGGCCAATGGCAGTCTTTCAACCCTTATCCTAAGTTACGATGATAGAGTTGTCGGTCTTAGCTACAGACCTTTTTGAGATGGATGGATGGATAATTGTGTTTCTTCTTGGGTTGATTTTTCTCGGGTGCCTTGTTTTGACTTTCCATTTTCCTTTTCTTTTCTTTTCTTTTTTTTGTATTCTTTTTTCTCTTTTTTTTTATATTCTCTTTTTTTTCTTTTTTCTTTTGAATCCCCTTATTTGAAACACTTGTTGGTGGATGGAAATGATTTCTCAGAGGTTTTAGCTTCGACCTCTTGACTTATGCTCTATTAATGTAACTCTTGATAAGGTCAGAATGACTTACCCGTGAAAGATCTTCACTTTGTCGGCGTTGATTGGCTCAGGAAGATCCATTCCTCTCATGTTGGTGAGTTTGAGGGCGCCTCCAGGAAGTACTTCTCTGATGACCAGCGGTCCGTCCCATGAGGGTTTGAACTTTTCCCTGGGATCCGGAAGGTGCGACGGTAGAATCTTCTTCATGACCATGTCGCCCACCTTGAAACTTCTTTTTCGGACTCTCTTGTTGTAAGCCCGAGCGATCCTTTTCTGATAACACTGAGAATGATTTAGCGCACGCATGCGCTTCTCATCTGCTAGCTGTAACTGATCGAACCTAGCCCGCTGCCATTCTCCTTCTTCAATTCTGCTTTCTAGTAACACCCGCAGTGACGTCATTTCTACCTCAACTGGTAGAACTGCTTTCATTCCATAAGTAAGCTCGAAAGGAGTAACGCTCGTAGCAGACCGTACAGACGTTCAATAGGCCCAAAGTGCATATGGGAGCATATTTGACCAATCTCGATAAGTCACAACTATCTTCTCGAGTATCCTGATGATCGTTTTGTTTGTGGCTTCTACCCCACCATTCATCTGAGGACGGTAGGGGCTTGATCGATGACGTTGAATCTTGAACTTGCTGAGGAAGTCATTCATCTTCTTATTGACGAACGAGGTCCCGTTATCTGTGATGATAGCATTGGGGATTCCATACCGGCATATGATGTTGTTCTTCATGAATTTGATCACCTGAGATGCTGCGATCGTGGTGTAAGAGGCTGCTTCTACCCACTTGGTGAAGTAGTCGACTGCTACAAGTATATACTCATGACCGTTTGATGCTTTGGGACTAATCTTGCTAATGATGTCAAGTCCCCACATAGAGAAGGGCCAGGGAGTCGTCAGGTTGTATAGTTCTGATGATGGGGCATGAATTTGGTTCACATGCTCCTGACACTTGAAGCATCTTCTTACGTGCTGGCAGCAGTCTGTCTCCATGGTGAGCCAATAGTAGCCGAGTCGTAGAATCTTTTTTGCCATCATATGCTCGTTCATGTGTGGGCCACAGATTCCTTCGTGTATTTCTTTCATGATCTTTGCAGCTTCTGTTTCATCGACGCATCGAAGGAGAATGTGATTATATGATCGCTTGTAAAGTAATTCACCACTGATGGTGAACTGGCCGGCCAAACGCTCGATGGTTCGGCGATCTGTTGTTGTTGCCGACTCCGGATACTCCTGGGTTTCGAGATATTGCTTGATGTTGGCATACTAGGGTTTGTCAGGGATAGCTTCGACTTCTTCTATTTGCAGGCAGAAAGCAGGTTCATCTCGAGTTTCAACTGTGAGCTCCCATTCCGAGGCTCCTTTCGGGATCTCGAGCATTGATGCAAGTGTAGCGAGAGCATCTGCAAACTGATTCTTGGCCCTGAGCATGTGTGAGAAGGTGATTTCTTTGAATTCTTCGATCAGATTTTTAAGATATATATGATATGATATCACCTTCTCGTCCTTAGTTTTCCATTCGCTATTGGTCTGATTGATGATAAGCTGTGAGTCTCCAAACACTCGTAGCTTCTTAACGCCCAAAATTATGGCTTCCCTTAAGCCAGCGATGCATGCTTCATATTCTGCCATGTTGTTGGTATACTCGAATGCTATGCGCCTTGAGATAGGAATAGGGTCATCGTCTGGAGAGTAGAGGATTGCTCCGATACTATTCCCCTTAGAATTTGCTGCGCCATCGAAGAATAACGTCCACTCATCTTTCTTCTTCTTTTCTTCTTCTTCGATAAGCAAGAGATCTTTATCTGGGAAGAATGTCTTGAGCGGTTGATAATCCAGGAGAAGGTGAGCGGCGAGATGATCGGCAAGGGCCTATCCCTTGATTGCCTTCTAAGTGACATAGGTGATGTCGAATTCAGACAGGAGTACCTGCCATTTAGCTATCCTTCCAGTGAGTGCTGGTTTCTCGAACAGGTATTTGAGCGGATTCATGTGAGCGAGTAGGAGAATAGGGAACGCGATCATGTATTGACGGAGTCGCTGAGTTGTCCAAACTAGGGTGAGGCAAGTCTTCTCGAGTGGGGAATACTTGGTCTCGTAGTTGGTGAACTTTCGGATCAAATAGTATATCGTTTGTTCCTTCTTCCTTGTCCCGTCGTGCTGGCCGAGAACACAGCCGATGGCTTCTGCTACTACCGAGATGTATAAAAATAGTGGTCGTCCGGGAGTGGGCGGCACTAGGACTGGAGGATTCATGAGATACTTCTTGATGCGGTCGAAGGCGACTTGGCAATTGTCATTCCATTCTATTGGAACGTTCTTTCGAAGGAGCTTGAATATGGGCTCACAGATAGGTGTGAGCTGTGCGATAAAGCGACTGATGTATTGAATTCTGCCAAGGAAGCCACGAATCTCTTTCTCTGTTCTACGAGGGGGCATCTCAATGATTGCTCTGGTTTTGGTTTCGTCGACCCTGATGCCATCTTCGCTCACCATAAAGCCAAGGAGCTTGCCTCCCATTGCACCGAAGACACATTTCTGAGGGTTGAGGCGGAGCTTGTACTTTTCTAATCTGTTGAATAATTTCTTCAGATCTTCAAAGTGTCCTTCGATCGTGCGAGATTTGACGATCATATCATCCACATATACTTCAAATTCTTTGTTCATCATGTCGTGGAATAATGCTGTCATTGCTCGCTGATATGTTACTCCTGCGTTCTTCAGACCGAACGGCATTACCCTGTAACAGAAGGTTCCCCAGGGAGTGATAAACGACGTGTTCTTGCGATTTTCGACAGCCTTCTTGATCTGATTATAACCTGAGAACCCATCCATGAATTAGAAGACCTTGTTTCCAGCAGTGTTGTCGACCAGAGTGTCGATATGTGGCAAAGGGAAGTCATCTTTAGGACTGACTTTGTTGAGATCTCGGAAGTCGATGCACATTCGAACCTTGCCATCCTTCTTCGATACTGGTACGATGTTGGCGAGCCATTCAGGGTAGTTGGAGACTATCAAGAATCCTGTATTGTACAGCTTGATGACTTCATCTCGGACTTGCAGGGCCCATTCTGGCTTCATTCTTCGAAGTTTCTGCTTCACTGGCTTCATATCCGGCTTGGTTGGCAGATGGTGTACAATGAGCTCTTCATCGAGCCCCAGCATGTCTTCATATGAGAACGCAAAGTTGGACAATCTTGGGGCTAGGAACTCTATCATTCTTTGCTTCATCACTGGTGGCAATGATTTTCCAATGCGTACTTCCCTAGGGATCTCAGGTGTCCCCAAGTTCACTATCTCAAAATCATCGGTTACAACATTGGCTTTAGATTTGAACTTTTTGAGGAGATCCTCTAGTTCGAGAGCCAGGTCATCATCTTCCTCAGCCCGAGCTTTGTCCAAACCCATGAGCTCAAAGTATAATTTAATGTCAAAATCATATGATTCAACTTCAAACTCATGCGACTCTTTAGACGAACTTAGCACACTATTGAATGCAAGAAAAGAAATGTTTTTTGGTTTTTGAGAATTTTCTGGAATTGAAATGCTAGATGTTTTTGGTTTTTGAAAGTTTTTAATTTTTTTTTATTTTTAAAATTCACGGGACTCTAAACAAGCGGGCATTGCCGACCATGATTGATCCCGGCTTGTTCCAAAGTTCCAATCGCTGTTCAAACCGGCATTTTTTTTAGAAGCCAGAGCCCTCGGATGACTCTCTGGCTGATTCAGAAGTTAGGGGAACAGATGACCATTCAAGACCCTGCACTCCTTCCCCTGGAGGGGTGGGGGTTGATGATTTGAGCGAAGAATCACAGTCTGGCCCAATGAACATGATTTCTTGTTGGTTGGGTTCGAGATCTGAGTCGTACGCAGTCCCTCCCGGATCACTTACCTCGCATTGCAGTTCGTCTGGTTCCATAGCGAGAGACGAGTTCGGAATCTGGACATCGGACTAATCCAGGGCTAGTCATTTCCCTTTCTTGGTCCAATGGATGGGCTGCTTCTGCCCCTGGCTGATGGCTGATGATGTTGGTTCTGCAGAGATGGGCGTGCTGTGCCCCTTGTTGATTGAGGCTGAGATGGGTAAGTTGTGCCCCTGGTTGATTGATGCTGAAGTGGGCAGGTTGTGCCCCTGGTTGGGAGCAGGTATTAGAGTACCCTGGTCCTGAAGCTGTTGTATTTGACTTTCTTCTCCATCTTCATCCTTTCATTCTTCCGGAGGCTTGGATGGTTCGAGAATCTGGTCCCATCGAATGGGGGGCCACGTGGCCCAAGCTAGGCTCATCGGGAGGCCTTTGTGTAGTGCAGTCGGTTGATTCCTTCTTGGATCTTTGCAAGGCTCTCCTGGCTAGATGAATGGAATGGGAGAGCACCGAAATTTCTTCTTTCTTTTGTCCATGAAGATTGCCTTGTACCCGAGTCCCCATTTGCGTTGATTATATACCAGCTGTATCTTTTTGTACTTGAAATGATTCTTCATACGATACTTGAGGCTCAGACGTTCTGCTGGTGAAAAGACACGATCCACACTTATCGGTTCCGAATTGGCGATAGTGTTCACAGTCTCGAATTCGAAACTATGAAACGGGGCGTCTTCTTCAGAGTGTTGGATGTCGATGACAGGGATATCTGGTTCAGTGGCAGCAGCATTGGAAGGAATGATGAGCTCCTTCTCTGCATAGATAGAGATCACTTGATTTCCACAGATATACTTTACCCGTTGATGCAGGGTTGATGGTACAGCTCCAACCTTGTGCAGCCAAGGCCGTCCGAGCAACATGTTGAAAGAGGCTGATATATCCAGGATTTGGAATGTGATGGTGGAGATTTTCGGACCTATCTGTACCTCTATGTCGACCTCCCCTTCCACTGATCGGCGGGTGTTTCGAATGCTCTGACGTATATGGTGCTGAGTCGAAATGAAAAGGGAGCGATTCCCAGGCGTTCCGCAGTCTTGAGTGGGTAAACGTTTAAGCTTGAGCCGTTATCGATGGGACTAGCGGGACACAGAGGTCTTTATATCGTAAGGCTATGTTGAGGGATCGCCCATGATCGCGCCCCTCTGGTGGCAACTCATTATCAATGAAGGTGATAGCGCGCGGAGCTAGGAGTTATCCGATCATTAATGCTATCATTTTGGGTGCCGTATCGGAGGAGACATGGGCATCACTAAGAGTTTTGGCGAACATTTCTCGGTGTATGCGTGATCTGCAGAGTAGCTCCCATACCGAGATTTGAGGAGGGATTGACTTGAGCTGAGTCACCACATCGTATGCGGCTTCATTTTGGTTACCGAGACTCGAGAGAGCGCCTTTGGGATCTCCTCTATTCTGATTATCTCTTCGGATGCAACGCCCATTTGGATTCATGTTTCCTACCTCCGCACATTCTGGATAGTGCCATGGACCTCTTTATAATTTTTCTCTTCTTTGCCTTCTAGGACCACCGGTTCTTATAACGGTGATGGTGTGAGTGCCAGATCTTCCTCGTACGGAGCTTTTGCCTTGAGGACTACATTGTTGCCTGTGCTGAAGGAAAAATATCGAGGCTTATCTTCATAGATTACATAAGGTCGCGGTCCTGGCCTGACCGTTTTTTGAGCGGGAGGTTCCCATGGAATGAATACTGGTCCTCTTGATATGGCGAGGGGTTTCTCTATTTGTCCCAACTGTCGTAGTGTGATTGACACGCCTCCGGGACTTGCCCCTTGCAGTATGACTGGCTCGACTGGAGGAGCTCCTTCCAAGACAATGGGCTCTTGCTGCTGATGAGTATAATCCCTCCATTGCGGATTGGATTGTTCCTGTGTTGAAGTTGCCCCTTGCAAGATGACAGGCTCGTATGTGGGTTCGATGTATGACCGTACTCCTTCCAGGATGACCTGCTCCCAACATGGATGGTTGTAAGGTGCCCCTTGAACAACTGGCACATCATATGGAGGTGCTCCTTCGAGTACTAACTGCTCGGAGACTGAAGGAGGAAAGGGATTTGCCCCTTGCAAGATCGGAGGAGAACTTGTTGACCCATAAGTGTAAGCATGAATGGACTGGATAGGAGAGAAGAAGTGGTCGAGACGCTCTCTTCTTCTATACTATTGACGGCAGGGCCACGAGATGAACTGCGGTCCGTCAGATGCTAAGGTAAAGGATTCTGAAGGATGTTGGTGGAAGCTGCTGGAGGAGTTTCAGGGACTGAGATGACGATCTTGCGGTCATCAATCAGATCCTGTATGGCATTCTTCAAAGTCAAGCATCGATCAGTGGTGTGGCCATGCCCTTGATGGTGGGCACAATACTCATTTTCTCAGTAGGTTGGAGGCAGAGGATTTGGAGGAGGCTTGGGTGCCATCAGAGTGAGTAATTGCTTCTGTACCAGCATAGCCATGACTTGACTAAGTGGTTGAGTGAGAGGAGTGAATTTCCTGAGCTCCCTGTAATTCTACCTATTCTGGTATGAGTATTGGCCATTCCCCCTGAACTGCTGCTGTTGTCGAGGTGGTTGTGGCTGTGGTTGAGGATTTGGTTGTGGTTGATACATCTGAAGTTGATGCTGAACCTGATTTTGCTGATACTGTTGACGTCCCTGTGGGGGAGTATATTGGTTGCCCTGAGTGGTGGCGATGATGTTGTTTACCTCTGTCAGGCGAGGAGGAGAACCGCTGTGGTTTCTGTTCCCATACCCGATAGGTCTTCCTTCCACTCTGTTCCTCTTGACTGGAGTGGCTTGATGAGGCCATGGGGAGATTGTCCCGGCACGGATTCCTGCTTTGACTTGCTCTCTAGCACGGATCAACTGTGAGAAATTTGCATATGGATGCGAGATGAGATATCCAGATATGCCAAGATATGTTGAATGAACAATCATGGAGATTTGTTCTTCGTCGTCGATAGGTGTCCGCATTCTGGCTGTCATAGCTCGCCAACGTCCGACATAGGCTAATAGCGTTTCGTCACTCTTTTGCCTGAGAGCCGCGAGGTCGGCTCTTCTGGGTGCCATGTTGAGATTGAACGCGAATCTATCGACGAAAGCCTGGGAAAGTTATTCCCAAGTCCTGATGCGATGGCAGTCCAATGATGTGTACCAATCTAGGGCACCGCCTTTCAAAGATTTTTGGAATAAACGAATGAGGGCCCCTTCATTTCCTAAGATTGCACTCAGCTCTCCACAGAAAGCCTTGAGATGTGTTGTGGGACAACCGCTGTCGTCGTATCTTTTGAATTTTGGTACCTCAAAGTTTTGAGGTATCTGAGCATCTGGAAAAGGACACAAGTCTCTGAACGTGGTCTAAGGTAGATCGATTCCTTGTTGTTGTTGAAGTTGATTTTGCAAGATCTGGAACTGCTCCCGCAACTCATCCAGTCTTAAGTGATCTGTTCGAACGACTGGTGCCTCTCGGAGTAAGGCACGTTCTTCTTTGGCATAGTGGTCGATGTCTTCGACCCTATGGGCTTGCTGAAAGGCAACCGTGGGTTGTTGAAATTGATTTGATAATTGAACTGGATTCTGATGAACTTGTGCTTGAAAGGATTGTAATTGAACTGGAGACTGTACTGATGGTTGAACTGGAACTTGCTGGACATTAACTAGAGATTGCTAAATTGAAGATTGCTGGAAATTAACTGGAGCTTACTGAATTGAAGATTGCTGAAAATTAACTGGAATCCCATCGGCGGGGATGTGCTGGAATTGAAAAGTGGTCCTGTTTGTAGGAGGCTGAGATGCTGGGAAGTGACCCCCTTGTTGGGTATTCGCCACCTGTCCGCTAATTGATGTGGGTTTGACACTAACCCCCATTATGGGCATTCGTCAGTGTTGTCCCTGTTGCTGAAAATTGAATTGAAATCCCATCGGCGGGAATGTGCTGAAATTGAGTAAAAGTCCCATCGGCGGGGGCATGCTGAGAAAGGAAAGGAGTCCCCGGGGTGGGGACATGCTGGAATCTACTGAGATTGTTGCTTGTAAGATTGACTAAAAGCTAACTGGAAGTTCCTGCGACAAGAACACTCTGAGACGGTCTTGTTGTCGCAGGAAGATACTGAGGAAGATGCCCCATAGCGAAGGGCTGAGATGACTGTTGTCGGTAGTCCTAGGCAAATTTCGATGGTTGTGCTTGATTTGAATTGGAGGCCGGAGGGACCCGGCATGGCTACTGAGATTGCTGAACTGGACCAACCTGATTGTTGGCCGTTGCGGTAACTTGTGCTTGCATGAACTGCAAGAGCATCTCTTACATTGCTATCATTCCTTGTGTCAATTCTTGCATGATTGGCGAATTCTCAATTGGTTGTTGCGCTGGAGGTTGCGTTTCGGCCATCTCGATGGCGGGGAAGAGGTGAGCTTCCTCTTCGTGGTCGGACATGGCTTGCTGAGCCCGAGTGCGGATTATGCTGCGGAAGGGGAGTTGTTTCCGAAGACGTTGAGCCCGAGGAGGCGCAATGGTGAGGACTATACTCTACTCTTTTTTGGGTTTTGGGATTTTCTTCTTTTTTTTTTGTAGAATGCTATGCAGATGGGATTGTATGAGGACTAATAACTTTCAAGCATAGGAAGGATTCTGTTTTTCAAGTTGGATCACGACTAGTGGGACTAGTTAATCCCCAGTGGAGTCGCCATTCTGTGGACGCTCGCTGTTCCGCTCTCCCGGACGTTCTCCTTTCCCTTCCGGAAAAGAAGAGGGGTGCGTGCGTGCGAATCGCTATTTTTGTCACTGGCTTGCCTCGTTCTCGAGGGCTTTGTTCGGTTGTCGTGTTAAGTTGGATGTGTTGAGATGAGTTATGTAAGACCAGAGTCGCCACTAGCCAGTTACTTCGAATCTACAGTCGGCTAGAACCGTAGAAAGTTAGAGAAGGGAATCCGAAGATTCCTTCCTCTAAAATGACTCCTTTTGATCTGCGGCTAGAGATTTGAGGTAAGGGATTACGGTTACGGGGTGGGAAGAGGTTAAGCACCCCATACACTGCCCGTACCGAAGTATGGTCTCTACTTCATAGAATCGAACTAATACTTAAAAGTCTGATTTAATCCTTGTACATTCTCATGGATGACATGATGCATGAATGCAGGTCTGAACAGTAAGAGTTTCTGATGGGCAGGTTTCCATTAACAGGCAAGCCCAGAGCATACGCTCGAATTGATAGGTGCTTTATGCGAGATACATGCTGTGTGTTTGAATAATCAAAGTGCTTGTAGTGGCTGATGCATGAATGTAGGTCTGAACAGTAAGAGTTTCTGATGGGCAGGTTTCCATTAACAGGCAAGCCCAGGGCATACGCTCGAACTGACAGGTGCTTTATGCAGGATGCATGTTGTGTGTTTGAATAATCAAAGTGCTTGTAGTGAAGCAGGGGGGTTAGAAGAAAAGTAAATATTGCACTTGTGCTAGATGCGAATGAGATGATGCTGGTAAAGAGTAGCTAGATGGACGGAGGTGTCGCAAAGGTTTGCTTCGAGTGGCTAGATCAAGACTTGGATGGCTTGGGAGACTTAGACCAGGGTCAGGCTGGGCTGGACCAGGGCTAGGCTCTTCTCACTCGGGCTCTCCTTGGTGGAAAAGTGGGCTAAAAGGGGAGAGAAAGGCTCGGAATGAATGGGATAGCACTCGGGCTTGAGGGATGGTTGAATGAGAAGGAGATGGGGTATTTATAGCAGCGGAGAGTGGCAAACCTCGTAAATAATTTTGGGCGGCACCCAGGGGACCGCCCTTACGATCGTTTTACTTCGGGTTCGGAGTGTACGACCTCCGAACCTAAAGCAAAAAATTCTTAGGTTTGGGCTTCGGACTTGCTCCAAGGCTGTGGTTTGGAACTCGGTGAGTTGACTGGGTTTAGGAGATGGGTTGACACGGTGAGTTGACTCGATGGGTTGACTCAGCGGGTTGACTTGGTGATTTGACTCAGTGGGTTGACTCACCAAGTTTGACTTTTTTTTAAGGATTTTTTGACTAGTTTTTCTTAGGGGGGGTATTATGGGCTGATGTTTAGGGGTGAGTTGACTGGGTTCAGGCTTGAGCTGGGCTATGGATTGGGGCTTACAAGGGTGAGTTTGGCTGAGTTTAGACATGGGATTTAGGGGTACGGTCCTCCATTCATTTAGTTATCTCTACCAACATTGTAGTCGAAGGTGGGGTGTCTACACATGTCGAGTCCTATATGCATTTGATCAGTTGCGATTTTTAATGGTTCTTGAGTTGCTTAGGATTGGTTTTACTGTAGTCTTGTAGATATATGAAGAGTAGTTTATTCTCATTTTAGGTAGGATATTTATACCATGCAAATAAGTTTTTCCATAGGTTTGAATTCTTAGAGGGTGGGCCTTTCGAGTTTTGGTGCCCATTAGTTACTATATCTACCAAACCTTCTTGCCACAATCAATTAACACATAGTTAAAAAGGATGAAATTTATCATTATAAATTTCATTTTCACTCACATCATTCTTCTGGTTTTATGGACAATTGACTTTATAGTTGTTAAGATGATATTGGCTTATTTTGGGGTTGTTTACTTTTTTCGGGATTTTTGCTTAGTCTAAACAACTCCATGTTTAACAAGTAAATCTCCTTGTTTTGGGAGCCATTCAATTTTTTGAAATTTGATATCAAAACCAATGATATCTTCCAAAATGATAAGGGGAGTATCATAAGACTGTTAATTGTGATATGTAGCACCCCCCCCCCCCCCCCCCCCCCCCCCCCCCCCCCCCGCTTTCTTTGTGAAGCCTAATTAAGGTAGTAATTTGTCACCTGCTCTCTTTCCTCTAGTGTGGTCTACATAAGCAGGAGCAAAGGTAAAGAGGGATTATTCTTTTGAGATATTCTTTGATAATTTATTGTATGAAAGAAGAGTGGGAGAGATTTACGCATTGTATTTTTATTTTCTCTTATTTTAGTGAAGAAGAAAACTACGTATTCTTACCCTCTGGACACAGGCACGTTGCCAAACCACGTAAATTTATGTGTTACTTATCTCGTATTTTTCTCTTTTCCTTTTGGCTTTTGGTTAGTCTCTTTTTCTTTTGTGTGTGTGTGTGTGTGTGTGTGTGTGTGTGTGTGTGTTTTTTACGTTGTTTGTATCAATCATATGCAAGGTCTTCTTTTTTATAACAATTGAAATACATTGTAGTCACCAAGGGGGAAAATGACTAGTGCCTACTTTGGAATTTCATGTGTTCCCACGTAATCTCATTCCTCCTCGTGGGATGGAATTGCATTTGGTTCCGTGCAAATTCCATGGGATGTTTGGAGACACATGAAGGAATGTGATTACGTGGAACAAAATTGCATTTAGTCCCATGCAGGATTTGCGATGAATTTTGAAATCCACTACATATTGTTAGTGCACTTTTCTGTGGCATACTAGTGCACCTTGTTTGTCAATCACTTAGGTCAGTGAGTCTAGTGTCGATTGAGCTTAATGAAGACGAAGACCGAAGACTTAAGTGGCCCCGCTACATCAAGGAAGAAGAAACAAGTAAAAGTGATGCCTTGATGTGCCTTAACCTTGACCAAAACCTAACCCTTAACCTCTTTGATGACCTTGACCATATTAGGAAACCTTTAGTCATCATAGATTGGCCTTAGGTGCACCAAAAGATCATCCAAAATCTTGGCCATTAAAGTAGGGTGTGAAAGAAGTAGGTCAGCAAACTGCTGGGCTGAACCCTGGCCTGTCCGACCGGTCACGACCTGTCAAGATCGGTCGAACAAACAGTCCAGTTTGGACAGCTACCCGCTGGAGTGTGCAAGCCATTGGGCCGACTGGTCTTGACCAGTCGGCTGGGCTGATCCGACAGGTCATGACCGGTCGGACAGACCCCTCTACAGAGACAACAAGCTCTCTGTCCATTTTTTACCTTTGGCTGACCGGTCTTAGACCCCTGGACGACCGGTCGTGGACCCCTGGCCGACTGGTCACGACCGGTTGGCACTAGCCGTTATTTGCCCATTTTAAAACCGTTGCACATCCTTTTATAAAAGGGCTTGGCTCATTTTGAGGGGTAACAAGAGGGATTTCGAGAGGAGTGAAGCCACCATTGTTGGAGACCATTTGAGGCTCATTCCCAACCTATGCAAGGCATCTTCCTTGTGCTTTAGCACAAGATTGGAGCATTCCAAGCTCATGAAGAAGATAACCTTCATCCCCTCTTGATCTCTAGAGTTTGGACCTTCCTTGATAGGCATATCCTTGTCCACAACTCTAAGATGAGATCGTTGTAGGAGTGAAACTCTAGGCAACCCATTCACATTAGTGGTAGAGTTCTCAAACCTATCCTCCTATTACCTTGGGCATCTCAAAGGCATCACAAGCAAGGTGATTAATCAAGTGTAGCTGAGGCATTGGCGACGCAACGGCAACACGATCGTAGGAGCAAGGGAAGCTGATTGAAGCACGGGAGAGCGGAGATCAAGAAACCCGAACCGGCACTAAACAAAGGGCTCATCCGACAAGTAAGGTTGTCTTTATTGAGAGTCCATCCACTCAATTCCCTTTTGAGTGTAGAGTTTGTTAGTCAAACTCGAACTAGGGACATTAGTCGTTCCTTGGCCTGTTTGTCGGCCTAAAGACTAGGGGTTGTTTGGCACTCCTTGGCCCATTTGCCGGGCCTAAACTAAGTCTCCAAGGGGGAGCCTCCAACACGGGAGTGAACGTGCGTCGGGTTGAGAGTTAGCCATTTGTCCAAGACTCCGGTTATGGTTGAGAGGTGAACCGGTAAAACCTCCGTGTAAAGGTTGAGAGGTGAACCTCATTTAAAACCTCCGATAGTGAATGCCGGTGTGCTCAAAGGAGTTGAGTACTTAAACCGGGAGTGGAGTAGACCCAAAGTCGAACCACTATATATGCTTGTGTTTGTGATTGAATTGAGCACGTTGTTATCTTAGCATTGAATGTTTAATTGTTTAATTATGAATGCTTGATAAGAATGTATGCTAGGCACTAGATAGGCACATCCACACACAAGATGTACTTTCACTAGTTGTGTAGACTTGAGCTCATTGATCCATTCTCATAAGTCTACATAGGTTGCATAGGTTAGGAGCTTGATTAGTTAAATCATTTATTTACCTATGCATGCTTAGACTAGGTTGTTTCTTGCTTAAACCTTATGCTAGTCGTATGATTTGACCCACTTAGGCTTGGAAGCCGAAGTGTTCTTACTTACTTAATTTAATTTGTTATATTGTGTAAGTAGGCGAAAAGAATTTCAAAAAGGTCATAATCCCCCCTCCTATAAGTCTTAGCCATAATTCTAGTTGTTCTCTAAACTTCCGCATATACGAAGGTGTCGTGTTAGACTATCGACGTACTTTCACATATGTGGGCCCCACATTGATTCGTGTGTTTTATCCCTGCGATCTATCCATATGCATCCTTTACACTTGACATTTGAGTTGTATACATGTGCAAGTGACTGACATCAATTATGTATTCGATCCATCGGTCCCATGTGACATTTGGGTTTTGCTTAATACAGGGTTTTGCTTGAGAAAGAATCTGATTCCAAACTTGGGGATTGGATGGTCAAAATACCATGGTAATTCCAGACACGCAATCATCGTGTGATAATGATGTTAATCCCAACTAATGCAATTCTATACCATTTAATCATGCGAGCCAAACAGGCCCTAAATAGTAAAAGGCTTAGGAATAGGGTGATTTTCCTCTCCAAGAAATAAAATTTATTACAATTCAATTCAAAATGAGTACCAAGGCAGCCTTAGACAATTAGTAGAGTTGCACATGAGTTGAGTCGAATCGAGTATTACCCCTTCTCAGTGCTTGAATCGGACATCCCAACCCCTGCTCGTTACTCGACTTGACTTGGTCGAGTCGAGCATGGCTCTGCTCGATCAGCAGACTGAGCGAGTTCGAGTTTTCGAGCCTGAGTTCGAGTTTTCCATAAAAAAAATGGAGGGAAGGGATTATCGAGGTCGACTGTTGAGCGAACAGGCAGCGAACAGGGTAGTTCATTGGAGTCGAGCAGTTAAGCTGAGATCATGGGGGGTGGGTGTAGAGCAAACAAGGCAAGCAGCTTAGTGGGTGGTCGGCGTCGAGCGGGTAAGCTGAGATCGGGGGTGGTCGGCGTCGAGCGGATAGGGCAGGCAACTCAATGGGTGGCCTATGTGGAGTGGACAGGGTAGCAGGAGGTGGTCAGCCATCGAGCTCAGAGAGAGAGAGAGAGAGAGAGAGAGAGAGAGGGTGGCCGTGTGGGTTAGGGTTAGGGAGAGACGCTCGGGCGGGTTAAAAACAAAAGGGGGGTAAAAAAATTTACTTAGGTATTTATATTTTGTAGATGAGTTGAATCGAGCCGAGTTCGAGTCAAGGAACGAACCGAGTCAAATCGAGCATGTGCCTACTCGATGCTCGACTTAAAATCTTTTGAGCACCTAAAATATGACTTGACTCGGCTCAAACTCATAATCGATCTTAGTCGAGTCGAGCATTTTCGAGCCAAGTTGAGCTAGTTTTTCAAGCATACTCGACTCCTGCCCAGCTCTAATGTCAGTCATTGTCATGTTGAGACTGGGTGTAATAGGACCCAAATATTTATTTGTTAAAGATCCAAAAGCTTATGAGAAACAGCCATACTACTACAAACACCTAACCATGGGCAATAATATAATGCACTTTTTGTTGTGTTTTTTGGTTTTTGATAAAATAATAATAGTAATAATAATAAAAGTTTTTTTCAAAATAAATATTTGAAAAGAAAAATATCTTTAGTCTCACATTGCTTGGAAAGAAAAATAAAAAGAAAAGAGTTTATTAATGGGGTTTGTGTACATTACTACTTGGATAAAACTAAGTGAGAATGGAGGCCCACATGCTCCAGTGCAAAGGGCGAGGGCGAGGGCGAGGACGTGGTTGTGGTCTTGGGGCAGTGTGGCTGTAGTGGCGCTAGTTGGCACACTTTGCACTTAGCACAAACTATGTGAGTCGTGGTGTGAATATAAAAAGAGACTACCGAATGTGATTGAGAGCCTTTTATAAGGCTACGGTTTTTTACTATTACATAGATGACCGTTGTGCATGAATAGTCTTGCAACGGTCATAACCATGCAAAACAGCTAGCATGTAATAGTTATGATTATTGCAACTATTGGTTGCATATAATGGTTAGAAACGGTCACTAACAGCTAGTTTCTAATAACGGTCAGAAATGGCTAGTTTCTAACGGCTAGAAAACGGTCATATTATTTATGACATAAACCATAACTCCTAGCCCCAAGTGCCTATATAAGCAAAGTTTGCTGGGATCATCTCAACAACAACAGAAAATATATCTCCTAAATGATTCGGCATCCGACTCGGTGAGTTAAATCAGCCCAAGACTCGGTGAGTTACCTTGGCATCCAACTCAGTGAGTCAAATTAGAATTCTGACTCTGTGAGTTTATAAATTTGATGGAAAACTCTTTTCTATTTTTCCAAGCAAGGTCAGGACTGTAATCGAGAATCTGCAAAATGAACTGTGTTGAATTAGTTCGTATGGGAGTTTCTTCATGATTACTGCATGCAGAACCCAATAAGCTTGTCGTATCCTGAAAGAGATTTGTCATGTAGCCCCTCAGCGATCTTAGACAAGAGGGGGCAAATAACTCTTTAGGAGAGCGTATCAGATATGTGCTTCAGTCTAATTTATATTAAATATTTTCTTTTTTTTTTTATGTCTAAATTATTTTATTTAGTATATTTCCTACACTTTCCACCCTGCTCGTAAACGTCACCGCTTACAACGCATCCACTAATTATAGTCTACATTCAACTTGTCTCCACGTAAAGAAACCTCTAGAAAACGTTATTTTACGTGAGTTCCTACGTATTCCAGTGTACTAGTGCCTTTTTATTTTCTATTTTCTATTATTTTAATTTTTCTTTCCCGACAAGGTGGACGCGGCTTCAGTGGATCCTTGACTGTGGGCCTCACCGTGATGTATTTTCCTTAAGTCGACGCCGTCCATCTGTTTCCACAGATCATTTTAGAGCATGATCCCACTATTAAATGAAGTATATCAAAATGTTATGTAGACCACACCACAGAAAACAGTGGTGACTAAATACCCACTATTAAAAAAAAATTGGGGGCAACTAAAATTCTTATTTTCCATCCAACCTGTTGATAAGGTCACAAAAATCTGGATGAAGGGACCACAAAAATATAAGCTTGATTAAAAATTTGTATGGTATATATAAGAAGTTTTTAATGTTAAATTACCACTGTTTTCTGTGGTGTGGTCCACATGATATTTGGATATACTTCAGTTTTTAGATCATGCCCTAAAATGATCTTTCAAAACTGATGGACGGAAGGGATGTAATCCAAATACATCAATCTGGGTCCCACAGTCAGGAATCAGATCCGGGGATCCACCGAAGCTGGGCCCCCGTCCTCCAGATGAGTATATGCACAGTGGACGCGGATTGCATACTGACACTGCCAGTAGCAACGCGGCTGCTGGACGGCTGCTGGACGCGCCCACCATGTATATATTCTTATCCACGCCGTCCATCTATTTGGCCAGATCATTTTAGGGTAGGGGCCCAAGAATGAGACAGATCCAAATATCAGGTGGACCCCACCACTGGAAATCAGTGGTGATTGAACGCCAACCATTAAAAACTTCCTGGGACCACAAAGGTTTCGGATCAAGATGATATTTATATTTTACCTTCAACCAGGTCTTGGATGACCTTATCAACCGTTTGGATGAAAAATAAACATCACGGTGGGCCATAGAGAGGTTTCAACGGTGTATATCGTTATCCCAACTTTTTCCTATGGTGTGGTCCACTCGATCATCGGATCAGCTTCACTTTTGGGTGTTTGCCGTAAAATGATCTGGAAAAACAGAGGGACGGCGTGGATATAAAACATATGCATCAGATTGGGCCCCACAGCGCCCAACATCACACCACCCTAATCCGCGTCCTCAAGCACGGGAGCTCTTAGGTGGGCCCCACATTCTAGTAAAATCCAAAGGTCAATGGCATATGTGTATTCTTAAATACATCGGTCATCTTTCAAGCTTAAATAATTAGAGAAGTCGGTAAGCCATGGCTGGCTTAAGTTGTTTTGTATTCGCCATCTCTTTACTAAACATGTTGCTCCACATGGGTGGGACCCCTGACTATGCAGCCCATTGTGATGTATTTGACTATATCCACGCCATCCATCCGTATTGAAATTTCATTTTAGTGCATGATCCAAAAAATGAAGTAGATCCAAATCCCAGATGGACCATAGTACAAGAAACAGTGGTAATTGACAATTAAAAGATTCTTGTGGGCCACAAAAGATTTGGATCAACATGAATTTGTGTGGTTTCTTTATCTATGTTTTTGTGACCTTATCAACAGGTTGGATGACAAATAAACGTTCCGGTGGAATCCATGAAGTTTTTAATGGTGGGGATTTAATCAAGATTGTTTTCTGTGGTGTGGTCCACCTAAGACTTGGGTCAGCTTCATTTTTTACGATGATGCCCTAAAATGAGCCTTCAAAATGGTTAGACGGTGTGGATTTAAGGAATATACATCACTGTGAGCCCCACAGTCAGAGGTCCCACCCACCTAGATGATCCGGGGATCCATCGAAGCCGCGACCTACATAACCAACAACTGTATAAAGACACCCACTCAATCAGCAAATTCAAACACCCATCTCAGCTTTTCTACCATCTGTTTACCGAAAGAATCGATCGTGCGTTCCACCATTTCCTAACACATAGACCAGGAAAGACGAGCTCTTGCTCTTCTCATTTTGTTGGAAGATGAAGAATCCAAACACTCATACCTTCTTTTATGCGTTTCTCCTCCTCCTCATCTTTCATTCACGCCAAACAACATCCCAAGAAGTTGGTAAGTCATTCCCAAAATTTCTCTCTCTCTCTCTCTCTCTCTCTCTCTCTCTCTCTCTCTTTCTCCATGTTTGTATGTATGTCAGTATGTGTGCAGAAATATTAATTCCATGCAAATCATTTTCATTTTCACCGTAATTACATGGAAATGTTTTGAGTGGGACCCATCATGATATATCTATGACATCCAGCCGTCCAACAGATGGTCCCTGGTTTGTTTGTCTAGGGACTGAAAACTGAGTCCAATTCAAAACTCGAGTGGGCCGCACGAAGGAAACGGTTGGAGGGGGACACGCACCCTTGATTTCAAATGGACCCGCATTGCAAGGGTTAGGCTCATCCAATTGGTGTTTTTTTTTTTTTTTTTTTTTTTTTTTCATATAGCTGGGCCCCAATAGTATGAAAGAATGAACAGTCCTCATTGATGAACGGCCATTAGGGGTTTCAATGAGCCAGGCTCGGGCTTGAAAAATTAGGATTTGAATAGGCCCGGCCCGGCCCGTTGACAGCCCTATTGGCCATTAGGGCTGAAAGTCGGGCGGGTTGGGTCGGGTTGGTGCTGAACCCTAACCCAACCCAAGGTTCCTATACCTCAACCCTAACCCAACCCAACCCAACCTCGGGTTGGGAATTCTCATCCCAAGCCCAACCCAAGCGGGCTCGGTCGGGTTGATCGGGTTGGTTGCGTTGATACATGCTAATATTTTCGTTATTACATTAGTCTACTATGTTTCAATACACGCCTTATTTTTTGTACCTATGACTTTATTAATTATATATGTACTTATTTATGTAAAGAACTTCACTTTTCCTAAACAAATAAGTTAAAATACAAGTAAACATTATAAGTTTACTTCACTAAAGTATAATAAAAGTATAAGTAACTTGTATATAGATCGGGTTCGGGTTGGGTCGGGCAACCCGAGACCTCAACCCAAGCCCGACCCAAACTTCATCGGGTTGATGTTTTCATAGCCCAAGCTCGAGATCGGGTTCGATACTTCTTGCCCAAGCCCAACCCAATGTCGGGTCGGTCACGGGTCGGTCGGGTTGAACCCGTCCAACTTTCAGCCCTATTGGCCATGCCATGTGTTACTTAAGATTAATTTAGGTATGTTGCTCATTTCCCATATGGCGGGAAAGACCACGTAGATGACTACTGTGGGCCCCACCATAGTGTATGCATGATACTTAAACCGAATATCAGGTGTATCCTGACACATTAGCCTAGGGTTCAAATGTGGACCAGACTGAAGGAAACAGTTTGAAATGGACACCTACCACTGGTTTATATGTGGGTCCAGTCATGCTGTGTATATGAAGTCCTGGCCATTCATCCAGTTCATCTAACCTTGATGAAGAGTTAAACCAAAAACTGGGCTGCTTTATAGCACAAGTTGGCCCTAGTGCAATCAAGTGCAGACATCCCCTCCCGTGCCACTTAATTGCTGGACTAGCTTGATTTTGGGCCCTGGGAATAAATTGTAAGGACTGACCTGATGGTCAGATTGGATATCATCTGCACATCACGGTGATCCACACAGCTCAATTGACTCTTAAGCCACTGATGATTATATATATATATATATATATATATATATATATATATATATATATATATATATATATATATATGGAAATGGTACTATGAGGTCGACCTCATGGGAACTTCCCACGAGGTTGAGCTGTGTGGGCCCCACCATGATGTGTGTCAAACAGCAACACTGTGTATTTTATGGGTACACGGAATTCAGGTGGGCCATACCATCTAAAATCACATGAAGACATGCCTAAAACATCTAAAATCACTTGGCAGGACCCACCTAAGTTTTATATGTGGCTGAAACTTCGTCTAACCTCTCATCCAATTGGTATACACACAATGGATGGGCTGGATTTTTTAACCACATCTCGGTGGGCCCAATAAACGATCATGAAGGTTTTAATGGTCGGTTACCCCCTTTCAACTGTTGTATGTGGTCTGGCCCACCTAAGTCATGGATTGACCTACTTTTTAAGACCATAGCCCAGCATGGAATGATGCATCTGACTAATGGGGTAGACGTCCGATCCACATCACGGTGGGGCCCACACAGCTCAACCTCATAGTACCCTAGTACCCCATATATATATATATATATATATATATAGAGAGAGAGAGAGAGAGAGAGAGAGAGGGGAATGCTCAACTTGCACACCAGTTCTCATAAAAATTCGTGAGTAAACTTTAAGGAATGCTCACCTACGCACCAGAACTTTGGTGGGCCATAGAAAAACGAAACAGTTTCCTCCTTTGACTTGCCTCTCTCTCTCTCTCTCTCTCTCTCTCTCTATATATATATATATATATATATATATATATATATATATATATATATATATATATATATATAGTGTGTGTGTGTGTACATACAGATGGATAGACTCTGGACCATGGTTTCAACACTCTTAATTAATTCATGATACAGAGGATGAGAGTGAGTTTGAATACATTCAAGGGACTGAAAAGGGACCTGAACATTGGGGAGAGATACACCAGGAATGGGCCATGTGCAAGAACGGTGATATGCAGTCTCCTATTGATTTATGGCACGAAAGAGTTGAAGTGGTCCCCTATTTAGGGAGATTAAAAAGGAGTTACAAGCCCTCAAATGCAACACTGAAGAACAGGGGACATGATATTATGGTAAGAAAATGATACTCGTGCCAGCATTTCCTTTCACCTATAAAATTCCCATCAATGGTCAAGAACCTATTTCCTATAGCCGAGAATCATGCATCTGGATTCCCCAAGGCAACTCCTCTGGCTTGTGCAACGTGCATGTATGTGCATGATCCAGACCATTCATGGACCGCAATGATTCTTAGACATTGCCTGGTGGTCCACCCTCAATATAGATCATGATCGATCGATTGGTATTGGATAAGGGGACGATGATTTCATTGTAATTCTCATATTTTCCGATTTTTATTTTTATTTTTTATGGATGCAGTTAAAGTGGATCAACAATGCAGGCTCAATTCACCTCAACGGAACCGAATACCAGCTCCAGCAATGTCACTGGCATTCACCATCAGAGCATACAATCAATGGGCAGAGGTGAAGTGTCTCGTCCCGTCCTCCTATTCTTGCATAATCTGAGAATTTTTTAGCTGCATATTAACCTGATAATGCTAGAAATTAAATAGAAACATACAAACCTTGCCCCAGCATGCACTAACGGTCTAGTCATAAATCAAATGCAATATGGTAATGCTGTTTTGATTGCCAAACTAGAGACATGAGCCACAGTTCGTCGAATTCTAGCCCACACGCACGCGATTAATTGCCAATGTACGTTTGCAGATGTGCACGCGCACACACACATGTATATATAAAAGCCAATCTGAACGACATCAGTAATTTGTTTCATTGCCACAGGTATGAGTTAGAGGTGCATATGGTACACGAGAGCTTGGACAAAAGGCTTGCTGTGGTGGGAATTATGTACAAAATTGGACGACCTGACACATTTCTTTCGGAGGTAAAGGTTTCTCAACCACTCTCTAACTTCAAATATGTCATTTAAAGATGAAAACATAAAATAAAAAATACATATATGTGCAAATTTTAAAATTTTTACAAATAAAATTTCCTCAAATGCATAACTACAATCATGTCTTCATAGGACGGAAATGGGCACGAAAATAAAGAAAAACCTACTAAAGACGAAGATACTTAATCATAACGGAAGAGAAAAGTACGTACACTGAGATCTCTAGATTTGGTGACTAAGGTTTCTAGAATGGAAGATATTTCTTTAGGTTTAAAGCTAAAGAGGAGATATGTATTTCACATAAAAGCCCTACACCCATATTTATAAACCTCCATCTTAGAAAAATCAAAATTAGAAACTAATTACTACACCTCTTAAATTACGATAGTAATGAGGTCTATGCATGCAATTGTCACTTCTCTCTTAATTATAAAGCTCAACCTACACCATCAAATCTAGTAATCTAGAATGAGACCCCTGATGCTATAATTCTCCCTAAAGGATAACATCACATCAAATCTAGAGGCAGACCAGAACAATATCTCAATTTCTAATCACGTCCTTGAACTGTATTGGCCCAGTTGTAGGCAGGACGAGATCAATCATTGTCTCTCTCGTAGGATAACTGATCCGAATCCATAAATCTATCGGGAATCATCAACCGATCTTCCTTGATTTCTCAAGGGGCACTCGAAGAACACGAGGAAACAGAGTAGAAACTCAGAGAAATTGTATTAAAATTCAATAATGCGTCCTCTACCATGAAAATCAGCTTGTTTAAATAGTTTAGCAATAATCCAAAACCCTAAAAACGAAGATTAGAAAGAATCCTAATCGAAAATGAAAGAGAAAATTCGAAAATAGCACTCGCGCAACTATCGACTATTTGGACAGGAGACCTCGACCGGTAGAGAATGGTTCCCAACTGTCTAGCAAGGTCAACCACCTCCAGGAGAATTTCAAATCGGTCGGTCGTCAGCTTGGCCAACCGGTTGAGAATGGATCAGGACAGTCTAGAGAGTTAGGCTATCCTCCGAGAGATTTACGGCCAGTCTGCTGACTGGTCATGACCAGTGCTGGGGGTGGATGACTGGTCATCAGACCCTGTTTTTGCACCATGTTATTGGGTCTTGGCTCCTTCCTTGTGGCTCCTTCCTATGATCCTTTCTTTGGTCCATCTTCTTTATGTAGAGCTCAGTTACATCCTCTACATCATGAATATGTACATTTAATCGGACATGTTTGATTCTATTTGTTCATGCATATAAATGTTAATTCTACAATCGTGATGTACTCCTATTTACTTTTAAAATCAAGTGGATCTTTGCAAACTTTACCGATGAAAACTCATTAAAAATATTAATATAATAATATAAATACTACTTTTTCCAAAACAATTCGTTATAAAATTCAATTTTCCATTCAATCTAGCACAGTTAGGTAAGTCTCATTTTCATCATCATTACCCAATGATCATCTAGAATATTCCTATAACCTATTTTCGTGACCTAATGTTGATTAGACTGTTTTCACAATTAAACGTGTACACATAGCCTTAAGAAAGCATACCAAAGTAACGCCACCTTATCACAACCTTGCCATGCAGAATAGAATAGTAAGGACACAAGAGTCACTCTACGAGACTAATATACTAGCACAATGATCAGACTTGAATCGATCTGTCGCTTACAGGTAGTTGATCTCACAACACATGTGACTCAATTCACACATCGTGAATAATCAAGTGATTGTCGTATACGTGAGTATTATGCAGGATCCATCTGATAAACCAATGATCTATCCCTACTACAATATATAATACACGATCTTATCTAAGTATAGAGTTGATCATACCGACTCTGTGAAATATCATCTTGCTCATCTCATAAATCAGGGTGGAGGTACATTTCATATATACATGCATCATCATATGCATCACTCATATTATACATATTTGTACGATAGTCTACACTATAAGAGAAGTAATTCAAGCCTTTATTCGATGAATGCTGGCCACACCTTATCATGAAAGTCAATATGAATATCTATGCACTTACATAATTTTGAAATGATTAAATTTATACATAAGAACTCAAACATCGAAAATCTCAATATAATCCAATAAATAAATATGTGTGTTAGTAACAATCGGATGGGTCACACTAAGTACTCTAACATGAATGTGTTGAAGTTACTTCCTCATGCTTCTAGGACAAGTTACTGGATGAACGGATATGTGGTATAGCCATCTCTCTATTGCAATGCACAAGGGTGATGCTTCTACTGGAGTTGTACATTAAGCCCAATAATGGATGTATTATCTTTTATAAACCCATCCATTTCTCCTTAATTTACCTATTAAATGTTGGACAATTAGACCTTTCTTCTTTTTCTTTTTCTAGCATTGACACAATAGCTACTAAGTTCAGTGGACAAGATTATCTAATCAATTTATAATTTGAATATTTTTTTCATATGGCAAATGATAAATCATGTCAACCCACCCAACGCACTGTTAACAGGTGGCTCTGGCCATATTCAGCTTCATTTGATGTCATATAACTATGCATCATATCTTGGATATTAAATAATGGAAATCCAGGGAGTTTTTATCACCATCATAGTTGTGAGAGCTCATACTTCCTCACCCTATCTCCTTTAATAACTTGAGTAAACGCTGCTCTCCAATGTACATATGTTCATTGACCAGGCTAGATTGGCATACCTTAGCCTCATATTCCATTCTTAAACTTGAGTTAGGTGTGGTTGGTAAGTTGGGTCAGACTAGCCTGACAAGTTAGACCAAGCTTGAGCTTGATGAATTTAAGTGGGTTAGCTCTAGGTGAAGGGTAATGGATCATGGGTTAGGTTTAGCCTTATATTTTGGGCCCATTTAATAAACGAAACTGGCTCAGGCTCTTCTGACCTAGCTCGAACCCAATCCATTGCCACCCCTACTTGTCAGAATTACAGTTGATTATGCATAACATGCAGAGGTTGGGGCCACATGTCCTTACATTCTTCTCTCTCACACTATAAAATCAAAGAACTTTTGATTTATTGTATTCACCACCACACTCTCAAACTAGAGGAGTGTAAAATTTATAAAATTCGTATACAAATTTCTAAATGAAATTTACAAACTGTTCTCTAAAAATAAAATATTAAATTAAAGGAATACAGTAAATGTCCTACTTAAAACGAAATTGTTAATAGTGGAAAGAGTTATGACTAGATCTCTTGCCATATCAAGAGGATTGCTAACAAGATTCCTACACACAATGACACACGTGGCTGCTTTGTTCTTGCAGCTGATGGAGCAAATAGGATCTATTGCCGATAGCCATGAATTAGAAACAAAAGTGGGGGTGGTTGATCCAAGGCATTTAAAGATGGGAAGCAGGAAATATTATAGGTACATTGGCTCTCTCACCGTCCCTCCTTGTACGCAAGGTGTTGTTTGGACCATTTTGAAAAAGGTCTGCTCTCCAAACTATCTTCTATTTAACTTCTTTTTCTCTTTCATTCTCAATTACTCATAGCCAACACCAAGTCTTTCATCTTAATTAAGCTCATATCATTCACAGGTGAGGACTGTCTCAAGGGAGCAAGTGAGATTGCTAAGGATGGCAGTTAGTGATGTAAGTTATTTGCATTGATACCACCCACCCCCCCCCCCCCCCCCCCCCCCCCCCCTCGCTTTTTCTTTTCTTTCTTTTTTTTTCTTTTTGAGGAACTGGGCATAGTTCAGTGATTATCTAGACCATTAGTATAATGGGCCTAACCATCTGTTTCATGGAAGATGTCTCCATCACTGAACCATGGGCCCCACTTGTACAAACTTAAGATCTGAGAAGCCCGTGTATAGTCTTTCTCTAGAAGCGCTTGGAAGTGGATTGTGTCCTAGCCCGCCTGGACCAAATCAGGTCCGACAGGGGATCTATATATGGGGCCACCATGATGTATGGCTCTTATCCACGCCATTTATCAAAATTTTTAGATCATTTTAGGATATAAGCCCAAAATTGAGGTAAATCCAAGGCTTCAAGTGGACCACACAATGGGGATTGAATGCCCACCATTAAAAACTATGTGGGGGCCATAGAAGTTTTGTATCAAGCTAACATTTGTGTTTGCCCTCCATCCAGGTCTATGTGACCTTATGAACAGGTTAGATGGCAAATAGACATGACAGTGGGTCCTAGGAAGGTTTCAATGGTGGGTGTCAATATCACTGCTGCTTCCTGTGGTGTGCTCCACCTGATCCTTGAATCTACCTAATTTTTGGGCTCATAAACTAAAATGATCTATAAAAACGGATGAATGACATGGATAAAATTCATACATCATAGTCAGCCCCATAGAGGCTTTACTTGGACCAATTTCCATCAAAGAGGGGCAGCACACAACCGCTTCTAAAGCACTTGACCATCAGCATTTGAGTTTATCTAACATACACAACTGACAAGGCATTGACTCTTTGCTTGACAGTATGCAGAGAAGAATGCGAGGCCTATACAACCAATCAATACACGTGCCGTGCATCTATACCGTCCATTGACTTGAGTTCCTAGTGAGAAATATGCAGTTTTGACATATGTACTACCTAAAAACTCTCTTATGTTACCAACATGCGTGAAGGGTATTTAAATTATTTCTTTGTGTTTGTTAGTTTTTTTTATTCTTTGTACTTGTTAGAACTTGAAGGATATGAAAAGGTATCAGACCTTATCAAGTATATTCATAGTAAGCTTCTGGCCATAAACCTCTCAAAGTCATGCCATTGTAAGGATGTAGTTAGGGCCATTTTTTATATAAAAGAACGGCACCTCCCAACCAAATATTTGGGGCTCCCTTTATATTCAGTGTGCCTTCACTTCATAAACTGTGCTTCTTTATTAGACAAGATTAATAATTAAGAAGCTTGGTGGGTGGGCAAAATCTCCTCTCCCTTGTGGGTAGGCTTCAATTGATAAGATCTAACACCCTGATTCATAGTTTAAGTGATAGACTGAGTGTAGAAAACCTCGTATTTCAATACTGAGGTCTTGGTATCGATTCTCAAGTGGGGGTGGCTAACACTGCGGTGTGACTACCAGTAGGGTGTGTACACTTAGTAGCCATTATCTTTTATGATCTAATGCTTTTCTTTTCTAATGCTTTTCTTTTGCTTAAAAATTGTTTCGATGTTTTATAAAAGTGTGTTCGTATTTTCTACCGGGAAGTTCAAATGTCAACAGGTTAGTTGGATTAAGATTTGTAGGCCCAAACAAGGTGGCTTGGGGATAATCCTTTTTGAAATTTCGAAAATAGTGTACCTGGTTAAGCAATTTTGGAGAATTTTGAAAGGGGATCACAGCCTTTGTGGTCAATGTGTCCTGTATTTGTGGAAGGTAATTCTTTGGTTGATCAGCTGTAACGGTTGGGATCCACCTATCCAGTGATCTAGATCATTAATCTGATGGACCCAACTGGGGATGGGCCATGCCACACAAGTGACTTCCTGTAACGCCCCAGATTTTTGAGATTTCTTTGAAAATTTTTGAAAATTTATTTTTAATTTATTTTTTATTAATTATCGTATATTTACTGTTGATTTGCGAATAGCGGGACATCCGTAGGAGATCCGATAGGGGACCCTTTACAAAAGTTGCTTAGAATGATCCCATAAACATCGTAGAAAGATCAGATTTCAAAAATCACGCACTTTTTAGATAATTACGAAAATGCCATTAGTTAAACTTAAGTTAAGATGCCATTTTTAAGTATTATAGTTTCTGACGATCACTTTTATGTAAAACCCTGGATTTAAGCTTTTGGGCACATATTAACCATACACGTCAAATTTCAACCCTTAAATCATAGTAGAAGTGGTCCAATTGTCAAATCAGCCCCTTAACCCTTGATTTTCATGTCCATCGAGTGAGGAAAGTAGATGGTTAGTCGTAGTCGAATATTTCCCTTCATATGAGTGACTTGGATCATCTTTATCATGGACCAATAGTGTGATTTGAGTGCCCCACCTTGATAAGCATCTTTCTTATGCGCGAAGTTATCCCGTTTTAGAAATTAACGAGTTACCAACTCTTTTTAAATCTGAACCTTTCAATTTACCCACTTCTCACCATCAATCGTTTCTCAAATTTGGACCACTTATTATACTCATATGACTACGAGTTTACATAAAGTTTGGACCCCGATCTATAATCCTACACCGTTGAACCACAAAGCCAGCCCCTTCCTTTTCCGCCAAAAGTTGAAATTTCAGATCTAGGCATTTCTCACAATCAATCAACCACTAAATTTTGTACAATTGTTTGCCTATCATGACTACATATTTTCTCAAAATTTGGGCCCTGATCATCAAGCGTAGACCGTTAATTGAAATCTAACCCATTTTAGCACCCGTTAGGCCATTTTCAAGGATCGACCAATCTAGAATGTGGATCATCAAGAAATTTACGTATTTTGACTCTACTCTTCGAGCTTGATAAGATGAACAGATTAGAATTGATCATAAATCATCCGAATATTGAGATTTGAGAAACCCACCTCAAGAAGTTATTACACAAGACCTCGCGTGCACATCCCTCTCCATATTTCTACTACGCACCTCCAAATCCTTCTCCTAACCCTAGCCTCCATGCCGTAGAGAGAGAGAGAGAGAGAGAGAGAGAGAGAGAAGAAGAAGAGAGTTCTTTCTCATATTTTTCCAGCGACTAGGATCTTCTACAACCATCTTCTTCTAAGTCCATCCTAAGGTGAGGATTTTCCTTCAAGCCTTTCATTAATAATATTATAATTATCATAAGTTTCTTTTGTGGCATGTGAAGTTATTTTGTTTTGAAATACTGATCCATATAACATGAAGTTTAATGTGGGATTTGTAATGAATATCATTATATGATGATGTGATTCCTTGTTTAGATTTTTTTACTAAGAAGCATGTGTATTTGTGTTATCTATCTTTGTAAAATCTATGCCCTTATTTCCTTAATCTGTGTTTTACAAGTAACATTGGTTTTCATATAGTGATATGAAATATGTGTATAAGATCATCATATGGACATCCCATTATTGTATACTCTTTGTCCCTGAGTTGGTAAAATTATTCGATGTAGAGAGATGGAACCCATGAGAGGTGTCCATGATGGAAGAATATCTCTTGACTTAACTGAGAGAATGAAGTGCTTGTTTGTCAATGGATCATTACATGTATATGATGCTTGATTGGATCCATTTACATTACATGGGTATTTTAATGAATTTGGTCATGATGTACAACATCGGCTTTTGGGGACATGATGAAATCATAAAACGGGACAATGAGTGGACACTAATGGTATACAAATTCTCATGAGCCAGGGTTGGTGCTATGGACACTAATCCCGTGCTGTCGGCCTATGCTGGGTTGCTTGCGACTCCCCATAGTGACCATTGAGTTTTATTTAAATCGGTTGTATGCGAAAACACTTAAATAAAGGTGAAACTAAAGTCATGCATTCACTTGGCTCCATGTGGGTGTAAGGAATTGAGAATAGGCTAGAGCGTCCTACTTCTCCCGTACACTGTCACGTGTAGATTTGGGCTATGAGCGTCCCGTTTCTCACGTGGTCGGGCAAAACTATGGGCTTGTGCGTCCCAGGAACCTCTGGTGACTAGTGGCTAGCATGGAGTCGTAACAGGGAGTCTCCCACTTCATGTATTGTGATTCTAGCCAGGGTGCCTTAGCCAGAGCATGCATTCCATGCATCGCATTAACAAAGATTTTTAGTTGGTTGTTTTGATTTGATTCAATGATAATATACTGCTTGCGTTTACTCTGTACCGTTATTATTATTCTTGATTGTCTTGGAGGAAATATTCCCCACTATGATAACGTTTAACGCTATCCCAAACACAATTTAGGTGATGCAGGTGAAGATCCAGGTATTGAACCCGATTTTTAAGGAAAAGAGTTCGATGGTTCGTACAATCACATGGCGGATGACGATGTTAGAAAAACTTAGTTGATGTTTTCATTTATCAAATATTTCTTTGAGTAGTTGATACATTTATGGAATTGTAATAAGTCTTCAAGAGAAGACATGGTTTTGTATTTTAATTAATCAGTATGGATATTGGTTGGTTCCCTTATTTAAACATTGATGATGACGTAATAAGTTTGATAGAATAAGATGATAATTGTTTCCGCCATTGTGCTTGAATGCTATATTTTATTATTTGAAAAATTAGTTATTCCATAAATTACTTGGGAATTCGGCCGTCGTGTTATACACGAGAGTCGAAAATCTCGGGTCGTTACACTTCCATGGATCTTAACCATCCAAGTAATGGGGTGGAATGGATGGTTTTTTAGCTGGGGCTGGATGGAGAACATCCACGCTCTCCATTGCACGCACGACAATCATGCGCATGTTGATTCAGACTTTTCATCAGGTGGGCCCCACTCTTTGTCAAGGGTCTCACGCTTTGAATAGAACATGTTGTAGTCGCAAGAAATACAATGTAATGTCAGTGCAATGGCCAAATCAAATTACTTATAAAAAAATTTACATGTAAGAATTATACACCGTCCATCCAGCAAAGCAGTAGGCGGGGCAAATTATACACCGTAGATCCAACAATCAAACAGATCAAACACAGGTTATCACTTACCAATTGAGGCATTCCATATTTATGAAAGAAAAAGAGGGATATTTAGGCTGACTTTTTCAACAGTGGGCATTCAATCAACACTATTTCCTGTGGTGTGGTCCACCTGCACTTTAGATCTCCTTCATTTTTGGGTTCGTAGCGTAAAATGTACTGCCAAAACAGATGGACAGCATCGATCAAATACATCCATCACAGTGGGCCCCATCGAAACTTTCCAACGCCCAACATCACATCACCAATTGAAATGGGGCATCATCCTAAAAACAGCAGGTCATGAGGGGCAAGCCGCAAATCCCACGTTTTTTAAGCATTAATGGTACTTTTGTATCATGCATTTAGGGCTGTAAATGGATCAGTGGACCCGGTGGGACCCAACCCGTTTGTTAAATGGTATGGATATGAGTCCAAGAATAGACCCAATTGCTAAATGAGTCTAGATCTAGTTTCTTTTATATTAGGCCTGACCTGACCTGACCTGACCTGAACCCATAGGCGGGTTTGGCCTATGTTAGAAGGACCCATTTAGGCACAATCCCATCCAAACCCGATTTTAAACCTAGTGAAAATTCTTACATACCAAATTTAGACCCGACCCATTTATAAATGGGTCTGGGTGGATCTCCCCCTACTAGACCTAGAACCAAACTCATACCCAGACCCATTTATAAATTGGCTTGATGGGGTTCACTCATATCTAACCTAAACCTGCCCATTAATTAGTAAGGGTTTGGATCTAAAATTGGGACCCAGACCCATTTAGTAAATGGCCCAACCATTTACAGCCCTGCATGCATTGTCAATCAAAATCAACGATAGGCGGTCCATAACGCAAAACTAGGTGGTTAAATGGAAAAATCCCCTATGTATAAAATACAGTCCCTGGGTAGGTGAAGTTTATTATTCATGAAGTGGGTGTGGAGGATTTCCATAAAAGTCTGCGGCACACGCATCCAATATGGTATAACTGTTGCCGATTAATCTGGAAAATCCCACACTGATTACCCTTCATTCAGATTGGCAGGCCTTCCTATTCATGAGACAGTTTTCTCATGCCAAGAACACGTACGTCTTCCATGCTCTGAGCTCACCTATAAAAGAGACCATAGACGACTGCTTTTCCATCCCATCTCTGGCTGAATGCAATGGAGTCTCCTTCCAACATGCTCATTAGGCTGGTTTTCGCAGCACTTATTCTCAGTACTCAAACACATGCAACTCATGCTCGCGTTCCACCTTCGCAACCCTTTTGATTGCACGTCTGGGCCATGTTGCACGTTTGGGCGATATTTCTCTACCATTCAAAGCCATGGCAACAGTCGAAAAGCGCAAGCGGGTTTTAAGCCGCGTACTTCCTTCACCGAAAGCAAATTAATTAGGTGGGCCACCAGAGACGTGCGGGTGCCCTGATTTTCTAGGAGAAAAGAAAATTGAAGTTAGTTTTATGTGGAATTCTATGTGATGTCTCTGTCTTTTGTGTTGCATCTTGTTATCCTTAGTTTTTTCAGTAATCAAGTTCACTCTCTCACAGCCAAAGTGAAAATAATGAATAAATCTTGAACTATATTATTCAAGATATTGTTGGTCATTTGTCTCCAAAATGAAGTCATTTTCTTAATGCAGTTGTGCAGGTAGGGCTGCCAAAAGTAGTGTTTGGCTCAGCGTCAGTGTTGCTTTGCTTGGACATAATCCAAACATCTTCTTTAGATATTTGGATATGGGTATCATGTATCACAAACAAGAATTCAGGAATGGGTTTTATTGGGTCCATTTGAAGAATAGGATTTATATATCCATACTCCAAGCAAGCCTTTTGAATTGTTTTTTTTTTTTTGAGGTTGTCTCACTTCATTCGCGACTTAGGCTCGAGCATCAGTCCCCACTTCTCTCCATAGCAACTTCCCATCTTGTTCTCGTTTTTTTTACTTCATCTGGTCTCTCTCCCAATACACGTCTTTTAAGTAGGTGGACAACAATAAATCTCTGTGGGCCCACCATGTGGTATGTGTAAAACTGGCTCTCTTTATCTGGTGTGTTCTTGGATGATATCCTTTGGAGCTAAAAAATCAGCTAAATCCACAACTGAAGTGGGCCACACTGCAACAAACAATGGGGATGGGACACCAGCCATAGGGTTATATATGTGTGTATTAACAAATGTGTTATTTCTTTCATCAAATCCGTTAATCAAATGAAAAGAAAATACAAAAATCAATCTGAAAGTTTTAGGCGCAATTTTTCATTGTTCATTAGTATATGGCCCATCTAGGTTTGTCATTTGGCTGACACTTTATATGTACCCTGAACATAAGGGTTATCATCTGATGGATTGAGTAGAGTTTATGTGTGTGTGTGTGTGTGTGTGTGCGTGTGTGTGTGTGTGGTGGACTCATAGAGTGCATTTCACATCTAGAACATGTTGGGAACACAGAGATAAGGTGCTTATAACCGGAATCCCCTCCAACCCCTATTTTATGTGTCAGGTATAAGTGGTGTTTTATATATAAAATCTTCTCTATCCATCAGCTTTTACCTTTGATTCTAGTACCTGAGGATATAAATCAGCCACACATCCACAACTCAGGTGGGCCACACCAAGGGTAAAAACGGGGATAGGATACCAACCGTAGGTTTGAGTGTGGGGTCGTCATGGTGTTTATATATCTTTAATTAGACCAGGTGTAACTCACTAGCTGAAGCAAAGAGAGAAAAATATGTCCGACAGAAAACTCAGGTGAACCACACCTAGTGAATTTAGAGTTCGGATTAGGTACTACCCGACCAGGACACACGAGGAGACGGATGGACATATGACGTGTCACTATTGGCCGACACAGCAGGCCCTGCACCTCGGGTCTGATGTAGAGGTGTCACATCCCACTAACATTGACGTGCGGGCCTGCTGCATCAGCCAATAGTGAAGCACCACATACCCATCCATCTCCTCATGCGTCCTTAGTGGGTGTAATACCTAATCCGAGCGCGTGAACTTAGAGCTTTTAAGAGCAATTTTAAGTTGTACCCATTGGTGGATCCCATCAATTTTTTGGGCTGATCATTCTACGCACCATCAAGTAAGCTTTTCGTCTCATGGACGTATGTGGATTCGTACATACAACATGGTGGGCCCCCATAGATATCAGGTGTTTTAGGTGCTTGAGGGTTTTAGGTGCCACGTGGATGATCGATATGGAAGGAGACAAATTACCTCTGCCACCATCTAAAGGAAGTTCCTATAGGCCAGCTATGTGGGACCCACTGCGATTTTTGTGTGGCATCCACACCCTCAATTAGTTTGGCCAGCTCAGGTTAGTACATGATCAGTCCATAAACGATGCAGATCATCAAAAACTCAAGTGGGAACACTACAGAAAACAGTGGGAAATGCATCCGACCATTGAAACCTCTTGTGGGGCCACATAAGTTTTGGATCAGGCTAATATTTGCATTTCAATTTATTTTGGTGAGAATAAACTTATGAAGCGGTTTGGTTGGCATGAATAGACAGCATGGATAATACCCATACATCACGGTGGGCCCCACAGAACACCCCACCAAGCTTCTAAGTCATCCGATCTAGACGAGTTCTGAAGGAAATGTGAGCTGGATGAATTCTTATTTAAACAAATATAAATATTGTTGATAGATGCTCTAGCGTTCTCAAAGCACTATAAATTATAATACTCCGAGTTGAATTGGGACACTGAGACAACTCAACCGGTTAATTTGGACTGTCCATTAGGTCCAGCATGCATTTGCATGTGATACCATGCAAATATCGCATTGATACGATGTTCTCAACTATTGAATCAATGGCCTAAAAATGAACAGTCAAGATCAATTGTAAATATGTAGGTCTGACCAACGATCCGATCTGTCTATTTAATAGCTCCATCATGGATTACTTATGATTCTAAATATCACTTCTATTAGGTGATCCTGACCATCTCATCCATGGGTTGGAAAAGGATGGCTACAAAAAAATAGGCTGAATCTAGGATGGATTTAATCATCAGATCAGTCTCACTTTTGAATGGTAGCTTTTGAAATGTGTTCTAGACTTAATGGACAGTTTAGATCATTCAAGTGGACCGTCAAATTTACAAATGCAATTAGGAGCACCATAACTTACAGTTATGAGAGCCCTGGGCCAATTCTCAATGTTATATATTTATTTTTGTCATTTTTTCATGGTTACTGTCCTACCGGGTTTTACTAACTGCTAAATCCGGTTAATCTCAAATTACCTGCTTCATCCAACGGTTAGTAATTACTTGTTTTTTGCCAAACTCGAGCTTATTATGAAATCGTATTGCGTACTAAGTTCCTCACTGTGCTTTTATCATACTGAGTAAACTCTGTTAGGCCCACCATCAATGTATATGGTTAATTTATCCACGCTGTCCATCTGTTTTTCCAGATCATTTTAGTGGTTGAACCCAAAATTGAATCATATCCAAAGCTCATGTAGACCACACCACAGGAAACAGTGGGAATTAATGATTCCACCGTTGAAACCTTTCTAGGCCCACAGTGATGTTTATTTGTCATCCAACCTGTTAATAAGATCACACAGAGGTGGATGAAGGGAAAACACAAACATTAGCTTGATCCATCTATGTCCCTCAAGAATTTTTCAGTGGTAGATGTTCAATTCACAATGTTTCCTGTGGTGTGGCCTACTTGACCTTTGGATATGCTTCATTTTTTTGGCTCGAGCCCTAAAATTATCCAATAAAATGGATGGACGGAGTGGATAAAATATATAAATCATGGTAGACCACACAGAGTTTTCCCCCTCATTTGTACCTCTTGAATTTTGGATCCACTTCATTTTTGGTCCCATATCCTAAAACGATCAGAAAAACGGATGGACAGGATGGATTTCTCACAAAAATCAAGGTGGGTCCAACCTAACATCCAAGCTCAGGAACTTAAACCCGAGTCCCGAGCATAGTGACAGCAAATAGCTGTCGATTCCTGAATTAGATTGTCGTGTGCGGCAAAGTCCAAATCGCCTTGCTACTTTGACCATATGGGCTCCATAAAATACTAGCCCTTGGACCGTTGAAATTTTTTTTTAATTCGTCAAGTGGACTCATCTTACCTGCATCCAGCTACCAGCCGGACTCTAGCATGAAATTACAGATTTCTTTCTAGCACACTCATATCATCCTGTTATAGATTATGAATATCATGGTAATTAATCTGGTAGACCCACACAGAAAATCCCTTCCTCAAAATTTCAGGCCTTCCTACTTATGAAACGGTTCACATATATATATATATATGACTAGATTTAACGGCTAGAAAAATCGTGGCCTAACGTGCGCTTGTTAGCCACTCGATTAGTGAAATAGATTGAATGGGAGAATGATCATGACGATCCCCACCTGATGAACAGATCGGATCTAGCACACATGGGTGTGACATGTGCACATGAGAAAACATCATTCTCAGCAAATTCTCTTCCCAGCCGCCATGTTGCTGTTTGTTTTACCTACCAAAAACGCGTCTTACATGGAGCTGATTAGGTGTCATCTAGGTAACATTGTAGTTGGTGTTTCCCTGACCGGTAGGAGCCTACATTAATATACTTTTTGTATATCCACGCCGTCCATTCGTGTTTTTTCAGATCATTCTACAGTTTGATCCCAAAAACTAAGTAGATCTAAAGCTCAGGTGGACCACACCACTAGAAATTAGTGGTGACTGACCATTAAAAAATTCTCGGGGTGCAAAAACGTTTTGGATCCATCTGATATTTGAATTTTCAGCCTCATCCAGGTGTACAAGACCTTATCAACAGGTTGGATGGAAAATAAACATTACGGAGTGCCTTAGAGAATTTTTAACAGGTGGGTGTTAAATGACCACTGTTTCTTATGGTATCGTCCAACTGAGATTTGAATCTGCTTCTGTTTTTGGATCAGGCCCTAAAATGACCTGGAAAAGACAGATGGACGGTGTGGATATACAACACATACATCAACGTGGGCCCCACGGTCAGGAAAACACCCACTACGATGATACACTCCGGGCTTCCATGCTCTGAGTTCTCCTATAATAGTAGAGGATGGACGATTGCTTTTTCCACCACATCTTTCTAAATGCAATGGAGTCTCCTTCTTACATTTTCATTAGGTTAGTTTTGGCAGCACTTATTCTCAGTGTTCAAACGTGTGGAAGCCATGCTCGCATGCTAACCAAGCAGGACACCTTGGATGCACGTGTGGGCCATATACCATTCAAAGAAATGGAAACAGTAGAAGAGAGCAAGCGATTGATTTTTCATGTACCACCTGCACCCAAGCCGAATTCTAATCCTCGAGGGAGGCTGGGCCCACCAGTGACGCCTCCACCTCCGATGGTGCCAGCGGCAACCTGAAGATCGAAATCTCTTATTGATGTTATTGATGTTAATAGGCAATTTTCTACGCCTTAATTTCTTCGTGTTGCACTTCTTCTTGAAATATCATGGTTAATCAAGTTATTTCTCAAGGCTTCCCTTGGTTCTGTGACCTGAAAATAATTGATAATTTTTTTTATAACTTGATTTATGATATTGGTGTGTTTCACTCCAACTTAGTGTTAGGATCAATGGTTCCTGATAGGGCTGTAAATGGGTCAGTAGACCCGATGGGGTACCCGGACCCAACCCATTTAGACCCGACCCAGACCCGACCCATTTGTTAAATGGTACGGGTCTGGGTCCAAGAATAGACTCATTTGTTAAACGGGTTTGGGTCTGGTTTCTTTTATTTTAGGCCCGACCCGACCCGACCCGACCCAAACCCATTTAGTAAGTGGGCGGGTTTGGCCTATGTTACAAGGGACCCGTCCAGCCCAGACCCGTCCAGACCCGGTTTTAAGCCTTGTAAAATGCTTGCATACTTGTCTGATCATCACAGGTGTACTGTACATCCAGCCAGCACTTTCGGTCCAGTTATATAGAGAGAGGAAACCGTTTTCTGCGGCCTTGGCCCACCAGAGTTTTGGATCAGGGGCGCATCAAGGAGTCTCAATGGGTCAGGCTTGGGCTTGAAAAATTAGAATTTTACACAGGGCCGCCCCAGCACAATATAGTGCAAACTCCGGGCTAAAACCTACCCCAGGCCCGGCCCATTGACGCCCCTAGGGCATGGTTGGTTTAGATTTTGTGCCCAAGACACCTGCTCACGGGTGCTCGCCTAAAAAGTGCGCGGGTGAGCATTTATATGTTAGGAAAAGGTACTATGTGCTCCACCTCTATGTGGGTCCCACTATGATGTGTAATGGGCATCCACACCATCAGTCAAATGTACCATTCCATGGTGGGCCATGGGCCTAAAAATCAGGCCAATCTATGAATAGGGTGGGCCAGACCATAGATGGCAGTTAAGAGTGGATATCCACCCATTGAAACGTTTATGATCGTTTATAGGGTCGACGGAGATGTGCTTTAAAAATCCAGCCCATCCACTGTGCGTGTCACACTTAAACAAGAGGTCATTCCAAGTTTCAATCATATCTAAAATTCAGGTGGGCCCTAACAAGTGCTTTTAGATGTTGTAGGAATGATTTTACTCTTTCAGCTGGTATGGCCCACTTGAGTTTCTGATAGGGCTGATTTTTGGGATATCCCATAACTAATATGAGATCCCACCAAATGCATGCTGTGGATGCCCATCAAACATCACATGAGGCCCACAAAGCTCGACCTAATGGGAAGTTACCATAAGGTCGAGGTCATGGGAACTTCCCATGAGGTTGAGCTATGTGGACCCCACCGTGATGTGTTTCGAACATCTACTCCATTCATTTGATGGGTCCCCTTTAGGTTATAGGATAGCCAAAAATCATCCGTATAGGGAACTCATGTGGGTCATAACATCTAAAATCCTGTGAAGACATGCCTAAAATATATAAAATCACTTGGTGGGGCCCACCTGAGTTTTCGATGTGCCTGAAACCTGGTCTGACCCCTGGTACAAGTGGAACACACATAATGGATGGGCTGGATTTGTGAACCACATCTCGGTGGCCATGGGCTAATAACCCCTCCCAACTGTTGTCTGTGGTGTGGCCCACGTATGTCATGGATTGACCAGATTTTTTTATCCTGTAGCCCACCATTGAATGATGCATCTAACTGATGGAGTAGATGTTCGAAACGCATCACGGTGGGGCCCACACAGCTCGACCTCATGGGGAACTTACCTCATAGAGAGAGAGAGAGAGAGAGAGAGAGAGAGAGCCACGTGAACCTGTGTCGTGGCTTGCATATTTTATATGCTTTTTTTTATTATTATTACTATGCATGCGGTCGAGAAGAGATGTTTCTCCCAACACTCGAATCATTTTCTCAAGGGATTTTTCCTATAAGCTGCATCACTTTAAAACTATTTCTCTAAGACCGCCTATTTTATTCATATATGACCTTCTAACACTTATACAGCGTTTGACCGCCAGAAAGTTATGTCCAGTGGGAAAACGACAAGTTTGCTCACGGTCTTATCCTATTCTACCCATTAGAACGTGTTTGCATGGGTTTTAACCGTTTTCTTTGCATTTTTACGTGATGTGCAGTGCGAGTGTACCGTGTTTGGTGCGCTATATGAATATTAATCAATGGTCTGGATCATCTACCACAAAGGTGGGTACTGGCAGGGTCACTACCGAATCTGAGTCCACATGTGTGTGACCTCGACCGTTGGCTGGACATTTCAACAACTGCCCATGAACCATTCTCATAGAACGTCTGCATGCGAGCACACATGCCAACTTACCAACCAGACGACATAGGTTGTTCTTATCTGATGGACCACCTCAGAACTTCTGCATGCAAGCACACACGCCAACGTAATAATAAGATGACATGGGCCGTTCTTTTTTTTGATGGGCCACCTCAGAACGTACGTCTGCATGAAAGCAACACGGACGGTTCTTAAGCAAGCTTGTGTGATTATTAGGGCAGGAGATCAAAGTAGTGTGGCCCATCTAATCACTCTAGCAGTCCAATAGATGGACCAGCTAATCACATGGTGAACGCTAACACTATGGACATCTAGAAGGACCACCTCTTAGATGGCCCCACATGTGCAGCTAACGGAAAATGAATGGTTGGATTGGGAATGACAGTTACAGCAGATGGGCCCACTCACTGACGACAATCACCGCACTAATGACGGCCCACTCAGATCATCTCACACTCAGATTTAGAGAAGAGAGGAAGATACGGGAAGAGCAGAGAGAAGCGAATACAAGGGAGAATGAGGAGGAGATGAGAGAAGGGAGGGTTAATCGTTGTTTGATGAGGCGAACGGTTAATAGGTTCGTATTTAAGGCTTCATTTACAAAGAAGACCCGGGTCGACTGCTTCATTTACAGGCAAAATGTAAGTTTATTTCACTACAAGATGGTCGTTGTGATTGTGGGGCCCATCATGTTCTTTGTAAAAAAAATCTGAACTGTCCATTATTTACCTTATATGATTTTAGGGCTGGGGTCCAAACATGATCCAGATCTAAAGCTCAGGTGGGCCACAAGGCAAGTAAAAGTGTATATTAAAGGCAAGCCCTTCAAACTGTCTTGGGGCCAGATAAATTTTAGATCAAGAGTAAAAATCCGATGGTTACGTTCAGCCCACTATGAATGACCTTGGGAATGCCGCTTCACGTTTTGGATGGCCTACAAACATAAAAATGAACCATTGATAGTTTCAACGGTGGTATGCCACCAACCCACTTTCTCCTCTCGTGGGCATTAGATCTGATGGATTTTGGACCCACATCCTAATATGAGATTGTGAAAAATGGTGGACGGTTTGGATTTGTGACAAACATCACGAAAGTGTGGATAGTTTGGATTTGTGACCAGCATCACAAAGTGAGCCGCACACATACTATACCTCGTGTTACATTTCATTGACTCTCACTGCATATGGTTTTCGTGATCATGGCGCCCATCATAATGTTTAAGAGAACTCCAACCTGTTCACCAGTTTGGCTAAGTGATTTTACCAAGTGAATCGAACGATGAGGTAGATCAACCTCTCAAGTATGCTACAAACAAACAAACAGTGAACCATTAAAAGCAACCATCAAATGTTTTCTTGGATCAGCCTCAATTTTGGGTCCACAACCTAAAATTAGATGACCAAACAAGTAGACCTTGTCACAAGCATCACGAAAGTGGGTCCCACCAAAATTAAGGGTTGCATGATAAAGATTAACGTGTGGGTCACATCTTGTCGTGATAATGGGGCCCACCCTATTCTTTGCAAACAAAAAATAAAATAAAAAAATAAAGTCGTCTACCATTTCCCTCTCACGACTTTAGGGCTTGGGCCCAAAAGTGATCCAAATCCGAAGCCCAAAAGTGATCATAATGAACTTACGTTCGGTCCTATGTGAGAATGACCTCTTGAGGTCTCAATAGTTTAGAAGGCCTATAAACATTAAAAATAATAATAATAATAATAATAATAATAATAACAACATAAAAAAGAAAAGACCCATTGACAGATTCAACAATGGTAAGCCACAAATCCACTTTTTCCTAACCTCCGACCCATCTATGCATTCGATCTGCTGTATTTTGGGCCCACACCCTAAAATGAGATGGTAGAACTGGCAGACATTCTGACAAGCATAACGGAAGTGGACCTCACGTAGCTTAGTTCTTCAAAGCATGGGACTAAAGGTCAATGGGGGCTGCCATAAGGCTTTGCTTGCCTCGGTGTTACTACGTTGCTTTATTTTTAAGCTCATGCCTTAAAATTGAGCTAGCAAATTGGATGGACAGCATGCATGAATAAAACATTTACATTATGGTGGCCCCACAGCACCTCCCACCAGGTATACGGCTATCCACTTCCCCAGCTGGAGTGTCATGTAACATGCATGACTCATTATCAGCATCATCGCCACCATCAATAGCATGGTATACATTCTTCAGCATTGTGCTAGAACTGACCAACATTCCGTTTGCCTGGCAACCTAATGTAGGCGGATACTTGATTGGGCCGTGTGCTGCTGTACAAAATGGGCACATGCACATGTTTGAAAGTCTGAAAGTTGTTCAGTCCAGCATGCATTTGACTGACCCATCTCTGACAGCATCACCCAGCCCAATCAAATCCCACCACATTAGGCCACTAAGGATATCCCTGATCATATAACACCCTCATTATCTCTCTTGAGTCATGACAAATCCTCTCCCCCTCTCTCCCTCTCTCTCTTGAGTAAATCTATTACCGTCGACCCATTCCACCCCAAACTATTTTAATGGAATTCAACAACACAGCAAGGTCGATAACACAGATGATAAACAATGCATTCATACAGCAAGACAATTCATTCAAATGATATTTGAAACACTGCCTTCACCATTTGCCGTGCCTTTCCCTCTCCATGCAACGGAGGAATGCTGTGGCAATTAACTACAAGAGATTGAAAAGACAGTTTGTAGTAGGCTATTCATCAGGTGCATGCTATGCTGCATAGTCGGTTGTTTTTTTTTTTCTTCTTTTTTTTTTTATCCTTTTTTTTCTCATACATATGCGGACCAACCTGATGAGGAGAGTGGCGGAACTTCTGAATGAGGCTGGACCACGCCCAAGGAATGGACCAGATTGCTCTCATCTGTGTGTGGTTGTGTGCCACAGATCACCTGGCCAGTCTCTTTCATGGATTGCCATGCACTTCACCTTCTCTACTTTTTGCATCAACCCACGAAATCATGAATGCTATGGCCTCCAAAATGCCTCCTTAGCGGCTGATGTTGCTGCTGATGTTGTTGTTGGTGCATGCTTTCAGTACTGTGCCGAAGCCCTAACGTAAGTGACACCGCTCCAAGTCCGCCAATCTCAATACCACCTTGATAAGGCATGAAACCCATTAATCCCCCATCTACGCTCGCAGGCACCGGACACTCGTCCATTCGCGACCGCTTCTCCCGGTGCCACTGCTCTGAATTCCGTGGGTCATCAATGTTGAATTCGGCCCCCACTACCGACTGATCAGATTGCTTGTTGGACAATGCATCAATTGTGAGTTTGCTGTGCAGTTGATTGTCGATAGGCCTTTCTACATTTTCAGAAGCAAGCTTACCATCTCTCCTAACGTAATTGATGTCCACCTCTGCCGATCCTTTGGTCTCAAGCATGTGTATCTCTTCAACCATTGGCTTCCACACACGCACGCGTGCATTGATGAACCAGTTCGATACCTGTACAAACGAACACCTGAGGTCTATGTTCCAAAGATTAATGTACACATAATTCAACCTATGGAACAAGGTTGATCCTCAAACAACTAGTATTCAAAGGAAAATAAGCTATTACCAGAACTAGGTGCTATGAAAGATTCCAAGGTATTCAGATATATAAATTTATTTAATAATGTTTCCTTGGGTAAAAACTTGTCAAACCTCTGGTGTAATGGGTGCATGGTGGAATGAGAGAGGAAAAGATCACTTTCTTCTTCCTCTATAAAGAATCCTCACATCTATAAGGAACTCTGAATCTACAAGGATGGGAAAGGGAAAAAAAAAAAAACCTCCAAAAGAAAAAATATCATTGAGAATAATGATCGAAGTCTCTTTAGAAAGCATATGGCTTATTTAACCCTTGTTTCATAACTTTCCGAACTAGTAACTTTCCTAAAATAGTATACCTGATTAAAAATAGTAACAATTTCTAATCTTTCCCAAACCCTTCTGAACCCAAATGGCATGGCAGGTGCACGATGGAAAGGAGGAGGAAAAGATCACCTTCTACCTCCATCTATGTCTATGATAAACCTTGAATCCACAAAGTCATTTAAAAAAAAAAAACTAAAAGAGAATATATTATTTAGAATAATTAGTAAAGTCTTTTAAAAATAAATTACTATGGATTATATGGACCTACATCATAACTTTCCTAAAATAGTAACCATTCCTAAAATAGTAAACTTGCTAAAAATAATAAAGATGTTTAGTTCTACCCAAACTGACAAAAATAATACCTTACTAAAAATAGTACATTTCACTTAAAACTTAAATTTGAACCCTAAATCAATTGAATTTTACAGATTGGTCCAGGACCAATTGCCCGCCAAGATACTTCTAATGACATTATTTGCATGAAACTGATAACCGATCACAATGTTATGCCTGTCGGAAGCTATACTAGATTTTGAAGGCCCAATTTCATCCGATCCTAGCGATCCATGAAATTGACCCTGACGTTGTACTGCGTCAATTCTCATACATTTTTTTGTATTAAGCTACTACGACATGAAAGGCATGGGCAGTTACATTTGCTTTCGTGTAAAGGTTGGGCAAGATTGATGAAAAAAATAAGACCCGACAAATTGATACATTAACAATGTTCTATTGCACTAGCCACTTAAGAAAGGGCTGGTGGACAACATTCACAAGCTCAAAGCATCAAATCTTTGGATCATGACAAATTGAAACTTGCAAGAGGATCAGACCATAGTTATAAAACTTGGTGTCTCGGCTCGAAACCAATTTCATGCAGTATCAAAAATAAAACAAAACAAGAAATGAATGCAACTTCTATGCAGAACAACTTTGACATCCCTAAACAACAAGCCTGAGAACGAAGAATTATATCCTATTATCAAATGGAAACTTAAATGCCTTAATAAAATAAAGAAAGAAAAAAGACAACGAAAATTAACATTAACCAAGTTCTATACCATCGTCACCGTAGAATAGCTCATGAGTAATGAGGATCAGAAAATCCTAATGATCCAACAGGAGATGATTGGGTAAGACCTCGTGTGGGCGGTATACTGGCCCTGCACGTGATACTCTGGGTTAATACAATACCGGATGCCCTATAATACCGAATTTTGCATACCTGGAACTTGAACACCGAATGTCCTGCTTTGATACCATGTTATTGACCTGATTGCGCTAAAAGCTCGAGCTATTAGTAAACGACAGAACAATGTATATCAGTGGGTTTGCTGACGCCTCCAACATCATACATCAACAAAGCCCAGGGATACAATCCCATCCATCATTTTCTGCAATTTTCCCCCACTGAACAAGCCATCGCTTACCATATTCTCATTTTCTATCATAGCCTATAAGGCCATCAAGCAGATGCTTGAATCATCAGATCCACTCATATTTTCCAACATTCTCAATCTGCAATTGCGTTATAAGAAAGATGGTTCCCAAAGACAAATCCCCTTCCATGTATACGCTGGAGTTTTGGTTCCAATGCATTCTGGTTTTTCCAGCTCGTGTATCTAGTCCAATCAGAATGACTATCCAATGCACAATGCACAACTAAAAATTGCTATCCTACGGGGTCCAATATTATTTGGACAGTCTAGGTTCGCATATATGATGTCCACCATATTAAAAACTGGTAGTTAACTGTCACCACAGGCTAGCCAAATATTGAAAGGTTAGTTTTCCCACGGAATAAGTTACGTACCGCACGATGCTAGAAAAAAGTAATGCAGAGGTTCACAACAGGAAAAAATACTGAATGGCAAGGGAAAATGTGCCAAGTCACAAGCTGATTTGACTCAAAGTACAGGCGTGGCCCACCTAACAAGTGGAACGGCCAGAATTTCATGCCAGGTGAACTTCATAATGCAGTTCAAATTTTGCATGGCATCGATTTCCAACAGACAATTCACATTAGTGAGTAAAGACGGTCCTATTTGCAGGATGTGGGGTCAGATCCACTAAAGTAAAACCTATTTGCAGAAATAAGAATGGCCCAAAATCTTAGGTCCGATTGCAGATAGAGAATAGCCTAAAGCCCAAACTGGTTTGAGTGACCCTGGTTAACTGATTTTCCATTTAATAAGGGCCACTCATCATTCCATTTTTAGCTGACCATTTCTCTTAACCACCAAATAGATGGTTATGATCATTGGATGAATAAGACCACCACCTTTTTCTGTCTTTAATGGAATATCGATCAGATGACCCACAATCAAGTGCATCTATGACTAGTGTATGGAGGATGAGACACCACAAAGAGAGTCATTCCTTTACTGCTGAAACAAAGAATGTAATGAATTTGGAAGTACCTGATTGCGGGACAGACCCGTTTGCGTTGCTAGCATATGCTTGTCTGTGTCAGTCGGATACCTGAGAGGGTCATTCCCATCACATACACAGAAATCAAACACAGAAACCAAAGTTTCATTTGGATGCACCATGCAAAAAAATCAAATCATTCTTTATTAAGAACTATCCCTTCGGACAATTCAACCACAATACAGGGGTGTAAACTGCTCTGTGTTGCAAGCACAAGCAATCCTGACTGTCCAAAGTTATGGGCACCATTGCCAGTAGATAATATACAGAAACATCATTAGCAACATAATTGTAGTAGCGATCAGATCGATTGCTAAAAAGGAAAATGCTAACAGTTGAAATTCAATGGTCAAGTTAAGAGCACCCGAACAGTTGCAATTTTTTCAGCCATGATCCATCTAAAGTTTGGAACATCATGATTTCAGTTGATTTGGATTGACTAACGTGTATGCCAGAGTCAGGAAGTCAATGCCATTGGAGAAAAGAGCCTTATCAAGAGAAGCGAATGCTTGCACAAGTGCGCTACTTTTGTAACTTCACACGTGCTCAAGCACGCTCAATCCACATAATGTCACTTGACTGATGACTGGCTTAGATTAAGTACACATTCGGCACCCATGAGTGGTTGAAAACAAAAGAGAGAGATGAAGAGAACTCACGGGTGAAGGAAATGCTCAAACAACCAGGCTCTTAGAACAGCAACTGATCGCTCAGGGAGGCCTCTCTGTGGCCTCCATACATGTGGTTGATGATCTAAGAAACCAAGATTTTCACCTGTTTTAACCTTCCGTAAACCTTGTTCGATGAATCTCAACCTTGGCATGGAATCTCCCTTACTAGTGCTGGCAGACATGAAATCCTCGCCTAATGCCTTGCTAATGTTCCTTAGCTGATCCGAAATGGAGTTCTTCAGGCACCGGAAGTTCTTTGAAACAGCCTTCAATGCTAAGGAGGCATAGGGCGTTGCCGCATTGAGGCCCGCCACTGACTCAAATGATGATACCACCATTTGCATTTGCTGGTGGTATTGTTTGTATCGTCTACAAACCTTCAATAATGGTCAGAACAAACAATCACCAAAGACTTCAGAAAATAATAGAATCTGCATGAGATAATAATCAAAGCATTCCTTCTTAATATGGAAAAATATCCAGTCCAGCTCGTGTCTAAGATAGCTATTGAGCATTGTATATCATCAGACATGGCTGGTGGGATCCATACCATCTAGCTGTGAAGCCCTGCCAAGAATGGGTGGCATACAAAAAATAATCATTGGTAAAAGAAACGAAAAACAAAAATAGATCCTATCTTTAGAGGGTAGAGACCAACTGAAAGCCTTTTACATCCCTATACAAACAAAAATGAAAAAGAAGGAAGAAGTAGAAGATGAGAGAGAGAGAGAGAGAGAGAGAGAGAGAGAGGTAATCTTTCCTTCCCTCTCTCCTTCAACCATCCTGTGATCCACCTGGACTGGTCTAGTTGGTTTTCACATCCATAGCCCAATCCTGTAGGTGTGAGAAGGCTTTCGAGCTTCCCTTCAAAAGAGATAAGACCGGTTTTGAAGGATCAACATCAGCAGGAGAGAACTAGACAACCCAATCAAAGGTATGATCTCAAGCCTTATTTTGTACCCTTTGAAAATTTGATTTCATCTAGATAGGAAGTAAATTCTCCTATGATTTAAATTGGTTTTGAAAAGTTCTACACTTGTGTCTTTCTAGATATTCTCTAACATGAGATGGATGAGTGGTGAGATGAGGAAGGATAAAATTAAAAATGAATGCAATAAAGCGAACTGAGGAGTAGCACCAACATGTAATAAAGGGCAAGGAAAAGTATTTGAGTGGTTTCATCATGTGCAATAGAGACCAAGAATTGCACGAGTTAGGAGTAAGTTCAAGTTGAAGGCTATAGAAGAACAACGGAAAGGCCCCAAAGCAGATTAAAAAATAAATTAAATAAATTTTAAAAAAAAAGACTTGATAACCAATGATTTAATGGAGGATACGGTCTTGATAATGTAGGATGACGCTTAGGCTATGGTCCTTAACAGGATTGTTGTAACTGGCACCAGTTAGGATGACACATAGATGATGGTGACCAAACAAATAAGAACATTAGAAACATGACAAACAATTGGAAGTCGAGAACCAAACTTAATTTTCTTCATTTTTTTTCCATTTACCAATGCTACTGAAATTTTTTTAATGAGCGGAAATTAGACTCATCTAAAATTATTAAATACCAAAAGAAAACAAAATCACGAACGTCATATGTACACCGCATATCAAATAGCATCTTTTGCTTTTCTGGAAATGACTAAAGCCCTCTTCCTTACCGCATCTCATTGTAATTAACAGTAATTATGTATTACAGATTTTGGTAAAAGTTAAAAATAATCTTAATAGCTCATAATTTTTGTAACATGATCTCTAGAATATTATTGTTGTTAAGTAAAATGAGATGCAATAATTTTTAACTGGCAGTCAAAAAGTGCCTAATTTTATTCTAAAGGTTTTGCTAACATCCCCACAAAGCCCACCTTCATGGAGACATTAGCAATGTCCCTAAACCTTTTAAAGAGCACAGGGAGTGACCTATTGCCAACTTGAAACATTCATTCACTCATCCAACTAAGAGCAAGCCACAATGGAAGAATCACACCAAGTGGATGCCCTAACTCTTTGAATGGGGCCAATTTCTTACAACAATTCGTCATTTACAAGCCATAAATCACATGGTTTGAATCAACGAATCAAAATGTTACTTTAGAATCATAAGAAATGAAGCGAGATATAACAACTAGATGCTTGAAGATGATGATTCGCCCAATTTTCTTTCTACACTCAATCTTGATTGACCATTTTCATACCATTGATCGAAAGCTTCAGATCACCTAAATGACATGATTTTGCACCATGACTTGCCCTAGTCCTAGTCGTATGATTGAACGAATGGTTTGGATCAAGAACAAGTAACCTCATGTGTCATTAAAAGGTGTGGTGACATTGCTAACATCCCCATGGAGGTGGGGAAGTTAGCAAAACACTCATTTGAATAAGATAAAAATACAATAGGCTTTCGACTCCTCATCTTTCAAGAAAATCATGCTTAATCCGCAAACAGTCATGTACCATATCTCAACGATGTTAAGTCCTTTGTTCCATCACTTCTTCTATCCTAGTGATGTTTTGATAATCCTTCTTGCTCACATTTAGAGATTTATGCCGCTTGCATATTTAGAAGTCAATGGACCAGTGGACCTCCTTTCAAGGAGATGCATGAGCTCATAGGTGGCCAAGGCTAGTTTGGATGTGCAGCCTTTTGAAGGTGGGAGTGGATTCCAGTGGTAGACATTACCAAATCTGAACCTTGACTGACAAACAGCAAGGACAGAGACCATCATGTCCACTAATTGACTCCAAATGCAAAATACAAGTTCTTGAAGCTTGCACGTGGACGCACCTAAATTCTCGTGTTTAATACGGATGGAGTTCCATGTAGTAGATAAATAATCAAGAATACTCTCTCTCTCTCTCTCTCTCTCTCTCTCTCTCTCTCTCTCTCTCTCTCTCTCTGTGTGTGTGTTGGGGGGGGTACTCTCCCAAGTTGATCTACACGTTTAAATGGTTACTTGTTAGAAGAAGAAAAAATGCTTCAACATAGTATATCAATCCCGTGTTAGAAACGAAACAAATGACATGAATCTCTTCTTTGAAACAATGCCACAGCTTGCCATTGGCCAATAATTATAGCATGTAAAGAGCATAAATCCAACACTGAGAAACGAAGCAGGTAACATAATTCTTTGATCTTATTTTCCATTATAACATAATTCAACCATCTTGTAGAGTCACCTATTGAGAATTCAAAAAAAAAAAAAAAAAAATCTTGAAGAGTCACCTATTGAGAATTCGATTGCCCTTTTAATGGTCTGAAATACTCCATACATGTTCACCATCACCAAGACATTATCAAATAATTCCACGAATAAAGCAAAGTACAAATACATCTAGAGATTTGGCATCTCCAGCTCTACTGCTTCTTTTCTTTTCTGGTAGGGTCGTGCCAATTGCATTCAATTTTATCCATGGCTAGGTTTATCCATCGAAAAGTGTTCCATGGAAAATCACACAAGGATACAGAGAGGAAGAAAGAAAAAGACGAGAGATGAGAGTGTAGAGAAAAAAGAAAGCGGGACTAAAGACAAAATATTTAATACATAAAAGTGTGTGTGTGTGTGTGTGTGTGTGTGAGAGAGAGAGAGAGCTTTCACATGTTGTGTACATGCTGGCTGAGGCCCTTAGATAAAATACAAGTTCTTGAAGCTTGCACGTGGACGCACCTAAATTCTCGTGTTTAATACGGATGGAGTTCCATGTAGTAGATAAATAATCAAGAATACTCTCTCTCTCTCAGGGGTACTCTCCCAAGTTGATCTACACGTTTAAATGGTTACTTGTTAGAAGAAGAAGAAATGCTTCAACATAGTATATCAATCCCGTGTTAGAAACGAAACAAATGACATGAATCTCTTCTTTGAAACAATGCCACAGCTTGCCATTGGCCAATAATTATAGCATGTAAAGAGCATAAATCCAACACTGAGAAACGAAGCAGGTAACATAATTCTTTGATCTTATTTTCCATTATAACATAATTCAACCATCTTGTAGAGTCACCTATTGAGAATTCAAAAAAAAAAAAAAAAAATCTTGAAGAGTCACCTATTGAGAATTCGATTGCCCTTTTAATGGTCTGAAATACTCCATACATGTTCACCATCACCAAGACATTATCAAATAATTCCACGAATAAAGCAAAGTACAAATACATCTAGAGATTTGGCATCTCCAGCTCTACTGCTTCTTTTCTTTTCTGGTAGGTCGTGCCAATTGCATTCAATTTTATCCATGGCTAGGTTTATCCATCGAAAAGTGTTCCATGGAAAATCACACAAGGATACAGAGAGGAAGAAAGAAAAAGACGAGAGATGAGAGTGTAGAGAAAAAAGAAAGCGGGACTAAAGACAAAATATTTAATACATAAAGTGTGTGTGTGTGTGTGTGTGTGTGTGTGTGTGTGTGTGAGAGAGAGAGAGAGAGAGAGAGCTTTCACATGTTGTGTACATGTTGGCTGAGGCCCTTAGATAAAAGAGGGCTCCCTATTCCCAATCCTACTAACACCATTACTCTAAGAAGTAAATTCCTAACTATCCAATTTTCTAATTTTACTCAACCAAGGATGCTTAATAACTAAATAACTTAATTAAATTAGGACGTGAATGATTACCAATACTCTCCTCATTGTCAAGTCCCACTAGCATCTATCATTCCCAAACTTCTTTTTGAAACGATAAAAACTTATCTACAATGAGAGTTTTGGTGAAAATTCCTACCCGCTTGATCACTTGTAGAAACACTGCATTAGCTCATCCTCTTTGCTCGGCTCTCATTGCGAATAAAGTTATAATGTACCTACACATGCTTTGTACGTGCGTGAAATGTTGGATTTGATGCCAACATGATCAAGCTAACATTGTCATGCATAATGGGAATGAGTTAGTCAACTATCTCCCCAAAATTGTGTTAGCCACAGACTTTCACATGTAGCTAGCATCACAACTCGATATTCATCCTTTGTAGTAGACAATGCAAACAGTGGGTTGCTTCTTGCATTCCCACAACACACTTTTGGGACTGAGATTCAACAACATGTAGATAAGTCCTAAGGGCAATGTAGATAAGTCCTAAGGGCAATCTATATCGCCATAGCATATATAAAATCTTTAGCTCCTTGCCATCTTGTAAAACATGCCTTCATTGATGATTACCTTTTCTTTTAAAGAAAATTTTATTAACAGGAGCGTACACAAGAGGGAGAGACATTCACGCAGCCGATGGCACAAAAATCACCACGGGCTCCTATCATTTAGATTGTTCAACCAATCAAACAAATCATGACAAAAGATACTCTAACTTGGCCCAAGCCTAGGCAATCCACAACAATGAGATCCTCGGATGTGGCAAGGGAGATCGGCTCCCCTTTCAAAGGCCTTTCAAAGGCCCTGCAAGCCGGAAACGCACTACCTTGATGATTGCCTTGACATAGCTTAAGATATAATTTACTACATCCATGTAATGTTTTCTCAACTCCTACATAAACTAACGGCCCCAACTAGATACGACAAATCTGAGTAATGCTGAGGTATATCAAGCTACCAACCATCACTTAATGAGCATGTGCATCTACGAGTACCTTTCTCTCTTATGCTTCATTGGCTCGTGATTCACATAAGGTGGCATCTTAATCAAGTTTTGAACCCAGCAAACCGAACTTCGCAAGCAAGAGAAAACCAAATTTCTCTCATATAATCAAAATTCTCCTTTATTTACTTATCACTTCGATACCCAAATGCTATTGAAAGTCTCCCAAATCCTTCATATCCAACCATCAAGAGAGAATTTTTCAACCCTTTCACCTCTTTCACAACACGGCTTATGATGATAAAATCATCTACATAGACAATACATATAATAATTCACTTTGTAGATTGCTTCAAAAAAAGTGCATTCATTAGCTAAAGAAGAAATAAAACCACTAGAACAAAAGAATTTTCTAACCATTGCAAACCAAGCTCTAAGTGCTTGTTTTAAATCGTAAAGTGCATTATTAAGATTGCACATGTGCCTGGACCTCATAGGAACCTTCAGGTTGCACCATATACAGTTCTTTATTAAAATTGTCATCCAAGAACATGGTCTTCACATCCATCCATTGAAGCATCCAACTCTTTGTAGTTGCCAAAGCTATAATAACACGCATACTTGAGATTTTAGGTGGTGAAGTATATGTTTTGTCACAGTCTGCCCCATAGTTTTAAGAGAAATCTTTAGCCACCAAACTCACCATATAACTTATAGCTTTTATTTTGTAATCCCTTGCAACCAATAGCTTTCTTTTCCTTTGTACTAGATCACACGTGCCGTTCTTTTTCAATGCACCCATCTTTTCCTCTATGGCCTGTTGTCATTGAGGTTCATCAACCACTTCTTGGAGGCATTGGGCTCATATAAATCCATAACCTAGACCACATAAGTGTACTACATATTTGGGGCACAATAATCTACAAGTCTTTTAATAGAAGACCTTCCACAAATAAGATATCTTTTGTTCTGCATCATCAGTACTTGTCAATGGCATAGCCTCGTTCTCTTTTGATTATGTCAACTAAGATATCACAGACTTGGATTATCATGGAGTGCAAGATGTTGTATCATATTCTGCATCTGGTAAAGGCTCTGAAGACTCCACTTTACTACTTGAAGCTTGACATGATTAAGTGATCTTTGATTTCAATGACATCCCCAAGAAGTCACAGTAGTATCCATCAGTTATAAGAGCGAGCGAGCCTCCACCCGGCAAGAGCAAATTCAATGACCGGAGTGAAGTGTAGGCCATTTTCAAGCAGTTATCACCCAAGAATATTCAAAGGTTCAGAGCTTTCATGAACTCATCACCACCTTCTATCAGCATTCTGAATATAATTTCAATTCATGGGTGGTACCGATCACAAATTATATGTTCATCCAATGGACCTAGTTAGCTCAGAGCATTTTTCAACTTGTGAAGAGGGCAACCAATTGTCTGTTTCAGTGAGAAGCTCTAGAGGTCAAAGTTACAATATTCTCCACCTATGATGTCAAGTTCTATACAACACTTCAAGCCCTTCATCACTAGCATAATTATCTCAACAACTCTATTCCTATCATGAAGCCTCGACATACATAATAGCAACAAAAACTAAACCAAACACACAACAAGTGGGTAGCATTTCTTTAAGAGTATACTTGCACTCTCAAGCACAATTCTTGTGTCCTAAACCATAGGTAGAAGAGCCAATGTCTCAACAACCATGCAAGCAGTGGTCATGGGATTCGAGCATATTAACAACCTTTATGTAGATAACGCACACTAGCGCCCTTATTTGCAACACCCTTAATAGCGATCAAATGAGTTATACCTTCTTGATGGTTCTCCTCAAGTGGATCCTACTTTGTATTTCCAATTGACCGTAGGAACTTCATGACAAAGGACATTTGGACATTTTGGTCAAGAGAAGATCGTTGCATCGATTCAGGCCCAATATTATTGGCCACAGTTGGCATGATGTTATTCATTGGGCGGAATCTCAAAAGGTGGCACACAAAATGAAAGCGTGTATATATATTGTTGCCCCAGCCAAAGGGCCTATGGATAAGATGTGAATATGGACTGCATCTTGAGCCTACAAAGGACTTATTGCAAGCATGATTCAATAATTGCAGTGATGAACCGCTTTTCCCAGATAGCCCACTTTGTTCCTTCTGAGGAAGGTATCGGTTTTGCCAATGCTATGCCGGCATAGCCGGCTATGCATTTCCTTTGCCACCTGCGACAATGCGCAATGCCCCCAGCATTGCCGGCAATGTCTTTTTATCCGCATTGCCGGGGCATTGCGGCAATGTTGGGCTTGCCATGGCCAGGACATTGTCAGGGCATTGCCAGTACATTGACAAAAGAAGTCTTTTATTTTTCCCCGGCATAGCCGGCTATGCCCCAGGCATTGCCGGCAATGCCGGGCATAGCATTGCCATTGCCACCACCGGCAATGCCGGTGGCAATGGCAATACCTTGTGGAACGAAGACTCTTTTGTTACTCGAGGAGTTTATATCGATCAGAGATGTAGTTGTTCTAGCATACAAACGTACCCCAGGGCTTTTCGTAATGAAAACTGGTCCTGTGTTAAGAATTCGGTAAAGGGGATCAGAACACCTGATTCTACCTACGGTGAGTTGAAATCGTTACGTATAGTAGGAGTATAACTGTCAATTTATCTCGTTTTTAACAAGAATTTGCAAAACTTGTATGGAGTTTAGTGAGCATCCCAATATTTACATGTCTTGGCCTCCAAAAGATCAATTTCATCCGCATTTCTTCCATGTGGCGCCTACGTACCACAAGAATACGTGATTTGGATTGTCCCAAAACAACTCACACTTATCTGTATCTCTTTTCCTCCTATTTTTTTAACTGTTGTCTTTAAAAATAAATGGCTCTCATTGGTTGAGATCAAGTAACATTAGGGCTTTGATCTCTCTTTTGAAATGGTGTAAAGTGTTAACATGCTAAACACAAGGGGATTTCGAGAATTCTCAAATAGTTTTTTCCATATATTTGCTTTACCCCAAATGGGGTTTAAATAGTGATATTCAAGGATATTAAAGGAAAGAAATCAACTGGGATTTCGAGAATTCTCAAATAGTTTTTTCCATATATTTGCTTTACCCCAAATGGGGTTTAAATAGTGATATTCAAAGATATAAAAGGCAAGAAGTCAACTATTATACAAGGTAAGTAAATCAATCAGGATAATTTAGAGGGACAAATTAATTCTCCTCCATAAGGGCTTAGAAACAATAGTAAGAAGCAATCTTTTATTTCAATAAACCCTCAAGGTAGTTGAAAAAAAACCTTAAGACCCCAACTCTATCAAAATAACTAAAAAACACACGAAAAAAAAGAAAAAAAATCCCTTCAAGCAAAACTATGTAAAGTTGAGTGTCACTTCTTGGACTCTTCATACGAGACCAGAACAGGTGGCCCACTTTCACAATTCTAGACCACTAGATGGTATGAAAATCAATGGAGGGTACCTAAATGCTATTACACAAGATGGGTTGTACGACCCATGAGTCGCCATGGTAGGACCTTCTGGCCCTCTATGGTGTGGACTTAGTGATTTCCATGTATAGTAGATCTAGAATATTCACTTTTATATGTACCCCCTTTTATATGTACCCTCTCTTTTACCATGTATAGCATGATTCTTAGTTATATATCTCTACGTATTTCCCTTTCCAGGCTAAAATCAATACATCAAAGAAGAACATTCTTTCATTCTCATCTTGTTATCTTGGTATCAGAGCCATACATCTAAGACGTTTTCTTGGTCCACCGCCTGTCATCACAGGCCTCCCTATCGACATCGATTGCAACATTGTAATTTTTGTTAGAGACAGCCCACATCGCTTACCATCTTGACAACACCCAGAAACCCGATTCGCATCCACTGTTCAAACCCAACCTTCGGCCCACTTCCGCAAGCCCAAGACCCTAACCCTACTCTCATTCAGCAATAACCCCAAACCCCACGCTGTCGTCCCCAAATTAAACCCCTCTACCATCTTGGTATCTATCCCTCCTCCCATGCATCCTAACAGAACCTCCACCCACAATCCTTAAATCCAACACAGCCCTACCGCGCCCTACCATTGTCGTCCGGTACCACATCCTGACTACACCTGGCAGATCACGCGCCCAGTCCCGTGTCGCATCACCCCTACCTTGCCGCACCACTACCGCACCACCCATTGCACCCCTGCCCTGCTGCACCACTCATTGTCCACACCTAACCTGACCTGACCTCCTCTCTCCATCAGATCCACGTCCAAATCCAACCTCCTTTCTCCTTTAGATCCATATCCAAATCCAATGCACTCTCAAATCCGGCGGACGTCTCCTTCACCATTGCTTCTGCTCTTCACCACTGCATCTTTGAGGTATGGACAAGAAATCTTTTAGGGCAGATGCCCCATGGTGTGGCTTTGATGGTACCAACTACAGCTTGTGGTCCATCCATTTTCAAAATTTTCTTAAAGGTCGAGGATTGTGAAGGATCATCGATGGATCCAATTCGGCCCCTTCATCTACCTGACGTCAAAAGATATGCTAATTAAGATATGAAAAAAATGGATGGATCATCACTTGGATTCCTGACTCGATTGCTATTGGCCTCACTCCACATCGCATTGCTAAGGCAATGTGGGATCACCTTCAGGTGATCTACCAACAAAGCAATGTCACTCGTTTATACCGTTTGGAACAAAATCTCATGCACCCAACTCAAGGTGACAAAAGTATTCAAGCTTTCCACTCCGAGATAATTGCCATTTGTACAAAGATGAAAATGATGGATCATGCGTTCCCTCGTGATTTTAAAATCTTCCAGACTATGCGCCACAGCGCATGAGTTCGATAGCTTCTTATGAAGCTGCGGTCGGAATTTGAACATTGTTGGGTTGCAATTGTAAATTGCAGTCCTCCCCCTTCATTAAATGAGATTTACACTTCCATTTCGTCGTCTCTGGGTTCGTCGAATCTTGTGCTCGCAACATCCACATCCACTAACAACCATGGTTCAACCCCATTAACGTGTCGTGGTTGCAACAAAGTGAGTCATCTTGTTAATGAAAAGAGTAGTGTTTTTATTGTCGCCGGACTGATCGTGGCATTCAGGATTGTCGTAGAAAAGCATGTCTCATCCCACGGATGTGGACGCAGTGGCCATAGTCATGGTCGTGATCATGCTCTTGTTGGTACCTCTTCTGCTATAATTTTTTAGTCGAATGCCAGTGACACTGCATCTAGTAACTCTTTTGCTGCTCCGACCTCGCCATTAACTTCTGAGATGCTCCAGCAGATTAGGTAAACCCTTTCCACCGCAAGCCTATCAAGTACATCCACATTGTCTCTTTGGCTCTTCGATTTTAATGCCTCCAATCATATGATAGGGTAGGTATCATGTCTTCACTATATACAACCCTATACTGGCAACTAGGTTATTTCTGTTGCTGATGAAACTGAGTTACCCATTCATTCTATTGGTTCCTTTCCCCTCTCCTTCTTCCTATCATCAGTTTGTTCTTTGGGACGTATTGCATGTGCCTAAGCTTTCCTCGAATTTAATCTTTGTTGGCCAACTTACAACAATTTCTTAGTCATGTTTCTCCCTAATTGTTGTTTTGTGCGGGATCTGGCAATGGAGAAAGTGGTTGGGAAGAGTAGGAGGAGAGGACGTCTATTCTTGCTAGATTTCACCCCAACTGTGACCCTAGTATGCCGAACATCTACCCCATCAGTCAGATGCACCATTCCATGGTGGGCCACGGGCTTAAAAATCAGGTTAATCAATGACTTGGTGGGCCACACCACAGACAACAGTTGAGGGGGGTTACCCGCCCTTAAAACCGATCATGATTGCTTATTGGGCCCATCGAGATGTGGTTCACAAATCCAACCCATCCATTATGTGTGTCCCCAATTGGATGAGGGATCAGACCATGTTTCCTCCGCATCCTAAACTCAAGTGGGCCCCACCAGGTGCTTTTAGATGTTTTAGGCATGTCTTTACATGGTTTTAGATGGTATGGCCCACTTGAGTTCCGTATACAACTGATTTTTGGCAAATTTCATAAAGTAAAGGGGACTCATCTAATACACTATACCTATATATATATATATATATATATATATATATATATATATATATATATATATATATAGAGAGAGAGAGAGAGAGAGAGGCAACTCGACTTTGACCAGTCCGTGGACTGAAAACCCACTAGACTTGTCAACCGGGTCCAAACCCGATCTGATTCCTTAGTGGGCATAGAAGATTGGATCCAGACCCATTAAAATGGGGTAAGGACCATCAGGTACCCCATGGGTCCAAGTAACCATTGATAGCCCTACACATAAAGCATGCTTCCTGAAATACCCTCTAAGGAAGCTCAACGCATCTTTAATTAAAAAGAAGAACAAAAAGACAAGGAAAGAAATATCTATGTTCCCAAATTTTGCACTTGTGCCAAGTACTATGTTGTGGGTCCACATTATAATTTCCTACAGTCCAAGAATAATCTGGAACAGTTCTCTGGATTTGGTGGGGGTCCACCTGCAAACACCTTTAAAAAAATAGAGGCCTCAACCGTTCATGCATATGAATATCCTAATCCAAAGAGGTTTCTCGACCCCCTTCATATATTAAAATATGGCAGCCTCCCACTGTGTATATACTATCATATGTGAAGTACACCTCTACACCACTTATTTCAATCCTTTTTCCCCATAAAGCAATTACATAGCTGTACTTGAAAAAAGGTCCAAAATTGGTGAACAGGATCTTTCAACCTTGAAAGTATGGAGGCCCACCTGATTAATAAACTATTTTGCCATTTAAATAACGTAAGAAGCTTCTTTCGCCCGCATTTTTGTAAGGGAAAAAAATGCCTTAACCCAGGGCATTTTTGTCCTTTCAACCAAAAGTTTAAAAACTAAAACACAACTCAGTATCCAACCGGGTAAGGTTGACTCGGAGGCTCGTCTAAACTTGACTTAATAATTAAACTAGGAATAGAATTACACTAATAATCAACACTTAAAATTTGTATTCGTATCAGAATTTGCAATTCCTATCATAAGCAATTGCTTGGTCTGTTATTTAATGCTTTGACTAGGCATATATGTCATGAGTTCAAATCACTCACTTTTTCTTCCAAAGTAAAAGTCTCTTGACTCAATTTACTCAGTTCGAGTCATGCCAAATTTACTCAGCCAGAGTCATTTTCAGTCGACCAAGTAGACGAGACAACATGATGATTCAAACTAAGTCAGCAAGTATCACAGTCAATGGCTCGGAGTCAAGCCTCCGAGCTTCAGTAGGCATTCAAACTCCTCTGTGTGTAGCTCAAATGCATGTAGCCGCACCTTTTCCTACAGCCTGTTTCTCTGTTTTTCTCCCTTCCCTACTCTCTCTACATGCTCCACACGTGCCATAACTGTTGTGTAAATAAGCTGACAGGGTGCTTTAATCATGCTACAAGGATTATTTTACATTTATATAATTAGTAAGGTTGTATTAATTGTCTACATTTTTCATTCAGCTTGTTCAGCTCAAAAGGCACAAAAGACATAAAATGCAGACAGGAATGAGGTATTTCAGGATCGCTTTCCCTCAAACTTCATTCAGCCTTTAGTTAGAATAATGAGTTTAAAATTTAAAAGACATTGGCTTGCCTCTTTAACTTGCCTTTCCAAAGCAGAAATGCTTTTGTAGGCGGATGGGGGACCAACTTTCACTAGCCTGGAGACCTGATCATCCATAGACAGATGGGGGGTTACTTTCAGTGACATGGAGAAAAGGCTTCACGTGTATGAGACCCACCCAACCCATTGAGTGCACCACTTGTGTTTGGACCAATGTCCCAACATCAGGCTGATTCAATGCTCAGATGGGCTACACCATCAGAAACAGTTGATCGAGGAAGTCTTCCCATTAAAATTATCCAAATTATGTCGGGGGCCGCCATGGTATGTATATCCCACTCAAGAGGCCACACCAGGATTTTGATTTCCCAAAATTAGGACATACTAAGACTGATGTCGGTCACACATTGTATTTTTAGAGGTTTTAGGATGATTTTACACTGCATTTTTAGAGGTTTTAGGATGATTTTACACTGCTCTGTATTGTGTGGCCCAACTAAAGTCTTTGATTTGACTGATTTTGAGGATCATGGTGAAAATGTGGCAATGCACATAATGAGAAGGGCGAAACAACAACACAAGCTTTTAAAGAAGGGCCATTTCATTACATCTGTAGTGAAAACTAACTCCAACAAGCGGTAGTGCTAAAGCAATGCAAGATTTAATCAATAAAAGGCTCAATCGGAGGTTGCTGCATTACTGCAGCTAAGCAAATTATTATACCCTCCCATTCATCATTTACATGATTAATCCATCTAATTAGGTGCAAAATATCATGAAATTTGGGGCAACCAAATGCACCCATACGGATTAAAACACTTACCATCATCCTATAGGAAGAAGCTACGCATCTTCATCAATAAATTTATTTATGTAGTAAATTTAAATATTTATTCACACTGTTAATATTCGTCAACTTATGATATATTATTGAGTCAAGTCAATTTAAGATTCGTTTGAGTCTTTGAATCGACCCAATTTGACCTAAAGCTGAAATTTTTGGGTTTTGAACTATGGTATGTTGTTGAATTGTTTGTATGACAAACGCTTACACAACTTTTGGCACACAAACAAATCTAATTGCAAAATAGCTTCATGCCTTCCCATGACTCCTGCAACCTCTTAATTTCCATTATTACTCATACAAGAACCACTCATAAAAAATTTGGCAATCTACCATTTAAAAAGCCTACGTTAAATTGGTCATTGGTCCTTGATACCATGACAAGGATGAAATCCACTAATTACACCCTTTATAAATAATAATGGGTGATACGGTACATTCAGGTTGTGGTGACACATACAAACAAATGAAAAGAAATGTAAATGTCAACAGAATTGGCACAATAATGAATCTTCAAATGCCCTGCAAGTGCGTCAAGTAACGGGAATACAAAAAACCATGAAGACAATGATCTGCAAGTGACTAGACCAAGATCTAATCAAGGTCATTCAATAAGTGGTGGGGAGAGAAGAGGAATACCTCAGGGCTAGAAAGTCAAAATCAATTCATCAACTCCAAAAAGACCACCCATTACAATGAAAATGATGGAATTTATAATCAAATATCTAGCTCTAATCAATCTAAGCCATTCCCTAACTTTTAATCCAATCTACACTAACTAAAACGATTTAAAAGTACAAAAAAAGGATCCTAAAGCTTAGGCAAGCAAGTAAAACAAAGAAACAAGATCCAAAAATGACACCATGTATGCCTAAATTGAATCCATGCCATCTATTTAGGTCCATTTTTGTCCACTGAGACCATGCAATTTGTTCATGTTTCCACGTGAATTTGAGCCCTGAGATGGTCCAACAGCAATCCAACAGCAATCCAACAGCAAAATCAATGGTGGTGAAGCTCATGACCAAGATTTTTCACCATTAGACTCTTCAGGTTGGAGGAAAACTTATTCTTCATCTTTGTTCCATTACAATGATATTATAGGACCTCAAAAGATTCATCGTTGAACCTCTTCAGCTTCAAGGATTTGAACACTATTCCATGATCAACTCCATTAGATCATTGGCAACATAAGGTGCCTACATCTTTAGGCAAATTGACGGGAAGATGAGGAACGACACCTTTGATGCTATTGCTGTAGAGGATTTTCTCAGCCAAAACAGGTACCTCATTGATGGTCAGGCAATGTATATATTTAGAACTTCAACACACTCTTCAAACTCTTGTTTGTCATAGAAATGGTCTCTAATGAGATATTTGAGAGCCTCATCTTTGCCTTCATCAAGTTCCTCATTGAAGATTAATTCTCCAATGAAATTCATGCACTCAAACAGGGTCTCCATCAAAGTTGAGACCCTAATTAAGTCCAACACTTCATCATATGCCATAGACATTGCTTCATAAACAAAGGTGTTGTGTTATCAGGGCCTCAATTTGCTTCCATAGGCATTAGATGCTAGGGTCCCTTGGTCAACATCCTACTCACAGTTTCAAGCATTGATTTCCTCACCCCTTTATGGCATTTGACTCCTCATTCACCTCACAAGTATATCATATACAGCTTTTGATCACTTGATGGGCGCACATTGCACTTTTTGCGCCCCTATCCACAAACTCAAACACATGGGCAGTGTTGATCAGTCTAGATTATTGAATATTTGTATATAGATGTATAAATACTTGGTTCTTTCTCCAAGGCCTCAACCTCGTTGTACAATGGAAGTGTATGGATCATTGGGTGGGCCAATTATCTCATTTCCTAGTGGTCTGTGATGGTTGATCGTTTGGAGGAACAATTTTAAAGAATATGGACCATGTTGGATTGGTGAGCATGGGTTGGACAAACTAGGTGGGATTAGCCAAGTTGGATAGCTTACTTGTTTTGTCAAATATAGTCAGACATTGATAATGGGGAAAACAAAGTTGTTAGGCTCGATGGAGCCTAATCATCAAAGATGTATTGTTCATGATGCCAGCACTTTTGTTGGTCGAGCTCTACGCTAAGCTTGTTGGAGTCGTAGGGGGGCAACGCCCCCTTCCTTGGGGGTCCAGGGGCATAGCCCACAGCCCAGAGGACAATTTTATAATGTCATTTCGTTGGGTAACATATATTATTTCATGAGAAAGTGCCATCATTGTATTGAGAGCTACTTCTTCCCTGCCTTTAAGCAAGTGCATCGATGTGAATCCGTGGACATACCAAAAGTGAACCCCATAAATCTCTATGTTGAGGTTTGCATCTTTGCATTGTTTTCTTTTCATTTTGATATTATTATGTGTGTAGTCGAGAAAGGATCACTTCACCCAAAAGATGTGGTCACTCAAAATGTAAGGAAAAGGGGAAAGGGGTTTCTCTTCTTTCATTTTCAACATTAGAGAAAGAGAGAGGTATCACCGAATCCAAGAGTCATGCAAAGGGCCTGAATGGGCTTTGCCAAAGTATTGGATGTCATAATGCAGCGAAGGTAATGGTATGTTTTGGTAATGATGGGGACAAAAGATGATGAGATGACACCGATAATGAAGATGAGTGGAAACGAAGGTAGCAGCCAGAGAAGGTGACGGTGACAAGAATTGTGTTAAGGCGGTGGAGTGAGTAATTTGCTTAGGAAACAACTCTTGCCACCCTTTCCCTTGCATACATAACTACTTGCGTACGTATGTGTACGTTTGTAGCCTGCATACATAACTACTTGCATACGTATGTGTACATTTGTAGTGTTGGTAAAGCCGGCAGCGGAAGTGGAATGCCGAACGCGTGAAGCAATCCGAGATCAAACGAGTACACAAGATGCAATCAATCATACACAGGCATTCACCACAAGAGACTCCGAATTTTACGTGGAAAAACCCCTCAACGGGTAAAAAAACCACGGCACAAACGATCCACTATGAATATCAGAAGATTACAGAGATTGAAGAAACAAAAAACGCCCACAAGAGAAATCTCGAGCTACCCGAAGCTTATTCTCACATGAAATGGACAAGAACAGTCCTTCTCTTCATCCCAGAAAACCCCCAAGCTTCCCCAAGCTCTTTCTCTTCTTCCTAGAATCCATCTAGGAAACACGGCCCCAATGGCGGCGTTTCTAATCCTGCACTACATCCCTTAAATAGGGAAAAATCCCAAATTGGAAACCTCTTGCGCAATCCCGCGCAAGAGATCCGTTTCCAACAAGGAAACTGATTCAACACGCTGTCGCACCACCAACCGGTCGCCCGACCGGTCGGAGCCCCCTGACAACTGGTCGGCCGACCGGTCTAGGCACACAGAAAACTGTCCAGCACCTTCTTAAAATGTGCATTTGGGTTGTGACCGTCAGACCGGTCGCCCGACCGGTCTGAGCACCCAAAAACGTGCACCTACATTTGAAAGCTACCCCAACTAGGGCTGTAAATGGGTCAGTGGACCCGATGGGGTACCCAGACCCAACCCGTTTAGACCCGACCCAGACCTGACCCAATTGTTAAATGGTACGGGTCTGGGTCCAAGAATAGACCCATTTGTTAAACAGGTTTGGGTCTGATTTCCTTTATATTAGGCCCGACCCGACCCGACCCGACCCAAACCCATTTAGTAAGCGGGCGGGTTTGGTATATGTTACAAGGGACCCGTCGAGCCCAGACCCGTCCAGACCCGGTTTTAAGCCTTGTAAAATGCTTGCATACTTGATCCAGACCCGGACCCATTAGACCCGGCCCATTTATAAATGGGTCTGGGTGGATCTCCCTCTACCAAACCCGGACCCATTTATAAATGGGTCTGATGGGCTGACTCAGACCCGACCCGGACCCGCCCATTTAGTAAAAGGGTCTGAGTCTAAAATTTGGACCCAGACCTGTTTAGTAAATAGGCGGGTCTGGTTTTGGCTAAACCCGCCCCGAACCCGACCATTTACAACCCTAACCCCAACATGTAGCCTGAAGCCCAAGTTCCTTAGGGTTTGGATAAGTTCTCTCTCATATGGTATTTTCTATATTAGGGGAACAAAACACAAGTAGAGAGAAGTATTCCATTAATTATTCTTCTGGGGTATTCGTTGGTAGGAAGTTCTTGCACAGAGGAAGAGTGGAAGTGAGGTAAGTCTTGTCCGTCTGATTTTTCTTGTTTTAGTGAAAAATAATGCTTTGCATTGTTACCCCGTGGACATAGGCATACTGCTGAACCAATTACATCTATATACTTCTTGTCCCTTATTTTTTGTTTGAACCTTTGCTTTTCTGGTTTTGTTTTGCTTACGTCGATCATACGAGTGTTTTTCCACAACAAATTAGAGCCAACATCGATCAATGTCGTGAACTCCAGATCCAAAATCGGCAATGAAATTTCAGCAATTGTAGAGAATAAAGATGAAGGCAGTGAAGGTGATGGGTAGCGGGTTTTAATAGGGAATGGTAGTGTTGTTGGTCGCAATGTTTTAAATATCGACAATATCAACCGATACATCCCACGTTATATCATGGGCCCCACCTATGCAAGTATTGCCAATATATCCCACATGTTTGATCCAGTGAGAATTTCCAATTTCCAATCCCCCTATTTTGTTGAAACTATGTTAAATCGGCATGAAATGGTTCAAAAGCCATTAATTCTTCATGTTTCGCATGAAAAAACACGAAGTTGGAGCTTTCATCTCGATATCCATTGGTTCTTCATGTTCTCCATTTTTTTTCAAAATTTTCCTTCAACTAGCTGTCAATTGAGACTAATTTCGAAGTATTTAGTATTTGATAATCATCACATACACTCTAATTTTGAAATTTGAGTGTAGGGGGTCCAATTTGGGGAAATTTTGATATTTCCCCAAATTTTCTTAAATTGCTTGCATTGTTGCACTCCAAACATGAAATTAAGCATGTATGAGGGCTAATCGTCATTATCAATTTTCAAAAAATAAAAATCATTCTTTAATTAAAAATTATTAAAATATTTTTTTTTTTGAAATTTCCCTTCAACAAGCTGTCAATTGAGACTATTTTTGAAGTATTTAGGAGAGTTTGATGAAAATGATCATCAGATACACTCTAAATGTTATGCCTTCAATTTGAATATAGTCATATTAGTTCAGTGAGACAGCACATACCTTAGGACCTTATACAAAGGAAACCTATTATGTGCACTTCTTTTTTGAGATATTATGATTTAAGTGTATTAAGTTTTTTTAACAATCTCTTAAGTTTCATTGAAAAATTTAACCATTTTACTAATGTTTCCCCATGTTTTCCCAAAAAGTGCAAAAAATTACCTGATACAAACGATATATCTCATACGATAACCAATACGCATATATATCCTAAGAGCGCGATATGTAACGCGATACTGATATTTCAAACACTGGTTGGTCATAGGGTGCCACAAATATCTATGTTTCAATAGATGAACATCAAAGATGGTGTTACAGTGAGTTGTGTAGATGGTGAAGGATGTGGGTTGACAATTTGGATTTTTATGGGTAATGAACAACTAAGATTCAAATGGTTGATTACATTCCTATTAGAGGTCCTTTGACAACATGGATTCCATGAGAATTGGAATGCAAATCAAAAATATCATGGAATCCATATCAATTGGAATCCTCAACTATGTTTAACACTAAACATATGGATATATGGATTCCATGTGAATCCAAAAAATGTCTAGCACCTTCCTGGTTGCATGACATGCATTTTACCAATTCTCGCGTGTCCCATTATAATGTTTATGTGAAACCTGCCCCGATCACCATGCGTCACTCTTTTTAACCATTGGGACCAAAAATCAACCCGATTCGTGATTTAGGTGGACCATACGATTGGAAGTAATATATGGAGCATCCATCTCCCAATTGTTTCCCTTCATATGACCCACCTTAATCATAGAGCGGTCTAAGTTTTATGCCCTACAGCTAAAAAGGGTGACACACTTGGTGATCGAGGTGGGCAATCAACCAATTCTTTAAGTTAACTTTAGTCATTTTCATGTAGAAGTCGTGACATGAACCCATATAGGCCATAAAAAAATTTGTCGAAGATGGCCCCCCGTGATGTTTATGTAAAATACACCCCAATCATTAAGTGCATCACCCAATTTTAAACGTAGGGCCCAAATATCAACTGTGATTCAGGTCGATCATACGATCGGAAATAGCATACAAGGCATCCCTTATTGATTCCCTTCATATGGCCCACCTGAACCACGAACTAGGCTAATTTTTTTGTCTCTAGGACTAAAATGGGGTTAAGGGTGGGCCCTAAACAATCAAGGGTGGGTGTCCCCCTCCCAACTTTTCCCTTCATACGGCCTGTATCATGGGCCAGGCTGGCTCTACGGCTAAATTGAGATGACGCACTTAGGGCATGTTTGGCCAATCAGATTAGACAGTATTATATGGTAATAGATGGGATGAAATTTGAAAAAACAATCATTACATGTGGCGGTGGATTATCTGTTAATACCATTGAATTTTCAAAATTCAACCCCATGTTTGGATTGTTAGGATTATAGAAGATCATGGGTGTTGAAACGTTCCTAGGGCCCACCGCAATGTCTATTTGTCATCCAACCTGTTCACGAGGTCACACAGACTTAGATGAAGGGGAAACACAATTATCAAGTTGATCCAAAACTTCTATGGCCCCCAAAAAGGTTTTCAATGGTAGGCGTTCAATCCCCACTGCTTTTTGCGGTGTGGGCCACTTGAGCATTGGATCTGCTTGATTTTTAGGTCCATGTCCTAAATTGATTTCGAAAAATGGATTGATGGTGTGGATATAGCCTAGACATCATGGTGGGAGCCACATCATGGCAGCTCTAGGAAGGTTTCAACTGTGGACACTTCCCTTCCCATTTTTTCATGTTGCATGGCCCACCTGAGTTTTGGAGATGCTTGATTTTTAGGCTCTCTTGTAACATTATGGTCTTTTAAAACAAATGCATGGAGTGGATCTGGATTTGTCACGAACAACGTTGTGGGCTCCACACAACCCCAGGCACAAGGCACAAGTCACAGGCACTTCGTCGGGAGTTTAGCTGGATATGAAATTAGATCTCGAGTATTGAAGTGAGATTTAGGGCTCTCAATGGAGCAAGTCAGATCCAAGATCCGCTCCGCTCCAAACCCGTATGATGCGGAGTTGGATCCTAAAATAGGTCCGATTAAATGGGTCGGATTTGGGTTTACAAAAATAAATCCGAATACAATTCGGGTCGGATTCGGATATGGCAGTGAGATCCGATCAGATCCCAGTTATAACATGTTTTCAAATTGCAACGTTTAGGCTTCCAGGGAGTAGGGCACTTCAACTTCCGTTCTTCAACTTTAATACCCTGTATTAAATACCTTATCAATACCCACTCACCCCACCTCTTTTTCCAAATTCTTCTATTTTGAAGGGTAATCAGATTCATAAGCAACGGGAAGAATGGCAAGCAAAGGATCATGTGACGATCTAAGCCGTTCAACCATACAATATTGCAAGTATTCACCATTCATTGTGAGTGTTTTCCCTTTTTTTTTAATAGCGTATTTTATTTTTTTAAGCATATGTCACGTAAATTGAGGTGCTGGGAAATCCCCTAACGGTTTAGATCTATGATAGGGTGGGCCAGGATTGATATGAGATCGGTCCACTCTGAAACCAGTGTTATACAACCCAATTTGCACAAATCCGATTTTTAATTTTTTATGCAAAAAGTTGGGCTGAACGGAAGCCCTTTTGGGCATGAGTGGGGTCCCATGAGTGGGTCCCACCTTGATGTATATGTTATATCCACACTGGCCATCTGATTTTCCACATTATTTTAGGCCATGTCCTAAAAAATGAGACATGTCCCAATCTCAGGTAGACCATACCACAATAAATAGTGGAATTTGAACGTCCATTGTTGAAACTTTCCTATGGCCCACCTTGATGGATGTGTTTCATCCAATCCGTCCATTCAATTTTACATATCATTTTAGGCCATGGTACCAAATCCGAAGAAGATCCAGATATTAGGAGGACCTTACCATACGAAACAGTGAGGTTGGTCGTCCACTATTGAAACTTTTCCAAAGCTATTATACTATTTATGTTTCATTGAAAAATAAACAAACAATGCTCTTTGATCCCGTCATGGACTGGCCGAGCTAATGAACGGAATAGATTGTGCAAGGCAGACCTCACATAGCCAAAAAAAAGAGAAAAATAAATAAAAATAAAATAGAGGAAGGAGTGCGGATCGTATGTGCATGTGGCAAAGCAACCCGATTTTCTCTCTCGCGGATGGATTGCGTGCTATGCAACCCCACTTTTGCCTTGTGGAATTTCTCTGGGCCTTACCATGATCTATCTGTTAAATCAACACCGTCCATCAAATTTTTCTAATTACTCTAAAGCATGAGACAAAAAAGTGAGGCACATCCAAAGCTCAAGTGGACCACATAACAGAAAGCACAAGGATTAAATGTGTCACGTTGAATATTTGCCCCATTTTATTGCTAAATTAAATATATTATTTTATATATTTTTAGATTTGTGATGCAGTGGATTCGGACCTAGATCCAACCCGAATCCAATGGCTATATGGATTTTTGGATCAGATATGGATATCACCTTTTGGATCCGAGTCGGATCGAAATCCGAGTCCGAATCCGACTATAGATATTCGGATTTGGAGCCGGATCTAAGTGGATCCGATCCAGATCCGACCCATTGAGAGCCCTAGTGAGATTGGGAGAATCCCTCTCAACCCGACGCTGTATCGAGCGTATTTTCCAATGCCCTGAACCATTGCTAAATAATTAAGTCCCAAACGGGGGATAGGGTTGGAATTTGAAAATGTGGGATTTGCAATTCAATCTCTTCTAATACATTCTAATACAACTATCCAAACAGGCCCTTAGTGATTAAGGTGGATTTCACGTAAACATCACAATAGAGCCCACAAGAATATTTGAACAATTGTTGGTTGGAGCTTATGGCGTAGCAACCGTTTCGAAATATGGGAATTGGATGGTGAATTGGAGGTAGTTGGAATTACACGAGGAGAGATGGAATTACACTAGGAGAGATAATGGTCTATGCAAAGATGATGGTTGCGAGAGATATTACTAGAGATATTACTATAGAGACAATGGGTGTATGAATGATCATGGCAACTATCAATCAATAGACGATGGTATGATTAGATCACATTGAGTGTGATCTCCGCTCTGCTATCACTTGATTTGTTTCATTCAAGTGCAACAACACATACAATGTATTAGATAATACACCCATTGGCTAAGATAAATAAGACTGGCTAAGATAAATAATACTAACACAAGGCTAAAAAGCCAAAATCAATTCATTAACTCAAAAAGGATAGCAAACTACGATGTAAAGATGGAATTACTATATATACCAAACCCTAATCAATATAAGTCATTCATTTTCTAACCTAATTTCTAATCCCTTTTTTTTTTTTAGAAATGGCAAAATATTATTAATAGGAAGAACCTCTAAAAGAGGACATAGCTTCGGCAGGCCCAAGCCTCAAAAATACACCAAGGCCTACCTATCATATAACCCACCCCACTAACCACATAAAATAACCAGAGAACCTAACTTTTAATCTCATCCTAAAATATTGACTATTCAAGTACCAAAATGCCTTTTAGACATAAACAAGCAAGTAAAGCAAAGAAATGGGATTTAAATAATATAAAAAAAAGGACACTGTAAGTGGTGTATGTCAAATCCTCACCATCCGAGCTAGGGCCATGGTTGTCTACTAGGATAGTAGATGGATTTGTTCACAATTCCATACAAATTTGACCGTAGAGATGGTCCGACAACAAGCCACAATAAAATACACAATGGTGAAAATTTGACCTTAGAGATGGTCCTACATCAATCGGTATGTTTGAGATAATTTCATGACCACCTCAAAGTCAATGGTTGTTAATGTAGACATTAGAAATTTCTTGAAAATTTTACAAATGCCACACTGACATTATGACTTTATTTAGTTTTTAATAGTTTTGGCAAAGTTCCTAATTGGCATTTTTATAAAGTACATTTAAATGGTGTTGTAGCATGTTACAAAGTGGTATTTTGACAAAATTTCCAGCAAAAGCTTATATGATGCTTGGGCCAAAGAAAGGGAAGAGTTGGCTTCCAGCTGATGGGCCACAGAGAAATCAGTCCAGAAATTACCATCTAATAGATGAACTCTACGAAATACCTGCAAGAGTCTATATCCAATATAGTCCTTTAATGGGTGACCATGTTCATCCAGCTAAGCAGGTAGTTGTGTGGGACCAATCCCTGGCGCAACTCCTCAATAAATGTTCCAAATTGCTCGCCCAACATGAACAACTTTAATGGAAAGTGGAACAAGGAAACCTTTTGTTTGCCGATTCCAAGCACCATATGATTGATGGGCTAGACTCCAGTATCAGTTAGAACCATTAAAAATGGTGGTGACTCATCCTTACATGTGGCATTGGATACAACCATCCAGACAATCCAAAACGCGAGTCCATTGGATGGAGCAAATCATTGAAATCAAACTGATCAAACGATTCTAACCATCCAATTAATGGCTATGAAATGGATAGTTAAAAGTAAAATGCCGCATGGTCCAAATTCTGATGGAATAATTAGGAATATTAACTTCTCAATGAAAATTTTCAGTTATTCTCCTTCCACAGCTGGGGAGACAGTTCGGTCGGTTTGGATTGCCTTGCATCTATTCCATGCAAAATGTCTGAATGGTTACCACCCATTTCTCAAATAGTGCAATACTGACATGGGAGTCTAGCCAAGATTCACACCAGGTTGCACCAATTCACACTCAAACTAGATTTCCTCCCACTTTTTCAACTTCATTTTTTTTTCTTTCTTTGAAAGTAGGGGCGCACAACTAAGGTGTTCAAAGCACAATCTATATGGATTGTGGTCCCTAGTGCTTTCCTTTCTAATTTCTAAACGACAAATGTTCTCAAGGAATTATGGATTTGACAACTTTTGGAAGCAAGAACAAGCTCATGAGTGAATTGGTGGATTTCAACTGAAAACATTCATCATGAGGGTTTCTAGCAAAAGGAGAACAGGTGGGGAGTTCCTAGAAAAGGGAGAGAGAAACGAAGGCCAGGGAAGCAAGAAATATAATGCTTGGCAAGCCCCTCGCCAAGCCCCTCCAACCTTTTTTCTTTTTGGGTTGTTTAAGCTATAAAATATTAATTAACTTAAAGCTCCTCCAACCCTTTTTACTTTTTGGGTTGTTTAAGTTCTAAATATTAATTAACTTATTTCTCTTAGTCCCTAAGCTTCAGATGATTCCATTTTCTTGTCTCCTAAGAACTATGGCACCCAACCAAGCCATGGATGTTGCAAGAGTAAGAAGAGTTCTATTTTGCCAAATATACATGAATAAGTTGCTGTTGAAGTATCTATCATCTATCACAGTCTAAGGGCCTGTTTCATAGATGCCTCATAATGAGTTCATCGCATTTTGGTTACTGGTTACTGTGTATTAGATATCATTTCTCAGTTATCATAATTACTAAGAATCATGCTCTCTAATACACAAATTACAATTAACTAAAATGAGATGAGGCTATTTTTAGGAATTTTACCAAACAGGCTCTTAGGCTTTGTCATTCAACTTAGAGCACAAAAATTTGTTATTTACTTTGCACTCTTATGTTGATTTTTTCTTTTTTCTTTTGTATTTTTGTATCAAATTGTAAGATCTACCTGCATAGGCCAGCGAAATATCCAGTTGATTAAACAATCCTACCCTTTGAATAAAGGTAGCTTATTAGTTGCAATCATTCTCTATGTTTTATTTTCAGAGTCCACTAAAACGTGGATGAATCATCCAACCTTTAAAAAAAATATTAAAATCTAATAAATAAAATACCAACATGCACAATTTCTTAGCGTGTGCTTACAACCACCACTCCTGCAGACAATCAAAGTTCTTCTAATTAAAACTTTACCTGATGACATTAGGTTGATGTTTCTAAACTTCTTATAATACCCTATATTCCCAAACCCAGATGCAACCAACATAGCCAAAGCATACTAAACCAAACATAGACGGTTACACAAAAATTTAAAAATAATAATAACACAGAGTTTCATCAAAAACACTTCACACCTTTTATGAGGTCATGTGTATATTTTCATCCTACTTAATAATTATTCTTAGGTAATAAAATCCAAAACAGTGAACCAATAAACAAAAAATCAGTTATTAATAGATGGCCCAAAATTCAAGAAGAAAATTATTAAAAATAAACATATAAATATTTCAAATGAATCACGAACAATGGCACAATTGTTAAAAATTGGCATGTCCAATGTTGTGGACCATAAGTGATTGTAGCAAAAAGCACAAAAACAAAACAAGCAAAGGAGATGCGTGACAGCTAAGAGCATGAAATAGACATGAAAACAGCTAAGAATCTCATGAACATGAAATAGACATGCAAAATACAGTATCAGCTACACCAAGCTTCAAATTAAGTTACACCAACAACCCCATCATGGAGGATGGATTGCCCTCAATTTTCCAAAGATGGGTAAAGGATTAAAAAGGAAAGAAAGGTATTTTATAATAAGGTTGGGACACTGCACGCCAAACTGGCCAATCACGTCATGTAATAACCACAGAGACAAGATGTCTTGTCAAATTGGCCAATCACGTCAAAAACGTCTTCTTTGGTCCACTTCTTTTATCAAAATTTATTTGAAATAACCAAAATACCCTCTCATGTCTCTTACAGACGAAAATAAATAAAAATAAAGAATGGAATAAAAGTCATATTTTACTGCAAGGAAAGGTGGGGACAGTGCCTAAACTTCCAACGGTCAAGTCGTCAACTACAACCATACCATTGATGTCCAGCCAATGCATTTCTAAATAAAATCACTTCACAAGCATGGTTTTTCACAAGTGTGGTAACATAGCTACATTTCTAATTTCTTGAGGAATTCTTTGAAATGATGACGATAAAAAATAAAATGCAAATAACCCAAATAAGCAAAACATGTCAAATCAAATTCTAAATGCACATGGGTGTGTTTGGTTGAACCAAACTTCACTACACTGTCTAATCGTGAAATTTCATGAAATTCAATGCAACCAAACGCGCAGCCTAAACAGTTGTTACTATGCAATCCGTACTTCACAACTAATAATAACAAATAAATAAAGATACAAGAGTACAAATAATCAACTACGTCGTGAATGTCATGGGAGAGGATCCGTTGATACTTCGTGCATGTGGCACACATGTGGGAGGTACAGACCATTCAAGAAATGGGCCAAAAGACGGAGCTTCCCAACCACCAACTCAAACTGGTGGGATATTCCTGGCCACAGATCAGAAGACGCTTTATGCTGACAGCAAATGAACTGTTAGCCAAAAGTCCAATAGCCAATGGTGATCCAGCAGGCCACAGCAGCTATGATCATCCGACCATTTGTCATTTGAGATCATGTGAACCGTCCATGCTAAGGACTCAAAAATGAACGCTCCAGATCTCTTATGCATGTTAATAGATTGTTTGATGCTGAATTAGGATATAAGGATTTGACATGGTCATAATGGTTCAACGGTTGGGAACTAACATAGATGGGCCCATTCGCAGTGGTTGAATAACTCTAGCTACGACCTTTGACAATTACGAACATGGAGTTTAAAAGAAAAAGATATTAAAACAAATGAGAATAATGTTCATCAAAGGATCAACGGTCAGTTGCCCATCCATGGTAGGTCACAAAAGATGAACGTTCCAGATCATGTACTGATGTCCCGCATGCACGAAGATGAAAATGCTGAGAAACCAACTAAGATTTAGGAACTTAGAACTGGATCCTTTCCCTCGTAACTACTATAACTACGCAAGTAGGATGTAACTAACCTCCTCTTGCATGTACAAGAGCTTGGCCTTCTTTCTTTGAAACTCAGGTCGGTAAGCTCGACAAGCTTCACTCCCACCATCAGCACCACCACCACCACCACCACCACTGCCACCATCACCACAGCCTTCGGTCGAGCTGTAAAGGGAACATGTGGAAACACCCGAATTCCCACCCCTCCCGCCTGCCTCATTTTCAGCATTTGCTGTGGTGTCGCAGGACATGCTCGCATCCCTCGAACCCCTCTCCGACACTTCACTAGTCTTTGCTGTGGGTTTAAGGGCCGTCATGCTGCAGAATTCATCCAATAGCTGCTGAGTTGGTTTCAAGAACTTGGAACTCTTCAGTATGGTTTCATACCCAGTAAAAGGCCCAAGAGGGCCAACCCCACGACGGGCATCCATAACAGATGATCCGACAACAGTTTGGATTGAACTTCCATAGCTTCTACTCCCCCCAATCGAAGATTTTGAATATGAACAGTAATACCCACCAAGGCTATTGGTTTTCAAATCTTGCGAGCCATGGAAATTGCCAGTGGCTCTTGACGGAACATCTTCTAACTGGGCTACTTGTAGTTCGGAAGCCGGTCGTGAAGAGAGCGATAGGGAGAGTCCTTGTCCTTGCGCTGTATTATCATTCCCAAGAGTTCCAAAACCTCCTTCCCGCTTGTTTGCCACAAAACCATCTTCTACATTCCATTGATGACTGCCCTCGGCGGCAGCGGCAGCGGCAGCGGCAGCGGCAGCGGCGGGCCTATTCATCCAAGCAGCCGCAGCAGCGTTACTGAGCCGTAAAGGTGCAGCTTGATTTCCAAAGCTTGGAAGAAGCAGCAGCTCGTTTCCAGCATCTACCCACGATCCATGGGCAGCCATTTCAAATGCTTGGGTACCCATGGAGGAAGAGGAGGAAGAAGGCACAATTTCCTGGAGGGTGTTTTGGTAAAATGGAGTGGAACTACAGTGCAGTTCCCCATAATGCTTCTGACCATTATCCTGACTTGAAAGATCAGCAGCAGTAGATGGGCTATTCAGACAAGGCTGGAAATCATGGAAATGAGTGTAGGCAGGAGGCTTCAAGTATGGAGGTGAGATATTTCCTTCCTTGATAGTACTAGCACTAGACAGGATGCTCCCAACAAGTAAAGGGCTCTGATTGCAAGCATTGCTGCCTGGCCCACTCACATAGTTCATGATCCAATCACAGCCATGCGGCTGAGATGATCCTAGGCCTTTCCAGCCTGGGCCTGAAGAAGAATGGGCGGCGTACGCCGAATGACCGTCTTCGGGGTGCGGCGGCCCGCTGCGCCGATCATCGGCGGCCTCGCCCTTCTGAGCCAACAAAACATGGGCGCTTGATGAGAAGTTGAGCATTTCCGAGGAGAACATTGCTGTGGCCGGATCATACAGCAGATCACAGTTCCTAACGCTACGGGTCTGGATCGGATCCGGGTTTCCAACCGAATCACTGCCGCTGGGTAAATGTAGGAGATGGGTTTGGAAGTCTTGTATTGGGTGGGAGGAATTGGAGTTGTGCTGGACTCTAAGCTTATCGCGGCGGCTTTGCTGTGCAACGTGAGATTCGGGTCTAAAGCTGCTATTCATCCCAAGCATTGGATTCTCTAATCCTGTGGTTGGGCTCAAACATGCTCCCTCAAATCTCTCAGACATGGATCGGGTTCCTCTGTAGCTCTCTGAAAAGCCTAATGGAATTTGCTGCCGTGAGAGCAGTGACTGTGAAGATTCATTTCTTCCTTCGACTGAAAACTGTCAGCTTCACCACTCAAAAGCTCCAAAACCCATCACCTCTATCCCGATCAACAGCAGCCTAGAAATAAAGCAAGAAAAAGCCAATCAATCAAAGCAATTCCCGCAATTTAAGATACCATGTTAAAAAAAAATCGCCAAAATAAATGAACAAGTTCACATATACATATATAGCTTGCTTTAATTAAAACGATAATCATCTAAAATCCCACAAAAAAACAAAAGGAAAAAAAAATAAGCAAAAAAATACTCGAAATTCATTCATTTTCTATCCAAAGCATGGATTGATGGAAAATTCTAGAAAAGAACAAAAACGCCAAGAAAACAGCTGGGTGTTTGAGAAATTATACCGACAGAAGTCCTGTTCGAAGAGAGAGAGAGAGAGAGAGAGCGAGAGAGAGAGAGAGAGAGGTCACATGAACCAGACGAGAAGAAACAAAAATACAACAAGAGCGTGAAAGAAAAGATCTTACTATTTGAAGGAACCAACTTCACATGATATGATCGAAACTCCAGCAGTAAAATCTCTCTCTCTCTCTCTCTCTCTCTCTCTCTCTCTCTCTCTCTGCAGGAGTGTAATATCAATTTTACTAGTGTAAATTTCCACCATATAAAATTACCTCTTACTCTCTCCAGCACTAGTGCAATTTTCCACTATTCTGTTCACTGCAAACCCAGAAAATCTTCACACCCAAAAACCAAAAAACAAGAACAAAATATCATTTCCACCAAAAAAGACGTTAAAGCCCGAAACAGTGCCGAGAAATAATCCTCTGAAACCCTAACTCAAAAAAACAATAATAACAACAACAACGTTAAAGTTCCATGACCCGATCCCAACAAAAGACAACCACAACAAACACATCCTCAAAAATTCAAAAAACCCACCAAAACCATGTCCAGATCTTATCTCCAAACACCCAAACCATGAAAAAAAAACCCGACCCGGATACTTCGAATTCCAACCAAAACCCGACCCGACCCGAAATACGTTCCTTACCAATAATTATCGCCGTTACCTTTAACGTCTGCTCGCCGTTATCTTTAACGTGGAGTGAAGGAGCGCTCTCTCTCTCTCTCTCTCTCTCTCTCGCCTCGTGAATGAATGAATCCTCAGAAAAAGAGAGGCCCCCTCCCACCCTACACATATTCCGCTCCTTTTCTCCGCGTTATAAAGGCAACACATGGAAAAACTCAAAAGCTAAACCCCACTTCATCAAATACCCCTCCTTTTTCTCTATATTTACGATTATGCCACTCTCTTGATTGGAGTCTCTAGACAGGTCCGTTGTACAAACGCCTTCCCTACGTGGTCAAAACAACCATAACACGTGAGACCTTATCATAATGACTAAAATGCACCTGAAGGATTTTTGTATTTACGGACGATGACGACGTGGAGTGACACGTCGGACCGCAGCCGCTGCGGAGTCGACACGTGGTGAGATTGCATTGGTTGGTATCGGCGCGCCTACCGCGGTGAGCAGAAGACCGTACGGTAGGAGCAGTGGGAGTCATGACGTCACCTGCCGGTTGTACTGGCCGGTCACCCCGGGGCCGCTTTCTTTCCTCACCGCCAGATCTTTTGCTTGGCGGGGATGGTTTACCGATTACCGATGAAAAAGCCGGTCCATAACTGTACGGTTCCTGTTGTGCCTCTGCGGCGAGTCAGAGACTCCTTGCGGTTTGGCCTTTGTTCTCGAAAATGTATGTATTTGCTGTGTGAGCAGGCTACGGCTGTAGCGTATTTCAAGCCGTCCATTTTACTCGTACAAGTGTGGCCCACATCAAGAGCGAATTTGCCTAATTTTTACGATAGTGCATGTTAACGGTGGGCCCCACCTGATCAGTGTCACGGATGATGCACGTGAGGCCTATATTGGCATGGCTTACTTCTCTTTGACAAAAGGAAGAATTCGAGAACATTTTCTCTAGATGCTACATGCTATGCCGGATTCATATGAAAAAACGCCTGAATCCAATCTTCTCCGGAGGCTTGTTTTAGTAATGGGAATACCATGGATGGAGCATGTATCTAAGTTCATGAATTAAACCATCCTAACAATTCAATTGATACCTACAAATAGATGGTCAAAGCTATAAATAAATAAAGTAATGATCTCCACAAATTTTTTAAGGTTTTTCTTTTTAGGGCTCGTTTGGCACCATGGATTTAAGGAGAAGTAAGGAGAAGTGGATTCCATGATATGAATGCTCATCAATTTCAATTCTTATCAATTTTAAATTTTTTGTTTGGCAACAAGACTCAAAGAGATACAAGACATGAGAGAATAGACGGTGTAAATTTTAATCCCATCATATTAGCCTCGATTTTTAAATCGATGTCATTCGTCCATTTTTACATACCATTTTATGCCAGTATCCAAAAGACAAAGCAGACCCACATCTGAAATGGACCTTAAAACAAGGAAAAGTGGAGAGCGAAACCTTTATGATGCACAAAAGTTTTAGATTAAACTGATATTTGTGTAATCCCTTCATCCAAGTCTTTGTGACCTTATCAATAAGTTAGATGTAAAATATACATTATGATGGGTCCCATACTTAGAGACACATTACCTTGGAGAGGATTTCTCTCGAAATTCCACCTTTTTTTATAGAATTTGAAAAGAAAATAAAAGTGTCTTTTTTAATTCTCCTGGATTCCTCTCAAATCCACTTCTCATCAAATTCAGTGTCAAACTGAATAAAGCAACCGATTTCTCCACACTTCTCCTCAAATCTATGGTACTAAATGTGCCATTACCAAAAAATACCCAAAGAAGAGCCTGGATCCTCTGTTGGACTCCCCAAAGAATCATCTTTACCTAATGCTAACAGCTTTGGATATTTTAACCAACAATTAGCCTTGAAAACATGGGTTAAGAGATGTCAAATTCACAATAAAATGTTATTGCTTGGCGAGATATGGTTTAGATTTTATTGCACGGTAAGACGGTATAGATTGCACCCATTTTCTTTAAGGCTTATTTATTTTAGCAATTACATTGTAGTAATATGCTGTAATGTTTTACAAATGAGTAATGATTATCTCTACACTACTGGTCCAATATGGTTTTTATCCATATTGTCCATCCATTTTGCAATATAATTTTAGGGCATTACCTTAAAAATAAGAAAGATCCAGGGCTCAAGTGGACCACACCATAGAAAGCAGTGGAACAATAACACCCGCCATTAAAACGTCCCTATGGCTTACTAGTTTGTTTATTTGCCATCCAATCAATTCATGAGGTCACACAAACTTAGATGAAGGGAAAACACAAATATCGGCTTCATCCAACACTTATGTGGACACCAAGAAGTTTTCGGTGGCAAATGTTTAATCTCCGCTGCTTTATGTGGTGTGATCAATTTTCATCTTGGATGTGCCTATTTTTGTCTCTTTCCATAAAATGATCTTGCAAGATGGATGGACGATGTAAATATAACACATGCATCATGATGGGGCCCATGAAACTATGTTGCATAAACTCAACTCTGCCCATTGAAGTTGGTAATTCAGAAGGATTACCCTAATTTCCCAATCGATTTTATCCAATGAGTTGCAGTGAGTAGTGGTGTGAGTTCTACACCACATTACTATAGCATTTCAAGGAACCAAACAGAGCCTTAACTTCTTTTAACATATGTAATTTACAGTACTTATCGTTTATCTTCTTTATGACAGAGGTTGTTGGTGTTCATATTTTTTAAAACACAAGAGAATTAAAGGTTTTAAAGAAAAATTAATTAAACTTTGATAATTTTATATTTCTAAAACTGATAAATCTAAACGAACAATTTAACTTTTACCTTAATGGAATACATGATGTAGAAATAGAGCTTTGTCAATGTTCCTCTTCTAAATTAAGAATTCTCTCCAGATCTATCATAGTTGAAGAAGAATTGAGAGCTCACTATATTAACCCTGATGTAGAGTTGAGAAAATGCACATCCACACGCTAGTGAACCCCACATGTTGCACACATGTGATTTGGTGGAAATTAGAGATAGCTCTCTCTCTTTCTCTCTCTCTCTAGAAGTAACATCCAATGAGGGGCATTCAAGCTCTTTTTGTAGATAGGGATACCTCTCCCTTCTAAGGTAGGATCTACGTACTTACAAAGAAGGCTTTATTTTAAACATGTACCACTTATAGTACTCCATCACCATAGAGTTTTCCATGGTCCCTTAGTTAATAGAGTCATGTGTTCTTTCTTTATCCATGTATGTATATTTGATTCATTCCTTCCACTACCATAGCCATCCACCAAAGGTCCATTACTCATGCCAATCAACTGGTGACCCTCAAAATTAAACTATCAGATTATCATCAAGTGCATTCAAAACACTTTTAACAATAAAAATAAAAGTTTAACATATAAATCATTTTTAAAGACTTTTGAACCTTTTAAATATTCAGCCCAATAGAAAAAAACACTTGTTGAACCTCTAATTTCTCATATCTATGCCATAAATATGTTCATACAAAGCCATTGGATCCCTTGTTAGCGTATACAAAGATCATCAGATGGATGCACCCAATTAAACTTATTTTTATTGATCATGAAATGATTTCATAAAATAAGTCAAAGCACATATAATTAAAACCATATCCCTTACACAACCTCAAGTTTACTAACCATGAGATAACTTCATAGAGTAAGCCAAAGCACATAGAATTAAACCTTAACCCTTACACAACTTCAGGTCTAAGTATTAATCAAATTTAACAATACACTATCGAGCCGATTATAGTCTAAACAAGTGGGGATCAAGACTAGAAACTTAAACTTGATCCACCAATGTCAATGCTTAATAGGTCCAAGCCACGATCTTATATCCTTAGCACACGCACTCACGTGGAGTAAGGTGAAGGTATACTGACTCAAAGTCATGCCCAATAATAGAGACATTCTATGATTATTCATGTCAGTCTTTTTATATAGGATGACCATATCTATGATCATACAATGGTAATAAACCATAGCTAGGTTTGTCTTATAACTTGCAAGATGATTATGGTATAACAAGTTGCTCAGTTCCATGGACCACAACTCTCTTAGTCAATGACCATTATATGTAATCTTTAGTTCCCGAGGGCAATCAGAGGAATCTTCCTCTACTTAACCCATGTTCATGTATGTTTTAAGTGCCTCCACATATTAAGGCACAGCAAGCTATCCATCTAAGACACTTGGCATTAATGATAATCTATGATTGAGATCATCAATGTCACATTGACATTGCCAATGGATTAGACTTATATTAGTTTTTCAAGGCACAACTCCATCACTTGGGACCCACCCTTAAGACTGATGGGGTTTTCCTCCTCATTCAAGAGGAGAGATTGGTGTAGCCTGGGTATGATTGAGTGCCCGGACCAAGAGTGGTCGGGTGACAGAAATTATCCAGATGAGACAGAAAGTTGCTGGACAATTTTAACAGCAGTCAGGCGCCCGATGGTCTTGTGGCTGGGGGCCCGCACCGAGCGCCCGACCAAGTTGGTCTGAGCGCTCGAAATTAGAAAGTTCCTTTTAGTCTTCTCCTTAGACAGTTTTTGTTTGGGTGGGCGCCCGATGGCTCTTTTGACCCGGCGCCTGACCCTGCGCGAACTGCTAATATGCAGTTTCCTATTTGGGTTCTAATTCCTTCAATTTCCAACTTAAGAGGTTCCAAATTGTGGTTAGGGCATCCCATTAAGGTGTTTTCACGTCCAAGGTGAGAGAGAGAAAAAGAGGAAGAGAGAGAGAGAGAGAGAGAGAGGAAACTTGTAGAAGGGAGAAGTTGCTTGAAGAGGAGTTCTTCTATGCAACCGTCGTATTAGCGCTTCTATGTCCTCATGATCGGTGAGATCCTCCTATTTTTCATAGTTCTCTTGTTGTTTATCCATCCTTGCATGGGTGAAGAAGGTTTTATCCAAGCGGTGTGTGCTTGTGATCGGTTGTAAACAGTTCTCTAAGATAGTGGATTATTGATCTGGACTAGGTCCCGTGGTTTTTACCTCTTTCGAGGGTTTTCCACGTAAAAACTCCTTATGTCGTGTGGTTGATGTTTTATTCTTGATTATTACATTATCATGGTCCATAATTCTAGTGCATTTGGGGGGCGAGATCCTAAGGCTTGTGTGAAACGCACCCAACAAAGACAACATGGCTTCCACTCCATCTATTTATTGCATCAATCCTATTAGGACCTCAGCCCAAAAGATAGGTGGATCAAAGCTCAAGTAGGCCATAGTAAGAATAACAAGAACGATGGGTTATCTACTATTCCCTTCCCCATTCACTCCATGCATCTGTTGCATTGGTCATGTTAAGACATCGGCCCAAAAGTTAGGTGGATCAAAGCTCGAGTGGGCCATATATAGTAAGAATAACAGGAAAGATGGGTTGCCCACTATTGTATTCTCTATCTCTAGGTAGCTTGCACTTGTGTGTATCCCTCACATTTCCCTTCGTCACTCTCTCATTTGAATCTCTCCATTTTCTCTCTCTATCCCATCTTTACATAATCGATTAAAGAGGTTAAATTTGTGAAAAAATGCAGTTTCTTGGCAGTGAATGGTACAAGTCTTACATGTGTAATGGATGGCTTAGATTGCTCTCTCTCTCTCTCTCTCTCTCTCTCTCTCTCTCTCTTTGACTTGCACCTATGGGGCCCACTTGTGGGTAGCTATTGATGTTAGTGCTCTTCAATAAATTAACCTTCTTTATAATTACATGTAATGCATCTTATTTCACCTCATTAATTGTTTATGTAATGATTAACTACTTGCACATATATTTTGTTGGGGTCCCTCCTCATGTGGAGATAGGACTCACATGTGTGGCCTTATGTAGTCTTTTAGTGCCACATATGTTTGGGAGAATTTTGGTCTTTTAGCTAAGAAAACTAAAAGGAGTGTAAATGGGCTCTTTTTCTTGAACAACTTGTAGCAACATTGGGGTTTTTCTTTTTTAGAGAAAAAGAGGAGAAAGATTAGAGAAAATAAGGTTTTGTAGAAGATGAAGATCAAGAGCACTCTACCGTCAAAATCTTTGCATCTAAGTTCGTGAGGTCCATCCACAAGTCGATTTCTTCGATTGTCTTCTCTAAGGGTTGTGTTGGGGATTTTCTATAATCCCTAGTTGGTGAAATTTTTCTTCTTTCATGTTCTTTATAATCCACCTTTGGGTGACGTAGTTGAGATATTTGAAAGAGGTTTCTTGATGATTATACTTTCATTATTTCTATTATAATGTATTTGTATCAGACTAGGTCCTGTGGTTTTTTCCTTTATGTCGAAGGGGTTTCTATGTAAAAAATCTTAGTGTCTCTTACATCCTACATGTTTAGTGATTTTCTTGTTTGTGTTAGAAGTGATTTTCATCCATTAAATATTTTATATGGTATCAGAGCTTTGGGTTTGGTTCGAATTATTTAGTATGTGAATCATAGGGGTAAGCACAAGTCGAATAGTTAGTTTGAATGAAAATAAGTGAATGATTTGAAAAGCCAAGATGGAAGATTTGTTGTATTGCATATACATAATCGTTAAAGGTGATGGGGCTAATGATGAGTGGAAGAAACTAGATCGAAAAGTCGTTAGGTTTATTTAGTAACGGTTGGACGATAGCGTCTTTCATCATATGTTTACAAAAACTTCGGCACATTCATTGTGGAAGAAAATAGAAGAGTTGTATGAAAGAAAGACCACAAACAATAAGGCTTTCTTGATTAGGAAGCTTGTGAATTTGAAATATAAAGAATGAAGCTCAATTGCAGAGCATTTGAATAAAATTTAAAATATCGTGAATCAATTCTCTTCTATGAAGATAATGAGTTACAAGCTTTGTTATTACTCAATTATTTACCCAAAATTGGGAGACACTAGTGGTGTCTCTAAGTAATTCTGCTCTAGGTGGAGCTGTTACAATAAGCTAAGTATAACAAATAGTTTATTGAATGAAGAAATAAGACGAAAATCTTTAAATTCTTCTCAGTCAAAGGCACTTGTCACAGAGAATAGGGAGAGAAGCAAAAGCAAAAGGCCTCGTTATCTTGATAAGCCAAGAGGCAAATCCAAGTCAAGAAAGGATGTTAATCGTTATAATTGTAGCAAATTAGGCCACCATCAAAATGAATGTTGAAAGCACAAAAAGGAGAAGAAAAGAAAATGGGAAGAAAAGCAAGAACAGAGTGACAAAACTGCGATTATCTCAGACAACGATGTTATTATCATCTCGGGTTGTGAATAGGCATGTTTCAATCTCACTTGTCAAGATACAGATCGGGTAGTTGACACTGGTGATTTATATCACACTACTCTTAACAAAGACCTCTTCACATCTTACAAGTTGGGAAATTTTAGTGTAGTGAGATGGGTAACAGTGGCTCTTCAAAAATCGTGGGGATGGGTGATGTGCATGTTGAGACCAATGTTGGTTCTCAAGAACGTAAGACATGTACCCTCGATCTTCACCTTAATTTACTTTCTGCAAGAAGATTGGATGAAGAAGGCTACAAAAATCGTTTTAGTAGCAGATAGTAGAAGCTTATAAAGGACCTCTTGTAGTGGCAAGAGGCAAGAGGTGTTACACTTTATACAAGACACAAGCACAGCTATGCAGGGCGGAGGTGAATACAATCGAGAATGATCCTTCTATTGATGTATGACACAAGTGGTTAGGTTACATGAGCAAGAAGGGCCTACAAATCCTCACCAAGAAGAAGCTGATCATTCCTGACATAAAAGGTACGCCTTTAAATAGTTACGCCTTCATAAAGAAAATTCTCCAAAAGAAAATAAATGTTTTATATAATTAACTTATTCTGATGTTTGTGGTACCATGAAAGTGAAAACTCTTAACAGTGCCTTTTTGTTTGTCACCTTTATATATGATGCTTCTAGAAAGGTTTGGGCATATGCCTTGAAGACTAAAGATCAAGTCTTAATTGTGTTTAAGCATTTTCATGCTATGGTGGAAAGGAAAATGGGTAAATCATTGAAGAGTATATGCACTGATAATGTTTGTGAATATATTAAGCCATTTGAACCGTATCATAAAGGCCATGAAATTTGACATGAGCAATCCTTTCCCAAGACTCCATAGCACAATGATGTAGTGGAAATGATGAATCGCATTATCGTGGAGAGAATTAGATGTATGCTTTCATATGCAAGATTGTTAAAATCATTTTGGGTGAGGCTATGCGAACCACTTGCTATTTAATTAATCTATGTCCTTCGTCTCCTTTAAATAGAGATGTTACAAAAAAGCTATGGACTGGGAAAGATGTCCCCTATGAACGCCTAAAGGTGTTTGGTTGCCAAGCATTTATACATGTTCCTAAAGATGAGCGGTCCAAACTTGATAACAAGGTAAAACAATGTATCTTCTTAGGCTATACAGATAAAAAATTTGGATATACGAATTATAGGATCCAATTGATAAGAAGGTGATTAAAAGCAAGAATGTGGTCCTTTTTTAAAACTAAACAATTGAAGATTTTGATAAAGTTGAAAAGCCCCAATCTAATGTTGATGATCTTATTGATATAGATCTAGTTCCTCCTCCCACAATGCATAATGATGGGAATATACACAGGGCCAAGAAGAGATGGTTGGTGGTGATCTCCCCATATGTGATGTTGAACATTAAGAACAGGGGAGCGACCCATTTTGGACATTGAGTTGTTTATCCTCATATATGAGATTTAACTATTTATACATTTTTTGTATGTTGATTATATTGTTTCTTGCTTTGGTCCGCCTTTTGTTTTCTGCTACGTTATTAATTGAGACTCTGATTGTGGATTTTGAGCCAATATTAACCATACTATATAAACCTGTGGGAAATTTGCCTTGTCCACGTGTGGATCATGTGTAAGTTAACACTCGCGGACTTGAGACTTGGGTCGTTATACCCAGGTGATGAGTTTCGGGGCGTTACATCACAATTATAGGTTGTGGATAGGTTGCCTAGCCAGTATGTGAGCATTTTCTTTTAATTAGGCATTCATAATTAGGGGTGCCAACACGCCATGTTAAGGCCGAGCCAAGCTCCATAAACCTGACGAATAATTTTCAAAGTCTATTCAAACCTGGCCCAGCTCGGCAACGAGCCAAAATAATCCAGCCTAAGTCTGACCTGGGATATACATACAAGGTCCGGCCTGAACTGAACCCGGCAATTACTGCAGAGAGATCATAAGCATTCATGCCAGGACTCACTACTGGGGTCGTCCATCCACTTCTCCATATCGTTTAAGTGAATGAGGCCAACCCAGATCTCGAGTGGACCCTATCATAGGAAACCGTGTTTGATTCATCGCCCACCATTAAAAACTTCTCTAGGGCATAAAAGTTTTAGATCAAGTTGATACTTGTGCTTTTTTCTTTACCCATGTCTGTTTGACCTAATAAACAGGTTGGTTTGCCCATAAACTGTAATGGGACCTAGGAAGGTTTCCGTGGTATGCGTTCAATCACCACTGTTTTCATTTGGTGTGGCCTCCTCATTTTAAGGATCATGCCCTAAATAATGACCCAAAAGGGATGGACGGCGTGGAAAAACGCATACATCATGGTGGGGGGCCACAAAGCACCATCAGTACGCAGTCTAGGTCGCATTAGGAGTGCAATCCGCCTCAGGATTGCAATTGACATCCGGTGTCATGCCATTAAAAATGAGGTGGCCCACTATGATTTATATGTAAAATCTACCAGACCATCATGTGTTTCACCCCATATTAGGTCCAAGGCTCAAATTTCTGGCCCATATGTCATTCTAATGGATCAGATGATTGAAAATAGTACAGTGTAACACCCACCCTCGAAATTGTTTTCATTTGTGTGGCTCAAATGAATCACAATTACATCTGATTGTTTCTCACTAAGGAGAATTTTTACAGGGACATGCAATGGTTGGATTAGATTTTATATAGTCAGCATGATGGGCCACATAAAAATCAAGGGTTGGTGTGTTGTTACAACTATTCCTGGTTTGTATGGCCCACTTGAATCAAGGACCATTGTAATTTTTGTGCCATATGGTTAATTTTATACGGTGCGCATGGTGGTCGGGGTGGATTTGACATAGGCATGAAGATGTGGCCTACCTGAGCCCAGCCTATTTATTCTCGATTAGGGTTTTTTTTTTTAAAGAAACTTTTGGTGTGGTTTCACCACATTTAAGGGGCATCTAACTACTTCCAGAACTCTTATTCTCTTCGAATCTCAATCTCTGCCTCTCCAAGTTGTGGATTTCAGTGTTGAATATCAATGTTGTTGGATTTAATTTGATATCAATCTCTACCTCACCAAGCTCTCATCTTCACCATCCCTACCGACCCAAAACGTCTCTTCCTTCGTGACTCCTAAAACCAACCAAGGAGAAGAGGAAGAAGCCTTAGGAAGAAAGGAGGATGCAAGGAATAAGACAAGACCGTTGGTAGATATGGAAATCCAACTGTTGGTGGATGCGAAGGGAGGAGAGAGATTTGATTCATCGATTCAGGGTCTAAAGATCATGTATAGAACTTATGACGATTTGAAGATCATCAATCCATGGAAAGGAAGGAAGAGAATACTATGAATCTTTAAAAAAAAATAATAGTCAGGCCAAGCAAATGGGTTTTGGACAGTTAAGTCGAAGCCCAACTCGCTTGACAAATCGGCTCAAATTTTAAGCCCGAACCCAGCCCTCAATCCTAATATTCCAGCCCGATCACGGCCTGAGGCAGGCTGAGCCTGAAAGTCGGTCCAAGCTGGCCCATTAATAGCCCTATTCAAAATGATCAGGCACACACGGTGCATGAGATACCACATGTACTTGTCACCTCTTGTACACTAGTAGTCAGGAATTGATAGTATTAATAATCCTACGTGTATGATGTGAGTTGTGATTGTCTTTATAACTACCTTACATTGTAGTCATTTTCTTATTGAATGCATTAAAATTCATTGGATTCTCATTTCTTCTTTCTTTTTTTTTTTCTTTTTCTTTTTTTTTTTTTGTCGTAGAGAACTTACATAGAGGCTCAAAGGGTGCCTAAACCTAACCTAGACTTTTGGGATAGATCAATTGAGAGCAAGTCACTTTCACTTTTTTTCAGTGTGGTTCTAACTCACTATACACACCATCTTCTCCAAGGTAATGAACAATCCCAATTATGATGATTTGAGCCAAACAATACCCTGCATCAAATCATGATCTCGTGGCCCCAATTTTTTTTACATAATTTGATATCCTAAATGAGGACTAAAAAGGGATGAAAATAATAATTAATTTTTAAATTTTTGTATAGACCCCTTATTTTTTAACTATATAACAAAAGAACCATATACTTACATTATTTGTAAATACACCTCTATCTTTTAAAAATATTTGTGCAAAACTCAGATGGGCCACCTCATAAAAATGTACCTAAAACCTTCTAAATTCATGTAGTTTGGCTTAGCTTAGTTTCCAAAGACTGTTATTTTTAGATAATTTTTCCATCCTAATGAGGCACATCAGATGGATGGCTTGGATGGTATCTAAACGCCACTGCGGGTCCTACACAAAACTAATGGCGGGCATCCCATCCCATTTTTTTCCCTAAAGAGTGGACTGCCTTTAGTTTTGAATGGTCATGAGTTTTGGGTTCCAAGGTGATGATGTGGCAGTGTACCTGATCGATGGAGTGGATCTTATGAAAGTCCCACCCATTTGGCTCTAAGTGCGAATGTACCATGGGCAGACCTGAAAAGACCCGTGAGAGGTGAGTAGGAATGGAGGGAGCTGGGGCTGATTCTGAGCCGTTCGCAGTTGTCCTGCTCCGAGTTAGCCTATTGACAGCTTTAGAGAGAGTCCTCCTGGATAAAATCTAAGCCATTGAGAGCATTTTCCGGGTGAAATTCCAACCGCTGATTGGACAACGGCCACATTTTCATTTCCCAAAGTCCGCTTCAGTTTCCTGACCGTGCCCTAGGGGAGCGGATTAGGTGCGGCCCCGGCAAGACCCAACACAGTGCGGCCCTTGACCGTGAAACCACCTTGATGTATTTGGAGAATATCTATGCCATCCATCCATTTTTTTCATATCATCTTAGGTCAACGAACTAAAACTCAAGCAGATCAAAGACTTAGGTGGACCTCATTACAGGAAATAATGGTGAATGGCCATTAAAAATTCTTATTGTCCATGAAAGTTTTCGATCAATCCGATATTTGTTTTTTTTTTTTTTTTTTCCATTCATCCAGGTCTATGTGACCTTATCAGCAGATTGGATTGAAAATAAACGTTACAATGGGCCCTATAAAGTTTTTAAAGGTGGAAGATCAATTACCACTGTTTCTTGTAGTGGTGATAAGTTGATCTGCTTTGTTTTTTTCTGCAAATACTAGAAAGATCTGGAAAAACGGGTGGATGGCATGGATATACTACACATACATCAAGGAGGGGCCCATGGTCAGTGCGGCATTGTTCTGGGTGAGGCCGCACCTAATATGATACCAAAACGAGATTTTTGATGCAATAGCCCTAAGTTGTGGTTATTTTTATTAAAGCTCCAATTTCTCGCAAGGCTCATTGTTTTTAGCCTTTTCATGAGAAATTGTAAAACTTTCAGTACAAAATGCCCCTTTGACCACCTACGTATGTCCATGAAGACGAGAAAGGCCTCTTTGGGTGTGCAGGGGCGGAGCCGCGTAGGGATGAGAGGGGCAAATGCCCCTCCTGAGTTTTCAACTGTAAAAGTTCAATCCACTGGTTCATGTGGTGTGGTTCAATTAAGCCTTCGATCTGTTACCTTTTTTGCTCAAGCACTAAAATGATCTTTCAAAATAGATGGACAACTTGGATGAAATATATAGATTACTGTGGGCACATTGAGCCCTTGACAAGACCATCTGTCTCAAGCTAGGCCCCTGTCGTAAGAAAATCTCGGACACGGATTAGCTCTGGCGGATGCGAATTTCCTTTAACAAGGAGTTCTTGTGCTGGGAACTTAGGTGGGTCCCACCATGATGTTTGTGAGAAATCCACCCTATCCATCCATGCATTTTTTGAGTTTATTTTAGGACATGAGACCGAAAATGAGTTGGATCCCAAACTCAAGTGAGCCACACTAAAGGAAAAGGTGGGTAGGGAAATTCGTACCGTTGAAACCTCCCAAGGTCAACAATGATGTTTATATGTCATCCATACTGTTCCTAACATCATTCCTGCTTGGATGAACTGAAAACATAAATATTGGACCGATTTAAAACTTTTGTGGCCTCACGAATGTTTCAACTATGGTAGTTCAATCCTCATGTTTTTTGCCCACTTGAGACTTGGATCCAGCTCATTTTTCATCGCATATCCTAAAAAAAAAAAAAGATGGACAGGGTGGATTTCTCACAAACATCACAGTGAGCCCCACATAAGTTCCCAGAGCAGGAACTTTCTTGCATCCAGCTCTAACAATTCAGCAGTGATCTCGCCATGAAGTGACTTCACCAAGTTCTATGGACCCCACCATGATGTATGCATGTGTTGTATCCACACCGACCAACCATTTAGAGAGATCATTTTATGGCATGATCAAAAGCATGGGGTAGATTCAAATCTCAAATGTACCCCATCACAAAAATAGTGGGGACAATGACACCCACCGTTGCCTCATGCTTGTACCTTGCCCCCACTGGAAGAAAATCCTAGCTCTGCCCATGTGGGTGTGGGCGGGTGGTTCACTCGTGGGACCCACCTTGATACATATGTTACATCCACACTGTCCATCCATTTGAAGAGATCATTCTAGGGGATGAGCTAAAGAATGAAGCAGATCCAAAGCTCAAGTGGACCTCACCAAAGAAAACAGTGGGGATTGATGTCCTACCATTAAAAACTTCTTGGGGTCGTAGAAGTTTTCGATCAAGCTGATATTTGAGTTTTCCCTTCTTCCATATCTGTGTGAACTTATGAATAGGTTGGATGTCAAATAAACATCATGGTGGTCCCTAGGAAGGTTTCAACGGTCACATCACTATCCCCACTATTTTCTTTGGTGGGGTCCACTTGAGAATTGGATCTGTCTCATTCTTTAGAGCATGCCCTAAAACGACCTCTCCAAATGAATGGACGGTGTGGATATAACACATACATTACGGTGGGGCCCATAGAAGGTGACATCACTTTCAGTAGGGTGGAAGCCCTTCGACCACCTGCTTACGTCCATGAAGAGGTGGAAGCCCTCTTGGGTGTAGATGGGTAGTCCTCTCGTGGGACCCACCATGTTGTATATGTTTCATCCATGCCGTCCATCCTTTTTTCAAGATCATTTTAGTCTTTGGGCCCCACTTTGTCCAGATCTAGATCTCAAGTGGGCTATACTACAACAAACAAGGGACCACCTTAATGGACTGTCCACATTGAAGGTGCGGCTCACACGACTGATTGTCAACATAAAAGATGGGCCCCACATAATGGATGACCTTGTATTAATGTGGGCCCCATGGAGTTTTCAATGTTAGGCATTAAATCACCATTGTTTTCTAAGGTGGGGCCCACTTGAGCTTTGCATCTGCTTCACGTGTGGGGTCCACACCCACGTCCAGCTCTGGACCCCACCACAAGAACAGTGGGGACAGTGACACCCATTGTTGAAACCTTCCTAAGGCCCACCATGATTGTTTATTTGAGATTTGACCTATTTATAAGTTCACATGGACATGGACGAAGGGAAAAAACAAATATCACTTTGATCAAAAAGTTACGTGGCCCCCTAGAAGTTTTTAATGGTAGGCATTCAATCCCCACTGTTTTCTGTGGTGGGGTTCACTTGAGCTTTAGATCTGCCTTATTCTTTGGCGCATGCCCTAAAATGATCTCTCCAAATGGATGGACGGTGTGGATACAGCACGTACATCATGGTGGGCCCCAAGGTTTGATGGCAAAGAAACATCATAGTGGGGCCCGTTGTACAGTGAGGTTCCCCTGAGCAATGTAGATTCCCCCTGGCACTGTGGCTTCCCCCTGAGCACTGAATCCCCCTGAATACTGAGGAATCCCCCAAGCACTATGGGTTCCCCCTACACTATGGACTCCCCTAAGCATTGTAGGTTCTCTTGAGCATTATGAATTTCCCTTGGCATTGTGGGTTCCCCCTGAGCCTAAGGAAGGCTTTAACGGTAGGCATCATTGCCCTCACTATTTTTTTTATAGTGGGGCCCACAAGGCCTTTGAATCAGGCCGAGATTTGTGTGGTCCCTTTATACAGGCCTATGTGACCATATCAACAGGATTGGATGACAAATAAACTTTAAGGTAAGCCTAGAAAAGTTTCAATAGTGGACATCCCTGTCCTAACTATTTGCTAGGATATGGCTCACCCGAGATCTAGATCTGGCCCAAAATAGAGCCCAAATCTTAAAATGATCTAGAAAAAAAGATAGACGGCATGGATGAAACACATACGATATGGTGGGTCCCATGAGTGGACCACCCATCCAAGCCAAAGAGGGCTTCTGACTCTTCATGGTCGCATAGACTAAAAGCAAAACACAAATATCAACTTAATCCAAAACTTTTGTGGCTCCCAATAAGTTTTTAATGGTGAAAGTTTAATCTTCACTGTCTGGTTCGCTTAACCCTTGTATTTGCCTCATTTTTTGGGCTATATTCTAAAATGATATGGAAAAATGGATGGACGGTGCAGATAAATCTATATATCACAGTGGGCCTCTCAAAGGCGCACATACATTTGTTAGCTAGCTGAAAAGCAATAGTTTTTTTGTTGGGTCCACGATCCACCATTTATTGGGTTTTGTATGGAAATGAAATGTGCAAGACAAGGACAAAAAGAGCCAACAATTGCTTTGGGAAGATGTTCAGGCCTTATTGTTTGCTAGTTCCCTCGTAGGTAACCTCAAGTATATCCCACGCTTCTTTTGCAGTTGCGCATGTGAGAATGCGCTGAAATTCATCTAGGAAAACCGCACAGCAAATCGCATTGAGAGCTTTGGCATTTGCCATGTATTGAGCTCTCTCTATGTCATCCCATTTGGAATCATCTTTGGGAATGACAATGTATTTCCCATCAACCTCCACTTGCTCAGTGGGCAAGGTATATCCAGTTTGTGTACTAAGCCACACCGGACGGTCTATGGATTGGAGAAAAATTCTCATTCTCGCCTTCTAATAAGTATAGTTGGACCCGTCAAAGAAAGGTGGACGGTTAATGGTACTCCCGTCTCGGTTAGACATTATGCTAGTGCTCCGGTACCGGATCTTACTTTAGACAGTTACGTCCTTGAAGAGCAACCTGCTCTGATACCAATTGAAATTGCGTCGGGTAGTCTAACACGACACCCTATGCATACACGTGCGGAAGCTTAAAGAGCAACTAGAATTATGGCTAAACCTATAGAAGGGGGGTGATTAGGACCTTTTAGAATTTTTTCGCCTACTAAACAAATTTAACAAATCAAACTACGTAAGCGATTAACACTTCGGCTTCCAAGCCTAAGTGGGTTAAATCAAGAGACTAGTAAACGATAACTGCAATCAGCAACCTAGTCTAAACAACTCATGTGGATTATAGAGGATAGATCAAGAAATGCTCGAGTCAACATGAGGTAGTGAAAGTACATCATGTGTATGTGCCTATCAAGTGCCTAGCATACATTCCTAACTAAGCATTCATAATTAACAACTTAAACGCAATGCATAAAGAGAAATGTGCTCAAGAACAATCACAAACACAAGGATGTATAGTGGTTCGACTACTTGTCTACTCCACTCCCGGTTCAAGTACTTAACCCCTTTGAGCACACCGGCATTCACTGGGGAGTTTAAATCTGGTTCCTCCTAACCAAGGTGTTTTAACTCGGATCCACCCAATCGGGGAGTTTAAATCATCATTGAAAGAAAGAGAAAAGTATAAAGGGTCAAAAACTAAATAACCCCTAATAGCTGGACAATGAAATTGACAATGGGTAGTATTTGATAGAAAAACACTTGATAGAATCAAATAATAAGTAATAAATATTGATACACGTGCATATGTCAACACTCCCCTCAAGCGGGTGAATGTAAATCTACCATAACCAACTTGTCAACAAGAGGATAAAACTGATCGTTTCCGAGAGTGCTAAGTGAACAACAACTTGGTCTTCACTTATTATATAGGGAGTTTTTGTGAGGCCCGCAGTGACTCTTTCCTTGTGGCAATCCACTTCTATATGCTTAGTATAAAAGAGAAAAAGGAGAAAAAGGAGAAAAAGCTAAAGGATCGTATTCTATTTGAGCTAGGACCGGTGAAGGTATTACCCAATCCATGTCCCATTGTGAGCTTTCCGAGGCTGGAAATGATGCTTTGGATCATGCAATCTTTCCAACAAAATTGAATTAGCAGCGACCTTGTTAACCAATGATGTGGGTGGGACCCTAATTGTAGGGCCCACCTCGATGCATGTATTGTATGTTCAGCCGATTCATTCATTTTCTCCGGCTTATCATGTTCTCAAAAATGAAGCAGATACACAGCTCAGGTAGACCACACCATAAAAAAATAGTGGTTATTTAAGGGGTGTTTGGATCATAAGTTACTTAAACTACTTATGCCTCAAGTAGCTCATCTTGTTTTCTACTTATTAAGCGTGATAAATATGTTTGATAAATAATGTACTAATTAGCTTCTCCTCCTGTCGTACTTTTTCATGCTCTCTTCAGCAAATTATAAAAAGTAAAAAAGTTAAAAGAATTAACTGAAGTGATTAAATAATTTTAAGTAAAAAAGTTGCTTACAACTAGTCATAAACCAAACTTACTTATCTAAAATAAGTTACTTGTCTACTGGTGCAAGTAAAAAAAAAGTAACTTACTTGGTGGCATCCAAACAGGGCCTTCTTCATTAAAAACTTTCCATAGGCTATTAATATTTTTTTCTAATCAAGCTGGTATTTGTATTTTCCCTCCATCAAGGTCTACCTAACCTCATTAACAGGTTGGATGGCAAATAATAAGTTTTTAATGGTGGGCGTTCAATGACTACTGTGCCTGTGATGTGGTACACCTGAAAATTGTATCTGAATTATTTTCTGGACAACATCGTAAAATGACCTGGCCAATTATATGGACGGCATGGATATACAAGCATACATCGTAGTAGACCACAAGGTCAGGGTCCCACCCAAGTTGGTGAATCCGCGTCGCAGCTAATCCGTGTTCCTTTCCGACCAGTGGAAAGCCCATGACCTAACATTAATGAGCCACAACGTACCACTTTCAGAGCTCATGTTGGCACGAATACGATGAACGGACCATCTGAGTAATGCAAGGGCCCAATGTCTGCACGGTGGCCTTCATGGTGGGACCTACCATTTTCACCGCACGTATGTCCTATGCGTGGCATGTTGGCACGAGTAAGATGGTGGACCCATCTGATGAACGGCCTGATTTGTTTGACAAGTGGTCTTCATGGTGGGACCTATAACATTTACATGGCACGTATGTCCTGCAAACGTGGCACATGTTGGCACGAATATGATGGAAGCCCAATCTGATGAACGGACCATCTTGATTTGAGTCGGAGGTGGTGGGACCTACCATTTATGTGGCACGTGTATCGGCACGTGGCATGTTGTCACCAATGTGATGGTGGGCCATCTGATGAATGGACCAGCTTGATTTGTGTGACACGTGGCTTTCATGGTGTGATACAGTGACAAATATACGGGAAGATTTTTAAAATCTCATGCGAAATATACAATAAATGATATCATCAAGAGATTTTAAAAAAATCGACAAATTTTAAAATACCGTGTTTGGATCACAACATGATTGCGGAGAACAGTGAAGAGATTTTTAGTGCAAGATTCCCAGAAATTTGGATTTTACCAAATAAAGATTCAGTAAACTGAAATCAACTTATGAGGAGTAAAATTACATAGATACCCTCATTTTTTCTTTTTCTTTAAACTGTGGTGCATCCGGAACTGCGGGGCCCACCAGGTATATCTTTGACATTCAACCCATCCAACCGGTGCCCCACACAATGATATTACCATGCGGACAAAAAATCTGATGAATCCAATGGTAAGATGGACCAGAAAAAAAAAACCAAAAAATAAAAATAAAAATAAATAAATAAACCCTATTTACACTACTTGTAACTATCCAAATTTATTAATAGCCTAACTTGTAATGCTCCGAATTTAAGTATTCGAATCCTGAATGTTGTCCTTGGAAATAAACTGCCTTTTCTGAATAAGGTTGAATAGTATTTTCAAGTGGCATCATAATAGAAGGAAATTATGCATTGATTGATAAAGTCCACAACAAAATCCAATCCAAACATCACTATATAGCTGCACAAAAGGCTTATACCGGCCAAGTATTTAAGTCCATACTAAAGAAAAAAACAACTAAGCTTCTTAAGTGGAAAGAAAAAAAACTTGTCTTGCCCTGCTAGCCCAGCTGGAAAATGCCTAAGCATTTCAACATCAAATCTAAAGTTCGAAATCCTAAGGAGACGCACTAACCTTACTGGTGGGTGGGTGTATCGTGTGACTAACCAGGTGGGTGCATTGCGTACCTAGCTAACAAGGTGAGTGTGTTGCATAGCTAACAAAAAAAAAAAAAAAAAGCTAAAAAGCAAAATTAAACATTTAATCTTGAGCCACAAAATCCTCAAGCTCCTCTTGAAACAAGTAGGGACACTTGTCCCTGGTATCCACATCATGCCAGTGATTTATTCAACTGGAAATTTTTGTTATTATTTTCATTTGGGCACCATGCTAGGTTCATATGCTAGACCGAGTGGATGTTACACACATACACCATGTGAACCCCACAATTTTTTACTTCATTGCCCTTTAGCAAGAAATTATTCATGGGCATTTTGGTACTCCACTATGTGAGAATCATATGCTCGTAATTTCATTTCCTTCGGGAATTCTTTAGTAAAATACTATTTTTTGACGAATTTTGTGGGAAAAATGTCAACAATATAAACCTCAAGGAATTTGTCATTGGATTTTTATGGAAAAATTCCTTCTATAAATTCCAATTTGATTAAGTATTCCTTCACAATTCAAAATACAGTAGTACCTTTTAAGAAAGAAAATAACCTACGTACAATCTTATATGTATTTTTTTTCTTCTAAAAGTAATGAAGTCAGGAAATTTTAAGGCCCACATGCTATGTGTATGGCATACAACCTGTTGAACATGCACACCAACCATAATAATTCCATGGGCCAAAAATCTTTTTGATTGAATCAACTGATGGGTTGCACGTGCATTTTGGTGTTTTTTCCTTTTGAACATAATGGCAGGTTACATCTAAACAAGTTAGATATATAAAAGTATAGTGTGGGCCAATAATTTTTCCCTTCACCACTTTCTAAAAAAAGTGCACAACAGGCATTATGATAATTTCAATGTTTAAAAAGCACTTCGCTCAATATTTCAGTTCATAGAGGCATTATTTGGTATAATCTTAATTTATGAGGAATTTTGATGTAATTTTCATTGTTTTTTAAATATATTTGAATTTTAAAATCATCTATTTATTTAGAATATATATTTTTATTTTATTTTCAGCAAGACTTTCTCCATAATATAACCCCCCCCCCCCCAAAAAAAAAGAAGAAAAAAAAAACTCGAAGTTTGAAAATCTCCAAAGAAATTGCACCAGATTTGTTGCTATGGTGGACCAACAATTTTCATGGCACGTAGGTTATACACATGTGGCATGTTGTCATGGCAAACAAGATGGGTTTTGCCTCATGCAAATGGGGAAAACTGAGAGGTGGAGTTAGGGAGCCGTATACCACTACATGCTGGCAGGCGTGCAAATATGAAAGATGTGACTGTGGCAAGGTACAATGTGCGATTTGATGTCAGGTACGATTTAGCTCAAATTGCTATGATCAGGGAGTCGCCACTAGCTCTATCAAGGTGGTATATGTAGAAAGCTAGAACTAGACGAAAATGATGAAAATATGACTTCAAAACTCTCAGTCTCTAACACTGAAATATAAGAAGTATTGGAAAATTCAAAGCATTGTCATTGCATGTATCAAGTTGCAATATATGGCTAAAAAGCTGTAAAGCTTAATCCTTTTAGTCCTCCATTGTTGGACCTTGATCTTGAATCTTCAAACAACAAGTCTTTGTATTGGTTTTCAATTAATTAATGCAAAAACTCTCAATTTCGATGGAGCTCCAATCCTTACATGCACTTAATTCTCATAATTCAAATTATACACATTTGATCTGGATGGTAACATTGCCAATGCGTATATAGCTTTTTGAGTACTGTGCATTGGCCCGCGATCATCAAAATCAGATTGACAACAAGTAAATATCATGTACCAAAATTTATTATTTCTCCGGACGAGTAAAATTACTCGCCCGGCCCTCACATGCAAGTAGTTTATTCGCGCAGCAGGAGTTTTCATGCTAGAAATCAATGTGGCCCATCCAATGTATTTTTGGGCCAGGGCTACACATCTTCATGGTGTATTTAATGCACTTGAAATTTCATTAAACTGAGCTTAATTTTCTTTTTATATGAGGCCCATCTAAAGTGGCCCTTTCCACATGCTGTGAGATTTGAACTCAACCTGAAAGTTCAAACAATTTCACTTTCCAAGTGGGAAAAATGAAAAAAGTAAATAATTAGCAGAACTTTTTTAATCATTAAAATGTTTTGACATATTGTAGCGCACTTAAGGTGTGAGATGGCCTCATTTTTTTTATTTTTTTTATCAAAATATCAAAACAATGTAGAAAGCTCAGGCCTCACACACGGTCATGTGCCCTGGATGTACACCCACACCTTTGGGACAGTGGTAGACTGAGTGAAGATAACCTCAGTTTCAACGCTGAGTTCCTGGTATCGATTCCCAACGTGGGGTTGACTAACATTGAAGTGTGACTACCAGTGTGGGTGTGTACCAACAGTGGGATGTGTGAACTAACCCAAAAAATAAAAAGTGTGACTAACAGTGTGGTTGTATAGTAACAGTGGGATATTGAAGTGTGACCAGGTGTGGGTGTGTACTACCAGTGGGATGTGTGTACTAACCCAAAATAAAATAAAAACACATGTGCTAGCTATGGATGTGTATGATACCCCAAGCATGTGGAATTAGCAAACTCATGGCTTTGGAGTTGGGGTAAAATTGACTTCTCTTACATAATCTAACCATGGTTAATTCAAAACTTAATGGCACCTAATGATAGAGTTTTTTGTGCACAAATACGTTAAAAAAAAAAAAAAAAGTGTCATGTACAATTACAGTAAGCACAGGGTTTTATGTTGTATGGCAAAAAGGGATGGTGTCCTGTTAAAAAAATATACTTTTAAATTTTTTAACAAAATAATTGGAAAAAATCTCTCTAAAATAAATTAACATGAGTCTGGAGTCACCCAACCGACTATTCACCTAGGGCATGCTCTTCGCACAACCACAATCATGATCTTTTAACTTAAAACAATGGCGTCGGGGCTATTGAACAGTTTGATCACAAATCGTATAAAAATTGATGGCAAAGATTGGCTTGGATAGATGCTTTATGCATCATGAGAGAGGAATCTCATATTTTTTTAAGGTGCCTTTACTTTTGTTAATTTAAATAGAATAGTTGTTGCATTTTCTATCCCAGCCATGATATTGTTACTGTTGTTATTTTGTCTGGACGTGTGGCCGCACATGTTATGAACGACTCGAATTCAGTCAAACATGTGTAAATAAATTTAGTATCGAGTGTGTCAAAGTTGTATTCGACTCAAATCGATTGATACTTATAACTCTGGGCGCCGAACTAGTTGTATTAGAACCAAATCTGTGAAGATTGACTTCATTACTCAACCATCAATTGTTATCGCAATTAGGTGATTTTAGAAGATGATGGTAAGTCCTTCTAAATGGAATCTTTGTCTTGGAACCAATGACTTTTCTTTTAACAGTGACAGCGGATCAAATTTCTTAATTAAGGCATAAAGATTGGACAAAATTAAAAATAAGGCTTGATCACTGATTTTATTAATTGAAAAGTTAAATCAGTACAATCAGCAAATGAAAATAAACTATTAAAGGAAAGAATAAGGAACCGTTAGGCGTCTCTACTACTGAGAGCTTATTTACTTATTCTAAAAAAAATAAGCTCTTATTTTTTAAATAGACTGTTTGGTAAAGCTCTAATTTTAGAGCTTTTTTTATATATATATATATATATATATATATATATATATATATATATATATATATATATATATATAAACTAGCTAAAAAACTCTTAAAAATAAGTGATGAGGAGTTCACCTTTTCTTTTAGAGCTTATTTGCCTTAAGCGGGTAGATATTTTTTGTTAATTTTTGCATAAGTTTGTCCTTAAACATTTTATGTAATTCTCTTACCCTCCTCTCCTCTTTATAATATCTCCAAGGTGGACCTACATGACGAGCAATACATATTAAAGGTAGGCTCCACATGATGAATGGTCCACATCAAGATGGGCTCACATAATGCACAATCACATCAAAGGTAGGCCCCACATGATGGATGCCCACATCAAAGTGCGGCCCCACATGAAGGATGACCCACATCAAAGCTGGGACCCACACGATGGATGGTGGACATTGAAGGTGGGCCCACATGATGAACAACCCATATTGAAGGTGGGGCCTCACATGATGGACGGTCCATAGCAAAAGTGTATCACTCTCAACTAAATATATTGATGTTCGTCATCATTTTATCCAGCAGATACTAGAGGAAGAAGGTGTTACTCTTAAAAAGATTTACACCAACGTGAATTCGGTAGACATGCTTACGAAGGTTGTTCTATAGACAAGTTCAAGTTTTGATTAACTTCTCTAAGCTTGGCAAAGAAGAAATGAAGACAGAGTATGCATGAAGCGATGATAGTGTTATGTTGAAGATGATTAGAGATGGTGATGGCAGCTTAGAGTAGTAGAGCTGGAGGATTAAAGCCATGATGGAGATTGTTCATCAAATGCATTTAATCAGGTGCAGAGAATGCAACTTTCGGCTTCATCGGAGACTATCTCGATTTGACAAAAAATTGGGCGAATTCTTAAAATTAGATAATTTGCAAGCAGTGATGTTTTTCACTTTTTTGGTTTGACCAAAAAGTGTGAGTCGGTTCCATCGGTTCGATCGAACGGAATGCATAAGTGCACGTTTTATTTCCTAATCTTGTACGGGGGTATATAAGTATGTCTCTTATTGTGATTATGGTAAGATAAAATAGAACTATGACGTTCATTCAAGGGTTTTGAAAGGGGTTTTTTAATGTAAGTTGTTCAATCTCTTGTAACTTTCTAATTATAGTAGATTGATCGTCACTTTGTGCTATGGTTTTTTTCCATAAGGGTTTTCCACATAAAATCTCGTGTGTTCTATGTTTGCTTGGATTTTTCATTCTTTATTGCTTGTTTGATTAGATCTGAGGTTGCTTTCATTCTCAATAATATACGCGTCTCTTGTTGGCAATGAGTGTGTGATCACGATTAAAACTGAATAATTGATTGTGATCGAAACCACTAATTTATGTATATGTATGGTCAAATTTTATAATTACTAACCAGATTGTGAGATAAATGGATAATTAGGAAGTTTAATGAATGAATGGTCGATTTTAGTAGATGAAAGAATGTATAGAAGATAAATGAATGGATGGATGCTTAAATGTATGGTTGGATAAGTTATTGAATTGTTGGATCAGAAATATCCCCAAGATTATATTCGGGACATTTTAGTTGTAACCAAGTTCACGATAAATACATATTTCTACAAGTATTACTTTTAAGTATGTTAACTCTAACGCACAAATACTAAGTAAGTTACACATGTTATGCATACAAGCAGGTGCAGGCAATGTAAGCATGCAAAACAACAATTTTCTAAACTAGTTTACAAGTGCATGTGTGTTATGATGCACACCCATATGATAATGATGAAAGTACCTCGACAATATAGTGTATAAGGAGAATGTCACGGCCTTGCGGATTATGCACCTCAAAGAACCTATAACACTGGCCCGACCAACTAGCCCGACCGATCCAAAGGAGCCGGATAACAAAGGGCAATATATAATGTATGAAGACGCATGCATGCATGATTATCAAACCTTTATTTAGTTCATTTACATATAGCAGTATTGGCGAAACTGAAAAACCGTCATTATATCACGAGTCTAAAATGGATAACCTGGCTCCTTGCAGTGCGTTGCTAATCATCGATAATGACCCTCAAATCCCTATTTCGATCTCTACATTCGCACACTTCATTCAAATAATAATTCAAGGACAGAGGCTCGTCAGCCAAATTAGTTTGAGACAAATAGGACTTGGTGAGTTCGTAACACACTAATGGTTATAAGTGGACTCACTCCAACTAGCAACGGTGATATTCCAGATTCCATAGAGTGTGATTCATCAGTCAAACATAAGATTGATTAACTTTGAATGGAACTTATCTGGTGAACCTAAGTGAACGACGACAAACCGATATTAGCCACTATTGGTCGACTGTGTTCCACCTTGGTCGATTGAATAAGTCCGTGACGGCCAACCAAAGGGTAGTCAGTACACTAGTTAAACAATTATCAGAGCTTAATCCAAAGTAATACTTAATCTACTTAATCCACCACAATAATAATTCAAATCACCAAATACATAATCATAAACACAAAGAAAATTTAATACCACATCAGGTTATAACAAATAAACACAGGTACAAATCAGTATAATTCAATCTACATTAATGCAATCCGATATATATCAACACAATCCAACTTATATAAACATTTCTTAGTATTCGGCATCGAAGAGTTCTAATATTAGGAATGTAATATCACTCAAGCATTTTATCAAACATGTTATTTACCCATCAATAATTAGCAAATAGATTATAATATTAAAGTGATTTTGGCATTCATAACATTAGTAAATTCAACAGAATCAAACAATCACTAACTAAAATTTGCTAAAAAAAAACTTGATGGTAGATATTCACCTTAGAATCAAAAGTTCTCGATTCAGATGTGGCTCTAGTGTGAAAAATTAAGAAAAATCTCAAACACCTACATTTAATCATAATTCTAGCATTAATAAATTAGGATTATATTCTAATCAAACTTCTAATTAGGGATTAGGATTTAGATACCTTGGATTTGAAAAAACCCCTAATCAATTTGATGAATTAGGACCCAAGGTCAGTGTACAACAGAATCTACACAAAGCCAAGCTCGATTATGGCTCCCACAAGAGTATGGACCGCCGCAATTAGCAATTGAGATCCTAAACCCTAACATCCATAAACCTTAACATTATGATTTGTGAAAATAGAAGAGTATAAAGGGTTTTCTAACCTTAACGGGTTCAAGACACAAGAAATTTGGAGAAATTTTTCAAAAAAAGGTTAGAGACTTCTTACCTAGAGACAGAAAATGAATCCAGCCGAAATTCGGTGCGAATCAAGACGCACGACCCCCAATCGTGAGATGAGCCACCTAAATCTACAATCACTCTTGATCTCTCTTTACTTTTTTTCCTTAATCTCCCTCCCTCTCTTTCTTCTTCTCTTCATCTCTCTCTTTCCATTTCTCTATCTTTGGAGCAAATTTAGATTTGGGGGAGGGGCAGCCCAAATTTGAATTTTTATAGTGCCAGATAGAGTTTAAATGGCCCTAAGAGTTTAGTTTTTTGTTATGAAACTCTGTGGGAGGTCGTTTCTTACTATTGGGGCCCACCAGAAGGTGTATGGGCCAATCTAGGCTATGGGATATGTGAACCTAGTAGTGATCTACCTAAGGATACGATTATTCGCATTTTAGATGTGGTAATCGACAGATATGACTCAGTGTTCGTTTAACGATCACCGATCATTGATCGGGACCACGACTTTAGAGATACTTGAGGGGAAATGTTTAAGACTAGGTTCTTAAGTTTCATTGAAATCTAACGGCTCAAAACCCATAACTTTGCGTAAGTTCGAGTGAGCAAAATTCACTGAAGTTTTGATAAATTCAGGGCAGGTTCATATATCAGATGTGCTACCCTCCTGGCTCTAAGTTGGGCGATTCGGTGTATAATTTGGGCTCCATGTCCCTCAAGGGTCGTCAAGCCCGCTAAAACGGATAATTTTCCTTAACTTCAAGTTTAGTGGCCCATTAACGAGCAGTCGAGAGCTTGTTTAGTTACTCCGGTCAGTTTTGGAATAAACTAGGCATGCAGTGAGATTTCTCGCATGCAATTGTTAGAGTTTGGATTAGCTAAGTTCACAATGTGGTCTATTCGCAAATAGCGAAAATAGTGATTTGGTCCTGATCACCCTAATCGAGTCCTAATTTGATTAAATCGTAAACCATTCAAAATAGTAAAATATATAAATAAATAAATAAAATATAAAATCTTGATTTAATTATCCAGAATGATTTCTAATATGATTAGAAGTAATTTCTAAGAAGATACCAAATACTAAAATGCAAAGATGAAAAACATACGTCTGGTCCAACGGTAACTTGCCGTTGTAGACAATTTTAGTTTCAATAAGCTAGTTATGTGCAATGTTTTTATCATTTAGCTAATAAATTATTTTTATAATTTTTTTGATAATTTCTTATCAAGTTTACTTCCATCCTACAAATTTTCAGCTCATTACGAGTTTTAAAAAAATTATTAAAATCTCATAAGTACACATTATTCGAAATCAAAGATTTTCTATATAGTTTTCAAAACTTCTTAAAATAAAACCTATTATAATATATATATATATATAGTAGACTCTTCAAGATTCAATCTGGCTTTTGAATCACCTCAATCAGAGTTATAACGAAAGAGATGAATTTTTAAAGTAAGTTTATCTACATTATCCAGTCTGCTTGGTGCGCTAAAGATCTTCGATTCAGACTAAAGCTCTTTGGAATGTCTTTGGTGCACCAAAGCCCTGTTCAGTGCGTTAAAGCCCTATTCGGTGCACTGAAGCCCCCTATTCTAAAAACCCTTTGGTGCATGGATGTATGGTCGGCTCGGCCCGAAGCCCTCTGGATGCTCTTCAGTGAACTAAAGCCCTGTCTGATGCACCGAAGCCTCCTGTTTAGAAAAACTTCTATAAGCCCATTTTTTTTAAAAAGCCACAATTTCACTGCCCTCTCTAGATAGTGTTTACTTATTTATGTGTAATAATATTTATGTAAATGTTACAATTACTTTAAGTTATTTCATGTAAACTTACTTTAAGTTATTTCATGTAAACAAGGAAGTACCGCCATTTGAATTTAATAAAAATATTATAAAAATTAAATTCTCAATAATAAAAATTTCAACTTTTCATTCCAACAACAAATCATGATTTTTTGGCATTTTTTGAAAAGTTGAACTTTAAAATTATAAGATTTTTGGCAAATCCTAAACATTAATAATTTTGATAAATCAAAACTATGTTAAAAAACCAAAGTTCAGTAAAAAAAAAAAGGTATTTTGAATTTATGGGTGATGCATAGCGTTGTACATGAGCCGAGCCGATCGATCGAAAAGTTCTTTGGTTCACTAACTCATTGAACTAGAAACACTCGAGATCATGATTTTCCATATTTTAATCCAAAACATCACCCCTTGGCAAAAATCATTCATTTTTATTCAAAAAACCTGCGAATACACACGAGAACATACACTCTAATCGAGAAATCAAAGGTAACGTTCAAGGACATCCAATTCCCAAGTTGGTTAAAATTTTGGGCATTACAATCCATAGATATCAATGGCTTGACTATGATCATAAAAATATCAGCGGTTACCTTTGTTCTTGATAATTGGTCATCTTGTGTGTAGGGGACTAACTTGGAGTTAGAATGAACCATTGGACCCGACTTAATGTTGGTTGAGCCTTCACCATGGCCCATATGAGTGAGTGTGTGTGTGTGTGTGTGTGTGTGTGTGTGTGTGTGTGTGTGTGTGTGTGTGTGTAAGCCGTGGATGATCCACTAGGATGAATCATTGGTCACTCACATTAATGGTAGGATCGATTTCAAGTATCCATACTAAAATGCCCATCGTGTTCATACTAGAATGACACTTGTATATTTATACTAGCTCCGTCCATATCTTTAGACTTGAGAGTGTGTGGGTTGAGATGGCTTGATAGCATGTGCTTTGGTTATGAGGTCGTTGCATAGCCACTAAAAGTGAGTGATACTAGGTATCTACATTAAGTCCATAGAAGATCACATTATCATCCACTTGGTTTTCCTGAAAACACAATATGGGTTAATCTTGAGGTTTGAATTGTCCATTACAGGTTTTAAAGGCTAGCCAATAACCCTATGTTTTCTAATTTTTTAATTAATCTAGCCAATAACTTTATGTTTTCTAATTTTTTAATCAAGGAACTTCAACCATTGAAATTGAGTTTTGACCGTTGATTTATTTTATAACAAGCTTGATGGATATTCAATGGCTAAGAGCTGATGTTCCACTCCTTAGGATGGTGTAGGATTCACTTGGGGATGAACACCACAAATAGTGGAAGGAAATAGATGATTAGGTGTATTAGGAAGGTAAATATGCATCATCACAATAGGATATGTAGAGGCTCTATAGAGTGGTGGAATACCATAAACTTCCTTTGAACTAGTGGTTTCAATGGGTCGGGCTCGACCCTGAAAAATTAGAATTTTGAATAAGGCCGACCTGACAGTCTAGCCCGAAATAGTTCAAAATCTAGGTTGAGACCTAATTAAAGCTTGACCTGTTGACAACCCTACCTAGAACCCGAAATCCTTACTATTTAAGATTCTATTATAAAAGGGGTGGCTATATAAAATATATATAGGGGGGGGGGGGGGGGGGGGGTGGGGGGGGGGGGTGGGGGGGGTGTATGTGTGCAAGCTTCGAACATGTGTGGCCTACTACTCAAACAACTCTAGTCAGTTCTTGGCCCCTACCAAAGGTTCCGATCAACTTCTCACCACCCTAAACCTACAATAGATCGAGGAAAGATTCTTTACGTTGAAAGATTTTCAGCAGCAAAAACAAGTAGGCCATCCTGCGCTCATGTATGACTATGTATATATGTTTATTATTGGGCTTTAACACATAGAATGATAAAGATCTTGATTAATGAGATCAGATTTAACGGAGAAAGGGTTTTAGAATTGTTTTTCCAATACGTTTATCGACTGTACAAGCCCAATAGAATTACCTATTTATGTAAAGTAGATCATTCAATAACCTGAGTTATAAGTAAACACCCAAGTCACAAAGGTGGTGTTAGGGATTGGCCAGATGGGTCAGGGGAATCAACTCCCATGGTTCCAGGAAAGGGAGCAAAGGACTATTGACCCAAACACGAGGTCTTATTCGAAAAGTTTTAGTATTGAATTTACAACAATTGTCTAGTTAGAAGCATAAGAGTTTGAGAGTAGAAGTATAAGAGTTTAGTGAAGAAAGTGCATAAAGGATCTTGAAAAAGGTTAAAAAAGAGTCAGAAGTTGAGGCTTCACAATTGTTGGAATTCAATGAGGATGGGATAGGTTAAATTGGTATGAGATTGTTTGAGGTCTTTGCTAAAAAAAAAACCACTTTAAAAAAATGCCCCCAGTAGAGTTTTCAAATTTTTTTCTTTACTCGTCTCGAGGCAAACAATAAAATAAAATAAGAAAGAAAAAACTAAAAATAAGGCATTTTTAAAAGTAATAAGAGATTTTTAAGTTAACCCAAATCACGATGGCTGAAAAAAGAGCTTTTGGATATCCTAATCAATATGCATCAAGGACCAAGAGTTTAAAGAAGAGTCGACCCTGACTTTGAGTAACATTTAAGTTGGTTTGAAGATGGAGACATTATCATGCCCAAGGGTTCTGAGACCATGAATTTGGGTACCATTATGAGTCTTAGCAATGGAAGCGTATTGGCTGGTGCACCCTACACCATCGAGGTTGCTAGTGTAGTGACGTCATCAAGTTTTGTGGATCCCACCATGAAGTAATTGTTATATCCAAACTGTCCTTCCATGGTTTGGGATCATTTTAAGGCTTGACCCAAAAAATAAGACAGATCCAAGGATCCAGTGGACCACACTGCAAAAAGTAGTGGGAGATTGAATGTATACTATTGAAACCTTCTTGGAGATCCTAGAAGTTTTGGATCGGTCTGATATTTATTTTTATCCTTCATCCAGGTCCATGTGACCTTATGAACAGTTTTGATGACAAATAAACATCATGGTGGACCCTGGGTATGTTTTAACAGTGAGAATCATTGTCCCCACTGACTTTAGTGGTGTGGTTTACTTGAGTTTTGGATATGACTCATTTTAGGTATAATGCACTAAAATGATCTCGCCAAATGGATGGACGGTTTGGATATACTAAACACATCAGAGTCTTAATCTTCTTTGAACCGTCCGTACAAACATGGTGCTCGAGGACAGCGCACTTGCTCTGTGTCCGCCACGTCCCTACACCAGCAAGGTCGCTGGTGTAGGGTGCACCAGCCAATCCGCTTCCCTTAGCAATGTCCAGATTGGTACAACTTTGATGAGCAAGCGTGCCTTGTATCAAGTTTTGTAGATGAAATGTGTTGATGAGCAAAAGACTAAGCGCATAATGATCAACGTTCACGGAGAGATTTGCGAGCCCTGTGTGAATAAGCCTTGGATGAAAGAAAGGATATGAGGGTCAGCTATTTATGATTAGTTGTTGCCAGTAAATCTGAAAAATGTTTCAAATGTCAGAAGCAGGTAAACAAGATTCACATTCCCACTAATGAGTTGCACAACCAGACTTCTGCAGTTTTTCATGTGGTCCTTGGATGTAATTGACAAGAATAGTTCTAAAACATGCGCATTTTGGCAGCCATTGATTATTTTACAAAAGTGAGTGAAATTGACATCTTCTCTTCCATTAAAGCAGCCCAATAATTAAGTTCAGTCACATCATCAGTCAGTACACAACCCTCAGGGACTTAGGTATATATTGGTTATGATCCAGAGAATCAATCATGTTAGACCATCCTAAATATCCCACCCATGGCTATAAAAATTAAAGCCCACTTATAGATAAATTCGAACTATCCAATCCATATTAGGAGCCCATGAAATACGCATGTGCCTAATGGACAGTTTGGATCTTCTACCGCCGTGATGGATCTTTTAGGGCCTGTTTGAACTATCAAACCTCCTCAATAATGGATATTTTAAGGCCTGTTTGAACTATCCAAGCCCCCCTAGCTAGCACTATAGTTTATAGTGCTGAGAACCCATGTTTTATGACTTGGAAGAGCCTTGTGGGACTCGGACTTGGTTCTAGACCTTGATACAGATCGACACTGCTAATCAAAAATTAAAATAATAGCGTGTGACTCTACTTGACTCGGCCGACTCACAACTGGACTGAACACCAGATGAGTCAGCTGTCACCGAGTCTTAAAACCCAACTAAATGGTCATGTCTCCAGCTTGTTAGTTGAGCTAGCAGAGCCAGTGTAGCGTGAGAGTGATCTAGGGTTTAGCACCTGGCTGTCTTACTTGTAAACCTGGTACAAAAAAAGAAGAAAAGGAGTGGTCAGGTATAATACAGCAGGAGGAAACAATCCCAGCCTCTGGTTTGTGGAAATTCTTTTGTATCCATTTTCAACCTTCCCAGCAGTGTCCACCAATTCAACAGGGAGATAATCAAACGGCTATAACTTTCTGTTAAAAAAAGAGCGTATCCAACTCTATCAGGGCAGTAAAGCTCTCTTCAATACGTCTCCACGTGCTGTTCTTTTTTGGACTCGGATTCGGTAGTGACCCCTGCAGTGCCGACGTGGTACTGCTTGGTGCCTTGTGGGCCCCACCATGATGTATGTGTTTTATCCATGCTGTTGATCCATTTTTTCAGCTCATTTTATAGCATGGGCTTAAAAATGAGTTAGATCCAAATCTTAGGTGGACCACGCCACAGGAAACAGTGTTGATTGAACGCCCACCATTAAAAACTTTCTATGGCCCACTGTATTATTTATTTTCCATCCAAACTGTTGGTTAGATCACACAGACCTTGATGAAGGGAAAACACAAATATCAGGTTGATCCAAATCTTTTATAACCCCCGAGAAGCTTTTAATGGTAGGCGTTCAATCACCACTGTTTCCTGACGTGTGGTCCACATGACATTTGGGTCTGCCTCAATTTTGGGCACGCACCTTGAAATGATCTATAAAAATAGATGTACGGAGTGGATAAAACACATGCATCATGGTGAGGCCGAAAGAGGTTTTCCAGCACAAACGTCAGTTGTGTAGGGGTTCACTACCGAATCGAGTCCGTTCTTTTTATATCAGCTTTGTGACAGTTGGATGCCGGGCATTGATGGAGGATAACATAAAAGTTATGATTTTGGAATATTTTACCCTTTTTATCATTTATCACTTTTTTATGAGAACAGAGCATGTACCGTCCAACCACCGTGAGGCCCATCATAAAAGTTGTTTTTAAAGATGACCTAATCCAGCTGCCACAGCATATTATAGAAAATCTCCTTTTTGAACTTTATAAGAGGCAGGTTCCTCTTCAAATATTATGCGGTTTAGGGGGCCATTAAGATTTGCGCATGACATCCTGTCCGTCTATCATGTGAGCCCCCTCTTATTCTCCTCGGAGCCCAAATATCTGACTGACCCAAAACTCAGGTGGGCCACTACATGCAAGATCATGGCCAGAACCTTTAAAATCAGGTAGTGTTAAACACCTGAATTTTAAAATGCTTGATTTTAGGACTTGTTTGATTTTCCAATTCCATTAGTTAATACCTGAAAATAAGCCATTATTATCTTCTCACGCTGTGTAATTCCTCTTCGTAAATCCGTTCAAAAGTAGTGATTTAAAATTGTGAGCCCCACCTTAATATATATATATGACATATCTACACCGTCTATTAATTTTACTAGAATATTTTGAGGCATGAGCTAAAAAATGAGGCAATTATAACACTCAAGTGGCCCACACCAAAGGAAACAATGGCCCCACAAAGTTTTATCAATAGATATTCAATTCCTTTTTTCTTATTGTGTGGTCCACCTTAGCTTTGGATTTGTCTCATTTTTTGGCCCATGCCCTAAATTCACCTGGCAAAACAGATGGATAGTGTGGATAAGCCACATACATCATGGTGGGCCCCACCTATATTTCACATTGTACTCATTTTAGTAATAAAAAAAATAGGTAGTCAAATTAGGCAAGGGACCGATGCAGTAATTTTCTAAGGAAATAACCATTATGCATTTACAATGTATTTATTAAGGAATTTAAAAATAAAACAGGCCCCTCCAATGGAGTCGACTCAGGCACTGGTGGACTGAATCTTCTGTGATTTGGATTCGGTAGTGATCCCTTCGGTGATGAAGTCTCACTGATGGTCGGTGTTGTGGCCCAATCATGATGTATGTGCTTTATCAAGCTGTCCATTCATTTTTTTCCATCTAATTTCAAGACATGGATTGGCTAGTGACCCTGTGTTATGTGAGCCCAACTATGATGCATTGTTTCATCCATGCCACCCATTTATATTTTCATATCAACTTAGGGCCTGTTTGGAGCATGGATTTGGAACCCTTGGTTGTGTTTGGTACCCTAAATTTAGAATCCCCTGTAGTTCATAAGTATGATATTTACAAGGGTTTGAATTTAATTACTAAATCAACTTTAATATACCTAATTAGTATAAGCAGGTAATGTTCAACTCACTGGTTGTAATAAGCGGGTTGAAATATGTACTTTGGCAAAAAATGATGAAATTTTAAGTCTTGGATGGGCCACAAGCACAGGATCACATCCAAGTGACTAACCTATGAATTTTAACTATTGATTTCCTTGGACAATGTTTGGACGGCAAAGATCATCATATTAAAGTAATTTTAGTGATTCAGTTGATAATCTAATTGTTTTGGAGTATATATAGATTAGTAGCCTGGTGACATACATCTTGAAAGGATTTTAGATGTAATCCAAGCCCCTCATCAAAGGGATTTGAAACCCCCAGTTGATTTATGTGCCAAACGCATCAGGGGATTTGAAATCCCTTCAAATCCATGGTGCCAAAGGGGCCTTATGGTACTATCTTAAGGTAGATCTAAATCTCAAGTAGACTACATCACAGAAACAATATGGATCGCCCACCATGAAAGAACTTTGAGGGCTACAAAAGTTTCCGATCCAGTTGATATTTGTTAATCCCCCGGTTGGTATGAACTCATCAATAAGTTGTATGTCAGTCAACATTAGAGTCAGGTTAAGAGGTTTTTAATGGTAGACATCCAATCACTACTATTTTCTTCTATTCTACCTAAGATTTAGGCCTGCCTTAATTGTGGAATCAAGCCCTGAAATGACCTTAAAAAAATAGATAGACAATGTGGACAGAACACATACATTATGATGGTGGCTATAGGCACCGGCCACTACTCACCAGGCTAGTGGCATCATAACTAGCCAGTACTGCGTCCGTGATTGGGGATTAACCATGGCACAAGAAATGATTGAACACCTACCATTAAAACTTCCAAGGGCCCACTCTAATATCTATTCGCCATCCAATCTGTTGATTATGTCCCACAGACCAGAATGAAGGAAAACATGAATATTAGATTGATCCAAAACTTTTGTGGCTCCAAGAAGTTTTCAACGGTGGGTGTTCAATCACCACTGTTTCCTGTGAGGTGCTCCACCTGAAATTTAGATTAGCCCAAAATGATGGGCCAAAATGGATGGACGGCATAGATAAAACACATAAATCATTGTGGGCCCCACCGTTCCCCATCTGTGATTCTCCAGGGCCCGATTTTATGCAGCTAGGAGAACATAAAGGGGCATATTTTGATGCATCGGATGAGAGCCGTACATCACTATAGTGGGCCCATGCCCCCGGCTTGTTGGACAAGCTTTACTATACAAACGTAAATGGTGAAGAAATAGAATATCTACTCGGAAATCTTCCCAACACGGGCCATTAAATAATCGCAGCCGTCACCTCTTTTTACACGCTAATTAATCAAGCTGCAAAAAGAACAATCTCTACACCTCTGACGACGTTTCCTATCTACTGACGTCACCGTTTTCACGTCAGTACAGTAACCGTACTCTCCCCTCTCACCTCTTTTCTTCTTTCACCTATGCTTGCAGAGGCATCCTCCACATACGCCCTCCTTATCCCAGATATAACGAAAATGCCACTGAAATTATACAACCGGACGAAAATGCCCTCGACGTGTCGCCAGTCTTGTGATGTGATCGTTGTCTTTCCTAAACATGCCTTGCTTGATTGATTAAAAAAAGACAAACCAACTCGGACTGGTGTGTTCTAAGGCACACACACACGGGTCTGTGGGGCCCACCGTGTTGTTGTGTATGTCCCCAAAAGTGGCCTTAAAAAATTACTTTAAACTCAAAACTCAGGTGGGCCACACCACATGGAAGTACTTGAGATGAATGCCAACCATAGGGTTGCCTGTGAGGTCACCATGGTTGTGTCTTTCATCCAACGCGTTAATCAGATGTGACTGACCAAGACAAAGTGAAGAAACTAGAATCTTCTCAGCCTAACATAAATCTAAGGCACGTCTTAGCTTGTATTTGAAATGCATTGGAAACCAAATGACAAATCTCATGGAGTTGAAATTGGCATTGTATATCACGGCCTGGAATAACCTTGGAATTTAAAAATTGTGTTCAATATAATTAAATTTATAATAAATTTAAAATTTATAGTATAATTATAAGAATCTAAATTTGATTAAGTCATCTGCAGTAGTTGAAAATGGTGAACATGTATCACATTATGGATAATCACTATAATAAGCCCATCGAAATATACACTTTGGATAAAAACTAGGTAATTTTGGGCATAAGGGGGACCACAAAAGTGCACCCACCAAATTTTATACCTCATTTCTTTCATAAATATGGGGCACACATAGATTGTTTAATGTTCATGGATAATGTACATTAGTCCCTATATTATAGCACAAATATATTACAATATTGGTATTACTTATGCTATAGTACTCCAATGATAAAGTTAATGGGCTTGGCCCATATGTTGGCCCACACATTAAAAAGATCACGGACAGCATATGTATAACTATTACTATTGTTCATGGGCTATATAGAGTGGGGCATGAAGCCTACAATTCATGTGGGTTGTGAAAGAGGTGAAAAACTTTTCGATTTTGGCCCATAAACACCAGGCCCACTTAACCTCAACCAAGCCCAATATCCAGTCTTGGTACCCTCCTCTCTTCTTCTCCCCTAGGGTTTGAAGAAAAAACACATCTTATTTGAAAATAAACCTAGTCAAGTTTACCAAACCATGGGAAACAATGGTTATTGAATGCTCCATCATTCAATGAAAATTTATTAACAGAATTTTACTTTGCCAAATATATTATTTGAAAATAAACTTCAATTTTCTCCAGAAAATATTATTGATAAACAAACATGAGAAATAACATTACATTTCCTATACTTTCCTAGAAATAAGGTTTCTTGAGAAGTAAAATTTTCTTTTCTACCCTTTGGGCAAATCCAAATAGGCCCTTAGTTAATTTCCTCTAAAAAGTGAAATATTGGGACAAGAAGGCATTTCTCCTTCCTTTTTTTTTTTTTTTTTTTGGAGTTTTCCATAATAAAGCACTTGAGGACCTTTTTCAGCATTAAGAGGCTTGAGGGAGTCATAGTTTCCTTTACACTCTAACTATAGTTTGATTTTGAGGATATAAGATCTCTTGTGTCTTTCACATCGAAACCAATGAAAAGCCATACTTCAGCTTTTCACATGAATCCTAAATCATCCCCAATTAGTAGAATGTCATGCAAATACAAAACTAAGAAGCACATTTTGCTTCCACCCCTCTTCAAATAAACACATGGCTCTTCCATATTCACGGCAAACCCAAAAGATGATATAGCCTCAATAAATAGAGCATTCTGATACCTTGAAGCTAACTTGAGACCATAAATAGAACTCTTCTTTCTTGCACATACTGTTTTCTCAACATGGTTGTTTAAATCTTTTCTTGAAGAGGTTCAATTAAAAAAAAAAAAAAAAAGCCATCTTGACGCCAATAACTACGAGAATCCAAATGGATTTGAGCATGACCATTGGCAGGAAAGTTTCTTTACTACCAATCCTTCTTTTTGGGCATGCAATCTTTCTCCACGTGTCTAATTTTGAAAGCTTCTACCTTTTAATCCATGGCCCTTTTCTCTTGAAAATTCATTTACATTCAATTAGCTAAATATTTTGAAAGCTATCTAAGATTCCATTGCTTCTACTAGTGCCCACATCCCCATGTATTAACATCTTTATAAGACATGGTATCATTGTCATTTTTACAAATCTCATAGCAAAGGCTTTGCCAAGATAGGATCTATCCAGTTCCCAATAAAGTCCAATGCCACATCACAACACAAGTGCCAGATGTGTCTGATCAACTTACTACTCAGGGTTAGACATAGGGATAGTAGTGGGACTCTCTTGAGTACTCTTAAAGATATCAATATTTAGATTTAGCCACAAAATCCACCTTAAAGAGTACAAAATAATATATGCTTCTCAATTGGGCATGTTTGGATTGCAATTTCCCTCGGTAAATGCATGTAAAGGTATAATGATAATAGCTATAAAATCTTGTTTCTTATATTCTAAAAGGTACTTCAACTCAATTTTGAGATGTTTGGATACAAAATGGCATACTCATAATAATTACACTCGACCATGTTGGGAATAGGGATGCCGGCAGTGGAAGCGGAAGCCAAACAAATACCACAGCGATATATAAGATAAAATGAGAAACACAATGAAACTAATTCACACAAGCAATCAACCGCAAGAGACAATCCGATTTTACGTGGAAAAATCTCTCAATGGGTAAAAAACCACGACACAAAGCAATCCACTATGATTAACAGAAGATTACAAAGATTGACAACACACAAGCAAGGAAAACAGAGAAAACCCAAGCTCTCTCTCACAAAACACTCTCCCATCTTCCAAACACACTTTGAAAACCTTGAACACTTAGGATTGCTCCTAATTCCGGATTCATGTCATATATATAACAGCTAACTCGGAATTAAAAACGTCTTACGCACTACCGTGCAATGGCATAAGAAAAAGCTTGCTGCGCAAGTCACCACTTAACTGGTCGACCGGTCATGACCGGTCGGACCGGCCCAAAAACAGTCCAGGGGAAAATACACCGAAATCACATGCTGTCTCAACACTGGCTGACCGGTCAACCCCCATTGCCCAACTGATCATGACCAGTCGGTGACATTCCAGGGAGCACCGTTTGAAAGCTTTTCTAACAAACTCCACTGAGGCTTCAAACATCGAATTAGAACATCCTCACTTTCTTCGTCATCTCATCTTCATCATAGCTCCACCGCTTCTCATGCCACCATCAACCCTAAACTTGCACTTTCAGGACATTTTTCGATCTTCTCATGTGGCCCTTGGGTACTTGCCACATACAAGCAATCGTCGATCCCGCTACCGATCCCGTAACTCCACCATGAATTGTGCTCCCGATCAACTTGTAAAGATGGCCACACCTTCGTGCCTTTATCCACACGAGTGCCCCCTTCAACACTTTACAACAACAATCACAGCCGATGAACACGCACCATTTCGCCTCGAGTGCACCAAGAGAAATCACATTCATCTTTATCTTGGGGACATACTTCACATCTTCCAGGACTCGTTCGATCCCATCGAACATCCTGATGCGCACCGTACCAATACACACCACTTTATGAGCGTAGTCATTGCCCATAAACACCGATTCATACCATACTCCCTGTATGTCGTGAATGAACTCCGATCAGGACAAACGTGACATGAAGCCCCTGAATCCAGGATCCACTCTCTACCATGAGATCACTTGCCAAATACAGTCATAACTTCACAAAGATCGCCACCGTTCTCTACAGTATTGGCTCCCTCTCCAAAAGAATTTTCATACCTCTCTTACTTCAACTTGGGATTGTGACAATCCCCTCTCATGTGGCCTTCCTGACCACAACTCCAGCACTTCACCTTAGCTTTCCCTTTGCCATTGGCCTTAGATCTCGATTTCGAATATCCTCCATCATACTAAGAATTTCTTTCCTTCATAATCAGTGCTTTTGAGTAAGAATGAGAACCTACGTCACCGCTTTTCTTTCTTATCGCCTTCGACTTGAGGACTGAGATAACGATCTCGACGTTGATGGTCTTCCTCCCTGCGCACACAAAGTTCCTGAATGACTTATATGAATCTAGAAGATAATTCAACAGAATGCATGCTTGATATTCATCCTTCATCGGCTCATATATCTCCATCAACTTGCAAACTAGCCGATTGAACATGCTTAAGTGGCTCTTCACATCCGTCCCCTCAGTCATCCTCAAGGTAAACAACTGCATCAACAGATATATGTGATTCTCTAAAGACTTCTTACCATAAACCTTCTCTAAATTCGCCATCGTATCAACCGCAGTCTTCTCCTTTGTGACGTGATAGAGGACATCATCCATAAGGCATAACAGAATAGAGGTTCTAGCCTTCTTGTCGAGCTTCGTCTACTCATCATCTTTCATAGCCTCAGGTCGCTTTCTAAGAGCTTTATCAAGCCCTTGCTGAACTAGAAGGGATTCGATATTCACCTTCCATAGCTCAAAGTTATTTTTACAAGAGAACTTCTCTACTTCGAACCTTGTGCTTGATCCCATCTTCTCGTCTCAGATTCGAATTCTACTCCACCCCAACTTTATCTCTGATAACACTTGTTGGGAATAGGGATGCCAACAGCAGAAGCGGAAGCCGAACAAATACATCAGCAATATATAAGATCAAACGAGAAACACAATGAAACCAATCCACACGAGCATTCAACCACAAGAGACAATCAGATTTTACGTGGAAAAACCCCTCAATGGGTAAAAAACCACGGTACAAAGCAATCCACTATGATTAACAGAAAATTACAAAGATTGGCAGCCCACAAGCAAAGAAAATAGAGAAAACTCAAGCTCTCTCTCACAAACCACTCTCCCCTCTTCCAAACACACTTTGGAAATCTTAGACACTTTAGGATTACTCCTAATCCCGAATTCATGCCATATATATAGTAGTTAACCCAAAATTAGAAACGTCTTACGCACTACCGTGCAATGGCGTAAGAAAATGCTTGCTGCGCAAATCACCGCTTAACTGGCCAACCGGTTACGACCGGTCGAACCGGCCCAAAAACAGTCCAGGGGCAAATACACTGAAATTACACGCTGCCTCAACACTAGCCGATCGGTCAAGACCGGTCAGCCCCCATTGCCAGACTGGTCATGACCGGTCAATGACAATCCAGGAAGCACTGTTTAAAGGTTGTTCCAAGAGACCATTACTAAAATGTCGCATCAATATAGAAATTGTTTCTCCCATTTGGATAAGAGGTTTCTAATGAAGTACAATGTAAAACTTGTAATGATTGCTTATTCTTTTATCCAATTAACCATTGAATTATGTGTTGATTTACATCTTTAAACAAACATTGTAAATTTGTAATAATTACTCTTTCACATCCCTTTACTATGGGAAATGGCAATCCAAACATGCCCAATAAGAGCCATAGAATAATATCCCTTCATTTGTTTGGGACACCCACCTAAATAGAATGTACAATCCTATATTCCAACTTAGTATGATCATTCTTTTGTACTAGAGTTGGACAATTGTACATCCCTTCCAAAATTATAATCATTTAAGCTTTGATTTCTTTTATCAACATTCTCTAATACAAACTAGCCTTAAGAAAATCATTCTATTTATCAATATATCAAATCATATAACTAAAAATTTAAACATGAATCTTAAGGGAAGTACTCTTGGAAAATTCTAACTTCTTGTTAAAAAATAGACTTGGTTGCACATTGGAATTGAGAAACAATGCAACATGGAGAGATTACTACCAACACACTGAAAAATGAAATGGAATTCAACAACGAAAAAAAAAAAATGCTTCTCCTGTAATCTTTAGGGGGGGCTGCCTTTTTTCGAGAATTATAATTTGATTTATGAATAAATCCTAAAATAGGATCTATCAAAGATTTGGATATCTCTAAAATACAATAAATACAAAATATTATTCAATCTAATCATATCCCTATCTAGTGGAGATCTTATTTTATAATTTTGTTTTATTTTACTATTGGATCCTAGCATGGTGCAGGTGGTACCCCATTCAACACCATCTTGCTCTTTTCAACCGTTGACATGGCTTTGAATGGTAGAGGAAGATGGCCCACACGTTTGAGCAGTGAGAATAAGTGCTGCCTTAAAAATAAAAAATAAAAAATAATAATAATAATAATAATAATAATAATAAAAATGCAACATGAGGGTTGGGAAGAGACTTGTTTAGATTGAGGGTTTTCCCAAGTGCCCATTTTACACCCGCGAGTATTAGATCCGAACTGTTCATCAGGCGGGGCACATCGTGAAATTTCCCTTAGCCAAAATGCAAACTGTTTCACTGGTCCACTGGACACCGTATGTACGTTGAATATGAAACTTGGGCCACATTAGCTTAACCATTCAAGCTTCTCATATACACGTGACCCATCTAATGAGTGGTAGCGGATTAGGTGTTAACCTTAACGTGGGGCCCACCTTTATGATATGTTGTATATCTAAGCAGCTCATCCGTTTTTCCAGCCCATTTTAGGTAGCAGTGCCAAAAATTAAGCAGATCCAAAACCACACCACAGGAAACAGTGGTTATTAAAGGCCCACCATTTAAAACTTTCCAGAGCCCACTGTAAGCAGGCTGGTAATGTTTATTTGCCATCCAACCCGTTGATAAGATCAACCAGACCTGGATGAAGGGAAAATAGAAATATCAGATTGATCCAAAAATTTCGCAGCCTAAAAAAGTTTTTAATGGTCATTCACCACCTTTTCCAGTGGTGTGGTCCACAGGAGGTTTGGATCTGCTTAAATTTTGGTATAACTTCTTAAAATAATCTGAAAAAAAAAAAAAAAACAAATGAACAGCGTGGATATACAACACATTAATCAAGGTGGGCCCCACACGGTAAGGGTAAGGCACCCAACGCTCCTGACATTGCCAAGGGATTGACAGAGTGAGGATATACCAGATTAATTGCCATGATCTTAAACAGTTAAACCACATTGGCACGTACCACAGTGAGAACCCCAATTTCATGCGAGAATCCATGGAGTCAGACTCAGTTAACATAAAGTCATCCAACCCACTTGATGTTTCTTTGTTTCAAACAGTGGGCCCTCACATGATGGGGCAGCACACCTGTCAGAGATTGGGTTAGCAGGTCATGCCTCAGAGATTTTGGCCGTCCATCAGTCACAGAGCATTGTATCTCCGGTGTTGTACATTTTTTTTCTAGCCGTCCATTTTCTCGTACTAAGTTTGACCCATGGCATGTTCATATTGTATGAACGGCCCAGATTTCTAATACATTTTCCACCTCAGACAAGGGCCTCTCATTAAATCACGGCCTTTGTTTCCATTTTTCCACTGGAAGTTAGGTCAAGTTTTTCTAACCATCGAACATTAACATCCCTGCAATATTTAATAGGGGATTTTGTAAAGAGATCTCAAGACAACCGGTTGGAAGGTACATTCCACCAGATGATAGCTTTCAACCCATTAAGTGAATGTGATATCCAAGCCCTCCAATAGGTTGGCCCCACAATAAAGATCACCAATAGCCAAAAAAAAAAAAAGCCCTGTATGCAAATCAGGTGGACTACACCATAAAAACAATGTGCAGCCTTTGATAAATAATAAATATAAGAGTGAGCCACTCAACCAGTTGATAGGGCTGATTTTTACACAATTTGATCCTCAGAATAGAGCCCACTGTCAGATAATAATCTAACTAGTTGGACTTTTGAGACCTTCTCTTTAATAAATTAGTTCCTCAATAACCTGGCTTTTGCATCCTAAAACTTTTTCAAAATAACTTTGCATCTAGATTCCTTAATAATTTTGGATTTTTTGCATTCCAGTACCTTACCTCAAATTTCTCTGACCTTGTATGGTTGTTCCTATGGTCTGTTTGGAACCTAAGAATAGGTAGGATTGGCTGGTATGGAATTTCATTTGGTCCAATGTAAATTCCATCCAAAGTTCAAAAAAGATGGGAGGGATTGGATTAATCCAAGTACATATCATCCACAGTTCAAAAAAGATGAGAAGGATTGGATTAATCCAAGTATATATCATCCACTGATCCACTCCCAACGGAAGATTGGGTGGGATTTGTAGTGGATTTCAAAATCCACTACATTTGTGGGCACCACCATGATGCATGTGTTTTATCCACACTGTCCATCCATATCTGCCCTTTACATGGGACAATTGAGTTGCATATGAGTAAAGGTGATTGTGAAATCTAATCCCTTGTTTACAATTCCATGGTCCGCCAAACACAAGTTTCACTTAATACAGTGTTTTTCCCAAGGGAAGAATTTGATCCAACCAAGGGAAGAATTTGATCCAAATGTGGGATTGGACGGTCAAAATACCATAACATTTCCAGACATACAATCATTCTACAATAATGGTGTTAATTCCACCAAATGCAATTCAATACCATTTAATCCTGCATTCCAAAAGGGCCCCAAGTAAAAGAGAAAAGTATCATTGAGTATAAAATGGCAACAAGCATGACTGCCGATTAATTGGCTACTTCAAGCATCATTCCATAAAAGACCAGTCTAAAGTGAGTCCCACTACCTAAAACAGTAGGATTTGATTCACATGTAGCAACTTTTACAATGCAAACATATCATTTATCACACTTTGCTAGAATATGGAACTTTTTCTCTCAGCTTTCCATGGTGGAAGGGTTAGTATCTTTCCACAACTTATTAGACTTTTGTACATTTTCCACAATTGTTTAATTTTTAACCCTCCAATGGAAGGGTTGGTGAGTGCCAGATCCACAGAAGGCCCAATAGAATTGAGGGTCTGGATAACCAAAATATGTGGGGCCCATATGCAATCTTGCTATGTCCTTTAACAAACTATACACTTAGTTTGAGAGACAACAAATCCTCTCTAATCCCCCTGTCGTCGGATCTTCGACCAAAAAATCGGAAAATGTCACTCTTTGGGTGGCCCACAACAGAGTAAGTTGGCGGTTACAATTTCCTTTTACACATTCATTTGTTTTAATATGTTATGGCCCACCTATGCATGAAATGGCCTGCTCTTATGCCAGAATATCTATATAATGTAGCCCACTGCATGAAAAGCTCAGAGCTCACAAATATATCACTGTGACACATGCACCTGGGTCTAAGAAGAGATTCGTCTTGATACACAGGCACTTGGAAATTGTACACATGGGGCATAGCATGGACTTACTCTAGTTAAACTGACTAAACTATGGATCCTTCTGTCACCAAGTCACAGTCCAAAAATCATATCAGTTGAACAATTCTAATATCAGATTTGTGGAACCTTGTTTATAGAAATAAGACATTTTTCATTTAAATAATTAACTAAATGTCCCCCAATCTAATAGTGAGATGACTAGGTAAAGGTAATTTTTGGTTTATGATAACATCTATGATAGATGCCATAGTTTGCATGATTTAGTTTGAATGAGTTGTATACTAAGTATGTAATTTCTATGTAATTCCTAAATTGCTTGTGTATTATTAATCGTAATCTGCCAACGTATGTCTTCAACAACTCACTCAAGTTGGCTCATTCGATGGGAGTAATTTGATACTCTGGAAACTTATGATGCCTAATAAACAGGGACTCCAAGTTGTACATGTGGAATATTAACTCGAATAAAACATCTAACTTCGCAGTATCAGAGCGGTCCCGTTCATAGATACTCATCCATTTCTAATTTTGATCTTGCCAATGAGTATGTCCAATTTGCGCTCCAAACAACCAAATTATAGGAGGAACGTAATGAAAAACATTTTATCCAAATTTGAGCGCAAACGGGCATATCTAAGCGATTCAAGTCATCATATTGCCTTTTAGAATCCGTGATTAACCATAACACATGAGGGCTGTTTTATTCATTCTTCTTCGTTGTGTATGATGTGGTGTATTAAGTAACAATTATGATGGCTTTGGATGAGGTTAATAGTTTTGCTTTGATAGTATTGTTGAATTTTACATACTTGTACGGTTGCAAGGAAGCAATCAGTTCAGCCATTCTCCATGTGTACATGATGCATTCCCTTTGGCATGCCCACCTTGAGTTATCAAGCTGAATTTTTAGATCCAATCCTAAAATGTAAGCAAGCAAATAAAGAGATTTGGATGGAACTCAAACTTCAAGGTCAGCCCCACAAAGCTCAATCAATTGTAAAAGGTTTTTAACAATAAAAATAAATAAATAAATAAATTATATTCACCCTGTCGGGTCTGCCCACACCACCAGGGTTGAATGGTTCTGCATTTGGACTGGTAAAACCCATCCAATCAGGGTGGGTTGACATCAAATCCGCAGACATGGAGGGACCAGCCCATTTCATAGGGTGGTCCAGATCCAAATTTGTCCAACGAACTGGTCTGACCTGGGTTCTAAAACACTGGCTAAAACAGCTCCTAACATGATGTCTTTCTAAATAAAACAAGCATATATACCAACATGATATATATGCTATTAGAGACCACTTGATGAGTGGGCTTTATTTTTGGCCAACAATCTTGAAGGGTTGATTCCACCTATGAATTACCACATTTCTTGTACAAAACAGCCTTTCAGCTAACATGAAAGATACAGGAGTTTGGCCAACAATATATCATCCAGATTTTGGGCCATGACACAGATGGTGGGGCCATCCATTGAACCACTTGGTTGCACAAGCTTCCTATTGACAAAATGCTGAATGTCTTCTTGCATGTGCACCTCTGCAGCTTTGCTTCTACAATAGGCAAAAAGGGACCAGCAACACTCAAAACTCTAGTCCACTCTATTAAGGGCAATAACTTCAGCTAGACCACAGTTTATGAAGTCTTTTCTTACTAACTCCACACGTTCTTATGGGCCTTCCCCTTGCCCTTTTAGAGCCATCAACTTGTACCAAATCACTTCTAGAACTGTGCTAGTTAGGAGTGTGTTGGTACAAGTTGAAGGCTCCAAAAGGGCAAGGGGAAGGGGAAGGCCCGAAAGGACATGAGTGGAGGTAGGAAGAAAAGACTTGTATACCTACAGTCTAACTGAAGTAAGGGCCCTTGATAGAGTGGAAAGACAGAACAAGATTCATGTAGCTGACCCCAATTAGTTGGGATAAGGCTTTGATGATAATGATGATTATGAAACCCTAGTCCACCAAATTTAGCTGGCAACTGAACAATACTCAATTTCGTTTTGACGAGCTATAGTATTCCAATATTATAACAACCAAATGAAGCCTTAGTTTCAGGTCAAAGTTGAAACAAATGTAGAACTATAACATGAGGCTGTCTCCCACTTATTTGTCTTGTTTCCTCTTTCGTTGGGACTTCCCTGTTTAGTTTAGTGGGTCATCATTGATCAAAGATCTTGATCAAACCAATTAACCTTTCTACTAAACTTAGATACAACCAAGGGTGCCTTTAAGTTGTTTGGTCCCAGTCAACTTTATGGAAAATCTGGGAGGATATAGGGACGGAAGAAATCAAATAGAATACAATAACAAAGATAAAACGTGATGGAAAGAAAAGAATCTAATTCCCTCACCTTTCAAACATGACTCATTTGTAATTGTCAGGACCACTTGCTCATCACATTTTCACATCATCAAATGCTCCATACCTCATTCCACCAAAAACTTTGCAACGGCAGCGATGAATGACTTAATTGCGGCCCAAACCGGGTTAGTCCCCGACTCTGCACCTCTCTGAGTTTCTTTTTCTAATGATCGGCTGCCACAAAGAACACAAGCTAGCAATGAAATGGCTGTGAAAACAAATCCATGTAGGAAACTAAACGAAATATTTAGCAATAGCAATGAAAATCAGCCAATTAATACAGTGGAATGGCAGAACAGGATGCATATAGCTGACCGTAATTGATTGGTATGAAGCTTAGATGATGCTGATGATGAATGAAAACCAGCATTTTAAAACCCCATATCAGACCAGGTGGTAAGGCCAAAACCGGGACAAAATATGTTGGGTCACTGAGAAACCATTTTGAGCAAGGAACCATTCAAACTACCCAACCGGTCAAGCTGTCCAGATCAGGGCTTAGTCCTGTCTGACAAGGCAGATCAATTGTTCTTTTCAAAGTATTAAAATGCAATATAAAAGTATTAATATGAAAATATGCAATATAGATAAAAACAGGTCAAGTCACTGAATGCATGGGGAGGTAACCATTCAAACTACCTGGTCCAACTGAACCAACTGTCTAAATGTAATATATGTCATAGTCCGGTCCAACTAGATAGGTCAATTTTTATTTATTTTTTTATTATTGAAGTGTAATATAGGTAGGATAAGAATCCAAAACCTCTAGTAGGAAACAGGCATCGTATCCATTGTACCGAATAATTCCGTTTTGCTTAAAAGATATTTCTTTTCTTTTTCCCGACTTATTTAGATGGGGCACAGATAACACCATGGTTCTGAATGTTGGTATTGGCAGGCATATCGGCCCGGCTAAAAAATGATTCGATACAGCATCACGCATCGGTATCAGGGCCATATCGGCCAGTATTAATCAGACATTTTTTTTAAGAAAAAAATGTGGAAAATAGCAGGAAACTAAAAAAAAATAAAATATTCAAGAATCTATCATTTTTCTGCTTCACCATGTATTCAATGGTGTATCGAACCATTTTTCGGTCTACTGTAAGGTGTGGTGTTGATTTTTTTGGGTATAAATTGTTGATATGTATCAAAGATTGATATCATATATTGCTAATATGATTATATAGCAACTAATATAATTCCTCTAAAATTATTTTCAAAAACACTTCAGAAAAAGCCCAAAAAATAACCCGAAAATAGAAAAAAAAATGGAGAAAATATTTTTTAATCAATGCATGTGTGAAATCATTAGATCCATAGTCTTCTAAGACTCCTCAAGCATCACAAAAAGAATCAGGTAAAAAAGTAATTTAAAAAAAAAATTCTTCAATTTTCAAAAAATACCTGCGTAAATAAAAAAGAAAAAGAGAAACCCCAAAATTTCAAAAAATCAGTAGACTCATAGTCTTCTAATACTCTTCAAGAATCATAACAACATTTAAAAAAATAATTCAAATTTTTTCTGAAATTTTTATAAAATACCTGCATAAATAAAAAAAGAAATTAAAAATGAAAAAGAAAAACCCACCAAATCTTCAACAAAACAGTAGATTCATAGTCTTTTAATACTCATCAAGCATCATAACAAGAATCAGAAGAAGAAAACAAAAACATTTAAAAAACCTTTTTCCTGAAAATTTCAGAAAATACCTACATAAATTTTTAAAAGAAAAGAATAAAAAAAAACCCAAATCCAGATCAAACGGCTAAGATTTGATCGAAATAGTTTATATTATTGTTTCGATGTGATTCCAGATCGAAACAGCAAAAAAAAAGTATTTTTTACCTTTTTTTCGATTTTTGCAAAATTGTGCCCGAGAGCTTCGATTCTTCGATTTGATGGTAAAAAACAAGTTTCGATCTTTGAATTTGACCTAGATCTTGTCGGAAATGCCTCTGAAACAATCCTTCTCTGCAAAGAAATCAAAAGGAGAAGAATAAAACGAAAAAGCCAGAGAAAACACACAAAAAAAGCCACTAAAGCCTTTTATAGCCGCATAGGTTCAACCGATACAGCTATAAAATATCAGTGCAGATACAGCCTGGTAAGGGCCGATATAATACCCTTTTTTTCATAATGAGCCGATACAGACTTGTAACGCGTATCGTATCCGGCCGATATGGATACGATACGGCCGCATCAGCCGATACGATACAAATATTCCAATCTATGGATATCACAGGTCAGCCCAGTTGGATTGCTAGTTAGACCATTTTGAAAAGAATCACCAAAGAGAGGAGCCTGGTCCAATCTGAGGTTTTAAAACAAAGATGAAGAAATAGATATAACAACATACATGTCATCATATTCAAGCAGATATGTTGGCCCATTATATGTAGGCACTAGGCATCATAATCTGACCCAAGTTGAGTTTTTGGTTTTTCTAGACTTGACAACTCTTGTAATGTGAGATTACTGGTTGGGATATGATTCAATCAGTTAAGCTTTGAAACTCCATGCAGATGCTCAGAACTCATTAAAAGAATCTACCTGCTCATTCCATCTAATGTGTTGTTTCTTCCATTTCCAGTGTTGCTCTTCTGTTTAAGATTGGCTTCTGCATTGATCTCTGTTGCTTCTTTACTAACAGGAGAGGTTGATTTTGATTCTCCACAAGTCTTATCAACATTAGCAGTGACTTTCTCTGCTTGTGCACCACTAGGAGCATGTAGAGGCTGCAATAGCACAAAAACAGCACTCACTTGCAGAAAAAGGAAAAGTCAACTTACAAGAAAGTTCTACTCATAGTTGATGCAAGTAAAGAATCGACTGAAAGTTAGATTCAGGGTAAAATTGAAGCAAATATGTTAGTACCATTTTTTTTTAACCCTCGACACACATAATTCATGATTGATGCAAGTATAGGAGAAACTAAAAGTTGAATTCATGGTAGAAAATTTTCAGATGCAACATGGATTATGTTAATAACTTTTTAAATTTCCACCTAACACACACACGCGCAAACAAATATGCTAGTAACTTTTCCTTTTATTTTTATCCGCGTGCACCCTCACACACACCCATCCACACATGCACTCACGCACACCCGCATATGCACACAGGTCACCCTACCCTTGCTTGGAACAACCTTGGATCGACCTTGCACTAAAAATATCCTTGGTAGTTCATCATAGCTTTGCATCTTGATACTTAAAAATAGATGGTTAAGACAGACAGCAATGGCCCAAAGTCCTATAAGGAAGGTGCAAGATTGGTGGCTACAACATACCCATCCAAGCAATTTGGTGTACAGTCCATCATCAGCAATAGTGTAAGGCCAACATTATGGATCGCTTGTACATGGCTTCGGGATGCTATGATCATTTAATTCCTCTTACTATCATGGGTTATTACTAAAAGGATATTTGCAATACTTGCTCATGTGATTGCTTGTCCAACATATTGTACATGTCAATCCCATTGGTGTGACAAGATATAAGTAGAGGACTAGCAATATAAGTTGAGGAAAACCATCAGTCTAATACAATAGCTTGTGTCATGTGATGGTAATTATATTTCGTCTTGTGGGGATTGGGGACCTCATCAAAAGGCAATGTACCATGGATAGTTTTGCACCTCTACTATACATATGGGCATGTACTATTAGGGAAACAGAATTGTTGATTAACTAGGCTTTGTCTAGAATGGGGCATGCCCATGGATTTGCAGAGTTGAATTTGAACAATTGAAATTTCCTTCTTATCAGTCCACATTCATCTACACATTTCCATAAACAGAATCATCTGCATAATTTTTTACTATAACCAGTTTAAGGCACCCAAAACAACCAGCCCTCATGTGGAGGTTGACTAGCAACACTTGTGGCAAAGAAGCATGCGTGCAAGATTAGAACCGCTTCAATTCTTACTGTGTTGATGCTATGTCTCAAAAACCAAGCCAACATGATCACAAGTGGGCCAAACGTTCAAAAAAAATTAATGAATGATTATGTGAAATTGACTGACGGTCAAAATTCCATGTGCACGCAAGGTCCATCTGATGAGAGCTTATTTTTTAAATGGCGTCTAGATAGTGGAGCTCACCAAATGAAGGGCTCTAATCTTGCACATGTATGTATCATTCAACTTTAGAAGCAAGTATTTTTGCAAAAGTACATTTGAGCAAGTACACTGGAGCAGTACAAAACATTTCTTAAGAAAGGAGAGATGACACCCATGGGACGGAAAGGTAGTCTTGGAACAAAATACAAAAGGGAACTTTGGTACTGAAAATTACGATTTTGCTAAACTAGTTGACTAATTTTACAGAACTAAAGATTTAAAAATTACGTATGTATGCTTAATTAAGAGAGAAGTGGGTGTATTAGCTTGATTCTGGCACAAATATAGGTGTGCATCTGAAATTTTCCCTTAAAAGAAAGTAAATATTTATTGTATGAGTATAAGATTAATGAGAAATGGATTCTAAAGCAAGGAAATAATTCAATTGAGAAAAGATAAATTTGTATAAACATTTGAAAATATTTGGGGAGGGAGAACGGAGGGAGAACAGCTACATGATATTTTCCATATTATGGTTGTCTAAAGTTGACTTCTAATTGACAGAAAGAGAGCCATTAATGTACATATGGATTTCGTTAGGTAGGTTTAGCCATATTATTTTTATAAATGCATATGCTATTGAAACATATGGGCAAGGTATCTCATGGCAATTGTTATTTGTGGCGGTACTACGTAATCCCCCCAACAGCACCTTGCTAATAAAGACTAGAAACCTTATAAAATAATAGTAGTAGCAATAATAATAATAATAATAATAATAATAACAATAATAATACTGCTATTTATTTTTTTCCAAAATTAGACTTAAACCCTTTTAAAAAAAATAGGTTAGCATTATCAACAAAAGCGATGTTTAAAGGGCCTTTTTACCTTCGGGTATTGAGACCGAAACATATGGGAAAGGATTGGGACTTGGAAGCACTATAAAATGGGATTGTAAATCACATGGTGAAGATCATCTAAGAAAGGGGCTACAAAATAAACAAGGATGATCATATGCCATTGTGATCCCCGGTTCAAAAATCTTTGCATGGATTTGGCAACGAATTTCAGTCTGAACCCTCAATTTCCCATTGGTAGTAGAGCACCCGATTCTTCTCAGGCCATTTTATCTTTGATACTCAACCATATCAGGAAACTTGGCTGCGGAATGATGGATCCAAATGGCTATTAACAAGAAAGATCGTGCTTTGAGGCTGCCAAGGAAGATGAGATGTGTTAAGAGAAATTTTCCAAAATATCATCTTCAATCACACATGCCTCTTAGATGCATTAAGAGCGATGACCATAAGGTGGTATTGGTTAAGGAAGACAGGATTATTGAATGGTAGAGAAGCTATTTCCAAAACTTATTAAATGACAACTATGAGAACTTGGGAATATGGAGGTATTCATAAACTCAAATGGGGCCAGAGACCATTGATATTTCTGTAGGATTAGGATATCTTTCGTGAAAGAAGCTTTGAGAAAGACGAAGACAGGAACGGCCCTGGGACCGAATGGTGTACCAGTAGAGGTTGGGAAATGCGCGGGAGATATTGGTTTAATTTGGTTGATAAAGTCGTTTGACAAGATTGTAAATTGAAGAAAATCCCAAACCAATAGAGGAAAAATGCAGTGCTACATATTTATAAGAATGAAGGAGACAGAGAGCTGCATTAACTATCATGGGATTGAACTTATGCGTTATACTACAAAACTGTGAGAGAGAGAGTTATTGAGCAAATATTAAGGCATCGGACGTTTCTATCATAAAATAAATTGGATTTATGCCAAGAAAGTCAACTATTAAGGTTATACTTAACAGCTGATCAAGAAATCTAGGGAAAGGATCTCCACATGGTCTTTATTGACTTAGATAAAGTATATGATAAGGGCCCTAGAGAAACAATCCAGTGGGTGTTAGGAAAGGAGGCCCAATAAGATATATTGACATGATTAAGGAAATGCACAAGGGAGCAATGACAAATGTGAGGAACCCTGGTAGAGAGAAGTGAGATTCTAATTATTGTAAGATGGCTTTCATTCCTTGTAAGAAGACATTGGAAGCTCTATGCATTGCAAATGTTTTCTTCAAGAAGTAGTTCACCTACACAGTGTTCCTAAAAGAATCGTGTATGACCTTAACATAAAGTTTAAGTGTTAGTTTTGGTAGACTTTATTGTCTAAGATGGAAGGTAAATTAAAGTTTCTCCGGTGCTTATCATCCATAGACAAATTGACAAACCAAGGTCACCGACATTAGTCTTCGAAATCGTCTTCAATGTTTGATTGGCGACCGTATCAGTTCATGGGACCTCATGTTATCACAAGCCAAGTTTGCCTATAACAGTTTCATGAACCATACCACAAGACTTTCTCCTGTTGAAATTGTGACTAGTATCCAACCCAGGCAGCCTGTCGATTTAGTACCCCCTCTTATTGCAACTAGATAGAGACAGGACGCCAAGGCTTTCGCATGGCATATTAAGGAGATACATGAGGAATTCAAGTAGAATATCAACCTTAGTAATGAATATTACAAGAGTTATGCAGATGTTCAACAATGTTTCACACAATTTCAAGAAGGAGATAGAGTCATGGTGTAACTAACTAAGAGGTTTCCAGCAGGGACTTGCACCAAGCTAGATAATGCATACATGATCGAGCTTCCACCCAAGACGAAGATCAGCCCTATATTCATTATGGAAGAATCATAGTTTATCTTAGGCATCATGAAGACGAGAGCATAGAAGAACGAGCTATCTAGATACCCAAGGTTACCGCACCAATTCAAGGAAGTCATTGAACATGTGTTAGATGATTAGATAGCTTCCACGCACCAAGGAGGATATCAGAAGTTTCTTGCGTCAAGTTGAGGGATCAACCAAGATCCAACAGCACGTGGTCCTCAGTAGATGATATTTCAAGCAGCATCAGAGCTCTATGAGTACATTGCCATTAACTCAACGGAACCGAGTTCTTCCAAGAGGGGGAGAATTGATGCAATTACATCTCATCCACACGTGTATGCTCCACACGTGTGCACGAAAAGAGGTCCAGATGGGGGCCCACTAATGCACACAGTGACAAGAGTGAGTTGTTGCAATTTCCTCTTTTAAGTTTCTTAAGTGTTTCTTTTTCTCTTTTAGAAAGTCCAGTTTTAGTAGATTCGAAATGGCAATCCTCAAGGACTTATAAATATGCTCTAATGGCCATATGTATAGAGGACTTTTATGAGATTTTCTTTAATAAGAGTTGCTGAGAATTTTTCTTGCAGTGGAAAAGGGTAGGGGGTCTGTGATCTCTAGCATAAGGGCCAGAGGATTGTTCAGTTTCAGTTTGCAATTTGTTTCAATTTATTTGATTCTGGTAGCATTATCTAAGCATTCAAGTTCATAGACGAATGGTATTAAATCTTAATAGGTAGCATCCCTTGGTATCACGAGATACTAAATACTTGTGTTTGCTGGGGGAGGTATTCTTGCCATTTAATATAAGGATGGTTGCTTCATTGCTTTGGATACATTTTCAGTTTGAGAGGAAGTTTCTTAATTTCAGGGGGATTGGTGCATGGAAATACAACTCACCTCAACTTCTGTTACTAGATTGGGCTGATCATATGACTGCGGCGTCAGGAAATCATTATGAGATACTTCAAGATCTGCATCCTTCAAAAGACTATTTATTTCATGATTCAGAATATCATGTGTCAGACTTCTGCCACTTCTATGAAAACCTGAACTTCCTGAAATCGGATTTGCACTGCTTGTTTCTGCCACTTCAGACATTCCATTCTGGCTGATAGTCATGTTGGCAGCAGATGTTGAAGGAAATACCTCTCTGACAAAAGCAGGAGATGACTGCTCCTGTATCGGAACAGATATATTACCCGTTTCCACATCCATCACAATTTTGGTTTCAGGCATAATATCTGACACCACTTTCTCCGAAACAGCGTCATCGACCACAACAGTAGCTGTTGGAACATCTATGCTGTCGCTTGGTTTGCCACTTTCAGCATCCTTCCCTGCTGATGATGTATGGGTTAACTCAGAAGGAAACTCGGCTTTATAAAAGTTACACTCTTCTACATTGGGAGAGAGAAAATCTTCAGCATTGTACAATGTAGGAGCTACTGTATCAACAGATGTTTCTACAAAATGTTCTGCTACATCCAGCTTTTCACTAATCACAACTTCCTTACAACCGAGTTCATCCTCTTGCTTTCTAATCCCTTCCATCTCTGACGAGTTTCTAGCCTCCCCTTCTTTACATTGTTCATCAGCAAAATTTCCATCAAGGTACAAACTCTGCTGACGATGAGCAGCAGATTCCTCATGTATAAATTGCGGGATGCAAGCATCTTTTGGATAAGATTTAACAGTTTCCTTGTCATTGGATTCAACCATTTCATAACACCTGTTAGAAGATCGCTGGCTTGAAGTTGTAACAGGTTCTTCATGTTTGCTCTGATCCACTTCAGAAAGGAAAAGGATTTCTGGTAGTCTATGGTTGATTGCACTCCCAATTACTGATGACAAGGACAAATCACTATGAGGCTCTCTAGAGAGCGATCCAGATGTGCATTGTTCTTCTAAAGAAACAGTAGCAGGACCCAGCACTTTATTTTCCTGAATTATCTCTCGTACAATTTCCCGTACTGTGTAGAAAGATCCACCAACTTCCTTGTGGGTGAGATTGAGTGAGGGGAAGTTCCCATTGTTTGAAGTCTGGTACCTGAAACAAAGTTCATACCCAGTTAAAATATAAGAAATTCCCACACAAAACCACAACTTCCGAGAGAAAACATTGGTATAGGAAAGTTTAGTCCATTGATTTACCATCTTTTAGTGTTCAATCAATAAAAAAAGCAGGAAGAGGCTGAATAATATTGAATTATTGATATACATAAGTTCTGAGAATATCAGGCCCACAACATAGCAAGAGAGATCAACCATTCGTTCTAAAGGAAAAGAACTTTATTAAAGCAATAATCGATCATCCATACTAGTTCACATGCAACTAGTTGTAGAAGAAAAACACACATTCACACACGCGCACAATGTAGGGAGCGACTCATGTGCAACTACTTGTAGATGAAAAACAATATGTGTGTGCGTATTATATATTATATATACAGGGAGCTCTCACCTACATCTAGTCGTAATGCAACCAGTTGGAGTGTGGGGCCTGCCGTGGTCTATGTATAGCATCCAATTCGTTGACTTAATCAAACTATGTAATAGACTATTACATAGCGCCTATAGGAGTTTTGTGCTCTCATTGCTAATCCCAAACCCGGTAGAGGAGGTTGCGTCAGGTTGGCTGTCGGCATGAAACATTTGCCATAACTTTTAGCATGAATCCCATGGTCCAACTGAAGTTATGATCCTTGATGGAGTGGAATGGCGGAATCAATGTTATCTAAAATGCAAAACCCCCGCATTTTATGTTTTGAGCATTCTGGTTTAGGGCCCATTTGAGAGCTTGTAAATGGAGGTAAATGGGAAATGGAATTGGAGGTAAATGAATTAGGAGCTAAATGGCTTACATGGTTTTGTTTGGAGGGGAGTAAATGGAATGCATTTGAAATCCAAATATTCTGTTTGGATGGGAGTAAATGGGAACAATTGGAATGCATTTGAATTTTTCCAATATATTCACAGGAATATATGTGATATCCCAAATCAGCTTTAATTTCCCAACCTAGTGTCCATATGCGATATTTAATAGAATGATTGTAATAAGCCCATTGAAATATATACTTTAGCAAAAAATGAGGAAATTTCAAGCCTCGGGTAGGCCACAAATGTAAGGATGACAAGCAAACAACTTCCCAATGTTTTTTAACCATCCATTTATATGGCCATCCTTTGGACGGTTTAGATGATTCTTTTGGTGTGATTTTAGTGATGTAACTGATCATTGGATTGTTTCAAAGCATCATTAGTGTGACACGTGTGTGGTGGACATGTGTGTAGAGGCACCTCTGTTTACACGTGCAACTCTCCAAGGGAGCTCAAAAAGGCATTTCACCTCATTTACTTCCAAATCCTCTCTCGTAGAGAGGATTTCATTTACATGCACATTTATTCCCATTTCATTTCATTTACCTCGATTTACTCCCATCCAACACACACCCCAGGGCTCGTTTGGGAGCTTGTAAATGGAGGTAAATCGGAAATGGAATTGGAGGTAAATGAATTGGGAGTAAATGGCTCACTCAGTTGTGTTTGGATGGGAGTAAATGAAACGCAATTGAAATCTAAATATTCTGTTTGGATGAGAGTAAATTGGAGGAATTGGAATGCAATGGAATTTTTCAATATATTCACAGTAACATATGTGATATCCCAAACCAGTTTTAATATCTCAAATTAGTATACATATGTGATATTTAACAGAATGATTGTAATAAGCCCATTGAAATATATACTTTAGCCAAAAATCAAAATATATTGAGCCTCAGGTGGGCCACAAACGTAAGGATCACAAACAAGCAACTTGCCAACACTTTTTAATAGTCCATTTAGATGGCCAAACTTTGGACGGTTTGGATCATTTTATCGGTGCGATTTTAGTGATGTAGCCACTATTTGAATTGTTTTGGAGTATCACTAGCATGGCATGTGTATTACGGACATATGCATAGCACCGCCTTTGTTTACTCGCGCGACTTTCCAAGGGAGCTCAAAAAGGCATTTCACCTCATTTACTTCCAAATCCTCTCTTATAGAGAGGATTTCATTTACATGCCCATTCACTACCATTTCATTTCATTTGCATGCATTTACTTCCATCCAAACACACTTCAAATACCATTTACTTTCATCTACTACCAATTCCCTCCATTTACTCCCATCCAAACGGCCCCTTATGGATCATTTGCAATCCGAATTGCCATTTTTAAAGACCTAAATTAGTGCTCTTTGTTCTTTATCAATAGTGCAAATTTATATTTACAATGTAGAGATTTGCACTTTATTTATTTGGTTATAACATAACACTCACTATACAGGATCTATATCAATAACATTCATCATTTCATTAAACAAATCTTAATATGAGTTCATACAAAAAACTATATTCCATATACAGTGGATTTATTGGAGTGATGCACACGATCCCACCCCCAGTGTACCATATATTGGAGCCAGTAGCGTACTGCGTACCCGTTCCCATACCACGTACCAAAGCAACAAATGATCTAGGTAACCTTGGGCAGAATAGGATTCGTGTAGACAACCCAAATTAGTTCGGATAAGGCTTAGATGATGATGATATGGGAAATGCTAGAGTGAAAACGTCTTCACCACAGTTGGGGTGCAAATAGTTGAAAATGCACCCCACCTAGTGCGAGCATGACGTCCAAGTTCAAAGTATCAATATCGTTACACATTTCAATAACCAGGAATATGGAAACATGTATCAGTATCGCAGATATCATTGCTGATGCTCAAATAAATATAATTGTTTGAGGGAAACATTGGGAAAAAGATGGAACTTTTCAGTGAAATTTCAAATGTTAAAAGACACATGTTTACGCATTTAGGAATCAGAATATCGCAAAAAGCAACTAAACATAATAAGTTTCATTTTATAAGGGCCTAAACCATGTGTGGTTGGGAAAAAAAAATCAGTATTTACGGATGTTTCCCTAGTATTAGGGACATTATCGCTCATATTGGGGATATTATAAATGGTATTGCCAATACCAAGAAACTTTTATAAAGGATTCTTCTCAAAATATCATTGGTATTGATATTATCGGGATCGGCAGGTCAGTGATACCGATATTATCAATAACATCGCCAGCATTTGGAACACATTAATCCAACCCATCCAACAAGTGCACTCCACCATGAAAATGGGACACCCCAAAAATCTAGTCGATCCAACTAGGGCTGTCAATGGATCGGATACGACCGGATCAGTGATGATCTGTATCCAATCCGATTAAGGATACATCTGATCCGTATCCGACCCAAATCCGATTCGGATCGCAAGCATATGATCCAAACCCGACCCGTTTAAATATCTACAAATCCGAACCCGACCCGAATATGATCCGATAGAATTCTAAATACCTACATCATGGTGGGGCCCACCCTGTTAGCTAGGCAACATACACACACGGTTAGTCACACGTTGCACCCATGACCCACCCACCCACTGTGGGGTTATTGTCTCTCCTTAGCATTCCAAACCTGAGACAGCTGGCACCCATTGGCCCATCTCCAGCGGCCGGCGGGCCATCCAGAGAAGGGGAGAGAGAGAGAGAGAGAGAGAGAGAGAGAGAGAGAGAGATGCAAGATACAAAGAGAGAGAGAGATGCAGAGAGAGATGAGAGAGAGATGCGGAGAGAGAGATGCAGCGAAAGAGAGAGATGCAAAGAGAGATAGAGAGTGGTACGATGGACGGATTTGAGAGGTGCATTAGGGATTTAAGGTTTTTTCCTTTTATACCTGACTTAATCGGATCATTAACGGAGCGGATCGAGGTAGCTCCGAATCCTACCTGATTCTTAAACGGATCAAAATCTGTGATCCAAATCCGACCCGTTGATCCGATTATTGGCCTGAATCCAATAAAATCGGATAAAAAACGGATCAGATATGGATCATGATCCGAGCCATTGACAGCCCTAGATCCAACTATCAGTTGGACCAAACCATGGAAAAAAAAATTAAAAGCCAGAAACCTACAAATTCAAGTGGTGGGACCCACCTGGTCATTAGATTGGTTGATTTTTTGTGCGTCCCATCATCATGGCAGTGGTTCACTTGATGGATGGGTTAGATGGTATACATGCACCAAGGTGGGCACCACACCAACAAAAGCAATGACAAATGCCACACACACACACACACACAATTTCAAGTGGTGGTGTACACCTAATGGTTGGGTTGCAGTTTTTTTTGTCAATCATGATGGGGCCCACCTGATACAAGATTTGGATGAAATACACACACCTTTGTGGCCAAAAACTAAGTCTGGGGGTTTTCTATGATTGGTATACTCTCCCACTGTTACCCGTGGTGTGGCCCACCTGATGGAGTTAACCCAGCTGTGGAATTTCACTGTTGTGTAACCCGTGTTTGACAAAATACGAGATTAAGTTTCAAGGACAAACCCAGCCCACAGGAGAGGTAAACGAGCCTAAATTCAGGCTGATGCCAGGCCTTGCACGGAAAGTTTATTAAATTCAAGCTTGGGACTGGCCTGTTTATTTTTCGAGCTTGAAATCTAGCTCAAGCCCAGTCTCACAAGCTTAAAATATAAACCGAAGCCCAGACAGTGGCAAACAGCGAAATACACCTGTCATACTGAGACGATGCCTGAACAACCAATTTGGAGGTGAACTGACCATTAGATTCCCATTTCCAGAAGTTCCTGGCAGTAGCCAAGGGAACTGCAAGTTTTTTCACCATTGTTTGAATTTCAGTCAAGTGTTTTGACCAAAGTTTAACTTTCCCTGCACTGATTTCACTGCAATAAACTTTTACTACAACGATACTTTACACCAAGTCGCAGTCAATTCATTTGGCACAAAATAAACTTCCATTGAAGTAACTAATCTTGTCACCAACAATGGCATGCATAATCATCAATTAACTTTGTCATCGAAGTGGCATTTTGTTATTTTACTATAGTTCAACAAGCATTGCACTAGCAATTTTCTACTGTCTGAGATTTGAATGATGAAAACCATCGGAATTCAACTTCCTCGGCTCTTGACATCAGTGTGATGGGGAATGGCCAAAAGGGTGATGGTTTAAGTTTCATGCAACGCTCCCTAATCCTTACTAAACAGTTGTTGATGTTAGAGAGTATTATGCCTTTGATGTACATGAGTACCATTTTATATTATAGAAAGAGCATATTATTTATGTAATCCTTAGATGTATTATATCATAAGGAGATATGACTTATGAGTACATGTTATAGATTGTATTCGACCTAATCTTTGTAACATCTGGAGTCTTATAAATAAATGGTTTCTTTGAGGATGATAGAATTGAGTTCTCATCTCCTCTTCTTCTCTCCACACTTCCTCCTCTCTCTTTCTCATCATTTTCAGTTAACAAAAGCAAGATGCTCGGGATGGGTCACCATTTTGAACAACCGACCTATAGATTTAATTGAAAAGTTGAGGTGTGTCAAAAAGAGGGCAGAAAAAGAGAACATGACATGGAAATGTTACACTAAAGCATAAAAAGTAGCGATAAAAGTGGTGCATAAATGTCAAGAACACCCAAATAGCATACTCAAGATTTTATGGTATGCGGTATAGGTATCCTTACCAGCTATGATCTAGCACATATTACCGAGACAAATGCTGCTAATTGCAGTACTTCATATAGTTCTCAGCAACCATTTTTAAGAACATGCATACGAACACAGTCCCCAGCAACAAAGAGGGGAGGCAATGACCTTTCAGCAAAAACTAAATTTTAGTACATGTTCGACATAAATCTTCGATGCATTTATCTTGGGTGATGCCGAAGTCGGTGGACGATCTTCTTTGGGCTTGGCATGGGGGAGGGATAGGGAAGTTCAGAAAATCTAAATCTAGGATTCTCATTTTGGCAATTTTCTGGGCTATTTGGAAAGCAAGGAACGGGTGTTGCTTTAACAATATTCAGGTGAGGGTCAAGGAGGTTATTAGCATAACCTCTATGTTTTTAGAGTCTTGGGTGTGAGTTCCCTTTGGCGTTGTATTCTTTGCTCGTCTCTGGCGAGCTCTCTTAAAAAAATTTAGTTACCTCTCAAAAAAAATAACTTCAATCTCCACTATATATTGTGAGCAGCTTTTGGGCATTTTTGCCCCCTGTAATTAGTCGTGGGGAGGGGAAAATCCAACGATTTTTTCATCATGTGGCCCTTCAACCTTTAGGGCATTTTTGTCTTTTCAACTCCCAGGAGTAACCCGCATCCACTTCTTTTCTTCCTTTGCTTCTAGACTAATTACAAAGACCTAGCATTACAAAACCCATGCAACAAAGGCTCTGAGGGGCCCACTATGATGAATCCGCAACATCCACACTGTACATCCAGTGCCAGATCAGTTTAAGATGTCAACTCAAAAACAAAGCAGACCTAAAGCACTGAGTAGGTCTCACAACACTGGAAAAAGTGGGCATGGGTCACCTCACCATCGAAACATTTCTCTCTTTCCCTCTCTGCATGTAGCCGCACCATTTCCCTTGATCTCTTTCTCCATTTTTCTCGTTCCATGATGATGATGATGATGATGATGACGATGACGACGACGACGACGACGACATAATAACGACGAAAATAATAATAATGCATATATTCGATGCAACAGTACCATTATCATTTCTAATATCATACGTGCAGAAATCACAACACATGATAGCGTGCGACCTAGGGAAAGTAGACTCACTTCTTTATGAAGGTCTCGACCATTGTCTTCCTCTCCTCTTTAGTTCGGCGAGTGCGACTCTTCTTTCCCCCAGAATCATTGCATTTAGCGAGGGCAAATGTCTGCCCAACCCAGCTGACTTTTACCGCCTGCATGCCGTTCAACTTCACCGGAATTTCAGAATCAAAACCTACAAGCGGCATGGAAATCAAATTAGGGAGGCGTTCATAGATCAGGAAGATGCTATGGACAGGGCTAGGGCCCGAGCCCGAGCTGGCTCGGCCAGTCTTTAAAACTTCCTGTTCTTGTTTGTTAGTGCATACCAAGCTCAAGATGTCAGGGAATTGATTTGGATAGAGAACTTCCGCCGAGATGAAGATTCTGAGACCGGAGGAGAATGTTGGTGAGGTGGAGGAGGTGGAGGATAGGGATTCGAGACTTTCTAGGGTTAGGATGAAGTGGACTGAGATGGACGGACGGTATAAGGGAAAACCAGTGGGGTTTCGTTGGATTTATGCCTTTTAAGAGAGAAAGGGAAGGGGTGGGATTTTATATGAATTTCTGGGCGTTTGGAGGGAAAGCGGTGGCTTGCATTTCTTCCATTTGAGAGATAGGGAGAGAGGACGGGTAGGGTTTTGTGAGCCGTCTTGGGGTTTTGCATAGAGAGAGTGTTGGATTCATGCCAGTACAAAAAGATAAAGAGGTAAGAGCCAGTGGGGTTTAGGGGTTTGTAGTTCAAGAGGGACGAGGGGCGAGACTGACAGAGTTGTTTGGTACTCTGGCTGACCATGAAGCTTGGTACTCAGCCACTTAAAATTTTTGAAAACGAAGTTCACGTTAAATCAAATTAAATCGACTAGATTGTGGTACTTGCTGTCTCCAATTCACCGTCGTAAAGCTGAATTATCGTAACATCCGATTCCTTGAAACTTGTTCGTTGAAATTGGACCAATGGGTATTTTTCATCTAAGGCCTGTTTGTTTCCAGATACATACATGAGGGTAAATCCCTGCAAATGCAAATGGGTAATAATTACTTACGTGAGTAATTCCCACACATATATCAAGGGGGATGCTGAAGGATTGCTTTTTAATACTAAAAATGAGGAAGGTTTGAATTTCACATGGGGTCATTGTGATGTATGTGGCTTATGCATGCCATTCACCTGTTTTACAGGCTGATTTTAGGACATGAGCCCAAAATCGAGGTAGATCCAAAGGTTAAACAGACCACACCACACGAAATAGTGGGCCTGTCTGTTAAATCTGTTTATTAAATCCAAAGTTTAAAGCCAGAATCTGAAATCTGAATCTAAAGTCTGTATTTAAAGTCGGAAACCAAACACTGAATTTAGAATAACTTGTTTGTTAACTAACATCTTAAATATGTTATTTTGACACATTTGCCCTTGTCTCCACGGTCGTGGCTTAAATGAGAATACCACACAAATATCATCTCAATGTGGTCCATAAGAAATTTTTAATGGTCATTTACCACTGTTTCATATACTATGGTCCATCCGAGATTTGGATCTACTTCAGTTTTTAGATCATGCCTTATAGATGAAGAAAAATCTACGTTTGGATTTTGAGGGACACACCACCGACCTTGGTTTTGGTTTCCTGTTGATGTTGCCAAGTTCAATAGGCCCCACCATGATGTATGTGTTATATCCAAACCATCCATCCATTTGGTGAGAACGATTTAAGGACTAAGCCAAAAAATGAGATGAATTCCACGCTCAAGTAGAACACACTTCAAAAAGCAGTGGGGGCTGAACATCTACCATTAAAACCCTCTTGGGGTCAGAGAAGTTGGAGATCCATATGATATTTGGTATTTCATTCCATCCAGGTCTGTATGACCTCATGAATAGTTTGGATGGCAAACAAACATCATAGTGAGCCCTATGAATGTGTCAACAGTGGGAATCATTTTCCCCATTGCTTTTTTTTATCATGGTCCACTTGAGCTTTTGATATGACATTTTTTTGTCTCACTATTTGTACTTATCTCATCAAATAGATGAACGGTGTGGATATAACACATACATCATAGTGGGACCCACAAAACCGGTTGATGTCAACAAGAAAGGGAGGTCAGTGGCGTGTGAACACCACTCAGTCCGCTTCTCTACAGATTCCCCGAGAAGCCTTTCCCAAGAAGTTCCTGTGCTGGGATGCTAGGTGGGACCCATTGTGATTTTTGTGAGAAATCTGCTCCATCCATCCATTTTTACGGAACATTTTAGGACATGAGACAAAAAATCAGGTGGATCCAAAACTTCAAGCAGCCACGAAAGAGAGAAAATTAGAGAAAGAGTTTCTCACCGTTAAAACTTTCCTGGCCACACCTTGATATTTATATCCAATCCAAACCATTTATAAGGTCATTCCCACTGGGATAAAGTGAAAAACTAAAAAAAAAAAAAAAAAAAAAACTCAGCCTAATGCAAAACTTTTTTTACAATACAAATGTTTCAACGATGGTCACTGAATCACCATTGTTTCCTCTTGTGCGGCCCACTTGAGTTTTGGACCCACCTCAATTTTAGTAGTATGTCCTAAAATAAGCTTGCAAAATGGATGGGCTGGGTGGATTTCTCACTAACATCACAGTGGGCCCCATCATTCTTTGCAGTGAAGGAACTTCATGCCAATGCTGGTGTTGATGGGATACTACCCTCACAAGGATGTAGTTGAAGAAGGATGATCCCGACAGGGATTCTGTGAGGCCTACCATGATGTATATGTTTTATCCACATCCTCCGTCCATTTTCCCATGTCATTTTGGGGAATAAGATTAAAAAATCAGGTAGATCTAAGGCTTAAGTGAGCCACACTATAGGAAACAATGGGGACTAGGCACCTACCATTGAAAACTTCTTAGGCCACAAAAGGCTCTGATCAAGTTGATATTTGTGTTTTCCCTTCATTCAAGTTTGTGTGACCATATGAAGAGATTAGATGCCAAATCAACTTCACAGTAGACCCTAGGAAGGTTTTAACCATAGTGTTCAATTCCTGTTGCTTTTTGTGGTGTGATTGACTTGAGCTTTGGATGTGCCTCATTTTTTGAGCTCATGCACTAGAATGATCAACAAAATTGATGGACGGTGTGGATCTAACACAAATCATGGTAGGCCTAGGAAAGTTCTATAAGTTAAAATTAAGTATTAAGTTATGTATTGCGCAAAGGAGAAAATCTCTATGCGTATTGGGGCACTTTTGGATATTTAAAAAAGAGTTAGCAGAGCACATTTTGGATTCACCATTAAACTAGGCCTCCTTCGCTGAAAAAAATCAGGGCAAAATCCCTGAGCGATTTATGGGTTCAACGTTAACAAATAACGCTTATGACATATTTATGTGTTATGTGATTTCTTTCAGCGTTAACAAACAGGCCCTAATGTCCTGAAATGTTTCGATAAAATGGATAGACAGTGTCGATATGTCAGAGACATCATACATCCCGGGTGCTTACCTGCAGCTTATCTAAAACGTTACTCCTTTCATCGTATATTAACTTTGAGGTTAGTCTGTCGATTATTAACGTTATTAATATGTAAATGGGAAAACACCTGGTAGCGGCTAAAGAGGCGCGCGAGGGTGTGCTGCAGCAAGAGGGAAAGGAAAGCCTTCTTCTTCTTCTTCTCCACGCACTCACGCTTTAGCGGCAAACACGGTGACCGAACGGAGCAAGAGCTCCCGAAACAAACCAACAGCACAATTCGACCTATACAAATTTACTCAAATATATTCTGGTCTCAGCGGTGATCGGTCAATGAAGCTTAGATGTCAGCCGATCCGGGGCATCTTTGCAATCTCTTCCCTTAGGCTTCTAAGGAAGGAGATTTTACTGAGTACAACTAGACGCCAGTCTCTAAGTTCCATTCCCTAGTGCCAATGTCCCACCCTTCTCCAATTCGTGGGGTGTGTGACGGGCATGGCTTCATGCCAGAGATGAACACAGAATCGATCGAATACTTGAAAGTCTAATTTAATCCTCGTATATTCTCATGAATGACATGATGCATGAATGCGGGTCTGAACAGTAAGAGTTTCTGATGGGCAGGTTCCAACAACGGGCAAGCCCAGAGCATACGCTCGAACTGACAGGTGCTTAATATAAAGACATATGCATGTGTGCTTGAGTAATCAAAGTGTTTTATGGTGAAGCGTGAATGCAGGTTTGAACAGTAAGAGTTTCTGATGGGCAGGTTCCAACAACGGGCAAGCCCAGAGCATACGCTCGAACTGACAGGTGCTTAATATAAAGACATATGCATGTGTGTTTGAGTAATCAAGGTGCTTGTAGTGAAGCAGGGGGGTTGGAAGAAAAGTAAATGTTGCACTTATGCTAGATGCGAATGAGATGATGCTGGAAAAAGAGTAGCTGGGTGGACGGAGGTGTCGCAAGGATTGGCTTCGAGTGGCTGGATTAGGACTTAGATGGCTTGAGAGGCTTGGACCAGTGGTCAGGCTGGGCTGGACCAGGGTTAGACTCTCCTCACTCGGGCTCTCCTTGGTGGGAAAATGGGCAAAGGGCACTCGAAAGGATGGACTCTCTCTGGACTCGAAGAGCTTCGAATTGATTTCAATCCATTGTTGAAATGAGAAGGGGAGGGGGGTATTTATAGCAGCGGAGAGTGGCAGATTGCTTAATTTTGTCCGGGCGGCCTGCCATGGGCCGCCCGTACGGCCGCTCCTCGGTTTCCAGCGAGTACGGCCGTTCCCTCGGGGCTGCTGTTGGACTCGCTGGTCGACTCAGTGAGTTGACTCAGCGGGTCGACTCGGTGGTTTGACTCGACGGGTTGACTCGACGGGTTGACTCGGTGTTTTGACTCGACGGGTTGACTCGACGGGTTGACTCAGCGGGTTAACTCAGCGGGTTGACTCAGTGAGTTTGACTTTTTTGGGATTTTTTGACTGGCCTTTTTTTATGGGGGGTTTTTCTGGGTGGTGTTTAGGACTGGGTTGACTGGGTTCAGGCTTGAACTGGGCTATGGAATGGGGCTTACAAGGGTGAGTTTGGCTGAGTTTGGACTTGGGATTTGGGGGTATGGTCCTCCGTTCAACCAGCTATCTCTACCAACAGTGTAGCCGAAGGTGGGGTGTCTACACCTTTCTAACATGCATTTACACACGGATACAACAAAACAAACAAGCCCTTAATTGTCCACTGATTTTCTGCCAATCTATTAGTCAACTAATTAAATAAGTTGAATGTTTTTTGTTAGTGATACATCCAAACCAGCCCCACAATTTAGATACGTCACTTTGAATTATTTGTATTTAAGGCTTGTTTGTTTCATCAATTACCTTCGGTAATGTAAAGGAAATGATTTAGATGGGCTATTTGATGAATTTGATGAGTTCATGTAATAGACAGTTAAATGATGAGATCTAAGTTTGAAAATTAGATGGTTATAGTTCTAATGAAGTAAATAGGTTAGTGTATCATCACTTTCATGGATGGATGTACACAAAGCATAATTTAAGAGTGGTCCATAAGTATGAGCGTGCACACCATGGATTCTTAAGTGAATGGAAAGTATATGAATAGCCCTTAGAATGAAAATTTAATGGTAGAAAGAGCTCATATATGGCTAAGGAGTAAAGTTAATAGTTTAAACACTTGGATGGATGAGTGTATGTATGGTTTAGATGAACTCGTGACTAATTCATTATAATAAAGTGGTCCAAAATACAATAAATGGTTAGATAACTAAATCTAGTGATAAATGAATATCTCAGTAGTCAGTTTGATGAATAATCAAGTACGTGTACGTATGATGGCTATTAAGTGCATATGTTTGTGCGCACCTATATAACTCATAATAATTAACAATATTCACAACAAAAATTTAATTACTAAAAATATAAAATAAAAGCATATGAATTATTACATAATAACCCCTTTAAAAGGAATTTCATCCTCAAAATTCAAGCGTGCCTACCATGAGAACGAATAAGGATACTCCTCTTTAATTTAAGGTGTGTTTAAGTGTCCAGTACGTTTCACGTGATGTATAGTCATACATGCATAAGTGTGTATAATTGCCTACAAGAATTTGAGTTATTACAAAAAGCTCTCCTGAAATTTGCGAGCAGGGTCGGAATCAAGGATGTACGACCATTTCTTCTGGTGACGAGTCTCTAACCTTTCATTTTTTTCCCTCACATCTCTTTGAACTTACATTTACTTTTAGCACATCTCTTTACTTCTGCCAAACAATGATTAAAATTGAAGTTGAGGTCGGGTCTCCGCAATCCTAGTCATAGGGGACATTTGGCATCTCTATAAATAAAGTAAAAGTCTAATTAGAGTGCTTATTTGTTTAGAAAGTATCAAATAAGCTCATATTTTACAAGTTGTAGAAGGGTTACTTTTTGAAATAGGGTTTATTTGGCTTAAGTGAGTAAACAATTTTGAACTAATTTTTTAACAAATTTGTCCTCAAACTTTTTAAGTAATTTTCATCTTACCCTATTCTCTTCTATTTACAACTTCTTCAAGGTAGGCCAACATGATGTGTAAAGACTCGAGATTTTCGACTCTCGTGTATAACACGAAAGCCGAATTTCCAAGTGGTTTATAGAGTAACCAATCCATCAAATAATGAATTATGACATTCAAGCACATTGGCGAAAATAATCGTCATCTTATTCCATCAAACTTACTACGTCATCATCAAGTTTGACCAACCAATATCCATATTAATTAATCAAAATATCAAACCACGTCTTCTCTGAAAGACTTATTACAATTTTCATAAATGTATCAACTACTCAAAAGAAATATTTAATAAATGAAAACATCAACTAAGTTTATCCAATATCAACATCTGTCATGTGATCGTACAAACCATCGAACTCTTCTCCTTAAAAATAGGTTTCAATACCCGGATCTTCACCTACATCATCTAAATTGTGTTTGGGATAGCGTTAAATGCTATCATAGTGGGGAACATTTCCTCCAAGACAATCAAGAATAGTAATGAACAAAACTCAGAGTAACGCAACACAGTAATATCTTTATTCAAAACAAACAACCAAAGAAAAATCTTATTAATGCGATGCATGGAATGCATGCTCTGGCTAAGGTACTCTGGCTAGAATCATAAAACATGAAGCGGAAAACCCCAATACACTTCATGCTAGCCACTAGTCACCAAATGGAAATTAACTCAACCAATGGAATTGCGAGAAACTCCCAATGCACTTCCACTGGATAGTGCATGGCAAGAATTGGAACAAGTTCCTAAAAACTTCACCCATGACACCCAGAAGGGCTGACTCACCAAATTCAAGCCTTGGTGCATGCATGAGTTTGTTTCTCCTTTTATTAAGTATTTTACATACAACCATTTTAGATAACTCAACGGACACTGTGGGAGTCGCAAGCGACCCAGCATAGGCCGACAGCTCGGGCTTAGTGTCCATGGCACCAACCCCGGCTCATGAGAATTTATATATCATTAGTGTCCACTCATTGTCCTATTTTATGATTCCATCATGTTCCAAGAAGCCAATGTTGTATGTTATGGCCAAAGTCATTAAAGCACTCATGTAATGTATATAGATCCAACCAAGTATCATGTACATGTAAGGATCTCTTGGCAAACAATTATTGCATTATCTTAGTCAAGTCAAGACATATCTTTCTATCATGGACACTCCTCACGGGTTTCATCTCTCTACATCAAGTGATTGTACCAACTTAGGGACAATAGTGTACATTAATGAAATATTAACATAATGATCTTACACACATATTGCATATAACAACATGAAAGCCAACATCGCTTATAGAACATAAATTAAGAGAATTAATGCATAGCTTTCACAAAAGTAAATGACGAAAATATACGTGCTTCTTAGTAAAAAATCCAAACACGGAATCACATTATTATATAATGATAATCATTATAAATCCTACGTTAATCTTCATGTTATATGGATCAATAATTCAATATAAAATAACGTCATATGTCACAAAAGAAACTTAGGATAATTGTATCATTATTAATGAAAGGCTTAAAGGAAAATCTTCACCTTAAAGATCGATTGATTTGGAAGCTGTAGGGGCTAAGAACGTCGCTGGAAAAACAGAGAAACTCAACCGAAAAACTCTCTCTCCCCCCATTTTCTATCTTTCTCTCCAAATTTGTGCATAAGGGCTCACTTGCTGAGAGAGGGCCTTATTTAGGTTAGAAGGGTCGGATTTTAAGGTTAGAAAATGGTATATAAAGCTACATGTGCGCGATTGATATACAAAAGGCTTAAAGTGATGTTTTGGGCTTGATTTGGAAAGCATACACACAATGAATAGAAATGAAGTTTTAGACGTGTGTTATGATAGCTATGAGCCACAAAATGGATGTGATGGATTTTGGAATGGGGCCCACACACGGACGAACAGTCCCCGAGCAGAAATAGGAAAGAGAGAATGAAAATGGCAACTTTTGAACGAATGGTTTATCGGGTGATCGGACACCTCAAGAAGGTTTAGATGAGTCCATTGATGTATATGGGCCCACAAAATGAAGCTCCATACTCGTTTGGTTGGTGGTTTGCAGCGGTGAGAGGATTTGGAGGATGATTATCTAAGATGATAGAAACTCCCGTTTTCAATATGATTTGATACGTTGGTTAGCTAGGAGGGATCCACAGGATCCTCTAGAAGCTTCCCTAGCTTCCCATGTGGAAAGGATTCCCGGATTGGAAGATCCGAGTTTCCAATGATTGAGACGGAAGGAGAGATAGGCTTTGATTTGTGACGAAACGTGAAACCACTTGATAGGAGGGGGTTTGTGAATGCTACGAAGAGGTTGGATTAGCAAGATGGGGCCCACATGGTGACCAGAGAGGAGGACAGCGGTCGGCTGCATCGTGCGCTGGCGAGCGCGAGACGCACGGTCAAGGTGCGGTTGACCGCATGGCTAAACATGTGTGATGCACATGTGGGTACAACCTTGATGTTTATATGAAATCTACTCCTACCAGAAGGTTGGCATCACAAATATAGGACAAGACACATAAACAACGAGACAGATCCGAGTTCGTGTGGGCCACTTATAGGCCAGATTCTGATTTGGCTATTTGTATGATGATCGGAGGGTTGAAATTCGACTTGTACGGGTAAAACTGTTCCCAAAAGCTTAAGTCTGGAGTTTTGCGTGAAAGTGATTGTAGAAAACTATAATACTTAAAAATGGCAGTTTAACTAAAGTTTAACTAATGACATTTTCGTAATTATCTGGAAAGTGCGAGTTATATGAAATCTAACCTTTCTACCCTGTTTATGGGGTCATTCTAAGCAACTTTTGTGAAGGGGTCTCTATTAGATTTCCTACGGTTGATCCATTATTTTTGAAATAAGGGTAAATGTATGATAATTAATTAAAATGAATTTTCAAAAAATTTCAAATAAATCCTGAAAATCTGGAGCGTTACATGATGAATGTAGGCCCCACATGATGAATGGTACATGTCAAAGGTGGGCCCAAATAACACATGGTCACATTAAAGGTGAGCCCCACATGATGGATGGCTTACATCAAAGTGTGGCTCCACATGATGGATGATCTACATCAAACAGGCCCTACCTAATGGATGGTCCACATCAAAGGAGGGACCCACATGATGGTGGACATTCAATGTGGGACCACATGATAAAAGGGTGACATTAAAGGTGCACCCACATGATGAATGACCCATATTGAAGGTTAGACTCTACGTAATGGACGGTCCACAACAAAGGTGCGACCTACATGATGGATGGTGGACATCAAAGGTGGGTGATGGACTATCCATATCAAGTGGGCCCCACATGATAAATGGTCCACAACAAAGGTGGGACCCACATGATGGGTGGTGGTCATCAAAGGTGGGCCCTCATGATGAGCGACTCATATTGAACGTGAGGCCCCACATTAAGGTGGGGCCTACGTAACGAACAATTCACATCAAAGGTGGGCCCCACATGATAGATGGCCCGCATCAAAGTGTGGCCTAGCATGATGGAACACGCACATCAAGTGGGTCCCATTTGATGGGCAATCCACATCAAAAGTGGGACCCACATGATGGATGATGGTCATTGAAGGTGGGCCCACATGATGGTTAGTTGACATCAAAGGTGGGCCCATATGATGAACGACCCATATTAAAGGTGGGGCCCCACACAATGAATGGTCCACGTCAAGGTGGGCCCACATAATGGACGGAGTGGGCTTCACATGATGGATGGCCCACATATGATGGTCCTATTAAATAATGTGATATACCTTGACCTATATCCAGTATTTTCTTAAACTCATGCAATACAAGTTACGTAAGGAGTGAATTCTTTGGTCCTTGGAAACTTGAGATTGAACACAATGGTCACCAAGCAAGGAGATTTGTGGTCCATGGATCTTAATACATGTTGATCCATGGATCTTAATACATGTTGATCCATGACTGGCCTAAATGTTTAGGACACATTTGTGGACATAATTATTTGAGATGTACGATCATCTTGATTTACAAGACTTACTTGGGTCAGGATGAAAGGTCTCCACCATTGGGAGCCGACTGGGTGTCGATTGTGCTATTACCGTTACCCTACATGGAAGCATGTGCTATAGATATAGGATCCAAGCATTAAACCTTTAGACACTTGCATTGGATGATCGATGTTTAAGTCAATAGTTTAAGGGCCCATTAGCTTAGACTATGATCATGAGAACAAGGCTTAATTGTGTATAAAAGATAATCAATCTTTAGATTTGAGGGAGAGTAAAAGTCATAGATCTTGACTGAGCGGCTTTAACTCACTTTATGGAGTTTCATAAAAGCCAATGAAAATGGGTGATGTTAAGTACGTCCATCAAGGTTCGTCGATTCTTACAAAGGCCAACACATGATCCACTCAATTTACCTAGAGACTTGTTACATTAGGGATTCATCAAGAGGTTTTACCGTAGGGATGTACATTTAAAAAGTTTTAATCGGTTTTATAAAGGTTTATAAGCGTTTCAATTTTGTTTTAATCGTTAAAACTATTTTTATTGGACTTAATCATGACCTGATGGCCCAGATTTGATATTCCGCATTTGATTAACACGAACCCAAATTTATAGGAGATGACCTAGAGAGTGGAATAATTAAATCATTAGTGTGTGCATGTATGAAGCAGATTAAAAGGGTTCTTTCATAGTAGAATACAATGAAGTTTGTATGATGGTAAAGCACTATATCAGGGTGCACTCATGGAACCCTAATCCCTCATTTATAAACCCTACCGCAGAGAATAGTAGATACCAGAGAGAGAGCATGGACATCCCCCATTGGGCATCACTTTGTGAAGAAAAGAGATGGAGATAAAGATAGAAAAAGAGAAAAAATCATCTTCCATAATCCTTTCTTCATTGTTCATCATCTCGTTCATATGTGAGAGTGATCCACCTAGTGCACATTTCACGTCTTCTTGGCCCCTGCCAAAGGTGTAGATTGTAGTTCTTTCAACTCCTTTCATCTGTTTTAGATCGAGGAGAGACTTCTTCGATTAAAAGTTTTGCATCAATAAAATTATTGTGCAAAAGCTTTGCATAATTTGATCGCGTAAGGTAAGATTTCAACCAATTGCTTAGGTTTTGATTTTCGTAGAAATATGGCATTATTGCAAATAAAGCTCTTAATGAAAATTTTGATTTGATCTTTGAAAAATATTAAGTTTTTATTGCGTTTAAAACTCGAAAATCCAATGGCTTCACACTATGCCAAATAACAACACCAACACCCATTATGAAAAAGTATCCAATTGCTAATTTCCTAACATCTTGATCAAATTGAAAATCCAAAAATCTAAATTAGTATACCCTATCATTAATAGATCTCCATTAGCATGGATTAATACAAGATGCCTAATCCTCCTTAAATGTTTCGCTATGTGCTTGACATTAGTCAAGTGTTCCATTCTAATATGGCTTTGAAGTCGACTCACCACTCTCATTGCAAAGCAGATGTTTGCCTTATGGACAACGTTACGTACATTAAACTCTCAACAAAATGAGACAAATGAGATGTAGGAGAGAATTTCCATGGATTTCTTATCCTTGAGATTCCTTAGGACCTATTTGGATTTGGTGAAATGGTGGAAAAGGAAATGGAGTTTCTCGAGAAATTATATTTCCGCCGTTTGTAAACACCAAAATCATAGGAAAGAAAGGGAAACAAAATTTCCCTCAAAATTTTCCTTTTATTCTCTCACCTAGACACATAAGAAATGACGTTTCCTTTTCTTCATTTTCTTAATAGTTTATTAAGTGCACCCCTCTAACCCAAGATGGTGCAACCCTTACCATGGGCCCACGTTGATGTATTTCTCTTATATCAATGCCATCCATCTATTTTTTCAGATCATTTTAGTACACTAACTAAAAAACGAAGCGTACCCAAATCTCAAGTGGACCATACTATAAGAATCAGTGGTGATTGAACTACCGTTGTTTCCCGTAATATGGTCCACCTGAGATTTGGATATGCTTTGTGTGTGTGTGTGTGTGTGTGTGTGTGTGTGTGTGTTAATGCCCTAAAATGAGATGATAAAATGGATGGATGGTGTAGATAAAACAAATATGTCATGGTTGGATCCACAAATACTTTCCAACACCGACAAAACCGAAAGGGTTATGACTGTCATGGGAGTGGATTAGGTGAGACCCCAACTCACTCAAGACAGGTGCAGCCCTTACTGTGGGGGCCCGCCTTGATGTGTGTATTCTGTATCCATGTCATCCATACATTTTTTACAAATCATTTTAGGGCATTAACCTAAAAATGAAGCATGTCCAATTAGCAGGTGGATCATACCATAGAAAACAATGGTGATTGAATGCCCTACCATTAAAAACTTCTTAGGGCACACCATAATGTTTCCATGGTATTTATTTTCCATCCAAGCCATTGATAAGGTCACATAAGCCTAAATGAAGGTACAAAACAAGTATCAGCATGATCCAAAACTTTTATGGTCCATTAATGGTCAATCACCACTCTTTCCTATGGTATGATCCACTTGATAATTGAAAATACTTCACTTTTGGAATAGTGCTCTAAAATGATCTGGAAAAACAGATGGACGACGTGGATGTAGAATACTTAGATCAAGGTGGGCCCCACGGTAAGGGTCACACCATCTTGGGCGAGTCCGGGGTCTCACCTAATTCACTCCCCAACACCTTATTCCATTAAAATAGGGAGCAAATTAGGTGCTACTCACGCCTCATCTAAGATGTTATAGCCCTTATCGTGGAGCCCACCTTGATGTATGTATTCAACATCCATGTTGTCCATTCGTTTTCCTAGAACATTTTAGGGCACGAGCACAAAAATGAAGCATATCCAAATCTCAAGTTTACCAAACTATGGGAAACAATAGTTATTGAATGCTCTATCATTCAATAAAAATTTCTCAAGAGAATTTTACTTTGTCAAACATATGATTTGAAAATAAACCTCAATTTTTTCGAGAAAATATTGTTGATAAACAAACATGAAAAATAACTTTTCATTTCCCACGCTTTCCTGGAAATAAGGTTTCTTAAGAAGTAAAATTTCATTTTCCACCCTTTTGGCAAATCGAATTTGCCCTCAGTCAATTTCCTTTAAAAAGTGAAATATTGTGACAAGAAGGCATCTCTCCATTTTTTTGGAGTTTTCCATTATAAAACGCTTGAGGACCTTTTTTTATATTAAGAGGCTTGACAGAGTCATAGTTTCCTGTACACTCTATTTCAGTATAATTTGATTTTGAGGATATAAGATCTCTTGGGACGCAGATAAGCTACTAAACTTGACAGTAGCAAGGGTCGCTACTAAAGTTCGCTACTGAAGTGATGTCACCATGTTCTGTGGGCCCCCACCATGATGTATCTGTTGTATCCACATCGTCCATCCATTTGGAGAGATCAATTTAGGGCAAAAACCAAATAATGAGACAGATCCAAAGTTCAAGTGGACCCCACCACAGAAAGAGTGGGGATTGAACACCTACCATTAAAAACTTCTTTGGGCCACTGGAGTTTTCTATCAAGCTGATATTTGTGCTTTCCCTTATTTCATGTCTGTGTTAACTTATAAACAAGTTGGATCTCAAATAAACATCTTGGTGGACCCTAGGAAGGTTTCAACGGTGGTCGTCACTGACCCCACTGTTTTTTTGTGGTGAGGTCCACTTAAACTTTAAATCTGCCTCATTCTTTAGTTTATGCCCTAAATTGATCTCTCCAAATGTATGCATAGTGTGGATACAATACATACATCATAGTGGGGCTCACAGAATGTGGTGACATCACTTCAGTAGTGAGACTTGATATTGTTAAGTTCAGTAGCTAATCCGCGTCCGATCTCTTGGGTCTTTCATACTGAAACCAATGAAAAGCCATACTTCAGCTTTTGACATCACTACAACAAAAATGACCTTCCTGGCGGCCAAAACGGCCGGTAAAAGGGCAAACAACCATCGTGAAAGCTTTTCCCGGCGGACAGACAAGCGCTGAAAGGCCAACACCATTTCCTGGCGCTTTAGCTGGCCGCCTGTACATAGTGAAGTTTTGTTGGCAACCATAATCCGCCGCTAAAAGTCTTCCAAATGCTTGGAAAGGCTAAACAAGCGCCAGAAAAGACCGATCAAAGTACCAGAAAAACAATACAAGGAAAGGTATAACGTTGTTTAAACCTATGTACATAGTACACACCTATAATTTTTAATTTATATTTGATCGAAAGTTGCATTTTTTTAATATTTAAAACTTAAAGAATATTGCAAAGCACAATTAAAAATGAAAATTAAACAAAAATAATATTACTTTACAATAAAAAAAATATAATATTTACAACATAAGTTAAAAATGGTCCAAATACATAAATAAAAAAAAAAAAATCATCCAGCCTTCATTCGTCTCTGCTGCAAAACAAAATAACAAAAAAAAAAAATTAATTACATCTTAAATAACAAAAGAACCTTATCTATAAATATCAATTTATGAAGGATTTTTCTCAAATCTGTCTCAAATCTTTAATTAAAATAGAATCCTTTTCTATACACGCCTAACTTCTACACGTTTGTCTATTTCAAGCCAAAACACTGATAAACATTCACCTTAATTAAAATAGAAGTCTTTTCTATAACAAACCATGTAGGGCCTGATTCTCACAATCTGATGGCACACACTGTGATCGATCTCAGCCATTCATTATGCAGTGCACACTGAGAACATGCAATATACCAGAAATCATCGTGGTACACTCGCCAAGTGACGCACACGTGTATGCCAATTTTGGACCACGACATTTCTATGTAACCGTACAATTTTCTCATACAAAGTTTAATATACCAGATCAACAGACCAATATTTTTAGTTTTTGGTCAAGGACATGTCCACCAGTGTCCCTACTTGATGAATGGCCTGGATCTATGATAATGCCATCCAAGGTTGGATGGCCATAGATGTACCTGTGATGCTCGTTGGTATTCTAATTACCAATTAAAAATGTAATGGGCCAAATGGAAGTTACCTGGATAAGAACATGAATATTTTGATAATAATGATTATTATAATATATTAGATGGCTTAGGTGCATACCACGTGCTAGCATGGCACATTGATACTATATTTAACGAATCTATTAGAGGGGTATCACCGCGTAGATGCCCTTGCCAAAGAATTAGGCCAGCCCACAAGTCAGGTGGGCCACAGTTTATAAAACAAATGATATCTCAGAAAAACTTGCCTGAAGTTTTCTAACCTGACTGTGGCTCACCTGCAGACTGGATCAGACCTATTTTGGATGAGAACATCTAAAAAGTTGGCGTGTATGCTACATATATTTGCCCCACTGTTTAAGGCAATCAGAATGCACTATGGAAAGCTCATCTAGGTTGATGAAGTTTAGAGTTTTTGACATGGCAAAAAAAACCTCATCGTTAACTCAATCTGGTACACCAAATAGGAACAATAGAGAGAGAGAGAGGGGGGGGGGGGGGGGGGGGGGGGGGGGGGGGAAGAGAGGTATAGTTGGGCTGTGCTAGGGTGCGAGTGTTGCCGACTCGTTCGAGTCAAGCCGTGTCTGGTAGTTGTTCGTGAGAGGCCAGGGCCCTCTAGAATCCGGTGGGTCGGGTTAAACAGAAGGGGGAGGGGAGAGCTAATGCCGGTCAAGGTCTCCACCAAGCCGTGCCATAACCGAGTCAACTCGGCTCTATTTTGTCGAGTCTAAGCGTGTAGGGAAATCAGTTTTCAGCTTCTCAGGCCAGCGGACTGCATGGAGAAAGGATATGGGAAGAGTAGAAACGGAAGAAGAAGAGGAAGAAAAAGAAAAGAGAAGAGGAAGAGAGTTTTAGGGTCTGTCGGGTCATGTCGAGTTAACTCAGTGAGTCATAGACGAGTCGGGCAGATTTCTGGCGGATTCTAGCCCAGCTATACTGGAAATGCCTGGGTCGCAGTTTTGGGAGCAGCCACACACCGGCTGGACAGGACGATGAAATGAGCTTTATATATTATAGGGTCACTCCACCTATTTAAGTGGATACATTTTGATGTAGGATATCCCGTGGTCATAATTCAGAAAAGCACACGGAAACATGCAATAAATGGGCCATCATCACAAAACACGTTGTATAAGGTTCAAATCATGCGTGGATTGGATCCGGCGAGGAATAGGACCTCTCAATCTTACATGGATGTATCCAATCAATCAATGAGATTATCTAATCCAGGAAATCAAGTGATTTATGGATTGAAAAATCTTAAAAATCTGAGAAATAAATGAAGGCCTGAAATTTCAGATTTGTAGGGTGACGGAGAGAACGAAAGAATGATTAAAAGAAAAGGAATAAGAGAGGATTACCTTGAGGAAGAAGAATAGGAGTATAGGAGAAGAAAATATGAAAAATAGGGAGGAAGGGAGATCCACAAGAGAGAGAGAGAGAGAGAGAGAGAGAGAGAGAGAGGATAGTCACCAAAATGGCTTTTTTTCCTTTCAATAAACATAGCATCATAATAAGAAAGGTTAGGGCAACACCCTTATAAAATTCGGAATTAAGCATAATTACCAAAATACTCCCAATACAAAAAATTTTTAAAAAAGAAGACATTGGCACAAAAAAAACGTGCATACACTGATTCAAAATTCAAATAAGTAAAGGTGCATTAAATAAACTTAAATCTAAGATTCTCAATGGGCTCCGATAATGACACGATGAAGGTGGGCCATGACGAATCAACGGTCTGATTACATCATCTCCAAATAACTTACACATGTCACGAACACATATGTAAGGTCTTCACCACAATCTAGGAACTTGGACTCGATCTAAGCCCATCATCAAACCATATGGATATAGGCATGACTCATCTCCTATGCTGGTACACTCTAAAGGGCCTGATGTTCTCATCACATTTTCAAAATCAATCTAAATCTGTACCTAGATTGGTCTACATTAAAGTAAAAAACTGACATAGATTCAGCTCGAATCGACTCTAATGACGATAAGGATATAATAGCAAATGGCTCGAATTGAATGACTAGGCCTATGAGCGAACAACCCAACTACCGAATTGAATCTGGACAAAATTACAAGCTATTTGATCCCATTTCATGTTTCAATGATCCAACCATTCACATGATGGGACTTGTTGTGGGTAGAGGATAAAAGGAAGAAAAAAAATGGAATGAAGAAGATAGATTAGGGCTCATTTGGGGGGCTTGCCTTTGAAATGCATTGGAATATAAATCACAATTACACTTGAATTAAGGTGATTCTAAATCCTTAGTTGTGCTTGGTAGCTTGTAATTAGAATGTATTTGAATCCCTAGCTTCAGATTAAGAGCTTATATTTGGAATGCATTAAAATTCTTTGATATAGTCATAAGACTTGAATTTAATTTACTAAATAAGTTTTAATATCTCAAATTAATATACATATATAATACTTGATGAAATGATTACAAAAAAAAAATAAATGATGAAATTCCAAGTGTCAGTTGATTCACAAACGAAAAATTCATTCTCATTTTTTATCCGCCCATTTGGATGGCCAATACTTTGACAATTGTCATTATTTAACTAATGTAATTCTAGTGTTGGCAGTCAATAACTGAATTGTTTTATGGTATCATTGGCATGTCATGTGTACAAACAGATTAATAGTCTAACAACACCATTGTTACAAGTGCATACTTTTATGCCTTAAAAAAGGAAGCTGAAAAGGCATTTGACTCCTGTTTCACCAAATTACATAAAAATAAAATAAATAAATGGCGACAATTTAAAACATACCAAAATTGTATATTTTAAATAATATTACCAAACGAAGCAATTTAGAGCAAAAACTCCCCAAATCTGCTCAAACACATGGCCGCCTGGCCTAGGTAATACAATTGCTTATCAATTGACAACATGAGACATTTGATCATCAGTCTTCTCTCACACAATCTAGGGACTTTCAAGTGGAAGCTGATTGCCCGTGTTCCACACACCATCAACCTCAATAGTGCTTTGACGTCACCACTGTCTGTGGGTTCCACCATGATTTATATCTTATATCCACACCGTTCATCCATTTTGTGAGATCATTTTATGGCATGAGTCCAAAAATGAGACAGATAAAAAGTGGACCACACCATAGAATGCAGTGGGGACAACAGTGCCCACAGTTGAAAACTTCATGGGGCCCACCATGATGTTTATTTGACATCAAACTTGTTCATAATGTCACACAGACTTGGATGAAGGGAAAAAACAAATATCAGCTTGATCCAAAACTTATGTGGCCCCCAAGAGGGTTTCAACGGTGAGAAACATTGTCTCCGCTGCTTTCTGTGGTATGGTTCACCTGAGATTCAGATCTGACTCAGTCTTAGGATTATACCATAAAATGACCTCGCAAAATGGATGGACGGTGTGGATATAGCACATACATCATAGTGGGGCCCACGACACCACTCGGTGGTGTGCGTGTGGGGCCCACCAGGCAATCCGCTTCCCAAGTGGTAGATTAGGGCAGGACCACAGGATTGAATTGCGACCACATTGCTGCACGCCCTGGATCTTCCACACGTGCCGAGGTACACCGATTCAAAGTCGACGACTCGTATGAACCGCGAGAGCATTACTCACCGCCATCAGCTCGATGAAACAAAATACGCAGGTAGAGTTGCGCACATAAGGTAACTTGGGTACCGGGATTCTTTGGGGCCCATCTGATCCATACCATCCATCGTGTTCTACCCTTGGTTTTAACCGTACAAGACAAATATCAGTCCGATCCAATAGTAAGGTAAGCACGAAAACTCATGTAACAATGTAAACTCATTACTAAGACTTCTAAATTCACTTGATTTGGTCCATAGGTACTTTAGAATGGACTGATTTTTGGTTTGCAATCTTAATCCTATCGGTATGCGTCTGATGAACGGACTAGATTAAATATAAAACACAATGTGGACCCCAGATGAAGTAGGGAAGGTTTTATTGGTGGTAAGTCCGCTCCTAAATGTCGCATGTGGTATGACCCACCTGAGTTTCCGTTCGGGCTGATATTTCATCTTTATGGCCTAAAATTCAAGGGCTCATCTAATGGACGGAGTGGATCTTATGTACATTTTGACGTGCCGCCACAACAGCCGAGTACCCCTCACAAGTTGCGGTGGCCCTGGTATATATATGCGCACCTCCATTAGAAACGAAGAGCTTCCTCCTCCTTCTGATATTTCTGTGCTGAGAAAGAAGAAAATAGTAGTTTACCAAAAGAGAGAGAAGAAGATAGAGATGGAGAACGGATACCACGAAATCCCCGAAAACGCCAACGAGCGTAAGCTATTCTATCTTCAATTCTATGGATTTCTAATGGGTTTTGTTCGATTCCTTTCCTCTTTCTTTCCATTTCTCTGAAATGAAATGTCTGTTTTTTTTTATTATTTATTTATAGATTGCCCGGGCCCTCAATCGGAGACCGCTGGAAAATCCGACTCTTGCGAAGGATGCCCAAACCAAGAAGCTTGTGCTACCGCTCCGAAAGGCCCCGACCCAGGTCCTCATCTCTCTCTCTCTCTCCCTCTCCCTAATTATTTTCTTCTAAAGATTAGACAGTTTCTTGTATTTTGTTTTATTGTTTCTTCTGAATTAAGGTCGTTTGGATGGTGGTAAGTAGTTTACGTTGTAAATGATTTACTAGTAAATCACTTAAAGGCTGTAAATGATTTATAGCCTGTCTGTTTGGCCTTAAGTTGTAAATGATTTACAGTGTTTGGATAGCCTGTAAATGGTAAATGAAATCTGCCTTTTATAGCCTGTAAATGGTAAATGAAATCTGCCTTTTATAGGCTTTTATACAGCGGTTGCCATCTCCTCATTTACCAGTAAGGGGTCGTTTGGATGCTAGTAAATCATTTATAAATGATTTACTACCTTCTGTTTGGATGTAAGTTGTAAACGATTTACTAATAAATCATTTACAGTGTTTGGATAGCCTGTAAATGGGTTATATCCTATAATTGTATATTCACACCTGAAAATCAATTCAGCAAATAACATTCAAATTACATATTGGAATTTCCTTTCAAGTGGATCATTGGGTTAAGCCCATGCCACTAAAGCTTAAAGTTAATTCTCAAAGAAAACTGAGTAGTATGTGAGCCATACAAGTGGGCCCACGAATTCAAGTGCTATTGTCAAAGGCCAAATAACTCAATATAAACACAAAAACACTCAAATAAATATTCCGCTGCTGGAAGGGTGTTTGAAGCTTGAAAGATCACCAAAGGGAGGGAGATTGCAGAGAAGGAGAGAGAGCCGTTGGATGTGATGCAACAGCAGGTGCGAATCTGCTTTTATAACAGAAATTCGAAAATTGATCCGTTGCCATCTATCCCATTTACTAGCAAATGAAATCTCACTTTTTTGCTAGTAAATGGGAGAGGGGATTTGCTAGTAAATGACTTACTACTAGTAAATGATTTACTAGCAAATGGGAGCATCCAAACACAAAAAAGGCTCATTTACTAGTAAATCATTTACAGCCTATCCAAACGACCCCTAAATGAAATCTCAGCTTTTTGCTAGTAAATCATTTATAAGTAGTAAATGATTTACTAGCAAATTAGAGCATCCAAACACAAGTAGTAAATGATTTGCTAGTAAGTCATTTCCTACTTGCCCCATTTACCACCATCCAAACGACCCCAGTATAGAAAACTTTTATTAATTGTAATTTGCATAGATTCTAAAGTAGTTGCCCTCGCTTCTTTCTTTCCTTTTGTTCTTCTTTTCAATTTTTGCTAAGTGTTTTTTTTTTCCCATGCGTGTTAGTAAAATTTGCAAGCTAATAGTTAGGGCCTGTTTGGATTTGGGTAAAGTTGTGTCCTGACTAGCAATCAAGGTATGCCATAATGGTAACAGTGTCCGTAATGGCCACCGCGGTTACCGTTAAGTTACGGCCCCTGTAACGATCGTTGCGGTCTTTAAAAAAATGTTTTGGACCGTTACAGGCTGTTACGGGACTGATATGGGATCGTTACGGGCCATTTTTTTTAGTGCAATATGAGCATCCAACTTTATAGTTTTACTTTGTGATCAACTAACTCTACAACACCATGGTCTTTTAAAAAAATAAACTTTCAAGTTCTGATTGAAAATACTAAAGTTTCTACTGACATAAATGTCCAAAAAAATTTTGGAAAATTAATTTTTAAGTCAGTATATTAAGTAACAAAATCTTTCTTCTATGATAAATGTTATTACTTGAAGGATACTTTGTATCATATCTACATGACAAACATGTATCTATCTAAGGTGTTGGCATCTTGATTGAGGGTTCTCGAGAAGGTAGTATCTTTTTCCCAAGGGGCTTTTGTCGTAGGTAGACAGATATTTGATGGAGCCCTTATTGCACATGAATGTATCGAGCAAGGATACAAATCGTGGAAACTGGGGGTAATATGTAAAATAGAACTTGGGAAGGCTTATGACAATGTTGATTGTGATTTTATGGAATATATACTTAGAAGGCCGGGCTTTGGTGTGCCATGGAGAGGATGGATGAGGCAATGTATTTTGCAGGCAAAATACTTGGTGTTGATCAGTGTGTGGATCAGCAATAAGACAGGAGTGTCCCTTATCTCCATACCTTTTTGGTATTGTTGCTGAGGCCCTAAGAAGAATATTGGAAAGGGCTAGAGAGGAAAGACTGACTGAAGGCTTTGGGGTTGGCCTTAATGGCATAATTGTGCCGCATTTACAGTTCACTGACAATACTTCCACATTATGTGTTGCTACTAAAGAACAAGTGCTGAATTTTTGGTGCGTCATAAGGTTTTTGGGGCTAAAGATTAATCTTCACAAAAGCAAGGTGTAGGGAGTTTGTGGATGATGCAAAATTGAGGTCCCTTGTAGTGGTGATGGGGTGCAAGTTTGGTTCATTGCCTCCACATATTCTGGGTTGCTGTTATGCGTGGGCTGGGTTGCTTTGGGACACACTCATATCCAGGATGGGAAGAAGACACTTGGAAGTTGGAAAGGAAACTACCTGTCTATCTGGGGGAGGCTGAACCTTACTAAGGTGGCTATGGCAGTGATGTTGTTGTTCTCTTTTTCTCTCTTTTGATGCCTGGCTAGTGTGATAGTGAGACTTGAGAAGATCCAATGGGACTTTCTCTAGCAGAGTGCCGAAACAAAACACATCCCATCTATTGGAAAGGTGTGTAAACCTATCGATGAAGGTGGTGTCATGCCTTTGAAAGTGCTGATCAAAGTGCTCTTGGATAAGTGGATTTGGTGTTTTGCCATAGAAAAGAATGCCTTTTGGAGCCCGATTTTGGTTAAAAAATATTGGAGGTGCACGGATGATAGATGCACACCTTTGTCCTGTAGATACGGAGCATTAGGTTGTTGGAAAGGAATTTTATCAATGGATGCCAAGGTTCTTCAAGGGTGGTGGTTGATATTACTAATGGAAGGTCTACTAGTTTTTGGTATGATGTTTGGTGTGGAGATGAAGCATTGCATGCTGTGTTTCCTCTCCTATTTATGTCAGCTACATTTATGGATGCAAGAGCGGAGCGCTATGAAAGGGTGGGATGCGATAGTATGGCGCCCGACCTTTAGAAGGAACCCATCTGAAGAGGAAGAGACTGGGTTTTCTAATATGATGAGCATGCTAGCTTTAGTAGTCATTGATCAAGAGAGGGAGGACTTTCTGCTTTGGAGATGGGACCCATCTAAAGTGTAGTAAAACAGATCTTTGGCCAAAATGCTCTCTTCTGGTGTACATCATTAGCTTCAACATGGTGGGTTTGGAAATCTAAACCTCCCCCAAGAACAATCGTATTTGCATGGCTGGCAGTTCGCCATCATATTCTCACAGTGTATAGGTTGCACCACTGTCGTTAATGGTTGGTGTCTATGCAATTGGAATGCAGAATCTTTCAACCATCTCCTTATTCATTTCCAGTTTACGCACGAGGCATGAGCCTTGGTCCTTTTGCATTTCAACATGGCATGGACAATGCCTAGTGCCATCCAATATCTATTCGGAACATGGAGTATTCAACATCCCCGTAAGAAGTGTAAAATATTTTGAAAGCTATGCTTCATTGATGGTTCTTTGGGCGATTTGGAAGGAATGTAACATTTGCAATGGAATTTGTGCATTTGTCCTTGACCAATGGAGTCAAACACCTTGTTTGTTCTTGGGCGGAAGGGACAAGTATTGTTTGTCCTTTTACGATAGTTTCACCCATCTCATCTGATCGGCTGTTTGGTTTTTGTGTTTTGGCCTCTGGGCTCTCCTTTTTTAATAATTAAAAAAAAAAAAAAACAAAAAAAACTGAAGAGAACAAAAAGAAAAAGAAAAAAACCTTTCCTTGACCCATAGAGTTAGGAACACCATAATCTAGTTAGTAACATCATTTAAAAGTTTTTCTAATAAAAGACAAGTAGACAACAATGATCCATCCATTAAATGCTCCACCATACATGCATACATCCGTACATGCATGCATACATATATCCATCCATCCACACATGTAAGAAATAATGTATGAAACCACTTAATTGCTTTTTCGAAATAAGCATATTTTTTCTTATATTTTTAATGTTTAAAAATTTAAAAACAAATTTTGTTTGAAGAAAGGAAAATTTTGGCATTGGCCAACAGTCATGAATATATAAAATTTTACATCAATCAACAGTCATCAACATCTATTTTCAAAATAAACATATATTTTTATATTTTTTTATTTTAAATATTTAAAAAATAATTGTTTTGAAAAAGGAAAACTTGTGACCTATTGATAGATCAGCCACCACTTATGAATATATCAAATTTTCTCACTTGCAATCTCATTTTAAGGGGTAAAAATGGAAAAGATAAGGATTTCCCCAATTCCCTCCATTTGTCACCACTCAAATTTTGATTTTGATTTTTTTTTTTTCTCCCTCAAATCCATGTCAATGCATAAGAATCATGCATAAACATTAATTTCTAGTACAATCCATGCTCACATGTCTAAAAAAATAGAAAATTTCTCATCTTTTTCTCGCCTTAGAGTTTCAGCTTGCTTCCGCTCTTGAGTTGCAATTTCGCCCCCAAAGCCGAGATTTGATTTCATACACTTCAAGAGGAATGGTTGAAACAATCACATGAAGAGATCCCCATTTTTTTCTCACAAAATATGCCGTTTTTTTATTTTTTGTGAAAATTTCCAATTTTCTCTCAATTTTCTGCGTATTTACACAGGAAGCTTCGATATCGATGATGCTATTAATATTATCATCGATACCATGCTTTTTTTTTTTTTAAAGGTGAGAATATTATTGATCGAAAAAAAAAAGGACTAGGGTCCTAGACCCCCCCTCCGAAATCGCAATACTCCTAAGCACCATGTATTTTTATACTAAAGGGGTTTACGCGATATCCCTCATTATCCAAAATACCATGCAATGTCGGCAATATTATCAGTAATATCAATATATATGGTGTAATTCTTTTTGTAAATACTTGTTATCTGTATCATTGACTTGGCGATATAGATAATATTAGCGATATCTAGAACACCGGTTTTATCCACATGATTTATCATCATCTCTACAGTATAATTAAAAGTCGAAATAATTTTTCAGGATGTTTTATTTTTTCAAAATCATGTATTTTTTCCGGCTTAGATGATGACGATGGTGATGATTTTTCAAGTAGTTCTACTTGACTAAGATATGCTTAAATCTAGAATACGAAACTAATAATTACTTCACTAAATACCCCTATAACGCTACATGTAGCCTTTGAATGTTCATATATCTACTGCCTATTTGGTTTGCGGACTGTGTTAAATTTTTTGGGGCAATCCATACCCATAGTGGGGCCTATCTGATGGATGGATGGAATTTGCCATGTTGGCATGTGCGGAGAGGTGTGGGGTAGGGGTGGGGTTGGGGCCTCTACATCTTGCACAGTGGGGTCTATCTAATGGAAAGATAGGATGTTCCACGCATGTGCCATAGACTCTAGGGCGTGAGTGCCATGCTATCAGGCATTTGAAACCTTCCATTGGTGGTCCAAACATAGGCGGTTATGAATAGTTCAGTAATTATTGAGAAAAAAGGCAAAAATATTGGACAGCTAGGATACTATATTTTGGTTGATTTTTTCTGGCGCCCCTCATCCAATTGGGCACATCATTTAAACAGTCAAGATCAACAAAACTATTGGCTCGTTTGTACAGTCACAGTGCATCAGGACAGCGTTCACAATCTCATTAACGAGTACACTATTGGCCTATTGAGATGCATTTTTAAAATAGCAACAAAATCGTCCTTGGTGCTATTTTATTTCAATTATTCCCTTCTTAGTGGTAATAAATCATCCACAACTATTTTGTCGGAACATTTCCATTTTTTATATTTTGGTAAAAAGGTGGGATTACCACCTGAAATTTTGTTGATTGGGTAGGCCACTCTTGTCTAAAAAGATTGGCATTGCCTTGAAAGGGTAATTCCAACCAGTGTTTACAGTATCGGTATCGCATTACGTTTTGCACCCTTGGGATAAAGATACATATCACATATCTGTAGGGAAATATCGGTTGTATCGCAGAATGTATCGCACTTTTTGGGAAACATTGGGAAATTGATTGAATTTTTCAATGAAACTTCAGGGATTGTTAAAATGGACCTTAATACACACATTTAAATCATCATATGAAAAAACGAAAGTCCACATAATGGAGTTCCTTTGTAAAAGGATCCTAAGCTATGCGTTGTCTGACTGAACTGATGCAACTATTGTTTAAATTGATTCCATAAGATATATAAATGTAAGAAGACATTAATGAAAACACAACCAATTCATTGACAAAGTAAAACAAGCAAGAGAGTTGAGAAATATAGCTATGGATGATGCAACTGACTGAGTATCCTCCAAATGCAGTTTTGACTATCCTAGTTTAACGCAATGCAAGCTACCCTATATGGCCTAGATTTATATGAGGACTCAATAAAATCTAAAAAAAGGGCTAACTGGACTCAACAAACTATGACCCCTACGTAGAGTCGGAACGCGAGTTGAGTTGCGTAGTCAGCTCGTTAAGGGTGCAGGGGGCGGCGCGTCCCTGCCCGAGGTTCGGGGTGGAGCACTCGAAAGCCCAATGGTTTTTTTTTTTTTTTTTAGGGAGGAGAAACTAGAAGAAAATTGAACAAAAAATCATTTTTTTCTACAAAATGGGGGACTCTTGTGCGTCTGATCGATACCCGAACGATATCGTCTAGGTATTGATGATATTTGGAATCCGCAATAGAAAAAAACGTGATAAATTGACGATATATCGTACGATATCAATATATCCGTCGATATTATCGATATCGCACGATATATCGTGCGATACACAAGAATCAGGCCATTGGCCTGTTATTACTGGGCCAGTGTTTATCACCAGTTACCGATATTGATAATATCGGCCGATTTTATCGATACTACAAACACTGATTCATCGGCCGATATTATCGATACTACAAACACCGATTCCAACCATACTCAGAGGCTAGGCTAGCAAGTGCATCAACAACACCATTAGCTTCCCTATAAATATGGGAAAGTGGAACATTAAGTCCCTCATAAGCTCTTTAACCGTAGCACTTACATATCAAACCGACTATAGGCACGATTCGTTAAGATTAAAGCATGCCTATGATAATCTTCGAAGAATCACTCTCCACACAAATAGGATTAGATCCGAACTGCCTATAATGAATCAACCCATATCCAAGAGCATAAAGTCTGCATTACCATTTGAATTTCTTATTAGTCCCCCGCCTGACCCCATGCCCGGATTACCCCTTGAAGCATTTGGCTTTAATAAACCCAATATTGGCTTAAGTTCATTTCACCACAATTATTTTTTTCACCTTCACTATTTTGATAAGAACATGAAGAGAAGAATGACCAAATAATCAATGAAGGGGCCTTCTTGACTGAACAATGTTCTCTGACAAAACTGAGAACCATACACAAATGCGCTGAATATTTTCTGGACAGAAGATTGTTGGTTCTCAAACTTACCAAGGTTCCTCTCTTTCCATATTTCCCAAACATCTAATACTGGAATGATATCAATCATCTATCCTCTCTTAAAAGGAAGGCTGCTGCAAGCCAATCTCTGTGTTACGATCAGGGGAGGAATTTTCACCAACATCACATCAAAAGGAGATGAATGGTAGCTCCAGATCTAGATGGGCCAACTCCCCATTTAAGAAACATGCGATGCCGATAGTTCTTGGTGCTGATTGGAACAATGACTACTTGAAAATACAAATTCCCAAACGCTGAATACGCAGATCCACGTACACTATTTCTTCCATCCTTGCTCTCCGAAAAGAAAGAAAGAAGAAGAAGAAGAAGAAGAAGAAGAAGAAGAAAGAACTTGAAATTTTGAGAGATAGGTCCTTATGCCACACCCATTTGGTGTCTTCTGCTGTTGAGAATGAGCACAAAGAATGTCCCATGCAGACTACAGCTATTATGCCATTCGATTCAGACTTCCAAACAAACTTATCTGGCTGATTTAAAATACAAATTCCTCATCTTTCCAAGTCTTGTACTTTGATCATTTGCATATCTGCATACCATTAGAATTAACAATGTCATTCAGTCGCAACTTATGAATCTCTTGGATGTCTTGCTTAGCATACTAAAACAATGGAACATCCCCCATGAACAGTCCTACAACATGCGGACATCGCCCTTTCCTTTTAACCAGACACATTTATTACAAAACAACCCCGGCAATTCCCTTGATTTTCTCTATACTCGAGAAGAGCCTGCTGATACCACTAAGGAAGACTGAATGGATAAAGAATAGTCTTCATAAAATGGGCCCATAAACTATAAGTGGTATATAAGTTCCTTAACATTTTTTGTCAAAAAGTATTCCCCACATCTGCTAGTCTTTGAATGCCCAGCGCACCTTCTGCTGATGGCTTGCAAATGTGATCCCATCGTACCCAGTGGAATTTCCATCCAAATTCATTTTCACCCTAGTAATCACAAATATGTTTTCAATGGATGAAAGAACCCCTATCGGAACAGTAAAAGCAGATAGTATGTCAGCAAACTACACGGAGCATGCTTTAGCAGAATAATTTTACCACTGAAAGAGAGAAGCTTGCTTTTCCATCCTTGAACACGTTTAATCACTCTTATCAACCAGCCCCAAAAAGAATTCATTTTTCAGCTGCCTTGTATATAGAGCCATATCCTGATAGTTGATTGGCAGCTTCTTCCTAGTAAGACCAGTGCACCTTTCTATAACACTTCCACAGGCTGATGAGGCTTTGTTGTAAGCAACCTTTGTGTCTTTATTTACAAGCTGGCCAGAAACAGATTCATAACAGTCCAGAAGATCCATAATCACATTCAAGGAACTCTTAGACCCATTTGAATGATAGTATCATGTGCAAAGAGCAAATGAGAGATTGGAGTACAGTTCCTGCTAACCCTGAATTACTGTTTTACTTCCATTTTCAAACAAAAAGATGATAATCCCCTACTCAGAACTTTTTCAGCGACAATAAATAAAGCTGGGGAAAGTGGATTTACCTTGTCTGAACCCTATTGAAGATTTAAGATAGCCATTGATCTTCCGTCAAGAAACACTCCTTTAGGAGTGTTGGTGTTATGAGCGTGTGGGCCTTGCTCATAACACCAACAAGGAGAAATTTTCTTAGGGAGGATAAAGCCAAGTATGATAGCAAACACCTTTGCAATAATTTTATATACAATTTCTGGGACTTATGGGCCTGGAGCCCGAGAATGTAGAGGGAGATGCCAATATACCTGAAGTTCATCCTTTCAAAACCAAATTCTAGTGACCTCCCTTCGCTGCACTAAGCAAACATGCCCACCATTCTTTGATAACTTCTATTTATTTTGGAAAACATTCACCATGGGCTCTGTCACAGCAACAAAATTTGCATTGGCTGATCAACATTTTCAGTCTTTGAAGAGATGAGGAATTACCAATTCCTCGAATATTCCAGCACATGCCTGCAATCATGATAATGGATGGGGTTTTGATGAATCTGTGACTCTTCTGGATCTTCTGTGAGTGATTATACTTGAAGCACCTCTCCCCCTTGTCAGTGATGATACGATTTGAGATATTGAAGGGCCGTCTTCCTCTTTGTTCATTGTGTCCTGATTATTAAACGAATCCAGTCTTTTATTGACAACCTCATTCAATAATTCATGCAAGACTTTCAACTGATTAACTGATCTATACTGCAATGACATGAGAATTGCTGCAAGTCAGGAAACAGATCCTCACGCGTAATGCTCTTTCCTCCTAGATAGACCATCAGCAGGTATGGGTTGATGGTTCGTCCAGAGAAGACCTCTAGATTTGTCCCAATCTTCATCATCAGAATGGTGAGCTTCAAATGAATCTCTATTTTCACTACGATTAACAACAATCTTTGGTAAATCAACTAATATTGTTCTCCAACAATGCAATTTGCCAATTTTCCTTCTCCAATCAATTACCACCCAAAGCATTCCCAATCTCAGCATTACTTTGAGATGACCGAGTAATGCGGGGGCATTGTCACACCGGGCTCGAGTGAGGTAGCCTGTGGAGGCGGGGACACACTCGGGGCGGGTGTCCCGTGTGAGGTGGGTGGCTTGTGGACTCGTGCCCCGCCCGTGCGGGTGGCTCGTGGATTTGGGCTCCGTCTGTGGACTCGGATGGCTCGTGTAATGCGTACACATGGACTTGGGGCCCACAAAGGGCGATTTAACCAAGGACTTAACCCATGGACTTGGGGCCTGAGCTATGAGATAAAAGAATTTATTCACCACACTCTATTAGTTTGAGCTTTTAGAGCAAGTGGTTAGTTGTTCTGCATCACCGAGGACCAAGTTTTAACCTCATTTCATTCAATAACTCGACGATCTTGAGTCCCCTCATGAACAAGGGCTTGATCACGATCCTTTACAATTTCCTCACTACCTTGCAAAGTCTTCTCCTTCAAAGTATCATCCTGACCATGCTGAATGATCTCATTTCCATGTTGCATTTGCCCCTTCTGATAAAAATGTTAACCACCCATTGTCTTGTCGTTATCTGATTCCCATGCACACTCTTTCTGTTTTACTTTGTTGTTGTTGCTCTCAACCCTTGACTTATTTCTTTCCTTGAATAAACACTTCTGAACAACATGGTCTCTGAATTCTGCATCGAGTGTAGAACATGGGAATGAAAACATAAAGGAACTTAATCCATTGAGATCTTGGCTCTTCTTCTCCAAATTAATCGCCACGCAAGCCCTTGCCATGTCCTTTTTTATGCTATCAGAGTAGATTGATCGATTTTCAAAACTCTTCCTAATGCACCAGTTTCCATACTCTCTCACAAAATAACGTTTCATGCACTAGTTTCCATAACTAAATGATTCTACTTTATAAGGATCCTGGTTGATCTCAAGGGGATCCCACAGGACTTATTGACTAGTGTATGGATGGGTGCATGCATGCCAACATCCCCAAACCTTTTGAAGGACACGTGTTACGCCCAATCGTTGACCGCGCTAGTTCATTCAATAGTACCATTTGGAGCAAGCCATGGTGCAAGAATCACGCTCATCAATGATCCCAAACCTTTGAATGGGGCCAATTTGTTACAACTGTCCATTGGTTATGAGCCATAGATCACATGGCTAGAATCATCAAACCAAAGTGCTACTTTTGAATCATCGCAATACAAAGTATGATCTATCAAATGCATGTTTCAAGATGATGATTGGACATATTTTGTTTATCAGCTCAATCTTTACTCTCCATTTCCATGCTACTGGTTAAATGTTTAGGATTTCAAAAGGTTAAAAAAAAGAGAGTTTAGGATGATTCTATTGGCGTGATTTTGCACTATGGTTTGCTCTTAATTTTATGAATGAATGAACAGTTCAATTGGACGATATGTCATCACTGTGTCATTTAAAAGCTATGGGGACATTGCTAACTTCCTCATGAAGCCATGGCCATTAGCAAAATCACATACATGTATACATATAAATAAGCACACAAATATACATACATGCATACATACACAAATACATGGTTTTTTTAACTTCCCCACCTTCATGGGGACACTAGCAACATCCTCAAACCTTTTAAACGGCACACAGGGTGACCTATCTTTAATTTGAATCATTTATTCATTCATACAACGAGGAGCAACTGTGGTGCAAGACTCACATAGATCGGATGATCCTAACCCTTTGAATGGGGCCAATTTCTTACAATCGACCATTTGTTACGAGCCATAAATCACATGGGCCAATTTGTTACAACGACCGTTGTTTACGAGCCATAAATCACAGGGTTAGAATCGTCAAATCAAAGTTTCACTTTAGAATCATAAGAAATACAAAATGAGATCTATCAACTAGATGTTTCAAGATGATGATTGGACCTATTTTGTTTCTTTAGTCAATCTTTACTTCCATTTCATGCTATTGATCGAAAACTCAGGATCACCATGGCTTGTTGCTAATTGTATGAATGCATGATTGGTTCAGATTGACAATAGGTCACCCCATGTGCAATTTAAAAGGTTTGAGGACATTACTAACGTCCCCATGCAGGTGGGGACGTTAACAAAATCATATATATATATATATATATATATATATATATATATATATATATATATATATATGATTTTTTGATGAGAAATCATCTCAAAAGCATCCTTACAATTACACAAGGAGCATCATCACTTCCAAAAATACTCAAAATCTTTTCCCAGTTACATCCCTTGAAAAAGAGAATTCCCCAAAGCCCATAGAATCATCCTTCCTTTTCCCCTTTTGAATATCTTGAGTGTCCATAACTCCTTGAAGTACATGAGTTAAACTGTCCATAAAGTTAGCCTACTTTGCATAGTTAGGATCATCTAGTATTTGCAATTTGGCCAGTAACCTATTGATCATGGAGCCCACCAATTGGATGGTCTCGACAACTGTACAAGTTACAATGTATGAGTGTATGATTGTGTTAGCAGTGGGAACAATGGTAGGCACACTACCACCATACATGTGCATTTCGTGCCTAAATGTCTCCATCTGTTTGGTTGGGATCATCTCCATGTGGACCACCATACAAGCAGTTGAATGAATTATGCGTCCAAAAAGCAGGCCCCACACGGCCACACATGCCAAACCTAGGTTGTCTATCGATCATGCTCCGCAGTAGGGGATTGGGTCAGGTTTAGTTGGGTCAAGGGAGGCCCAAACTGAACCATTTAAGAATTAGGTCAGAATTTTGGATCCAAACCCAACCCATTAAAATTTGGGTTCGGTCCCATCCAAGTAAAAAATAGCCGACCCACTAATTTAATTTTCAGGTCCGGGACCTGACCTATTTATCACATGGATTGAGTCTGGATCAGGTATAAAAATTACAATTAAGCTTTCACACAATTAATGTTCCAAAGCATCCAATTAGTTTTGATTTTAAAAAATTAAGATAGCCACTAGTCCAAATTCAATAGGTAAAATTAGGTGGTTATTGTTGATGCAGCTACAAAGCCCTACCCGAGTGCTAGAGCCTCTTCTAGTCTAATTTTGGTGTTGCCATTAGCCAATTTAGTTTGTTTCAAGGATGACTACAACTCTTATTTACTTCTCCAGAAATCAAGAGAACCGAGTCTCTCAGTTCTTGGAGAATAGACTCCAATTTGGCTTACGAATAAAAAGTCTTCGTGTAAGGACTTTGGTGATGGAGTAGGAAGGGGCTAGGCACCCTACTCCACTTGGGAGAACACATTATCTACCATGGGGTTGTGAGATTCCCTGACTTGGAATTTCAACAAATAGGAAATTAGCCCGAAATAAAAGAAAAGAACATCAAAATTGGAAATCTGGTAAGAGGATGGAGAAGAGATAAGGGAGGAATGGGGAATATGGTAAGAGGTTGAAACTTGAAACATCTTGCTCCATTCTCTAGAATGCCTTGATCTTTGAATTGAGCTTGGAATTGGTCTTATTCTCCTTGGTAGAATCTTCAAAGCTTGTCAAGAGGAGGGTACTGCCTAACTTGAACTTCCTGGAGGAATGAGAAAGGAGGAAGAACTGGAGAACCCTTCTCCTTCCAAAGGTTTCTGGAGCCTTGGCTCACTGCTTTGAGCACAGCTGTTCTCTTTTGCCTTAAGGGAGAAGAGCTTCCCAAGTTCTTGACTTTGACTCAAATTCTCCTTCTCCATCAGAGTTGCTGAATTTTTCAAGTATGAAGATTTGGACCTAGGAGGCACCATGGGGACTTAGAATATTGGAGAGGCAAGACCCCTTTCATAGAGAAATAGGCCTCTATTTATAGAGAAGGTGAGTGGCAGATTTGCAATTTGAGCAGAGGTAGGTGTTTTAAATGGTGGTGGGTTATTGGATGGGTGAAAAGCGGCATCATCTTGGTTGTCAATTGGGTGGTTAGAGGGGTAGTTTTGTAAAAAGATGATAGGTTGGGATCAAGTAAGGAATGTGTTTTGGTAAACGAAGGTCAAAGAGTCGGAAGGAATTTGGAAATTGCATTTTGGATTTCTGTGCAGGACATAGTGGTCATTTCACAAAACCAAAAGCCTGCAGCTTTTGGTTTTTTGATCGGATCTCAGTGCTTAGGTGTCAGATTTGGGTGAGCTAACATGATGTGCTTAGGTTGGGTACAGGTGAAATTCTGCAAATTGGCGATTCAGATGGATGCAAGACTCTCCTTAAGGATGGTTGAGTTAATTAGCTCAAGCACTTACATTGTGTGCAGAGTCTACAATTAGGCAATTAGTATGATTTTCGGCATATTCTCCATTGACAATGGGCCTCATAATTTGCATGGTCTAGATCGTCACAAGTAGTGGATGAGTAACCATGTTTAGAAAAATGTAGTGAACCATTGCTTTAGTCTGAGCCCAAAAGAAAGCAAAAGACATGCTTAATCAACTACTTTTTCTTGGGCCCAGTTTAGTACCCTTTCAAAAAAAGGGTCCGGGTTGGGTCAGGTTCAGTTGATTTTGAGAGGACAGAGACCCAACCCATTTAGTAATTCGGGTTGAAGTTTTGGATCCCAACCCACCACATGGGTCTAAATGTTGGAGCCAGACCCATTAGTTGTTGGGTCACATCAAATGACCACTGGGTTGACCTGACCCATTTACACCCCTACATGATGAATATGCCTTGATCCAAAGATTAGGTTAGTCCACTCATCAAATGGACTACACAGGCACAAAACTATGGACTCATAGACAAGGAATATGGACCATTAATCATTTTCTCCTGATCAACATCATTAACCTGTGAGATTTTCAAGACGTTCTCTCACGTGCAACACATGCATTTTATTAGTATCCTAAATGGTAAATATATGGTACGAGATATTACGTGTTAAGTACATTATACATCTATTTACATAACACCAGTTCTTAGTATCATAAGGTAATATGGCATCCCATCAGCCATCTCATCTGTGGTCTTTTTAATGTTTGCAGACTTGGTTGCAATAGCAGAGAGGATGGCTTCTGTGAAACACAAGATACTGGTTTTATCCGGTAAGGGCGGGGTTGGCAAGAGCACATTCTCAGCCCAACTCTCTTTTGCCTTAGCTGGAATGGATTACCAGGTTGGCCTTCTCGACATTGACATCTGTGGACCCAGCATTCCAAAGATGCTTGGCCTAGAAGGCCAAGACATTCACCAAAGCAATCTTGGGTGGTCACCTGTCTATGTCGAGTCCAACCTTGGAGTCATGTCCATCGGGTTCATGCTTCCGGACCCAGATGAAGCTGTCATTTGGAGGGGGCCTCGCAAGAATGGAATCATCAAGCAGTTCTTAAAGGACGTGTACTGGGGCGAGCTCGACTACCTCGTGGTTGATGCACCCCCTGGGACGTCTGATGAGCACATATCGATAGTCCAGTTTCTACAGGCAACTGGCATCGACGGTGCAATCATTGTTACCACCCCACAGCAAGTGTCTCTGATCGATGTGCGCAAAGAGGTCAATTTCTGCAAAAAGGTTGGAATTCCGGTTTTGGGTGTTGTAGAGAACATGAGTGAGTTGCGGCAGTCTGTTGCTGATTTCAAGTTCATGAAGGTGATGGAGAACGGAGACGAAACTGATGCTACAGAGTGGGCCTTGAACTATATAAAAGCCAACGCACCGGAGCTGCTATCTGTGGTCACTTGTAGTGAAGTGTTTGATAGTAGCGGAGGTGGGGCCATGAAGATGTGTATGGACATGTGTGTCCCGTTTCTTGGGAAGGTACCGATGGACCCACAGCTGGGCAAGGCAGCAGAGGAAGGTAGGTCGTGCTTTGTCGACCAGAAATGCAGTGCTAGCGCGCCTGCTCTACGGAGAATTGTAGAGAAACTGGCAACTGCTCAACCGTCTCAAGAGCCTCAATAGATGCATATGCAATTCGATCACCTTGCTACAGAACAAGTGAGTGAGTTTCCTTTTGTTTTTGTAACACCCTTTTTTCTTTCAAAAGTTTGTTTTAATTTTATGACTTCTTTTTCTTCATAAATCAGTTGTATACAGATGATAAATTGATAAATGTGTAAGCTCTTTTGTGACTTTGATACTTCTCTGAATCTTATCCCCATGGGTAATGTTACTATGTACAAGTGCCCCACCAATCCAGTGGGGCCAACACTTGCAAGATACAGGTCATCAGGTGGTCTCCATGATGGATGTCCTAGCCCGAAAATCAGACCGTTCCGTTTGTGAGGTGGGCCGCTTAGGTATGTTGAGTGTGCGCTGCCGATTATCTTTTTCAAACTGCCCATTGTTTTGTACGTGTGGTCCACCCGAAAGGGTGGAACTGCATCTGGGTCTGAACAGCTGGGATTTTCGTGGGCTGCTTGTTTGGCACCAGTAGATGGGTACATGCAAATTGCAATTAGCATTTGTTGCGTGTGAGTGCGCTGTGGGGGCTGATATGGTTGCGCTAGAAAAATCGAATGCCAATCAGAGGCATTCTGATTCCCACCGTGGGACTGGAGTGCTGATCATGGATTCGAGTTTTTGGTGTCTGATCAATACAAAGAGAAGATTCACAGCTTGTTCAAGTGACTCCTGTGGCTAGATTGCTGATCTGATATACCCCACATTGGATGGACCATGCCTTCAAATTCCTGGTGGAACCATGTTTACTGAAAAGGATCAAAGGTTGGATGGCTAGGATCTTCCAATCTAGAGAATTTTGGGTCATGTTTCTTCATGGCGAGGACCATCAGATGAGTGACCTGTATCAGTGAATCATGGCCCCCCACTCTTACATACTAGGAAACCACCCAATTGAGTGGCGATAGGATAAATCCTCTTTTGCTTGACATTTTTATTATTATTATTTATTTTACGTGTTAGTACACTAACCTTCACTGTTAGTCAGACTGCACTGTCAGCCACCCCCCAATTGGGAATCAATGCCAAGACCTCAGTGTTGAAACAAGGTTATCTTCACTTAGTCTAGCACTTAGCTATGGATTGAGTTAGCCTTCCATGGGAGAAGATGGCCCGCATATTGTGAATGCTGCCATGGAGCGGATGGGTCCAACAGTGACTGGGGTCATATTTATCTGGTGGACGACCTCATCTATGTGCAATAGCCTAAAATGAGGAAGAAATGGACGAATCTTCTTTTGCCTACTGTGCTGTCCATCCATTTTTTCCAGTTCATGGTAGGCCATGAGCCCAAAATTGAGGCAGATCTAAAACTCAAGTGGGCCACGCGACGGGAAAAGGTGAGAAGGGAAATGCCTACTGTTGAAACCTTAGCAGGGTCTACCAGGTTGCTTTTATGCCATCCAAACCCTTCATAAGGTCATTCCCACTAGGATGAACCGAAGCGAGTGATGTGGGTGGGATTAGAGCTGCACATCTGTTGACCGACCCACCCGATTCGACTTGATAGAAACCCGATACATCCTGACCCGGCAAAGAAAATGGTCCAGTCCCGGGTGAATGCGGCTAGACCGTTTTAAATTTAGGTATGGTTTAGGATACACGCCAAAGCCGACCGACCCGACCCGTACCCCGACCTGTGTATACCGACCCATTCCGCCCTAAGTTCTGTCAAAGTATTCTAAAAAAAAGAGCCTTCAAGTTCGAGCATGCCCTTCAGCATGTTTAGAAATTAGAACTTTGGATGGTAAGATGGTAAACACACCTAGCTGTCTCCACTCTTATCATGAGGATATTTTTTTTTTCATGAGGCTTAATAGGAAACTCCAGTTCATTTCTATGGGGCTCATAGTTGGGTTATCCGAGCCATTGATCTGATGCCCCATCATAAGTACACCAAGAGTGTGAATAAGCGGAACTCAGTCCTACCTGACCCGACCCGACCCGACCCGACCCGATTCAGCATATAGGGTTGGGTAGGGTTAGGGTTGACCCTTTTGAAGTAGGGTAGGATTAGGGTTGGGCAGTCACAACCTGGACCGAAACCGAACTTTAAAATATGTTTAGGTCCGGTCCAATATTGGGCCCAGACCGTTGGGTCCACCTCAATGTATGAATTTGTATATCCACACCGTCCATCTGTTTTGACAGCATATTTTAGGCAATAGTCCCAAAAGCGAAGCAGATACAAATTTTAGGTGGACCATACCACAGAAATCAGTGGTTATTGAGCATTAAAAACCTTTTGTAGGCCACAACAAAAGTTTTGGATCAAGCTGATATTTATGTTTTCCTTTGATCCAGTTTTGTATGACCTTATCAACAGGTTGGATGGTCAATAAACATTACAGTGGGCCCTAAGATACTTTTTAATGGTGAGCTTTCAATGACCACTGTTTCCTGTGGTGTGGCCCACCTGAAACTTGTATCTACTTCATCTTTGGACCCATGGCCTCAAATAAGCCATATGAAATGGTAAGGTCCCCACCCACATCACTGGTTCCGGCAGGCTCTATTTAAACTCACAAGAACAAGCAATCCTAAACTTCCAATATATGGCTATTAAATGAATGGTTCAAATGAAATGGTGAGTGGTCCAAAAATTATTTAGAATTTCAAACAATTCAGTTTATACTTCTATCTCAATTTTTAAAATTATTTAAGAAAATTATAATACATAATTTTAAATAATGTATTTTCCACCAGATTTTTCCAATAATACCATTAGAAGACGTCAAGATCTCAAAGAGTTGTCACCCTGCCTGTGCTACTGGGACCCCCTGTAGGCAGAAGCTCTGTAAGGCCCACCGTGATGCCTGTGGGAAATCTACACCATCCATCAGTTTCTCCACCTCAGGTCAAGACATGAACCCAAAAATAAGGCAGATGCAATACTCAAGTGGGGCACACCATATGAAACTGTGTGGATGGAAACGCCCACCCCTGAAACCATTCAGGGGCGTACCTGATGTTTATATGCCATCCAAACCGTTCATAAGATTTTTCCTCGCTGGGATGAAATGAAAACACAAATATTAGGCCGATGCAAAGCTCCCGTCGCCCCACGAAGGTTTCAATGGTGGGCATTCAATCTCCATTATTCCCTATGGTGTGCAGCACTTATATTTGATCTGCATCATTTCCTCACGTGAGCGGGCGAAACTGATGTATGGAGTGGATGTCACACGTACATTGGTTGGCCCAACAAAGGAAGAGGCAATTCGCACACCGGACATCATAAGACGAGATTTGATTGCCTACAGCCGGCTACATGCAGGGAACGGATTAGGTGTTATCCCTTACCGTGGGGCCCACCTTGATGATTTTGTGTATGTCCACACCGTCCATCTGTTTCTCCAGCCCATTTTAGGACAGGAACCCAAAAATTATGCACATCCAAATCTCAGATGGACCAAAACAGTTTTGATGAGTGCTTGGCCATTAAAAATTCCAAAGGGCCCCTCGTAAGGTTTTCGTATTGTTTATTTTCAGTCTAACCCGTTGATAAAGTCAAGAAGATCAGGATGAAGGGGAAAATACAAAGATCAGATTGATACAGAACTGTTGTGTCCCACAGGAAGTTTTTAATGGTCATTCCTCACTTTTTCTCGAGGTACAGCCTATATGAGATTTGGATCTTCTTAAGGTTTGGAATTTCGTCCTGAAATGAGATAGGAAAACAGATGAACGGTGTGGATATATAAAAAAAAAAATACATCAAGGTGGCCCCATACGGTTAGGGTAACACCCACTAAGGTGTTAGCCGGGTAACAGCTAATCCGCTGCCCTGCATGTAAGCTTAGCACGTAACTCGATCCATGAAAAATGTGGGACCCACCATGAAGATCACCTGACAAAAAAGGGGGGCCCTACCTTTAAGCATGGGTCAGATGCATATATAAATGTCACATGTTTGCAGGAAAGATGGGGAGCCGTCTGTAACTATGGGCGTCTGAGAGTGCATGAAGTAGGTCCCACTGTCAAGATGATAGAGTGAATGCTTCAACCTGGTGGATTCGCTGGGCGTGACACACGTGTAGGTCCAATGTGAACTGTTGGCAGATTGTCCTTAAGCCCTCTATTATTGTGGTACAAAGGTGGTCCACCTGATGAGTGAACAAGCCTGATTTTTGCGTCTCACCATCTTCATGGTGTGACAGACGATAAAATCCTAACTTATCATGTTCCAATTCGGAATGAATTTGTTGGGATGACTCAAACCTATGCTGAGACAGTTGTTGATTGCTTGTCGGGATTGGTCGGTTGGGATTTTTGTACATTGGATTCTCTGGGCAATTTTGTACTTTTTCATATGACTAAATGTGTGGTCGTTGGGTGACCAAGGGACGATCAAGCGGTGTCGACCGACCAACACATCCTATGCTGGTTTGTGCAATTTTGCACGATTTATTTCTAATTTCAATTTTATGTTATGTGTTGGAAAGTAATGTAGGATTAGACTAATTGCCAAAGGGGTCGGGAATCTTAAACGTGTTAAAGGTTTTAGAGGGTCTTAGGGAGAGTGAAAAAACTAAGGTTAGCTTGGGTTTTCTCTTGGGGGTTGAGATCCAGGTTAAGTTTCTGTCTTTTATAACTTCGATTTCATAGTGATTTGCTTTATGCCGTGGGTTTTTCATGAAAGAGTTTTTCCATGTAAAAATTTGAATTCTCTTGTGAGTTGATTTGCCTTGTTTTCGTTATGATTACTTAGTTTGATTCCACTCTAAGTTCTTACTTTTACGGGTTCCCAACAGTATTAAATAAAAGGTGAGAAAAATGACAAGTTGTGACAACTAAGGTAGATCATCAAGGAATTTGGCCATACAAAAGAGTCCGCTTGTTTCACTAACTACAAGGAACTGTGCAATAATTACAAATTACTTTCTCTCTGAACAATATTAGCATTTGACCGCAAATTCTCCACTTTGTTTTGTGGTCCACAAAACTTAGGTGCACCACGCCACGTAAATCAGTGGCAATGGGATGCCCAACAAAGTTTTAAATTACACCAATATTTATGTTTTCCTTTGATGTTGGTGGGAATCACCTTGAGTTTTGGATTTAACTTGGATTTTAACTCACATCCTAATATTAACATTAGCCGACATTACATGGAGTGGATGTTACCAAGACATTACGATGACCGTACTAAACTTTTCTATTGCATCTTCCAACATAGAGATTCCTTCAAGCATAATGGTGTGAACCGACTGAAGTAAGGAACTTGGAGTGGAATCAAACGAAGTAATCACAATGGCAACAAGCAAATTAACATACGAAACAATCTGAATTTTACGTTCAAAAACCCTTTTAGGAAAAAAAAAAACCACGGCACAAAAGTGAATCACTGTGAATAGAGAAGTTATAAGAGATGAATGACGACTTACCACAATTTAAGCCAAAAAACCCTCGCTTTTCTCTCTTCCTATAACTCCCTTAACCCTCTCATGCGCGTCTAGGACTACTCGGCAATTGGCAAATTACCATAATCCCGCAATTACACCCTTTAACGAATCGAAATTATATACAAATCCACATAAAGCTTGCGCAAACTGACCTACACAGTGCACTGGTGGGCCATCAGTTGACTGACCCAACCGTTCGAGCGATTGAACTCGGCCAAATCTGTTCAGAGAGTTCATTATCTCATCTGAGGAGTTTCAGGCGACCGAGTGAGCCCCGTTGATGGACCAAAGACTCCTTGTCCAAATTGAAGACAACACCAACAATCTCCACCGTCGCTTCAATCTTTAAGCTCCACTACTCCAGAGCCTCATTCTACATCTCTACTCCATCTCTATCGTAGCTCCACCACTTCTCATGCACACACCGTCTTCATTTCAACACCTTTTATCACTGTACTTAAAGGGCATAGGAACCCGTGCCACGTACATACAGATGTAGAATCCACTACAGATTCCACAGCTCCACCTGATGAAGTGATCCCGATCAACTTGTAATGATGGTCATACCTCCATGCTTTCTTCATTACAAGTGCCCCCCTTGACACTTTATAAAACCGATCAAAGTCGGTGAACTTGCACCCCATTGCCTCAAGTGCATCAAGAGAGATCAAATTATTCTTCAATCTAGGGACATGCCTCACATCTGTCAGAATGCGCTCGATCCCATCGAACATCCTAATGAGCACCGAACCGATACCCACCACTTTTGTATGCGTAGTCATTGCCTAAGAACGCCGAACCACTGTCATATTTTTTATATTCGATTAATGAACTTCGATCATGACTATGTGATATGATGCACCTAGATCAAAGAGCCACTCACCACTGAGATGCCCAGACCCAATACAGTCAATGTATCACAATCATCACTCATGTTCTTTGTGGATTCTATGGTATTAGTCTTTCTAGAAGAATCTTCATATTTCTCTTTCTTCGTCTTGAGATCCAAACAATCCCACTTCATGTGTCATGTCTCTCCCATTCCTCTTCATATGCCTTGTCGAATGCAAAAATCCCCCATTTCGATCAAAATATATTCCCCTCGTAACCAGTGTATCCATAGAATAACTTATGTCACCACTTTTCTTTCTCATTGCTTCCAACTAGAAGGCTGAGATAACTGTCTCATCACTGATGGTAGTCCTACCTGTGCACAAAGATTCTTTAAACGACTCATATGATTCTGAAAGAGAATTCAACACAATGCATACTTGATCTACGTCCTTTATCGGTTCATTACATCCAATAGTTTGCAAATAAATCTATCGAAGTTGCTGATGTAGCTCTCAACATCGGTCCCCTCTGCTGTCTTCTGGTCGAACAACTGAAGTTTCAAATATAGGCGATTTTTCAGAGATTTCTTTACATAATTGTTATCCAACTTCGCCCGCGTATCAATCGTAGTCTTCTCCCTCATGACATTATAGATGATGTCATCTGTTAGGCATAACTAGATTGGGATATTGGCTTTCTTATCAAGCTTACTCCACTCTTCTTCTTTCCTAATCTCCAACCGCTTTTCAATGAGTGCGTCTACCAATCCTTGCTGGACTAAGAGGCCCTTCATCTCGACCTTTCATAGTTTAAAGTTATTTTTTCCCTAAATACCTTTCTACGTCAGATCTTATACTGGATTCTGTCTTAGATTTTATCTATCTCCCAACATATGCTATGAGGTCACTTGTTGGAAACCCACGGAAGCAAGGAACTCAGAGTGGAATCAAAAGAAGCAATCACAATGTCAAGAAGCAAATCAACACAAAATAGATAATTTGAATTTTACATGAAAAAACCACGGCACAAAGCAAATCACTATAAATTAGAAGTTATAAGAGATGAAGAACAACTTACCAGGATTTAAGCCCTCAAGAGAAAAACCCCTGCTTTTCTCCCCCCCTATAACTTTCTCAACCCTCTCATGCACGTTTAGGACTCCTTGTCAATTGGAAAATTACCCTAACCCTGTAATTACACCCTTTAAATAGGAACAAACCGGAATTAGAAACAAATTCGCGCAAAATCTACGCAAATCGACCTACACAGTGGATTATCCGTCGATCTACTGACTTGGCCATTCAGGCGACCAAACTCGGCTAAATCTGTCCAAAGAATTCTTTGTCTCATCCAAGGAGTTATGGACGACCGAGCCAAGCCAGTCGGTTGATCGAAGACCCTCGAATCTCATATCTAGAAATATCCAAATTGAAGACAACACCAACACATAGAATATGGATGATGAATGATGATGACCATACGATGGTTTGTGGTTAACTAATTTTTGAAATGCAGTTAAGGGGTCATTTAATGCTCTGGATTTGGGGGATTTGAGGGTATTCCAAATCAATTGATTGTGTTGGCAGGGTGGATTAGAGGGTATTCTGAATCCAAAGGGTTTCAAATCCCTTTTCTTAGATTTCTAATCCTTTCCTTTTGCTTGTTTTTAAGGGTAGGAGACTCGCATGTGTAACATGTGTCACTAGTCTACTAATCTATTGTGCACGTAGGCCACTAATGATACCTCAAAATAATTAGACTATTAATTACATCACTAAAGTTACTTCAATTGAATGATCCGAGCAATCAAAACATTGTCAATCAAAACATTGTCTGTGTAAAATCAATGGTTAAAAAATGTTGGTTAGTCGCTCGGTTGTGATCCTATACTTGTGGCCCATCCAAGGCTGAGAATTCCATCATTTTCACCTAAAGTATGCATTTCAATGGGCTTATTACAATTATTGTGTCAAACATCACGTACTTACATTATTTAGAAATATTAAAGTTGATTTAGTGATTAAATATAAACTCTTGTAAATATACTATATAATTTAAATGCATAGTAACTTTTGAATCATAGGGGATTTTGAATCCAGGGTGCCAAACACAATCGGAGAATTCCGAATCCAGGTATTCCAAATCTAAGGGATTTCCAATCCATGTATTTTAAATCCATGTTATTAGGCCAAAGGATTGCTTGCTGTATCTTTGTGTCCTTAATAGCATTCTAGCACAAAAAGTGGATTGCGTACTAAGTAAAATCTATGGGCCCACTGTGATTTATTTATCTTATCCACGCAACCATCCACTTTACTAGCTCATTTCAGGGCATGAACATGTAATTTAATCAGATCCGAAGCTTAAACGGACCACACCACCGGAGATAGTATGAATAAAATGCATTGCGGGCTCACAGAATTGCTGGATCCAGCTGATATTTGTGTTTTCCCTTCATCCATGTCCATGTGACCTTCTTAACCGACTGAATGAATAGTGGACGCCATTATCCCCACTATTTCCCGTGGTGTGGTTCGCTCCAGCTTTAGATATGCTTCAAGTTTGGGCTAATGGCTTAAGTCTGCTTCCTTGTAGCTCAAGCATGGCTATAGCTATGAACGACAATAACATAAGTACTGTGTAGCCTAGGACAACTATTGTGCAACATGTACTGAATTTGGGTTGTGTAGTGAGGAGTAGGGTTGCACACAAGCCAAGCTAGCTCAAAAAGCTCGCTTGGCTCGGCTCGTTTAAACTCGGATTGGCTTGGCTTGTAGGGCAGTTCAATCAAGCTCAAGTTTGATTTTGAAAGCTCGTTCGAAAACAAGTCAACCTCGAGCACGAGTGAGCTTGGCTCGACTTGGCTTGAAGCTCGAAGCTCGAAAAAAGCTTGGCTTGCTTGAGCTTGGTTCGGCTTAAGCTTGATATATTAATATATACATATATCTATATATTATATATATAATATATAAAATTTTATATTTTAGAATATAACAAAATCCCAACTTGACCCCACCCATCACCTTTTCCATTTCACTTTCATTCCAACCCAACCTACCGTGCCTCTGCCCCTCTCCCTCTCTCTCTCTCCCTCTCATTCCCTCCCCCCCCCCCCCCTCTCTCTCTCTCTCTGTGTGTGTGTGTGTGTGTGTGTGTGTGTGTGTTCCGACTTCCTCTCCGACCACCGGCACTGCACTCGAGCAGCGAACGCCCGACCTAGACCAGACACTCAGTCCTCTCGCACGGGCTGACATGCACCCAACTCGGGTTTCATTCCTCCAAAACAGGTAGGTTTGTGGATTTTTTTTCTTATTTTGTTCAAAAGATGGAATACCCAAAAAACGAGGCTAGTTTTGGGGATTTTTTGGGTTGGATTGGGGTCGAGTCATGTAACTCAGGACAACAGGTTGGGTTGGGTTGGGTTAGCTGGTTGGGTCAAGTCAGGTTAGGTCAATGGGTAGTTACACGCTTCTATAAAATAAAATAAAAAAAGACAAAGTTCGGCTTGACTCCATAGAGCTCGATTGGCTTGGCTCGAACAAAGCCTGCTCAGCTCAACCAACAAGCCAAGTTCGAGTGGTTGTGTTTGAGTTCGATGCTCAAGCCAAGCCAAGCCAATCTTCAGCTCAGTAGGCCACTGATCAAGCCAAGCTCGGCTCTTGTGTAGCTCTAGTGAGGAGCTCACCAAGCTATATAGCCTGGTGTGGATACTGTATGGGGCCCAACCAGATGTATGTGTTTTATCCACACAGTCCATCTATTTTTCCAGCACATTTTAGGGCATCAACCTACAATTGAACCATATCCAAAGGTAAAGTGGACCACATAAGGAAAGGGTGGAGATAATGTCGTGAAACTTCCTGGGGCTCATAGTGATGTTTATTTGTCATTCAAACTGTTAATAAGGTTACACAGACTTGGATTAAGGGAAAATACAAATACAAGCCTGATCAAAAACCTCCGTGGCCCCAAAAAGTTTTCAGCGGTAGTCTTTCAATCCCCAGTGTTTCCTATGGTGTGGTCCATTTGAGCTTTGGATAGTCTTCTATTTTGGGCTCATGCCCTAAAATGAGCTGGAAAAATGGATGGACGAATCGGATGGAACACATACATCACGGTGGGCCCCACAGACACAATCCACATCCACCACCACCATGCTTAGCGTGTAGCATAAGTCCACTCCACTGGTTGTTATTGCCGTTTCACGCCAAGAAATTTGAAAGTTTTGGGTGTCTTTTTGTTATAAGATATTTCAACACCTATATTACAGATGGTGGCGACTTGTCCTCCTTATCTAGACCGTCCGGACTTTCAGTCGTATTGTGGATGGAGCGTCTTTCTGGAATCGCACGTATAATCACACGTGGAATGAAGTACAGGCATGCGAAGAGAGAGGGAGCGGATTAGGTGCGGCTGCGGCCTCACCCAAGACGGTGCAGTCCTTACCGTGGGGCCCACCTTGATGTATGTATTTTACATCCACACCATCCATCTATTGTTTCATATCATTTTAGGCATGATGCAAAAACAAATGAAGCAGATCCAGTTCTATGGTGGACTATGCCTTAGGAAACAGTGGTGATTGATCATTAATGGGCTGCAAAAGTTTTGGATCAAGCGGATATTTGCTTTTCCCCTTCAGGTTCATGTGACCTTATCAATGAGTTCGATGGAAAATACGGTGGGCCTTAGGGAGTTTTTAATAGTAGGGCGTTCATCACCACTGTTTCATACGGTATGGTCCACCTGAGATTTGGTTCCTTTTCATTTTTGGGATCATGCCATGAATTATCTAAAAGAGCGGATGGACGACGTGGATATAGAATAAATACATCAAGGTGGGCCCCACGGTAAGGGCTGCACCGTCTTGGGTGAGGACGGGGCCGCACCTAACCGCTCCCGAAGTGGGAAGCGTAGAGTTCAAACCGTTCTAAATGGTGTAAAACTGTCACTGGAATTTTCTAAAAGGGCTTCGAAAGCCCTAACTTCCCACCGCAAGACACCTCCGGCCCAAAAGAAAAATCAGTGATTCGATTCTCTCAGCTGAGTAATCCACTAAAGGTCAAATTACAGGGGAGGAATCGGCCCTATGAGAAGATCCTATGACTGAATTTTCACGAGCATTGGAGCCCAATCAAAGGAGAAGTTTGAGATTCCCCATTTCACATCTGGGCGGTTGTGGAGCTCAAGATTTAGGTTTTTTGATAGATTTCAAGCTAAAAAGAGGTATGTTTCTTATTCTTAGTCTCGGTTAATGACTTTTATTTCATTTTGATTGATTAGGGTTTTTTTTGGCATTTTTTTTCGTTTCCCCCCCTTTTGGGGAGGCCGGTTTCCAATGCAACGTTGTAGAATTAGCTTGTTCGATAACTATTTCTTCTGTACTGTGGTGTGTGTATGTCATGCCATCAAACCCATCCAATCTATCATGTGGGCCACCACGTTACAGTGGTGCTTTTAGAGTGGATATGCGTTGTTTTATATGGTGTGGCCCACATGATGATATGAGGTCTGATTTCTTTTTCTAGTGGTTGTCCATTGTTTCTATGTTATGGCCTGATATCCAACCCGTATAGTCCAGCAGGGTTGATCCAAACATAATGTGGGCCACCACGCTACAGTTGAGGGTGATAATCCGTTGTTTACTCTGGTGTGGCTCACTTGGTGATTGGATACCCTAATTTTTGCAGCATCCCATTATCACAGCTGCGCTTACTTGATGGGCAGGTTGGATGGGTTACATAGTTACATTCGGTGGGCCCCACTGTCAGTTGCATTACTTCTGCGTATTTAGTCATCTAGTAACACTTGATTGCTTCGGTTTTTTTCTATGCTTAAAGATGAATAAAAGAATTGTTTATGTTAATTGCCATGTGTTGTTATTTTTCAATAAACTAAAAATAGATAACTTGTTTTGAACATGCTTTTACTTGAAAAATGAAGCCTACTTTCTTCTACGCCTTTGTTTTATTTTAGCTAATTTTTCTTTAATATTTAAATGGTAAAGATAAATATAGAAAATACCAAAAAGTGGAAGTACCATGTAGCTTGCATTACAAACGACGTAGCTTATGATGCACACTATAGAGGGGCAGATGCTACACTATATGCTACACGCAACCCTAATGCTTTGATTTGGATCTTAATGCTTATTAGGCATCGATGTTCATTGACTCGAAGTTCAAATTCTTCTTTTCTTGCAGGTTGCTAAACTGAGCTATATTAGCATAGCTGACCTCGTAAGTAAAGTTAGTCTGATGCCTTCCGGGTTCAATTTTTATGTATACTCTTTAACGGGACCTTTTTTTTAGGCAGTATGGCTCAACACCAGAGTATCCTTCCTATAGTTGATAGGTGATTCTTTTGAAGCCATGCCGGCAATGAAGAAGGTGGGTAAAAATGGTTAGTATTTGCAATCAAACATCTTTATTTGTTTTTCATGGAAGCAATCTAGTACCTAAGTAGAATCCTTCATCTCATCTGCTGGAAAGGACTGGGAATGGCTGAAAGCGATTATCTTGGTGTGCCCCATCATGGGATAAGCAGTGCCCTAATATGTCTACTATCGGGATATCGTAACTAGCCAATTAAAATATACAATTTCAACCAGTTCCCAGTTAGAAGGGGCCAAATCAGACGGCTAGAATCATCTGATGGAGATCTTCGGGTTATCTCCGATCCGCCATGTGGCCATCATATGAAAAATAGGGTTTGCGAAAAGGTGGGATCCATAGTTTGTGGGGCTGAAGAGAGTCTCACTTGGGCATTGATCATTTCTTATTAAAGCCGGATGGTATATTTGGTGTAACGATTACAACAATGATTTTCTTCGAAAGGAAGTATATGGTGCTTGGTGTGAATTATTTCCACCATTCAAGCCAGCATTCTGTACAAGTGGGGCTACCTTGGGATCCATAGCTTTCATCTGCTAGTCTCCACCATGTATGGTTGATGCTATGAGGGAAACCTCCTTCATAGGGTAATCCTAGCCATTCAGTATTTGTGTTGCTAATGGATGGTTGACAAAAATATGACTAGTGGCCCATATGTACCGAGTGTATTGACTGGGTGGCTGGGATTGTCTCATAGGGCTCCAAATACAAAGGCTTTGGCTCTGTGAAAAATGAATCGTTCACAATGGGCCTGGAGAAAATTTGCCAGTGTGACGATTATTACCCATGCACAAATTAATTATACATGACATATAATGGATGGTCATCTGATGGGTGATTAGTGGAATGGGAAGGTCTGATTTGAACATGTTCTATAATTTCGCCATTGAATGTGATCATGGGGCCAATGGTCAGTGGTGATCACTGCTGAAGTGATGTGGGTCCCCTAAGGTGATTACGTGTAATAATGGCCAATGGATAGTAATGAATGACCCTAGACGGCTTTGGTTGGCCATCAATGTTTGTGATGGTAATCGCAGTAACTTTTTTTTTCCCCAATGGCTACGTGCTGATTTCAAGTGTTTCATTCCACAAATCTTGTAAACAGTCACGTATAATGGAAATGACGTCGGATTTTTGATGGAAGTTCAAAAAAATCCCAAACAACCAAGAGGATCATATTTCATGGAAATCCAATTTATGAATGATGCAGGGACGTGTGGTGGTGAATTGATTGCAGGGCATACACGTGGCAAGGAAGGAGATATGAGAGAGAAATGGGGGCCCTTGATTACTAACTCATGTAGGGAAAAGGAAACAGGGATGGGGATGTGTGGTTATGGAGGGAGGTTTAGAAGCTAGGTGTGGAGGAGCTAAGCAGGTTCGAAAGTTTGAAGCAACGAGGGGGAGACATTTGTTTGGGGGAAACCGACTGAACATAGATAGATGGGGAGCCAGGGGATCAATGGTGTACATGTGTTAATCGGAATGGGGAGGCCTCGTCGACACATGCAACAATTGAGGTACATGTGGAGGCTGTATCTAGGGTGTCACGTGGGATCATCTGCACACCTTTAAGCATTGTGGAGAACTGTTCCGACTTAAAAAAAAACCCTTCTCCTCAAGAACTCACCTGGGAGTAGGGCTGTCAACGGGTCGGATACGGGCCGGATCAGTGATGATCCATATCCGATCCGATTAAGGATATATCAGACCCGAATCCGACCCGAATCTAATTCGGATCACAGGTACATGATCCGAACCGAACCCGTTTAAATACATTGAAATCCGTTTCCGATCCGACCCGAATTTTAACACGGGCCATACCCAAAAGCGTCATCATCAGCTTTAGGCCATTCAAGGTCGTAACTAGAAGATGGATGGATCCGATCATCCGATCAGATTTCCATGTGGGCCCTATTGGCTGATGAATGTTGGATGAACTACGGGTGGGGAGTCCGGGATGTGCTCGCCATTTCACTTGTTGTGAAGAGGATTCGGTCTTGCTGGAACAACTCTCTTTTCTTCTGTTGCAGCATTGAAACGAGGAGGAGAAAAAGAAGAAGAAGAAGAAGTAGATGATGATGATGATGAACGGCCACAAACACCTGGGATTTCTCAATCCATTGCGCTGGACCAAAAAATCACAAGGACCAACATAGTCATTGCAATCACAAGCCTACGGCCCTACACATATTCGCCGTTGGATGTGCCGACGTTGTCACTAGATCTTGGAATGACCGAAATGCCGATATTTGAGTCATGACCAAATGATGTGCGACCTGGTTTTTAACGAACTTGAAAGATGTACATTGGGTCCCACCATGATATGTGAATGCCATCCCCATGTTAGGCCGAGATCCCAAAGTCCATCCATCTTGATCCATAGTTTAGATGGGCCACACCAAAGGAACAATGAGGGACATTGGGGAAGATGACATCTTTTTTTTTATATTTTATTTTAATCGGGTCGTTAACGGGCCGAATCAAGGCTGATCCGAATCCGACCCGAATATTAAACGGATCATCTTTGGGTATCCGTATCCGATCCGATCACCCGATTATTGATCCGAATCCGATTAAATCGGAGCGAATACGGATCAAGATCTATGCCGTTGACAGCCCTATCTGGGAGAGGAGCTTGGAGCAGCAAAGCTAAAGACGAGCTGGGAACTTCTATTAAAAAATCACAGATGATAGCCTGACGAGGGTGCTTAGCAATGACACTTTGATGGAGATGGTGGTGTTTCAAGATGCAGAGAGCATGAAGAATTTAGAGAACTAAGAACATGCATTGGTGCTACATGAAGAACAAGCCCTAATTCTTGAAGTCGTAAACGAAGGATCGATGCAGAGCTCGGGGGAATTGTTCTTTGAACCACTGGATATCACTCCCATGCAGAAAGTAAGAGGAGAATTAGGGGAAATATACAGAGGTAAATGGAGAAGGGGTAGAAGGATGTGATAGTGTGGTGGAGTATGAAACAAGAAGACAACGAAATGAAGTGCATAAAAGGGGTAATGAATCTTGTGGGGAAAAAGGCCATGCTGAAGAATTAGGGAATGATGATGCTATCTCGAAGAGGCAGAATAGAGTTGGCTAAAGGAAGCGGACAAAAACACCAAGTTCTTTCATAGTTCCACAAGTGCTCGCGCTAGACACAACGTGATTCATAGTATAATAGTGGATGGAAGAAGGATAGAGGGCAAAGTGCAAGTGTGCAACATGATAGTGCAATTCTATGAAAATTTTCTATAAGATGAGTGATGGAAAGACCTCAGTTGGATCAACTAGCATTCAAACAATTAACATGGGTGGACTCATAAAGATTGGAAAGGTCAATGATGATGGGAGAGGTGAAAGCGGCCTTGGATTCTATGAGTGGCGATAAAGATTTGGGCTCGAATGGATTCCCCTTAGCTATTTTTCAAGTGTTATGGGAATTACTCAAAGGGGATGTATATAGTTTTGTCACTGAATTTTGTAGCAGTGGCCACCTTCTCTAGAGTTAAGGGCCATGTTCATCAATCTTAATCCCCCCCCCCCCCCCACAAAAAAAAAAAGAAGAAGAAGGGCTTAGAGTCTTTGGGACTATTGTTGGATTAGTTTCATTGGTGGGCCGTACAAAATACTTGCAAAGATTCTCGACACAAGGTTTCGAGGGTTCTAGATAAGGTAATATCATAAACACAAGGGCATTTATTTGGGGGAGGTAGATACTGAACAATGCTCTTATTGCACATGGATGTTTGGATTTGAGGCACAAGGAAAGGAAGAAAGGAATTGCTTGCAAACTCGACATTGAAAAGGTGTATGATCATGTAGATCGGGGAAGATTGGTTGTAGGGAAAAGTGTGGAGGAGTTGGATTAAAGAGTGTGTTAGTTCAACAAGGTTCTTAGTGTTGGTGAACGGCTCCCCAAAGGCTTCTTTTGGGTGTCAAGAGGTTTACAGCAAGAACCAGTCTCTCCTTTCTTATTCGTAGTAGTGGTGGAAACTATGAGTAAAAATGTTGGATAAGGGATAGGAAGTGGGGTTAGTAAGAGGCTTCAAGGCGGGTGGACCTATCTCCCATCTTGAGTATGCAAATGACACTATTTTATTTTTTGAGGTAGAACCCAACATAGTGGAGAACCCAAGGAAGGTGGTGGGATTTTTTGAGGTGGTCTTGGGCTTAAAGATCAACATAGCAAAGACTGAACTCTTTGGCGTGCACAAAACAAATGATGAAGTACTAACTTTGTCAGGATCCTTTGGGCCTAGGGTTGGTTCACTCCCATCTACAAACTTAGGATTCCTATTGTGCATGGGTTTACTGAGAAAAAAACCTATGGTATAAAGTCATTGAAAGGATTAGAGAGGAAGCTGTTGATATGGAAGAGCAAGCACCTTTCATTGGGGGAAGGTTGACATTAATCATTATTCAAGGCGGCTATGTCAAGTGTCCGACTTCGGCGATTGAGAGGTTGGAATAGATAAGAAGAAACTTCATATATGGCAAGGAGCAGAGGTAAAACAAAAATTTCACTTTTTAAAATGGGAAGAGGTGTGTAAGCCATACAAAGAAGGGGTGCAGGAGTACGAAGGCTGGGACAAATAAGTGAAGCCCTTCTTGGCAAATGGTTATGACAATTCGATAGGGAAGAAGTTTGTGGTGGAAGGTAATAACTAGCAAAAATGCCTACATGAAGGTGGATGGTGGGTTCGGTAGGGAGGAAGTTTGTGGTAGAAGGTAATCGCAAGAAGGCAGATGGTGGGTGAAAACAATGTTGTTAAATCGTTATCGTATCGCAAATCGTAGTAGGGGTTGAATCATATCGATTTGCAAATCATTTCATAAATTGTAATTTTTTTTTATAATTCTCTTGAAAAATTGAAAAAATGAAAAATATAAATAAATCAGATTTTTTTTTATAATTCATCAATCTTCCTTTTGCCATCAATGTGCACCAAGTAATACCATGTCATGATAGTGTTAAAGGATTCCTATTTCTTTATTCTTTTGTCTTTCAAGAAATTTTCCTTAAAAAAAAATACAAGGATCCTTTAGTAATTTATGTTCTTATTACCTTTATTGAATGTAAAATCACGGTGGAAAAGTGACCTTTATACTATAGATTGACAAAAAAAGATATTTTGATTTCTAAACATAATTCCAAAATACACATAAGTCGGCATGATCGTAGCCATCTATAAAAACATTATAGGCAAGTCATACATCAATTTGGTGTTTCGACTAGTTAAGAAGTAAGAAATCACAAAAAAAGCTACCTGATTTAATGTGGAAGAGAATATATATCATTTAATCTCTTATAGAGAACAAATAAAATAATATACTTTTTTCTAAACGATTCTTAAAGCCCCCACCAATTTAAAAACATAAAATGACAGCCAAGTGCAGCTTAAAATAGAAGAGAACAAGTATAATTTGAATCGTAAATCGTATCATTCAAATTATAGAATTGTAGGATTCATATAAAAAGGGATTCAAGGTTGCGATTCAAATTGTCTTGCTTAAGATTTGACTAAAATTGTTGATTGTAAATCGTAAATCATAGGATTTTGACAACACTGGAGGTCACTGCTCTATAGGGTGTCAGGGTTGTGGAGGGATGTTTCATCAGTGTTGGACAAATTCAAGGCCGACATTTGTTACAAATGGGGAGATGGGAAAAGGATTCGTTTTTGGAAGGACTCATGTATAGGGTGAAGCCCACTTAGCATGAAATATCCGATGATAGCTAGTGTTGCCGAGGATATGGAGGTGACAATAGACGAATGCATTTCTCTTGTAGGTGACTAAGTTGTATGGACTCCACTGTGTCACAAAAACTTGATGGATGAGGAAACAGAAGTATAGCAAGCTACTGAAGTGGCTGCAACGTATTAAATAGCAACTGGGTAAGAAAGACTCAATGACGTGGGCATTGGGGAGGTCAGAGGTCTTTTTAGTGCGCTCCTATGGTTCATTGATCCAAATCTGAGTGAGGAGAGTAGAGGACTATCATTTGTGTGGTATTGTGACGCTCCCCCAAGTGATGGCCTTTACCTGGTTTGTGGGAAGGAATGAGATTCTCACCATTGATAATCTATAGAAGAGGGTAATTATTCCTAATGGCGGTGTGTTGTGCATGAGAGAGGCGAAGATGGTAGATCACTTATTTTTTTATTGCCCGTTTGCCATAAAAATATGGGAAAGATTAATTGTATTCTTCGAGTCACCTTGAGTACTGATGTCGGGTTCGATTATTGGGCTCCTACTGGCATGGTCTAGTGGAGGAGTAAAGAAAAAATAGGTCCAACAGTAGAAACTAATGATGATGGAGGTATTATGGGTGATTGGGAGGGAAATGAATGCACGCTGGTTCCAAGACAAAAGTGAATCGGAAACAGATGTATATAAAAGGGCAGAGATGAATGTCATTGGGTGGATTTTTTATTTAAAGGTTTTTGGCCTAGATGATGGGTCCGCCCTAGTTGGAATGTAATACTGCTGTAAATAGGAGTCTTTGGGCTCTTCACATTAATAAAGAAATAATCCATTTTCGAAAAAAGAGAGAAAAGAAGAAAAAAAGACAACTTGATCTTAGCTTGTCATATATTCTAATCTTGGCCTTCAATCTTTATATAAAAAAATCTAAGTAAACTCTAACTATATGTGGCATTGTAGTGTATTGGTACCATAGTGTGTATCGTAGTAAAAACTATAGCAAGCCTCTTTTTGCGGAGATAGTTAATAGGTCCCATGACTAGTGTATTTGGGGGGAACAATTCCATGCCTAAATCACTTTTAGAAGGGGATAAATAAATTTCAATATTCTTTGGGCTGGTTATGTCTTCTAGCTCCGAATTGATGACTATTGCCTGCATGATCTTATAGACCTTGGGAGATCACTTAAACATATGAGAGCCTAGATGGGCATTGGCTAGGCTCATAGACCTAGGTCTGGTAGCCTTGTTGAGTTGCCTCACTAACATGCTCGTGTGCAACTAGTTTATAATCATGGGCCACACAAGAAGAGAAGGAGGTTTGATTGTGTGGAAGCCTAGATGGGAATGGGCTAGGCCGCTTATAGATCTAAGTTGGTGCCCTTGGTGAATCACCTCGACTAAATAGTTTATAACTGCAAGCTTGAAGAGAATGTTGCCATCTTTTTAGCGGCAAATGCTAGTGTTTTAGGTTTTTACTCTAGTTATTAAATGCATTTTTGTGATGTTATTTTGTTTGGTCCCTCTTCCTATGGGTCTCACCCCTCAATCTCATACTAGCTAGTGAAAACAAGAAGCCTAGAGACCTTATTCAACTAATAGTCAACGAAGGAGACCAAGCGCTAAGCTACTCACCGAGCGGGAAGAGCTATTGGCTATCGTTCCGAACAGTCGATCTATCCATAATAGATACCAAAAGGCACCTACGAATGATAACTCAAACTAGCGCCCGAAGCATCTGATAGTGCCATGGCAGAGCCTCCTACTTGCTTGTCGGACTGGGCTTTGTGTTTGTTATACTATATATATTATCTAGTGCTTATGTTGGGTGTGTGGAAGCCCTAGATGGGAATGGGCTAGGCCTGTAGATTTATGTTGGTACTTGGTACCCTAGGTGAATCACCTCAACCAACTTGTTTATAACTGCAAGCTTGAAGAGAATGTTGCCATCTTATTAGTGGCTAGTGCTAGTGTTTTAGGTTTTCATTCTTGTCATTTAATGCATTTTTATGATGTTATTTTATTTGGTCCCTTTTGCATTAGCCAGCATTTGTGATTTCAAATGATTTGTTCCTGAGCTTTTGTGTTTGTTATACTATATATTATCTAGTTCTTATGTTGGTTGTTTGGAAGCCCAGATGGGAATGGGCTAGGCCTATAGATTTATGTTGGTACTTGGTACCCTAGGTGAATCCCCTCAACCAACTTGTTTATGACTGCAAGCTTGAAGAGAATGTTGCCATCTTATTAGTGGCCAGTGCTAGTGTTTTAGGTTTTCACTCTAGTCATTTAATGCATTTTTGTGATGTTATTTTATTCGATCCCTTTTGTATTAGGCAGCATTTGTGATTTCAAGTGATTGGTTCCTGAGCTTATGTGTTTGTTAGACTATATATTATCTGGTGCTTATGTTGCTATCTCATTTCGTTTCCCTTTCTCTTGGCAAGTCAGGATCCTGAGCACCACAGTAGCAAAGACATATTCAACAAAATGATGGAGGAGCTTGAGCTTGAGAGTAGTCCTGTTGATTTTCAACTTCCAAATTGGTTGAAGAAAAGGAAGCCTATGCACTACACCTTTATAAAGCGCAGTATCCATCTAAAATGTTCCTTTGCTTCTTGAATAAACGCTTGGTTGAAAATTATCTTTAGAAGTACAAAACCTTGCATCGAAACCAAAGCCCTCCTTGATGGATGCTAATTTTTTTTTAGATGTTTTACTTAGGCTTTTTTTTCTAGAGCCCATGAAATGATCAATTATTTGGCCATCATAGCTACATCAGATAAGAGTCTTGCATTTACTCCTGAAGTCCTGAAAGCCTGATCATTTCGCTTCCTCTACACACAACAACATATCTCAGGAAGAGCCTACTGCAAAAGAATGATTCCTCATTTCCTTTTTATAGACCAACCTTCAAAGCTTCAAGAAGATCACCAACCACGTCAGACATCATCCAAGACAATCTAAACAAACATAATAAGAGCCCCTAACTTCCTGATAAATCTACATGATCCCCATTTTTGCTTATTGTAGTGTCAACATTATGTGATAAAAAAAGGGACCAATCCAAATGACCAATCTTTCCTTTGTTTTCTTTTGCGGTTCCCCGCTTTTTCAATAAATTTCAGTTACACCTCAAAATAAAAAATAAAAAATAAAATTTGTTTGAATGGCTTACATGCTGGGAATTACAATTGTCCAAAAGTGCTTAATTAAGCAATGGCTTACATGCTGTAAATAAAATTTGCATGTCGTAACTCTTCGCACACAGAAAAAAAGAAGGGAAAAAAAGAGAAACTTTTGTCCGTAGTGGAATTCCTCTCTTTGTTTGCTTTTGTTGACATTGACTTTTTGAAGATGTGTATCTCACTAAGAAAGTTAAGAAGCGAATTGAGGATGATGGAATATTCTGCTCCTGTAGCCCTTCATCTGGGTCAACAAGTGTGTGTGGTAGAGATTGCCATTGTGGGTAAGCTATTTCATATCTTTGGATGATCTCTTTTGTTTCTAGCCATCTTGGGTTTGAACATAGTCAAGAATGGAACATGCGATGTCCATTTGGATTTAGGGGGTTTTCTATGAAATCATGATTCACTATAATAATCTCTTCTTAAATTTAGATATTCTCTCTCTCTCTCTCTCTCTCTCTCTCTATCTATCTATCTATCTATATATCTTTTTGCTTTTTGGTTATTTCTCTAGTAGGCATGAAATGACATTGTTCTTAGAATGGTTCTTCCTCTTTCAGGATGCTTTTGTCTAGTTGTTCAACAAGTTGTAAATGTGGGAATTCATGTCTCAACAAACCATTTCAGCATCGAAAAGTGAGGAAGCTGAAGTTAGTGAAGGTATGCTTTTTAGCAGATGATACTAACTAAATTCTACCCCTCACTGCCCAACATAGGAAATTCATACCTGCGGTTGGTTGTAACTATTACTTTCCTTTTGATCATTTTAAAGAAACTTTTAAGGTACAACGATACTTTCCTCCATTAGTTTGGCATTTTCTTTGATCTTAGAATCTCATTGAACAACTTTGTTAACAAAAATAACCCAAAACCTCCCATACACTTCCAATTGGAAACGTCTATTGGTATGCCAGCTGGTTTGAGGGCATTTCCTGTTTTCATCTTTCTCAAAGCTTCTTTCACTTTAGGTATCCTAATCCTACAAAAATATCTATGGTCTCCGATGTCGTTTGAGTTTTTTTTTTTTTTGTCATTGAATGACAACAATAAAAAAATGGGAAAATTATTAAACAACTCATGACTAAGTCATCATCATCAAAGCCTTATCTCAACTGTTTTGGGTCAGTTACATGAATCCTGTTATACCATACCACCCTATCATAGACCATGTACCCAGTCAAACCATAAGTGCTCATGTACTTCGAGTCAAACATAAGTGCTTATGTCTTTTCTACCTCCACCCACATTCTTTTGGGCTTTCCTTTGCTCTTTTAGAGTAACAGCCCAAGGGTTCGTTTGGGGCATGTCATAGGGTTGCCTGAATAGGCTCACTTAGATATGGTAATTTTATGATGATTAAAGTTGCGAAGACAACGTATATCTTGTGTTTGGCAGTGACACTAACTATTCATGTAAGCATTTGTGGATATAGTTATCTTTTTGATTGGATGACACTTGACATGTGGCACATTAATGATATGTAAATTATTTTTTGTCATGGTCACTGGGTTAACATATGATTTTTGGATCATAGTATCCACAGGTGGTGACCCACCTGATGGACCACTGAATCTTGCAAACTTTTTCCATATATGCACTGGCGTGTAGATGGGGCAGGGCTATTTACACTCATGGGCTGCAAAAGTTGTATATTGTCAAGAATGTGGGACCTACAGATAGGGCATTTCTCAAAAGCTAGATTGTTTGGACATTACTAACAGGCATTTTTTTAGATTAAAAAGATAATCATGCCACACATGTTGTTGTGGTACACTTAGGGGGTGTTTGGTGCGTGGTATTGGAAGGGATGGGATAGCATTAGGTGGGATTAACATCATTTATTATGCAATGATTACATGTCTGGTAATACCATGGATTTTCACCATCCAATCCCACGTTTGGAATCAAATTCTTGCTGTGGGAAAAAAGCCGGATTAAGCAAAATCCTGTTTGGTTGACCATGGGATTGCAATCAAAGAACCAAATTCACAACCGATGTCGGTTACTTGTACATGTATATAACCATAATGTTACATGTAAAAGGCGTCTGTGGATGGACGGCATGGATAAAACACATGCATCAATGTGGGGCCCATGTGTAGTGGATTTCAAAATCCACATAAATCCCATAGAAATCCCGCATGGGACCAAATGCAATTCCATCCCTCCTAATCCCAACCCTCCCATCCTCCCCAAACACAAGATGGAATTTGCACGGAACCAAATGCAATTCCATCCCAACTAATCCCGTTTAATACCGTGCGCCAAACGCCCCCTTATGTGAGATCTAGTCTGTGTACGGTGTACCAAGTGGGGCTCCATCCACAGTTGAGCCAGCACTTAGGATGATCTGGATCGACTTTTAACTGGTGCCAAACTAACACTGGATCTAGCCCTCATCTTTCACAATTCATAATTCCTATATAAGCTTTTTTTTTTTTTTTTGAGAGAACAAAATTTATTGAAAAGCTCGCAAAACGAGAAAATAATACAGAGCCCAAAAAGACCAAACAAACTTCTAGAGGAGAGAGGCAACCGAGGTTGCCTTAACAAAAATTCATTCACCCCCATTTTCACATTCCGGAAACATCTCCCATACCTGGAACCCCAAATAAACCATAACACTGCCATACTGAGCAACCACCAAAAACCTTTGTGATCCTTACCCACTCCTCCATGCCTCACCCATAACAATTCTTCGATTGTTTTCGACATAACCCAAACCACTTGAAAAGACGACAGGAAATAGTCCCAAACCATCTTAACAAAAGCGCAATGAATGAAAAGATGGTCGATCCTCTCCTCATCCCCCATGCACATCAGGCATATGTTAGGGAGCATCATCGCTCTTCTTTGGAGGTTAGAAGCTTGAAATTTTAGTACTTGATTTTGATAAAATTTTACAACTAATTGGAAGACATAGATTGAGTACACCATACCATTGATCTGACTTGTCCTACTGTAGACGGACCACTCCAAAACATCATTTTAGGTTGGGAGGCCCTCGATCCCTTCAATAGGGAGTTACTGTATTTCTCTTCTTAACCTTCTATCTATCGGTCTCTTCTTAACCTTGCATCTGTTGGCCACAAATTGAAAGGTTAAGGTCGTCCTAAAGATGAGTTTTTGGGTGTCCTATCAATAGTCGGTCCTGTAATTTGGACAATTTATTTTGATTTGAATGACATGGGTGAATATTTTAAGTGCATGTGTATCAACGATCATACTTTATAAAGATGAGTTTTTGGGCATCCTATGAACACGACTCTCCTTGGGAAATGGATTTGGGGATTTAGTAAAGAAGAAGACAAATTTTGGAGAAATTTGATTTCTGTTAAGTACAGATTGCAGGAGGGTGGCTGGTTTATAAAAACCTCCTCTTTATATAGAGCCTCAGGTGCTTGGAAAGTGATTGCGGCTACACAACATCTTGTGAGTAGGGGCATCTCCTTCAGGGTCAGAAGAGGATCTCGTATACAGTTTTGGGTGGATGTGTGGTGCGGTTCTCAGCAACTTCAAGACTTGCTCCCAAGGGTTGCTAGGCTTGCTCCTGATAGATTTGTTCGTGTGGCGGATCGCTTCTTGTGTAATGGAGAGAGGGTTGCGTGGGCTCCCCCTTGCCGCGGGAATCGCGAGGATGGAGAATTTGATGAGTTTCTCACGTTTCTGGGTGTTCTTCAATCGGAGAAACTGGATGTGATTAAAGAAGACAAAATCGTTTGGTCAGGAAATTGATCTGGGAAGTTTTCAGTTAGATCCCTTTTCAAGTTTGTCTCCATGTTGCCTCTCAATTTGGGTCCGACTCATCCTTTCCACCATTGGTCAGGTCGCGGCTTTTGTTTGGACAGTAGGCCGGAAAAGAATTCTCACTGTTGATAATCTCTAGAGAAGAGTGCTTGTTCTCCCTAATATATGCTTATTATGTATGGGCAAGCCTCGGAAAGCTATATGACGTTTGATAATCATGACTGTTTTATGGGCTATCTGGGGAGCTAGGAATGGTCGGTGTTTTCAAAATGAAAATGTCGGGGCAGACGATGTTATTCAGAAAATTGTTCACCTCGTGTTGGAATGGCTATTTATGTAAAGGCAGCTTTGGCTGCCCTCCCTCTTTGAGTTGCTTTTTTGTGTTCTTGGGGCTGTATGCTTTTCGAGCTTCTTAATAAAATTTCGTTGTCTCTCAAAAGAAAATAAAAAATAAAAAAAATCATACTTTACTAGAGAGAGCTGGACTGTCGGAGTCTGTTCCCTTTTTTGCTGCTCTAGTATGACTCATGTAGGTATACAGGGGAGTTGTTTGCTAACCAAGTGTTTGGGTTTTTTTTGGGGGGGGGGGGGGGGGGGGGGGGGGGATGTCGGCCATCAGGTGAGCCACCTCATGCTCACTCCGGATCCCAAAAATTAGGTGATCCAAAACTCAGGTGGCCGAGCCACAAGGAACAATGTAAAATCATGCCTGAAACATCTAAATTTGTGTTGTGACCTTCCTGAGTTGTTCCCTGTGGTGTGGGTCATCTGAGTTTTGAATGGGCCTGATTTTTGGGTGCAGGGCCAAACATGGGGTTACCTGATGCATACGATCTATGCCACTAGCGGTATTCTTATGCAAATAGCATTATGATGTGTGCCAAATGGACCCTAAAGATAATTCTACATCCTAGCTGTAGGATAGATCCAATCTCAGCTGTTATAAACGAGCTCTTACATAAATTAAAACCATTAAATCTTATGAAAGTTCTTGACCACACAATTGAGTTAATGCCAGACCAATAGGAAGGCTTCAAGGCCCTCTAAATAACTAGTTATTTGGCCCCCACATTGCAGCTGTCACAGTTCAGCATGTTTGGATTCTTGTTAGAAAGGTAACCAAACCTTATGAAATGTCATGACCCAAATGATCTTTCATGTGATGTGGTGTCACTGACATCAGCGATTTAGCAGAGCTTATGTCATTCAGATGTCAATGCTCCCCTTTGGTATCCAAACTGCTTGTACAACTCACTGTTTGCTGCTGGTGTTCTTCATGGCTGCTGCTGTGGGGTCCATTCCTGGGCCCTGTCTGTGATTGGTTTGAGCTGACTTCCAGTCTGGTTTCTACCCATAACAGTGTCTTGTCCTGCATTGCTGCTGACTTACCATGACCATAGGGCCAACGTGGGCCCCACAAGCTGTCCGATTTTAGTTTTGACCTTGCAGTTGATATGGTTGGCACAATGGTCCCCACATGTGCCAACTAATAGGCCTCCTTGGATTGATTTGTGGGCCATATGGGAGCAAACGGTTAGGGCTGTTTGACCAGCAGTGGGCCATATCCACAAGTTTGTACTATTTTACAGAAGGCGGTTTCATTTCCTTGATGGTTTCTGTTTTTTGCCATTCTGAACTAGCTGGGACAATGCATAAGTTTACGTGATGATTAACAGTTCATTATAGTTATTATTATTTTTTTTGGCGGCCTTGTTAATCATGTTAAGGGTCTGTTTGGGTAGGGGATCATGCAAAACCAGGATCCAGCCTATTCTGGATTTTGGCTGGCCCCACGCCAATGTTAGATTTGCATGGCTAAAGCGGTGCTTTGTTTTGCTTAATCACAATTTTTGGTGTATTTAGTATTTTCTATGGCTTCCAAAATTGTAAAGCTGAAGAAAGTGCTGCTTTAGCGATGCAAATCCAATTTGGAGTGCATGGGTCTTGGTTGGGATTAGGCTTAATCCAAATTTGGAGGGCATGTGGTCTTGCTGATCTCTTTCTCCACACCCATTGGCACATCAGATTCTAATCGTGCCGAGGCCGCTGCCCTGCTCGAAACAGTTAAGCAGGTTTGTTTTGCCCAATTTGCTCCCAGTTGTATTCCTAGGGGATTCCTCTAACATTGTTTCCTAGGCCAAAGATGGGTCTTATCCTCGGAGAAATGCTGACTGCATCAAATAGGCTTTGGATCTTGCAGGGTATCTCATAGCCCAGGTCAGGCCCTCAGCCGAACCCCCCTCATGGGCCCCACTTCACATGGGTCCCGCCTCACATGAGCCACCCGCCTTACATGGGCCGCCCACCCCGAGTGTGCCCCCCCTTCGCATAGGCCACCCCACTCGAGCCCGGTGTGAAAATGCCCCTGCATTAGAACTGCCCATTTCCTTTGCTTCCATTCCCAGAGATGCAAATGAGGAGATTGACTCTTTGGCTTAGCAGGGAGCTAGTAGGCCTGCAATGGAAGTCACCATTGGCAGTGTGTGTGGTGTTTTTTTTTTTTGTCTTTTCTCCCCCCCCCCCCCCCCGTTTAGTATTGTTGTTTTGTGTTCCTCTTGTGGCCTTGGTCTGGCTGGCCCACTTGTTGTATTTTCTGTTGTAGCTGTTTCTGTGCTTATAATAAAGTTTTGATTGTCCATAGAAAACAAGATCCATCAATAGAGTCAAGAATACAATTGGAAGTTCTAGTAACTTGATTATAGGAGATTTCCAAAGAGCTGGGACACAATATTAAGACATCTAGAATAGCTGCAAACTTCTACAGGGGTTCAGAGACCTTTTTCTGAGAGGTCGAAGCAATCACATTGTGAGAATCCTCCTCCACCGTCAACTGTATTAGTAAGTCTCCACAGAGGCCCTAATTGCCAAAATTCTGCTCCAGTTGTGTATCCAGTTTCAACAGGCCCGGAAAAGAAAAAAAGTGATTTCACGCTTTTCTTGCTTGAGCATGCCCCAAATCCCATAAGGTCTGGGGATGCCTAAAAGAGGGAACACTCCACAAATGGACCTTAAGCAAGTATCCTGTTTCTTAGTTAAGAAAATCAAGTTTCCTAATTCTTGGATTGGGATTTGAGTTGTAAATGCCTACTCGGAGATGTATGCATATACATATGAAGCAAAACATGCACGTGCTTGAACGAAATAAAGCTTTGCTTGTTCATGCAGTCGGGAGTCTTTCTAGCGGTGAGATTCTTCTATGCTGAGGATGAGACTCCTCTTGATCTTGGTGGTGAGAATTTATGACTTATCTTCTGTATCTTTCCTCTATTTCATCATCATCTTTTAAGCCTTATCCGAACTAATCGGGGTCGGCTACATGAATCCTCTCTGCCATTCCACTCTATAAAGGGCCATAACTTCAGTTAGACCATAGGTCATCAAGTCTTTTCTTAGTATCTCCACTAATGTCCTTTTGGGTGTTCCCCTTGCCCTTTTAGAGCCTTTAACTTATATGAACTCACTTCTAACTGGCGCAGTTCTTCCTCTCCGTTGCACTGACCAAACCATCTGTCTACTTCCCCTTGTCTTGTTACCTATTGGTGCTACTTCTAAATTCACATGCATTCATTTCTAATTCTATTCTTGTCTTGCTACTAATCCATCTCAACATCTTCATTTCTACTACACTCATCTTGAGCTACACAAATCCTATGGATGTGTTGTCCTTAACTGCTCAACATTCTGTCCCATAAAGATAGCTGGTTTATATCCATCCTATAAAATTTCCCTTTCAGTTTGAGTGGTGCATGATGATCACATAAAATTCCAGAGGCACATTTTCATTTGTTTCACCCCGCTTGAATTCTATGGGCAACAACCTTCTCAATCTCTCCACTCATGAATTATTGACCCAAGACATCGGAAGTCGTAAGTTTGGGAAATTTCTTTGTCAGCAATTTGTATCTTTCCTCTTTTTCTTCTCTCGATTCTTTCTTCATTTTTTTTTTCTGTGTTTGCTGGATCTTCTGCTCTTGAATATCAGTTGCTGAAATTGGTGATTCTAATTTTAGGTTCAGTTTCTATTGTGCATCTCTTGTTTGTCTTTTTGTTTGCATCACCGCTCCTTTCTCATGTCCTTGAGCAAGGTCCCCATTTTATAAAGATCAAATGTAAGGTTGGCCAAGTTCATGTCAAACTAGATCTTTGATTCCCACCGCTTATGGACCTTAGATCGAAGCTGGGTACTCAGTTTTGCCTTTCCACAATTTGATGTCCTTATGTTTATCTTTTCAATCTATTAAAGAATCCTGTGAAAGTTATCATAAGCAGTGCTTTGGATCCTCTGTGGATAAATACTAGGCCCTATGGTTTCAATTTGGATGATTTTCTACAGGGGTTAAAACTTGGGACCTTTACTTTCCTTGATTTCTAGCATTATATCTTACAAAACTTGACAGATGGCATGTGTTATGTTTTATCTGGATTTATGTATGTTTTTGGGTACCTTTATTGTGGTGAATCATTTAAGGTGTTTCCTGTAGACAGAGAAATGTGGTTCAGGGTTAGTAGCCGATGAAGATATAAAGCACGGAGAGTTTGTAATAGAGTATGTTGGGGAAGGTAACTATCTTCAATTTGAATATTAAGCGTGTGCTTTCTTTATATATTTGTAAATATTAAGTATGTAACTGTTGACGATGTTTTGTTTTCTTATTTGAAATCAGTTATTGATGATAAAACTTGTGAAGAAAGGCTTTGGAAAATGAAACACAGGGGGGAAACAAATTTCTACTTATGTGAGATTAATCGTGATATGGTGATTGATGCAACATACAAGGGAAATAAGTCTAGATTCATAAATCACAGTTGTCAACCCAATACGGAGATGCAAAAATGGTTCTCTACTTGCCCTTTTTTGATGGTTTGTTATTCATCGAGATGACAATGCCTGCCTTATATGCGTTTATTTGTTTCTAGGAGAATTGATGGTGAAACCAGAATCGGCATATTTGCAACCCGTGATATAAAGAGGGGCGAGGACCTGACTTATGATTATCAGTATGCTCTTGATTGCTTTATTGGGTTTATCTTTACCCTCTTTTTTGTCTTTTCTTGTAGCTTTTATGCTGTAGTGCATTAGTCAAAGACTCATCATCATCATCATCTAAGCCTTGTCGTAAGTAATTGGGGTCGGCTACTTGAATCGTGTTCCGCCATTCCACTCTATTAAGGGTTATAACTTCAATTTGACCATAGGTCATCAGGTCTTTTCTTACTACCTCCACCCATATCCTTTTGGGTTTTCCCCTTGCCCATTTAGAGCCTTTAACTTGTACCAACTCACTCCTAACTGGTGCTGTTTCTCTGTTGCACATGACCAAACCATCTAGTCTACTTCCCCTCATCTTATTACTTATTGGTGCTACTCCTAAGTTCCTTCCAATTCATTCATTTCTAATTCTATCCTTCAATATCCATCACCACATCCTCATTTCGCCTACAATCATCCTATGAACATGCCACTCATCCATCTCAACATCCTCATTTCAGCTACACTCATCCTATGAACATGTTGTTCCTCGACTGCCCAACATTCTGTCCTGTAAAGCATGGCTGGTCTTTTAGTTACCTATAAAATTTCCCTTTCTGTTTAAGATTATTCAAGGCTCATGTTCCATATATTTACCTTTTCAACTATTCGTCACTTTGAGGAAACCTGCAGGTTTGTTCAGTTTGGAGCAGATCAAGATTGCTATTGTGGTGCTCTGGGCTGCAGGCAAAAGCTGGGGACTAAACCTAGCAAGCTGAAGACATCATCTTCAGATTCTTCACTGAAATCAGATGCTTCGGAGGTGGTGGCCTCATATTCGACCGTTAAAACACTTCTATTTGGAAAATAATATATACATGACTGACTGCTCAATACGGTTAAGATAGACTATTATTTCTCATTGCACATAGTTTTTTCATCAACTGTTTGCATATCTTGTTGGACTTAAGACTGCTCAATACGATTAAGTGGCTGTTACTTCTCAAAAAAAAACTTGTTGGGCTTAGACTATGAAATTGGCAATGCTTAATAGATTGGGATATGTTTTAATTAAGATATCATGTAATTATTCTTTCTCAAAATCATGAACAATGATATTTTATATTCAATATGGTGTTCATAATGGTTTTGACTAAAAATTCACGTGGTGATCCCAGCTATACTGAAATTTAATCTTCTTGCACTCCTTTCCTTGTCTTGGACTACCACGAAGATCCAAAAAGAGTCTGCAAATAATCCTGTCTGGCCAATTCCCACTCTCAATGACTCCAACGTACTTTTTAAAAATAACTCTGTGGTTCTGTCAATGATAGTGTTTGTCGCTTTGGACATCTAACAGTGTACCAAGGATTCTCGAAGTTCCTTTATTATCAACTTTCATTATGTCTTTTTAGCAGAGTATGACTAGTAGTAATGTGTTTGAAGGGATCATTACCTGCTAAATCACAGAAAAAATTGATTGTTGATAATTTGGGCATATAGTTGCACGAAGTGTGAAGCCAAGTGGCAACAAATTTGGGTGCGGGAGCAGGAGTGTCTTTGAAATATGAGCAAGTATAAATGGCTAGGAAGCTGGGAGCGGGAGCGTGATTCCAAAGCACAATTCGAAGCAGGAGCAACACCTAATTAGAAGGATTGTGCAATTAAGTTTGGGTGGTTCGGATGCCGTGTATGTTTCCAATGTTGACTTGTTGCCGGTGCCATGTGCAAGACATGTTACCACTCTTTTTGCTCAGCGATACTTAGTAACAATGAGCAATCACATGAAGAAAAAAAGGGTCCATAAATAAATGTGGTTGGTCCGAATAGGTGATGGGACCAATGGGTGTGAGTATAATGCACTTTCTTACTTAGTCAACTCCCATGTCACCTTTCACTTTGCATGTAGGTCCCTTTTTCCCTGTTTCCTCACTTGTGGGAAGGATTTGCAGATTGCTAACGTTAGACGGCATTTAGCTGTAACAAAATTTAAATACTCATCTGCTACAAATATAGAGACATGTAACATTATCGTGATAAGGGAGAGCGCAGGTCATAACCTTCTCAAACACTTGGAGAAAATATGTTCAACCTTTGAACAGACAAGAATAGATGCATATCCATCCCTTCTCAATAAAAAAAAAAATTTATCCTTGTCCGTTCCCAAACTTTTTAGTTTGGTAATCTGTGTTCAAGATTCAAGATTATTGTTTCATCTACTTGAAAGAAATCAGAAAGAAATGTGTTAGATATCTGAGGCAAAAAATGTAAATGTTGATGTAGTGTCGTCTTTGCTCAGATTGTAATGCATGGGTTGTATTATTTTCTGCTTACTTTAGCAGCTTATTAATAGAAATCATTTGTTATCCTTCAAAAAAATAATAATCTTATTATAACTAAAATCATGAGAACTGATAAACTATATTCATTAGAGCTTTGAGCATTCAACTATGACCTCCAATGAGGTCTAAGTGTTTTCATCATGTGGGACAAAAATATCTGTAAACGAACACTAGTCTGTAGAGTTACAATAGTCAAGGAGAAGGTTCTACAAGTTACAATTACTCCATGTGTGAGATTTATATCTCTGGAAATTAATGGTTTATTGCCTACATAACAATTGAGGTGCTGAAAATGAAGGGACGGAATGAAGTCAATTAATTTAGCCTGTGGGGTCGGGATGCATCGTTGGTCTCTCAAACATATGCCTACTAGATTTAACATTTACACGCTGCTGGCATACATAATGTCATAAGTAAAAGCAATGTTGTATCCTACCTCATCTAAAGGCTACACACCACAGAGATGTAATGTCATTCCTACGGGCTTTAATAAATTTTGTAATTTTTCAAAAAAAAAAAAGAAGTCATTCCAACAGATATTTGAAGGTTATGTTTTTTATCCCCTAGTCATGATCAATCATTATTAGTTAGCTCAGTTTCTTTCTCCATCATATCTCTGTATCATAATGCTGTAGAAGATGTATATCTTGTCATCAGCGTTGTTAAGTTACATTAAGATTGATGTCATGTGATGTTTCTATTCCTAGATTATTTGATAAAACAACATTGTGCAATATTTTTACATGCAAAGTTGAAGGGAATTTTTGTGTCCTTATTAAGCATAGATGTGGTAACAGGATCTTAAAAATTAGAGTTCAGTTGCTTTTTTAGTCTTGAGCTTACATTATTACAACTGCTTTATTATTATTGTTATTATTATTATTTTACTTGTATCAACTTTTTTATAATTAATATATCAAGTTTATTGTAAAGTTAATCTAACCAAATGAAATTGTTGTTGGGAATAGGGTTTCTCAAATGGACAGTTGTGTAAAGGTACAGAATTTTGTCTCTTATTTCCATGGCTTTATTTTATACATCGAGTTTCTTTTTGTTCACTACCCATTTAAACTACACATTGCTTCTTCTCTGCTGCTTAGAAAATTTGCCAAGTAAGCCATCATATCAAGGGAAGGCATGTTTTCGGAATTGTATTGGTGAACTTGTTCGAATATGGTGCCCCCATGAACAGAGGTATATCTGAAATCTCTTCACTTCTCCCCATTCCTGTATGATATCATTGTGCATTAAAATTGGTCTTGGTATTACTGGGAGGAGGTTCTAGAGTAATAATTGTGGAAAGTTCTGCCTGATTAGCATAGAACCATCTATTTCACGGAGAAGATCCATTGTAGTAATGTGTGAAAAATTCTCCATGGTTAAATTTACATAAAATGCATTTGTGTAGCATACCACTGCTTACTTGACCTGTTGTTTGCTAGAAGCACTTTATATGGAAACACATGCCAACTTGGCACTTGTGTAGGACATCCAAGCCATGTATCAAGTGGACCCCTGCATGCAGATGATTTGGACGAAGGCTCAGGTCAATCGATTTTCAGGTAGGCTACACATGAATGGCAAATTGATGGTCCAATATCTTTTTATTTTTTAAACTGTCAGTTGTTTCCATACATGTGTAGCCTACTTGATAGTTGCCCAGCTTGAACTTTTGGCCATATCATCTGCACAGTGTATCCACATGATACATGGCTTGGGTGTCCAATATGTGCCAGGTTGCATGTTGATGAATCCAAGCCTTCCATCATAAGTGTGTACTGTCAGAGGTCCGAACTAGGTCCCTATGATCCCATGTGTGATCATAAGGCCAGGGGGCCTCAAGTTTGCTGATAAAATTACTACATTTCTGCTATATATGGGAATCAGATGCATAAAAAGTCCATTGCATGATTTAGTTGTTATTCTAGTCATAGTTTTGAGTGTTCTAGTTATTTAATTTCCATTCCAGTCATCTCTCTCTAGAAGATAAGGCCATGTTTGCTAGCTTTAGATACTAATAGGAGTCTAGAGATTGAGTGTGATCTGTAAAACAGATAGAGTTGGAAATGGAACTCCTTTTGGTGTCTTGTATGCATATTTATATATCTTTCTAGCAAAACAGTAGTAATTTTGAGCATGGTATTAAAAATGGTTATGTTACTGTTATAAAGGCTGTTACGTCAAGGAAACAGTCACCCTTGTTACGCGATACGGGGGTGAATCGGTCCGTTATGAAAAAGGGCTGATACGACCATAAAAGGCCCAGTTAAAAAAAAAAATATTTTCCTTCTCTTTCCACTTCTTTATTCATGTCAAACATGAAGTTTTAGATTAGATGTAGGATTACTTTAAGGATGTAAGAAACTAATAGGAGTAAAAAAAAAAAAACTAGATGTAGGATTACATTAAGGATCAAAACACAAAATTGAATGGGATTCGATGAATTGAAGTTGTGTGGACCATGTTGGGAAACATCAAAAGCGGTAACTATCATGTTTTTCCATTTTTCCATCTTTCTTTTGTACTTACATGTAACAGGCCCTAATGCAGCAAATGTGTATTAGAGCCTAAATAGTGATTAGTTACTTATAATTGTGTCATCAACTTATTATTTTACTTTTGTGTAGACTTATAATCTTAACTATAAGCAGGGTATTCCGTAATGGTAATGGTGGCCGTAACTGCTACCACCGTTACCATGACAATATGGGCCATAAGGGCCATTACTATCTTCTATTATTATTATTTTTTAAAAATCGAAAAAAACCTGTATCGGCCCCGTAATAGACCGTTACGGCTGTTATGGGGCCATTACAGGTCATTTTCTCCGTATGGCTGTTACGTCCCTGCCCCATCACCTGTTACATGACAGCCATTAAGGCACACCTTGGCTAATAGTGATTTCGCCACTAGGTTAAGGTTGTAATTTTTGGTTTTCTTTTGTTTCGCTTTGTATGTTGCATCATCTTAACGCTCTTTTTAATGAAAGTATTGTTAACTTTAAAAAATAATCTTAATTATATATTGATACTAGATATTTAGAAACCTTAATATGGGAGTTTTACTGTTTTAGAGTCTGCCTCAGGTTAATAGTATCAGGCAGCCTGAGGCAGCATTCTTACTAAATGGCCTGTTAAACAATCAAATACATGTTTAAAACTAGAAAAGAATACATATTTTGTATCCTCATTTTTTTCTTCCTGAAAGGTAATGGGAAATTCTATTAAAAAAAGAAAGGAGATGATTTACAACAAAGACTCCCACTAGATGGGGATGAAGGCTGAATTTTTCCATTCCTTAAAAAAAAATGTTACAGGGCCGTAATAGCCATTATGAGGGCTGTAATGGTTGTCATGGCCCATATTATAACGTTCACACAATTAGCCATTACCATTACCAAATACCTTGGTTCTGAGGTGTTTGTTTGTTTGTTTTGTTTTTTTTTGTTTTTTTTTTTTTTGATTACCAGTTTTGCCTAGTAGGTATCTCCACTGCCAGTGTTGTTTCCTCCTAGGGAAGGCATAGTGTTGTTTGCTCCTAGCGAAGACGTCTGTATGGACTTCATTCATGGGCTACCTAAGACCCAACATGGATATGACTTGATCTGATCTACGTTGTAGTTGATGGGTTTTCCAAGATGGCCATTTAATCGCTTGCTAGATGTCAGAAGCTATCCATATCCACAATGTCTTCTTTGAGGAAGTGGTTTGATTGCATGCGACTTCAAAGACTACAGTGTTTGGCCGAAGCATCAAGTTTATGAGTTATTTCGGTTAAACTCTATGGGCAAAAAAGGGAACTAAACTGGAGTTCTCGAGCGTCCATCTTTTACAGACGATGGCTAATAATATCCTAGTCAATCTTCTATGTTGTTCAGTTGACAATCATATCTGAAGTTGGGACAACCTTTGGCGTAAGGCCAAGTTTGCTTCCAACAATTATTTGAATTGTACGGGAACCATCACCTTAGAGATAGCAGGCGATAAGCCTAAGCAGCCTATTAATTTAGTGCCATTATCCCTTGCAACCAGACTAAGCCAGGACAGTGAAATATTTTCATAGTACATAAAGGAGATTCACAAAGAAGTGAGGCGAAAGAGGTCTACATGATCCATTTAGACATTTGACAAAGAATGCAATTTAAAGGGGATGAGGTCATGGTTTGCTTCTAACCAGAACAGTTTCCTCATTCCTTGATGCAGGGGCATGCGATGATCTAACCCTAGATGCATGTATATCAAGTTGGAAGATATTCAAATAATAAAATTACGAAACTAACTACTTCCAATCAGAGGAAACTAACAAATCTCAACACGAAGATGAAATCCGTCCGTCCGGATCATGCCCCTTTGCATAAAACCATGTAAAATCGTAAAATAGGGAAGATCTAGGGATATGAGGATATCCCAGGTCTAGCATAGACCAGTCCACAGTCAAGTCTGGATCCGGTTATCGTGGCTAGGCATCCCTCTTTTCGATCGTACCAAAAGGGGGGGGGGGGTTTCAGAAAAGGACGAGGGATGTCGAAAAATAATGGGTTATCATGAAGTATGAATTAGGAATCAAAAGAAGCTTACCCTTCCTCGCACCTTGAAGAAAGAGAGGAGAAAATGGAAACTCCGGGGTGGAATCCTCAACACCCGAGGGCCAATCCTGAAACCCTAATCTCTTAACAAAGAGGAAGAAACTCACGAATTTTCTATTCATTCAATAATTTCGAAATAGGGTTCTCATAGTATATATAAGTTACGAAAATAAAAAAAAGTGCACTAAAGTGCCTGAAAACCAAAGAAATAACATAAAAACGCCTAAAGTAAATAACGACACTAAAGCGCCTAGAAACAAGGAAATAAATAGAAAAGCGCCTAAATGTAAATCTGCTCCATGGTCCAGCGGTCATGATGCTCCTGCCCGATCCTGCATCTTGCGTACTCGTAACGCGTCAGAAAATGGGCCCAATGGGCCCGGCGTCCATCCACATCAACTCGTCTGCTCCAACACTCGATCTGCTGACGTCGCCTCCTCTGGTACACTCTAAAGGGTGCACCACTGATGTCCGCATCATTCCTTCATGGCCCTACAACAAGCTGCACTTGCATAAAGTGGGTCCCTATCATGTCCAGAAAGGTTAGGCAATAATGCATATTTGATATACTTTCCACTTGAGCTAAAGCTTAGCCCCGTTCAAATATGGAATACTTTTCTGCCTGCATTGGACACTATGTAGATGAGACTGGAAGAATGTTGTATACTGATACCTAGGTTCTACACAACTTGAAAAAGCCATTGGGCATGCTTAATGATTAGATAGTTTCTACATCTGAAGCGAGTACCAGGAGCTTCGAATGTCAGAAGAAGAGGATAATGGTTGCTTATTAAAGCTTCCCAATGAAGAAGATATCTGCATTGCAACTTTTGGTATAGATGATGAACAAAAATAGAGGTACTGGTCCAGACAGCTTCCTTTGAGGTTTCTTCTTTTCTCATTGGCATACTATTTGACAGGATGTTTGTGGCTTCATTTAGGAATTCTTAGCGGAGCTATGCTTTATCATAATATTACTACAATGATTTCTTTGATTCCTAAGTTCGGTTATCCTGTTGAGTTTTAAGATTTCTGCCCCATTAGCTTGTGCAACTATGCTTCTAAAATTGTGTACATGGTGATAGTAAACCCTGTGATTGATCCAAGCTCATCTTGGAAGAGCAAGGAGCTTTCATAGAAGGGAGGAATACAGTTGAAAACATAGCTCTGGCCCAGGAAATGGTCCATGATTGTACAGAAAGGTGAGAGGGGAGCATGGGATGCTAGAGCTCAATATGGCAGAGGTGTACAACCGATTGGACTAGATTTTCATTCTCAAAATGCTTTGCAAGTTGGTTTTCATGAGTCCTAGACTCGAATGATTTATGAAAATGTACACCTGAATGGATTAGATTTTCATTCTCAAAGTGCTTTGCAATTTGGTTTTCTTGAGTCCTAGACTTGAATGATCTATGAAAATGCCAAATGTTGGTTCTCTGTAGCAGTTAATGGGGATCTGTGGATTCTTCAGTCTTCAAGGGGTCTAAGGCAAGGATCCTTTATCTTCTTATATTTTTGTTCTTGCTAAGGAAGTTTTAAGATGAGGCTTACAGAAAATATTTTCTGATGGCTCTGTAGAATATTTTCATGGATGGGCAGGTAGCATTACTTGTTATCATTTATTGTATGGAGATGGCAGTCTTTGTTCTTATAGGTGTTTGGAAGGCCTTTTGGAATTTTTGTGGCATTACAAGAGATGCCAGGTACAGCCAATAAATAAGGACGAATGGCGACTTCTAGAAGCAATATCATTCGTAGATGCGCATGATATTTTTTTTTAGAAATCTCTGCCGATAACTTATCTTGGAGCTCCTTTCTTTTGATGTTGGGTCACAAAAACTCTTTTTAAAGGGTTAATTGGTAAAATCAGTAAAAAGGTATCAGGCTGGAGGGTGAAACTGTTATCCGTAGGTGGGAAACTGGTCCTTATAAAGCATCTTTTGTCCACTATGCTGATGTAGAATATTTTCATGGTGGGGCTGATGGCAATTCGTATTTCTCATTTATGGAGACAACTATTTTTGTTCTTAACAGGTGACAAAAGGTCTTATTGAATTTTTGCAGCAGTATAGGAGATTCTCAAAGTCAGCTAATAAATAGGTATAGAAATTTTTTCAACGTCTCTTAGAGAATGCCGACTTCCAGAAGCAATATCATTCTGAGATGTTTCCCCCCTCCCCCCCAGAAATCTCTGCCGATAATGCATCTTGGAGCCTTCTCTTTTAAGGTTGGGTAACAACTTCTTTTGAGGTTGATAAAATCAGTCAAAAGGTATCAGACTGGAAGGCAAAGCTGTTATCTGCGGGTGGGAAACTGGTCCTTATACATCATTTTTTGTCCAGTATGCCAATGCATATCCTATGAGTTATGCACGCTCCCAAGTCTGTTATGATTAGGGTGGGAAACTTATTTGCTGATTTTATATGGGTTTATTCAAATAACGAAAAAAAATGTCATTGGATTTATTTGAATCGAATTTGTGTTCCATTGCAAGAAGGCGGCCTTGGGTACTAGGAGACTTGAAGTTGTTCAAAGAAGTTTATTTCTGAGTCTTGTTTGGAGATAACCTTTGATGAATTGCATGTTGCGAATTTCTCAGGATGATAACAGATTGGTCAGGTGGAAACAAGAGGCAGCTGGGTGTTTTGTGTGCACGTTGCACAATTTGTGGAATTCTCTTAATTTTTAGGTGCTTTGAGGTGGTTTTTGGGCTTAAAGTGAACATACTAAAGAGCGAAATATAGGAATTTGTGCTATGGAGGAGGAGGTGGCCAAGTTTGCGTGGGTGTTTGGATGTTAGGCGGGGGAGTTACCATCATCCCATATTGGGCTTCCCCTTTGTATTGGTAAGCCGTGTAACATCTACAAGATAAGCTTATTGAGAGAATGGAAAGAAGCTGTTGGGTTGGAAAAGTAGGCACCTCACATTAGGGGATAGATTGACGCTCATCAAAGCTTTTATGTCTAATCTTCCCCTTTGTTTTGTTCCTTTTTTCCGGTGTTTGAGAGGATTCTTGGACAAGCTTGAGAAGGTTAGACCTTAGAGGGATTTTATATGGCCATGTGCAGAAGATAGGAAGAAATTCCATTTGCTTTGGTGGGATGAGGTTTGCTAGCCATTTTGGGTAGGTGGGGTAGGTATAAGAAAGAAGATGTGAATTCTGCTCTCCTTGGCAAGTGGCGGTGGTGCTTTGACATGGAGGAAGAGAACTCTCACGCCTCATATTCGGTTTCTGGCGCTCATTCGCCGTAACCCGAATCCGGAGGTGACAACTTCCGTGGTACCCCGATTTCGGCTCCTAACTCCTATACGTCAAGTTTCGAAATCGCGATCTCACATAGAGGATTTAAGTAAAACTATAAAACTAAGCATAACCCAAAGAATTCCATAAGTAACACACATCTTCACTAAACAAAGGTTCAAGATATAAAGCTAATAAAGCAAATACATGATATAATAAAAATCCAAAGAGCAGGCGTCCGCTCTAGCCTCAATACTACTGATACGCCCCGACTTAACAATGAAAGATGGACGGTCGGATTGGCGATTAGACGGCTTAGATCGTGATCGGGGTCCTCCATGCTCCTCTCTACTCTGAATCTCCTCTAATCTCTCTTCTTCTCTCTTCCACTAAATCTCTCTCTAATCCCACCTTCTCTCCTAATCATTTCTTTTCTTTTCTTTATTTCTTTCCTCTCTCTCTCTCTCTCTCTATATATATATATATATATAATATATATATATATCTCTTCTTTTTCTTAAATTTAGGAATGAGAATGGGATGAGCTTCATTTGTATAGGGATTTTGGGTAGAGAGGGAAATAAAAAGGAAGATGGGTAGAAATGAGAGGAAAAAATGGAAGGAATGATGAATTTTGATAGGGTAGGGGTGTAGTCTTTGACTTTGGGGAAAGAGAGAGATGGTGATGGTTTGATTGATGGGTTGAATTACGTCGGGATTTGTGCAAGTGGGGGATGCGCCATGCGTGCATTGCCCGGCTAGCCTCAGAATGCACCAATGAATGTAACTTCCAAATCGGGTATCGCAATGGGGCGTGTCGTGTGGCGTTGGAATCACAGCACCTACGCGGTTGCCAGGGTATAGGTCTTGGGTTGTTGCGGTACTAAAACATGGTCACGATCAAAGCTCGCCGATCTAGTCCGTCTGGGGCATGCCGACATTGAAAACTAAGCGTACAGAAGATTAATCTGGATACGGGTCTTACAACTCTCCCCTCCTAACAGAAAATTGTCCTCAAAATTCGCACAACCAACCCAAACCTTAGGTAGGCATTCTCGTCAGGGTGCTATGTCAAAAGTTTCTAAGTTCTCAAACGAGAACGCTAATTTAGACTGAATTCATAAACCAGGAAGTCCAGAGGTATTCTCTAGGTTGTCCCAGATTAGGGATTCTAGTGTTTCTAAGTTTGCAATCGTCACACAGTGAAAGAATAGTAGAAATGTGGAGTCGTCTGCAGGTATTCCCAAATTATGCTCTAATACCAACTTCTGTCACGCCTCAAATTCGGTTTTTGGCGCCCATTTACTGTAACTCGAATCCGGAGGCGACAACCTCATCGGGATCCTGATTTCGGAACTTGCACAAATCCCGAGGTAGTTCAACCCATCAATCAACCCATTAATCCATCAATACATCCCATCCCCATTAATCGATCACCTTCTCTCTCTCTCTCTCTCTCTCTTCCCCCAATGTCAAAGACTACACCCCTACCCTGCCAAAACTCATCCTTCTTTCCCCATTTCTACCCATCTTCCTTTATATTTTCCTCTACCCAAAATCCCCAACAACAAAACCCCCATACGTATGGTGCACCTCCCATTCCCATTCTTAGATTTGAGAAAAAGAAAAGAGAAAAATAGAGAGAGAAGGTGGGATTAGAGAGAGATTAAGAGGAAGAGAGAAAATAAAGGAGAGATTAGGAGTAGAGAGGAGCTTAGAGGACCTTGATAATGATCAGAGCCGTCTGATTGTCAGTCTGACCCAATCCGACCGTCGATCTTGGGGTGTGTCAGTAGTATTGAGACTGGTATGGACACCTACTCTTTGGATTTTTGTTATAATAATATTTGCTTTATTAACGTTGTACCTTGAACCTTCGTTTAGTGGAGATGTGCGTTGCTTGTAGAGTTCTTCGGCTTATGCTTAGTTTTATAGTTTTCCCTAAATCCTCTTTGGGATTGCGATTTTGGAACTTGGCGTATGAGTGTTAGGAGCCGAAATTGGGGTACCACGAAGGTCGTCGCCTTCGGATTCAAGTTATGACAAATGAGCGTTAGAAACCGAATTTGGGGCTTGACAAAAGTTGGTGTTAGAGCGCTTACGTGCTAGCCAAGGTAAAGGTCTCAAGTCGTTGCGGTACTAAAACAGGGTCACGATCAAACCTCATAGATCTGGTCCGTCCGGGGCATGCCGGCGCCGGTAACTAAGTGTTGGTATAAGGCATTAGTTGCTTGGAAGGCAATATAAAAAATGAGGCCCTCCTTTATTGAGGGGATTGGTTTCTTTATGGAAGATGGAGAGTATAAGTTTCTGTGAGGATGTCTGGATTGACGAGAGGGCGCTCAAAGATGCTTTCCTGAGATTAGCTAGGCTTGCCATGGATGTGCACATTCCAATAGCCCGATGCTTTTCTTCTTCGGATGGTTCAACATTTTGGACTCCTCTATGTCACAGGAATCTATCAGATGAGGAAGCTGGCGATTTCTTGCAGTTGTTGAGCATCTTCAGTATGTCCATCTGTTGGAGCTCGAGAATAATTGCTTGTTATGGAAGAAGGAAAGCTCGGGCCATTCTCTGTCAAATCTTTCTTCAATACGTTGTGCGGTTTGCATCATGGAAGGGAAGAGTGGGGATGCTCGTCGTTTGTTTGGAAATGTGGGGCTCCCCCAAAGACGACGACTTTGGCTTGGTTGGTTGGGAGGAACAAAGTGTTCACTATAGATGATTTTCAAAAGAGGAAAATGATCCTCCTCAATATCTGTGTCATGTACATTAGGAATGCAGAGTTGGATTGACCATTTATTTTTTCTTTCCCCCATTTCTAGAGAGGTGTGGGATGGGTTCTTTGTCATATTCAGAGTCTCGAGCATTTTGGAAAGCAAGGTGTTTTGGGATCTTTCATTGTTAGGTGGGCCTGTGGGCAATATGGGAGGAGGAAAAATAGATGCTCCTGAAACTGTAGTAGGTTGGTCGCAAAGGAGGTTAGGAGGGCCAAGGTAGATGTCATCGGTTGGGCATCATGTATTGAGTCCTTTTATAATTGTAACCCTTCCCTTATGTATGGGCATCTTTTTTGTAAGTTCTCTCTCTTTACAATAAAATCTCTCATTACCTTTAAACACAAATCTCTTAGTTTTAGATTGTCTCAAATTGTCCAAGTAATTGGACTAGGAATCGTCCCGAAGTAATTGTTTCTCTGCCTAGAAAGTTTGGTTGGGAGGTATTCCTGTAGTTGCATGAAGCGTGACGCGAAGTGGCAACAGATTTGGGTGTGTGAGATGGTAAGCTTTTGTTTGAAAATGTTAGCAAGTATAAATTGCTAGGAAGTGGGAGTGGGTGTGTGATTCTAAAACGTGATCTGAAGCGGGAGTGGCACCTGGTTAGAATGATGTGTAGCCAAGGGTATTCTAGTGGAAACTGCAGTTCAACAAAAAAGGCATTCTTTGGTCTCAAATGTTTATGTTGCAACTTCAGTTTTGGTATTCAAAAGCTTCTAGAAAGAATCAATTACAATAGCTCATAGATGTTTGCTTCCTTCATTCATTCCATGGGAAATTTGGAGAGCTAGAAATCTAGACGGTTTGACGGAAAATCATGGTTCATTCGAAATATTATTCAAAATATTTCCTTGTAGCTTGATCATGTTTTAGAGGGAAAATCCTTTGTTAGGGATTTTTCCTTTGTTAAGGATCGTTCATTTTTTTAGAAACATTCTTCGGAATCATCCAAGATTGGCTTTGGCAACTGGAAATCAAAAGGATTGTTATGGTCAATTGGCTTAGGCCCCCTTTTGGAGAATTTGAGATGAATGTGGATGTTGCTTCTCGAGAAATCCTGGTCCAGCTAGTGAAGGGGGTTTTGTTATGATTGGAACGAAAAGTTTGTTTGCTTTTCCCCATTTTTACGGGAATGAATCTAATACAGTAGTGGAGTTTGACACTTTAATTTATGTAATTTGTTACTGTCGCATGTTCAATATTTGCTGCATGGTTGTTGAAAGTGATTACAAGTTGAGCATGCAGATGATGAAGTCAGGATCTCGTCGGCTTTGGGAGGTTTTGCATTGGTGGTTAGGGTTGAAGAAGTATTAGTGTATCATTCCAATTTCTTTCAATCATGTTTTTGGAGAAGGTAACAAAGTAGTAGAGTTTCTCTGGGATTCGGCATGCCTTTTCTATATTTGGTGCTGATGTTTCAAGTATATTTCAGGGTAAGGGTTCTGTTGTTTCTTTGATAGTTTTTTATGCGGACATAAGACCACGAGCCTTTTCCCGAGTGCACCAGCGTAGGAGACACGTCGCACCCATGTCACTGTGGTTCGACGACATTTGAGGAGCAGAGGAGCAGAGGACTAGTAGACAGAGCCAAATTTCTGGATTTTTGGGCTCTATCGAACGGTTCGATAGCACTGTCGGACGGTTCGACAGAACACATGTCGGACCGTTTGATAGTCTAGTCGGACTGTCTGATCCGACGGGCGAACTTATTTGTTTAGGCATTTTTTTATTTGTTTTTTGTTTTCTTAGGCATTTTAGTGCACTTTTCTATTTCGTGGCTTACATATACATCATGAGAAACCCTATTTCATTAATGAAAATTTATGAATTTTGAGAGACCCTCTAGCTTGAGATGAGTTTGATCCTTCAGTGATCGGAGCCCCTTTTGGTGCGATGTCGATTATCTCCTGCCTATCTCTTTTCTCTTATTCTTCTCTTCAAATACATGTAAGTTGATTGTGTTTTCCTTTCGATTAAATTATCTTTTGGGTTTTCTTTGAATCCAAGTCAAAAACCCTCAAACCTTTGAACCATTTCCATTCGGAATAGGCCCACAACCCTTTTTTTCTAACTTTTCCCTAAAATCCTAACCTTTTCCTATCCGTTTTCATCAAACCTAACCTAATCTTAAGTCGATTCTCAAATCCGATCACCCCCTTTCATCTAAATCCGAATTTCCCCTTTTATACCCCTAATTCCCTAAATCCCCAATTCGCGAATTATCCAAACCCTGATCCTAACCTAATAGCCATCAATCCCTAACCTCAACGCTATCTTAGGAATCCCTAAAGTCCCGATCCTTGAATTTTAGGATTAACCCTATGCTTGGACATGGAAGTTCTACCTTCCATAGGTCTCGACCTTTGAGATTTCTTAGTTCCTTTACTATTTGCTTGTAGTTTATGGTTGTTGTTCATGATTAATTGCTTCTTTGAATTTTCAAGTGTGCGAATTGAGTAGATTTAATTTAATTATTCATTGTTGAATCATTCTTCTTTAGTTTCATTCCGCATCATATAGATAGGCCCATTGTCCTGCGCCAAATTTTGGTACCAGAGCTTAGGCTTAAAGCTTAAGGTCTCTAGAGCATCTCATTTGTCACATCTAGGGTTGGTTAGTGCATGCATCATATAGCTTAGGGTTTCATATTGTGGCGTCCAGGGTAGAAACTTTTCTTTTGGTCATAACATAGAGTTGTAGGGTCTTAAATTTCAGTTCAGAGTCGTCTTTTGTTTACGCTCACACGTTGTGGTCGTGGTTTTGGATTACACATCACTACCATGAGTCAAGATCGGATTTTGACACTCTGAACACCATACTCTAGCGTCTGGAAGCCCTCGAGACCCAGAATAGAGTCACTCTCACTTGCGTTGCGCAATTAAAGGCGTCCAATTAGGCTAACCCTGACCTTGGAGAAGATGATCAATCCGAAGTGGGAGGTGCGGGAGATAATGCTGCAAGAGGTCACAGAGTAGACATTGGAAGAGGTTGTGGCCGAGGTTTGGGCCATCTTGGAGTGTGTACACAGCCACCCAAAGAGAGTTTGATGATAGGTACGACCCCGATGATCGTTTCTTGAAGAGTGTCAAAGTTGAGGCTTCGACTTTTGATGGTCGTCTGGATCCAAAGGCCTTTCTTGATTGGTTAGCAGAGATGGACCACTATTTTGAGTGGTATGCCATGTCTGAGGACTGTCGTGTGAGGTTTTGCCAAGATGAAGTTGGTGGGCCAGGCTAAATTATTTTGGACCAGCCTTGAGCGCAAATTGGAAATGACGGATGAAGTTTTGATTGCGCGTTGGAGTGAGATGAAGGAAGCATTGAGAGGGGAAATACCTTCTCCTCTTGTATTGATAGAGGTTGATGGATCAGTGGCAGTCCCTTCGCTAAGGATCCATGCTAGTGACGGACTACATCTCAAAATTCGAGGAATACATGATGAGATGTAATGTCGATGAGGACCCTATAGTTACCCTTTCTAGATTCAAGATGTGCCTCGGATCTGATATACAGCGAGAGTTATGCAGTCACGAGGCTCGCACCTTGGAGCATGCCTACTAATTGGTGCAAGAGCTAGTGTAGTACCTGAAACCGTAGATGAGTCCATCTTCTATAAATAAGATGGTTTGAACCCCGAGAGTCCAACGCTAGGGCAGCCCCTCCTGGAGTTAGGCCTATATTTGGGGCTTAAACAAAACCCACCACTAGCACTCCAACTAATCAAAGAGATCTTAAAGGAAAAAGAGTTGCTGGTGTGGGCCTACAAGCAGGGGAGACCACGTAGTGTTTCAACTGCCGTGGCTTTGGCCATTTTGCGTTTGATTGTTCCTCTAAACCGCAAAACAAGGCTCTCGTGATAGGTGAGCAAGAGGAAGACGAAGAAGATCAAGGTGATGGCGAAGAAGTAGAATATCACCTCCAGATAAGTGCTAGTGATGATGATGAGGAGACCATACCACTTGCAGTAGTGCGTTGTGCCTTGGCCCAGGCTAAAGGTACAGGTGATTGGCACAAAAGTACCATTTTCTATAAATACGCCAAATGTGGAGAAAAGAATTGCAAGGTGATTGTGGACAATGGTAGTTGCACGAATGTGGTTTCCTCTAGCACTGTCACTCGTTTGGGCCTAACGCCCACACCTCACCCTCAACCCTACCGTGTGTTGTGGGTTGACGCGTCCTCTATGCCAGTGACACATCACCGTCTGATTCCTATCCAATTCGCTACATATATGGACTTGCTGTGGTGTGATGTTCTGCCCATGGATGTAGGCCACATCATCTTAGGTAGACGTTGGCTGTTTGACCATGATGTGACTATCCACAGTCGTTCAAATGTGTGTACTTTCATGCACGAGGGAAAGAAGATCAAGTTGAATCCTCTTCCACCCAAGAATCCATCAGGTGTAAAGAAAGAGGATGCGAGAAAAGGTGAGTAGAAGGTGGTGAAGAAAGCGCAATCCAAGTCTCTCCACATATTGAATGCGAAGGAGTTTGAGAGAGAGACCACAGAGGATGCGATGGTGTATGCCATTGTGGCTAAGGAGGCTACACCTGAAGTTTTAGTAGACGTCGCATCGGAGGTGAGTTCCATTCTTGAAGAGAGTACTGTTATGTCTTTCTAGCGGACTTACCAGATGAACTACCACCAATGAGGGACGTCCAGCACGCCATTGATCTTGTCATTGGGTCGACCCTACCTAACCTCCCCCATTATAGAATGAACCCTACAGAGCATGCAAAATTGAAGAAGCATGTTGATGAGCTCCTTTATAAGGGTTTCACTCATGAGAGTATGAGCCCATGCGTCGTGCCAACGCCTCTCACACCTAAAAAGGATGATATGTGGCGTATGTGCTTGGACAATAGGGCTATCAACAAAATCACGGTCAAGTGCTGGTTCTCCATATCGCGGCTTGATGATATGTTAGACATGATGGCCAGCGCCACCATATTCTCCAAAGTGGACCTCAAGAGTGGGTATCACCAAATCCGTATACGCCTCAGAGACGAGTGGAAGACGACCTTTAAGACAAAGGACGTGCTATACGAGTGGCTAGTCATGCCCTTTGGTTTGACTAATGCCCTGAGTACTTTCATGAGGGTGATGACCTAGGTTCTAAGACCCTTTATGGGTAAGTTCCTCGTGGCTTACTTTGATGATATCCTCATCGAAAGTACATCCAAAGAACAACATCTCGACCACTTGAGGCAAGTATGTGGGGCCTTTAGAGCTAAGAAACTTTATGCTAACCTTAAGTAGTGTACCTTCATATCTACCGGTGTTATATTCTTAGGGTTTATCGTGTCAGCTGGGGGGATGAGAGCAGATCCTGAGAAGATTAGGGCCATAGTGAAATGGCCTGAACTGCGAAATATTCATGATGTGCAAAGCTTTCATGGCTTAGTCACTTTTTACAGACGGTTTATTAGAAAATTTAGCACCATAATGGCTCCTATTACAGATTGCATCAAGAAAGGGGAGTTCAATTGGACTAAAGTAGCCTCAAAAGCTTTTAAGGAAATCAAGGGCAAGATGAGTGAAGCACCCGTTATGCGCTTTCCTGACTTTTCCAAAGTCTTTGAAGTTGCGTGTGATGCATCGGGTGTAGGGATAGGTGGTGCGATGAGCTAAGAGGGACACCCCGTTGCATAATCTAGTGAGAAGCTAAATGAAGCGAAGCAACGGTACTCTACCTACGACAAATAATTTTATGTGGTAGTCCAGTCGTTGAGACATTGGAGACATTACCTGATATCGCAGGAATGTCTTGTTCTCTGACCATGAGGCCTTGCGTTATTTAGGCTCTCAGAAGAAACTGAACCCAATGCATGCAAAGTGGTCGAGTTTCTTCAAGAGTACTCATTTGTGTTGAAACACAAGGCCGGGGTCGAGAACAAACCTGCCGATGCCCTTAACCGTAGAGTGATGCGCCTTTAGTCTATCAGTGTTGAAGTCACGAGATTCGAGAATTTAAGAGTTGAATATCTTGCATGTCCTGACTTTGGACACATCTATGCGTCACTTTTGGATGATCATAGGAATCGCGATGGGTTTGTCTTATTCGACAATTTTTATTTATTTATTTATTTAAAGGAGACAAGCTCTGTATTCCTCATACATCCCTACAGGATTTCCTTATTTGGGAACTTCACGCTGGTGGAGTCGCTAGACATTTTGAGAGAGACAAGACCATTGCCCTTGTTGTGAGGACCGATTTAATTGGCCAAGTCTTAAGAGAGATGTCGCCAAAATTATAGGGCAGTGCCGTACTTGTCAACTAGCAATGCAGAAGAGGCAAAACACGAGTTTATACACGCCTTTGCCACTGCCACTGCCACAACCACATGAATCGTGGCAAGATGTCAGTATGGACTTCGTGCTTGGGCTTCCCAAGACTATCCGAAAGCACAATTCCATTTTTGTGGTGATGGATCGTTTCTCGAAAATGGCCTACTTCCTTGCTCCAAAACTTCAGATGCCTCCAACATAGCTAATATATTCTTTAAGGAGGTAGTTTGCCTACATGGATTGCTCAAAACTATAGTGCTTGACCGTGACATGCGATTCATGAGTTATTTCTGGAAGACACTGTGGCATATGATGGGCACAAGGCTCCAGCTTTCGCCAGCCTACCATCCGTAGACCGATGGTCAAACGGAGGTTGTAAATAGGAGTCCAGGGAATCTTTTGCGATGCTTGGTGGGTGAGCACACCAGAACATGAGACACTATTTTACCTTTGGCTGAATTTGCATATAATAGTTCGGTAAATAGGTCTATAGGCATGAGTCCATTTGAAGCCGTACTTGGCTATAAACCTAGGAAACTTATAGATCTCATTTCCATGTCTGTTTCACGTAAACTATAGGAGTTTGCTGAGTCTTTTACACGACATATTCATGAATTGCATGATGAAATTAGGAAGCGGATAAATGTTAACAATTGACAATATAAATTAAATGCCGACTTACATCGCATGATGTAAGAATTTTAAGTGGGTGATTCTGTCATGGTTCACATTAGACTAGAACGGTTCCCACAATGGGTTGTTAAGAAATTACAAGCACGTAGTGCCGGTCCATATAAAATCTTAAAACGTTTGGGCACTAATTCGTATGTAGTAGATCTTCCACCGGGCATAGGAATTAGCTTTACTTTGAATGTGGAGGATCTAGTGGCTTTTTGTTTGTTGGTCCTCTGCTTCTCTACTCCTCAAATGTCGTCGAACCACAGCGAGATCGGTGTGACACTGGTGTGACACGTCTCCCACGTTGGTACACAAGGGAAAAGGCTCGTGAAGGTCTTATATTCGCATTAACTCTCCCCGGTTGAAAATAAGTCAACTCCGATGATGTAAAACTCATATACCGCTCTAGGATGTCTGAATCAACCCACTGCGGTTCGGTCTCTGTAAGCCACATGCAATCTGAAGTCAGCCTATTCTTGCACTTGATGAGATACTTCTGGTACCCTCCTTCACTAGTGGACACCACTTGTTCATCCAATACATCTTCAATCTCTTACTTTCTCTCAGGTATATGTGGTAAATGAGGTAAAGGTTGGGAAGACTGGGTAGGGATAGGCCATGGATCTATTTCTAGATTTCTGGGCTCTTTCGAACGGTTCGACGATAGTCAAACGGTCCGTCAGAACCCAGGTCGGACCGACCGTTCGACCCGACAGGCAAACTTATTTGTTTAGGCATTTTTTCTTTGTTTGTTTTTTGTTTTTTGTTTTTTAGGCACTTTGGTGGACGTTTCTATTTCGTGGCTTATATATACTTCATGAGAAACTCTATTTGATTAATGAAAGTTTATGAATTGTGAGAGAAACTCTCTTCTAGCTTGAGATGAGGTTGATCCTCCAGTGATTGGAGCCCCTTTTGGTGCAATGTCGATTATCTCATTTCTACCTCTTTTCTCTTCTTCTTCTCTTCAAATGCAGGTAAGTTGATTGTGTTATCCATTCGATTAAAAGATCTTTTGAGTTTTCTTTGATTCCAAGCTGAAACCCTCAATCCTTGGAACCGTTTCCATTCGTAATACTTCCACAACCCTTTTTTTCTAACCTTTTCCCGAAACCCTAAACTTTTCCTATGCGTTTTCATCAAACCTAACCTAATCCTACGCCGATTCTCAAATCCGACCACCCCCTTTCATCTAAATCCGAATTTCCCCCTTTATAGCCCTAATTCCCTAAATCCCTAATTACCAAATTATCCAAACCCTGACCCTAACCCTAATAGCCATCAATCCCTAACCTCAGCCCTATCCTAGGAATCTTAGAGTCTCCATCCTTGAATTTTAGGATTAACCCTATGCTTGGACATGGAAGTTCTACCTTCCATAGGTCCCGGTTGCCTTTGAGATTTCATAGTTCCTTCACTATTTGCTTGTAGTTTATGGTTATAGTTCATGATTAATTGTTTATTTGAATTTCCACAAGTGTGAAATTTAATTTAATTATTCATTGTTGAATCATTCTTCTTTAGTTTCATTCCCATGGTGTGCCGTTATGTAGAGGTAACGGTGGCAACCGTTACATATTATGAGGTCGTAAAGGCCATAATGGCCATAACGGGAAAAATGACTCGTAAAGGCCATTACAACCCCCTGTAAAGGCCTTGTAATAGTCTATTTCAGAGCCGATACAGGTTTTTCGGATATTTTTTCCAATAAAAAAGAGAGAAACCGTAAAGGTCGTTATGACCCCCTTAATGGCCGTTTCACCCGGTATCGTAAGGGTAACGATGGTGGCTGTTATAGCCATCGTTACCGTTACAGAATACCTTGTTCATTCCGCATCATATAGATAGGCCCATTGTCTTGCGTCAGTTTTGAGGTGTTTTGGTTTGGTGAGATGTTTCGATTTTTCCTTCATTCAATAAAATCTTTTGCAGTATTGACCACCTTAAGAAGAAAGAGGGCCAATAGCTGATTGTATGTTGTTTTCTGCGAAAGACTTCCTAGTGTATCAAGTTGGTGTTTTTTGAAAAGTAAGTCACTGCCAACTGGTTGGAGCCGATTTCTTGTAAGCCCGTGGGAATTGATGCATCCAAACCTTCCATCACATGTGTATGCCACTGGAGGCCCGCACTAGATCCATGTGTCTAAACGTGATCCTAGGGGTCTTTGGGGCCACCAGCATGGAGCATAATGCAATGGGGCCATGAGCGTGCAAATAAATCAAATTGCCACTATTTATGGGAATTTTATGTATAAAAGGTCCATAAGCATGGTGAAGGTGGTTTACTTTGTCATAGTTGGAGTCCTTTAGTTATCTAGTTTCCATTCTAATCCTATGTTTTTGTTTGTTTGTTTGTTTGTAAATTTTAGATATTATAGAAGTCTAGAGATGAGTGGTCTCTAAAACAGATAAGATTTAGAAGCCCATTATGTTTCTTGTATGCGGAAGACATATATAAAGGATAATGACCTTACATATTAACTACTTTATCATAGATCTTCTACGAAAATAAAAGAAATTCCGAGTTTCCTATTTTTGGTATAAGAGAGAGGGGGCGTGCGTATACTAGTTTTGACTACCAGGTTGTTTGGACACATCCCATAAACCTTTTATTTTCGATACTTAGTGTGGTTCTTTTCTTGGAGCTTTTATGCAATCTTTCTGCTGCAAATTTGATACACAACTTTCAACATTACCGCAATTAATTCTCTTCTTCATTCTAGTTGCATTAAAAGTCCTTATGTATACTGGTGCTAGCTAACCTCACTTGATGTGTAATATCCATAGTGAGACATGGCTGTGATTTACGAACTCATTGTTGATGATGCTTATGCAATCAATGCCTGGAAATATCCATGATGTCTTTTAATGGAAAAAAAAATCATGTGAATTATGGTTAGTCTTTCAACATATGATAAATGCATAAGCCATAACTGTGTCACCATTTTAACTTCTTGGTAGAGTATCATATAGCAATCCACATACTAGCACTGGATTGATATGGATTTTTCAACGGCTCTTAATCTTTTGGAAGACAGATTGCTGAACACCCGAAAGCTCTGTAATCTAAACACTTATCCTTCAAAAGCAAGCTATTATTTGAAATTCCAAACCCTTCAACAATGTTGAATTTGGTGGGAGATCCTGAAAGTAGAGGTTATAACATCTTCCTATGGTAGCTTGTGCATTGTGTTTTCTCTTAATATCATGTTAGTTGTGGGTGTTTTCCACAACAGTTCATAGAAAAATTACCCAAATTCCTACCTGTGTTCTAAGCATTGGTATTGCACTATGTACTGCACCACTCGGATATGGAAATATTGTGGGAAAGTCGGTAATTATCACACTTAATGACATAATTTATTGTAGTTTGAGGGAAAGATTGGGGAAACTTTAGGAAAATGTCGGATTTTTTTTTTTTTTTGGAAACTTTGTTAAAAACACATTATCCGTTAAACTCAAAACATTACAGGAAAAAAATGCATTGTAGTTTCCATTGTTTAGAAGAAAATATTTTGCATTGTTGGCCATAGGTGATGCAATTATATCCAAAATGAGTTGATATCCTTCAAATGCCCCACAGTGCAAGCAATAGAACACAAACAATATAAGTTAAACAACCAGCTAAGATGTATAAAATGGATATCTATCCAAAATGAGTTCATATCATTCAAATGCCATACAATGCAATAATAAAACACAAACGCTGGGACCGAGTAAGACGTAGAAATTGGATTTCTATACAAAATGGGTTTTTATTATTCAAATGCTATACAAGCAAGCATAAAACACAAACAATACAACCAAGTAAGATGTCGAATACGGATATCATTGAGACATAGAAAACCAATTCCTACATTCTATGGGAACTTTTATTAGTTCTACCTGCAGGCAGCTAAGATGTTGTGTGCTGTGCACCTGGGAACTAAGTCTTGTTGAGTGCTCATGTAATACAGAGTACAGACACAAACACTTGTTCCTTTATAATGGTTCTTCTTATGATCTTTTATATATATATATATATATATATATATAAATTCATTATGTTCCTATTTTTCATCTTAAGATAATTTGAAGTTCTTATTTTTTTAGAAATGGTTGCTGTTTTTTATATTTTTTATTCACGATGCTGAATCGGTCACCTGTGACATCTTCTGAGCATATCATCTAATATTCCAGGTTCTATATAGGACGTGTAAAACATTTCAACAGCAGTTCTAGAGAGCACACAGTAAGGCATCTATTTCCTTTCGTCGTTGGTTAGATTGGTGAAAAGTGCATGGACATAATTATCCAACTGTATTTTGTGGCAGATTATCTGTGACGATACATGTGAGAGGATTCTTGACATGTCAAAGGAAGATTGGGACTTTTTCTGATTTTTCAGCTTAACCACGAGGTCTTTTACGTGCTTTACCTGATCTCAAAAATGCATCCGAATTTCTTCATTTAGATAACTGTAATATAATAGGTTTTGAGCTTTTGTATCTCCTATATCTTATGTTGGTATAACCTGAAAAGATTTTCTCGATGGAATGATATTTATCATTTTGCTTGCTTTAAGCCTTCATTTTATCATTTTGAGCAAATGTTGTTCTGTGAAGATGATCATTAGGGAAGATGATCATTGGGCATGGTTTGGGGTGACAAACCACGCAAGCATCAGCACTAAGTCATTCCTAACAATAAATATTTTTCTCATTCTAGATTGAGGAAAATTATTCAAATTGAAGATAGGCGGTAATTCAAAATGACCAAACAAAGGTGATAATTCAAAATGACCAAACTTCTCTTGGACAACGTGTAATGCCCTATTGATTTAAAATAACCAAAATACCCTCTATTTTCTAGTAAAATAATAATATAGATGAACACGAAGAACAAAGCCAACAATAGGACAGTTTCTGGCATGAAGATGCTTGTGTGTGATACAATGAAATTCTACTAAAAAACCCTAGGAAGGGCATCGATCATGTTGTTGCTGCATGCTACAGCCTAGATTAATGGAGCACTATCAAATTACGAGCCGACGCCAATTAGTTGGGTTAAGGCTTAGATGCTGATCCAATAGGGATAGAAACCTTGCACACAGGCTTCTCAAGTAGTGTGATGTTAGTAGAGAATTTTTTTAGAAGAAAATTAGGGTGTTAATTTCTACAGCATATTTGGCTTAGAAGAATTCTTCCCTAGTAGTAATTGCACCTGTTGGGAGGTTTTCTTGCATGTGAGTCTCCAACCTGGATAAACGAGGATGCTTGATGTCAAATAGGCAGCTGACCATCACAATTATGCAAATTCAACATGAAAATGAATCCTGTTTTGAATCCTAATCAAGCTTCGGTGTTCCTTGGAAGCAACCCACCACAATTAGTAGGCGTAGTTGTGGTGGAAAGTGAGCAAAGGTGTGCTAGGGCATTCCTTGGAACTGACACACCGCAAATTGTAAACCCAGTTGTGGTGGAGATGTACAAGGGCGGATGTTCCTTGGAAGCTACCACAACAATGCTGCTTGGATTTGGTGGAAAACGGGCAAGGGCTCGTGCACCAGATTGGATGGGTGTGGGTAAAGAACCAAATCCAAATGAGGATATTTCCTTCCCAGCACTTGGAATGTGGGTACTTTGTGTGGTAAGAGTGTTGATTTAGTGAATACTATGAAAAGGAGTGTTAGTATGTCATGCTTGCAGTAGTCAAAGTGGAAAGGACCAGAATCCAAAGGAGATGGAAGATGACTGCAAATTGTTGTATATAAGGAAGGTTAATATTAAGAATGTGACAGGCATGGCTATAGTATAGACTTACGAGGATAAAGTAGTGGATGTTAAGGGCCGTTTGTATGCGAGTAATTGGAGGTAAATGCGTGGAATTGGGAGTAAAAAGAGGTAAATGGTATTTGGGGTGTGTTTGGATGGAAGTAAATGCATGTAAATGGAGGTAAATTGGAGTAAATGTGTGTAAATGAAATCCTCCCTATGAGAGAGGATTTGGAAGTAAATGGGATGAAATGCCTTTTTGAGCTCTCTTTGAGAGTCACACGAGAAAACAAATGTGCCACGATGCACATGTCCGCCATATACATGTCACGCTATTGATACTCCCCAACAATCCAAATATTAGCTACATAAAAAAAAAATTTCACACCAAAAGAATGATCAAAACCATCCAAAGCATGGCCATTTAAATGAATGGTTAAAAAACATTCGCAAGTTGCTTGTTTGTGATCCTTATGTTTGTGGCCTACCCAAGATTCGAAATTTCCTCATCTTTTATTGAAATATATATTTCAATGGGCTTATTATAATGATTCTATTAAATATCGCATATGTACACTAAGTTGGGATATTAAAGCTGATTTGGGATGTCATATATATTCCTGTGAATATATTGAAAAACTCAAATGCATTCCAAACACAACTATATAAAGTCATTTATTCTCAATTCATTTACCTCCAAATCCATTTCCCATTTACTTCTATTTACAAGCTGCCAAACAAGCCCTTGGGGGAATTGTTTATAGATTTATTGCAGTCAAATTGATTTTGGTGAGGACGCAATAAAACTGTTACCTCCAATAAGGTAAGAAGAAAGTATTAAAATCTGCGAAACATTTGATGAGCTTATGCATGGATTTCCAGACATGAAAGGGAGTTGCTAATTCAAATGAGACGCCTCGAAACCCCAGGGGTTGAGTACAAACTCGATCCTTGATATTCCGGGAGTTACTAATTCGAATGTGATGCGTGCCATGCAAGTGTTTGGTCAATATGGCATTAAATCATAATGATAGGTCAAGTCATGAAATAGGGATGTACCAGCAATAAAGTAAATTAAACAAACATGTACGAAGGGTTCCACTCAGCCGGTCTGATTGTGCCTCTTCTAGCTTGCTAGCTCATGAGGTACCTACACCAATGAAAGTGCCTGGGTGGTGTTTTAAAACACCGTGCCAGAGTGGGAGTGAGTCATCAACTCAGTGGTTCCATTTCCCTAAGTTATTCAAAGCACGAATATAATCAAACGTAGGTAATGGAACAAACATACATACATAGCAGTTAGAAGCATAGTAGGTAATAAAACAAACATACATACATAGAAGTCATAAGCATAACATAGAACCGTTTTGGTCACAGCAGATGGTGGGTGGCACCACCTCATCACCCACACAGATACAAGCCAATATTTCCTGTAGGTTACACAAACACAAATGAAAGCAGACATAGGTAATGAATTTACTTTCCACATAATACAACAGTCATAAATATCTACATAATAGCATGAAACATGTTCTTAATGTCATGAGTGCATGAAAGATGCAAATGCATGCCTGAACACTGGATTGATCACAGCAGACGGTGGGTGGCACCACCACCACACCAGCACAGATCTAGGAACGCCAACGATGAGGCACCACCCTATCGCCCCTCAATGCATGCCATGCTGAGCTATGCAAGATTAGCCAAGTTATAAGTTATTCCGGTTTAGCATCTAGCTGGTTGGCGAAGCCACCGTACCAATGTTCTATCACCCAGCCAACTTGGAACCATCTGGCTTCCTATGTGGCAAACACATATCATCGCCAGTAACCCCTTGATCCAAGTATGGTTAGGCAATGACTCGTCAACCACCTCTTAGCCAAAGCAGAAGGGTCGTCACCCAACTACTAGTATAAACAATTAATTTAGAGGTGTGGGCTTGCTACTCAAATCAAATTAATCAAATTCAAAACAATAACGCCCAGGACATTTGAGCTGTGCTCTGGCACGAAACAATCGGCCGGGTATTTGATAGGGCTGCTCGAACAGCCCTGTGCTCAATAGTCACTACGGGGAGGCACCACCCCAGCGTAGGCCGACAGCTCCGGCATAGGTCCCATACCACTATCCTTGGCTCATGAGACTTGGGGATCGATCGCCGTACGATTTTAAGTGGGCCTATTCAGTGGTAACATTGGTACTTGGATTCGAATAGAGGTTACATGTCACACAGCACGTTCAACCTGGAGTCGGGTTGGGCTTTCAACGGATGAGTAGTACAGGAAGTGGCACCACCACATCACCTGCACTCTACGCCACCCGAAGATTCCAACCCAGGGGCGATCGACCACGTGCGGCCACCCCAATTAACATCTAAATGCCGAGCTTAATTATCATACAAGTTCCAAGTACAACAGAAGTATTATGAACACAAGCATTCGATATCAACTATTTGACATTTAGCGTAGTTAACAATTTCACATCAGCATATCGTGTAAACAAGGCATATTTTAGTTACATTCTTAGGATCATAAGCAAGGTTAAGCAACATATCAACAGGGTAAAGTCACTAGCATGTTATTAGTTCACCCAATTGATACAAAACAAGGACAAACACCCAAGCTTCAACATGCAACCTAAGATTTATAGTTCAATAACATGCATCCAAATAGATTCAACAAGTAGGAATTTATTCTAAGCACTCTTAACCATACAAAACAAGCATTAACTACATCTAATTGCATTTGATGCTAGGCAACCTAGAGGTAAATGGTCTGCACCTTAAATCTCTCGGTCATTTTCAGGAAATCCTATAAAAGGAGGGCTGTATGTTAGAGAATTGAGGATAAAACTTAAAAGAGGCTGATGGGGGTTGAGGGATTTACTCCTAGCTCACCTTTAGGGCTGATGGAATGAACTGGTGGTGAAGGTTGGCATCAATGGAGTCGTAGTAGCGATCCAAGCTTGATGGAGTGACGTGCAATGTGAGACTCTAGCTCCAATACTCTCCTCCCTTCTCTCAACTTTCCCTCACTTCTCACTCTCTCTTTCTCAGCAATTTTAAGAGAAAATGAAAGGGGGAGTGCTGGAGAAAGGGGTATATATATTAGTAAATTGGTAAATATAACCCTGGTTGCTGGAGTTTTACAAAAATGGCCTCTGAGGGACTGTCTTGATCATGTGGGGCCCACCTGGTCCATCAGGACCAATCCAGCCCATGTGATAGCCTCCCCATTATGAGATCTACCTACGGTTGTGATTTGATGCAATTCATATGCGGCGTTTATCGGATATGTGAAGAAGCCTGTTTGATGGTGATCGATCGTCGATCGGGGTTATGGCTCTAGGGATGGGTTAGATGTTATATATTGACCCTAGGCTCTAAGTTTCATTGACATGCAAGGGTCCTAGTGGCCCGCCCTAGAAAAGGTGATTCTAGTAATGATTGCTCTAGTTAGTATTGGTGTGAGTGTACTTGCATCTGTGTGTGCATGTGTAGGACATCGCAGTTTTGCGGTTTCGGGCGCCGATTCCGGCATGACGCCCACCCAAGAGCATCAAGTCCGGCCTAGGGGTTGTCCTATTCAAGTTTTTTATTCATCAGTCTTGGAACGGGCGGCAAAATGGCCTCATACGAGTTCGTCCAAGTTCTATTTCAATGTAGCTATGGTTCTACTAGGCTAAGGGTGGTTGATTATTCAACTTAATGTGACGTGTCAGGACTAGCCCAAGTGTGTGTTCAGATCTTAGAAAAGGCGATTTTACGGGGCATTACATGGCATATAGGGAGTGATAGTAGCGGGTGTGGGAGGGTACATAGGGGTTGGTGTTGGGGGAGTACATGAGTTAATAAAGGTGATCCTTGAGTTTGCAATGGCACACAACGTGGTAATAGTGGATACTTATTGTAGAAACAAGAAGTGTTTTTTGATGACTAGTGGACCGTACTTATCAAAAAATAGAAAATAAATAATTATATCAATCATTATACATAGCAATTAGCATACACTAATTTTTCCCTAGAGGATGAACACAACACTGAAAGTATAATTTACTTTTCAACCCTAACTGTCCTCAATCTTACTTAGAAAGCTTATTGTTGTATGCATTGCTGTGGGATCCCCAAAGCTTCCAGCCCAATTGCCCATGTATCTATCTTTTTTTTACATTTTCTTTCTATTTGGATTCTTATCTCATCCTCCTCAGGTGTACTTGTGTATCAAATCTGAGGGCTGAGTACAATTATACAAAAAAGGGTATCAAATTTAAATAATATTGCTTCGGAATTACAGAGGATGATATCCTTAAAAAAAAAAAAATAGAGAGGATGATTATAACTAGAAATTAAAATTAAAAAGCATTAGTTATTATCTGTCACATATAGGTCATGGTGAAGTGGGTTGTTCCAACATTTGTCAATTATCTTCGAACAATCTTTGTAATGTTTAATATTAAAAAGCATTAGTTATTGTTTGTCACATGTAGGTCATGGTGAAGTGGGTTGTTCCAACGTTGTCAATTATATTCGAACAATCTTTGTAACCTTTAAAATTAAAAAGCATTAGTTATTGTCTGTCACATGTAGGTCATGGTGAAGTGGGTTGTTCCAACATTTGTCAATTATCTTCCAACAATCTTTGTTACATTTAAAATTAAAAAGCATTAGTTATTATCTGTCACATGTAGATCATGGTGAAGTGGGTTGTTCCATCTTCAAACAATCTTTGTAATGCTTACAATCCCATTTGATTGACAACTTCATTGTCTACGACTTCATAGAGAAAGCCCATCATCGACTTTTCATAGCCATTAACGAGCCAAACCATCATCAATGGCTCAATTGCTTTCAAAATGTCTACTCTTTTCCAATAGGGTTCTCTTATGACTACAACTACAATATGACTTCAACCAATTGAAACATGAGCAGTGCAAGGAGGCATAGAAAGAGCTATACTTCAACTATGAAGCTGAAAAGACGACCGATTTAAAAAATCCAAGTTGTAAATGCAAGTAGGATAATACATAAAAGTATGAGGAGAGAGACAGAGGTTGGGTGAAGTATGAGAATGTAGAGGGAGATCGATGATTGAAATATAAGTATATTGAAATATAAGTATATAACCAACGCGAATTGAGAATGGGCTTTGAGAAAAGAGGGATAAATCTAGCGTTGAATGGTGGTTCTCCCATTTTGTTGCTAAATATTCAAAGGAATGGCATTATGGCGAAGGTGGAGTTCTCTAGCAATTTGGAAGGTATGGTAACTAAGGTGGTAATTGTTGACTACATCAATCTTTGGAAATTTGAAGCTTTGCATTCATGTGGTTCAATTTAAAAGATGGAGATGAGGAATCTATCATTAGATTGAATGGAAGGTAGTTGTAGGAAAGTGGACGGTTGTCCTGATTTATGAGATTTGGCTCGAATCTTGTTTTTTTTTTTTTGGACCTATGGATCATAATCTCATTTCTAAGCTAAATTTGGGTAAGGTTCCTAAGTTTGAAGCATTCACAACCTTCATAAGAGATGCACGACATGGAGCCCAATCCTCCCCAATGTGTTGAGTGTCCTTGATTCCTTGGTTGATGTGGAAGTTCATTCATGGAAGTGGTTGAGTAAGGTGTAGGAGTAAGAAATGTAAGATCAATTGGTTCAAAAGGGCAAGGAGGTGGTGGGGTGATGAAGATATGCATAAAAGATGGTGATGAAGATATGCATAAAAGACGTGAAGGAAGTTCAATGGTCTTGGTCGTCAAAGGAATTTCCATCTCAGGTGTTTTGGAGTGGTTAATACTTAGATGGGGCCTGTTGGAAGGTGAGTGCCTGATTAAAGGGTTGAATTCTTTAGAGTTTTGGATTAAACAAGATCCTCGTATAAATATGAATTGTTTGTTATCGCTAGTTAGGCATTTGTAGAAGGGCTAATGAAATGCATATGGAGTTGGCTAAATGATCGACAGATAGGTTCAAAGACATTTGGGCCACAATTTTGGGAGATACCTCTAGAGGCATGGTTAGAAAAGTTGTTGGCTTCTATTGACTCCTGTGCTAGAGAGGTGATTAAAATCGACACTAAATCCACAAATAGGAGGAGATTCGAATGGTTGGAATGAAAATAAGGAAGAAATGACCCTCATTACCCAATTATATAGATCTTTGGGTTGATGGGTCCCATTCTTGTGTGAAAATGGCGTGTGAGGAAGAACATCAATGCAAAGAGAAGTTGATGGAGGTTTGATGAGTTTGAAGGCCACAAGTTGGGTGTCTCTTTAGAAGTGGATAGACGGTGTAGATGAACTATGGTTTTAGTTAATTTGCAATCCAAGTCGGGTGAAAGAGGATGGGTAGCTTTGAGCCCTTTAATGAAGGCATTACTTGAAGTGGAGGCATGCATGACTAGCAAGGCAGGGGGAGTTATTTTCAATCCACAAAGAGCACGCTTGTTATTCCTCAGAGGCTTTCAATCAACTGAATGTTGAAGCATTCATTCTTGTTCGAAATGATCATTAGATGAGCTAGTGTCAAACAGTGAGTGGGCCTCTTGTGTCAAGGCGGGGGATTCTGAAGAGTTGACTACAATGGTGAGGAGTGTTAGCATTCGTTGCTCCAATGAAGCATCTAAAGGGGGCGAGGTGACATGCAAAATGGTGACTGTACGTCAGGGGACGAGTGGCGAGGTGTTTGTCGTGACACGTGGAGAGGGCGTTGCTCTCTTTGAAACAACAGTAGGTGTGGTTGGTGGTGGTAGTTAAGTGTCAGCTGTTGCTAACCTTTTGGGATGTGTTGGAGATGCTTGTTCAAGAAGGATCCAAGTTCGGGCACGAGCCATGGTCCGAACCACATGGATGGATGAGGCCGAGGTTTGGATGTCAGCTGCGAAGTTTGGAGAGGAGCGCTCAACGCGCGTCACCCAAGGCTGACAGTTCGAAGACGAGACAGCTGGTTCAGAGGACAGGTGTTTGGCTACCCCTTCTTCCATTGTGCTAGTTGGAGAGGAACACAAGCTCGGTTACACGCGTCTAAAGAGAATCTCTCTCTCTCTCTCTTATCTTTTTTCTTTTTTACGGTCTGACTGGGGAGTGTCTCTCGCACCCATGTAGGGTAACGTTGTGAATTCATTTAAGATCGTCACTCATGTTCTAGCAAGGCCTTTTCCTAGCATGTGTGGCGCTTTGAGCCTTATTTTAGGCGAGATGCAGGTTGTTCTCCCTTCTCTTGTGATTGCAGGGAGTCTGGATCAGTGATCCTCGACGATGATAAACTAAGCTTGACCATCTCTGAAGTTGCTTGGTTCCTCTACTTTGAGCCTTTTTAACAAAGGGGAAGCAATTGTCACTAGTGGGGAGATTGCTTTTTTATTTTTATTAAAATTTTTATAGCAGAAAGGTGAGATGTGAGCCAATAACACCATGGAAGATAGGGCCTTGGTGTTGATTCCCCAAGCTCTAGATTTTGAAGGCGAGAATGAGACCTTGGCCCTTTGGGATACCCAGGATTATGGTACTCTTCTACCGAAGATACTGGAGGTGTCACCCCTCTAAATCTCCCTCCAAATCTCGAGGGGTCTTGGTGAGGAAGGATATGGGATCGAATCTCCATTGTTCAGACCGTCGATTGAAGCAGGTAAGCGGGCCTTTTGATCCTTTCGGAAAAGCAGTTAGCCTAGGTTAGGGATGCTCTGGGAAATGTGAGCAAGCTAGTGGTAATTTCTTTTGGCAACAACAAAGAGCTTCTGGAGACACTCCGATTTTTTGATGAAAGAGGTCATTTGTGTACTTGGGCAGGTAAGCAAACTCTCAAGGGCTGGAGGGGCTAGATCGGTTGGCCAAAAATTAGTGGATCAAAGAATGGTAGAGGGGCTAGATTGGTTGGCTAGTGAAGATATTTTGTTGGAATGTGTGAGGCTTGGGTAACAAGCTCAAGAGGACCCACGTCAGGGTTAATTGTCGCAGGCTTAAGGCTCAGATTATTGCCTTACAAGAGACCAAATTGTAGAGCTTTGATCGGGTGTTGATGGATTTTATTTGGGGAGTAGGAGAAAAGACTGGGTGATCCTGGATGCCACCAAATCGGCAGTGATCATAACCATGGCTTGAAATACTAGGGTCTGGGTCAAGGAGAACAGGTGTTGTGGCTCCTTTTCCATCTCGGTGGTTCTCAAGGACTAGTGTTTTTGGTAGCGCTTGTAGCATACGCTATGTACGTATGTGGGTAGCATAACTCCCTGATAACGTAAGCTACGAGGCATTTAGCGTGTAGCGCAGGTAGCATATGCTACATGAAATCACATTTTTTTTAAGTTTTTCTTCTAATGCTAGTTCAATACCAATTTTAAAATGGTGGCGACTCATCTCCATCACACGTGGCACTACATTAGATCAATCTGGACCATCCAAATTGTGCTCCATATCGTGGATAGAGCACTTAGATCAATCCAGACCATCCAAATTCTGGTCCATATTGTGAATTTGTGATGTTTCAATAAATAAAAAAAGTGGTTACACTTAGAGATGTCTGAAGGCAAAGAGACAGATTTTGCATGGAAATATGTGGTTGATGATCCAGATTCGCAGTCAAGATGATGCGGACATCAGGCCCTTTAGGGTTTATCAGCGTAGGAAGCGATTGGCACCTATATCTTTAGGGCTCGATGATGACGGGCCTGGGTCGTTCGTGACGACTTGAGGACCATTGAAGACCTTACACATGTAGTCCGAGACATTTGAAAAGACCACACCTTGGGAATACATGTGTAAGTTGCTTTGAGGAGATGATCAGACCGTTGGATCGTGATGATGATGTGATCGGACCGTTGGTTCATTGTGGCCCACTTTCATCACACCATCATTGGAGCACATTGGACATCTTAGATTTGAGTTTATTTTACGCAATTTTTACTTATTTGAGTTTTGGGTTAGTGTGGGTATGTTTTTTTCATGCAAATGTCTTTTTTTTTAAATTTTGTTAGTAGGAGTATTTTGGTAATTATGAGCCAATCAAGGAAGGTTTGAGTTGGAGTTTTGTTTTGTGTGTCATGCCTGGTCTTTTCACTTCCAAGAATAATGGCATGTGGCACACAAGTGGGCATATCCTGACCGTCCACAAAGCTTCAGTCAAGTGTCATGCTATCATGCGATGTATTCACGTCATGGTGGATATGATGACCTTAGTCCTTATCCCGTATCTTGATGACATTTTGGACATAATGGCTGATGCCAAGATCTGTTCAAGACTTGGTATTACTAGTGTTTGTTCTCAAGTGTTGGGATACCTGAAAATCATCCTTGTTTATAATACTTATAATGAGAAATTGTGTGTCACCCGTGGGAAGTGTCCTTTTGTTTCAGTTTTCCAAGTTCTAGGTCATAGGATTGTTTATTTTCATAGGATTGTTTATTCCAAGTTCGTGGATTTTTCAGAGTGTCCTTTAGTGTCACCCATGTCTGTCATCCAAAGGTCTTCAGAGTCAGCCAATGCATTCGCACGCCATATTCATGATTTGCACACACATATTAGACAGCGGATAAATAAGAGCAATGATGATTCTAAAATCTCAGCTGATTCTCATCGTAGATTGCAAGAATTTCAGAAAGGAGACCATGTAATGGTGAGGATAAGGCCTAAGCGGTTCTCACAAGGTTCCGCTAAGAAATTACAAGCGCGTAGTGCTGGACCATTCAAGATTGTGCAGAAAATTGGGTCCAACGCGTATCGGATCGACCTTCCATCTGAAATGGGCATTAACCCAACTTTTAATGTGGAAGATCTAGTCCATTCCTACCATCCCATCGTTGATCCATCATCTCTCTTATGGCCCTTATCTGATTTTATTTCACAACCCCTCTCACCCCTTCCTCCACCTAATATCCATAAAGAAGAAATTGGGGAAGTCTTGGATGAGGAGATAGTGTTTACGAGAGACGGAGGTTTCCAAAGATACATTGTCAAATGGAAGAACAAGCCACCGTCAGAATCTACGTGGTTTACTGAAGTGGAGTTGCAGAACGTTGATCAGGATTTGCTAGAGCACCACAAGAGTTTTAATTCGTCGGAGTCGAGTTCTTTTCAGACGAGGAGAATGATGCGGACATCAGGCCCTTTAGGGTTTATCAGCGTAGGAAGCGATTGGCACCTATATCTTTAGGGCTCGATGATGACGGGCCTGGGTCGTTCGTGACGACTTGAGGACCATTGAAGACCTTACACATGTAGTCCGAGACATTTGAAAAGACCCCACCTTGGGAATACATGTGTAAGTTGCTTTGAGGAGATGATCAGACCGTTGGATCGTGATGATGATGTGATCGGACCGTTGGTTCATTGTGGCCCACTTTCATTACACCATCATTGGAGCACATTGGACATCTTAGATTTGAGTTTATTTTACGCATTTTTTACTTATTTGAGTTTTGGGTTAGTGTGGGTATGTTTTTTTTTCATGCAAATGTCTTTTTTTTGAAATTTTGTTAGTAGGAGTATTTTGGTAATTATGCTAATTCCGAATTTTATAAGGGTGTTGCCCTAAACCTTTTTGATTAGTTGTTGATTTATGAAAAAGAGCAAACCTTTGGTTGCCTCCTTCCTCTTTCCCTCTCTCATGGTGCTTTTTCTTCTTCCTTGATCTCCTTCTTCTCTATTCTTCTTGTGCCCTTCCAACTTCTTCCAGGTATTTCATCTTCTATTAATATCCTTCTAAACTTCTGTTTTGTTTATTCCCCACGATCTAAACCTTGAGAATCGATCTAAACCCTAAACCCCCAAATTCTCAAATCCCTAATCCGAGAAACTTTCTGATTCTTCGGACTAGTGATCATCATTGATCGATTGGGTATGACCATGCAAGATCGGGAGGTTCCAACCCTCGCCGGATCCAACCTATACGCTACTTGAATCCCATACTCCATGGTTGTGATGATGGCCCGTCCCATTGCATGTTTCCTTTATGATTTTCTTAGTTTATGATGATTGATGCTAGATTTCATTATTATTATTGCTTTTATTTCCGCTGAATAATTGTGTTCATGAGCATGCATCATATTTAGGGCTGTCCTGCATCACAAGAACTCATAGGGATTATGCATGTTATAAATTTTATCATATTTTTCTATTATTTTAATTAAAAAATATTAAGTATCATGTAGCTTAGGCTACATGCTATGTAGCTTACGCTACATGTTATAAAGGGCCAAACACTACACCATACGCTATTTAAAACACTGTCAAGGATGTGGCTTTGGGTTTCTAGTGTCTATTTACAGTCATTTACGGGCAATGCTTAGCTGCATTGAGTTCGTAGCTTTGGGAGGAGCTCAACAAGGTCAAGTGGAGGTGGAGTCTTCCTTAGTGCATGACCACCACCTCCCACAAAAAAAGGGATCACATCGAGGGACTTGCCTTAAAAAGGGGCATGGGATGAAAGAAAGAAGAAGGAAAGAGTAGAGAAGGTGGAGGGGAGATAAAAGGAGAAGAAATGAAAGAAGTGAGAGTGAAGGGAGGGGAGTCTTGTTGGAACGAAATGGGGAAGACAGTTATAGGAGAAAGGAATACATGTAGAAGACCGATTGCTGACAAAAACTAGGGGACAAAGAGGTGTTAGGCTTCACATCATAAGCCGCTTGCCTTCTTTTCGTTGATGAGACTTGAGAACTCGATTCTCTTGTAAAAGAGAAGCATGGGCAATTTTCAAAACAACAATTTTTTTCAAAAATAAGCGCCCAAGTTGAGGCAATAAGAGGTCTTCCATACCTCTGGGTGGGGACCAACACAATATCTAAATAAGATTTGGCTTCTCAAGGTTTCTTTGGAGTCATTGAATTTGTATACAAAATGAAGTATGGTCAACCTGAACTTTAGTGCTAGAATGGTCAGTACAATTGTTAGATGCAGTGAAGGATTGATGAGCTTAGCTCTGGTTAAGAGCAACCGTTTGAATGATGGAAAAGATCAGTTATAACCTAAGTGTCAAAATCAGAAAATTGTGCGAAAAAAGGTCATCTGCACATACCTAATCCGGGATGCTTGTAAAAGCTTGATCGGATCCAAGTTGGTGTAGTGAGTTCCTCGTAAGGCCACAAAAAGTGTAGGGCAACTAACCACTTTGACAGTCAAACTGAGCAAGTACTCTTAGGGTGATTGTGTAGCAAAGTGCACTTCAGATCCAGAACGTAGGGGAATCCCTGTAAGGCCGAGAAGCATACGTGATGAGGACATTAGAGGACCTACTCGAGTGTACCAGAGGTGGAGGCGATTGCCTGCATCAGAATAGTTTTTCTTTATGAATGGACGACGACTTCCAAACGATGTCTGCGGGCTATTTTGAAGACCCCACATGCATTGGACGTGCATCAGGAATACCCCCCTTTGGGATGATGCATGTGGGTTGCTTTGAAGGAGTTTTTAGCCATAAGATTTTAGTTTTGGGTCCATCTGACCGTTGGACTATCTTAATCGGGACATCAGACCATTAGATCTTCTAGATCGAGGTCGCATGGACCATGATTTTTATTTTATTTCGTTTTATGTTATTTTTAAGATATGATGGTGGTTTGGATCACTTTTATTTGCTTTGGATATTTTACTTTAAGTTTGGCCAATGGAACATTAAGTTGAGGCATATTTGTTTTTTTTTGTTTTTTTAATATAAAAGCTAGAAAGGGGGACGTCCAATGCTAACTTGGATTATTGAGCAAAAGAAAAAAAAAAAAAAGGCTTGAAGCTTGTCTCTCTTGAAAAGTTCCTTCTACATTCTCCTTTAGGGTTTGTTAGAAAACCCGTAATTCCAATCAAATTGTGGAAGGGTAGAGCATAACTTGGTGGTGAATTCCTCCAAGGATATCGTCTTTTCTTCTTCTCTACAAATTCAAGTATTTATGGTTGTTATTTTTCATTCGATTGAAGACTCTTTGATCTTTTATTGAATCCAAACCTTAAACCCATCAATCCTTGAATCATTTTTTATTTGGCATAAGCCCATGTGTTCTTAAACTTCGTTTTCCCCCAAAATCCCTACTTTTTTTCTTTTGAATCCTTCAAACCTGACCTAATCTTACACCACTTTTAAAATCGACCATCCCCTTTTACCCAAATCCGAATTTCAACATTCCCCCCATGGTGTTAAATCCCTAAACCCCTAATTCCCTAATCACCCAAGCCCTAACCTTAATTCCCATTAATCCCTAATTTCAGCCACACCCTAAGAACCCTAGAATCCCTTCATTTGATTTTAGGATGGACCTTATGCTTGAATATGGAAGTTGATGCAGGATGCCTTAATTACGATGCATGCTCATGAACATATATAATCTAGCGGAAATAACAAAGCAATAACAGTAAAAATTCAGCATCTATCATCATAATCTAAGAGAATCAGAAAAGAAACATGCAATAATGTGGGCCATCATCACAATCACACGGTGTGGGATTCAACTATTGCGTGGAATGGATCCTACGAGGGATGAAACCTCCCGATGTTGCATGGTTTTGATCCAATCGTGCAATGTGATTCACTAGTCTAGGAGATTGAAAGATTTCTCGGATTAGGGAATCGAAAATCCAAGAGAATAGGGTTTTCAATCAATTCTCAGATTTAGGTTGTAAAAGATGTGAAATAATAGGTTAGAAGGAAGAGGGAAATCAGAGAAATACCTTAGAAGAATGTTGGAGGGGAAAGGAAGAAGAAAAGATAAGAAGATTGGAGAAGAAGGGATGAAGTTCCACAAAGAGAGAGAGAGAGAGAGAGAGGAGGCAACCAAAAGGCTTTTCATTCAATATTCAAAAACTAATCTTGAGTTTAGGGCTTAACCCTCTTAAATAATCACTAAGAAAGAAATAAAAAGACTAAAATACCCCAAAACTTAAGTAAAAATGAACATAAAAAAAAACATCTCGCGCGGTGGTCAGGCTGGGCATTGGTCGCCCGATTGGTCGCCCGAACATGGCCAAAAACGTCCAGCGACTAAAACATAGAAATGGATGACTTTCGGGCGCCCAATGAATAGTGGTTGGGCACCCGAAGACAGTGAAAACTGTCCAGCAAGTTTCCCAGTCGGGTCTTCTTCATCCTACACACGTGTCTTCCCATTGTAGTGTCTTCTATGTGCCAAACCACGTGTGTAGGGTCTTTAATGCTCCTCAATGATTACCTAGCCACAAGGAAGAGGCTTGAGGCGTGCGCTTTCTCCGTTGATAGACTTTGAAGGGTCTGATGTCCTCATCAGAAGTTCTACCTTCCATGGCTCTCGGCCTTTGAGATTTTGTAGTTCCTTCATTACATGCTCGTGGTTTATGGTTTTGGTGCATAAATTCTTGCCTAATTGACCTTTTGTACATGTGATTTGAGTAGTTTTAATCTAATTATTCGTTGTTATGCATTTCCGCTTTAGTTTCATTCCGCATCATATTGATAGGTCCATTGTTCTGCTTCAAATTTGGTATCAGAGCCTAGGTCTAGCGTAGGGTAGGTGTTTGACAAAATTCCTGGACTAATAATAGAGCATATAGATCGCATATAGCTTGCTGAAGTTTTTGCTTGGGTATTTTAAAAGTCCTATATTGTTAGAATTTTTAGATTTAGTGATTTTTAAGACACTTAGTTGTTGAATTTTCAGTTTTGGCCTTATTTGAATCATCCTAGGGCTGTCCATAGGGTTTAAGGTACTTAGGTCCGTGCATCATATAGTATCACATAGAGCATTATCAAATCTGATTTTTTTTGTTTTTTTAGATTCACATATAAGTAGGTCAAATCTGAATTTTGCATTGCATGCATCATATTGTTTATATAGAGTCTAGGATCCATATTGTTATGTCTAGGTTAGCCTTATCTCTATTTTCATTGCCGTCGCACTTAGAGTTTAATTATTGAGTCTCCCCACAATGAATGGAGTATAGGTGCTCAAGATATTCTGGGCCGTTAAGTGTTGTCTTATGGCCCTCGAGACCCAATGGAAAGCTGGACTGATGATTTGGCATATTTTAGTGGTCACATGGACCCATAGACATTCCTTGATTGGCTTGAAGACTTAGAATATTATTTTGACTGGTATGATATGTCGGACAACCGTCGAGTGAGGTTCGCCAAGTTGAAATTGGTGGGCCAAGCCAGGTCTTTTTGGACGGATTTGGAGCGAAGAATTGAGTAGAAAGGTGGAGCTCCGATCTCATATTGGGGCGAGATGAAAGAACGTTTGAAATAAAATTATTTTTCCATCTCTTACCGTCAGAGGTCCTTAACTTAGGAAAGAGTTGTACCACATTCCCATCAAAAAAAAAAAACCCATCTGGCCACCTTCTTGTAAAGTGGTCCAATCTGTCACTAAGAGAATCTCGGTTTCTGAGCAACTTGATGGGTATTTACCACTAGTTATATTTCTGTTGGAACGCGACAATGTCTTGGTGAATGGCAAGTTGGAAGGGTCTAAACAGGTTTATGAAGAGGAAGAGTACGTGCCTAAAATCGATAGTGATGAAGAAGAAGAAATTGAGGTATCATTAACCGTTGTTGGACATGAAGGAGTGATTGCTAGTGATGAAAAGGTTGAAGAAATTAAGGCCACACCACTTCCAGTTGTCATGCGTGACCTAAATGATGTGGAGTCCCAATCTAAGTCTCTTACCGTAATGAAAGTGAACAAGTTTGAAAAAGAGACTAGTGTAGATTCAATGGTGGACACCCACACGACTAGTGATGTTATTTTTAAGGCTAGTGTAGAGTTGTTGTCCGGAGTGATTGTGGACTTGAAAATGACTTGTGATATCCTCTTCCTACCAGATGACTTACCGGATGAACTTCCACCCAAGTGGGACATTCAACACTCAATCGATCTTGTCCTCGGGTTGACTCTATGAAGCTTTTCCCCCTACCAAGTGAACCCCGCGGAGCATGTGGAAATGCGAAGGCAATTTGATAAGCTTCTTAGGGAAGAGTTTACTCAAGAGAGTTTGAGCTTTCTTCCGTGTGCCATGTCTGCCCTTTTCACTTTCAAGAACGATGGCACGTGGCACACGTGTGGGCATATTCACGTCATGGTGGATGTGATGGCCAGAGCCCCTATCCTGCATCTTGACGACATGTTGAATATAATGGCCAATGTCAAGATCGTCTCAAGACTTGACATAAAAAATGAGTGCTTGAACATTATCCTTGTTTATAACACTTACAAGGAGCAATACCTCTATCAGTTAGAGCGGGTCTATGGGATATTGAACAATGAGAAATTATGTGTCACCCCATAAGAAGTGTTCTTTAGTTATAATCTCCCAAGTTCTAGATAATAGAGTTGCCTATTTTGTCCATTGCTTCACCGAAGCGTTCTATAATTTCATTCATGTCTGTCTCACGTAAACCATCAGAGTTAGCTGAGTTATTGCACGGCATACATGAGTTGCATGATGAAATTAGGAAGCAGATAAATTTGAACAACGAATAATATAAATTAAATGCTGACTCACATCGCAGGTTGCAGGAATTTCAAGTGGGTGATTATGTCATGGTTCGCATAAGGCCAGAGCAGTTCCCACAAGGAGCCGTTAAGAAATTATAACCACGTAGTGCCGGCCCTTATAAAATCTTAAAACGCTTGGGTACTAATGTGTATGTAGTAGATTTTCCACTCGTCATAGGAATTAGTTCTACTTTCAATGTGGAGTATCTAATGGCTTTTAAGGGTCACCCAAATGACGATCTACTTAACCTCATACTTCATGGCCTATCCTTACCTGATCTTCCCAACCTTTACCCCCTTTACCATACATACCTGAGAGAAAGGAAGAGATTGAAGATATAATGGATGAACAAATGTTGTCCACTAGTGGAGGGTATCAAAAGTATCTTGTCAAGTGGAAGAATAGGCTGACTTCAGATTTTATATGGCTTACAAAGACCGAGCTGCAACAGGTTGATCCAGATATCCTAGAGCGGTACAGGAGTTTTATTTCGCTGGAGGCGAATTCTTCTCAGCCGGGGAGACTTGATGATGACATCAAAGGACCTACTCGAGTGGACTAGAGGCGGAAGCGACTACTTGCATCAGGACAATTTTCTTTATGGATGGATGGCGACTTTCAGACGGGGCCCGCGGGGCCATTTTGAAGACCCTGCATGCATTAGACATGCATCAGGAAGATCTCACTTTGGGATGATGCATGTGGGTTGCTTTGGAGGAGTTTTTAGCAATAAGATTTTAGTTTTGGGTCCATCTGACCATTTGACTATCTTGATCGGGCCATCGGACTGTCAGATCTTCCAGATCTGGGCCGCATGGACCTTGATATTTATTTTATTTCATTTTATGTTATTTTTAGGATATGATGGATGGTTTGGATCACTTTTATTTGCTTTGGATATTTTACTTTGAGTTTAGCCCATGGAATATTAAGTTGGGGCATATTTGTAATTTTTTTTATTTATTTTTTAATATAAAAGCCAGAATGGGGGGACGTCCAACCTTAACTTGGAATATTGAGTAAAAGAAGAAGAAAAAAGTGCTTGAAGCTTGTCTCTCTTGAGAAGTTCCTTCTCCATTCTCCTTTAAGGTTTGTTAGAAAACCCTTCATTCCAATCAAATTGTGAAAGGGTAGACCATAGCTTGGTGATGGATTCCTCCAAGGATATCGTCTCTTCTTCCTCTCTACAAATTCAAGTATTTATTGTTGTTATTTTTCATCAATTGAAGGCTTTTTGATCTTCTCTTGAATTCAAACCCAAAACCCTTCAATCCTTGAACTGTTTTGATTAGGCATAGATGCCTATGCGTCCTTAAACTTGTTTTTCCCCAAAATTTCAACTCTTTCCATCTGAATCCTTCAAACCTAACCTAATCTCACACCACTTTCAAATCCGACCATCTTCTCTCACCCAAATTCGAATTTCAGCATTCCCATGGTCCTAAATCCTTAATTCCCAAATCAGCCCAAACCCTAACCCCAATTCCCATTAATTCCTAATTTCAGCCATACAGCTCATAACCTAGGAACCCTAGAATCCCTTCCTTTGATTTTAGGATTAACTTTATACTTGGACATGGAAGTTCTACCTTCCACGAGTCCTGGCCTTTGAGATTTTGTAGTTCCTTCATTACATGCTTGTCGTGCATGAATTCTTGGCTAATTGAACTTCCGCACATGTGATTTGAGTAGTTTTAATCTAATTATTCGTTGTTATGCATTTCCGCTTTAATTTCATTCTGCATCACATTGATAGGCCCATTGTCCTACGTCAGTAGGGGCACTACTTTCCATATTCATTCCTGATGTTATGTGAAAGGGTTGTGATTGGATGCCCGGTAATGCCACAGAAAGCTCAGGGACAATCACAATGTTTTCCGCAAACCCTTGCGATATGTGCCGGTTACTCTTTTTCCTAACAATTAGCTAACGCAAACACCAAGGCAAGCAACAAATCCAAACCGCATCATAGTCTGACTAGTGGGTGGGTTGTCTACTCGAACCTCTGCCAAAGTGGGGCATCTGTAGACACCCCACCTAGGATAATGTAGCTTGATCTATGATTGTCAAAACCCCTGTCCAAGTCCCAAAACGCAAGCCTAAAACCAAGCCTAGATAACCTTAACCCCAAACTAGCCCGAAAACTGAAAGTTCAAATGGTACTCAAGGCTTACCAGAGCTCTTAGTAAAAAAGGGGTGCAAACCACGAGGTGCTACGTAAATGATTTTGCAACCCGAGGTTCACTTAGGTGGAGGAGATAATTCACCCCCCACCTCGAGTATTATGCTTGAACCCGAAGGACCAAGTTGCCCTTGGAGTTTACTCTTATTACCATTTCCACCATAACCCTTGGCCAATGGGAGAATGCTATGTGTCACTTTCTTTTCCTCCACCAACTACAACCCTCGAAGCCTCCATTTACCCTCAAACTCCACCAAAATCACCACTTTATGATTCCATCACCCATAAATACTTCTTACTTCTACACACTAAGAGAGGGGAGACACACCATTCCCTAAGAGAGGGAGAGCTATAGCCCATACCATCCATCCACCACGGAGAGAGAGAGAGAGAGAGAGAGAGAGAGAGAGAGAGAGAGGTTATCCCAGCTTAGGCCAGCCTAGTGATGTGCTAGTCTTAGCATCTTAGCCATTGAGAGACAATCAACCTCCCTCCGTCAATCCTTGTGACAATTCGTCCATACACCGCCCTCTTATTGGAGTATCCGAGTCATAGATCCTTTGCATTCATCATCTTGATGATTCTTGCATCTATCATTTGCATAATCATCTCTCCTCAACCTACCTTGCTTTTCTAGTCTATTAGAGTGTATGCTCTGGGGCTTGCCGGTTTTGCCATATATCCTGCCACGCCAAAAACTCGAATTGACCAAAATATTTTCCTTTTCTTTACCTTCTCTCTTAGGTAAATAGGTTCTAGTGGATTGCGTGTGTTTCGATCCATCACTCCCACTCTTAAGTTGGATATTGCACCTTTGCATCATCCATATTTCTTTTCTTTACCGTCTCTCTCAAGTAAACGCATCCTGGCAGATCGCCTGTGTTTCAATCCCTTACTTCCACTCCTAAACTGGACATTTCACCTTTGCATCATCACTCATTCATATTTTCCTTTTCTTTTTTACCGTCTCTCTCAGGTAAATAGGGGTCTTGACGGATCCTATGTTTTGATCCCTCACTTCCACTCCTGAGTTGGATATTGCACTACTGCATTACGCATCATTCATCCACTAAGGCCCTGTTTGGTCCATGGGATTAAATGGTATGGAATTGCATTATACGGGATTAACACCATTCTTGCACAATGCTTGCATTTTTGGAAATACCATGGTATTTTGGCCATCCAATCCCCATGTTTGGGATCAGATTCTTCCTTAGGCAAAAACACTGTATTAAGCAAAACCCCTGTTTGGTGGACCATGGAATTGTAATCAATGGACCACATTCACAACTGATGTCGGTCACTTGCACATGTATACAACTCGAATGTTACATGTAAAGGATGCATTTGGATGGACCGCATGGATAAAATACATGCATCAATGTGGGGTCCACAGATGTAGTGGATTTCAAAATCTACCACAAATCCCGCTTGGGACTAAATGCAATTCCATTTCACCCAATCCCATTCCTTCCCATGGTCTCCAAATGTCTGATGGAATCTGCACGGAACCAAATGCAATTCCATCCCACTTAATCCCTCCTAAGCCCACGTACCAAACTGGCCCTAAGGAGCTAGGACAATCAAATCCCTTGAAATTCATTAAATCCTACAAAGTAGAGACTACACTCGTGTGTGGGTAGAGAAGGTGCCTAACACCTTCCTTCTCTGTCACTGAGGTCCCTTAGCATCCCAAGTCGTGGATTAGGAGTCTTTATAAAGCAGGGGATCCTTGGATTCTTTGGTTTTTAAAGATTCTGCAAGGTCTAGCTGACTATGGAAATCGGAGCTAATTGGTTAGTGGTGACTCCAAGTCAAACATATAATACCCCAAGTCAAACTGTAGAGCATGTGAGTAAAAAGAGCCTAAAAAAGGCCCTCGTGAGTGCGATCCCAGCGTTCAGCATTCACAAAACCTAGTGACATTGTACTAAAGGGGCCCTAAAGACATCACACCTATAGAAGCTTGAATCAACTACTTCTAATCCTAACCATCTATCTCAATAAAATATTATTAGTAACTAGGTCATTCTTGAACCCTTTTGCAAATGATATCCGAATTGCTCGACTTGGGAGCTAATTTTAATAGGCTTTCAAATGGATTCACGTCATTTAGACATTATCTGTTAACTGAGAATTGGCCCACAATAGAGTGACAAACATGCGAAAGGGACATCTGCTGCAACAAGTCTTGACTAACTCAAACTCAAAAAACTAATTAAATAAGAAACCATATGGATTTATGGACCCTGTTGCCCAATCAGATTGTTCATATGGCCCTGAATAGCCATCAGGAATGTGGATGTTGTGCTGACTTTCATCAAATAAATCTGGACCCTCAGTCTGGTCTAAATAATTAAACTGGATGGTTAGATGGTCTAGATCTTCAATTTGGACAGTTGGATATTAATTAGTATGCCTGATAGGCCTGATCTGGGCCTGATCTGTACTTTGATGAGCCTAATCTTCTATGAACTAGCCATGGGGCCACTCAGTGTTCTCCCCATAGATGATTGTATTGTCCAACATAACAAACTATGGAGCTCCTAAATTGTCTTCAGCATGTATTGGCTATAGATGTCGTGGTATGAGTTCCTGGACATTTCTACTTTTGGTTTTGGCGGGACACTTGGAGACTCCTTGACATGAGTAGGGTCAAAGCATCCTAGTGATGTTATCAAAAAGTGCCATGTGTTAGACACTTTTTAAGTCAGTTGTCTTGACACATATTCTTCATAAGGTAGTGGAATTTGGGTGGATGTCATTATGATAGGTTGAAATTCTGGAAAGATACCTGGATAGGTGATGTTTCTTCGTTCTGATTCTTACCCTTTTTTCCCCTTCCTTTCAAGGATGAAGAGGTGAATGATTGCTATGTGGTTATTGGGGATGTATTCTGTGGAATAACAAGCTATGAAGAAATCTCAGTGATGATGAAGCAATTTTACATGGTAGACTCTTGTGTAAGCTTAAAGAGGCATATGTCCACCTTGCACTGATGATATTTAACACGCACACACATAGACACACCAAAAGAAAAAAAAAAGAAAGAAAGAAAGAAAGAAATTTCACTTTATTTTTTCCCAATTTCTATGTTGTATAGATTGATGAGTTGAAATTTCTCAGTCAGACATTTAAGCTTGCCTCTACTCTCCAAAGCATTTCCTTTCATTCTCTAAGGTTTTCTTCTTTTTTGTTGTAGGCAATTAAGCACATAAAAGAAAATTTGGGTCTTTTTTTCCCCTCCTTTTTTCTGGGTTTTCTGAATCTTCTAAAAGTGCGATTGTTATTCATTCTAATATTCATTGTTGTTAACATGCCTTGAAATGAGAATATCGTGATTTTGTAGTTTTGTCAAGGGATGATTTGTTGGTTTAAACTTCTAATTGTTAATTTCATTTGAAACTATACGAATATCCCTTTTTAATTTACTTTTTGTTGTTTTTATTTCTATTGTCTTTTTTTTTATTATTGATTTATTTACCAAATAAAGTATTTTGTGCTTCGAGGTGCCCCTTGTCCAATTTTTTGAGTTTTCTGTGCTGGTTAGGACATTTTGACACCATTTATTATTATTTCTTTCGAAAGTCAATTTGAAATGTTTCAACAAGTCATTAAGCATGGGCCTGGCCCATTCATTAATTGTGCCTGAATTGGGATCAGCATGGCCATGTTCATGATCAATTTTAGATTTTGATAATGCCAGCCCTAAATGTATTCAATGTCATCTCATCAAACACAGATAGTTGGCCAACTGGTATGCTGTTTTCCATCTGCAGGTGTATTGATTTTAATTATTCTTCAGTTGTGGATTGCTTTAGAACGAGCGTTGACTGATTTACTAAGGAGGCAACACTGATCCATCCTCTTCTTCTTGAATTTCAACAATTTCAGAGGTTACTTGTCCTTTTAGTGTAACATGTAATGCAGGGTTTTAAACCCCTTTTGTTGTAATCTTATTTTAGTTTTGTTTGACTTTCCATTTACTATGTATCTTATTTGGAAATTCTTTTTTTAATATATATAAAGATAATGAAGAAGAGAAATTTGGATTCCTGAAAATTAGTGTTCTTTTCTCGCCAAAAGTGGCATTAACACCTGTGGGCACTGCAGTACAAAAGCTGCCTAAAAATGATTTGTTTTTTCTTTTCTATTTTGAGTAGAAAGGGGCAAAAGGCTTTTGTCTTTTCTTCGAAACCCAACCCATATCTACAATGGTACCGGGCATGCAAAACATCCAACCTACCCATCATATGCTTCAGCAAATGTTACCCTAAGGGCTGTAAACTCAGGCTGATAAGTGACTCAGGTGGGCTGGGCTACTCAATAGGGAACAAGTTGGGAGGGAATGCTCACCATGTTGTATATAGCCATCCAGACCCTTCATCAGGCTGGTTCAAAATGCAGCTAGGCCCCTCTGTAAATCAGCAGTGGGTGTTCCATATTACATTGTTTCCTACGTTGTTGCATATTAGAGTATTGTATCAGCTTATTTTTGGCACCATGTGGCCCAGTGAAGTTTAAGGGTGGGCTTTCCCTCCCAGCTTGTTTCCTTTTCTATGGCCCACTTCAGTTTTGGATGGGGCTGAGTATTGGACCTTAGAGATTTCTTAAGTTGACTCATTCCATGGATGGGTTGATGGTGCATATGCATCGCATGGGCTGCACATCTGTCCAGTACCGCAGAAAGGTTATGGTGGGACCGGTGCCGCTGGAGCATGCCCCTTGTACATGGGAGCAATCTGTGGCGTTTAGAGGCTAATGTGTGAAGAATCATTGCAAGGCACATTTTTTCACTGTGGTCATGCGAGATGGTTGACCACTCGAGTTCTAGTTGTGCAACTAGTCAGTTAAGCCCCAGCAGGCTCTGGCCAAACCTACCCTAATTCTGCAGCAAGGTCTCTCTCCGTCTCCGATATGATTTGATTTTATGGTGGGCCTTTTTGCATTCTTGCGACACTTGCTTAGAGGCCGTATTTGAGCCATGTTCAAAATTTTTATGGGTCCCATGCATGTACCATTCGAAACTCAGCTCAAAATCTCACCGAGTCGAGTTGGCTCAACCAAGTTTCAACTAGAAGCTGATGAGCAGGCCATGAAACTCGGTTCGATGTCTGAGTTGAGTTGGCTCGACCGAGTTTCAATTAGAAACTGATGATGGTCCTCCAGATGTTTTAATGTCCTGGAGATGATTTGGTAGATGTTTTGATGTCCAGTAGCATGTAGAAATGGTAGGAGTTATCACGTGGCTTTGTCAAGGCAGCCAATGATACTCTATCGCAGTGGTAGATGACTCATGCTCACTACCCTCTATGCCATACATTTCATTCACAGCGACGCGGGGAAAGCAATGTCCCAGATCACAGCCATGGTGGACAATAGCTGTGACTTTTGGCCAGGACATGAACATGGTGTCCCATATCTTTCATACGTGCGGTACATACTTTTCTCACGTGCTGCCATCCCACTATTTTCATCTCACAAGAGCAAAGTACACAGCCTGCTTAAAAAAAATCTAGCCTTGTTCATGGGGGCGTCAATGCACAGTTTGGATGTCTGTATTATTCAAATCCTGAATTGGACAAATCCCATTTCAGGATAGACAACTGACTCCTAGAATTCAAACCCAACAATAGTAGCCAAACAATCCCAGTAGTATTTAAATAAATAAAAAAAACTACTCATAAGCCTTAGAAATTGCAAGGTGGGCGTTTGCTAAACCCGGGCGTCTCTACAGCTTAATTGCAAGATTATTCTAACCAGCCACTGCCCTGCGACACAAGCTCCTGGTCCCACCTCTTAGCTGTTTATACTTGCTAATGTTTTGAAATGGATGCTTGCTGGCTCATGCTCCCGCACCCATATCTATCTCCGCCTCACGGTTCATGCAGCTGTAGTCTACAGCCATACCAATCTACTACCAAGCACGTGTGCATACGGGACACGTTTGTGAGATCCAAGATTTCCATCAGGTGGCCTACAATGCTTGATCGTTTGGACAAAAATCAGGTCATTTCACCACCTCGGTGGACAAAAGCAATGAATGGCTAGAACTTAAAATAATAATAATAAATTGTTTTCACCATCCATTTTTGTACTTTGTGCCCCACCTGACTGAAACAACCCGAGTTTTTATGCAGAAGACTCAACCCAATGTGTTTCACCTGATGGAATCCCGCACCCATGCGCACTTGAATGTAGAGGATGTACAAGCGTGTGGGTTTTACAAACCAACAAAAGATGTCAAACCACTTTAACGGAAGTCAACAAATTTCGCAAAGGAGTTTGATCGGCGAAAATTCATGTGATAATTTATTAGATATGAAATTTATACAACGTGGTTTTTCATATGAATATGAAACTGTAAACCTACAAAAAAAAAAAAAAAAAAAAAACACTTTGAGTAATAAATAGAGGATTGACGAATAGGTCAGCCCTCATTCTCGATCATTTCACGGACGTCACTGACTACCAACCATGCTTTGTGGCCCCCAATTACCTCGGCCTGTTTGATGCCATCCTTCCACAGCTGCAACATTCACAATGTAATCATTGAACTATCTAATAAAACTTCTTTTTATTAAGGGTGTGTTTAGTTGCACCAAATATCATGGAATTTCAAGATATTTCATGATGGCACAAAATATCATGAAATCTCAAGATATTTCATCACTGCACCAAATATCATGATAGTTCATGATTAATCAGTTAAGTAGGAGCAAAATGCCATGAAAATTCATGATGTTTGAGGCAACCAAATGCACCCTAACAGACAAATGATATTAGGTTTACCTGTATAGTGGGCATCTTCTGTGCTTGTTTATGAGATTCCACATTTTAGATTACATGAAAAGGCACAACCAGGCATCAGCTAAATATAGTTTCTAGTGGCTGGAAGGTACTAGAGATCTAATGATTTATTTGTTACTTAATTTAGGAAAAAAAAAAGAATAAAATAAAGAGCAAGTAACAGCATAGAAACAAAGGCATTTCCACAAATGCTCAAGCCATATTTATATTATCTCATCATTTTAGTTAGGTAATTGGGGTCATGTTTATGAATACTTTGACTATCCTAAGGCTCAAGCCACAGCAAGTGAACGATTCTATAGGGTCTGCTTCACAAATCCTTTCTTCTTCAAAGAAATTGGGGTTGCCTCTATGAGTCCTTTCTTGCCAATTCCACCTAAACAGATTGCTTCTTAACATAGGAAGGATACTTTAGGATGTTTAGGTAGAGCCAAAGAGTACCAAGGTTATTCTGTTGGAATAGGAAAGCTTCAACATTATGAAGTCCAGCTGCAAGTACAGGCCTCTTGTAACTCAACACTCTAAAAACTAATAACCTTTAATACAAGATAAATATTTTCAGTCCAACCTTAGCAGTTTCCCTGGTTGGTTAGAAGCAATGTTTCTGCATAAGTTCAGGTGAGACCTTGTAATTCCTATTATAAAAACTAATCTCTAATACAGAATTTGCTTTCGAGGAACCAACTTGGTTCCATGGTGGCTAAATGATTGTCTCTAGTATCTACTAATGAAATTAGTTTTGTAGAATTTTAGCGTAGTGTCACATGTTTGGATATATTTAAAAAAAATTTATTTATACGTACAATCAGTGTTTGAATTATATCTGAGATTATCGAAATATCTCCAATATTATCTCTATCTCTAACTCAGCGATACCGATAACACTGATAGTATCAGAAATTTTAGGTATCAGCGATGCATCACTAAATATCGCCAATGTACCGATATTGTTAATACTTTCAACAGTGTAAATTCCAGACGTCGCTTGTATTGCTAATGTATTGATACCGCTGGTGTATCACCAATATTTTCAGTTGTGTAAATTCCAGGTGTTGCTTATATCGCTAATGTATTTGCAATATTTCAATAATATCGCCAATGTATCGATATTGCCAAAAAATTGTATATTAAAAAAAAAAAAATTCATTTCATATTTTTTATGGGCGCATAGTTGTGTGTGACGTTCAATTTGTAGATGATAATATTGATAATATCGCGATATTATCATTATTGCAACATGATGATATCAACGCTACAATCTTTCGTTTCTTTTTCAGTTGTTAATGATTTGTTGGGAAATATCGTGTGCTGCCGATATTATGAAATATCAATGGATGTTTGGATGGAAGGTTAGAGGTTGGATGAACAGATGGGATGAATGAGATGGACTAATTACATATAGCAACACATGCTTTTAGGCCCCCTTTAAATAGAAACCTATTATGTATGCATTCTTTTTTCAATATTTTTAATCCTACATATGAAAATATGTGTATTTTAGCATCTCTTTTGGTTTTACTAAAAAAATTCCACTGTTTTCCCCCCTTTTCCCTCATTTCCGGTTATCAGCGATATTATCGGCGATATCGATATTGTTTCCATATCCCCAGCTAGCGAAACCTATTATGTATCGCTAATGTTTTTTACCGTGTAGATTCCAAGCATTGCTTGCATCGCCAATGTATCAGCAATATTTCAATAATATCGGCAATGTATAGCCAAAAATCTATTTATTAAAAAAATTCCATTTCTAAATTTTTTATGGGTGCATGGTGGTTTGATGAAATGCATGTTTGTATGTTTGTATATGTATGCATGCACAGATGGATGGCTGGATCATGTATGTATGCGTGGATGGTTAGATGTGTGTGTGTGTGTGTGTGTGTGTGTGTGTGTGTGTGTGTGTGGATGGATAGATGGATCATGCATGTGTATATATGTATGTGTCATTGTATGTATGTATATATGCATGCCTGGATGGATGGATGGATCATGTATGTGTGTTTCTATATATATATGTGCATGCATGGATGAATGGTTGGATGGATGGATCCACCATTTTCCCCAATATTTCCCTGAGTCTACAATACATGCTTTAGACCCCCATTAAAGGAAAACTTATTATTTGATTACTAAATATGCAAATTCGTGTATCTTTTGCCATTATTTGATTCTTAAATATGCAAATGTGTATTTTTAGCTTCTCTTGAAACATCATTGAAAAATTCCACCATTTTCTTCATGTTTTCCCAATGTTTCCCGAGTCAACGTTATATGCTTTCGAGGTCCCATTAAAGGGAAACTAATTATGTATACGTCTCTTTTGCAATTATTTGATTTCTAAATATGCAAGTATGAGTATTTTAGCATCTCCTGAAGTTTCAATGAAAAATTCCACCATTTCCCGCATGTTTCCCCAATGTTTCCCTCAGTCAATGATACATTTCCAGTACAGTGATATCGGTATATGTTTCTGTATCCCCAGCCAGCGATACATATAACGATACCAATAGTAGGAAACTGCACCAATCAGACATTTAGATTCTCGTATTAGTGTTATATATATATATATATATATATATATATATATAGTGTGTGTGTGTGTGTGTGTGTGTGGATCATCCTAATTTCATTACAAACGACATTTTCAGTATGGCTCCAGTGTGTGTGTGTGTGTGCGGAGGGAGGGAGAGAGAGAACAAATATTTGGTGCATTCCTTGCTCAGGGGCATCAATCATGAATCCAATTAACACACACAAAAAAAAAAAAAAAAAAAAAAAGCCATCACCCCCTATACCTGGGTTCCCTCGAGCAACCCCATCTACATCGAGTTCAAGCTAACTTTTAGGAGGTTTGGTTCAAACCACCAGAATAATCCTTTTAGCTCTAACATGCCGAAGAGGAAGGGAGATACAGCTCAATGATAACTTTTGCAAGAGATATTCTACCTGCTAGAGATAAAAAGAGTATGATATTCCGTCTGTCCAGGATCATCTACGAATAACAGATGAGAGACATGAATTCAACCAGCCCCTCCATGAAATATTCCTCCTTGCCATCCAAGAACACTCTTTGATTCCTCTACTTGAATACATCTTTTACCAGGATGAACAATAACAAAGAAAGGGGATCACCTTGCCTCAAACCCTTATAATTAAAAACTACAACAAGTTAACAATTGTTCAAAATTTTAGAAACCAAAGAAATCCAATCTCCACAAAAACTAAACTTGATGCAATTAAAATAAATCCCCACTCAATATGGTCACACACCTTGGACAAATGAAACTTGATCATCACATTTCCACACTTGACTTTTCTATCTAGCTCTTGGATCATTTCCTAAGCAAGAGGGATATTTTCAATAATGTTTTTGCCTGTAAATAAAGCAGCTTAATCCTCCGAAAATCTTCAACAAAATATCCCCCAATCTATCAGCCATAATCTTAGAGACAAATTTATATGACATATTACATAGGCTAATGGCCAAAAGTAGGGTTGTAAATGGGTCACCGGACCCGATGGGGTACCCGGACCCAACCCATTTAGACCCGACCCAGACCCGACCCATTTGTTAAATGGTACGGGTCTGGGTCCAAGAACAGACCCAGTTGTTAAACGGGTCTGGATATGGTTTCCTTTATATTAGGCCCGACCCAACCCGACCCGAACCCATTTAGTAAGTGGGCGGGTTTGGTCTATGTTTCAAAGGACCCGTCAAGCTTAGACTCATCCAAACCCGGTTTTAAGCCTTGTAAAAATGCTTGCATAGTTGATCCAGACCCGGACCCATTAGACCCGGCCCATTTATAAATGGGTCCGGGTGGATCTCCCTCTACCAGACCCGGACCCATTTATTAATGGGTCTGATGGGTTGACTCGGACCCGACCTGGACCCGCCCATTTAGTAAAAGGGTCTGGGTCCAAAATTTGGACCCAGACCCGTTTAGTAAATGGGCGGGTCTGGTTTTGGCTAAACCTGCCCCGAACCCGACCATTTACAGCCCTAGCCAGAAGTGTTCAAACTCACATGAACATCATTTTTAAGGATAAGAGTGATAAGCATCAAGGAAAAATACCTTAAAAGCTTGGCCCAGGGAAAAAAAAAATCCCAAAGAAAAGGACACAAGTCTGATTTGACGACATACAAACAAAAGCTGGAAAAAAAGGGCTCGAGAATCCATATGGACCAGGTGCACTATTGTCATTCATAACAAATACCGAATTTTTTATTCCCACCTCATCTGGGCACCTCATGAGTATGATGGTATCATCTTCTTTCGCCACCTAAGGAATCACATTTAGAAGATGGGCATTTCTCCACCACTTCATTTTTTATTTTTATTTTTATTTGGTCAGTCATGCAACGCACCCACTGGTGCTGTCAGCAGCGTGGATTTTCACCACTAATGGGTTTCGAGACCAAGACCCTTTGTTGAAACTCTGCAGAGTCTACCAGGCATTTCTCCTCCACTCCATGATACAGCAGCATGTGGAAGAAAGAATTAGGTTCCTGTTTGCTGTAATCAATTTCCTCCAACTAGTCACCATTCGAGTGTCTGATTCTTACGATATTAGCTTTCATCTATCTGCAAACAACTTGTGAAAAAACTTTGCATCCATGCCACCCTCCTTCAGCCACTTAATGATTTTTGCATCCAGAATATTTCCTCCTGGAGAAGTCTTTGATTCAAAAAATTTCTGGCTTCCAAAAGCACTTCACTATGAGAGGAAGAATTATCATTTTCACAAAATAACTCGGCTTCCAAAAGTCTATACCACATTACCACCAAACGGTGTAGATATCACACGACTTCAATTCTATTCCATCAAAATTTTCCATTGTTTACTCTTTGAAGCATTTGGATGTTAAACTTAGGGGCCATTCGCTAGCAGCAAAAGTTTAGTCCTTGACAACCCGTCTAAGTCAAGCTGGCTAATTCAATGTTTTCTTGGTCAGGCCTATCTGTTGTTTGTTAAAAAACCATCTAGGTCTACCAGTGTTTTTGACATTGCATTAAGCCTTTCTAAGATTAGATGTTGGTAAATAACTACAAAGCAAATGATTCAATTGTACTCCATCCACTACCCACATTGGTCTAACATATAAAAAAATTGGGGGATTTGGGGAGTGCAAGGAACATGGAGAGGAGGGAAGAGAGAAAAGGGGGAGAGATAAAGGGAAAAGGTGCGGGCTACAATCGATAGTGCAAAATGGCTTCAATAGTGTGTTGACCCACTTTCATTCTTCCTATGTTGTGGCTTACTCAAGTCTCCGATCTGCCTCATTTTTGGGTTGATGTTCTAACACAAGCCAATGCAATAGATGTATTAAGTGGATGTCATACAGTCAACATGGTGGACCTCACAGAACCTTTGTTGCATGGGCTCCCTAGTAATACATTTTGTGCAGGCTACACGCAAAGATGAGAGGTAGGTGCAGACTACTCACATGAAGGATTTGGAAAAGAAAAAAATGTCCTAAAAAACCAATGCTTGCATCTTTTTATATCACTGTTACAAGGGTAAATTGGGCAAACACTGGTGGTGGATAAAAGCCAAGCTATTTAAAGGCTTTTTACAAGTGAAATCTGAATCGCACCTTAGACGACAACAACATTTTCCAGTTCTTAAAGTATCCTCAATTTCCTTTAAAATGTCTCCATGCCCTTTAAACATTTAAAGTTCTCCACAGGAAGGGCAACGATGCCCTCAGAAAAAGCAAAGCTTACATCTCATCACATTACTATTATAGGGGTAAAATTGGTCGAACATCGGTCGTGGATAAAATTTGAGTCATTTAAAGGTTTTTTTGTGGGAAAACTTGAACCATACCTTAGACAATAGACACATTTTCTAGTTCCCAAAAAATCTTAACTTTATTCATAATTACTTCCCATGTCGTCCTTTGAATAAAAGTTCTCTGCCCTACGGAAACTAATTGCAGGGGTAAAATTATCCCCCACTACACGCATTATGTGTGGTACAGATACATTCCAAATAATGTGACTACCTTCTTTAAGATATTTCACCTTGGATTATTTAAGACTAGTACTTTTTGTCAGTAATGGCAAAACAAGCATCCCAAGTTGGCTTGATGCATGTCTTATAACTTCAAGCTCGCATCCACATCAAGGTATTCCGTAACGGGTAACGGTAATGGTGGTCGTAACAACCACCATCATTACCTTTACGATACGGGGTGTAATGGCCGTTACAGGAGCCATAACAGCCTTTATGGTCTCTCTCTTTTATTGGAAAAAAAATATGAAAAACCTGTATCGGCCCTGAAATGGACTGTTACGGGGCCTTTACAGCCTTTAAAGGGGGTGTAACGGGCCATTACGAGGGTTGTAATGGCCTTTACGGGTCATTTTTTCCGTAATGGCCGTTACAGTCTCTACGACCCTATAACGTGTAACGGTTTCCGCCGTTACCTATACATAATAGCCTTTACGGCACATCATGATCCACATGGATCACATTTGTTATATATTTATTATCATATTAAGAGATAACCAAAATTTATTAGAAGGCACACCGAAAGGTAGGAAAAGAATACAACGCCACACTAACAAGATAGAGAGGGAAAACATAAGGCAACCTTAGTTGTGTGTAGTACATGAGGACTCAATCCTTTACAAACCCCAAAACTGCCTTTGTCACCCCATCCACCGATGATCTCCTGTTTCTAAAGCACCACTCGTTCCTTTTTTCCAAATGGCCAAAAACAAAAAAGCCATAATGAGGAGCCTCCAAACAACTTTAGAAGCCTTCCCACTACCCGTTCCATGCTACGCCCATAGAAGGGCCTCAACGGACTCCATTATAACCCAGGTCATATGTGACTCAATAAGGAAGAACTCCTACACTCTCCAGGCAAAGGTGCAATGGATAAATAAATGATTGATAGATTCCGCATCTTTCATGCACATGAGGCAAATGTTGGGGAGAATGAGAGACCTCCATTGGAGGTTATCAATGGTTAGAACATTCTTTCGACCAACCAGTCACACAAAGCCACAACACGAGGAGGGGCCCCATAATGCCAATGGAGAAACGGGTGGGATGGGTTGGGGGGTCCCTCCTGAACCAGAGAGAAAGCTATAGAAAGAAGCAATCGAAAAATTCCTAGATTGGTGTCCTTTTCATATCATGGAGTCGTCTGCCTAAAAGGATAGCATAGTGAGCTTTAGCTGTTCCGAGAGAGTAGAGAACTACATCACTTCATCATCAAACAAATTCCTCTGGCAAGGAGGGCACAAGACAGTAGATCCACTGCAAATAGAGAAATACCGTCACACTAGGACATAACGATCGAGAGAAAGAGCAACAAGTCGGGAAACACATCTTGGAGCGCCCTACCGCACCCCACATCCATCCAAAAGCATATCCGGTCCCCCTTACAAAAAGAAAAGAAGATACCTCTTCAGAAAAAGTGTTTTGTTAACACGATTGCTTTCCATATGCTCGAGGCCCGATATCAGGACGAGTGCTTCACAAACCCCTTTCTGAACTGCTTACTTGCCAGCAATGATATCCCTCCAAAGGCTTCCCAAATCCGTACCAAACTTCCATAACCATTTCCCAAGAAACATAATGTTCATGAGGAGCGAGGATCAAAGACGTGTATATGATTTAAACAAGTTTGTCAACAACTATCATTTGTGTTCATGGATGCCAACAAAAACCAAGCTCAAAGAGGAGGTTCTTCATTCCCAATAACTATCCTCATAGATGCTTCAACCATTTTTTTTTTTTTTTTTTTTTTGAAAGGTAACACTACCAAGGCTTGAAACCATGATCACTTACACACACTGCACTATCTCTACCAACTCATCTAAGGAGCAGGAGCCGATGCTTCAACCAATGTTTTAAGTGATCTATATCAAATTAGTTAAATTGTGGATTCATTGATTCCCGTCTCTATACAACCCTGTCAATGATGTATATTTCCAACCTTATTTCCCTTCACTTCTTGTACGCCTAAAAGATTAAGGAGATAACGGTCATAAGTGGCGTCCAAACTATTCCAGTGTTCTTGGTCATTTGTTTTAATAAACTCATATAAGAAAGATAAGTATTAAGAAAATTTGCAACTAAAGCAAGCAAAATAACAGGAATGAAGAAAACTCTTAACAAAAAAGAAAGGAACATTCTAATTAAGCATATAAAAGCGGTTTATTTCAAGGAAGGGGAAAACCATCCATCACAAATATATCAAATGAACATACAAGGAAAAGTCATAACAATAAATAGGAAGTTATCGTTGCCTTGCTCAACTTAAATACTTTTATAGTTTCACAATCGTAATCCTTCCACTCGCTCTTTCCTCAAGACATGACCTTGATATTTATCCCACGATTGAATTGATTGATTCTTCCTTCATTCCAAGGGTGGTGTCTTTAACATAATATTTAACAAGATATCATTAATTTTTTCGTTTCAAATATGATTATGTAGAACATAATCTGCAACCACTATCTTCCTTGTGTCTCTAAACTATATGAGGGCATTTTATTTAGAATATTGAAGAACGCTTTCAGCATCTCAAAACCACATTCAACCACATTCCAAATTAACTAGGCACAAGAATAAAAAGCTCATTTTCATTTTAAAGTTCATTTTCATTTATTAGAGCATTGACACCACTAAATTCGATAGATGATAGCAAGTAGAATGAAAATGGGTGAATAAACTTAGCATATTTGCGTATTTAGTATTGATCGAGTAGCATTTACTTATGCCAACCGAATACATTAATTAACTTTGATGAGTAAACTATTAACGATTAAGAGTTAATTAATTAACATATTTAACATATGTAAATGCTTACCAATTGATGTTGGATATGCAAATACATGAAGATTCATCACTCCTTTTCGTGCCACTCGTTATCACGAGAATTCAATGGTGTTAATGCTCTAACAAATAAAAAGTAACCTTTTAATCTTTGACATAGTTCATCGTGGAATGTGCTTGAACATTGTTTTTGGACGCTGAAAGGACGCTTGTTGTTTTAAATAAAATGTCCTCGTATAGTTCAAAGACACAAATGAAGATAGTCATCACAACTTCTTTTCGATATATTCACCTCAAAATTGAATAAACCGATGATTCCTTCTTAAATCCTATGTTGAGAATGCCAGCACTTGGAATAGAGGAATAATCAATCAGGTTCACTATGAGGTAGCCATCAAGGCCACATCCTCAGGAAGGAGAGAGAGTGGAAGGATCACATTTACGAAACTTAATTACAAACACGATGTGGTCTAATTATGCAGCTAAGCAAGGCCAAGGTAGCTTTGTATTTATTATTTTATGCCTTTTCCTTGTTTACTCCAATTGACAGTTAAAATGGTTTCCCTTTAAATTAACCACGTTTATATACTTGATTAAAATGTTACTTTCTTCTTTATTAAGAATTATCTTCATCTACATTATTTTATTTGCTTTAATTACAAAATTTCTTAATATGTACATTTCTTATATCAGTGAGTTAAAATAAATGGCCAACAATAATGAAATAGTTTAGATGCCACCTACTGACCATTATCTCCTCAACATTTTAGTTGAACAAGAAGCAAAAAGAAATAAGGAGGGAAATACATATCATTAATAGAGTTGGATAGAGATGGGAGAATTAATGAATGCACAATTTAATAATCAAATTTAACATAAATCACTTAAAACACTAGCTGAATCATCTAACAAGACTATGGTTAGGAATGAAGGACCTATTCTTTGGGCCTAATTTACGTTGGGATCCATCAATGTAAACGATCATTACCAAAGAACTTATTTGTGCATTCTATCTTGTTATGTTTTTTTTGAAGTTACAGTTCAAACTATACTACTTAATAGGATGACACTATATAACAAATGTGATCAATGCAAACACATTCAAGAGCTCGGAGTTGCAAGATGTGTCCAGCCAGATTGGAATGCTCTGTCTTTTTTTTCCTACGACGACTAACAAGAAGTTCTACTACCTAAAATAATGTGATGAGGAAGGTATTAAAGTGTGCACATTATTTAGAAAGGCTTTTTTTTTTTCAAGTCTAGTCCAAGGTGGTGGATGGAATCTGGTTGGATTATTTGAGTAATAGTTATTTAGCTGCATCTAATCCTCCAGGGCAATTAAAAAACACCAAATAGGCTTGTCCTTAGCAAACCTAGACATTCTTCAACAAACAGCAAATAGATCTGACCAGGAAAGCATCGACCTAACTTGATGAGACCAAGACAAGCCTGACCTAGACAGGCTGTCCAAGACTAAATTTTTGCTGCTACCAAACGGCTCGTAGGCTATAGAGCTCAACAACTCCTCTTATTATTTTTTTCATATATAAAATCCAAGGAGTTATGGGTCCCTTGGATGATGACAGCATCACATCATGATGACATCAACTAAAGCTCTAACAATCAAATGCATTAAACCCCTTTTCTCTAGTTAGTCCTTTAATGCACGGCTAGGGCATTCCCTTTATTTTGTGCATTTATGGGCCTATAGGCCAATGGATGAGTCTTTGGTCCTTAGAGACCCACGTATTTGTCCTCTTCAAAACACATGCCCCTTTGTATTTTACCTCTTCAAAACACAGCTACTTACGCACATTAGCTTCTTTAAAAAACTTCTTCCTATTCCCTCTATAATAGAGAAAATGCCTACATTGTTGTGGGATTGCAAATCTTCACAAGTACCCTTATAATCAAATACCCCATTTTTTCGAGATTGCAATTTCACACATAAGTGTGACTAGTGTTTGAAGTAGTGGTATCGCTACAAGTTTCGCTGGCCAAGGATACGAAAATAATAATATCAATATCGCTAATAACTGGAAATGTAGGAAAACATTGTGGAAACATGGGGAAAATAGTGAGATTTTTCAGTGAAACTTCGGGGAGATGCTAAAATACACATATGCATATTTAGGAATAAAAAAATTCCAAAAAGAATGCATACATAATAAGTTTCCATTTAATGGGGGCCTAAAAGCATGTGTTGTTGTAAGAAATCAGTCCAACCATCCCATCCATCCCATCTATCCAACCATCTAACCTTCCATCCCATCTATCCATCCCACCATCTAACCTTCCATCTCGTCCATCGCTATTTCAAAATATCAATAGCACATGATATTTCGCCAAGAAATCGTCGACAACTCGAAAGGAAATGAAAGATTGTGGTCTAGGTATTGCCCATGTTGCATTAATGATAATATCACAATAATATGGATGTTATCATCATATAATCATGCGCTCGCAAAAAAATTGAAATGGAAATTTTTAAATCAACAGATTTTTTTTGCAGTATTGATACATTAGCGATATTATCGAAATATCACCGTTACACTAGCGATACAAGCGACACCTGAAATTTACACAGTCGAAAATATTGGTGAAACATTAGCAATATCAATACATTGGCAATACAAGCAACACCTGGAATTTACACGGTCGAAAATATAGGCGATACATTAGCGACACATCGCTGATACCTGGAATTTTTTATACTACCAGTGTTATCAGTATCGTTACCAGTGTTATCGGTATTTCCGAGCTGGAAATACGGATAATGTTGGGGATGTTTCAATAATATTGGGGATACTTCAAACAATGAGGGTGAAAAAGACCTTGCTCCCTAGTCCCTACCTCCAATTGCCCTTTTAAGAGTTTCACCCAATGTTGTCAGATGGCATAAGCAATCCCATGCAACTTAGGGGGGTTGTGCAAATATGTGATTGCATAATCGCATGTGTAGTCACACAACCCCATGAACTTTTTATTTTAAAAAATCTGAAAAATAAAGGAAAGTGGAAAAAAAATTTATAAAAAAAATTAAGAAAAATGATGTAAAAATACTACGAGTGTAGGAATTTTTTTTTAATACCAATTTCATTAAATTTTTGTTATATTTATTACATTTATTAGACTATAACAAGTCAACTAACAAGTACTCAAATGAATACACATAACTAGGGTTCGGGACCTTGCCTTGTTGGTAGACTCTGCGGAGTTTCAACAAGGGGTCTTGGTTTTGAAACCCGTAAAAGTGGTGAAATATCCATGCTGCTGACAGCACCAGTGGGTGTGTTGCATGACTGACTAGGTGGGTGTGCTGCGCGATTGACTGGGTGGGTGGGTTGCATGACTGACCCGAAAAAAAAAAAACACATAACTAAAAAATCTGAAACAAAAAACAACATAGAAATTTTATTAATGTAAAAATACATTATACAAATTTAAAATAGGCTATACGCATTGATCAATAATCCATTGTGGCATGTCTCCACCATCACTGCCATCATCATCATCATCATCATCATTTCCATCATCATCAAAGTCATCTACTTCTTCAATGTATACTTCTAGTCTTGTAGGAGAGAAACTTCTAGCCTTGTAACTTGAAAGAGTGAAAGCCTTGATTCTTGAAACTTGAAAGAGTAAGAGCCTTCTACCTAGCCTTGTAGACTTTTAGTATTGGATAGAATGAGAGAAAAGAGTATGAAAGCAAGGGATCTAAGGGAGAATGAGAGTATTAGAGTGAGAGAGTAAGAAAGTAAGAGAGTTACGAGAGATTGAGAGAATGAGTTTTAGAGGAGTGAGAGAGAGAGAGAGAGTAAGAGAGTAAGAGAGTAAGAGTTAAGAGATTGTATATTTATATTAGAGTAAGAGAGTAAAAGAGCAATTGAGTAAGGAAATTAGGTTTATAGGCCAATACAATTAAAGGCCTTTTTTTTTTTTTTTTTAAGAATACGGTGTGTCGGGGCATTTCCTTCAAAGTTGGGTTGGGTTCTTGGATCAGATTTTGGGTGGATATTTGGTGCGGATCTCAGGTGCTTCGGGGAATGTTCCCAAGACTTGCTAGGCTTGCACCAGATAGGCTTGTCTGAGTGGTGGATTGTTACTCAAGGGTTGGGAGAAGATTGTTTAGGGCCCTCCTTGCCATAGGAATATGTCGGATGAAGAGTTTGCTGAGTTCTTATTGTTGATGGAGACGCTTAATTCGGTGGTTCCAGATCCTCTCCAAGAAGACAACATTGTTTGGTCGGGAGACAAGTCTGGAAAATTCTCGATCAAAGCTTTTTACAACCTCATCTCTTCGATGCCTTTAGACACGGTTCTGGTTCATCATTTCCATCATTGATTATACAAAGCGCCCCCTAGAGTTGCAGCTTTCGTTTGGTTGGTTGGTCACAGGAGAATCCTCACTATCGATAATCTCCAAAGACAAGCACTCGTTCTTCATAATATTTGTCTCATGTTTATGAGAAATGAGGAATCGATTGACCATCTTTTTATCCGTTGTCCTTTTGCCACTAGAATTTGGCATCACTTTCTCTTGTGTTTGAACATGGATTGGGTAATGCCTAAGTCAGTGGAAGATCTCCTTTGGGCCTGGCATTTGGTGGGGGGGGTTAGGAGAAGGGTCGAAAACCTTATTGGCAGCTTCTTCTTATGGCAATCTTTTGGGTGATTTGGAGGTCCAGGAATGGCCGATGTTTTCGTAATATCGTTGAAGGGGAAAATGAAGTTATTTTTAGGATTAAAAGGCTAATGTCCGAATGGGCAGTGTATATAAATCCCCCAAAAGGCATCAATTGCTAACCTAGGCCATTTGATTGTATACGTGGACCCAACAGTCCAATCGGATCCTTATATTGGTTGGACCATCATTACCGAAGTAGTAGGGCCCACTTTAACCCCTATTTGGGTGATTGGATGATCCTACATGAAAAGCCATCGCCCAAGTTCAAGCATTTTATTTGTCTTAGGGAATATTTTGGCTTCAGAAAGGTTCTCATTTCCTAGACCAAGAATAAGAAGAGGTGATTAAAGAGAAAACTGCGAAGGGTTTGGGCTTAGAGGCTCAATGAGAGATTTGTGGGCTTTGCTTCTGTGGATTCCCACCTCCATTCTTCTTCCTTCAATCAAGGTGTAGTCAATCTTATTCCAAGTATTATTTACATACAAGTTTCTTGTAGATATTCTACAATTTTTTGTAAAATTGCATATATGCCTTGGCCATTTGAAAAACCCCACTATCAGCAACAGGAACTAGGCCTGGCAAAATTCCACACGACCCTTAACCCGCATGAAACCCGCACCAAAAAATCAGTGTTCGGGTCCAGCCTTATCGTGTCGGGTCACTAACGGGTTGACCCGTTAAGACCCGTTAACATAACGGGTCAGGCAAGTGTTTCACCCGCAAACCCGTTAACATAATGGTCTAGATCACCAAACCATGGCCCACCTATGAACCTTGGAACTCCATCATATGCAATATTGCAATGCACAGGTGATTCCTCCTCGTCTCACTAGTGAATACTATTGTTTTTTGTGATAGAATGGGCCCACTAGGTGGACCACAACTGTATGTTGGGTCAGACTGTCAGTTGTCCTCATCAACAGTGTCGCCATCTGATGAGTAGATTGGTCTAACGGGTTAAACAGGTCGGGTTATGGGTAACCCGTTAAATTAACAAATGAGTTTGGATTTCTAGATTTCGACCCGTTAGTTAACGGGCCGGGTTTGGGTGAGCAAATTTTTGACACAAACACGGTTCAACACGACCCGTTGCCAGGCCTATCATGAACCAAGTTTTTGTTACTAATTTCAAATTTACACCTTTTTTTAAGATGAATTTGCATCAATGTTCCACAAACATAAATATTTATATACCTACTTCTCCACATGATAGAAAATTAAGAGCTTGGAATCTTCAGAGATTTCAAGATTATCCATATGATTGAGAAGCTTTCAATATTATGAAGTAGCCTCTTTCAAGAATCATGGTTCAAATTGACCATAAGTTATATCTAATCACAACTATCTAACATGTCTTGGGGTTATGTAGGATGTATATAAATCCGTTTAGTTGCACATGGCCTGAATCCCTTTTAAAAGCACCGTTCCAAACGATCAGATTTTTTATTTTTTATTTTTTAAGTAGAGTGGCCAAGTTTTCCACCATACAGTAGTTGTCTTCCTATCCACTTTATATTCTTGTTTTGTTCCTGAGTAGTGTTTCAGGTAGGGAAAGCTCAATAGGGGTTTACATATGACAGTATGAGCATAGGAATATATGAAAGATTTATTTGTTGTGGAAACTTATTAGAATCCTTTTAAGTGACAATATCACAAACATTGTTCTATTTGTTATCACATGTATCTAAGTCTTCAATCTTCACAGAAGGAATAGCTTCTTGAGACCCCATTAGACATGTTTATTCAAGCACTCTATCTCCTTTATGGCTCGATGAAGAATCATAACATTTAGTAACTCAATCTAGAGATGGAAACATCAGTCACATGCATTTCGAAAGGCCAATACAATAATGTGCTTCAATACATTTTTCCTTTACATACTAAGGATGTCCTACACTCTGATTTTCTGCTCTAATCTTGCATGGCAATGAATTTGGCACTTCTGGGAGAGTGGTGGTGGAGGTTTGAGATAGAGGAAGACTCCTTATGGAGAGATATGATAGCATCCAAATATGAATATGGGGATGGTGGACAAGGGACTCTTCCCCATATAGAGCGATAGAGCATCAGACTTGTGGAGAGGCTTTTCTAGCATGAAAGTCAAGTTCAAGGATGGGATCGGCTTCTTGGTTGTAAATGGAGAAAACATCTGGTTTTGGAAGGATGTGTGGGCGAGTGAAATTCCACTCCAGAATGTATTCCCAAAAATTAGTGTGTATTGCGGTGGTTAGCAACATTCCCGTTGCCAATTGTTGGTCGATTAGCGGAAACTCGGTGGTGGGTCGCCTCCCCTAATTCCGGAATATATCCGACGAAGAAATAGAAAACCTAGTTGTGCTCCGTGAGAGAATCCATCTTATCACTCCTTCGATGGGGGGAAGAGACAGCATGATATGGCATAAGGAGAGTTCAGGGCCAATTCTTGGTTCGTTCTTTCTACAAGTTGTTTTGCCATTCACAGGCGGAGTATCGGATCCTTACTGCAATATCGTGGCATTACAGGGCTCCTCCGAAAGTGACAGCATTCACGTGGTTAGCAGATAGGAAGAGGATCTTGACCATTGACAATCTTTAGAAAAGAGATATGGTTATTCCCAAAATATGCGCATTGTACATGGGAGATGCCAAATCAGTGGACTATTTGTTCATTCACTGCCCCTTCACGCATGGGGTTTAAGCCAGCCTTCTCACCTTGTTTAAAATACAGTGGGTGATGCCAAACTCGATGATGAGTTTGTTTATGGCTTGGCATCGGGTAAATTTCGGGAAGCAAGCTCAGGCTGAGTGAAGATTGGTGTTGATGGTTGTGCTATTGTATTGTTATTTTGAAGGATTGTAATCTTTTTTTTTTTTTTTTGATTGGGTTGTATGGTTTGAGCACCATCTCAGCGTCTTTCTAATAAAATCATCTTTTCCTTTCAACAAAAAATCATGCATGGCAAAAATTCTTTCCAACTACTTCAAATGGTTAGACCATATAACCTTTTAGACTCTTCTTCTACTTTGATAAGCAAGCTATTCAATAACAATAATGGTTGTAACGGCCAGTCTTATGGCTGTTACTTTATGGGCCTTAACAGCCATTATGGCCCTGTAACAGTCGAAAAAATTTAAAGAAAGAAAATGCATCAGCCCATTATGGCCCATTCTTTTTCAAAACGGCTGTTACAGCACTACATCGCATAACAACTCCCATTGTTACCGTTAAGTAACCACCCTGATTTTGGTAGGTCATACACTCCCCGTCAGATTCACTTGGTAGAAGCAACAATCTCTTCTAGTTAATCACAATTTTTGAAGTTGTTAATTGACATACAACGTTTGAAAATTGTGATCAACTAGAAGAAAGTTTTGCTTCTATGACCAAAATCTGACAGAGGGGATGGGGCCTACCAAAGTTGGGATTAGGCTTAATCCCGATATTTTCAGGATCCCCTACCCAAATGAAGCCTAAACTGTTGATTCCTTGTGCTTCCAACCCAACAAGAGCATTGCCTTTTGATCTTTCAGAAACTAAGTTCACCAAAGCGTTTGAAATGTGCAAGAGAAGAGGAAAGATAGGGACACATGCTTCCATTCTGTTGTACAAATTAACCTACCAGAAGTCCAGAACCAAGAGAATATAATTTTATAAGCAAGATTTTTGGAACTAAGAAAAACTTACCGTAATTCCTGCACGGTTCACAAGTCTCTGTGGGACTGCGTTGACGTCAATACAGTAGAAGCGGATTCTACAAGAAAACATAAATAATGAAAGTTCTCAATCATCAGCACCAATTTAACCATAACTTACACACATTCAAGAGCAGAAATTACTGGGGTCGCTACAAGGGAAGTGCAGAGCAATGGGAAAATGTTTGGCATTTGAAGCCTTGTTACCCAAGTATTGCACAGGTAGTCAGCTAGTGCAATGATTTAAAACATCAATCTCAACAAGCAAGAATACAAAACCCATTTTGAAGTGTTAATTAAAAAAGGATCTCAATTGATGAGCAGATCAGAAGTTAAATCGTTGACTGTTGTAGGAGAAAGTTGTTCAAACCTTGGATGATAGTCCACGGCCAATTTCTCCAATTTGGGTTTCAAATATATACATTTTCTGCACCATCCTGCCATCCTACACATCCGGACAAACCATTACTTCAGCACCCAGATCAAGTAAGCTACAGGAAGAGCAGCATTCATTTCAAAAGAGAGGATTTCTAATGCTTTGCATGTGAAATTTGCATGGATTGCATGCAGAGTGCCAATCTGTCATGTTTGTATCACATCTGAGCAGTGTAAAAGGTGGGTTGGCTATTCATTGGGCTATCTGGATGGCAAGAAATAAGAGTATTTCAAGATAACGTGGCGAGTGTGAAATCAAATCATAAAGACTGTCATTCCGTTGATTGTTGGATGGGCTAAAACAGACAATAAGAGTAGGGGCATTTCCCAATCTATGTTTCAATGGAGCTTCCTTAGGAAAAATCAGGCCCTGCAAATATTGGAGGAGTGATTGGAGACTACTGGAACGGTGCTGATATTGCTTCCTGGTCCAATTGGGATTGAGGTCTCTATTTATGCGGAAGCTGCAGCATAACTGCAGGAGGCAAAAGATTATTAGCAATCTTAATATCCTCCCAGCTATTGGGGAGAAGGATTTGAGAAACACCATCTCTTGGGCTAAGACAGGAAGATTACCCAGTGCAACAAAAGGAAAAGAAAAAAGGAGGGCTGCACCATGAAGATCACCCGGTGCAAAAATCAGGCAGGTCAATCCACAAGGTGGGCCTCAATATATGAAACAATGGAGACCTGTGCAATGATGTGTGTGTGTATATATATATATTGTTGTTGTTATTGAAAATTTATTTTAATTGTTATTGATGTTGTTATTGAAGTTGAAACATTATTATAATTGTTATTGTTGTTGAAAAATTATTATAACTATTGTTGTTGTTGTTGAAAAACTATTATTATTGTTATTGTTATTGTTATGATAAAATAAAATTAAAATAAAAAACACTAGTAGCCTTGAACGATGGGCAATTGGATACAAGTAAGAAAGAGGAACGAACCAGACAATGATAAATGGTTTTGTTGTTGTCGTTGTTGTCGTTGTGATTAAAAAAACTAGTAGCGTAAATCTGAGCAGTGAACAATGGACAATTAGACACAAGTAGGAAAGAGGAACGAACCAGACAAAGATAACTGATTATCGTTGTTGTTGTTGTGATAAAAAAAAATAACAATAAATAAAACTAGTAGCGTAAATCCGAGAAGGGAACGATGGGCAATTGAATACAAGTAGGAAAGAAGAACGAACCAGACAAAGATAACTGATTATTGTTGTTGTTGTTGTTGTTGTTATGATTAAAAAACGAGTTGCGCAAATCCGAGCAGGGAACAATGGGCAATTGGACACAAGTAGGAAAGGGGAACGAACCAGACAATGATAACTGATTCCTCAAGCTGTTGAGCCTCTGCAATGATCCGATCGAACTGGCCTTCACTGGAGATAGGTTGGAGCTCGATGGAGAGCAGGTCCTGAGAGGGGTCTTCCTCTGCACTCCAAGCAGATGCTGTAGCCTCGGATCCAACGGCTGAAATGAGACATGTTCTGATAGGATTAGGAGGATGATGAAGGTGCCCAAATGACAAAAGGGATGGCCTACTACTCCAACTCCTCCGATTGCAATGGGAGAATATGGGTGCTGGTGCGATTGAGAGAACCTTCGACATTTTCCAAGCGAAACTGGACGATGGAACGGATTATCTGCAGATTTTTTTTTTTTTTTTTACTCGGCGACTCGGACCTCCGAGTCGAGGGTGAGTCGTGGTACGGTATCAGATGGGACTGGAGCTTCGAAGGGAGCGAATTAGCTGTTAGCCTGTTACCCCTACTGTGGGGCCCACCTTGATGATTTTCTGTATATACACGCCATCCATCCGTTTCTACATACCATTTTAGGATGGCTTATGCAGATCCAAATCTCAGGTGGACCCACCATAGGAAACAGTGGTGATTGAGTGCCACACCATTAAAAATTCCTACGGGCCCGTAGTAACATTTTCTTAATATTTATTTTCAATCCAATCTCTTGATCTCTTGATAATGTCAGGAAGGTCCGATTGAAGGGAAATTAGAAAGATTAGATGGATGCAAAACTTTTGTGGCACAAATAAGTTTTTCATGATTATTCATCACTTTTTCTATTCGTATGGTCTACCTAAAATGAGATGGAAAACATGATGAACAGTGTGGATATACAACAAGTATATCAATGTAGGCCCACACCGTTAGGGTAACAGCTCATTCGCTGGGTGTGCTGTCTCTCATCATTCACCCCAAATTCCATTTGGGGTTGTCATGTGTGTCACTAGATTACTAATCTATTGGGCACATGGCCCACTTATAATATTTCATGACAATTAGATTATCAATGCATCACAAAAATTACTTTAATAGAAAGATCTGCGCCGTCCAAACATTGTCCATGTAAATCAATGGTTAAAAATCACTGGTTGATCGTTCGAATGTGATCTTGTGCTTTTGGCCCATCCAAGACTCGGAATTTCATCATTTTCGGCCTAAGTATATATTTCAACAGGCTTATTACAACCATTGTGCTAACTATTACATAGGTACACTAATTAAGGATATTAAAGCTGATTTAGTAATTAAATTCAAACCCCCATAAATATCATACTTTTGGATTACAGGGATTCTAAATCAAGGGTGCCAAGCACAACCAGAGGGTTCCAAATCCAGGGGGTTCAAATCCACGCTCCAAACACGCCCTTGGCCCCATTGTGACAGAATTTCCAGCTAAAGTTCTTGAGATGGGAAGCTAGGTGGGCCAATCACAATGTTTCGTGGGAAAATCACCTGTCCATATGTTTTGTTGGATCATTTTAAGACATGGGACAAAAAATAAGATATCTCAAACTCTAAGTAGGTCTTATGACAGAAACAGTGGGTGGGGAAATGCTTACCGTTGAAAACTCATTGGGTCCCACTTTGATATTTATATGCCATCTACACCGTTCAGAAAGTCATTCCTACTGGGATGAGTTGAAAATACAAAAATATTAGCCTAATCCAATGCTTTTGTTTCCCTCGATGGTGCGCATTCAATCCTCACTATTTCCTGTCTTGCAGGCCGCTTAGAGTTTTGGATTGGTCTTATTTTTAGTCCACGTCCTAAAATGGTATGGAAAAATGCATGGATAGACTAAATTTCTCACAAACATTACAATAGGCCTAGTTGTAGGTAATTCACTCACGTCCATAGGCTGGGGTATATTTCTGGCAAACATCACAATAGGCCCCACCTAGCTTCTCCTTGCAGGTAATTCACATCCATATTGGGTGGTAGCTATGGTTTTAGATCATAATCTAAACTTGTTGGGACTTGACCAAGTCCATGGTGAGTCTTGTAAGTTTTGATTAACAGGACTTTATTTTTTTATTTTTTCACTAAAAAAAGGTTTAGAATGCAAGACATCCAAGGATAGAACATTGGAGGCCTGAATCACTCACACCAGCGGCATTGTCCCTATACGCTCTACTAAAAGTAGAGCTGGACACCGAGTTTAACCAAGTCGAGCTTGGCACAGCTTGGCTTGGTTCGGTCAGCTAGCTCTTAATATATAGAGAGAGAGAGAGAGAGGAATGCTCACTTGTGCAGTAGTTCTCACGAAAACTCATGAGTACTTTTTGAGAGCTTATCACATGTAATGTAAGCCTTGAATCTGAACCATCAATGTGATGTAACACCACAAAAAACCCCAAGGCCCAACTTTTACCCCGATCCAGAACTTTGGTGGGCCATGGCAGAAGGAAACAATTTCCTCCCTTGATTTGCTTCTCTCTCTCTGCCATGGCCCACCAGAGTTTTAGATCAAGTTGAAAGTTGTGCCTTGGGGTTTTTTGGGTGCTATATCATATGGACGGTTTAGATTTTGGGTTCACATCACGTGTGATGAGTTCTCAAAAAGTGCTCATGAGCTCTCAAGGTGAGTATATATTATACAGAGGAATACTCACCTGGGGAACCATCTCTCATGAGAACTCGTGACAGATTTTTTAAGGCTCATTCCACATGATGTGTTCCTAAAAATTTGATCCACCCACGTGATGCAGCACTCCGAAAAACCCCCGTGACCCAAATTTCAACTTGATCTAGAACTCTAGTGGGCCATAGAAGAGATAGGGAGGCAAATCAAGGGAAGAAACTGTTTCCATTTTCCATAGCCCACCAGATTTGTGAACCAGGTTGAAAGTTGAGTCCTATGAATTTTTCGGGGTGCTGCATCACATAAACTGCTCAGATTTTAGGAACACATCACATGTGATGAACCCTAAGAAATCTCTCACAAGATGATTCGCATACGAGCATTCCTCATATTGTGTGTGTGTGTGTGTGTGTGTGTGTGTGTGAGAGAGAGAGAGAGAGAGAGAGAGAGAAATGCTCACACACAACTAGTTGGACAGTATGAATTGGTCCAACTAGATGTGCATTAAATAACAAAATATCTTTCTTTAGCTGCATATAATTCTCCCTCATAGGAGATTACGTGATATCAAGCCTTACATAGCTACAATGGAAATATGTGTCATAGGTCTAGCCCATTCAAAAAATATGTTCTACTAATTCAATTTTATATGTAAAAAAATTGTGAATAGTGTTAATCATTAGGGCCACACATTCCAGTGAATCTGGACAAATAGAATAGATTTCTAACATCCCACTTTCTTGTAGGATGATATTCTCTTATTGATCACAGAAAAATAACAGTTTGCACATACCTATAAAGTGCCCTACCTAATTAATGGAATAGATTTCTTACACATATGCATCATTACATGTGTACAACTTCTCCAATTATCTCATTTTTCTTTGAAAACAAGCCTCCGGGTCATCTCTCTTTTAATTTAATACCCTCTCTCCTCATTTATGCTCTCTCCCCCATTGGAAATGAGAGATTTGAGTTACAAAGCAAGGTGGGCCTACCATGATGCTTATGATAAATCTAGGCCATCCATCAAGTTTTCTAGATTAGTTTAGGACATGGGCCCAAAAAATGAGTTAGATCCAAAACTAGAGTGGGCCGCACAACAGAAAAGGTGAGGATAGAACTTCCACTGTTAAAACATTTTTTTTCATACAAGTTCTTCATCAGGCTAATATTTTGTTTTTTTTTTTTCAATTCATCTAAGTAGGAATGACCAAATGAATAGTATGGATGGCATATAAACATCATGGTGGGCCCGGGGAGGTTTCAACAGTAGGCATGATTCCACTACCCACTTTTTTCAGTGGTGCAGCCCACGCAACAAGTTGGACCTCCAACTAGTTGCCTCGTGTAAGAGAAATTAATATTCGTAAATATTATGGGATGTTTCATGGTGGAAAACTAGTTTGTCAGCTTGAATGGCCCCACTACAAAATTAATGTGAAATCCACCCAACCATCAAGTGATTCAACCCATAGTAGAAACAAGGCCCGAAAATCAGCCCCATCACCATCAACGATTTAAGTAGACCACAAAAGTGAGAATAGTATGCATAGAAATGTCACCCTCCAAACTGTTTCTCTTGATGTGGCCCACTTAAATAACTTATAGGCCTTAATTTTGGGTATTAGGACAATATTTTGGTGTGGCATCTAATGGTTGGACTGAATTTCACATGATCATCGCTGTGGACCCTATAAAAATGAAGAGTGGATGTCTCTCCCAATTGATTCCATTAGCATGGCCCACTTGAACAATAGATCAGTCCGATTTTTTTTCTCCTGCCCTAACATGAGATTACACATCAAATGGACAGAGCGGTCTCGCTATACATCATGGTGGTCTGTCTCAAAGCATAAAGGGCGACGTCCATACCGCACATGGTAGTTTCGAGAGAAAAGTGGTTCCCGAGAAAAGTGAGGAAGGATTTGTATTACCCGATTATTTTCTGGAAGGATTCGTATTACCCAATTAAGACCGTAATGGGTGTTTCCGTAACCGTGGGGCCCACCTGAATGTATGATCTGTATATCCACGCTGTCCATCAGTTTTTACATATCACTGTAGTGCATATTCCTAAAAATGAAGAAAATCCAAATCTAAAGTGGACCACATCACAGTAAACAGTGGACATTGACCGCCCATCATTAAAAACTTCCTAGGGCCCGCTGTTATGTTTATTTTCCATCCAATCTGTTCACATGGTCAAATAGGCCTAGACGAAGGGAAAATACAAATATCAACTTGATCCAAAACTTCTATGGCCTAGCAAGTTTCCAGTTATAGGAGTTCAATCTCCACTTACGATTATGTGGTGTGGTCTACTTGAGCCATGGGTCTACCTCATTTTTGGAACCATGCCGTAAAATGATCTGCCAACATGGATGGACAGTGTGGATATAACAAATACACCATTGTGGGACCACAAATTCTACCACGTCAATATGATACCCACTTTTGTGTTCTACCTTGCAAATCCAAAAATATCATACCTTACACTAGAGGTGGACAACGATCCGATCTAAGTCGAACATGGACCATATCGGATTGTTCGGTTGCTTGAGTAGGTGTGTTCGAACAATGTTCGAACAAACATTCGAACAGGATGGCTTTGTTCAAACTCAATTTGGTCTAGCCCAATCATATTCGAACATATGGATTTCGAACAATTTTTACGAGTTCGAACAATTTCGCTTTTTTCGCTTGAAAATATTTTTTCTACTATTAAATAGTAAATACTAATTTTTTCGTTTTGTGTGTCCCACCATGATGTATTTGTTTTATCCACTCCATCCATCCATTTGTACAGCTTATTTTAAGGCATTAAATAAGAAATGAGGCAAATACAAAACTCAAATGGACCACACCATACGAAACAGTGAGGAGAATGATGTCCACCATTGAAACCTTTCTGGGCTCACAGTCACGTTTATTTGTCATCCTCTCTCTCTCTCTCTCTCTCTCTCTCTCTCTCTCTCTCTCTCTCTCTCTCTCTCTATATATATATATATATATATATATATATATATATATATATATATATATATATATATATATAATTGAGTTGAACGAACGAGTCGAGTTCGAGTTCGAGTATATATAATCGAGTTGAACGAACGAGTCGGGTTCGAGTTCGAGTCGAGTCGAGTTGAACATGACTGTGTTTGAAATTGAATTGAATTTTTTTTCGAACACACCATGTGTGTTCGAACAAAGTTCGAACAATAAGACTTTCTGTTCGAACAGGGTTTTACCGAGTCGATCCAAACGGTTAAACTCAGTTCGTGTCCAGCGGCTTACGCTTACGGGGGAGCCAATGAATGCACCCCAACTTCACTTAAGATGGTGCAGCCCTGACCGTGGGGCCCACCTTGATGCATGTATTGTATATCCACGCCATCCATTTATTCTTTTCAGCTCCTTCTAACATATAAAACCAAAACTCAAGCAGATTAAAATCCTACGTCTATCTATTTTTTCAGCTCGGCTTGGAGTGTTAGCTTCTTATGTGTACTCTTTTCAATGTGTGGTCCACCTGAATCACGGATGAGACTATTTTCAGGCCCTGAGTCTAACATGGGGTGGCTCACCTGATGGATAGGATGGATTTTACATTAACACCATTCTAGGCCCACTTAAGCTAATAATTATTTTTTTATGTTTAAAATAACTTTTATCTATCAGGATTTACTATAATTAATTATTCATTAAATACTTCTTGAATCAGGCAACTAGTTGGACAGTCCAACTAGTTGTGTGTGAGCATATCTCTCTCTCTCTCTCTCTCTCTCTCTCTCTCTATATATATATATATATATATATATATAAGTTGCAACTTGAGCTGAGCTTAACCAAGTCGAGCTCAGACCAAGCTCAAACTGAGCTTCTAGCCAAGTCAACTTGAGCTTGGGCCAACTTGAGCTAAGCTCGAAATTCTTCTTAGCTCAAAAAACCTACTCAGCTAGACATAAACCCAAATTTCAATTCGAGCCAAGTTGAGCTTATCTAAGCTGAGCTGAGCCAATTAACTGGGCTAGCTCAGCTTGTGTCCAGCTATAGCTAAAGGATAGCTCTTTCATCTATTGGAAAGCCATGCTAACCAAGGCTCAATATGCCAAGTACCAAGTAAACTCTATGGGGACCCCGGCATTTATTCATTATTAGATAAATTTAGGGCATGAGCCCAAAATTGAAGCATATGCAGTTCAAGTGGACCACACCATAGGAAATTGAGGGAATTAAATGCCTACAATTGAAAACTTATTAGGATGACGTAAGTTTTGGATCAATCCAATATTTGTATTTTCCCTTCATCATCCATGTCTGTGTGATCCTATGAATAGGTTAGATGATAAATAAACATCATTGTTGGCCCGAGGAAGGTTTCAATGGTGGTTCTCACTGTTTTATGTGGTGTGGTCCACTTAAGCTTTGGATATGCTTAAATTTTGGGCTCATGACTAAAATAATCTAGAAAAACAGATGAACAGCATAGATAAGACATGTCCAGGGTCTGTTTCCTGTGGTGTGGTCCACTTAAGCTTTGGATCCACAAACTGAACGGTTGCGATCCCGTACATGTTTTCTCACTTTTCCAACATTTGTAAATACCCACTCACCTTTTGATGTTTACAACAACCCCCCCTGTGGTTCACTGACATTTGTAGGTAGCCTCTTGTAGTATTGAAATGATATTTTTACCTCCACCTAATCAAAGTGGCACATTGAAGGAAGCTGATTGCCTGTGACCCCGGGCACATAGATATTCCTGCGCCCATGGCTGTGTGGGGCCCACAGAGATGTATGTGAAAAATCCACTCCATTCATCTGTTTTGCAAGATCACAATGGGACAGGATTCTAAAAATCAGGAAGATCCAAAACTGATGTGGGCCATACCACTCGAAACAGTGAGGATTGAAAACGTGGGGGTGACAGAAGTTTTGTATCAGGATGATATTTATGCCTACGGTTTATCTGAATGATAATAACCCTATGAACGGTTTGGATGTCATATAAACGCAATGGTCAGCTCCAGGAAGGTTTCAACGGTAGATGTGTCTGTTCCATTGTTGTTTTCAGTGTGGCCCATCCGCGGGTTGGATGTACCTGATTTTTATTTTCCTGCCCTATTGTGGACTTTCAAAACAGATGGACCGAGTGGATTTATCACGGACATATCTGTGGACCCCACACAGTCCCAGGCACAGGTATATCTATATGCCTCAAGTCACGGGCAATCCTCTTCCCACATTAAAGTGCGGGACTTAAATGTTGGTTGTACGCAAATCCAAACCGTTCAAATCATTGACTCAACTATTGATGGTTTATGACCAATTATAAGGAATTTTTTTACTTAAAGTTACTTAATCACTTCAACTTGATAAGTAGAAACCAAGATAAGTTACTTGAGGCATAAGTAGCTTATCTCAACTTGATGGTAAGTTACTTAAGATAAGCTACTTATTGGATAAATAACTTATCTTGGTTTCTACTTAATTAGCAGATAAGTATGTTTGGCGAATAACATAGCTATTATCCAAAAAGTAGAAAATTAAGCATGTTCGGTTTCCAACATCATAAGTAGTCATCCATCAAGTCTATTTAGTCCTCTTCACATCCACTGTCCATCATGTGGGGCCAACCTTTGATATGGATCGTTCATTATGTGGCCCCACTAATGTGAAGCCATCCATCATGTGGGACCCACATTGGATATGGGTCATTTACCATTAGGGTCCGATATTTAATGTGCACCACTCATTAGGTAGGGCCCACCTTTGATGTTAGTCATCCATCATGTGTGGCCCACCATCAATGTTATTGTCCATAATATGGGGCCCACCTTCAATATTTGTCGCCCATCATGTGGTGTCCACCTTTGATGTGGACCATCCATCATTTGGGCCACCTCCCATTTGGGTTGTCCATCATGCAGAGCCCACCTTGGATATGGGCCATTCTCATTAGCCCGACCTTTGATGTGCACCGTCCATCATGTGGGGCCCCCCTTGATGTGGATCATCCATAAGGTGGAGCCCACCATTATTGATTGCCAATCATGTGAAGTACACCTTTGATGTGGACTGTCCATCATGTGGGCCACACCTTCAATGTGAAGCAAGCCTTTGATGTGGACCATTTATTATATGGGCCGTCCATCATGCAGGGCCCACCTTGGATGTGGACAATTCATCATTATGGCTTGACCTTTAATGTGCACCATTCATTATGTAGGGCTCGCCTTTGATGTTTGGTCATCTATCAAGTAGGGCCAACCATCAATGTTATTATTCATTATGTAAGGCTCACCTTTGATGTTGGTCATCTATCAAGTAGGGAAAACCATCAATGTTATTATTCATCATGTGGGGCCCACCTTCAACATCCACTGCCCATCACAAGCACCCACCGTGCACACCATTACTATCTATTCATGTGGGGCTTGCCTTGATGGTAAACGACTTGTTTATCCTTTTCCTCTTTCACTTCTCCTGTTTCTCTCTTCAGCAACTGGTGAAAAAGTGAAAACCTAAAATTATTAGTTGAAGTGATCATGTACTTTTAAGTTAAAAAGTTGCTTATTAATTATTATAAACCAAACTTACTTATTTGAAATAAGTTACTTACTGTACTGCTATAAGTAGAAAAAGTAACTTATTTAGTTGCATCCAAACAGGCCCTAAATGACACTTAGAAATAAGTTGTTGGGCTGTCCGAACTAACTGGGAAAATGCTACGATCATCCAATATGTGTAAGTTTTGGGTTTTTATTACTGTCAACAATGGGATTCATGATTTACACATTCCACATTATGGCGTATGATTCATGGTATGATTCATGCCGATTTCAAGAGGTGTTCTGAAAATGGCGATAAAATCACACGGCCACGATTAGGGCCCTCGATAGGTCGGATCTGGATCGGATCTAGTTGGATCTGACTCCAAGTCCGAAAATCGGTAGCTAGATTCGGATCCAACTCGGATCCAAAAGGTAATATCCATATTCGATGTACTTATAAGAGGGCGTTTGGCATCTCAACAAATAAGAGTTTATTGACTTATTTCTTAAAAAAAATAAGCTTCTAGACTATTTGGTAAAAGCCAAATCAGGTGCTTATTTGTTTAGAAAGTAGCAAATAAAGACTGATTTAATAAGTTGGGGAGGGGTTACTTTTTGAAACGAAACTTATTTGGCTTAAGGGATTAGCCACTTTGGGCTAATTTTTGGACAGGTTTGTCCTTAAACTTTTCAAGTAATTCCCATCTTATCCTTTTCTCTTTACAATTTCTTCAAGGTAGGCCCACATGATGAATGACTCATAGTGTAGGTGAGCCCCACATGATAAATGACCCATATCAAAGGTGGGCCTATATAATGCACGATCACATCAAAGGTGAGCCCCACATGATGGATGGCCTACTTCAAAGTGTGGCCTCACATGATGAACGATTCACATCAAGCAGGCACTACCTGATGGATGGTCCACATCAAAGGTGGGACCCACATTATGGATAGTGGACATTGAATGTGGGACCACATGATGGATGGTCCACATCAAAGGTGGGCCCACATGATGAATGGCCCATATTGAAGGTTGGGCCCCACATGATGGACGGCCAATAACAAAGGCGGGACTTACATGATGAATGGTGGACATCAAAGGTGGGTCCCCCATGATGGACTATCCACATCAAGTGGGCCCCACATGATAGAGGTAGGACCCACGTGAAGTATGGTGGATAATGAATGTGGGACCACATGATGGAAGATTGACATTAAAGTTATGCCTACATGATGAACAACCCATATTAAAGGTTGGGCCCCACATGACGAATGGTCCACAGCCAAGGTGGGACCTACATAATGGATGGTGGAAATCAAAGGTGGGTCTCACATGATGGACTATCTACATCAAGTGGGCCCCACATGATAGATGGTCCACAACAAAGGTGGGAGCCACATGATGGATGGTGGACATCAAAGATGGACCCCTCATGATGAACAACTCATATTAAAGTGGGTGGGCCCCACATCAAGGTGGGCCCATGTAATGAAAGGTTCACATCAAAGGTGGGCCTCGCATGATAGATGGCCCCCATCAAAATGTGGCCCAACATGACGAAACATGCACATTGAGTAGGTCTCATTTGATGGGTAGTCCACATTAGAGGTGGGACCCACATGATGGTCGGTTGATATCAAAGATGGGCCCACATGATGAATGACCCATGATGAAGGTGAGGCACCACACAATGAATGGTCCACATCAAGGTGGGCCCACATAATGGATGAAGTGGGCTTCAAATGATGGATGACCTACATAAAAGTGTGGCCCTCATAATGGACAGTTCAAATCAAGTCGGCACCACCTAATGGACGGTCCACATCCAAGGTCTTTCATGATGGATGACCCATAACCAAAGTGGGCCGCATGATGGATGATCTGCATAGAAGGTGCACCCCACACGATGAATTGTGGATATCAAAAGTGGGCCCCACATGATGGACAATCCACTTCAAAGGGAGGGCCCACATTATGGACACCATATAGGACACTTAACATTGATGGTGGGCCCACATTATGGACATCATATAGGACAATTAACATTGATGGTGGGCCCACATGATGGATGACCCACATTTGGATTGCTCTTATATTAAAGTTGTAATCTTTAAAAATGATGTCATTTACCCCTAAAAAAAGCTCTTATTTGAGAGTTTTACTAAATGTGCTTATTTTAAATGAGAGCCTTTTATTTTAGAGATTTTACCAAACGAGCTTACTTAAAACAAGAGCGGGAACAAAAAGAGCTTATTGGAGTAGCTTTTATTAAATTAGAGTAGAGATGACACATGAGCCCTAAATAGCGGGATCCATTTCTGATCCAAAAATCGTATAGCCATTGGATTCGGTCGGATTTAGGTCTAAATTCATCACATCATAAATCTAATATATATAATATAATATATTTAATTTAGCAGTAAAATGGTGAAAATCCAGCTGTTTATTATAGTATGGTCGACCTGAGATTGGAGTGCGCCTCATTTTTGGGATGTACCCTAAAATAATTCGAAAAATTGGGTGGCCGGCGTGGATGTATAACATATACATCAAGGTGGGTCTCATGCACAAAAAGGGCGTCCGCCTCTCTGCTCATGGACGTTGGGCAACAGTGTCCTTTAACGCTAATTGGTTCCGCGTCTGAATCTTTTTTTATCTTTGGCCAAGTGAGGTCCAGGTATGGATGATCCGCTCCATTCATTAGCTCAGGTCAGCCCATGAAGAGCCCTATATTGAGTAGCTTTTGGTGGCATATACACATCACAGTTAGCCTGGAACGGTTTCAATGGTGGATACAACTTCACTGTTCCCTAGTTTATGGTCCACCTAAGATTTAGATTTTTTCCAAATTTGGGCCATAGCCTTAAATGATCTGTTAGGATAGATGGATGGTATGGATGTAACATTTACATTGTGATGGGCCCCACAAGTGGGCCCTAGGACCACTTGTCTCGAAAGGGTTCGGTTGAAGCATGCAATAGTGAAGATCCTATCCGATCTCATTATTAGATCTGGATCCGACCTGAATATGATTCGGATTTATTTTTGTGATTCCGAATCCAGTTCATTTAATTAATTGGACCTATTTTAAAATCCAACTCCGCATTATACAGGTCTCGAATTTATACAGGTCTCGGATCTAACCCACTCCATTGAGAGCCAGCCACGATTCAGACCCAACCACAATCATATTGTTTGTCTTTATGCATGATGCATGGTAATGTGTCAATCTGCATTTAGGGGCCGTTTGGATCATAAGTTACTTAAGCTACTTATACCTCAAGTAGCTTATCTTGATTCTGCTTATTAAACTGAAGTGATTAACTTTAAATAATAATAAAAAGTTACTTATAAGTGCTCATAAATCAAACTTACTTATCTCAAATAAGTTACTTATCTACTGTTGTTAGTAGCAAAAGTTGCTTATTTGATGGTATCCAAACGGGCTCTCAAGGTCTGAATGAAACATCTATTGAATCGCTACGATTACTTTTATCATAAGTGGAGAGAATAGATGCTATGGTTGCTAGATAAAGCATCAGTTGGATCTTGAGATTTTAATAGAATTCCCAACACACAAGTATTGTATCAGAAAGAAAGAGCTCCTCTATCCACACTTAATAAAAGAAATTATCATCTAGCTGCCAGGGCCAAATGCTAGCTCTTTACAGATGGTTTAGAGATGGAAGGATAGGACTTCACAGAAGATGCCTCAATTATCATGTTATGTGAGCACACAAAATTAGAGGCGTAGCACAATGATAGCAGATGCATCTGATGTGTAGGTTGATGTGGTGGGCCCTAGTGTGGAGAATCTACAAAGTACTATGCGAAGATTGCTTGATTATTCTTTGTTTTCAGTCCATTTTTCCAACAAAAAATGACTTCTATTTTTATTTTTTATTTTTTCATTCAACTCCGTTTAATTCAAACACAAACTGATGTAACAATTTGATGTGCAACTTCTGGCAAAAACAAACCCTGGCAAATTCTTTCACAACTACATCCAAAAGAAAATAAAACAACTTATTATCATTGCAAGGATCAGCTTGGCACCTCTCCCCTTCCAGTTTTTCCCTCACAAAATAAGGTTTTTGATTCATATTTCAGTTCTTCTGCCATCACATTGCCACTCAATGACCAGCCAAGGCCCCACCTCATAATCTCAGACGACAACATGGCATCAGAATATTGCTCTAAATCATGAGGTACAAAGTACAAACTACTCTTGCCTGAATTCCTCTGAATTTTCATTGAAACATGTATTCCGATAGAGATTAGAAAGATTGCTGAAAATGGTCATCTAGTCTGTTCTCACTGAGATTTGCCTCTCAGGAATCCTTGTATTTACAATTAGGATGAATGATTTACAAATCGGGCTTCCATAGGCATCACTAGAAGTCTTTCGTTCCAATTTGAATAAATGCCAATATGGAAGTGCTGGCGCCCTTCTCCTCAAATCACATGAACTTTCTTTACCGAATTAGAATTATATCACAACAGTTGGTGTTTGTTTCAGGTAATAGGCATGTTTATGGTGGAGAGAATTCTTCAACAGGGAACCTTCTATGACCGCCCAATTGGTTTCTGCTTGTTTCCAAATCTCTGCCTTTCCAATTCCTTCTTCCGTTGCCTTCCTCTCCTCCTTCCTCTTCTTCTTATACATTTTCTCTCTCTCCCTCTCATATATCCCTTTCCAAGAGATTTCTCCAGTGAAAGGCCACAGCCATCTGTCATTTGGATGGTCATGATCATCTGCTTCCTCTGCCAGATCCTCATCCATTCTCTTCAACAGCCTGAAGTCAAAGTACTTCACCCACATTAGCCTTTGGCGTCGCTCAATGGGATGCTGCTCTTCAAGTAATCCAGAGCTCGGGTTGATGTAAACCATCTTGCGGGCGCTGTGGTAAGCCCAAACATTGACTAATAGTTCCAACATCCGGCAGTAACAGTGCTTTTTCTGTGGCCATAAACAGAAAAGAATGAAAATGAACAACACACTCTAATCTGAAACAGATGGATAGTACTTTTAGGCTAGGTAACCTACCTCGAGCATAGAGGATCCTAGTAAACATGTCCTGGAGTTACTTGAAGTGTGATCCAAGCTGTTGAGGGAATCAACAAACATCCTGTGATACTAGCAAGAGAGTTATCAACCATACAAACCTCGTGCATGAGGCTCGAAGTTAAATAAATTTTAGAATCTACCTTGAGAACATTACAAATTCTAGAAAGGATGGTGTTGGCATTGCCCAGCTGTTCAGTGTAGACCAGTGATCACCGTCATCAGGCATATGTGGGAGGGCTGCTTTTTTCGAAGGTAAACCATACATCCGTCTGAAGGAGTGCTCAAATACCTCCCTGTAAGCATGTCGAAGTGAGTTGAAGTTACATGCAAATCATTCATATGGAGAAGAAAATTGAGTTTCCCATGAGATAAATTAGAATGAAAGGGCTAAAGAAAGAATTGGAAAACAACAGAGAATGTAGTGGAAGATTCTCAAAGGTGTACATCTCTAAAACTGAACAGAAAAAGAGTAAGCATAAGAATATATAAATGGGGCAACATTTGCATCCATGGAAGCCCATAAAAAGTTATGTTGCATTTATAATAATATCATGCATAAAATGTTTATAGGAGTCACTGAATTGTACTGTATTCAAACCACACCCTTAGCATAAGGAATGCAAACAGTAAGTTACCCTCACTTTATTTTCCTGTGAGGTTCACTGTGGTCTTTGGGGAGGAGAGGTGGGTAACGCTAGGAGGTAGCCATTTCTTCGGGGTATTCCTTGCCTTTCTTCATTTCAAACAAACTTTGCATTTACCAGATTATGAAGAATCAAAGAAAATGAGAGCATCAACAATGGACGAGCTTATGCGAAATTGAATCAAGAGCACTCTTAAGAAGAAAGAGTTTGCAGCTGTCAGAATACATCCTTCTAGGCCTATTCAAAAGGGCGTGGATCAGAGTGGTGAGCATATGGCCTCAAGAACGATTGCCAAAATAAATATGTAAAAAAAGCCAACCCCAAATTGCCATGTCAAGGCTATGATGATGAAGGTACTGATGTACAATAAGAAGAGAATTGTCTCTTATTATTGTAAATTATTTCAATGGGTATTTAGTCAGATAGCAATTGCACATTTATGTGTGCGTGTAAAATTGATCAATGCAAGCAAATGTGCTGGGTAACTTGTTCAAACCAAGGGCTTGTTTGCCTGTTGGGGAATTCAGCCCTGTTCTGCATGTTTCGGGGGGAATGTTAGAATTGGACAAGTATTTCTTGCGGAATCAATAAATTTTGTTTGGTTGATACACAGGGTCTTCTGAGAGAACTTTCCTAAGTCCAAAATTCTGGTTTAGTCACCCAGTTTTTTCCATTCCCCAGCTAGAAGTTGGGGCAAGCTCTTTGGGGAGGGGGGGGATTAGAGAATGGAATTCCTGGGAAATGTAAAACCAACGAAAAATACTAACCAATCTTTTCTTTTCTTTTCTTTTCTTTGTAAAAACCAAGAAATTCCTTCACCGATAAATAAAACTGCAACAAAAAAACACCCCTCAAGGGTTTGGTAAAGAGATGGCCGCTTGGGGCAGATGGTTCTACTTGGGATCGACATTTGGAAGAATATATGTAAATCAAGAGATCTAACAGGGAGGGTATAGGAGAATATGGTTGGGAAGAGTGGAAGGATGAGATTTTAGGAGGATACTTGCATGGCGTACAGGGCTCTAGTGCATTTATTTGTAATCTTTGTAATTCTAAAAGTCAATTACTCAACTCAAAACTCTGATGAGTCAACTTGACTAAACAAGATTTCAAGCCAAATCACTACAAAACTTGTTCCTGAGAGAGGCTTGGTCTCAACTTGTTGCGATTTGTCAAATCGACTCAAAGAGACTCGCAACGATTTAAACCAAGTTACTTGCCCAATGTTCTTTTCCGGAAAAAGAATGGCTGATTTTCAAAACCACGACCTTTGTGAGGGAGGATGCGCCTAACAAGTGCACCACAAGCCTAACAAGTGTTCCAATTAGTGTAGGCTTACATCAAGGGTTGGCGTTGAGACTGTATCTTTTTCCTTCGGTTATAGACGAGTTAACAAGGCATTAAAAGAAGAGGTCCCGTGGTGTTGCAGATGACATAGTTTTGATTGATGAGATGCGGGTGGGGGTAAACACAAAGCTACAACTATGGAGGGATGATTTACAATCTAAAGGCTTGTGAAAAGGCTTGTTAGAGAATGGGCTATGGCCTCTAAGAGCGGTGCCTGTGTCCCGGATAACTGGGCTGAGTTGTAAATTTCCCTGGGTTGTGCAGTCTGTTTTTGTATGTTCCAGCTTCGGCCTTTTCTTATAAAAAAATTTCCCATCGCTTCAAAAAAAAAAAAAAAAATGTCGAACTAAAACACAGTATATCACATGCAATTTTATTAACCATATGAGTGGAAACGAGGATATAGTTAAGATTGTTGAACAAGTACCTCAAAATGACCATTTTTTATATCCTGGGTCGATATTTCATGAAAGCAGAGAGATTGAGAAGGATGTTGCTCATAAAATTCAAGCAGAGCAATGGATTCATTAGGTACAAGTTCTTCAAGCTCTTCAATATCCACCGACTTCTCCAAAGGTTAGAGGCTGAGAACTTCCTTAGCTGGAAAGGTGGTTTGTTAAAGCCACAAGGAAGAGTGCTTCAACTAATGCTTCCATTTGCCAAGGGCACTTTCAAAAGTAAGCATGTTTGAGAATAAGGTGAAGCCTTCGCAATGTGTCACAGGGGTCCTCTAGATTGTGGGCTATCAGATTCTTGGGAATCTCAGTATCCATTTGTGATGCAATTTTTTGTTTGGGACTGTTGGACATTGAAAAACCCAGATATCCAAATGCTCAATGGGCATCTCAATACCCTAAAATTAGGGAATCACAATGCCCAAAAGAAACTTGGATTTTCAGATTTCCATTAGTTATTGCGCTCCTAAGAGATGGGCAATGTAAGGTGGGAAACGCGTGATGCATAGGATCATCAGACAATAGTGAATTTTGAGGGGGATGGGCAATTAAAGGCTTGGATCCACATGATGGAGTTTATAAATCAATGATGGAATCATTTATAGTATGGTCAATATAGACCATACATTCCCCTTGCCACTGATTAGAAGGCTAGGATCAATGGTCAACATGGAACGTTCATTTTACTAGGCATTAATTACACAGTTGAGATCATCTAACCAAAGTGATTTTGAGAGGATGCGCAAACAAAGGCGGGATCCACATGATGGATGTTATAGATCAATGATCAGGCCATATGTCGCACAATCAATATGATTGTCCTTTTCCATAAGCATTGATTAGAAGATTAGGGTCATCCAACCAAAGCATGGTGTGCCGTAAAGGCCGTTACATAAGGTAACAGTGGCAACTGTTACATGTTACGGGGTCATAAAGGCCATAACGGCCGTTATGGAAAAAATTATCCATAAAGGCCATTACAACCCCTGTAACGACCCATTACACCCCCCGTAAAGGCCGTAACAGTCCATTACGGGGCCGATATAGGTTTTTGGGATTTTTTTCAATGAGAGAGAGAGAGAGAGAGAGAGACCGTAACAGCCATTACGGCCCCCATAACGGCTGTTACACCCCGTATTGTGAAGGTAATGGTGGTGGCGAATACATTGAACCAAAGTGATTTTTTACAAGGATGGGCAATCAAGGGTGGGACCCACATGATGGATGGTCTAGATCAATGATAGGATTGCTTGTAGTATGATTAATATGGACCACCCATTTCCCCAAGCATAAAATGGACAATTAGGATAGTCCAATCGAAGTGATTTTCTTAGAGGGATGGACAATCAAGGGCAGGACCCACATGATGGATGATCTAGGTCAATGATGGGACCATTTGTAGTACAATCAATATGGGCCTTCCATTTCCCTAAGAATTGAATAGTAGTTAAAATCATCCAACAAAAGTATATTTTTGTAGTGATGGGCAATCAAGGGTGGGACCACATGATGGATGGTATAGATCAATGGTCATACCTTTTGTAGTATGATTAATATGGTTAACCATTGAATGGGCAGCTAGGATCATCTAATAGAAGTTTTTTTCCAAGATGGGTGGTCAAGGATGAGAAGGCACATGATGGGCGATCTAGATCAATGATTAGACCATTCATGTCCCTAGCCATTGTGGGCCACACTTGTTCATTTCATTCGAATGCTTCTTAATAAAAGAAAAAAATAGTACAACACCACATCTGTTTCCCAACTTGTAAGCGAGCCAAAAACGGGAGTTATCATTTCTAGGAATCACAATGCCCTACAATAGAAGGTTGTCTAATAAAAAATATATAAAAAGAAAGAAAGAAATCATGATTAACAGCAATCACAATAACTAGGCATTGCAATACCTCATAACTAAAATATCCAAATAATCTAAATGCCATCAATCCAAATTATCCCTTAGAAATTTTTAGAGGCTCCCTTACTAGTTGGGATATTGCTTCAAGGAATTTGACAGCATTTTGGCACCAAACCTCCTATCAAACCATTTGATGATTATCGATAGCAGAGAATTTGTGAGCATACATTGTCCCTCTCAAATTTGTCCTTTTTACAATGGCACATGGGCATGGAAGAAGGAATTAATTATCATCCTTGAAGGGGAATTGCATCTCTATTTGAAGATCAAGGGGTACATTAATTCTCAATTGTTTAGCATTATAAAAGCCTATATTATGGTTAATCATTCTCTAGATCTTTAATGTAATAAGATTGGCTTTCAGAGCATTTCAAAGGAGAAGGCAACATGGTTAAGTGCTTGTTCTTAGATGAGGAAGTAAAGGAGGTCATCTTCTGGCTTTTCGGCGTGCGTTGTAATAAAATTCAGTTATTTCTCAAAAAAAAAAAAAATATATATCCCTTAGGCCAAATGCTTTAAACGTAATTACGCATGACATTCACAACCCTGGTTCCTCAGAAAGAAGAGGTATTAGAAACCTCATATTTTTTACCACCATTTTGATGAGAGTATAAAAATTCATTATGAAGGTCCTTGCCAACTGTCTTGAGGTGATGGAGAAGATTATATTCCAATTCCAATGGGTGTTCATGTATAAGCATCAAATCCTAGAAAACATTCTTGTCTCAAATGAATGTGTTGACTTGAGAGGGAGAGAGTCAGAGAGAGAGGATTGATATTCTTGGGATCATCTACAAGGTTGATATGGACAAGTCCTGCGACGATGTGGATGCATGAATTCCAATCACTTCACGTGTTGTCTGCTTCATGATATGACCTACCTCTACTCACCAATCTCAAGCACGCATATTCTATCTAAAGCAACAACTACAACCTCTTTGTCGGTGTTTCTAATACCATCTCTAACTACTGTTGTAGCCTCAAATGTATTTGTGATCAACTCACCATTATTGATTGTGTTGTCTTGGATGTAGACAAACTGGACATGCAATTGTCATACTTCTGAATGAGTCATTTATTAACTCTCCTGTTTCACATCCATTAATACCACCTCCATCAAGTTACCCGCCATTTTGCTTCAGCAATGTCTACATCGAAATCCAGTCAACCTTCAATTCAATGTGGTTGTGGTATTTGCCACAATGGCAATGGTAGCTTCAATTGTCATAGTGGCCTGGTGACTTAAGGGCCTGTTTAGCTTTCCAATTACAACAGTAAATGGCTGTAAATGGGTAATGATTATTTACTGCTGTAATTGTGTGGTGACATCACTTACATTTGACTGCAATGATGATTTTGCTACATTGTTTGTTTCACCTAGAAATCACTGTGAAAAATGGTAGTTTTATTACGTGAAAATGTAATGATTACAAATTAATTTACCAATGACCTTTAAAAGTGTATTTGACTCTCAATTTCTGAACCATAATTCCTGTTTAAACAAACACCTGGAAATGATAATGATGGCTCATTTACTTTATATTTCATAGGAAATTGGAAAAAAAAACAGGCCCCAAGTGCTCAGCAGGATAGCCAAGGTGGTAGTTGTAGTTTCTTTTATAGTACTACATGGTGGTTCGTCTAAAACTCATGATGGTCAAGGTGGTGACCATTACCTGGCAAATTTCCAGTTTGACAGTACTCTCGGCGCCACTTCCCTTATGACCAATGATCCTAATATGCTTTTTAAGCTTACTTCTTACACCAATCCACACCCTGTTATCGTTGGCAGTGGTGGCTCATGTTCCCATTCTTATACTGGATCCGCTTCCACTCCCTCCACTTGTTGTAGATTAATTATACCAATGTTTGCTTGTTCCTCGTCTTGAAATAAGAAATCTCAGATAGGCTATCAACTCACCAAAGATTCCAATGTTGCTTTGAATTCACTCCAAACACTGAAGGGTATAAAGACCAGTCAACTCCACGCACAAGAAACTAAATCTCGTGGTCTTTATGTGTTTCACACTTTGATATACTCTTTGGTGCGTCGTCTTCCTTATCAGATGCTTTATCCTCCATATGGCATTAAAACACTGGCCATCTTGTTGATCCTACTCCACATTTCCTTTAGATTCAAAAAAAATGTTATTAGTGTCAGCCCCAAGTCTCAATCTTCTACCCTTTCGATGAGTTTGTCACATGATCAGAAGTTGCAAATTTCCTTTCTCTAATGGAGAAACATCTTCGTCGATCTCTCCATCCTCTTGAATAACAAAGTGAAGATAGCTAACAAATCATTTAAAGGAATCTCCAAACCATTTCTTTTAACTAAGAGATGGCTTTTGTGGTCCTACAAGGGTTGTGGACTGCTATTAGGCCCCTACCCGCATAAGAAGTCTCTAGTCTCATCGACCTGCACAACATCATCCACAAACAATATGCACGAAGGGACCTCATCCTGGATACTAGTGATTAATTCATCTGTAACAAGTGCAATATGGTAAGGGCACAGTGTGGACCTCAGATGAAGACCTAGGCTATAGGCACTCATTTGTGTCACCAAGAAAGTACCTTCTAACAACATCATCATGCATGCCTTTTAATAATTGATATATCTTCCTGGGACTGCTTTCGTCATCACCCACAAGACCCACTACAACATCTCTATGTAGTAGGAACTCCAAATGCTTCTCTAAGGAAAAGAGATCACCTTGTTTAAGAAAGGCACAAGGGTTTTAACAAAAGGGAAATAGAAGGAATTCTAAGGAAGATAATGAATCAAAATATAAGTCATAATGGAGATTTCCTTCCTTCTTTCTTTTTTGTGAAGGATAACACAACGAAGATTTTTTCCGTGTCGAGCATGTGCCTCAATGGTAGACAAAGTGTGTTTTAACATTGTGGTCCTATACTCTTAGGTTCGAGCCCACAATTGCCTATGGAAGAAACATAATGAAGATTTTCAAGAAGAAAAGAAGTTTAAGAAAAAATTTATTATTTCCTTTATGACAATCAAGTAAAAAAAGATTGTTCAATAATGCTAACTGAAGGAACTTTGGTTCTAACAAGGTAGACATCTGAAAGTACAAGGATTACAATCTTTTGTTACCTATCGAATCATATAACCTCGAGTTGATTCCATGCATGGAGCCAAAGGAACATGAAGGTGTGCATGATAAGAGGTGCTGCTAAAGAGAATTTGATTTCAACATGACCTGTTTCTTGAAAGTCAGTCAAAAACATGGAAATTAGTCCATTGAGAATAAAATTTCTGTAATGAAATTAAGTCCAAGATGGTTGGAGAAGAAACCCTTCATGTTGCTTCACTAGTGAGATAGTGGAATCATGCAATGAGGATTCTACCCAATTCATAAAAGATGAGATGCTTGGGAAGTTGACACAAACAATTTGTCCTAATTCTTTAAGGCAGAAAGTAGGAGAAGATAAGTGATGATGATTGGTTAGAGATGTGGAGAGTGAGCTCTACAAACCAATTGCCATGTCTATAGCCATGTACAAGATACATTGTTCCCTTCGTGAGGATATGGAAGATATGTGGTTGGGGGAAAAGAAAGGTATCAATAATAGATGTTGATTCGTCAAGGACTGAAGATGATTGAAGAATATGGAATACTGAGATTTCAATTAAGGTTCTTAAACCGCTAGTAATGGTGGATGACAAACTCAAGTGTTTTTATGATTTCAGGGTTATATGATCAATGTGAGTACTCTTCCAATGATTCCATATCTTTCCTTTGACAGAATAATCATCAATAAAAAAATCTTTCCTTTGACGGAATAAACATCAATGAAAAAAAAAACTGTGGAGAATTTTTCGTGAAATGGGGATTTGATCCCATTTAGAGAAGCTACTTCAAGGATGTTGAAGCCAAGGCAAAGTATGCATGTTTGGATTTTTTTTTCAGTCATTGACTATCTTGTGGTGCTTTCTAGAACATAAAATTGGCAAGTTGGCTAAATGATTTGCAGATAAAAAAGGAAATTCATTAATCTTTCATATCAAACCCTTTTGGAGTTGATCCAAGGAAGCTTAAGGATCCTGGTTTGGCTAATTTATAGACCCATTATGAGGCCACAACTGAAATGATCATGTAAGTTTTAGGGATTCTCATTTGCGCTTAGTGATTTGTCTAGCAACTCCGCCTCCATCAGTTGCCCACAATTTGGTGTGTGCATTGTGCATGTGTTGAGCTGGGATCAATATTAGGTAGGACCATACTGGCATGTGAGTGGTGTCAATGTGAGCCTCTACCATAAATGGTTTAAAAGCCAACCCCAAATTGCTGAAATGAGGATGATTATTTTATAAATTTATCTACACTAGGTGGGGTCCCACTCCTTGGGTTGCTATCAACGAACACATTGGATCATCGTTTGTCACAAGATGAGCCCCATTTCTAAGGACATCTTTCCTTTCTTTGTTGTTTTCTAATCTATGACAATTGAGAATAATGGACCTCGATATTAATTAGGGTTTTAATGTTGTTTACACTTCATTACTTTTTCTGTTTTGTGTCTAAGAAAATAATAACAATCCATAGATTTGGCAAGGTTTGTTGGCCATAATCTTCATAATGGAATGTGATGGATGGTTGAATCGCATAATGCTGGCATAGCATAAATGGGGTGCACACAAGTATCTCGTGCAGAGTATTGAAAATCAGTGCAAGCTTCACTAATTTCACTCAGTTTCGAACAGGCTGCCTCAAAGACTGCATTCTCATCGAAGAAAGGCCTGCTACATTATTGAATACATGTCCAAAACCGGAAAGGGGGTGGGGGGGGGGGGGGGGATTCCAGGGTTTCCCCTTTTTTCCCTATTTTACAGCATTTTTTCAGCCAAAAAAGCCGGTATGAACCGATACGTATCATAGTGTAGGTGGGCCAGCCAATACACACACCAATACCATTAATCAAAACATTTATCTCGCAATATTGATTCTCATTATGGTGGTAAAACACATACACATACATAGCCCATATAAGAGTCCAATGATTCAAAGTGATATACAGTAAACTGTACCTGCAATGTCCATTATTTACGATGTCACATAGAGACCAAAATCCAGGTCTGTTGTCCACATCTGCCCGAGCCCAATAGTAGATGACATCTCCTCTGGTCTCTGCTTGTATAGTTTTTTCCAGTATTTTTTCAGCCTTAGAGGACAAAGAAACCTATTTCACAGAAAAATGGCATGTCAAGCCATAACTTGTCATCCATAGAAGCATCTATTGAATATGCGAAATGTGTTACATAGAAGTTTCACTTTACCTGGATGAGGAAAGGATGATAGAAAATTATGCAAAAGTTTCACAATCCATCGAAATACCGAAATATTATACCATACTAAATTACAAAAAAAATAGAAGCAAAAATGTAAAATAACTAATATGGAAACATAGTTGGGCAACACAACAGAGGGATTTTTTTCTTTTTCTTTTTTTTAATACACAACAGAGGGATATTAGGCATAGCACATTAACGCTAAGGAATAAATGGGTAAACGGTCCACTCAATAGACGAACTGCATATAAAAGATTGGCTTAGTGATACATGAAGGTAGAATGGAGTACATAAACTGTAAAAAGTGCATCATTATTCCAAAGAGGTCAAAATTAACTCATAGAAGTATAGAACACCTGAGAAAGAAAGCAAAATGGTATGCAAGCAACTAATATTCCTTGTTCTAATATTAGTAATACAAAGAAATTTTCAGCATATAAAATGTGAAGAGAAAAAGAAAATAAACTAAGGAGCACTGTGTGGTTTAAAGCATCATTACTAAGTTGGTCAACCTAGAATGTGTTATGGTATCCGCCAAGAGAAAATTCTGATAAAATAGGATAGGATTAGTTTTCGATTATATCTTTTTAAAAATATGGTATGTATTTTTAGAACAAATTGCAACCAAATCTATAACTTTCTTATTTGCTAATATGACATATTGATGAGGACACAAGACCTTTTAAAGTCTACCAACGAAGAAAGCGCCCACCACAAGCATCTTCCTTATGGTTAGGCGATCATTGAGGAGCACTGAAGCCCCTACACATGTGGGTTGACACATAGAAGGCCCCGCATTGGGAGGACACGTGTGCGGGAGAAAGAAGACCAAAGACCTTGCTAGACAGTTTTCACTGCCTTCGAACGCCCAATCGGGAGCCCGAACATAGCCTATCGAGGGCCCGAAACTCTCTAGACGTTTTTGGACGTCTTCGGGCGCCCGACCGAGCGCCCAAACTTTTGCACACTTTAATTTTTTTTTCCGCTTTTGCTTAGTTTCTTAGGAGTATTTTGGTATTTTTATGTTTTTCTATTGCTTATTAAAGTGGGCTAAACCCTAAACTCGAATTAATTGATTGATTAATGAAAAGCAAACCCTTTGGTTACCTCCTTCCTCTCTTCTCTCTCATGGTGCCTTTTCCTCTTCCTTGATCTCCTTCTTCTCTTTTCTTCTTGCGCCCCTCCAACTTCTTCCAGGTAATCTATCTCCTTTACCATTATTCTTAATCCCTGTTTTATTGAATTCTCCACGACCAAAATCTGAGAATTGATCTAAACCCTAAATCCTCAAATTTTTACATCCTAAATCCGAGAAACCTTTTGATTCCTCGGACTAGTGATCCCCATTGATCGATTGGGTTAAGACCATGCAAGATCGGGAGGTTCCATCCCTCGCCGAATCCAACCCTAGCAATAATTGAATCTCATACTTCGTGGTTGTGATGAGTGGCCCACTCCATTGCATGTTCCTTTCTGATGTTCTTAGTTTATGATGATTAATTCTGAATTTTAGATTGTTATTTTCTTTTATTTTCCGCTGATTTAATTGTGTTCATGAGAATGCATCATAATTAGGGCATCCTACGTCACATATCCTTTGCTTGTTTTCATGGACCTAGAAAATAAAAGGCAGAAAGTTCATTTATAGCTAAAAAACACAAATCTTGGGATGAGTGTGATGCAGGGGCATATGATGACCTAACTGTGGGAAATTAAGGTATTTTCGATTTTGAAGTTTCAACCAAAACAGGAAACTGCTATTCCCCCTTTTTGGATCTCGACCCAATTCGTGGGGCCCATCTTGATCATTTATGATGATCCGTTCCGTCCATTTTATATAGCTACTCGACGCTAAGAAAACCCAATAAGTTTCACATTGATCCAAGTTACGAATTGACCGTGGCGTCCAAAATAGTACGAACTGTCCAGAAAGTTTCGAATTCCGCCGACTTAACTTAGAGATGGTCCAGATGGCCCACCACTACTAATATGAAGAATTTGAGCCGACCAACTTGAAGAGTACATCGTTGTCAACAAAACCACAAAGTTGTGTGGCAATCATATGTGTGGATTGCTCATACCGGTGGAAGGAAGACGTCGCCCAACATGCGTTATACGGTTTGTGCAAATTTTTCTAATTTTCTTTCCTATTTCACTTAGGAGTCTTTTCTTAGCACACAAGTTAGGATTTAGGGTTAGTTTAATTCTATTTAAGTTGATTAAATTCATTTTATAATTAGCTTTTGATAATTTTCTTAATGAAATTGAGTTTATACTCTGTTTTTTCTTCGTAGATTCGAGTTATTCCGTCGTGAATTCGACGAAGGCAGGTTGAAGATTCCCTATAGATCCGAGATTCAGATCAATTATCCGTGGGGGAGACGGTGCTCGATCCCACAACGCGCCCCGCCCGCATTAATTGTTATCAAAGCGAGGCTTTCCCTCGAGAAAATAGCTTTTGGCGTTGGCTACGGCAAAAATCCTGTGAACGGTGATCCAGGGATCCATCTTCTCAAAGTGGCGGCTTTCGGGGCGACACTTGAGACACTCCAGTGATAGAACCATGAAGCTATGTAAGGGCCTGCAAGCTTGGTTCGACCGCAAATCAAAATATCAAAAGAGTATGATCATGTATGGCAAGGAATTTGTAGATCAGACGAGTCAGATCTACACAGAGGTTGATCTTCCTCACTTCAATGGATTGGGTCGCATCGATAACTGGCTATGTGACGTTGAGCGCCTCTTCGAAATCACGCAGATGCCCAAGGCAAAAAAGGTTCCGTACATTGCCCTCAAGTTGAAGAGCACTGCGACAACTTGGTGGCAATATATCCAGCGCGATCGAGAGCGTGCGATGAAGGCCTTCGATACCCTCGTAGCCGCGGATGAAGCGCAGGCTGCTGCAACGATTTGGGTACAAAGGTTTTAAAAATCAGACATCCATCCCCATCAGAAGTGTGTGATGTGCCTATAGAAATGAAAGACCCTCAACAACTGGAGGCTCCTCTCAAAGTTTTTGAGGTGAAGATCATTCGTCCAGATGCGGGAGTCCTTCTCGAAGCGTTAACAGAGGAGGAGTATTCTTCTGCGTTTGCTCAGGATCGCGACGAAGAAGTTCTTGAATCGGTCAATACTGAGGCCAAGGAGGAAGAACACAGGGTACAACCCGCCAACACCTCAAAAATTATTCTGGTTCCTGAGATAGTAGAGGAGATTGTTATTCCAAATGTTGTGCACGAGGAAGACGATCCAGTAATCGGTTCAGCGATTATGGATTTGGAATCGCAGGGATCCACGATCACCTCTAAAGATACTGCGTCGGCATTGCAAGATTTCAGTGCTACCGTGGATGTCGGGTACTTTGAAGATTCGTTTGTAATTTTCCTTGTGCATGATGAGAAGAAGGCGGCGATGGTTGTTGCGTTATATCAGGGATTGGCCGAGAACATGAAGCACAAGCGAAGGCCATGGAAGAAGATGAAAGCGAGTGTCCATCATGACATGAGGTAAAACTCGAGGTCGAGTTTTCTTCAAGTGGAGGAGACTGATGTAGGGGAAGAACCCCATGATCGAGGGCGTGGACCATGCACCTTCCTGCAGGAGATGGACCAGAAGAAAAACAAGAGGAAACTAAGGAATTTTCAATTTTGGAGTTTCAACCAAAACAGGAAATTGTTGTTCCCGTTTTTGGATCTTGGCCCAATTCGTGGGGCCCATCTTAATCATTTATGATGATCCGTTCCGTCCATTTTGTAGAGTTGCTCGACGCCGAGAAAACTCGATAACTTTCACATCGATCCGAGTTACAGATTAACCGTGGCGTCCAAAATAGTACGAACGGTCCAAAAAGTTCCAAATTCCGCTAACTAAACTTGGAGATGGTCCAGGTGGCCCACCACTACTGATATGAAGAATCTGAGCCGACCATCTTGAAGAGTACATCAATGTCAGCAAAACCACAAAATTTTGTGGCAATCATATGAGTGGATTGCTCGTACCAGTGGAAAGAAGACGACGCCCAACATGTGTTATACAGTTTGTGCAGATTTTTCTGATTTGCTTTCCTATTTAACTTAGGAGTCTTTTCTTAGCACACAAGTTACGGTTTAGGGTTAGTTTAATTCTATTTAAGTTGATTAAATTCGTTTTTATAATTAGCTTTTGATAATTTTCTTAATGAAATTGAGTTTATACTCTGTTTTTTCTTCGTGGATTCGAAGATAAACTCGTGAATTCGAGTTGTTCCGTTGTGGATTCGACGAAGGCAGGTTGAGGATTCCCTGTAGATCAGAGATTCAGATCAGTTATCTTTGGGGGAGACGATGCTCGATCCCATAACGCGCCCCGCCCGCATTAGAGTGCCATATATTGCATGAATTTTGGGGTCGATTTGGGGGCATTCGAGTGGTCCCCTGAATCAGCGGCGTCATTAATTTGAATTTAAATTTATTTTTTCTTAAAATTACTTGAGAGAAATGATGTTAAATGCTTAGCGATGTGCGTTAATGGAATGAGTGTCATAGCTTACATGAATTTTAGGCCAATCTAGGGTTAGTTTAAGCCTACCACGTTCATGAAATCATCAGACAACCCAAGACAGCATTTTCACCAAAGATCGGGCCATTACACTATCATAAACATGGTAATATATATATATATATATATATATATATATATATATATATATATATATATATACACATATTTGAAATCCTCTAAATTTTTGGATTTTTCCCATATTTTTTTAAGCAAAAAAAAAAAAGTGACAGTTACAGGAATTGTAATGGCTGATACAGCGTACCTTGGCCATTATAGGTCGTTACATAACTATTTTGAGATACCTTGCCACTAATGGAACTTGGAAGATTCCAATTGGACATCACCTAGTCTAACTTTTCCCAAAAGCCATCTCTTTATTTAGGTCATTCGACCCGTAGACATTGGGCATTATCTATTTAAAACCATTTCCTTTTGACATGAAATTATCAACATAAAGAAAATACCCTTTTCCCCAACAACATCTCTACAGTGTTCTCACACTAGACCAAGGATCCCTGATGTTCCTGAAGTTGAAATCATGGACCAATAGTCCGTTTGATTTCCACATCTCCTTGATCCATCCCGATTATATCTTCTTCATTGTTTTCTCTTGAATTAGATGAATATCTGATGCAAGACGACTAACCACTTGCTCTAAAAGCTCGAACTGGTAGAGTGTGGTGAATCAATCCCTTTATCTCATAGCCCAAGCAAGGCTCTCGGCCGAACCCTCCTTCGTGGGCCCACTCGTTTCACACGAGCCATCCCAGAGTGTGCCCCTGCATCCATAGGCTACCCCACTTGAGCTCAATGTGAAAATGCCCCGCATTAATATCTTTCTCCTTCTTACATAATTTATAATCGTTTCTCAGATCAAATACACCAATCCCCCTTCTATTTCTGGAACAAATCTATTGGAGTAGTTAACCTTGTGCAAACTCCTACAGAACGCTACAAAGATTTAGGGCATACTCCCCTAAATGTACCACACCTATAATATAGCTTGTATTTAGATTTGTTCTTATCATGTATTTATTAAATATAGACAATTCTCTATATATAGTTGCACTCTTCTTGAGAAAAGAAACAAATCAATACAATCTTCTTTGTTCTTCATTTTTCATTATCTTCATTATGTTTCTCAATGATATTAATATCTCACCACAGAATCTTCATTGCAGCACATTGTTTATCTAATCCCTTCCCTTCTTAATATCATAGCTTAACAAGCACACTCCAGATTGGGCCCTTTCCTACTAGTTCTTCCGCCCCACTTAACTCCTAGTCTCCCAACAGATGATGGTTTGGTTTCTAAATAATTAGGTGGTCCTTTGAAAGATACACCCAGATTAGTCTTGTAAAAGAAGCAGTCTTGCTTGATTATTCTTTTCATATCCTCCAGCTAGCTGAAGGGGCTTCCCACCATTACCATTTAGTCCGCTATCTTTTGCTCAATTAAGGCATCTACTTGTGGCCTGTGATCCAATACCAAATCCGAAACAACTAGATAGGTTCCACACAAATATTATGGCTTCCTTCAACTACCTTCATTAGCCCCACTTGCCGTCTACATCCCACTCATTACCAGTACCCATAAAGACATTGCCTAGCTACCATTAGTCTCAACAATGAATAAGGAATTAAGGTTTACATATTCCTGCTTGAGTTTTCTGAAGGTTCCGAAGAGGGATTCCATATCTGCATCACCCAGCTCACACCAAGAAGACCCAGGATATTGCTCCATACCAAGCCGAAAAATGAGCCATGAATAAAGTGGTGGTCCACTGTTTCTTCATCTCCCCAACATAATGAACACACATTTACTAAACAGAGACCACTTTTCCTATTCCACCCCGCTAGATGCCACCTTGGATGGAGCACCATAAGCCCAAATAGGGTGAGTATGAGCTTTGGCATCACCCTGAAATCCGCCTAAGATTCGGAAGTAAAGAGATATGACCAAGAACTTACCCAACTTTGAATCGAGCCAACAAACCGAGTCCCTCTCATATGAAAGAGACAGCCCGATAGGTGTTCCAATAAGGCCAACATTTCTTGAAACTCATAATCATTAAGATCTCTTCGAGGAGGTAACCATGACCCTCTAAAAACATGTGAGATAAAACATTAATTTACAAGAACATCTGGATCCAACGCCACTTGAGACAACCAAGTATACAAGTCTTCCAGTTTTCTTCCTCCCAACCATGTATCTTTCCAAAATCTGGCCTTAGAACCTACACCCACCACAAAACCCCCTACCCTGAGAACTTGATCCTTGATACTCATAATAGACCACCACAAGCTTGGCCCTCTATATACAGGGATGTGTTTAGGCCACCAACCCTCTCGATCCACCCTATACTTCCTCAACAATACTTTACAAAACCCCATCCTCCCCTCCAAACCTCCAAATCCATTTACCCCAAAGAGCTTCATTCATCATCCCAGATTACGGATGCCCATGCCCCCATCCTGTTTCGGTCTGCATGTCCATTTCGTTAAGTGAAACTTCTTCTTAGCCTCCCGCCTCCCCAACCTGCCACAAGAAATTCCTCCAAAGTTTCTCCAAACCAGAGAGAACACTTTTCGGGCGCTTAAATGAGGACATGAAGTATAATGGTTGATTACATAAGGTTGCTTTGATGAGGGTTATTCTACCACCAGTGACAAGTACCTTCTTTTCCAAACAGATAGCTTCCTTTCAAACTGTTAGATTTTCGGCCCCCACAAATGTTTTTTTATCTTCCCAATATATAATGTGTCACGCCCCAAACTCGGTGAACGGGCTCACAAAATTCCTAAGCTTTGAATCCAATGCCGACAACCTCCGTAGTACCCCAATTTTGGTACCCAACGCCCATACGCCAAGTTCCAAAAGCGGTGTCCCACAAAGAGGATTTTAGGGTGAATGTTTTTCTTTTCTTTGTAACTAAACATAACAATAAGAACTCCACAAGAAACATCGCATCTCCACTACACATAACGGTTTAGTACAATGCTGCCAAAAAGGGAAATACGTAGGATAGCAAAAGAACAAAAGTAAAGGAGTGTGCTCCAGCATCACCAACTACTGCACTCTATCATGACCTGAAATGAAAACAAGAGGGCATGAGCTTCCAATTAAGCCCAGTAGAGTGTGTGTGCGTGTGCGATGCCAATGCATAAGACAAATATATAAATATCAGAGTAAGCAGTAAAAGATGGAGGGTCATGATGCCAAGTCCATGCATGTAACCAGCCATACCAAGGCTATGTTCATATGCTATGCGAAGGCCCACAGGACGAATGCCATATGCGGCAATGCGATGCAAGCATGTCAATCCTCATCTCTAGTCCACATCTTAGAACAATTCCCAACTAGAACATCACCAAGGTCTAATACACAAGCAAGGCTCATAACTCGAAACCATGCAAGGGCAAAGGCCTCACTACCCGCCTCAACAGTGGTAGGCCACCTAGCTAGCTAGTAGTGGACTCATTTCCAAGCTGGTCAGACTTGACCTCAATAGCCTACAATGCTTCAGGCACGTGAAGCCAGACCCCTCTTCCAACCGACCCCAACACAATGGGAGACACGGCCTACTGTAGGTATTCGGCACTCAGGCGCTCATGAATCTACTCGGTCTAGACATTGGAACATCCTTACGATACCAAAGGGTTTAAGGACTTCCACCCACAGACATCCTACATGCCTTATAAAGAAAATCTAATTTCCAATGCCCACATCTGCCAACCACGATGAAACTGTGGTGGCCACAACCATGATGTTACTAGAGCTAGAGCACTCATGCAAGTGTATCATGCATAACGCAAAATGCACAAGTCCACACCATCCAAGTCATGCAATCCGTGTATACATGCGGGGCGGCCCTATCTCATATGGGTCCCCTGAATACCCTTAAGCCGTAGGGTTTTCAATGCAAGTTGGCCATGCATTAGGCAAGCCATTATTATGACATGTATACCAACCACAGCCCCACGGTCGGGTGTACTCTATCATGATCAGAGCCATCATCCACTAGTCAAGCACTCATGATACAAATGAGATATGAATGGTGTATAGCATTCAACAACTAAGCATATGATTAAGTGTAGTGCCACATCATAGCTAGACTAATCAACCTAGCAAACCATCTAATGGACGCTAAGTGAAATTACATCATACATGGCTCAATTCATGAAGGAACGCTCAAGCCCAAACAAGAGGTGAGGCCCTACTTGGAATCCAACTCTAATGGGCCCCCACAAGCTCCTACGTGGATGGGTTGTCAATGGACCCACACCAAATCAAGCTATGAGGACACATTAAGTTGTCCATCGGGACCTCTTCTAGGTGTACACATAAGTAGTCCTAAGCTTGCCACTAATGGTATCCGAATGGGGCAAATAGTGGGGTCCACAAGCGATCATGTTAGGCCCAAGAAGGGCATCAAAGTGGGCCCTACAATTGCCCCAAAGGATGGACTGTGTGGATAAAACACATTCATCAATGTGGGTAGTGTCACCACCAGCAGGCCCCATGCTTTTGGGACAACAAACCTGGTCCGAATCGCACTAATCAAATGAAGGGGTTGGATCGAATTGACCCCAAATTTGGTGCACATGGCAACAATCAAGTATACACACAAAAAATTTGAGACCAATTGGATATTTATGGACCCCACAAATTTGGATCATTCAGAAGGGTATTAGTGCTGACCACTACATTAGACAGCAAACTTGTTCCTTATTGGATTAATTTGATGAAGGGGTTAGATAGATCGAATTGACCCCAAATTTGGTAAATACAAGATATATCAAGTCTACTATCATCGCACAAAATTTGAGACCAATTGGAGATCTTTGGACCTATAAATTATAGGTTGTTTTGAAGGGTGTCAATGCTGACCATTGCACTGAAAAACAAACCTCGTCCATCATAAATGGATGGTGGGGATAAAATACATACATCTAGCTGGTCCCCTAGACTTGTCCCGCCCTTAGATGGATGCCATAAAATATACACATATATCACGGTGGGCCCCAAAGCGTGATCGTACGTTGTTGTCCAACAGTGTGAGGGCCCACATTGTGGATCCCCTAAGAAGGACAACATGGATATAACACATACATCATGGGGGCCACTTGGGTCCTAAAACCGGGGAGGGGGAGTGGGCCCCTAGCACTAATGGGGCCCACCGGTTACACCGAAAACCAATCAGGGCAGGCCACACCTATTGTCCACGTTGGACAGGGTGGGTCCCAGCCCCTAAAACATCTAGGCGGCGTGGAAATACAATACATACATCATGGTCGAGTCACATAACCATCATGGTTGGGGCCACACAGCCCACAAATCTGCCCAAGTAAGGGCGTTAATACGTTGTCCACATGTTCCAGATTGTTGGACCGTGGGACCTACTTTGGACGGCCTAAAAAGAGGCTAGATGGTGGCCCCTAAACCCCACTAATTAAGTTGGGGTCCACCTCATTGCCTCCTAAACAAAAACAAAGAAAAGCCTTCATTCAATGGGTGTACAAATAACATTATGCACTCACACTTGCTACGAAACAAGGTCTCAAAGGTCCTTAAATGGAGTACTCCTTCAAGGCTTTAAAAGGTAGGTTAGTCCACCATTAATGGAGCTTAAGGGTTCTCACAACTACCTCTTCTTCCCTCATAAACCTCCTTCCTTTTCTCTCTTTTTCTTTCTTATCTTTCTTCCTCTTTTTCTTCCTTTTCTCGTAGGATTTCTTTTACAACCGATGAGAGCTTGGAATGAGAGAGAGTGTGAGAAAGGGAGAGAGGGTTGTAGGGTTTCAAAGGGCATTAGGGGCATTTCACTTAGGGTGTTGGGATTTGTGTTGCATGGGAGGTAGAGAAAGGAGGGTTAGTTTAGGGATATTTTAAGGGGGGGTAGTTAAGAGAGCTTGACTTTCTCTTGTCCTTGCATGGGGGAATGGGAAAGGAGGGTTATTTTGGTAATTTGGGAAGGGCAATTTGATAATTAGAGAGGGCACTTTCTTCATTAGGTGAGGGCTTTGCATTTAAGGGTGCTTTGGAGATTGTAAAAAGGCTATAAGGGTGGCCTTGGTCATTTGCCATGATGCAGGTATGCGATGACTTAACTCTACATGTACGTGAGATCAATAAGTAGACATTCAAGCAAAGAATTCATATAACTATCTGCTATCAACTAAGAGATTAGGCGAATTCAATAATGAAATGATGAAAATCCGTCAGGATCATACCCCATAGTATGAATGCACATAAACTAGTAAAAAGGGGACCTCGAGATATGAGGAAATCTCTAAACCTAGCATAGGTCAGCCGATGTTCAAGTTTGAATCAAGTCCTCATAGCCAGCAATCCCGTTTTTACCGATCATGCACAAAGGGAAAATTTTGAAGAAGAAAGAAAGAGGAAAAAGGGAAAAGATTTGATTTCGAGAATGAGAGGATAAAGGTTTTCCACAAAGAAAGAAGAATGATCTTACCTTCCACGCACCTTGAAGATTAAAAGAAGAGAAAACAATAACTCCGGGTGGAATCCTCAACACCCTGGGGCCAATCCTAAAACCCTAACCTGTGCGAAGAACTTCAAAGAAAAAAAAAATTCTCATAAAAACTCAACTAGGGCTTCCCCCCTTGAATTTATAGAAAAACTAAAGGAATGAAATTACATGTGTCCTTGATGTCCAAACGTGAAAATAAACTAAACCCTAATCCAAAAATAACATCTAAACTGTCCATAGAATCCAAAAATATAACTAAAATAAATAAAACAAAGAAAACTGGAAATGGGCCACCAAAGTGGGCCCGGGGCAATCCAACAGTTAGATGGCCCGATCGGAAGAATCTAACGGTCTGATTGCCATCCAATCTTGGATCCATGGTCGATAAGCTCCAAATCAGCAGCCCGCACACATTTCCAACGAAAGAAGCCTCAATATGTGTATGTATGCGTGTGGAGTCTTCGTGGTCCATCACTGAAACGGCCTAATGGGCCCAATGTCCATCCACATCAGCTCATCTGCTCCAGCACTCGATCTGCTGACGTCGCCTCTTTTGGTACACTCTAAAGGGTGCACCAGTGATCTCCACATCATGCCATGTAGTAGGGACACAAGGCTTTACATAATGAAAGGCCCAAATAAGAAGGAAAAGAACCCACTTTGCATCTAAACACCCGCGCTAGTGATTCCACATCTTCCTTCCCCAATCCCGATACCCAATACCTCAGATTTTTAGGAGATTCACTGAAAGACCCAACACAATTTTAAAGCAAAAGATAGCTTTCTGAAGATTGTCGATCTGGGAGGCATTTGCATCGCAAAATAAAATTGCAGTCATCAACAACCTGAAGATGTAGACACTTGGAAATCTCCACCATCCACCTTAATACTAAAAATAAGCATTCTCTAACACCTTTCGATAACATTCTACTAAGTGCCTTCTATAACAACAAAAGAAAGGGAGGGAGAAAGTAAGCTTATGCATTCACGCAGCCAATTGTGAGAATAGAAAATTCCCCTAAAGGACTTAAAGAAGCCTTGGGGGATCCAATTATGAGAATAGAAAATTCCATTAAGCTTATGCATTCACAGCATCCAATTTCTCCACTTCGTACCACATCTCATCTAACCTAGCAAGTAGTCTAGGAAGGTCAATCCACATGATCGTACACTTTCTCCAAATCCAACTTGCATAGTACACCGGGAGACCTTGCTTTGACTCTTATTAGAACCAAATTACAACAATCATGACTAATAGACCAAGTTTAGAGTATTTAAAACCGATGCTACATTATAATATACAATATACAATAAACAATATATAGTTGGCATTTAAAAAGGCAAGGGAAAACCACATTCACAACCACTAGGTCTAGGCCTAGCAAACTCAAACCCAACCCATTTAATTTTGGGTTGAACAAATACAACCCAAATCCAACCCATATAGGAAATCATTCAACCCAAACCCTAACTTTTCGGGTTGGGACCAGGTCAGATTGGCAGGTCAAGTCAAGCTTTGCCACCCCTAACCACAAGGATCACACTTTCATTTTGCTATTCATCAGTGGCTATACATTATTTTCTATGGCGCAGCCCACCTAATGAGTGGACAAGGCTACTTATTGCATAAGGTGATCCTTGTGCTAAGCCAACCTACTATACAAGTTAGATGTCAAACCCACATGATAGCTTGAAAGTTATACATTGGGTGGACAATAACTTGTTGTCCGACCAGTGGATGTCGTAGTATAACATACGCATCCAACTGGTTGGACTATGAGCTATTGTCCACCCAACTAAAAACTTCCAAAATGTCGTGTAGGTCTGAAATCCAACCCATCCAATAGGTTGGCTCCAACATGAGGATCACCCTTGGGGAAAAATCAGCCCTCCACTCATCAAAAGGACCACACTTGCATTTTGCTACTTATCAGCTGCTATACATTATTTTCTACGGTATAGCCCACCTGATGAGTGGAAGGGGCTGATTTTTGTATAAGGCCTCATGGCGTGGCTGACCTATTGTGCGGGTTAGATGTCACATGTGACAAGTTAAAAGTTATTAATTTGGTAGACAGCAAATTATAGTCCAACTGGTTGGACGTGAACATTTCTCATATATGTGTGTACGCTTGTGCGTGCACACACACATGCATACATATATGGAAAACAGGAAAATGCTCACATGGTCCAAAACCACTATTATTAATGTGGTATCAAGATATTGTGGGGCCCACCTTGAGCATGACATCCAACCTGTCCAAAAGGTATGCCCCATCATGATATGCACCTAGATTTTTATTTTTTTTTAAAGTACACACTACAGGAAAATAAATTAGACCACCCAAAAACAACCAATTTTGAGAAGTTGGGTGCGTGTGTTATGTATATGGCATCCAACCCATCCAAAAGGTGTGCCCCACCATGACAATGTGACACCCCAAAAGTCAAGTTTATCCGATCATCAGGTGGGTCCCAACACTTGAATTTGGAGTAGGACATTTTTTCGTTGTCTTTTTGTTGTGTGACCCACCAGATGGCTGGATTTGCCTAATTTTTTAGGTGTTTGACCATCATGGCCGGGCACACCTATTGTACAAGTTGGATCACACACACACACACACACACACACACACACACACACACACACACACACCCATAACAACTTGGTACCACCAAGAGTACCACTACCATGTGAGTCCGCCCCTATGCATATCATCATCTAGGCCTTATGCCAACTAATTGGGATCGACTACATGAATTTTTTTTTCCCATCATTCCTTAATAGAGTGGATATATCCACGTTTAAACACAACATATCAATGTCTTGGATCACTAAACCACGGGTTGGACTTGTACAAGGTATACCATGTAGTAAATGGAGAAAAGAGAAGAAGATAAGAAGAAAAGTGAGAGGAAAAAGAGAAGGAAAGGAGAGAGCTTAAAAGGCTCCACAAGCATAATGGGGACATCAGGCCATCATGTTACTTTTCCCTAGTGTACCAGTGTAGGAGACGTGTCGCGCCCATCTCGTTGTGGTTCAATGACATTTGAGGAGCACGTGAGAGAAGTACGTAGCATACATGAGCAGCAGAAGCATAGCAAAGCAACAGAGGAGCAGGACCATTCAACCAAGCATGCGAACTGTTTTTTTTCATAGGCGTTATTTTGTTCTTTTTTTCTTGTTTGGGCACTTTTAGTGTGTATTTTTTTAGACATTGACTATATATACTCTGTTAGAAACCCTATTTTTATTATGCTATGATGAATATTAAAAGGAAAAAAAAAAAAAAACATTCATTGCTTGAGATGAGCATGATTCCTCCAGTGATTGGAGCCACTTTAGTGCAATGCCAACGGTGTGATGTCGGATATCTGTCAAAGAATCACTTTATCTAAAAGTTCAAGCTGTTAGAGGATGGCGTATCAATGTATACCAAGGGACTCTAACACTCCCCCCCACGTGCGGGGTGGAACTCTGCATGGGAACATACTGGGCAAGGGTGGAGGGAGATTCACAATCACAACTCACACCATAAATGGCCCCCTGTGGGAGAATATATTACCGGTGGCATATTTGCTACTTTCGAAATTCAAACACAAGACCTTCCGCTCAAACACAAGACCTTCCGCTCTGATACCATGTCAAAGAACCACTTTCTCTAAAAGCTCGAGCTGTTAGAGGATGGCGTATCAATGTATACCAAGGGACTCTAACACTATCTTCATTCTCTCTTTCTTCCCTTTCATCTTCTCTACGATTTCAGGTATTATTTATTGTTTTTCTACATCCGTTTGATAGAATCTTCGATTTCTCTTTGAATACATAGCCAAAACCCCTTGATCCTTGAAACCCTTTGATTCGACATAGGCCCCCACCCACCTTAAACTTCGTTTTTTTCCCAAAACTCCAACTTCCTTCAATCTGAAACCCTTAAACCTAATCTCGGCCTACATAACTTTCAAATCCGACCATCCATTTCACCAAAATCCAATTTTCAAATTTCTCATGGCCTTAAATCCCTAGATCCCCAATTCTCAAATCACCCCCTAACCCTAACCCTAATCCTCATTAAACCCTAATTTCAGTCATACCTTAGGAACCCTAGAACCTTCCCCTTTGATTTTAGGACTAACTATGCTTGGATGTGGAAGTTCTACCTTTCATGGGTCCCAATCATTGAGATTTTGTTATTCTTTCACTACATACTTGTGATTTATGATTGTGGGGCATAATTTCTTTGCTTATTTGAATTCTCACACAGTGTGATTGATTAGTTTTAATTTAATTATTCGTTGTTATACATTTCCACTTTAGCTTCATTCTGCATCATATAGGTAGGCTCCTTATCCTGCGTCAAAGCCTCCACATCTCTTTTATTATAATTCGGGGCAATCACTTAATACAATATAATTACAATTATACTCCTCTGACTAAAAACAAACCATGACTTATGGGCCTAAAATGATAGCCCAAACATATGACAAAGGCCCAACATAAATCCAAACATATGAGGACCACATGAATGACTATTAGACGACACATGTGTCCAGCATGGTTGATCATAATGCATCAACAATCTGTATATGCAAACTTAAAAACTAAGTATATTGTGTCTAAAATATTGTAGGTTTTAATGGAGCACTTTGCCTCATGTCTGTGGGTGCTTTGTCCTTGGAAATTTGCCTAGCAATTGCGCCTCCATGAACCTACTTTGCTTGTTCACCACCCTTGGGGGTGTGCATGTAGTAGTTGGGTCCAGCGGCAATATGGTGGGATCATGTACATAAGTGTTCCCATGTGAGCCTCTAGCATGGCAAGTTCCATGAACCTAGGTAAATGAGGAAGGTTGATGTAGGGTAAACAATCGATAGCAAAACTTATTACCAATCTACCATTTAAAACATGGTTTAATCTGAGTCGAATCGATTTTGGTATGAAACGAGAACGAATCACTAGACCAAAACAAAACCAAAACCGAACTAATACAAGGTTAGTCATCTTGATTTTCATACCATGGCAAGTCAAACTCTAAAACCGCCATTTAAATCCATGATTTAAAAGCCAACCCAAATTGTAAAGAGAAGGGCAAAAAGATTACATTTCATACAACCTTCCATGGGGAAGCCATTAAAGATCCCAAGTGCAGTAACTCATTCTATTTCTACTGTGATTCTGAAATTATTATAAAAGTAAATATCGAAAGGAGTAGAAAGTACATCATCGTGTTATGAAAGAAATGATCAAGAGAACAAAACATTCTAACCAACATAGATATATAAAATAAAATAAATAAATAAATAAAAATAGAAGTTACCGGGATAAGAAATGGATGGAAATGCAAAACAGAAGCAAGAAATTTCTCATTTTCTAGAATTCTTGTCATAGATGTTATACAAATGCTTGAAATAAATGTGGGAAAAAGAAGGGAAAAGTGTACATATTTCCAACAGGAAGATGTGTTTCCTAAATAATTAAGTAAAATGATTTACTAATACCACAATAGGAACATTTATAAAGTCCATGTAATTAATTGAATAACTAGAATGTTGAATGCATACCTTTCTTCCAACAGCACGCCAAGACTGAAAACCAATCCATGGCATCTTGTGAATGTTGTCCACCTCCTTTGCTATTGAGAAAATGGCTCCAAACTCACAAAGAAGATCCCTATAGAATGTGTCATTCAAGAGGGGAAGCCAAACAACTGCATCCACATCATCTGATCGTGATCTTCTTGCTCCTGTAAACTGAAGTAGAAAGGTTGAATGTGAACAACCTCAAGAGATCTAGCTTATCATGCAATGAATCATTGTATAGATCTAGTCATGCATAATCATGCGGAGTACCTTTAATTTTATTTCATTGTATAATCAAGTGTCATGCGAATTAATAATACATGTTGGTCATTAAACTAACAAGTGATTGTGCCCTAAATCCTTTTCTTCCTTCCTCTTCTCTCTTCTCTGTAGATCTAAATATTGGTATCGTATAATCCAATATGGCCATATTCTATTAGTATTAACATAAGACAATACATGATACGTGGCCATATCGGCCTGATACCAAAAAAATTGACCCGTATCAGCCGGCATCGGCCCATATTGGCCAATACGGAGCATATTGGCACCGATATGAGGCCGATACAAACATAAAATCTCAAATTTGATTTTATTTTTTTCACTCATGTCTCTTCTTTTTTCCATTTAAACCATGGAAGAAGCTTAAAAATTCATTGTAGGACAGATCTAGACCTATTTTGGGATCAAAACAAATGATTTGAATAGGATTTAACAAATCGAAGCGAAGTGGATTGCTATGGAAAAATAAGGGTAAACCTTCACTTTCTTTTTGATATTTTCATCTTCTTTTTATTGTATTTCAATGTAATGGGCCCTAGCTAAACAAATCATGCTTGATTTATGTTCAATTAGGGCCCATTTAGTTGACCTTCAACAAATTAAACCAACAGACAACATTCTCATCAAAGGATGGTCCGACACACCATCACGTGCATGTCCAATATATATATATATATATATATATATATATATATATATATATATATATATATATATATATATATATATATATATATATTATCTTATTATTCTCTTTTTTCCTTAATTTTTTTGCTTAAATTTTTTTTTCCAACCAATATAGGCTGGATATGGTCCAATACAAACTGATATCGATACGCGACGTCGTAACATATCGTTTTTTGGCCGGGCCAATATGCCCCCTGATACCAATATTGAGAATCATGCTCTTCTCTCTCTAGTCTCTTCTTCCTTCCTTTCCTTCTTCTCTTTCTTCCTCTTCACCCAAGCCCTAGATCTACTTCCACCCTATCTTGTACTTCGTATTAAAGCAGGCCTGAAGACACAAATCAAACACATAAGAGGTGGGGTCCAATGTTGACGTCATGGTATTCAAAAACAATTACATACGATAACAATGGGACCCATTATATGAGACAGGGGTTATAACAGCTGTTTTGAAAGAAGAAAAAAAGGCCTGTAAGCTGTAACGGTTGTTACAGGCCCATATCAAGCCGATACATTACCAATACAATTTCCTCAAAAAAAATCACCATTAAAGAGCAGTAATGACCCATATCATAATGGCCATAAGGCTGGTCATCATGGCCATTGTTACTGCAATTGAATACCTTGGCTAACGTCAAGGTTGTACAAAAAGTGGACCCCTTAAAAGAAACCACGTTTTCTAAAATATCATGATTTTATGTTATCGGTGCTGATTTTTTTGGAATTTTTTAGGGAAGTCGTGATATTTCCCTTACTAAAGAAAAAATACGATGAAAAATCAGTTCACCCCAATATCATGTTAAGAATAGCTAGGATTTCCCGAACAAGATGCCATTTGTTTGATGGGAAATAATATCAAAATTCGAGTGGTTGGAACTGAAGCAACTACTTTCTAAGTGACAGGAAGAAAAGCAATGACTAGGCTGGGAGAGTCAGAGTCAAAAACAGGAATCCTCACTTCTTTCTTTTATTCAAATCGTGCATGAGACTTTCATCTCACATGCGCTCCTAAGTGATAAAAGACAAAAGTCACAAAACATATGAATTTAGTTCAAGGTTACAATTTCAAAGCCTTCATCACATGATTCGATGAAATATTGTGAAACTATGGTAAGGTAGAATTTGGTTTTTTGGGGGTGATAGTGGAAAAGTTAACAGATAAGTCAACCTTATTGTCACTCTACAGAACTGTGCATGAGATTTTCACCTCATACAACTCGTTCAATTCTTTCGAAATAATTGGACCCTTTTACTCATTCGAGAATCTCCTCCCTTCTTCCACCCATCTCAAAGAATAACTAGGGCCAATTCAGTCACAGACTTATAATTGCTCATTTTTCATTGAAGGGGAAAAAAATAGTTTGTAACTTTCATTCTATCACTACATAAATGCAAGGAAACACCATTATTGATCATCTACAAATATGTAGATTTTGATGACTAATACCCCATAGATAGTTCGAACTTATATGAACAATGATTACTTTTAGCTTGAATGGTTTATAGGAGAATCCTACCTTTTTTATCCATTAGACACGTCCAATTTCTTTCCACCGACACACCCTGCAATTTGCACTAGAACTCCTTTTGTATCCGCTTGTTCGATTAATTCAATGGGGTTAGTTTTCATGAAACATTTGCACCGGTCACAAGACTGAATTATGTTTTCATGCTTCTATCTATGTTGCTAATAACTCTCGGCCTCTTCATCAACTCAATCTCAAGAATGCATTTCGTCATGGTGATCTATAGGAAATATGTATATGGCCCTGAACGCGTGGGTTTAAGGGTGCAACTTGGTTTGGTTAACCTAAACCCAACTGATCCAACCAAAATTTAGGCTGGGGTTTGGGCGAGTTGAGGTTATGTTGGGCTTAGGATGAAAATCTCAACCCAACCCCAAGCTAGATTGGGCCGGGTGGAGTCCTCAGGCAACACGAACCCGGGCTGATATGCAATATATATACATATGAATTAACACAAGGCCTACTGTGATGATTATATAAAATCCACTCCAACTATTAGATACCATACCAAAACTTGGGCATGGGGCCCAAACATCACCCCATCCGTTATTCCGGTGGGCCATACGGAGGGAAACAGTTTGGAGCGTGAACATTGCCTTGTACATTGTTTCCAATCACATGGTCCACTTGAAAGTTGAAACAAGGATGGGGCTCATCTTTGGTCTCTAGGCATAAGATAGGGTGATACTCCTAGTGGTCGGGGTGGATTTCATACAAACACCATGGTGGAACCCCACCTGAGCCGGCAACCCCTTCTCTCCTTCCTAATTTATTAACATTAATTAACACCTCAGAAGTCCAACCAATTGGAATTGGATAGGGATTAGGTGATGAAAGGGTAACAACCTAGTGGGTGAGGCCCTGATCGTAGGGCCCTCCTCGATGTATGTGTTGTATATCTACGTCATCCATCCATTTTGCCAACTCATTTTAGGGCATGGTCCCAAAAATGAGGTAGATCTAGGGATTGAATTCCCACCATTTAGTTTTGGATCAGGTTGTTGTGTGTGTTTTCCCTTCATCCAGGTTTGTGTGACCTTATCAACAAGTTGGATGGCAAATAAAGCATTATAGTGGGCCCTAGGAAGTTTTTAATAGTGGGCGTTCAATCACCACTATGTTCCTCTGGTTTGGTCCACCTGAGATTTGGATCTACCTCATTTTTGGGACCATGACCTAAAAGAAGCTAGCGAAGCGGATGGACGGCATTGATATACAAAACATAATTGAGGTGGGTCCAACGATCAGGGCCTCACCTACTAAGCCGTTACCCTTAACGCACCTAATCCCATTCTTGGAAGGACCTTTGTAAACCCTAACAAGCCCGGCCCAGGCCAACAGGCTTTTGGACTTCTAGTCCAAGCCCGGCCTGTTTATAAATGGGCTTGAAATTTAAGCCCAAGCCCCTAAAAGTAACAAACATCAATTACAAGAAAATATTAAACATGGTGAAGCTAGAGTAGAGGACCACAATTTGCAACAATAATCGATCATACAGAATCGACTGATAGAAAGCATGACAAGGGGCACATAATAAAAGTCTAGGCACATCATCAAAGAACTATAATCAGTGCATTCTAATAGCTGCAAGTGAAAAATGTAATTTCAAAAACAAAAAAAAAGAAGTAAATAAACAGATAAATGAGAGATCTTGAGCAAATGCTTTCTAGTTTTAGGTGTATAAGAAACTCACCAGACTTAATCCACGATACAAAGCACCATGGTGTAAGAATGGCCAGGCACCAACTCCACTATAGATCTCATAAATACACAACAGCTGGCCTGTCCTTACTAGCTGTCCCTCATCTCTTTCGTACCCTTCAAATATCAGATCATTGGTTTTTCGAGCATTAAGGTATATCTCATTCCACGACCCCAAAGTTTTCTCCATCCTTTCTTCAAGCTATAAGTCATGATATGATATCTACATTAACATCATCTCAAGAAAACTGATTCCAAGAAAGCAGGTAAAAGCATCACAGTACCAAACCTCTTTCATTTCTCGCCTCTCAATGTCTTCAGAGATTTCCATTTCCATCAGTTCGTCCCATTCCAGCTGGGTTGGGTAGTCTTGCACCAGAGTCTTAGCTTCATTCTCCAAGGTATTCCTCATGTGAGTGTTGCCAGCCACTTGTTCCTCTAAGGCATATACAATACTGGGTTTTCTCATTGAACTTCCGTTTTGATCAAAGCTCTGGATAGGAACTTTGCTGCCATTCTCTTCCCTTTCCTTCCTGAACAAATTCCATTCCCAATTGCATTGTTGAATTTGAGAAATAGCACCTGGGAGTGTGGTATCCGATGGAAACTGGATTATATTTTCTAAAAGCTTTGCAAGACCAATAATATACTCGGATGCCAATATGCTTCTTGCATGTAACTTCCCAGAGAGCGCAATTTCACGTGCAAATTTTGACAGCTTCTTGTTTGGAATTAGACTCAGGAAAGCTCTAGTCAGTGAGGGAGGATTGTGCGCTTGAAAAATCACACCATGGGCTCCATCAACAATCTGTATTAAATAGCTTTGTTCACGAAAATTTAAAAAAAAATAATTAAAAAAAAGTGCATAACATGACGTATTCTAGAAAATGAAAATAAAAAAAAAAAATTGAAAACTTGACTTCAACTAAACTTACATATTTTTTTATGATTGCCAAATCAGGAGCAATGACGGGAATTTCAAATGACATAGCCCGAATTAGCAATGAAGGAAAAGCTTGTTCATCTTGGAAAGGCCCATAGAGAACAATATCAGCCATCAGTAACACACAGTTCACATCACTGTCCATACCATAGTGCTTTACAAAACCATCAGGGAGTCTCAGACGTGAAGCAATTTCCTGAACCAAACATATTATTAAACACTTCAATATTTAAAAAGCACTAAGACAACACTAGGTTATACGAACTGTAGGAACTTCATTAGAGGTTGTGCATGACTAACAAGTACTGGCTGGTGGCCATAAAAATCTACAAAAAATTGAGAAAGGGAATCAAAATCAATTTTGGCAGTACCAGCATCCAGCAATTTGAAAGAATAAGCAAATAAAGCATATTTGTGTATAATAAAAAAGGGATAAAATGCATATAACATATATAAACCCAGGAATTCTCAGCAGTGCACATAATGACAGAGTACTGTGCATGTGACGACATTTTGTATAAAGAAATCACATAAGGGAAATTATTGGTCACTCAGTGTCAACCTGAGTATCTACTATCTGTCCTTGTCAGACCCATTTCAAATAAACACAGGCAAAGAAATCTTACGTGATGTCACTGCTTGTACGTGACAATAAGCAAGACCCAAGTTTACCCTGAGGAATTTCCCCACAAAACTACGTGCTTGAAGGGGGATTTTCATAGGTGTAAAACAATGGCATTTATTCAGGGATATAAGCATCCATTGTGCATAATGGGAATGAGCAGTATGACGGCATATCATGTCAACCAGGAATTGTTCTGGATTCACCATTTTCTAACATGAACAGGCCTTTACCTTTATAGAAAAATAAATAAAATAAAAACACTGCATAGGCCTTTGAGCCTGACATGCACCAAGTATTTTAGCAGCTGACATGGTAACTCCTGAATCCCACTTCCTAAAATGAGTATGCCATTTCTAGGATGAATTTGATTTCATCACTATATAGCAGCATGGAAGCATACATAACCACTTGTGCATGAAGTTCAATATATAACGTAGTAGACTCACAGACTCACAGTACAAACGAGTTCCTAGTCAAGTTGAACTCATGATAATGTTTCCACCATATTCTGTTTATTATTACTCACTCAAAAACAGGTAGCAATTGTAAAAGCCTCCCATTTATCATATCATTGATGGTTACTCGTTTTGAAAATGGAGAACCCGATAAAGATCATATATGCATTGATAAAACTGATACAATGAAAGGATTTAATAACAACATATGGAGATAGTGTTGAGGTCTTGAAAATAACACCTAGGGCTAGGGTTTTGAGCTCTTATATCTAGTACCAAGCCCAGATGAAGGAGGGTTGCATCAGGTTAGCAGCCAGCATGAAACTTTTGCGACAACTTTTGTCATGAATCATGACCAATGGCGGAACAAGATTGGTGTAGCTGACCCTAGTTAGTTGGGATAACTTGATGCAGGGGCATGCGATGACCTAACCCTAGATGCATGTATATTCAGTTGGAAGATATTCAAATAATAAAATTACGAAACTAACTACTTTCAATTAGAGGAAACTAACAAATTTCAACACAAAGATAAGATCCACCCGTCTGGATCATGCCCCTTAGCATAAAACCACATAAAATCGTAAAACGGAGAGGATCTAGGGATATGAGGATATCCCAGATCTACCATAAACCAGTCCATAGTCAAGTTTGGATCCGATTCTCATGGCTAGGCGTCCCTCTTTTCGATCGTACCAAAAGAAGGGGGGGGGGTTCAGAAAAGGACGAAGGATGTCGAAAAACAATTGGTTCTCATGAAGTACAAATTAGGAATCAAAAGAAGCTTGCCTTTCCTCACACCTTAAAGAAATAAAGAAGAGAAAACGAGAACTCCAGGGTGGAATCCTCAACACCTAAGGGCCAATCATGAAACCCTAATATCTCAAACGAAGAGGAAGAATGACACAAATTTTTTATTCATTCAATGATTTCGAAATAAGGTTTCTCACAATATATATAAGCTACGAAAATAAAAGGTGCACTAAAATGCCTGAAAACAAAAAAAAAAAAAAAAGGCCTAAAGAAAATAACGACACTAAAACGCCTAGAAACAAGGAAATAAACAGAAAAGCGCCTAAACATAAATCCGCTCCATGGTCCAGCGGTCATAATGCTCCTGCGCGATCCTACAGCTCGCGTACTCGTAACGCGTCAAAAAATGGGCCCAATGGGCCCGGCGTCCATCCACATCAACTCGTCTGCTCCAACACTTGATCTGCGACGTCACCTCCTCTGGTACACTCTAAAGGATAGAGCTGCACACGAGCCGAACTTTGCAAAGCTTGAGCTTGGCTTGATCAGTGGCCCACTGAGCTTGAGCTTGGCTTGGCTTGAGCATCGAGCTCAAAACAGCCGCTTGAGCTTGGCTTGCTGGTCGAGCCGATCAAGCTTTGTTCGAGCCAAGCTGATCGAGCTCATCGAGCCAATCCAATCCAAGCCAAGCTTTGTCTTTTTTTTTTCTTTTTTTTTTTATATGAGCCTACTTGACCCACTGACTCAGCTCAACCCACTTAACCCACTGACTCAGCTCAACCCACTTGACCCAACCCTACACGACCCACTGACTTAGCCCAACCCACTAACCTAACCCTACCAGACTCACTGATTCAGCCCTATCCACTGACCCAACCCTACCCAGCTACCCTACCCTACCCAACCCAACCAGCTGACCCGGCTACCCCAATTCAATGGCCCGACCCAAAAAAACCCCAATGCCATTCTCTATTTCAAAAAACGAAAAAACAAAAAAAAAAAAAAAACCTAAATAAGAAAAAAAAAAAAAAAAGAAGCCTACCTGGTCGCTCGCTGCCTCGCTGGGGCGTTCGCTGCTAGGTCGGGAGTCCGGACTCGAGGGGTCAAATGTCGGGCCATGTGGTGCAGCCATGCGGGCGTTCGCTGCCTGCTGAAGTGGAGGGTGGAGGAAGGAAGCCAGAGAGAGAGAGAGAGGCAACCGGGCAGGGGGCGTGGCGGGCTGGGTGGTTTTATCTTTTTGAGAGAAAGGGAAATGAAAAGAGTGGGGTCGGGTAGGGTTTTAGGGTTTTGAGTTTTACTTTTAATATAATTTTATATATATAATTTATATTATATATTATATAATATATATATATATATAAATTATATTAAACAAGCTCAAGCCGAGCCGAGCTCAAGCCGATCGAGCTTTTTTCGAGCTACAAGCTTCGAGCCAAGCCAAGCCAAGCTCTCTCTTGCTCGAGCTTGGCTCGTTTTCAAACAAGCTTCCAAAACTAAGCTTGAGCTTGGTCGAACTGGCCTACAAGCCAAGCCAAGCTGAGCTTAAACGAGCCAAGCCGAGCGAGCTTTTCGAGCTAGCTCAGCTCGTGTGCAGCTCTACTAAAGGATGCACCACTGATGTCCGCATCATAACTCAATAAGGCTTTAACGACGACAACGACGATGATGATGATGATGACAAGTTGACAACCATGCACAAAGTAATCAAGTACCAAAATCTTCATAAAGGGATAATCAACTGAGATACGAAGTGTCTGAAATTTCTGAGAACAATGCAAATGTAGCTGAACTGGAGATCACACGTAACACAGCAGATTGATTATTTTCCATAACCATTTTACTCCATTGACATGAAAAACCAAAGATGGTCTAATAAGGAAGGACAATTTAATTAGGGTTGAAGGGCCTGAAAGAAGGATGAGGAGAAGACCTAAGAGGACTTGGAATGGATGTGAGTGAACCAGCACTTGCCAAGGGGGTCCTGGGAATGATTGGAGAAATAAGATCATAAACCCAACCAAAAATAATAGCGACGAGAATGTGACAATGATTATGATGATTCTATTACACTGACAAGTTTATTGAAAAGAATCCGAAGACATCGACTCATGAGATGTTTATAAAAGATCCATAAAATTATCCCAAAAAATGGAAGTTTGGAGATAAAATTGTTATTTGTTAGCCCTACCTTGTTAAAGAAAGTTGATCTTAAAATCAATGATAGAAAGCAATGGTTACCTTTGGATATGAATATTCACATGAGATGCCAGGCAAATCATGAAAGCCAACCACAAATAGCTAGGACAAGGCTATGATATTGATGATACTGATTATTTATATGACAAAGAAATGAAGAGTTAATGTGTTGATCAGTACCTGCAATGCATTGTGGTCTCCATTTGTGGAGTTTCCACATAAGAAAACAATTTTAAATGATTCCCCCAGGGCTTTTGTTCTTGTAAGTTCCATAACCAGACTTACGACATGTGTGGCCACTGCATATTCCCATGATAAATCATTGTTTGATATAGAGCTGCCAATAACTAGAACTATAAGATCATCTCCATGGAATCCATTTTCTTTCCTTAGTTGATATTTGGAGTGGTGCCCAGTATAGCTTTCTGAAACCCATACATCCGCTGGTGATCCCGAAATGACAAAGAAGTTTCCGGTGTCAAGCACACTGTGCAACATCTGACCAAGGAAAACAGTAAGTCAATCATTAAATGCATCAAAATGTTTGATATGAGGGAAAGATAGCAACAGTATGTGTTAGTAAGGGGATAATACAAGGAAATCCAAAGGATGGGCTGTCTACCGTGAGAGAGAAGTCTGGAAACACCACAACATCAGCCCTACTGAAAGCACTTCTCCAATCAATAATCAGATGTTCCCAGCCCATCTCCGCATATAATTGCAGGCGCTTTCCAAGGGTATCTTCCTGAACAATCCACACCAGTGGTATAGAACAGAAAGGATCCAGCATAAGGCTGCATTATAGAGAAGAAAATGTCATAGAAAATAGTCTAATATTGAATGTCTCAAAATCTGTATGACAAGTAGCAATAATTTTGTAAACTTCTCTACAGAACAGTAGGTGTCCTGAACTAGCCATTTTTTTTAATTAAACACAAACAGATTTCATCAATGTCATAACTAAAGCAAGGTTTTTAAACTAAAGAGAAACATTATTAACAAAATAGTAAAGTTATTCGGTTCCTCAACATATACTATTTGTTAATAACAGAGCATGTTACTTGGATTTACGTTGATAAAGATACTTAAAAATATATGATGAAAACCCAGTTATACCAAAGAAACAAATGGTAACAAGTTTCTTCTGGTGCAGTGAAATCACAGATGCCAAGAATGAAAACCATGAAACACAACTCTCAACCAATCCATCACAAGTGACAATCTTGTCTTTCAATCCCAATCATGAGAAAGAAAAGGTTATAAGTGATGATGCATAGCCCAAATATTTGGAAAGGAAGTGGAACTGGTAATCAAAAGAGAATTATTGGTAAATAGTGTTTGTGAACTTCCTTCCATATGACCACACATGCCTGTACTTCCATACATACAAATTGTGTACTTAATGACCAGGTCTAATGAGAGAGAACAAAAACGGATCTAGGGCAAGGTCATTTTTTCTTGGGCTTCTTTGATGTTGTAGGGCACCTTCCAATCATAATCCAGATATCTTTCTCATCCTCTGTGGTCGGAGATGAGCATACCGTGAAATGGCTTCTTTCACTTCAACGGAACTCAAAACAATACCTTCAAAACTGAAAGAAATGAAGACCAAATAAAAATCAATTAAAAAGTGGCCACAACAGCAAAAAGGATTGAACTAAAAAAATGTTTGCAAAGGTATTATTTTACCAGCAAAAAAGAAAAATTATTGAAAAGCAAAAGGAGGAAACAGATATCAATTAGAACAGTGGATAATAACTACTTCCAAGCACAAGAGACTGCTCCTTTAGCAAGAACTGCAAAGAAGTTAGCTTCTCTTGGAGTTTGCAAAGAGATACTACAATCAATACATGAAATAAAGCTATGCCCAAAACCATTCTTCGAAGTAGGCATCATGCGTCATACAATTTAGCTTCAGTTAGATAATCCCCATAAAATCAGTTCACAATCAAAAAAGAAAATCTCATTAAAATAACACATCCATCAGGAGTAAAATGGAACTTGATATGAAATATTGATCATGTATGAAACCTACATTGACCAATCAACATTCCGACCACTTTCAGGACCTAGAATAGAGAGTTGACATCCAATTCGATCCCAAAGTGAATGTGCTTCACCGTCCCCTATTGCATAGGCCTATTCAAGAACCAAAGCAAAATTAGGTGAGCTATTTCTAGAAGAACCAGCTGTTAAAATGATTGTTTGGCATGTCTAAAGGAACAAATTATCTTTTGTTCAGATTACTTCCTATGTCCTTTCCTTCTAGAATCAGAAGTTTAGGGACTAAAAAAACTAACTGCAGAAATTATTGATGGAATTAACAGTAAATATGTTGAATTTTTCAGACATGTCAAAGAAACTCACTGTGAGCATGTATCCAAGATGCTGCAGATTTTTCGCCACACTTAATAGCATCAAAGACAATGCATCTTTCTTCATACTTCCGAGGACCTGAGGAGCATAAGAACAAGCCGGTATTAGTAGGCATAGTTAAAATTATTATATTGAAAACAGAGAAGCCTGCAATGTACTTCAATGAAATGATACAAGTCTGATGCAGGGGCATGTGATGACCTAACCCTAGATGCATGAATATTCAGTTGAAAGATATTCAAATAATAAGATTACGAAACTAGCTACTTTCAATCTGAGGAAACTAACAAATCTCAACACGAAAATGAGGTCCGTCCGTCCAGATCATGCCCCTTCGCATAAAACCATGTAAAATCGTAAATCAAGGAGGATCTAGGGATATGAGGATATCCCAGATCTAGCATAGACCAGTCCACAGTCAAGTTTGGATCCGGTTATCGTGGCTAGGCATCCATCTTTTTCGATCGTATCCAAAAGGGGCGGGGGGTTCTCATGAAGTACGAATTAGGAATCAAAAGAACCTTACCTTTCCTCACACCTTGAAGAAAGAGAGAAGAGAAAACGGAAACTCCGAGGTGGAATCCTCAACACCCGAGGGCCAATCCTGAAACCCTAATCTCTCAACAAAGAGGAAGAAACTCACGAATTTTCTATTCATTCAATAATATCGAAATAGGGTTTCTCACAGTATATATAAGCTACGAAAATAAAAAGTGTACTAAAGTGCCTGAAAACCAAAGAAATAACATAAAAACGTCTAAAGTAAATAACGACACTAAAGTGCCTAGAAACAAGGAAATAAACAGAAAAACGCATAAACGTAAATCCGCCCCATGGTCCAGCGGTCATGATGCTCCTGCGCGATCCTGCATCTCGCGTACTCATAACGCGTCAGAAAATGGGCCCAAGAGGGGCCCGGCGTCCATCTACATCAACTCGTCTGCTCCAACACTCGATCTGCGACGTTGCCTCCTCTGGTAAACTCTAAAGGGTGCACTACTGATGTCCGCATCAAAGTCCTTGTGTAACAATTTATTATCAATGGAACATGCATTTGATGGTGGTTGTTTCCGAATATGTCAGTTTGAACCTGAGTATGTTTTCTTACAATATCACTAAAGCAATATGATAAGATGATAATACCATGTGGCCGAATGAAATGGGAATGATTTGGAATTGCAAAGGCAGTTCAAGTATAAAAGCTTATGTACCAATAATCATAACCATTTCTTAAAACCAAGGCTGCAACTTGATGCATTGTTAGAACATACTATAGCTTGGGAAACAAAATGAGCATGCTCATGAGATCCCAATTACAACAGCTAATGTCAACTAGAAATGCGCATTGTGAGGAGGGAGAGAGAGAGAGAGAGAGAGAGAGAGAGAGGTCTAAAAATAGGGGAAACAATTTTAGAGAAAATATATATGATGGCCTGTATTGTAGACACGAAAAAAATGAGTTCATCTCATTTTAGGTAATCATTTTTACATATTAGAGATCATATTTATTGTTTGGCAAGGATTAAACCTAATCTTGATAACCAAAGAAATAACCTCTTATACATAATCCTGATTAACTAAAATGAGATGAACTCATTTTTATGCATCTACCAAACAGGCCCTGAGAATCAAACCATTTTCATTCCAATCGTTTCGCTGACATCCAACCTAGCGCGCCATAAGTTGGGATCCACCTTTCAGTCATCCAGACAAATTACCTGAATGTATGGGCCATGGACCAAAATCTCTCCCACTGAATAATACCAGTCAACTGACCATCCTATACGAACCATTTGCAGTGTATATCTACATTTTGACCCTCCATTAGCAGGCCAACCATCCGATGGCCAAGATTTGTCCAACGAAGGAAGTATTTGGACGATCCATACAGAATGCTGGCCAGAGAGAAAAATACCAGCAATTCGGGGCCCATCATCCCAAATCTTGACCGCATTTTATCATTAAAAAAGGATGAAGCAGTAATTACAAATGAAAGAGGGAAAAAAAAAAAGGGAGATCAAGAAACGGTCACTCACGATTGCCAATCTTGGGGCACGGCCAGGGCATCTTCTCAGTGCTTCTGCTCGTGCAGGATCGAAGCTGCGCCGTGTCGTCACGAACCTGTGCTGGAGCCCAAATGGCACAAATCTCAAAGAACTCCGAAGCAGAGGCTTTCTTGGAGGCAGCGGATTGTCCCTGTCTGGCCAGGTCATTAAGCGCCACGGGATCTTGTTCGCAGCGAAGAAGATGATGACGGAGGAGAAGACCACAAGGGCCATGAAGAAGAGAGCCGTCCGATTGATCCGGATCTTCCTGCGATTGAATCGAGGGAGCCGTCGCCTGTCGCGAGGAGGATCTTGGCGTTCTTCATCGCCATCATCAGCTTCTTCGGTGCCAGTGCCACCGCCATGGCCGTGGCGAGGGTTTCTCTTGAGACTGATATTTCTTGCCATCTCTCTCTCTCTCTCTCTGCTGGAAGAACTGAGAAATGGCAGTGAAGGTGTGAGAGTTACTGGCGGGACAGGCGCATGTTAGAATTCATTCATTCGGCGGGAACGAGATTGAGTGTTATTTGATACTGTGGCTGCGTGTGACGCTTGATACGCAGGCACTTGGAAACTTCACACGTGGAAAGTAATAAATCAAATTCAACCGACTAAATTGTTTAAATCATTTTTTATTGATCACAATCTGAAGATCGGATTCATTGAGTAATCCTAACCTCTGATTTGTGGACACTTGATTTTTAACCATTGGATTTTTTCATTTTTAACCGTCAGATAAATGTCCAGAAATCTAATGACTAGATAACCAAATATGAGTATGTTTTTGGTACATGACACTTCCATACTCGTACCATGATTTGGACGGTTCATTTTTAATTAATTGAATGCCACGTATGCAATTTTCAATAATTTTTTAATGCCAGAGTATCATCCGTCAGACTCTGCCAGAGTATTGAAGTGTTCCTTTGAGAGATGCTGGCTGCTGAGGCACTGAGAAGTGGACACGAGCCACACGGGGCGCCACTTCTGTGGATACCTGAATGTTGGGCCGGCCTTGATGTATGTACCTTAAATCCACTCTGTCCATCCATCTTGACAGCGTATTTTATCGTATGATCACAACAATAAAGTAGATCCAAATCTCAGGTGGACCACACCAAGGGAAACACTGGCGATTGACTATAAAAACTTGTTGTGGGCCACGAACGTTTTGGATCAAAATGATATTTGTGTGGTCCCTTCATCCATGTCTTTGTGACCTTATCAAGGGGTTGGATGGTAAATAAATTTTCCAGTGGCCCAAAGAAGTTTTTACCGATGAGTATTTAATCAATATTGTTTCCGTGGTGCAGTCTACCTAATATTTGGATCTGCTTTCACTTTCAATATCATAGCATGAAATTGGGTGGTGGGGGTGTCAAAACAGATGGATGGTGTGAATGTGAATCGGTTGGATGGCAAATAAACATCACTGAGGACCCTAAAAAGGTCCCAAAGGAGGACACTATTATCCCCACTATTTCATGTTTTGGAATTGGATGTGCCTCAATTTGGGCTTATGCCCTAAAATGAGTTACGGACGGACAGCATGGATAAGACACACACATCACGGCGGCTCCATAGAATTTACTCGGTACAGTAGTAGGCAATCCACTTCCTCCACTGTTGCATAGTTAGCAAATACACATGCTATACCTGCATTCACACACGGCATGCATATTTTGCTATTAACTGGAAAATGGTAAAAACATAAACGGGGTGTTTGGATTGTAAGATACTTAAGATAACCTACTTATATCTCAAGTAGCTGATCTTGATTTCTGCTTATTAAACTGAAGTGATTAAGTAACTTTAAATTAGAAAGGCTACTTATAGTTGATCATAAACCAAACTTACTTGTTTCAAATAAGTTATTCATCTATTGTTGCAAGTAGAAAATGTAACTTATTTGGTGGTGTCCGAAGGATTCTAAGGGACTTGTCATATAAACCTTCAAATAAATAAATAAAAATTTATTTAATATTTAATGATAAATATTTTTATTTCAACAACATTTCATACAAATATCATGAGAATGCCTTAAAATTTTGAATATCTCCCCATCAAGTTTTGAGTCTATAAATTGTATAAATTTTTTATTGTTTTTAAAAATTCATGTGTTTTTGTTACAATTCTAATGGTTTAATAGCCTAACTTAATGGATTTCATCAATTATGGGGCTTTTGGCATATTACTTCAGCTTTTAACAATCATTTTCGCAGCCAACACATCTTGACTCTTGAGCAGCATGAAAATGGCTACCTGAACAGCCAAAGTGCAGTTGTTAAAGAGCTACCTAGAAAAGAGGTTAGCGCAAGTTATGGAGCGTGGAGAATGTTATGATTCCAAGGTTTAATAGCCTAACTTGACATGTTCCAGTTGGTCCAAGCTTTGGCATATTGGTTGGGCTCTTAACATTTTCTTATTCTTTTTACTTATTAATTAAAATTTCTTTTTTACTTTTTAAATTTTCTTAGACCTTTTGAATTTCTTATGGTTTTTAATGCTGAATTTTCTAAAAGATTGAGAGAAATGAAAGATATCCAAGGGTTAGGAAGAGCTTCCTTTTGTACTTAGAAGAGGAGTTATTGGGTTTGGCTCATGATTGATCTGGAGGCAATATGTTGAATATCATAAACTTTCTGTTTGAGTCTTAAAAGTTTTGTTTGATGGGTTTATTGCGATTACTTTGTTAAATATCACATATGTAAATTAATTTGGGCTATTAAAGTTAATTTGGGACAATACATACATTCCGATGAATATATTGAAAATCTTCAAAGCATTCCAATTCCTCTTATTACCACAGCATATACTCTCAATTCATTCACCTCCGATTCCACTTCCCATTTACATTCATTTACAAGCTCCCAAACAAACCCATTGTGTAAATCAAAAAACAAATAGGACCAATTTACTTTCATGAAACCAAGTGATATCCAAAAAATGCCTTTACCTTCACTTGAGCGGGACACGCCTTACAAACATCATAGTTGCCCATACCATGATTTGATTGGTCTCTTGGCCTAAAGTTTACAATGAAATGTCTGGATAGACAAGTTCCATAATACTATAGTGTAAAACTCACATCATTACTCCTTATATGTTGCAGCCAATTGGCTAAACAAAGCTGTCAACTCATAATAATCCGTTAAAATGTCCACTGGCTTGGATGGGTAGAGGTGTGTTGACGTGGCATGGTTTTATAACCTGTGCCATAATGTACGTGCTATATCTAATTGTTCACATTCATCTTACAAGATCATTTTATGAAAAAATAAATAAAATGAACCACATCATAAACAAAAACTGAATAAACCACAAAAGTCATTAGGATTAAACTCCTGTCATTAAAAAATTCCTGCAACTCATAGAAGTGTTGGATGAAGCTGATATTTGGAGTCATGCCCTAAAATGATATTGCAAAATGGATGGATGGTGTGAATATAACACATATTAGGCGAGTTTAGTCCATGCGTATCTAATCACATGAGTGCATAACATGCACATAAAAAGATTAAAGATATTATAGTGGTATTTGTATTATATAATGTTCTACTTGGAACTACTGCAGCAGTGATTATCATTACCCATTTACATTAGATCACTCCACATTATTGGAACTCCACCATCCAGGCATGCCTTCAATTTGAATGAGCCTGATTTTTTGTCTCACCTCAGCTGGTCCAAAATGATGGTTAAAGCGTAAGTTGCACACAAGTAGCCACCAAACATAGATTTTGGTCATATGAGCTAGCTTTCTGTCAACTAAGCTATAATCCCAAGCTCCTTATAAAGGTCATGGATCCGGATTGCCTACTGTTGGGTCTATGGGGCCACTGTCATGCATCCATTGTATCAACTTTGTCTAGGCACGGTGTTGGGATACAAGCGATCGGCCCTATAGCGGAAGTGAGAGCAAATCAATCAAACGGAAAACAAACCACAATGCAATCAACCAAACAAATCAACACACACGAGGCAATCCGATTTTAACGTGGAAAAACCCCTCACAGGTAAAAAACCATGGCACAAAGCGACAATAATACACTATGAATAAGAAATTACAAGAGTCGTGAAAAAACTTAAATTATAAACCTCTTACGTAACTGTATAAAATCGTCCCAAAACTGCGCCACTGACTTTGCAGTCCGCACACGGTCGAGTGCCCGACAAATCTCAAATCTGTCCAAAGAGTTCTAGGCAAAAAATCAGCCAATTTCAAGCACCTGCCCAGACCTCGTAAGGTGTCTGAACAACAGTGGTCGGGCCCCCTATAGCCCAGAAACAGTCCAGCAACAGCAGACTTCCAGAAGCCAACCCGAGTGTCCTTGGTCGGGCGCTCGACACCCCATGGTGTCCAAGATTGAAGGCAAAAATCCCAACAATCTCCACCTGTGACTTCAATCTTCAATCGCTCTACTGCTCCAAGACTCCATTCTTCATATCTACTTCGCCTCCTTCATAATACCATCGCTTCTTGTGCCCTATCAACTCATCCTTGTACCTTTACCACTCGCTCGCTCACTGTGGCCCTTAGCGCACATGCCACATACGAGCAACCGTGGATTCCACTTGCCGATCCCACAACTCCACCATGAATAGTGCTCATGATCACCCTGTAAAGATTGTTGCACCTCCGTGCCTTTATCATCACACGTGCTCCCTTTGCCTACTTTGCAATACCAATCACAGCCGACGAACTTGCACATTCTACTTCGAGTGCACCAAGAGATATCACACTCTTCTTCATATCTAGGGACATGCTTTACACTTTCAAGGATTCGTTCAACTCCGTCAAACATCCTAATGCGCATCGAACCAACACCTACCGCCTTGCCGGCGTGGCCATCACCCACGATGACCGATCCACCATCATACACTCTGTATGTCACAAATGAACTCCGGTCAAGACATACATGACATGATGCACCTGAATCCAAGAGCCACTCTCCACCGAGAGACCCTATGCTGAATATAGTTAATACATCACAAACATCACCACCGTCCTCTACGGTATTGGCCCCCTCCTTAGAAGAATCTCTAGATTTCTTCTGCCTTTTTCCCGGGATTCGAACAAGTCCTCTTCAAGTGTCCTTCTTCCCCACAATTCTTGCATCTCACTTTCCCTTTCACTTGCCATTTGATTTACATCTCGATGACGAATATCCCCCACCCCGCTCAGAATTCCTCTCCCTCATACTCAGTGTCTCGTCCATAGAGGAACTCACGCCACTGCTTTTATTTCTCATCGCCTTTGCCTGAAGGGCTGAGATAACGGTTTCCACTCCAATGGTTTTTCTACATGCGCACAACGAGTCATTAAGCGACTCATATGATTCTTGAAGAGAATTCAACATGATAAACGCTTGATCCTCGTCCTTCATTGGTTTATCTATATTTATCAACTTGCAAATAAGCCTCTTAAAATTGCTGATGTGACTCTCAACATCGGCCTCCTCTGTTATCCTCAAATTATACAACTGAAGCTTTAAATATATGCAATTTTTCAGAGATATCTTCGTGTAGAAATTCTCTAACTTCGCTCATGTTTCAGTCGTAATTTTTAATTTCATGACATTATGCATGACCTCTGTTATAGGCAAAATGGTGGAGATAAGATTTCACGCGGAAATGCCCATTTCGCCCTCGAGATGATCTGATCAAGAGTCGCAGAACGGGTAAAAGTGGAGTGCGGGTTCGACTCTCGAGATCGTAAGCTCGGGAGTCGAAGAATGGATAAGTGCGGGACGTCCATTCGACTCTCGAGATCATCTGATCGAGAGTCGAATATTGGATAAGTCCGGGACGTCCATTCGACTCTCGAGATCATCTGATCGAGAGTCGAATATTGGATAAGTGTGGGGCGTCCATTCGACTTTCGAGCTCACCTGATCAGGAGTCATAGATTGAAAAATACGGAGCAGCTATTCGCAAGTCTCGAGTCTTCGTAACCGATAGTCAAATACAGCAAAGCTCGATCCGCGAGCAGACCTTCTCACAAGTCGTTGAAAGACGGTACACCTAAGTGTGTACTTGGACTCGCGACCACATTCTAACATGCGAGCAGCTTGTCCAATCCCTCTGCGACACCAAGCAGGACTACATTCAGTTCGGTGGTTTCCGTCTTGTCGGCGTCTCCTTCCTTTTCGGAAGCTATGACTCCAACTACGGCTTCCAGTTTATCATGACACATCAGCGCTATTACCACGCTTACTGGCAGCCCGTATAGGTCGGCTTTTGGGCTTATCTTCTCTAAATGGATCCGGATCTCAAGGGATTGCCATCAAGGGGCGTGATTGTTGAAATAAATCATTGGGTTGGATCTGACTCAAAAGATAGGATCTTATCCCACGAAATCAGCAAGATTTCAGTATCGTACGCGACATCAACGGGATTTCGACATCTTACGTAACAAATTGGATTGCCTCTAGATCTATATAAAGGGGTGGCTCCATTAAGAGCACTGACGCACACAACATTCAATCTTGGTCCCATTTTGCTTGGCTTCTCTTCTTACTGCGGCCTAACTTAAGCATCGGAGGGCTAACGGCTGGTCCCCAGCCACCCTTATTTGCTGTCTTGCTTCAGGTCTGGTGGTGGAAATCCCTGTTGGAGTGAAGGAGAAAAGCTGGAGGATCTCGTTACAAAATCTGACATTAACAACCTCATTTGCCAAGTACAATTGGATTGAGACATTGACTTTCTCATCAATCTCCTTCCACTCTTCTTATTTCATAGCCTCTGATCGCTTTCCAATGAGTGCATCTTACAACCCTTGTTGAACCAGAAGGCCTTTCATCTTCACCTTCCACAATTCAAAATTATTTTTCCTCGAATACTTTTCTATGTCGAATATCATGCTTGAAGATGTCATTGAAAAATCTTATCTCAGATTCCGAATCTACCTCCCAACGTTCGCTCTAATGCCACTTTGTTGGGATATAAGCAATCGGCTCCGTAGCGAAAGCAAGAGTAAAACAATCAAACGAGAAACAAACTACAATGCAATCAACCAAGCAAATCAATACACATAAGAGGCAATCCGAATTTAATATGAAAAAAACCCATCACGAGTAAAAATCCACGGCACAAAGCGACAATAATCTACTATGGATCAGAAGTTACAAGAAGTCATGAAGAATTTTACACCGAATTAGAAACCTCTTATGCAAGAAACCATGTAAAATCACGCAAAAACTGCGCCACTGACTTTGCAGTCCGCGCACGGTCAGGCACCCAACAAATTCCAATTCTGTCTAGAAAGTTCTAGTAGCAAATCAGCCAATTTCGAGCGCTCGACCATCCACTGGGCATCCGACCAACAATGGTCGGGCCCCCTACAGCCCAGAAACAGTCAAACAACACAGAGTTTCAGAAGCCAATCTAGGTGTCCTTGGTTGGGCAGCCCAACACCCCATGGTGTCCAAGATTGAAGGCAAGAACCCCAACACGCGGACTAAGTGATACCCCTAGTCGGAGATTGAGACAGGTGGAGGCTTCGAGGGGCCACCGTGATGTATGGCTTTTATCCACACTATCCATCCATTTTCCATATCATTTTAGATAATTAACCCAAAAATAAGGTAGTTCCAAAGGCTCAAGTGGACCACATCACAGGAAGCAGCGGTGCTAAGGATGCCTACCATTAAAACCTTCTTAGGGCCCACCCTGTTGTTTATTTGTCATCCAACATGTTGTTATGGTTATATACGTAAATGAAGTGAAAGCACAAATATCATCTTGATTCAAAACTTCCGTGGCCCCGTGAAATTTTCAACAATATAAATTTAATCCCCACTGTGTGGTCCACTTGAGCCTTGGATTTTCCTTGTTTTTGGGCTCATAATCTAAAATCTAAAATGACATGGAAAAACGGATGAATGATGTGGATGAATTCCATACATTATAGACCCAATCCCCGTCCAGTTTGTCTGTCGATTTTGCCATCACATGGGACGTGGAACCTCTTCCGATGTCCATGATGAGAGCGGATTAGCTGTTATCTGAGTAATAACTTTGAGGGTGTTACCCTTATGACGTGGGGTCCACCTTGATGAATGTATTTCATATCCACACGGTCCATGCTTTTCTTCAGCTCATTTAGGGGTGTTATGCCAAAAATTAGGCTGATCCAAATCTCGGGTGGATCACAACACTGGAAAAAGTGTTAAATTACCACAAAAGTTTTGAATCAAACTAATATTCTTATTTTACCTTCATCCAGCTCTGTTTAACCTTATGATCTCATTGGATGACAAATAAACATTACAAATCTGTTTACATGTGTGGGCCTGGGAAGTTTTAAATGGCGAGCATCCAATCATCATCGCTGTTTCTTGTGGTGTGGTTAACCTGAGATTTTTATGTGATTAAAATAGTTTTGTACAACTCTAGGCACCAAAAACATACTGATCCAATACAAAACTTCTGTGGCCTACAAAGTTTCCTATGGCAGGCGGTCAATCCCTGCTGTTTAATGTGGTAGGCCCACCTAAGTTTAGGATCTTTCTGATTTTTGGACTCCTGAACTATTGTGGTCTTCAGAAACTGGTGGGCGGAGTAGACTTGTAATGGGCATCTCTATTGGCCCCACATAGCTCATTAGAAGTTTTCAACGGTAGGTGTTCAATCTCAATTGATGGGGTTCACTTGAGCTTTGGATCTGCCTCTTTTTGTGACCATGTTCTAAAATGAGCTGCCCAAAACGGATGGACGGGAGTGGACATAAGACATACATGATGGTGGGCCCCACAGAGCTTAGGGCTGCAGGAAGGGAATCCGCGTCCGAAGGTTATCAGATACAGCCAATCCCCAACACTCCTCCCTCTCCAAAGATCCCAAAAATCCTGCCTCCAACCATGGCCACGCCCCACCTCCGCCGGAAACCCAATGTACGTCAGAATCCGTCTAGCAGACAAGGAAGACGTTCCTCACATCCATCGCCTTATCCACCAGATGGCCGTATTCGAGCGTCTGACCGACCTCTTCTCCGCCACCGAATCCGCTCTCTCCTCCACTCTCTTCAGCTCCGACTCCCGCCCCTTCCACTCCTTCACCGTTCTCATCCTCGAGCTCTCCCCAAACCCTCCTCCCCAACAATCCTCTGCTTCTTCTCCAACCTTCCCCGATATCGTCCGCCATGTCGATATCAGCCCGCCAATCGACGACCCAGAGTCAGCGACCTTCATGTCCTCCCGTGGCGGAAGCGACTGGGTCGTGGCGGGGTTTGTCCTCTTCTTTCCGAATTATTCGACCTTCCTTGCGAAGCCCGGGTTTTACGTGGAGGATATTTTCGTTCGGGAGTGTTATAGAAGGAAAGGGTTTGGGAAGATGTTGCTGTCAGCGGTGGCGTCTCAGGCCGTGAAAATGGGGCTTGGAAGGGTGGAATGGTGCGTGTTGGACTGGAATGTGAATGCGATCAGGTTCTACGAAGAGCTGGGAGCTCAAGTCTTCCAGGAGTGGAGGATTTGTCGGTTGACAGGCGGGGCCCTCGAGGCTTATGGGAAGCAGATGAATGGATCTGATGATTAGGTATGAGCTTTTTCTTCCTGTGTCCCTCTTCTAAGGCCCTTTTTGGCAGACACCCAAAAAAATGATTTTTAGGCAATAATTATGTATTAGAGAGATCTTTATTTCGGACCTACTTTATTTGTGGTTTTTGTTACTTGATTTTTGTACCCAGCCGGGAGAACAAAAAAGCTAAAAAAAAAAGAGGAGATTGAAGAGTAAATGTTGCACATATGCTTTGTGATTTTTATGTGTGATCAATTGGAAAATTGGATGGTAAGAAAATCATGCTGTTTTGTTAATCAGTTGCACTCCAACATGGGGTTTATCTGAAATAAAAATATCTACTCTAGCAGTTAGTTGTCCATAGTTGTGGCTGATGTGTGGTTCATGGTGCATTGAGCATAACCCAATGTTTCCTTCTACATACATGCCACACATTCATTTTGCAATGTCTCATGTCACAAAATCTAGAAAGTACACTCATCAGTTGTGTCGCACATTGTAAGAACATGTGGGTGAATCAAACCTTGTTGATCCTTCAACCTTCACGAAAAAAGAAAAAAGAACTATTTTGGTTGATGAATATACCCAATGGGGCCTACTTGGTGAAACCCAACCACATATGCGGTCTGCAGTATGGATACTCTGGTTAATATGACCTAAAAGATCTCACTCATCACATAATCAAGACCATCTACACATCTATGCTTGACTGTTGAAAATGATGATGGTTGCACATCTCCCTGCAACTTGGTCTCTATTCGTCTCTATTCATATGCCCTTTGAAAGTTGTCAAATAAATCCAGAAGATATTTTTATGGAATGATCAAGAGGATACTCATAAATTTCAGCCTCTGCATTGGCATACTGTATGCAAATTGAAGAATGAAGGGGTTTTGTGGGAACTAGAAGCACAAGGCTAATGAATATTGTGCTTTTGGGTAAGTGTTGGTGGAGTATTGGTGAAAGGCTAACTTTGCTTTGGAAGAACATTCTTTCTTCGAAATATGGTAGCTGCCGTTTGGAGTGGGAAATCAATGGGGCGAATCGAAGGAAGGGATCTAGAATGTGGAGAATGATACCATTGGTAAATAGCCTATTGTTGAAGTTCATCAGATTCAGAGTGGAAGAGGGAAATAGAGTTCTGTTTTGAGATGATGAATGTCGTGGAAACTTCTCTTTGACAGTCATTTTTGAGCCCTTGCAGAGGATATCTTCCCAAAGTGACGAGTCAATGCAAAAATTCTATTATATTCTTGGGAAAGTAATTTGGGCTTTAGGCTCCTTGTTTCAAAAGGAATTTACCCGAGTAAGAATTGCCTTTGTTGGTGTAATTATTGGCACTGTTGGGTAGAAGTCTATGTACCTTTGTCAGTTGCGCAACCCGGTTATCAAGTCAACGAGATCTCAGCACCCGAATTGCAAAGAAATGGACATGAGCACACCCACAAGAATGTAAGAGCAGAGAGGGAGAGAACTTTATTTATATTAAACTTCTTCTTTTACAATACTAAAGAAAAACTTGACTTAGAAAAATATTGGAACGTCTACTTTCTACACCACTCACCCTTTTTATAGGCGTAAATGTATTTGTAATGAGAATCCTCCTAGTTAAGAGATTGATTTCAAATCAATCACAATTGACTTCACATCAACCTAATTTACCTAAGATGGTAAACGCCTAATAACAGTGAAGTAAATATATAACACAATCTTAATTATATCTCCATATTAGCCCCATATCTTCATTCACATTGTTAAATTAGCCCCATACCTTTCAAAAATAGTAAATTGCAATCCTTGATTTAGGTCCCTAAATATCTAAATAAAAATCTAAATTAATATATGTTGGGCCCAACGGTGGTCCGTAGGGCTACGCCATTGCCAGGCCCTATAGTGGTGAGCCTAGGTATGCCATGGGCCTAGGAGAGTCATGGGCCTGCATCAGTTCTTCCCAACTTCGAAGGAACTCATCCTCGAGTTGGAAATTGATCTCAACCTTTGGACTTGTAATACCTGTATGACGAATCATGTTATTCTTTGGTGAAAGTTGATGGTGCAACCCTAAGCATTGGCTCGGCACAACCCTTGTTGGAGTTAGAGGTGGGCAACGATCTGGGCCGAGCCGAGTTAGCCCTAGTTTGGTTTGGTTTGTTTTTGGACCACCACAGTTTGTGGATCGGTTTGGTTTGGGTTTCGGGCCTACCCATGCGGCCCGAGTTTGGTTTGCTCTAGAAAAATCTTGTTCGAGCCGGGATCGGCTTGGTTGAAAATTTCGAACCGGGCTAGGCTGAGTTCAAACAGACAATGGCTCTTTTTTTCCTTATTCACTAAAATAGAAAAGAATTTAAAAAGTTAGAAAAAATAGTACAAACATATCTTCCTATATGATGTTTAACATCCTTCAAAAGAGTGCACCTTTTACAAGTGCAAGGAAACAATGTATATGTATGATGTATTATCCATGTCATTATGTATATGTATTATGTATTATGTATTATGTATTATCCATGTCATCATGTCTATGTATTATGTATTATCCATCTCATCCATCTGTTTTACATATCATTTTAGGACATGATCCCAAAATGGAATCATATCCAAAGCTCAAGTGGATCACACCACAGGAATCAATGTGCTTATAATCTACGAGCCAAATCAAACCGAGCTGAATCAAATCGAGCTTCGAGCCGAGCCGAGCCGAGTCGAGCTGGAACTGCCCTAGTTTGAGTTTGGTTTGTTTTTTCAAACGAGCTTGACTCGGAGGCTTGGTTTGGTTTGAACTTCCATTCGAACCAATCCAAGCCGGGCTTTTTCGAACCAATCCGAGCCGAGCTTTCGAGCTGGCTTGGTTTGTGCCCACCTCTAGTTGGAGTCCACTATAGATGATGTCTTTTTCGTTGATGCTTTTGTAACTTTATGGTTCTTCATGAATCGAGTCAATGAGATTTCGACACCCGAATCACAAAGAAATGGACAAGAGTACACCAACAAGAATATTAGAGTAGAGATGGAGATAACTTTATTAATATAAACTTCTTCTTTTGCAATACTTAAGAAAAACTCGCACTTAGAAAAATATTGGAATTTAACCACTTCCCACACCCCCCCCCGCCCCCCCTCTTTATAGACCTTAAACGAATTTTTAATGGAAATTCTCCAATTATTAGATTGATTAGAAATCAATCTAATTGATTTCAAATTTATCTAATTGATTCAAATCGACCAAATCTACATAAGATGACAACAAGCCCAATAATGGTAAAAGTAAATCTAGAAAATAACTCTTAAAATCACCAATCATATTTTTAAATCAACCTCATATCATCGATCACATCCTTCCATGTCTTCTATAAATAGTAAATTGTAACTTTCGATATTTAGGTTCCAAACCTATAAATAAACAGTCCAAAATCATGTCGGGCCCTACAGTGGGCTTGCATTAGTTCTCTTCGGCTTTGAAAGAGTTCATTCTTGAGTTGGAAACCAATCTTAACCTTTGGACTTGTAATGCCTCTACGACGAATCCTGTTTTTCTTTGGTGGAAGTTGATGGTGCAACCTTAAGCAATGGCCCGGCATGACCTTTGTTAGAATCCAATGTAGATGGTGTCTCTTTCGCTTACGCTTTTGTGGGTGCCATGTGCCAACTTGTTTGCTGTAATTTTAAAGTTTTTTGTGGATCCTGCAACATTTCGAAGCAAGATGGTCGGTGGGGGGTGGATCTTTGACTGACTATTTGTTGCTTGATGGAACCGAGCTTTGTAGGCGAGATGGTAGGTGGTGTGACATTCTGTTCAAAACTTGGCGAGAGCCAAGCCCATAGGCGAGACAATTAGTGGTTCGACTGTCTGTTTTGTCACTTGATAGAAACCAAGCTTTGCATGCTAAGACAGTAAACAAAATCTCTAAGCACATAGGTGGAAAAGCCCCACAACCTTTTGTTTGAAACCTACAGATATTCTTTGCGGTCTAGTGGTGTGGTCATGGAAAGAGGGTGGAGGGATAACTAATCTAATCGGTCCATGTTGTATACAGCATTGTGTTGGCTAGTAGTGCGTGTGTTAGACTTAAACTAATCTAAGAGGATAGACATCCATGACGAACTGAAGGATATGATGCATTGCATAGGGTTTGGTTGGGTTATTGTGGGTCCTAAGCTTTTCGCTCTTGGTTTTATTTATAGACATCTGGAATAGTTGCTGGAGAGTTATCTTTGTGATGTAGAACGGGTCGTTGATTATTTCATGGCCCAGATGGACCAAAAGAAGACCGGTCGGGGTCGAAAGTGATCCGGACCGTTAGGACCGTAAACCGGTTGTATTTCGTAATCCGGAATGAGTTTCTAGACATATAATATATCATTTTGGGGTAGCTCGAGCTACTTTAGCCACCCAATCCCGCTACGCTGGGTTGCCCATGCCGGAATCGCGAGATTCGACCATATCGACGGTCATTAGGCTAGTTTATTTTCAATTTTACTATTTATAGTAAGTTTTAATTTCGATCATAACTTTGGATTTGTAGGGTTTTAGAGTTAGTGCCCAACATGAACAGGGCTTAGAATATTTAGTAGAACAACATGGTTGGGCCCGTTTGATAACTTTTTATTTTTGGCCGAAAACCAAGAGTTCTAGTATGATTGAGCGACTTCTATAAATAGTAAGTTTACTATTTATAGTAAGTTGCGTTTTCTAGGAGTTTGAGTTGGAGTTGGAGTCTGGTACTTTACCTAGGGTTTAGTTTCCTATTTATATGCATTGTAATTCTGTTTCTATTCATTCAATCTATTAAAAACAATTATTCGGAATTAATTCCCTCTTTTTATCCTTTTATTTCTTCTTGTGGATTCGAGAAACAATCGGTTAGGGAGACGGTGATCGGCCTTACCACGTCCTCCCTGCGTCACTTTGTAACCGTTTCTCCACAATCTCCGTACGACCGTCCAGGCCACCAAGAAAATGTGGCCAATTACACCCCGCTAGGTGTAATGAAAAGGTTATCACCAGCTGATTATGCAATCGCGTGCGCTCTTTCAAGCCATCATATAACTATGGTTCTTCATGTTTCCCCACGTGTATGCATAGTAGTTGCTTTCTCTTATCTATCTATTTGGTTGTCGCGTATCCCATGGCGATGGCCAGCCTGGCTTCTCATGATCATCTTGTCCTGATTTCCTGTACGATGGTGTGGCCACATGTTGCTTTTCTAGTCGTCTGTTTTAACGATGTCAGATTGGATGTCAACAGTTGGTCTACAATTTTAATGGTTGAGAGGTTCCTTAAAACGCTGGCCTACAATTTTAATGGTTTTGATTGATCATATGCATATATGCTCTACTTGTAGAGTCCTTTTTGAACTGGGGCAAACTTGAATTGCCATAATTTAGTGAACAGTGGCAAACATTGCTGAATTAGAGACATGATTTGCCCAAATCACGTTGTTTGGCTCTGTATAGATCAACCAGATGGCTTTTACACTGTTGGATGGTTCGTCATGACGTCTCATGTGGCTCATTACCCAGCCAATGTAAACTCATAACTATACCCATTTAGTTCTTCAGATCCTAATGCGGTTTTTTTTTTTGGTTTGTACACATACCCCACTGTTAGTGCACCGACCTCCACTGTTAGTCACACTGCAATGTTAGCCACTCCCCGACTTGGGAATCGATACCATGACCTCAGTGTTGAACCGAGGTTATCTTCACTCAGTCTACCACTTGAGCTATGGATCGGGGTGTTAATGTGGCAGTAGCTTTTGAAAAGTGTCAATCTGCCAACCAAAGGACCCATGGATCGATGGCCAAAAATAAAAGGGTGATGATCATAGAAAGAAAATGAAAGGTGAGAAACCTCTATAAATCTCAGAAGCCACAGATTATGACTCTCATTGGCTGAAGCTGTATTGCCTCAACACAGCTAACAAGCAGAAGCAGAACTTTGTCAAATAGTTTCAGCCAATGGACAAGACTGGATGAATGACTCTCCACCGATCTGCCTGCTTTGGACCACGCATATAAAACACCCACCCGTTCATCACGTGGGCCACACCATTGGGGGCAATAGGGATGGAATTCAACCATTGCTTTTCTGGGGCTGCCACCACAGTGTCTATCGTTAATCAAATCAGTTCATCAGGCGTGATTCATCAGGAGAATATATATATATATATATATATATATATATATATATATATATATATATATATATATATATATATATGCTCAGGCGGGCCACAGTGCATGAACTAAAAAGTTTTCGGCGCAATTTCAGATTTTTTTTATTTACTTGATGTGACCCACCTGAGTTTTTATGAGGCTATTCCATGAGGTTTATAAGCTGCTGGCGGAGCGGATTTCACAGATACAACATGGTGGGTCCAAAGAGTTTGAATGTTTTGTACAGTGTTGCAGACGATTCCTGTCCATTCTCCAAAGTGTCCTGTTTGAATTCTCCATCCGGCTCAAAATGCCCCAGAGAAACATATTAGGATCCACATTTCAATTCAATTTCAGTAGCCAACCAAACGGTACGAGAGAAATAAAGAAATGGCTGATCGAGAAAACAGATAAGATTCCTACTATTTGCTTGAAAAGTATCAATTATTAGGTAACATTTACACCAGCACATTGTAATGTAATAATTAAACCATTCACACCAGTACCCACAGCAACAAATACATTGAAAAAGAAAACCAGAAACAACCAACGATAGAAAAATTGATATACTCTTGCATGCGTCGGCTTCAGTCCCCACGTCGCTGGACTCCCAAATTGAAAAGTTGCTATAATCCTTATGCAACTTGATTTTGACATTCACAGGAAATTGCTTTTGGCAAGGTTGTAGCATTTAATGCTAGATAAAAATATCCTTTGATGAGATTCTGGCATTTAATACCGAGAGAAAGACTTGTTTTAATGAGACTCTTGCTTTCTGTAAAGAGTAGTTTTGATAGGTGTGCACATCTTTGAGTCCTCTTGAAATTGATCTACACTGTATATGGTATGACTGCTATGCGGAGTCTTTGATCAGGGCGTGCTGGGCCAAATGTACACAATATTCCTGGCATGCGAGATTTCGTTTATCATTTAGAGCACAGTGCCGACATATGGTGACATCTCATTGATCCACGTAAGTGTGCTAAAAATGTATATAAAGAGGTCCGAGTATATATGCTCTACTTGCATGGTCCTTTTGAGCCAGTGCAAACTTGACTGATCATAATTTGGTGAACAGTAGCAAACATTGCTGAACCAGAGATCCTCGTTGCCCAAATCAGGCAGTTGTTTTTTTTTTTTTTAATTCCATTTTAACTAAATAGCACATGATGTTGCCATTTTACTTGTATTATAACGTTTCAGAATGAAATCATACGTGCGTTGCATATTTGCACCTCATATGGGGCCCGTTGTTGACAACACACATGATTCATACTTGCACCTCAGTGGACCCTGATCAGGCCCCAAAAGAGTCTTCTAATTCGAAAGATCCCTGCTACTAATATTAGACTTTTTAGTTAAATGTGGACAGCCTTTTGTCAATTAGTATGCTAAAACAGAAAAAATAAAAGAATTTTTAGTCATACCCCATTCTTGGTCGGATGCAGAAGACAAATGGTCTTGATCATCAAACCGCTGGCCCCACTTGTCACAACTGAAATCCCCGCCCACAGATGCTGGCCATAGGAATCCTATATTTCGATTGATCCAAACGTGATGAGTGGACCAATTTCATTGTCATAGGTGCCGCCCTCAGATTTTTTAATGTACAGAGCTGCTATGCAAGTGTTAAACATGGATTAGCAATGCTCTTCATCAACCATATGAAAAGCATAAAGAAAAAAGAGAGATTTGATACTTTGGAAACCTGTGATGGATGATATACAGGCAGTTAGAAATTACTGAGAAATTGTGTACGTGGATATAAAAAAAAAAAAAAAATGTTTGGTTGCCTAGATTGATGGATGTTTATAGGTTGGTTACAAATAAATCATGTCCAATGGCTTGATTGTTGGGAAAATCGAAAACCAGCAGCAGAAGCAAGCCAAACAACACATCAGAATATAGATTCAAACGAGCATCACAATGCAATTACACATGCATGGAATCAACCACATAGAGACAATCCAATTTTATGTGGAAAAACCCCTTAATGGGTAAAAAATCACAGCACAAAATCCACTATGATTAACAGAAGAGTATAGAGATAAACAACCTACAAGCAAGGAACCAAGAGAAACCCAAGCTCTCTCTCTCACAAAAGACTCTCTCCTCACCCTAATACAATTAGGAAACCTTGGACACTTTAAGATACAACCTAATCGTAGATTCATGATATATATAGCAAACAACCCAAAATTAGAAACATGTTACACAAATCCGCATAACCATTTACAACACCGTCATACCGTCGACCGGTCGCAGCACATGGCTGACCAGTCGAACATAGCACAAAATTTATCCAAAGAGGAAACTTCCAAATTTGTCCTGTCTCGCCTCAACAGCTGATCGATCGGCCGACCGGTTAGAGCACACCTCCGACTGGTCTTCAGATCGGTCTGAAAAGGGAGAAAACTGTCAAGAGACCCTGTTGTTCTCCTTAGGACAAAGTCAGACCAGTCGGTTCGACCGATCTAAGCACCCAATTCCAGCACACTTTGAAAGCTCCTCCAACATTGACTTTATAAAACAAGTGTCCATAAGCCAAGAAATAAAATTATCGTCATTGGAAATTGGACAACGGATGAGGTTAGTTAAGTTTGGCTTCATGGTCTCTTTCGCTTGTGTCACCTCAAGATGAGATAGGCTTATGATCCGCTTGAGTGGCTCTACTTGCAAAAGATGAATGGGAAACGGGCAACAGAGAGATGCTGGTGGCCAGTAGTGGACTCTCCAATGCTTAAGTCAGGCTAGTTGAATGTGAACGCAAGGGTTTTAGGAGACTGCGAGTTTCATACCTTGTTTTGCAAAGGAGAACTCTATTTATAGGTTTCAAATGATCATTAAGTGTTAAGAGTCAATCTAGAATACGTTAGTAGAGTCATAATTGGGCATGAGTCGTGTCCTGTAACAATAGGAGGGATTTTCGGATGGGATAGGGCTGTATATTTATTAGGCCCATATTAGGTGGATCTGTCATGTACTCGTCGCTCACTTCTTTGGCGATGGTTAGCTTAGGCTATGGAGCTTGTTGTCCGAGCTCTTTCCCTCATGGGTCTCTAGCTTGTGCTGCGGATCCCTTTTGAGAGCTGAGGTAGGCCTGTCTTTATTAGTTCAGCTAAGGACATTAATCGTAGCTTCGTCGTGGCTACTCAGCTTGGGGGCGGAGTACTTTTAGGCATCAGCTCAGCTCTCCTCGATGGAGGACTGAGGTCATGTCCATTGCTCCAGCCTGTGCTCGTGGGATTACAATAGGAGACTTAGCAGTTGTCATTCTACCATTGAAGGATTCATAATCCCCTTCAACCCTCAACTTAGGGAAGGGCCAAGAGCTTATATATGGGACCTCTGGGCTTGTGGGCCTTTTATTTGAGTTAGCATATTTCATATGTACCATTTTTAAGTGATTGCATATCAATCATCCTGCACCACCAGAGGATCAAATGACACCCGAAAAAAGAATAACACGGCAGCACTACCGCGGTATTATCCAAGTCAATTATCAAGCACTCAATTGCGTACATGTGATACATTATACGAGGTCTAGACCACTAATCTGTGGGCCTGATTTCAGGTGTGTCCTACCTCAACAACCACACTATTTAAGTAATGCTAGCGACAGATTGGGTGTGATTTGCATATCACAATCATACAAGATCCTAAGAACATGACTTAAGAGGTAAAAAAGTCCATTAGATGTCTGCCATTCATCCAATTTGGTCGTCAGTTATTTAATTATTGGTTTATGACCATCTAGATTGAGCTGCACAATTATGATTTTTATGGTTGTCCACCAATCATCAGAAAAAAAAGATTTTTAATGCAAATCTCCTAGTGACGAATCTATATTTTACCAAATGATGTGGGGATGGGTAGAAATGACATTGAGGCGCTTTTTGAGGGTGAACTTACAAAAACGCCCTCAGCTAATTATTTCTTTAGAAGTAGTGAAACTTAAGACTTGTGGGGCCCGCGTTATATAGGTATAACATTCAACCCATTAAACGCATGCACCATACCATGATGATAGTGCGAACAAAACATCACGTTATTCAAATCATCAGATGGGCTACACTTCAATTGAGATTTTTTGAACGGCTCATCTTATGGTTGTATCCACCAAATTTTTTGTTCGTCTCCTAATGATTAGGGCTGTACATGAGCCAGAAAAGCTCAGTTAATCTGCTCACAATTCAACTCTAATCTGGGTTTAAGCTGAGTTGAGCTGAATTTTAGAACTTGAAATCAATTTGAGTCGGGCACCAAGTATGACCCTCAACTTGGTATAGAGCTCGAACTCAACTCAGTTTGATTTGACTCAGCCTGACTTGGTATAGGGTAGGTGATATAAACACCTTTTAAAAAAAATAAAAATAAATCTTAACCTCCTTTTCAAAATTCATTCCCCCTCCCCCTCTCTTTACCTGCTTGACCCAACCCCAAATCCCAAACCCTTCCCTCCCTGCCCTGCTCCAACCCCTGCTCGTCCGCACAACCGATGTCCATCACCGGCTCACTACCGCTGCTTGTCTGTCTGTCTTTGCCTACGCCCTTGCCTGGCTACCCCCTTAGCCTTGCTTGTCCATCCGGTCAGTGCTCTTCTCTCTCCCTCTCTCTCTCATTAGCCATTGCATCTCGTTTGGCCATGACAATCCAACTAGATTGAAAACTCGAACTCGGCTCGAACTTGCTTGGTTTGCTAATCGAGCGGGACATTTAGGCTCAACGGTGAGTTGAGTCGAGTATTGAGTAGGGATTGAAGAGTTTGAGTCAGAGTATCGAGCAGGGCCAAACTCGACTGGACTTGGCTTGTGTACAACACTAATAATGATATTGGTGTGCTTGGGTTGGAGACACATACAATGTGGGCCCTACAAGTTTAGATTTTCCACTTTGTTGAGAAGAAAAAGCAAAGAAGGGCAGAAATGTAATTTTTCCTCCTCTTTTAAAACCCCTGCTGGATGTTTAAAAAAAAAAAAGAAAAAAAAAATGCTCCTTCCACACTTTCTAAACATTAGAAAGTGGATGGGATTTTATTTTATTTTATTTATTTATTTTCAAGCACATACCCTCACACCCACACACACACCACAATGGGTACTCAAACTCAGGACCTAAGTGTTGAAACTCTTGTAAGTCTACCACTAAGCCACTAAGGGGGAAAGTTATTTGATACTCAGGTTGCCTATGGCACTCAATACATAGGTAGTAAAAATTTGTACCTGTGGTACATAATGACCTAAGTTAAATTGATAGAATTGTGGAGCTCAATGTTTCTAAGTCACAGTCCCAATGTCAGATTGGTTGAACAATCTTAGCCTCATACGTGGACACTTGTTTGTTGAAATTGGACAGATATTTTTCATTTTTAACCATCCGATAAATGTCTACAAATGTGATGGTAAGATAATTAAATAAGTGTAATTTTTTATTCATGACACATTGAAAATTAAGAACTATAATTCGAATAATTTAATTTGACTTATGTACCATAAATGCAATTTTCTAATTAATTTTCAAGTGCCTGTGTATCATCTATCATACCATGCTAGAGTATTAAAGTTTTTTCCGACAAAGGTTGGAATTGCCTTTGTCGGAATTGCTTTTTGACGAAAAATAATGATTCATTGATCCTAATCCGTATTACTTTGATGATATGAATGGACTAACTTCATCTATGCTTTTTAAACCTGCAATAAGAAAATGAGAGAAAGATAAAGCAAGGTCGAATGACAAAAGAAGAAGTTGAAATATGCATCCTCGATGTGGAGCTGTTGTTTGAGGAATACGAAGGCAGCATACGTTGAATGTGTGGTTGCCCACAGGCACAATACTTTGCAGAAACCTCCTGCAACGGAAAGCTAGATGGGGCCACCCTGATGTTTGTGAGAAATCCACCATGTCTAAAATTTTGCTAGACCATGTAAGGATATGGGCAAAAAAGAAGCATATCCAAAACTCAAGTGAGCCACGTGATAGGAAAAAGTGGTAGGGAAATATCTACTGTTGAAACCTCCTAGGGTCTACTGTGATGTTTATATGCTGTCTATACTGTTCATAAGGTCATTCCTACTGGGATGAACTGAAAACATAAAGATATTAGCCTGACCCAGAACTTCTGTGGCCCCACGAATGTTTCAACGGTGGACATCCAACCCTCACTATTTTCTCTCATGTGTCCCACTTGAGTTTTGGATTTGCCTTATTTTTTAGCATGATCCGGCAAAATGGATGGATGGGGTGGATTTCTCGCAAACATCATGTGTGGGCCCCACCTAACTTCCAATTGCTGGAGGTTCTTGGGAAAAGCTTTCACAGGCAATCCTCGTTCAAAAGGATAGGCTCCTTCAAATTGCATGTGAGATTTGATTACTTCCACATCAAGAAGAATGATGGGGAAGATGGTGATCTCAATTGATAAATGGGCCAGGGAGAGGTTGGCTATTGCAGCCGTGCATGAGCCCATAAAAGGCCTACTTATCCTGGCGTGGACCTGAACTTGCGGCACCATTAATAAAGTAGTGTACCAAAACCCATTTTAAGGCCCAATTAATAAATAGATGGATAGAATCCTTCGGTTACCAGTCCAGCCTAGACGCAGAATGGGTACTAGTTGAAAGCTTCACGGGGCTATAGAAGTTTTGGATCAAGCTAAGTTTTGTGTTTTTCCTTCATCTAGGTCTATGCGACCTTATGAACAGGTTGGATGGCAATGTGGGCCCTAGGACTCTCTCTCTCTCTCTCACACACACACACATACACACTTACAAGCATACATGCATGCACACACACGACATGCCACATATAGGTGTTGGGGTTAGGAGCCCCGCAGCGGAAGCAATCAAAGTAGGTGAGGAACAGACCACAACGGCAATCACACAAGCAAATCAAATACACACAAGAAGCAATTTGATTTTTATGTGGAAAAATCCCTCACGGGAAAAAAAACCATGGCACAAAGCGACACCAATCCACTATGATATTAGAAGTTCTAAGAGATGGAAGAATCACAACCAGGATGACAGCCCACAAGAGAAATCCCAAGCTAACAAAGCTAATTTTCATACGAGAAGGACAAACACAGCCCTTTTCCTAAAAATCGAATATGTGAGTTTTCTCACAGCAAACTCTCTGGAAAGTTTTTGGTGCATTTGGTCGGAGGTGTGCGTGGACTGCACATGCAGTTTCCTAATTGGATTACAACTCTTGCTAAACTCTATAAAAATGGCTCTAATCCGGAATTTAGGAAGATAATACGGTATATTACACGTCCAAGTTGAAAGAGAAAAAGAGAAATTAAGAGAGGAAGAGGGAGAGGAAGCTTATTGAAAGAGGAGGCTTTTGATGGGATGTGACCGTTCTCTTGTAAGCTCTTGACGGTGTCGTAGAAGCATTGCCGAAGTGGGGTGAAGACCAGGCCCAGATACTTGAGCCGTTGGTTCGATAGCTTGTAGGGCTTTACCCTTGGGTTTATTTGGTCCGAGCACCTGCACGTATGTATGCTGATTATGTAGACATGCATTCCTTGATCACATTGTCATGATGAGCCCTATCACAGAAATCGGAATGGTCCACTCATCAGGTTGGCCACGTTTGAAGAATGGATGGTTAAGATGATAAGCGCCGGTGCACATTGGATGCACGTTCGGCCTTCTTGATGAGTGGGATGATCTGACTTTTGGGCAAGGGCATATTCACTATGGTGACCACCTGATAAACGGTTCAGATGTTGCGTGTCGTGCTTTCGGCCCTTGCAGATGGGCCGCTGCAGAAAATTGGAGGCAGTGGACCCCACCAGGGCGAACAAACACTTATCCCTACCTTTTAAGAAGGAGCAGCACTACGATTACCTGAGCTAATCTGTCAACAGCCAATGTGGCATCTATGTACAAAATCCTGGCCGATCTTCATCAGGTGGGTCCCAGCAGGCATGTGCCATGCATGGCCTGAAAATCAGGCCGTCTCTTCATCAGGTGCCCATGTGCGTACATTGTCCGTTGAATATGGGCATTTTATCAACCATCCATTTCTTTCAAACACGGACGGTCCATCTGATCGCTAGACCAGCCTATTTCAGGGCCATGGCCCAATGTATGAACAGCCGGATCCGGCCCATCAACACGCGTGTGGAGAGTAGTATTTCTGCTGAGAGAGAGGTTGATCATGTGGTCTCTAAGGGCGTGTTTGATTCTCATTTACATGGTCTAAATGGCGGCAAATGGGTGCAAGTATGTAATTATTACAATTTTTCTCGGTTTGGTAAAGAGAGTATTTACTTCTTGTAGATTAGTCCAAAGAAGGATGGCAATGCATTTGTGGGGCCCATTGTGATCCCTGTCACATATCCATGTTGTCCATCTGGTTTAAATGAATATTTTAGAGGATGAGCCCAAAAATGTAATATATCTGAAGTTCACGTGGCCCACACCATAGGAAATCGTGGTCATAAATGATTTTTTATGGTATATATTCAAACTACTATTTCACGTGGCGTGGTCCACTTGAGCTCTGGATTTACCTTGATTTTGGGTACATGCCCTAAAATGACCTTGCAAAATGGATAGACGGTGTGGATAAGTCACATGTATCACAGTGGGCCCCACAATAAATATATACCTTCCTTGATTTTAGTGCATAAAAAACAAAAGCACTGGGTTCACCACCACCGCATCTACCCCTCTCCCTCGACAGTTCCCATGCAGCTTTTGCTCGGCCACCGTCTTCCCATAGCAGTAACAGTAACAGTTCTATCCATCAGCATTTAAGAAATGATGCATGGGTTTGTTGAACAAGTGAATTATTTAATGCTCTAGTAGGGCACAACACTTGATACTCGGGTGCAAATTTTTTTTTTTAAACAAGTGTCATGTATTACTAAGGTTAGTCTTTGAGCAATTTCACAATTTCTAATTTCCACAAAACCATCAAACGTCCACCAATCTACTATATATTTTGATTACAAGATTTGTGTAATTTGAAAATTATGAACCATCTAAATTGGACCCAACATTTAGACAGTTTAATTTGCTTTGTCACGTGTATAAAATATGAGATTCTAACTCTTTCGAAAGGTGAGCCCCATCGTGAAGACTGGTTGGTGCAAAAAGAACCTAATCCACTCCTTAGGTGGATACACACTTTTTAAACCGTTGGATTCCTGATAGGTGGAGGTCATCTTCCATGGGTTAAACAATCTTAACATCTGAGCAACGGACACTTGTTTGCTATAATTGGATCGGTTGCCTTTTTCATCTTCAATAAATAGTTTGCAGCCGTGATCTCTGCGCATATAGGTTGCTCCATGGTATATCCTTACTTTCCAATACAAAAAATTAGCAAGGGGTTTTAATACAAAGACTTAATTTTCAAACAACTTTTTAATGTGGGACTAAACTAAACTCAATTAAGAATAGTGGGTTAACAAAGAGAAAAAAACAAATCTATTTTTCAAATCTAATATTTAAATTATTTTAAACTAACAGATTTTAGCTATGTAAAGTCTATGATCGATGACATTAATTACGTAGAATTTGAGGGATATTCATTATCTCCATCAGACGAAGGGGAAAAGGCAATCCGCATGGAGATGGTGAAGATGGAATAAAATGTATATAAGAACGAAGAATTCTACAGTACTCAGATTAAGAATCATACCTGATGAAAGATGTAATATGGAATATAGAGAAAGAAATTTCTGCGAAGTGAAAGAAGATAAGAGTTAATTCAATGCAGTGTAATGAAGAAACTAACCAAGTTTGTTGATGCTCATTGTAAGAGGCTTGACATGGTTGAAGCAACCATAGCAAAACTTGAAGACAAACTAACGGAGAAAAAGAAAAAGATAGTGTACGTTTTAAAAAAAAATATATATATATATAATTCATATTATTATTTTTTTTCCTTTTTTAAGATGATGACTGAAACTGTGGAATGTTACGTTTTCGTCCAAGGAAGCTTTGGTACGTCTTTTTTTTTTTTTAAATTTATTTATAATTTCAGAGTTCTTTATTTCTTTATTTGTTTTGTTTTGTTGTTTCTTTTTCAGATTACAGTAATAAAAGCAACATTTGTCAAATTTTTTTAATGAAAGCAACAGTTGTCAAATTTTTTTAATGCTTCCTTCATCTACGAGGTTAGTTTTTTTTTTTTTCTATTTTGGATTGGACGCTAACGCGGGTTAGTTTTTGGGTACGATGCTAACCACCCCGTGCAGTTAGGTTTTGCGTGGGATGCTAACACCACTATGCGATTAGTTTTTTGCGGTTAGTTTTTCTTTCAATGTTAACATGTCCATCCATGATCTGGTTTTTGTATGAGTGCTAGCATTTGTGAGAAATTGATGTATGGGTTTGTTGAATATACAAGTGAATTATTTAATGCTCTGGTAGGGCACAATATTTGATACTCGGGTGCAATAAAAATCAAACAATTGCAATGTATTACTCAAGTTAGTCCTTCAAAAATTTTGCAATTTCTAATTTCAACCATCAAACATACACTAATCAGCTATATATTTAGATTATAAGATGTGTAATTTTGGATTAATGAGCCATCTAAATTGGACCCAACATTTAGACGGTTTAATCTTCTTTACCACGTGTATAGAATATGAGATTCTAACTCTTTCGAAAGGTGAGCCCCATCATGAAAATTGGTTAGTATAAAAATCAACCTAATCCACTCATTGGGTGAATACGCACCAAGTCAAACTTTTCAAACCATTGGATTCCTGATAGGTGGATGTCATCCTCCCAAATATAGATGGGTTAAACGATATTAACAACTGAGCAGCAGACACTTGTTTACTGTACTCAGATCGATGGCCTTGTTCACCGAATATAGGGCAGTAGATGGGTCGGGCTAGTTGCTGCGTTTATCCGCAGGGATGACAGGCTTTTTCACGTGTGGCCAATTGACAAGTGGATGACAAAATGCTCTCCCCACCGAGCACGGATAGCACGGATTAGGTATTATTTGAACCTTTGCATAGATCAGAATAGGCTAGTATGTGACACATGTATATTGGTGGAGCGCAGACTTGATAGACTTGTGTCTAGCTTGTAGATGTTGCAGGTCTCTTAGGTCTCTTTTGACAACGATCCCTCCACTAATAAAGATGTGCCGCATCGAGCTTGTCTCGAGCTTTGCTTAGGCTTGGGTAGTATCTAATCCTCTTCCCTCCCCACCTCGTGTATGTGGAGGACTTGCAACTAATGTGTAAGGAGCCGCCTATCAAGGTGCAAGTGGGACGCGGATTGCCTGCGAAAGCCTTTTGCAGGCATCTCCTAGGAATCTAGGTGGGGCCCACCATGATGTTTTTGAGAAATCTACGCCATCCAACCGTTTTGTGAGATCAATTTAGGCGTTGCGACCAAAAGTGAATGGGATCAAAGACTCAACTGGGCCGAAAACATGACGATTGAACTTCCACAGTTGAAATATTCGTGGGGCCACAGAAGTTTTGAATCAGGATAATTTTTGTTTTTTCAGTTCATCTCAGTAGGAACGACATTATGAACGGTATGGATGGCATATAAACATCACTTTGGACCCCATAGAGGTTTCAACGGTAGGAATTTCCCACCCACCTTTTGCTTTAGTGCCGCCTACTTGAGTCTTTGATCCCGTTCATGTTTTGTCACAACGCCTAAACTGATCTCACAAAACGGTTGGATGGCGTAGATTTCTCAAAAACATCACGGTGGGCCCCACCTACATTCCGAGCGAATGCCTGCGAAAGGCTTTCGCAGGCAATCCGCGTCCGTGCAAGTGGGGGCCGTATGGGTAAATCCCCATATTGGTGCCATGGGCCCACTGTGTTGTATGATCCTTACATCCACACCGTCCATCAGTTTTGACAGATCAATTTCGGGATAATCCCAAAAATTGAAGCACATCTGAATCCTAGGTGGGCCATACCACAGGAAACATTTGTGGTTGAATCCCCACCATTAAAAGTTTCATTGGGCCACCGGAATGTTTATTTGCCATCCAAACTGTTAATAATGTTACAAAGAACTGGATGAAGACAGTACACAGATATCAGATTGATCCAAAACTTTTGCAGCCTACGAAGTTTTTCATTTTCCGATTACCACTTTTTCCTCTGCATTATGGTCCACCTGAGAATTGGATCTGCTTCATTTTTGGTATCATACCTAAAATGAATCTTCAAAACGGATGGACCGCATGGATATAAGGAAAACACATCAGCGTGGGGCATTGTCAGTGATGGAAGCGGATTGCCTGCGAAAACCTTTGGCAGACATCTCCTGCGCTCGGAATCTAGGTGGGGCACACCGTGACGTTTGTGAGAAATTTATACTGTCCAACATTTTTTGAGATCATTTTAGGCGTTGTGACAAAAAATGAACGGGATCCAAGACTCAAGTGGGTCGAAAACGTGACAATTAAATTTCCACAGTTGAAATCTTGGTGGGGCCACAGAAGTTTAGAATCAAGATAATATTTTTGTTTTCAGTTCATCTCAGTAGTAATTGCATTATGAACGGTATGGATGGCATATAAATATCACTGTGGACCCCATAGAGGTTTCAACGGTAGATATTTCCCTGCCCACCTTTTGCTTTAGTGCAGCCCACTTGACTCTTGGATCCCATTCATTTTTGGTCACAATGCCTAAAATGATCTCACAAAATGGTTGGACGGCGTAGATTTCTCACAAACATCACGGTAGGCCCCACCTAGATTCCAAGCGCAGCGATGCTTGCGAGAGGTACCCAAAGCGCCAATTAAGTGTTACACCGGTTACCCTACTGTAGGGCGCGACTTAGGTGAGACCCCGGAACCAGCGAAGTCGGTGGGATACTGACGTGGTGCATCAGGATTGGTCCACCTAGCGGGCGCGTGCGAGAGAGACACACGAGGGATGGCATCATCGAAACGGCCGTTACCACCATTTCCACTCCGCCTCCCCTTCTCATTTCTCTCTCCCCATAAGGATGGCCGTCTCTTCCTCTCCCTCGTGGCTGTCGTGAGAGAGGAGAGATCCTGTACTCTCTCTCCCTCTCCTAGTTCTCTCTTGCCATCTCTCTCTTTGAGTAACACTTGAGAGAGAGCACCCCCCCATTTGTTTTTTTCAAGTTAGCTTTGGTGGTCAATCATTTTTTAACAAAAAAGGCTTTTGAATAAAAAAAGAATCTTTAATTTAAGACTTTTTTATATAAGAAAAAAAAACTTAAAATCCTGTAAATGACATAATAAATTCCATCATTTATAGATTTTTTTTATGTGAAATTTTTATTCGAATTCTGAAAATATATATTGAATAAAATTTTCACATAAAAAACACAAACTATAATCTTGAAAAAGAATCCAAACATCCCTTCTAAATCACCCTAACTTCTATTGGAAAAAAAGAAAAACCTAAATTCCTGAAAATTTATATGGCTTTTTTAAAAGATTTTTTAGAATTTGAATAAAAATATTTATATGTTAGGTAATATATTATGTAATTTTCAGAATTTGGGTTCTTTTCTTTATATGAAAAAATTCCTAATGTTAGAGTTTTTATTTATTTATTTATTGGAAGGCCTTTCTTTTGTTAAAAAATAATTCACAACTAAAGTTAATGTGGAAAAAAAAAAAAAAAACTGGGTTGGGGTGCTCCCGCTGCCATTGTTGGACAGAGAGAGGACAAGATGGACGCAGATTAGCTACTCACATGTTGAGTAGCTATCCGACTTCCGACTTCTGAAGTGACGTCACCAACTTCTGTGGGGCCCACCATGATGTATGTGTTGTATCCACACCGTCCATTCATTTGGAGAGATCATTTTAGGGCATGAGCTAAAGAATGAGACAGATCCAAAGCTCAAGTGGACCCCACCAAAGAAAACAGTGGGGACAGTGACACAACCGTTGAAACCTTCCTAGGGCCCACTATGATGTTTATTGGAGATCCAACCTGTTCAAAAGTTCACACAGACATTGAGGAAGGGAAAAAACAAATATCAGCTTGATCGAAAACTTCTGTGTCCCCAAGAAGATTGTAATGGTAGGAGATCAAGCCCCACTGTTTTCTTCGGTGGGGTCCACTTGAGCTTTGGATCTGACTAATTCTTTATCTCATGTCCTAAGATAAACTCTCCAAATGGATGGACGGTGTGGATACAACACATACATCATGGTGGGGCCCACAGAAGTTGGTGACGTCACTTCAGTAGCTAGATTGCTACTCCACCTATCAGTAGCTAAGCTGTGTCCGTACAGGATCTCTCCATGAGACTCTCATAAGGGGTACGTGGGAGAGCGAGAGGAAGAGGTGGCCAACGACTGCGGAGAGAGAAATAAGAGGGAGAGGCGGAGCCAAGTAACGGCCGTTAGCTGATGCTGTCCCTCACGTGTGGCTCTCTCACACGCGCCCACCCAGGTGGACCAATCCTGATGTGCCACGTCAGGATCCCACCCACTTCGCTGGTTCCAGGGTCTCACCTAAGTCGCGCCCCCTACTGTATGGCTAACATGGATGATATTTTGTATATCCATTCCGCCCATCCGTTTCTAAAGCCCATTTTAAAATGACGTTCCAAAAATGATGCAGATCTAAATCTCAAGTGGATCATAGGAGAAGAAATAGTGTGATTGAGGGGCCCACCATTAAAATTTTCAACGAGCCCATCGTAAGGTTTAAGTAGTGTTTATTTGCCAAGCTCTTTATAATGCCAGTAAGGTATTGATGAAGGAAAAATATAAAGATCAGATTGATCCAAAACTTTTGTGGCCCACAAAATGTTTTTAATGGTTATTCATTACTGTTTCTAGTGGTATGGTCCACTTGAGATTTAGATCTTCTTAGGGTTTTGGATCACATCCTAAAATGATGAAAAAACATATAGACGCTTAGATATATAAAAAATACGTTAAGATGGCCCCACACGGTTGGCGTAACACCCACTAAGCTGTTCCCAGGGTAACACTTAATTTGCGCCCAGTACCCAACTGCGGACCGAGCGCCACGTCGGTGACACTTTTATGAGATCCACCCGTCCAGGTACTCTGCCTCGGGCTCCGATGTGGTTGCGTGGTTACCTAATTACCACCACCGACCTCTGTGGTTGTGGGGCCCACCGTGGTGTGTGTTCCACGCTGTTCACCTGATTTTCCAGCTCATTTTGGGGCATGAGCCATTTTTTGAAGCAGATCCAAAGATCCAGTGGACCATGGCACAGGAAATAGTGGAAATTGAACGCCTACCGTTGAAAACTTTCAGGGCCCATAGAAGTTTTGCATCAAGCTGATATTTGTGTTTTACTCCCTTCGTCCAGGTCATCATTATTAGGGCTGTAAATGGCCGGGTTCGGGGCGGGTTTAGCCAAAACCAGACCCGCCCATTTACTAAACGGGTCTGGGTCCAAATTTTAGACCCAGACCCTTTTACTAAATGGGCGGGTCCGGGTCGGGTCCCAGTCAGCCCATCAGACCCATTTATAAATGGGTTCGGGTCTGGTAGAGGGAGATCCACCCAGACCCATTTATAAATGGGCCGGGTCTAATGGGTCCGGGTCTGGATCAAGTATGCAAGCATTTTACAAGGCTTAAAACCGGGTCTGGACGGGTCTGGGCTGGACGGGTCCCTTGTAACATAGACCAAACCCGCCCACTTACTAAATGGGTTTGGGTCGGGTCGGGTCGGGCCTAAAATAAAAGAAACCAGACCCAAACCCGTTTAACAAATGGGTCTATTCTTGGACCCAGACCCGTACCATTTAACAAATGGGTCGGGTCTGGGTCGGGTCTAAATGGGTTGGGTCCGGGTACCCCATCGGGTCCACTGACCCATTTACAGCCCTAATCATTATCCCCAGCCTCGTGTGGTATGGTCCACCTAAGCTTTGGATGTGCTTTAATTTTGGGCTCATGGCCTAAAAATGAGCTGACAAAATGAATGGACGCTATCATGAAGTTCCTACTCTAGGAATCTAGGTGGGGCCTACTGTGACATTTGGGATAAATCTACTCTGTCCATCCATTTTGTGAGATCATTTTAGGACGTACCACAAAAAATGAACTGGATCCAATACTCAAGTGGGCCGCACTAAAGGAAAAGGTGGGTAGGAAAATTCCTACCATTGAAACCTTCTCTGCAGTGATGTTTACATGTCATCCATACTGTTCATAATGTCATATACTTGGATGAACTGAAAAAACAAATATTAGCTTGATTCAAAACTTCTGTGGCCCCATGAATATTTCAACTATGGACATTCAATCCTTACATTTTCGGCCCACTTGAGTATTAGATCCAACTCATTTTTGGTCGCACATCCTAAAATGATCTCACAAAATGGATGGGTAGCGTGGATTTATCTCAAACGTCACGGTGGGCCCCACCTAGATTCCCAATGTGTGAACTTCTTTTGCAATAAATCCACATCCCTATATAACACACATACAAATCCGGATTGTCTGTTCGACTTCAACGGGATTTTGTTTGTTTGCCGACACCTGATTGGTCTAGTTCAGCACACATCAGCACTAACTATATTAAATGCAACAACGCTGACAAAATTAGTGCCAAGCTGGATCAATTAGGTGTTGGCAAATAGGAAAATCCTGTTGAAGCCGAGCAGACGATCTGAACTCCACACATACATCATAGTGGGCCCCACATACCCCTGACACCCATCACACCATGCAGTCGGCGTCCCTTGTGCTCACCCTATAAAAGGCCACACCTTAGGAAGCAGAACGCATATTGCATTCACTATTAGCCTTATGTAGGGCACTCTGTAGGGCTTTTAATTATTATTATTATTTTTTCTTCCATGGGTTAGTTCACACACCCCATTGTTAGTACACCCACCCACCTTAGTCACATCATAATGTTAGCCACCCCACTATGGGAATCGATGCCAAGCACTTTGTAGTGATTACGATGCATCTGATCTATTCATTTCACCCTATTTTACTAATCAAGATAAAAGAATTAATCAACAATTCAAGTATTCAAAAACTCAATGAATCAGCCTGATCTTTGTTATTAAGACTAAAAAAGGGGTTTCCAAATGAGATGATTCCAAATCCATTTGAAAGATGATTCAAATAGCTTTCCAAAAAGTACAAGATCATCCAAAATCGGACATATAATGAGAGAGTTATGGCCGTTTTCGTAGGACACACTGAAAATCTGCGTTTCATAGTTTAAATCAGCGATCTAAGGTGATTTGGGCCCACTTTTAAGCAACTAAATGGTATCCAAATGAGGTGATCCAATCCATTTGAAAGATTATTCAAATAGCTTTCTAAAAAGTACAAGATCATCGAAATCGGACTTGTAACGAGGGAATTATAGCCGTTTTTGTGGGATAGTTCAAATCTGCGATCCACAGTTCAAATCTGCAATCCATAGTGATTTAGGCTCACTTTTGAGCAATTAAATAGTGTCCGAATGAGCTGATTCTAAATCCATTTGAAATCTTATTTAAATAGATTTTTAAAAAGTACAGGATCATCTAAATCGAACATGTAATGAGGGAGTAATGGCCGTTTTCGTGGGATGGTGAAAATCTACGATCCACAGTTCAAATCAGCGATTCAGGGTGATTTGGGCTCACTTTTGAGCAACTAAATGGTGTCCAAATTTGGTAATTCTAAATCTATTTGAAAGATTATTCAAACAGCTTTCCAAAAAGTTTAAGATAATTTAAATCGGACATGTAATGAGGAAGTTATGATGGTTTTTGTGGGAGACATAGTAAAAATCTGCGACAGGTAACTATGGGGTGATCCACAGTTCAAATCAAGCTGATATTTGTTTTTTCCCTTCATCTAGGTCTATATGACCTTTTTATGGGTATGGCTTCAATGTATCCCTAACTATGGGCCTCACCATGAATATGCATGTTCCTTACATCCATGTTGTCAATCTGCTTTGACAGCTCTTTTTAGAGCATAATCCTAAAATGAAGTAGATCCGAATCTTAGGTGGACTGCACAATATAAAACAGTGATGACTGAATACCAACCATTAAAAACTTCTTAGGGTTCCATAGAAATCTTTATTTGCCATCCAACTTGTTGACAAGGTCACAAATGCCTAGATGAAGGACCATACAACTATCAGCTTGATTTAAAATGTTTGTGGCCCACAACAAGTTTTTAATGGTCAATCACAACTGTTTCCTGTGGTGCGGTCTAGTTGAGATTTGAATCTACTTCGTTTATGGGATCATGCCCTAAATTAATTTGTTAAAATGGATGAATGACGTCGATATAAGGCACTCATCGTGGTGGGCCCCATAGCTAAGGATCCATCAAAACCGCCCCTCTCATCAACAAGTTAGATTGCAAAATAAACATTACGGTGGGACCTAGGAAGTTTTTAATGGTTGGTGTTCAACCACCAATGTTTCCTGTGGTGTAGCCTACCTAAGATTTGGATGTGCTTCATTTTTGGGCTCATGTCCTAAAATGAGATGGAAAAGCTGATGGACGGCGTGGATATATAAAACATACATTAAGGTGGGCCCCACTGTCATAGCCTTACCAATCAGACACCGCAATTGCAGGTGCCATAATGGTGGTTGGTACCTTCCGCTCGGCCCATGAAGTTCTTGGCAGTTTTGCTTGTAAGTGACTTAATAGGTTGTAACTGTTTTTTCTTCTTTGTTTTTTCAGTGACTTACGAGTGAACTCTCTCCCTGCTAACACCACCTGTAGTGTCACTTCCCACTTACACAACTTTATAGGCATCCAAACGAACCTTTAGAGATCAGGATGTCTAATACATAATTACTGCTCACTAAAATAAGATCAACTCATTTTTAGTTGGCTACCAAGCATGACTTAGTTTATTTTTGGCTTGTGTTACTTGATTTTCAGACCCAACCGTGAAAACCAAAAAGCTGAAAAATGAGGAGGTTGAAGAATTAATTTTGCACATGTGCATTGTTTGTGCGAGATCAAATGCTAAAAATTAGATGGTAAAAGAAAATAATAATAAATAAATCTCTCCATTAATCAGTTGTGCTTCTATATGGGGTTTATCTGAAACAAAAATATGCTACTCTACTGAAATTACTAATTTTTTTTACGCACCCCCACGCAACCCCACACTCACTCTCTAACTGGATTTTCACCACCTATGGTTTCAAACCCAAGACGTATTGTTGAAACTCTAGAGAGTCTACCAACGAGCCAAGGACTCGAACCGTAAATTACTACTACTAAAATTATCCATAGGTGCGACAAATGTGTAGCTCATATCTCCTTCTATATACATGCCACACATTCATTTTGTAATGACTCATGTAACAAAATCTAGAAAGTCCACTCATGCACATTGTATTTTTTATTATGTTAAGCTGAACATGTTAATAAATCTAACCTTGTGGATCCCGTAACCTTCACAAAAAACTGAACTATTGTGGCCGATGCATAAGCCCAATGGGCCTTCTTGGTGAAACCCAACTACAAATGGGGTCTGCAGTATGGATAATCTGGTCAATATAACCTAAAAGATCTCAGTACTGATCACATAATCCAGACCATCTACACATCTATGTTTGACCGTTGAAAATGATGATGGTTGGACATCTCCACGCAACTTGGTCACTATACAAACACCCTTTGAAGATAAATATAGGAGATATTTTCATGAAATTATCAAGAGGATGTTCATAAATTTTAGCTTGTGCATTGACTGTTGTCAGAGCCTCCAAAATCACTGATTTGGGTGTCCGACTGGTCTTGACTGGTCGGACCAATCCTTGTTTTTTGGACAGAGCCATGAAAGATTTGCTGGACATGTGCTCCGATTGGTCTTGACCGGTTGGATAGTGGAGGCCGACCGGTCACGATTGGTCGGAGAGAGGTTGGAAATCTCCTTTTTGAAGGCAAAACTCTCTGGACCTGTTTTGCACAGGTCCGACCGATCTTGACCGGTCGGGTATAGTCGGGTATAGTCGGGTGTACGCGCGATTTTGCGCAAATTCGAGTTGCATGTTTCTATTTTGGGTTGGAGGCCTATAAAAGCACTTTCTAATCCATCTTAGAAGTATTCTAATCAATACCAAGGAGTCTTATTTCGAGATTAGGGCTTGGGGGAGAGATTGTGAGGTTTGAGAGTGCCTTGTTCATCTCTGGGATTTGCTTGAGGGTAGATTAGCTTTGTAATCTTCTGGAATTCATAGTGGAGGTGTCACTTTGTGCCGTGGTTTTTTCATGTAAGGGTTTTCCATGTAAAATTCGTTTGCTTTTGCGTTGATTGCTTGTGTGGCTGTGTGGTGATTGTTTGATCTTCTTCGCTGTTTCCGCTAACCGGATTTCCAACATTGACATACTGTATGTAAATTGAAGAAGCAAGGGGTTCTATGGGAGCTAGAAGCATAAGGCTAATGAATGCTGTTCTTTTGGGTAAGCTTGTGATGGAGGATTGGTGACCGGCTAACTTTTCTTTGGAAGAACATTCTTCCTTCCAAATTGTCAAACAACCACTTTCTAAAAGCTTGAGCTGTTATAGGATAGCGTATTAATGTATGTTAAGGACTTTGAACAAACGAGGCAAGGGTGGAGGGACAATCACAACTCATACCATAAATGGCCCCTGTAGGAGAATATGTTACCGGTGGCATATTTGCTACTTTCGAGATTCGAATGCAAGACCTTCTGCTTTGATACCATGTCAAACAACCAAGCTTTTAGATCAAGTGGTTGTTTGACACAAATATAGTGGCTGCCATTTGGAGTGGGAAATCAATGAGGTAAATCGTAGGAAGGGATCTGCGCAATGTGGGGAATGATACTGTCGGTAAAAAGCCTATCGCTGAAGTTCATCAGATTCGGAGTGGAAGAAGGAAATAGAGTTCAGTTTTGAGAAAATAAATGTTGTGGGAACTTCTCTTTGACATTAATTTTTGAGCTGTTGCGGAGGATATCTTCCCAAAATGGTGAGTTAGTGCAGAACTTCTTCTATTGTATTCTTTGGAAAGTAGTTTGGGCTTTATGCTCCTTGTTTAAGAAGAAATTTGCGTGAAGAAGAATTTCCTTTGTTGGTGCAATTGTTTGCACTGTTGGGTCAAGTTTATGTTCCTTAGATTGTTTGTTCAAGACGAAAGAATTTATAAAGTGTCAATGGATGGTACTTTCTGGGTTCGATCAATGCAGTTTTCTAGATAGGTGCCCTCAATATGATTCTTACTACGGACCACTTAAAATATCATGGCATCCCCATGTCAAAGAGTTGTGTGCCGTGTATTAGTCAAGGACATTTATTACTTCTATTTTATTACCTATTTTCTTGGAAGTATGGTTTAAGATGCTAGGAAAATTTGACATTTTGCTGGGTTATGCGACATCCTTAGTGCAGGCCTTATAGGGTTGTTTGGGTGCCTTGAATATTTTCAATTACCATGTATTGCAATTCCTGGTTATTGTAATTTCTTTGTTTTGGTAATCTGTTAGCAGACAGGTTGTGACTACCAGAAATTATAACGCATGTGCGTCAAACAACCACTTTCTCTAAAAGCTCAAGCTGTTAGATCAAGTGGTTGTTTGACATGGTATTAGAGCTCGAGCTGTTAGAGGACGACGTATCAATGTATATCAACAGACTTTAATAATGTGTGTAGTTGGCTTACAAAATGGGAATCAAGTGTGATGTGTTGTTTATTTGTTTAAGAAGATCCTAAATTAAATGACCAAGTGTGGCCCACTCTATCACCTGTTCATGATATCAAATTGATTAACATTTTAGTTGTCGCCCACGTAAGATTTGCACGTGCTATCCATAATGACTAGGGAAAGGAACGACCCAGATTGATCATACTTTGATCTGATCATTGATTTAGACTGTACATCATATGGTTCTCACCCTTGATCACCAATGTTTAACAGAAAAAAAAACTTTTTTTTTGAAGATCCTAACTGACCATTCAATAATTAGTGAAATAGATATTGAGGCTGATCATAATGCAAATGGTTCTATCATTGATATTGTAGGCACCCTAATTCCAAGTCAACAAAGGCACCCACCTAACTCAAAGTCAACAAGGCCAACTGAGTACCCAAACCCATTGATCGAGGGGGGCTCACTTCACTACGTTCATCTCTCTCAAGGATCATTTCTTAGGTGCCTTTGAGCCTAACCCAACCTATCCAATCAATGCACAGTAAAAGGGGGGAGGAAGTGGGAATTTGATCCTTGCACCCGACACATGTGGAGAGATTTCTATTGTGCTTTTATGTTCAACTACGCACACACTGCTGACATGTTATCTCACATATGTCAAAGCATGGGTGGTTTGTACCCAGTTTTGGGAGTTAAATATAAAAAAAAGGGTATTTTTGCCAAGTCTTGGGGGCTCTATGTCAAAGCATGGTTTGTGCCAAGTTTTGGGGGGTAAATGTCAAGAGCTTGAGCCGTTTCTTGTAACTTTTGGGATAAAATGTCACATGTTGTTTTGTCATAAAAGATGCTTTGTCAAGAAAACACACACTTTTTTTTTTATTTTCTTCGGTCATATCCAAAATCCACTCGTCAGATTAGATTATTAATGTAAAGAATTTTAAAACAAACATATGTAAACAAAGTATGGATAATAAAGTAATTACTGTTATTCTATTGGCACCTAACGGGCATAATGGCCAATGTTTCTATAGACGAAGCAGATGACATTAAGCTTCTACTTTTTATTTCCTTTTTTCCTTTTTGGGACTAGGAGGAGGTGTTGTGAGATTTTTCTCATTAGTGTTCGTTCTTGCATTCTTGTGACCTTTTGACTATTTCTTGAGATCTTTTTAGTGGTAGGCTTCTGTTGTGAAGGTGCTTGCTTCACCTTCTTGTATAGTATTCATTTCAACTTCATGTATTAGATGATGTAAAAGTCTCTTAATGTTGTCATAGAATGAACGTGGTTTATAATCCTTTTGATAGGGGCTTAAGAACCATGTAAGGAATGGTGCATTTCAATCTTCTTTTTATATCCTCCATTAATTTACACATGGCAATCCTAATGTTGCCTATCATTTACTTTATCCTTCGGATATGATCATTGATGGTGCAACCCACAAACATTCTATTCTCCTAAAACTCTTTTTCCATCACCTTAAAGTGTACATCTGACTTCTTTGTGTATGCATTAGCCAGTGCATCCCTCATCTCCTTAGTGGTCTCATATATCTCATAATTAATGTAGGTACGAGCTTATTATGGATGTTGCTCAATAGGATGTTACGGGCTGAGTGATTCTCACTACACCACTTATTGTGATGATTCATTACAATCCTATAGTTGGCTAAGTTACCACAAAAAAATGGTTGTTAGTCAATACATAAAAAATATGTGATATGTCATCCTTATCTAGAAGAATTCTTAAGGCATGAGATTGACAATCATAGTTGTTATCATCGACCCTTTGATCCTTATATTGTTCAACAATTAAAGCTTTAGTGACCATTTATATATCATGAAAGTATTATTACTTAGCCGTGATAAAATGTATTGACATTCTTCATGTTATGCAAATATTCTTATTACAAAAGTAATTCATCCAGGTTAAATTAGATATGAAAATCTATATACTTAGAGTGAGCCAGGCCAAAAAAGTCAAGTTTTTAAAATAAGATGAAAAAAGATGCTTTTGCGATAGTTATTTGCATAATATAAGAAAACCTCTGTCATATGGGTGCATGCATTATTTAGTGGCCTGAGACAAGCTCCTAGTCATATTTTGTACAACTTTGATTAAAAATGGAATAATTACAGTACTAGGTTTTTAAGGTTGCAATAAAGGGGTGGTAAGCTAAACACAGTAAAGACAAAATTATATAACTTATAATTCCATGCCATATGAATCCATGAAAGTTGATGCTAATTTTACTAATAAAGTTGATCATCACCATTGATTATCACCGTTGATGATGGATACGATTATCTACATTGATGATTACTATTGGTGATGGATTCGATCATCACCCTTGATCAATACTTTTGATGATGTATCTGATCATTAGCAAATCCATGATGAATGTGACAGAGGGTTATTCAAAGAGATGCATGCACATGTGCAATCTTAATGCACACACGTGTAGTGCTAATAGTAAAGGACTACATCATAGTGGGTCAAACATTTCGGGTATCTTGGCAAAAATGTGGGGCTCGCTAACAACAAAACATATGATCACTATATCAAAATCCTATAATCATGTAAAATATCTCTAAAATTCCATTATTTAAATGCATTTATTTTGATCCATACATCAATCATCATTATCACAGGAGATTCGGATTGTTGATCACAAAATGGATCACACCATTGGATAGATCTTGCCAAAAACCCTCTGTAAATGTCCCATTAAAGCCATCAATCTGATACACTTGTTTTGACTTAAAGAGGTAACTTGGATTTCAATCGGGCCCATTATTCTTTATGCACATGTTCCCCTTATTGTGTCATAAGTATAATTGATTAGCAGTTCATGATAACAAATATAGATGCCCTGTTAAGGGTAAATGGGCCTAAGCCTACATATTTAAAGAGATCGTAAATAGTATATTAACAGCAAAATGATGTCTATGAGCTTCATTAAATGAGGCCTTTTATTTATAATAGTTATGGGCCTAATGGGTGGTTCAGATCTTCCAAATTAAGCTTAAAAGAAGTTAAGCCCACACCCTAGGCCCATAAACTTCTTCTCCTTTCTTAGGGTTTGAAGAAACATATATAATACTCTTCTTCATCTTCTCATCACAAGGAAGCCATTTCTACACTCATGGTTGGGTATTTTGAGGCAGCTAAAGGCGGTGGAAGGGATGGTGATGACCATGAACTCAGTGGTACACAGAGTGTGTTTTAACATTTAACTCATGAGTTTGAGCCCATGTTACCTTTCAAAAAAAATGGTGACGACGAAGGCTGCTTTTGATGTTGTGGCTAACAACGTGACAACCATGGATAGAGGTAGAGGAGAGAAATGAAAGAGAGAGGGAAAAGAGAATAGAGACTTTGGGGGAGAGGGCGATAGCGCCTTCTTAGGCTGCTCTCAGTTTTTTCCCTTCATCCAGGCCTATGTCTCCTTATCAATAAGTTAGATGGCAAATAAACATTACAGTGGGCCCTAGGAATTTTTTAAGGGTGGACGTTCAATCCCCATGTTTCCTATGGTGTGGACCACCTAAGATTTGGATCTGCTTCATTTTTGGGCCATGGCCTAAAATGAGCTGGAAGAATGGATGGACAGTATGATAAAACACATACATCATGGTGGGTCTCATAGAGCTTTGAGCTCCGGATGACGCTGATTTTTTTATACATCCCATGACCTAGAGGGACCTACCAAATGAACGGCATTAATGTGTATCGCACATCACGGTGGGGCCCACAGAGCTCAATCTCATGGGAAGCTCATGTTGGTCGACCTCATAGTACCATTTCCCAATTAACAATTGGCCTATATTTACTGAGCACACTTATTTTAGGGCAAGACCATCTACAAGGAAAGAACAATTTATTTGATGGCTTAGATCACACAAACATTGCCACGTTTTGCACATAGCTTTGTCATGAAGATGTGCTGATGATCTCTTGTACACGGGCCTCTGCAAACCAAACTTCCTTTCTCTAATTAAGTTAGGTTGCGACTTGGGTGAGACCCCGGAACCAGCGATATAGGTGGGACCGCTGAACCTAGGGCCCACCTGGATGTATTCTTTGTAGATCCATGCCGTCCATCTGTTTCTTCATATTATTTTAGGATGCAGTCCCAAAAATGAAACAGGATGCAAATTTTAGGTGGACCACAGCCCAAGAAACAGTTATCATTCAATCATGACCATTAAAAACTTCCTGGAGTCCACCGTCCATCCAATCTGTTGGTAAGGTCACGTAGACATGGATGAAACGAAAAAAAATTATCAGGTTGATAGAAAACTTTTGTGGCTCACAAAAGATTTTTAATGATCATTAATCAGTGTTTCTTATGTTGTAGTCCACCCAAAATTTTCATCTTCTTCATTTTTGGTACCATAGTACAAAATAATCAGAAAAACCAGATTAACGGCATGGATCTACAAGGAATACATCCAGGTGGGTCCCTAGGTTTAGGGTCCCACCCACATCGCTTGTTCCGGGGTCTCACCCACGTCGCGCCCAGTTAGTTACGTTCGCATGGCTACTTCCTATGATAGCTCACCACCATTTTAAACCTGGTGGTGACTCTTCAACCATGCACACGGCATAGCTTTACAGAAATCCAGACCGTCCATATTGTTGACCCAACTATGAATGGGGCGTGACCAAAGATTCAACTGAGAAGATGAAGATAAGTATTTGATTTTGACATGGGAGTTTGGCCATCTATAAGCCCTCCATTGGATGGCTATGATTTCTTGATTAATATGATTTAGATATACTCTCCATATACAATGTGCTACACAATTTAGATGTTCTTATAGATGTGCAAGAGTGCTATATTTAAATAGTCTACCATGGTAGTAATCTACTACCCTTTCATATACTATACGTCACACCTTCCAGCTAATACACCAGTTTTTAGTTGGGAATTATATAAAAAAATAAAATAAAAAATCCAACCTACTTAATAAAGAATTCCCCTTTTTCTCTCGTACCTATTTCCAAAAGGTTTTGTGGCTAGCTTGGGTCGCCCCACCTTGATGTTTATGTGAAATCTGCCCTGACCTACTGGGTGTGTCACACAATATTAGGGATATGGCCCAAAAATCACCTCCATTGGTGATTCTAGTAGACCACACGGTTGAAAAGAGTATATATTACAACTCTCACCCTCCCAACTGTTTCCCTTGGTGGATTACCTAAATCACAAATGGGCTTTACGTTTGGGCCCCAAGTGAAAATTTTGGTCTGACATTTAGTAGTTAGAGTAGATTTCATATAATCATCATGGTCGGGCGCTGTAAAGATCAATAGTGGACATATCTCTCCCACATGTTTCATTGGATGTGTCCCACATGCATCACAGGTCAGCATGATTTTTGGGCCATATACCTAACCTGAGATTACACATCTAACAGTCAGAGGGATGCCAAATCCCTCGGCAACTGATAAAGAAAAAGATTTAAAGGCAATTTTATAGGATGCCCACCGTTGGTTTTTAATGGGTCCACTGTGATGTATATCTCACATCCACTCCAACCATTAGTTGTGTAACCCCCCTTTAGGACTAGGGCTTAAAAACAAAAGGCTGACTTGTGATTCATGTGGGCCACACCAAAGGAACCAGTAAAAAGAGAGATCCACCCTTGATTTTTGTAGGGCCCACCACAATGATTATATGAAATCTACTTAATCATTAGATGTCACACCAAAATTTAGGATTGAGGGCTTGAACATCATGACTAACCGTGATTCGGGTGGGCCACACCAAGGGAAATAATTTGGAGGGTGGATGTTGCATTGTACATGGTTTCCAATCATTGTGGTCCACTTAAATCACTAATGGGGCTGATGTTTGAACCCTGGGCCTAAAATAGGATGACGTTTTGGCCCTGGGCCTATTTGTGATTCAGGTGGGCCACACCAAGAGAAACAATTTGGAGGGTGGAGTTTTTGTATGCGGTTTCCTAATCATGTAGTCTACTGAATTCACTAATAGGGCTGATGTTTAGGCCTTGGGCCTAAAATAAGACGACTCACTTGGCTGTTGGGGTGGATTGCACATAAACATCACGCTGGACCCACCCGAGCCGCCACCCCTTTGTTTGTATGGCCAACCCAACTTTGATTAAGAAATCCAATGGATGATCACTTAAATTCATGGGATAGTTTATTGAAAACCTTCTTGAAAAAGGGACGCGGATTGCCTGTGAAATTGCCTATGAAATTGCCTTTCGCAGGCATCTCCTGCACTTGGAATCTAGGTGGGGCCCACCGTGATGTTTGTGAGAAATCTACGCCGTCCAACCGGTTTGTGAGATCATTTTAGGCGTTGAGACAAAAAATGAACGGGATCCAAGACTCAAGTGGGCTGCACTATAGCAAAAGGTGGGTAGGGAAATTCCTCCCATTGAAACCTCTGTGGGGTCCACAGTGATGTTTATATGCCATCCATACCGTTCATAATGTCATTCCTAACTGAGATGAACTGAAAACATAAATATTATCCTGATTCGAAACTTCTGTGGTCCCACAAATATTTCAACTGTGGAAGTTCAATAGTCACGTTTTCGGCCCACTCAAGTCTTGGGTCCGGTTCATTTTTGGTCGTAACACCTAAAATGATCTCACAAAGCGGTTAGACGGCGTAGATTTCTCACAAACATTACGGTGGGCCCCACCTAGATTCACCGGAATGTGAATTCCATATCAAGTAGGTGTATATAGGGCTGTAAACAGGCTGGGCCTCGGGTAGCTCTCGGCCCAGATTTTGCACTGTTTCGGTCTGGGCTGTTGAACTGGCACGATTCAAAATTCTGATTTTTCGGGCCTGAGCCTGGTCCATTGACACCCCTAGGTGTATATGTGTGTGTTTGGGATGGTACCATGAGGTCGATCTCATGAGAGCTTCCCATGAGGTCGAGCTGTTTGGGCCCCACTTGCGCCCCACCATGATGTTTATTGGACATCCACACTGTATCGGAAAAATTAGTCATATCGGGAACTCAAGTGGCCATACCATCTAAAACCATGTGAAATCACGCCTAAAACATTTAAAAACACTTGTTGGAGCCCACTTGAGTTTTGCATAAGGCTGAAACTCGGTACCCCTCATCCAAGTGGGACAAACAATGGATGGGCTGGATTTCTAAACCAAGCCTTAAAGGCCCTTATAAACAATTATAAAGGTTTCAATGGGTGGATATCTACTCTCAACTGTTGTCTGTGGTGTGTTCCAGCCTAAGTAATGGATTGGCCTGATTTTTAGGCTCCTTGCCTACCATGGAAAGGTGAATCTGATTGATGGGGTGGATGTCTGACATAGATCACGGTGGGGCCCACACAAATTCAACCTCGACCTCACAGTACCATATACATATAGTAAAATTCCCTTTGCACATGCATTTTAATGGTATGATAATATTCTCAATGAAATCATACATGCCATGCACATTTGCACATCACATGGGGGCCATTTTTGGTAAACCCAGATGATTCATTAATTGAGTATAACAGTGAACCGATCACGCCCCAAAAAAGTCTTCTAAATTAGAAGATCCCACCTACTAATAATAGGCCTTTTTAGTTAAATGTGGACAGCCTTATGTCTATCTGTATGCCAAAAGAGAGATTAAAAGAATTTTTAGCCATACCCCATTCTTGGTCGGATTCAGAAGACAGATGGTCTTGATGATCAAACCGTTCGCTCCACTTGTCAGAACTGAAATCCCACCCACAGATAGATACTGACAGTAGGAATCCTGCATTTCGACTGATCTAAATGTGATGAGTGAATCAATTTCATCATCATAGGTGCCGCCCTCAGTTTTTTTTTTTTTTTTCATTTACAGAACTGCTATGCAACTGTGACACATGAATTGGCAGTACCCTTCAACAATAATATGTAAAGCATTAAGGAAAAAGAGAGATACAGAGGGATACTTTGATACACTGAAAACTTGTAATGGATGATAGACAGCCAATTAGAAATTACTGAGATATTGTATACACGGATACAAATAATTCAAATTAAACTGTCCAAATTATCAGTGCGCCTGTTTAGTGGTATCTTGAAAAAAAAAAATAAAAAAATCATGTTTGGTTGTCTGATTGATTGATATTTATAAGGATGGTTAAAAAAAAATCCAATAGCCTTATTTAAAAAAAAAAAAAGTGTCCATAAATAAAATAAATAAATAAATAAATAATTAAAAACTGATTTTTAGACTATGACTTAGTGATACTTGGTTTCCCAATTTAGTTGCTGTTATTTAAGTTAGTATAATGTACATGTACCATTTTTAACTGCTGTGTATCAAGCATCTTACGCAGCCGGAGTATCAAATAATTTCCCAAAAAGAATAACATTCCGTGCTACACGCTATTATCCAAGTCAATTATCAAGCACTCAGTCTCCGTGCATGTAGCACATGGTATGGGTCTGTACCACTAATCTCTGGACCTGACTTCAGATCTTTCCCACCTGAAAACCCCCACTATTTAAGTCAAACTAGCCACTAATTGGGTGTGATTTGCAAATTGCAATTATAAAACATCCTCCAAACATGACTTCAAAGGCAAAAAATGTCTATTAGATGTCTGCCAACCAACAAATTAGGGCACAGTTATTTAATTATTGGTTTATGACCATTTAGGTTGCGTTGCGCAATTTTGATTTTTATAGCTGTCCACCAATCATCAAAGTAGAACTGTCTCCCTTTTTCTCCAGACAAAGAAATAAGAAAACAAGAAGAGAAAAAGAGACTCCCCCTTTGGCACTTTATGTACATTGCAAAGTGGAAAGGGGAAGTTATTTGATAGTCAGCTAGCTTATGACACTTCATATGCAGGCGCACTCGAAAATTGTATGTGTGGCACATAATAGCTCAAATTAAATCAATTAAATCGTGGGGTCCAATATATATTTTTAAGTCATAGTCCCAAAATCATATTAGTTGAGCAATCTTAACCTCTGGTTGTTGAAGTGGACGACTGGATATTTTCATTTTTAACCATCGGATACATATCTATAAATCTAATAGTTAGATAATCAAATAAGCGCAATTTCTGATTCATGACACATAAAAAACTGGGAACCATAATTTTGGACAATTTAATTCAATTTATGTGCCATGAATGCAATTGCTAATTAATTTTTTAAGTGCCTGCATATCAAGGTTCGGGTCCTTGCCTCGTTGGTAGACTCTTTGGAGTTTCAACAAGGGGTCTCTATCTCAAAACCCATTAGTGGTGAAAATCGACGTTGCTGACAGCACCAGTGGGTGTGTTGCATGACTGACCAAAAAAAAAAAGTGCCTGTGTGTCATGTATCACACTCTGCTAGAGTATTAAAAGTTTTTGGGCCAAGGTGGGAATCCACTTTCTGCAAAACATAATGATTCATGAATCCCAGTACAAAGATGTTATGATTTGACTAACACCATCCACGTTTTTTTATAAATACAATGAAAGAAAAGGAAAGGAAGAGATTGAAGAGTAGGTCCGCTAGGAGATGGGAAGAAAGTAGAAGGAACTCATCTTTATAAGTGGAGCTGTTGTTTGAGGAAAATGAAGTCACCAGCCATTGAATGTAGGGTTGCCAAAAGGCGCAACACAAGCTTTCACTAATAAAAAAGATAGGCTTGATGAAATTCCATGTGGGATTTGATTACTTCCACATTTCTCCTCTCAATGTTCTCTCTCACAATGCCGACGTCTGTTTTCCACATCCAAAAATCAAGCGCCACTTAAAAAGTATGTTCATGCTTCTTGCTGTCCATGTGGAATAAAGTTCAAGATGCTGAGGAATATTCATCTGCATGGAATCATGTTTATGACCATTGGAGTGGATCTTTTGGCCCCATGGGGGCAGGCTTTGGACCTATTCTCTTTTTAGGGTTAGGCCCATTTCATTATTTCGAAATAGATGGTGTGGGAGAGGGCTCTCTATAATCTTTGGTGTTGTTTGGTAGCTTATCATGAAATCCATGTGAAATAGAATCACTAATTGTGTTTGGTAGTCTATAATCCGTACCTATTGGAATCCTATTTGGTAATTAGAATCACCAAATTTTATGTCTTGAAATTCGGTTGATGGTACGTGCATATGGCATGGAGTGTACCGAACGCCTATAACCTCAAGCACTGAGATAGATAGAGAGACAATGAGTAGACGCCTATAACCAAGAATTGAAGCAGTTTGGCCATATATTCAACTAACTATAAATGAACTAAGGTGATTTGTGAAGGGGAGAGTTCGTTCTTCTAATGAGTTCCTTTTTTTCCTTTAGTCAAAATGACTTTGTTTCACTGTGATAACAAAGATAATCCAATTTGTGGAATGTGTGAAAGTAGAAGATACTCAATTGCATTAATTAAAATAGAAATAAAATATACAAAAGTATTCATTGGCTATCCAGTGTCTGTAGCAAGGTAGCAAGGCCTTATATCTAAGTCTTCCTTGATCTAATGACTTGGGTATAAACAAAGGGAATTATGCTACTTAAAAAAGAAGATAAAAAGTCATCCTTGGGATCCAGCACTCGGCATAGATGAAGGGAATTATATTACTCCTAATCTAGGTCGGTCCAACATAGCAGCATAGATGGACAGAATTACGCTATTTACTATGCCAAAGTTGGTTTAGTGTAGCAGCGTAGATGGGTTGTTCTAATCTAGGATAAACTATAAGATAAAATAAAAGAATAGGCACTCGTTGCGCTGTAGATTTTCATTTATGTTGGGTTGGTAAGGGCCCGAAATTCTTCGATCTTTCTCTTATTTATAGAACTTTGGGGTGGTTGCTGGAGAGAGAACTTCGTAGTCACTTTCCACGTCTGCTAATGTGAAAATAAATGTCTGGGCCTAAAGATAGTTGTGGCTTATCAAACAACGCAATGTATGCTAGTCGTTTGTCATTGGTTGGCTATTGGTTGCGCACATGTCCTGCTCCTATCACATGGACAGAAGTATCTCTTAAGACGCCATGTGTTGGTGATAACTATCACTTCCTTTGTGCAAATGTGTGTAATACACCATGAAACTCGACCAACTTAGTATGATTTTTACTATGCTTTTAAAATGTTTTTTTGTTTTTTTGTTTTTTTTTTGTCTTTTTGTTTTTGCAATAAAGGCCTTTACACGATGCCAAGGTGTATCGACTGAATCTATCACTTACTATGATCATGTTTAAGTCAATACCCATCTTCAGTCATGAGGCTGCTATGATGAATAACTGGTTTTGGCATATGAACAGGACACACTACACTTGTATTATCGTTGTAGCCAGCTAAACTTATCCTTTTTGGGCTACTTATGACTTTATAGATTCTGATCTCATTTGGCCATCAGGGTAGTGGAATAAATCTTTTGTATCTAGTTGAGCTTTTGCTATCACATGATATCATTTGAGTCGTTGGATTTGACATAGTTAGATCAAACATAAACAAGTAGCTATATTTGAGAGAGAGAGAGAGAGAGAGAGAGAGAGAGAGAGTAATAAAAATAATTGTGACTAATGAATGGTGGGAATCTATGTGAAATGAAATCACATGATTAAAAAAGTCCATTTTGGATTCCACTTCACATCAAATATGCTCCTCTCAAATGCACTAATGAGCACCAAGTCACATCGAGTCACATTAATTCACATTGATTCACATGGTGCCTAACCCAATTGGTATGAAGATTCATGATTTCGTAAAGCCATGTCTATGAAATACTACAAAAGAAGATGTGACACGATGTATCAATCATGATCATCGATCTAGTTTTCCCTTAATAAGGATTGCAAATGCTTCAAAGTACACATCCCTCGAAAGATCCTAGCCATCTTTTTTTGTGACCTTGAAAGAGATAGTGATGTAGGGAAGGACATGATGAGGATGATCATCGTCTTCCTCGATCAATAAATACCTTGAATCCATGAGAAATTTCTCAACTCCACGAGAAAAATTAGATAAAAATCTAAATTTTAATGATGAATAATAATAAGGAATAATGAAAAAATGAGTTTAACAAGCTTATATATCTTTAAAAGAAACCTTAAGATGTGAATAAGAGAGTCTTAAACAAATAAAGAAAGAAAATTGAAAAAATGCACAAGTTTCTAGTTGTCTATTGATCGATCCTTGACCGGTCGATTCGATATGTCGAACTAGCCCAAAAATGTCCAGAGACTAAAACTGAAAATTATATGAATTTTAACTTGTTGACTTGATCTGTCCACCTGTCAAACTGGACTTTGACCTGTCTAAACTGACAGAAATTGTCCAACAACCAATCTGAAATTTCTGACGGAATTTTGACCTATCGACTCAATTAATTGTTTGATCAAACTATGCTGAATTTTGTCGATTTCTTTTTAGGTTTCTTCCGTTCCATCTGTGTTAGGAATGTGCGTGATCCACATCCTACGTAGTAAAACAATGTAAAAAAAGATGTGTCATGATGCATCAATCAACCAGGACCATTCAATTAGTTTTCCTTCCTAAGGATGGCAAATGCTTCAAAATTCACGTCCCTCAGGATGATCCTAGCCACCTTTTCTTGTGGCCTTCAAAGGGACAGTAGTAAAACAATTTACAAAGAAGACATGGCACGATGTATCAATCCAGACCGTCGGTCTATTTCCTTCCTAAGGATGGCAAACACTTCAAAATAGATATCTCCTAGACTTGTGGCCCTTGCTGTGAATAGGGCAATTTATTAGATATCTACTTAGACTTTTATCATTACAAAAAAAAAAGGAAAAAAATATAAAAACTGCATTTGAATTATGTAATTACTCTTCATGAAGTTTATGGGAAAGATAGCTGCATTTGTCAAAATCATAACCAAGCGTTCTTGAAAATGTTGTTCTACAATTTTAACGGCCCAAAAGTTCCTTAAAATGCTGGCCTACAATTTTAATGGCCCAAAGGTTCCTTAAAATGCTGGCCTACAATTTTAATGGTTCCGATTGATCACACGAATATATGCTCAATTTGTACGGATCCTTTTGAAGGGGGGCAAACATGGCTGAACTAGAGATATCTGATTGTCCAAATCAGGATGTTTGGATCTGTCTGGATCACCCAGATGGCTTTTACACCGTTGGATGATTCATCATGTCGTCTCAGATGGGTCATGACCCAACCAATGTAAACTCACAACTATAACCATTTAGTTCAGATCCTAATGCAGTGATAGCTTTCGAAAGTGGCAATCCACTAACCAAAAGACCCATAGATGGAGGGCCAAAAATTAAAGAGTTATGATCATGGAAGGAAAATGAAAGGTGAGATGTTAGGGTTAGAAGCCCTGCAGCGGAAGCAATCAAAGCAGGTGAGGAACACACCTCAATGGCAATCAACAAGCAAATCATCACACACAAGAAGTCAATCCGAATTTTACGTGGAAAAACCCCTAATAGGTAAAAGACCATGGCACAAAGCGACACTAATCCACTATGAGATCAGAAGTTATAAGAGATAGAAGAAACACAACCTGGATCACAGCCCACAAGAGAAAACCCAAGCTAACCAAAGCTAATTCTCACATGAGAAGGACAAATACAGCCCTTGCCCTCATCCCAGGGAACTCCAAGCTTCCTCCATTGGTAGTGACCCACCATTGGTCATACACGGGTCCAATCATTCTGTGTATATGAAGTCTTGGCCATTCATCCACCATTGTGTACATGAAGTCCAATATGTTAGCTCTTTCTCTTGCTCTAGAACCCTCTCAATCCCTTGGCCCATTGACGGCAACCTTAATATCTGATTACATCTCCTTAAATAGGAGAATACCGAAATTAGAAACTTCTTGTGCAAAACCGCGCAAGAAACCAAGTCCAAAAAGGAAACCTGTCGACCGGCCAATGGCTCTTGCCGATAGGTCAGCCGATCAATCGACAATGCCCAGAAACATTTCAGAAACTACTGTCTTCATCTCCACCATGACCGATCAGTTCGACGACCGGTCGCTGGCCTTCATGCGTGAAGAGTAGAGGCGTCCTAAATCTCAGAAGCCAGTACACAGATTCCGACTCCCATTGGCTGAAGCTGCATTGACCCAACACAGCTAATAGCACAAGCAGAGCTTTCGTCAAACAGTTTATGTCAATGGATCCGGTAACCATTGAGCTTAGTGGATCCGTGATTGTAGGACCTACTGTGATGTATGAGTTTTATATCCATGCTGTCCATCCAATTTTTCAGCTTGTTATAGGGTATGGACCCAAACATAAAGCAGATCCAAATCTCAGGTGATTGAACACCCACCATTAAAAACTTCCTATGAACCATCGTAATGTTTATTTGCCATCTAACCCATTGATAAGGTCACGCACACATAGATGAAGGGAAAACGCAAATATCAAGCTTGAACCAAAACTTTGTGGCTCCAATAAACTTTTAACGGTGGGTGTTCAATTGCCATTATTTCTTGTGGTGTGGTTCACTTTTTTTTTTTTGTAAGTTTAGTTTAGTACACCCCCACGCACCAATGTTAGCCACCCCCACTTGGGAATCATACCCAAACCTCAGTGTTGAAATGAGGTTATCTTCACTCAATCTACCACTTGCGCTATGGAACAGGTTGTTGGTGTGGTTCACTTAGATTTGGATCTGCTTTATTTTGGGGTTGGCGCAGTGTAGACAAGGTGAGATCAATCATCTTCTCTCTCACAAGAAAACTATTTCGAATTCACGGAACTATCGAGACTTCTCAACCGATCTTCTTTGAATTCATGAAGGAATACTCGAATCCACGAGCAATACGTAGTATAAAATCAAAGAAAAGTGTATATATTAATCAAAAGATAACTTCATCAACAACAAAATAAAACAACTATTTATAATAAAACTAAACCCTTAAAAACCTTAATTACACAACTATAAAAGTTTGAACTAATCTAGGAAAGAAATTTTGCAAAATTGGAATCGAATCAGAAAAACCGCGCAAAATTGCGGAGTACTGCCGACCGGTCGCTTAGGGCCTGCGACAGTCCAGCAAGTTGGGCAAGTCTCCAGTTGAAATTTGATCGGTCAAACGACCGATCCTTGAGCATGCCCGATCGGTCGTTAGATGACTCTAAATTGATTGATCTCTGATTCTTCTTCCGGTCCATCATGAATACGTTTGATCCTCACCCTCGATTAGGAGGTCTATTCCCTACATCAACCCCTCCCCCTCACTTGAAGAAAACTCGTCCTCGAGTTCCTCTTAAACTTGGGGACACGTCGAGTGTTTAACTTCGGCCGCCTACGTTCGCGTGCTCTTTCCTTGGATGTTGGAGGAGGATCAAACATAACGATCACGAATCCTGGTAGTCCTGGCATCATATCGTCAGCAAAATATAGAGGATCGACATCCGCCACTTGCTTGACTAAGGCCTTGATCGTTACTACCTTGATTACTTCATCCTTATCCTCCGTTGGTACTGAAATATTGGGTCTTGGATCATCGGCTTTCTCATCTGCTTGTGGCAGCACCAAATCGGTAGAAGGGATCTGAGCGACTACCTGCTCGATCTCCTTGACAGTTTCTTTTTTTATCATGCGAAGATGGCGTCTCAAGAAAAGATGCCTCGACATCATTTGATACGCAACAAGTCTTTTCTTCTTAAGGCCCATCACCTACGTCTGACATATCTAGTCTAGTAACGCTAGTGAAGTCTTGCATATCCATAGAAAACTGTCCCTCCACTTGAAAAGTTTCGGTTGGGGTTTCTAATCTTATAGGGGCGAGATATGCATTGTTGACTGGGTTGGAGTTGTGGCGACATCGTCACAACGAGATCTTATTCATTGTCTAGGAAACGGGCCAACGATCGTTGTTTCATTCGTTGCCACGAGCAAATTGGTGGTTTCCCTTCTTGCTTCCGACAGTACCGAATGTGTAACCACCAATCCCAAGCATCATCATCCAAGTGGCATGTCGCGATTAAGACTTTTCTCTCCTCAAGAACTTACATGTAGTCGAAGTGGTATTTGACCTCAAAGAGTCATTCGTCGATGCGATCATGGCTATTGAAGATGGAAAGTTCTATTGCCCTCTAGTAGGATCGATCCTTTCGATCAAATCGATCATAGAAACTAGCGGATCCCGAAAACGGATTGTCTTCACGGAGGATGATTCGATCTAGTTTCTTATTTATACTGGTCGAATCCAACTAGCAACTCTTGCGTAGCTTGATCAACCTTTTATTGTACCTAACGACATTGTGGAATTGGCGCATCCGCTGAGTGGTCGAGGGGCGCCTGTAACCCTTGCATGGTCCTTTACATCTCTCGATGGAAAGCTTCTATTCTTTTTCGATAGATGATGAATCTTTGGATCACTGTCTATAAGAATTTTATCATTGCCTTTGCAAAGAAAGATCGGCTTGAGGGGATTCCTTACTTTGATGCCAACTTGGCATAGTATAGATGAGGTGAGATCGATCACCGTTTCTCTCACAAGATAACTATTCTGAATCTACTGAACTATCGAGACTCCCCAACCAGTCCTCTTTGAATCCATAAAGGAATATTCAAATCCATGAGCAATACAGAATATAAACTCAAAGAAAATTGTATTAATAAAAAAATAACTTCCTCAACAACAAAATAAAACAACTATTTAAATAAAATTAAACCATAGAAAACCTTAGAAAAGCCTAATTACACAACTAGAAGAGTTTGAACTAAACTAGGAAAGAAATTTCGCAAAATCGGAATCAAATAAGAAAAAATGCACAAAACCGTGGAGCACTGCCGATTGGTCGTCAAGGGGCCGGCGACCGGTCACCTAGGGCCTGCGATGGTCCAGCAAGTTGGGCGGGTCTCCAGCTGAAATTTGACCGGTCGGATGACCAATCCTGGAGCATGCACGGCAGGTCGGATGATTTGGCTAGGATGGCCAGTCTCAACCTCAAGAGCTCATTCCTTCCCAGTAAAGATGACCTCCCTTGAGAGATCAGAGGAGCCATCACTCTCGACTGTTTGAGCTTAGGATATATTAGAAAAGGAAGTATTCAGCCTTAAGAATGTGTCTGCTAGCTCTCTATTCTTCGAGGGTAAGAATGTGAGACCACTTGCCCATTTAGAGAGGTATATGTGTGGAGGCAAAGGGCCTTTTGTAGTTCCTTTTCAGTTAGCAGAAAGGCTGATGGTCGATTGTGGTGTGGGTATGATTGATATGAGGCTGGTGGTGTCGTCCTCTGTTGGTTTGGTTTTGCTGTTTGGATGCAAGAGGTGTTTGTCCATCCAAGCAGTCAGGTGGTGGCTTTTCGCAGGCCATTTTCTGCTAGCCACGACTCTGTTTTTGCTATAGTTGCATGCTGTGGCAGGGGCTTGTATGGTGCTGTAGCTGTTGGTGGAGGTTGTGGTGGAGTGCTAGATCAACTGGTGGGCCTGCATGTCAGGTTATTGTGCTGTAGTTTTGGACCAAGCTGGAGAGATTTGTCTGTAGCCTTGTGGTGAGAGAGCTCGTGACGTCTCTTTAATGATTTTCAATGCATTCTTATTTTTAAACTCCAGTAATAGCTGCCAAACACAACAGAGGATTTGAAATTACCTTGATTTATGATTTAGATTACAAAGCATTCCAAATACAAGCTCCCAAACAAGCCCAAGTGATCAATAAGCTGCCAGCCAAGCGGAATGGACGCATACAACATTCCAAATACAAGCTCCTAAAGAGCTTGGGTGTTTTATACAGTCTTGTAGACAATACCAGCCCCCCCTCCAGTTTCCTTCTCAGTCCAAAATGCCCAAGTGAAACGTATTAAGATCCATTTCACTTCAATTTGGAGAACCATCCAAACGGTATAACAGAAATAATGAAATGGCTGATCCAAGACATAGACATGAAATTCCTGCTATTTACTTAAAAAAGTATTAACTTGTTTAGGTAACATTAACACCAGTCCCCACAGTCACAAACACATTGAAGAAGAGAACCAGAAACATAGAAACCAACAAGAGGAAGAAGAAGAAGAAGCTGAAAGACTAAAACCAAGCGCTTAAACAGGAACCGTCCTACTGTAACCTGCCCCACCCTCAATCGTCCCCAGTTCTTCTTCCTCGTTTTCACCCGACATCTCCTCCAGTGACCTCCCCTTAGACTCCGGCACCAAGAATGTAAACAGCATCCCCAACAAGTTGCTCACTCCAAGCACAATCAAGGCAGTTCTTCACCCCAACGCCTGGCGGGTACCCATGGTCTGTCTTGCTTGGGTCCTTGCTCTGAGCATGCATACAAGAACCCGAATGCCCCCACGATCGCTCCAGCCTTACCTGCAGCTGCCGATATCCCATGGCACGTCGACCGTAGACGTGCCGGGAAAATCTCCGCCGGCACGATGAAGGTCGTGCTGTTGGGGCCGAAATTCGCAAAGAAGAAGGTCAGTGCATACATGATCACGAATCCAATACGGTTATCCTTTTGCGTCCAGTGGTTGTATGGGATCGCCAATGCGAACATGAACACAGTCATGAAGAAGAATCCCATCAGCTGGATCGTGAACCGTCCAATGTAATCGATAAATGCGACCGTAAACCAGTAGCCGGGCACCGTGCTGCAGAGGGCGATGAGTGTCTGGGCCCTTGCGATCTTGTACACTTCCTCGAGCGCATTCATAGTCTTGGCCGGCGGGATCCACCCGATAGCAGAGAAGATGTCCTTCTGGAAGAGGTTCTGGCTGTAGAAGGCAATGTCGAGAAGGAACCATGTGGTGGTGGTGCCCAACAGGTGGAGCCCATGCCGGTGGAGGAATTGCTTGGAGAAGAGCCCAAAGGTGTTGGAGCTTTCCTCTACTTTCTCTTGCTCCGCCACTATCTCCACCTGCAGGACCTTGGACATGTCGCTAGCAGCCTGTTTAGCATTCTTCGCCACCAGGGCTGTGTAGCGGGCTGTCTCAGGCATCTTCATCCGCCAGTAGTACGTCAATGCAGCCGGCAGTGCTCCGAACATGACAATTATACGCCAGACGTAGTCTGCCTGAGGGACGGTCGAGGCCTTGCCAATATCCTCAAAAGCGGCCGTATCGAATTTCGCCTTGAAAGCTGCCGACACGATGATGGCGACCATCCCACCTGCCAGAATTCCAAATCCCTGCATTGCGAAGACAGCGGCGATGAACGCGCCGCGCGTCTTCTTGTTGGCGTACTCAGACATGATGGTGGCGGAGAGCGGGTAGTCGCCACCAATGCCGAAGCCGAGCCAGAAGCGGAAGAAGCAGAGAGTCGCCATGACAGCATTGGGTTGGTCGCTGAAAGAAAGGCCGGATGCGATGGAGCAGATGACCATAAGCATGAGAGTCATGCCATAGACACGCTTTCGGCCCATTTTGTCGCCAAGCCAGCCGAAGAAGAGCTGGCCGGCGAGGGTCCCGCAGAAAGCGACGCCATTGACAGCGGCGGCGACGTTCGGTGGAAGAGAGCCGGGCCTGTCGGTTTCGGTCGTGTAGTAGATGCGACCCAGGAGCTTGGTGACGAGGGAAACGCAGAAGAGATCATATGCATCGGTGAAGAAGCCCATTCCGGCGATCACGATTGCCGTGAAGTGATACCATTGGGTCTTGGCAACATCGAGTGCGTTCAGCACCTGCAGTTGCTCTCGAGCCATGGCCCCACCTTAACCTTTCCCTGCAGGCAGAAGATGAACGATTCAGATGAAAGAAAGGTGAAAGAGTTAAGGAAATCGGTGAGTTGACTCGGTTGAGCCAGCAACTGATCTTGCAGGGACACAAACGGTCCATATTCAGACGATAAAACCAAAAATGGCAATTTATGTGAAAATCTTTTGGACATAATAGCTTGGGCTTGAGCCTTGATTTTTTTTTTTTTTGCATGTGTGGCCCACTTGATCAACAGATGGATTAGCTGGACTGGCTGGGTCAGGCCGAGCTCAACCAGAATTTTCCTGACTTGGGTTTGCACATGGATTGGGCTTGGGTCTAAAGTTTCCTTTGGGCCCAGGCCTGGATTGTCCTGACCCAAACAGGGCCCATTACCACTCTAAAATGAAAATTATAGGACATGAGACCTCCCACCACACATCAAATCCATCCTTATCTAGGTGGGTCTGCTGTATATGACCCAGTGCACAAAATTTCAGCCGTTTCTTTAAATTTAAAGATACAGTGAGAAGGGGCCCACTGGATCATCCAACCCTTCAATCATCTACCATGGGAGGATTCTGACAGTGGGTCCCACTGACGAATGGTCCTGAGGTGGTCCCAGATCAGAGAAGTAGATTCATGGAAAAGGAATCAAACTGAGAAAAGAAAGGAAGGATCCTAAAAGGTTCATGTTATCTTATTTGAGTTCCTCCAATTAAAAATCCACATGGTCGCTGGAAAAGCAGAGAGGATATCATATTGCTTGCAATTGAAGAATCAACACAGGCTTTCAAAAAGTGACCATAATACCGTCCAGGTATGAGTGTGTGCCTTATTTTCTAATATCGAACTGAGGGTATTTTCGTCATTAAAGCATCCAACCTGCCCCACTTTCATCAGTCTCGGGAAACAACAGAGAAAGTTCCATGATTGTAGGAAAAGCAGAAAAAAACAACAGAGAAATCCCACCACATAAAATAAAAAAAGGCAGAATCGTAAGAAAATATCACGACAGAAAGAAAAAATCAATAAAAATGCCCCAGAAAATAGAGAAAAATCAATAAAAATGCCCAGAAAATGTATAACTTGAAACGAATTATAAAAGAGAAAAAAAATGGGATTTTAATTGCTAGAATTAGAAATCAGAGGCTTGGTAGTCTGCGGACTACTTAAGTGGATAGTCACGCTATGGATTCGGATGATCTACGTCGTTAGGTATGGAGGTCCCACAATTTATAGGGCCTTTGTCTTAGTATGATTCGCCAGAGTTATTCAAGCCATTAAATCTATGGAGAGATAAACGGTTCATATTCAAGATCATTTTTAATGGCTAGGATTATTTTTACAGGAAAAAAAAAAGGTCTGTGGCCTATCATAGTGGTAGGGGATTAGGTGGTGACCACAACATCACCGACTTTATGGGGCCCACCGAGGTGTATGTGTTTCATCCACGCCGTTCATCCGCTTTGCCTGCTCATTTTGGGGCATGATCCCAAAACCTGGCAAAATGGATGGACGGAAGTGGATGAAACACGTAAATCACGGTGGGCCCCACAGGGTCCGGTCACAGGGGATATGAGTGGTGTTGGGGTCACCATCCATAGTGGGGCCTGCCATCTGAGGTGGGTCTCACACAGTTCACATGGTCTAGAGGACTACAAATTCAGTATAGTCCGAGGACCATCTTCGTTTTAAATGCGATTGAAAGGACGAAATTTCGGGGATTTCAGAAAATATCATTTCGAAGATCGTTGACGGGAAATGGCGGAAATTACCAGCAAGGACCAGTAAAAGCGTAAATCATGGCAAAGGAAAGGGTAATTTGGTGATACGGATCTTCCTTCCTGGCTTTTTCTACTTGCAAGTCCAAGAGCCACGTGGGTGGAACTTTCATGGGACCCACCCTTTGATTGGATACTGCATCGTTTTATCCGGACGCGGATTTTCTGTGAAGGATTTTTTCATGCGAGGGGAAGCTTAGGTGGGGCCCACCTGTGATGTTTGTGAGAAATCCACTCCGTCCATCCGTTTTTCCATATCATTTTATGGATATGGAATAAAAAATTTAGTTAGATCCAACACTCGAGTCGGCTGCACGGTAGAAACAGTGAGGATTGATTCTCAACCGTTGGAGATTTCATCCAAGGCATTTCTCTACTGTTTCCTGTCGTGTGGCCCACTTGAGTTTCGGATCTGCCTCATTTTTACTCTCGAATCGTAAAATGATATGGAAAAACGGATGGATGGGATTGATTCTCACGAAATCACGGTGGGCCCCACTTAGTTTCCGATCGCAGGAAGAAATACGCACCATAGCAAGATCATCCATAAATTAAGTAGGCCACACCACAAGGAATTGTGGGGATGAAATCTCCATCGTTAGTTTTGTGTAGGCCCCACCGTGGTGTTTATTTGACATCTAATCCAAATCTGAGACGATGAAAGAATTAACAAAAATAAATAAATAAAAATAAAAATAAAAATAAATTCGTGTTATAAAACTCAATTTCCAGAGAGATTTTTCTTGAAAAGGGGAAAAAAATCGGATCTAAATGAAATAGACAGAGAGACTTTATGTAAAAAAGTAAAAACTCCACCAATACAGAGAGAGAGAGAGAGAGAGGGGCAAAGTTCAAGAACAGACGTCTGGGGACTTGGATTATGCTTTTACAGAGAGAGAGAGAGAGAGAGAGAGAGAGAGAATCAAATACCTTGAGATGGAGAAGCTCCTATTTCAAGCAATGGAAGAAAAAGATCTGCCTTTTACAGCTAAACTGGGAAAAAAAGAGGAGAAAAATCGAAAGAAAGGGGGGAGAAAAGGAACTTCTTTCAGGAGAGCCTGAAGAGAGCTGTGAAAGAATGGGGAAGAGTAGTTGTGTATTTAAACCCGTGAAGATAGCGGAAAGATAACGGCATATTCTCTTTTGGCATTGTTGTTAAGTCAACGGTCTTCTAACGCCGTTTCTTCCCCCCATTTCGTCGCTCTTTCACACTCGTCCTTTTTGCACCGCAGCATGGTAGGGACATTTCCCCTACCGTACACGTGGCAGCTTCATGTACTGATCGACTGCCGCTAGAGAACAGATGAGACAATCCTGTCCATTACTTCTCCTACAGTTTATTGCACAACAGTTTTCCACCGTCGCTTTAATGGCCACGGATCAGATGGATAAGATCATCGAATAGGAGTGAATATTGAGATACAAACCATCAGTCCTCAGAGACAGGATATGAACGGACCTGATGAGCACATGACCTTACCACATGTAATGCCTACGGTTCTTCCCGCTACAACCGTTTGTTTACTCTTCACTCAAAATTGCAACGTCATCCCTCTCTCTCATGAGTCTTACCCACTTCAGTTAACAATTTGTAAACGGACGTGGATTAGTTGGTGGGTCGACCCACCTTCCTGAAATGATGCGGCAATATTTGATTGGTGAGGCCATTCGATGTTAAAGATAAGCCAAGTACATACTAAACAAAAATGGAACGGATTAGGAATTACCTGCGTCACACATTTTTTTTATGACAATGGCCCTATGGCATGAGATGATCAAGGTTTCAACCTTTTTTTTTTTTATTTTTTATTTTTTATAGCTTTTTTGGTTTTCTAGCCTTGGGGTATTTTTTGTCAAAAATGCCATTTTATCAGGATAATTGTGACCTCCAAATGTGTAGCATTTCTCTACAAGTTGTTTTCTTTGGTGTGGTCCACCTTTAATCTCTTCTTTATTTATTTTTGGGGCCATGCTTTGAAATTAATTCTTCAAGCTAATAGCCTAAGTGAATTCAATAGGAAGTCATTATGGGCCTCATAATATCATTTCGAAAACTTATATGTGGAGCCAAACCAAATTTTCTAAGGCATTTGAGGTTTTTTTTTTTTTTTTTTTTTTTTTTTAAAGTTATTGTCCTTTCCGGGACAATATCGACATAAGGGTGTGTGTAATATATATTTTATGTTCTTTTTTTTACTAAGACGGACATTTCGTAATAATATCCTTGTCTATTCTAACAATGATCCTATTGGAAATGCACAATGGAAATCCATGGACTAAGCTTAATGAGGATCCTATAGGAAATGCACAATAGATATCCTTGGACTAAGCTCAATAGGCATTCTGTAAAAATGCACAATGGTGATCCATGAATTAAGCTTAATGAAAATCATGTTGAAAATGCACAACGGATATTCGTGGACCAAGCTCAATGAGGATCCTATTAAAAAATGCACAATGGAAATTCATGGACTAAACTCAATAAGGATCCTATAAAAAAAATGTACAATAGAGATCCTTGGGCTAAGTTCAATAGGGATCCTGTAAAAAATGCGCAATGAAGATCCATGGACTAGCTCAATGAGGATCCTGTTGAAAGTGCATAATAGAAATCCTTACACCAATCTCAACTAGGATCCTATTGGAAATGCATAATGAGGATGTTAATTTAGACCAAGCTCAATGGTGATCTTATAAAGAAATGCACAAAAGAGATTCATAGATTAAGTTCAATTAGGATTCTATTAAAAATGCACAACAGAGATCCTTGGACTAAGCTTAATGGAGATCGTGCATGTAAAAAAAAAATACACAATGAAGATCCTTCGACTAAGTCCAATGGGGATCCTATAAAAAAAGGCACAACGGAGATCCTTGGATTAGGCTCAATGGGGATCTTGCAAAAAATGCATAATGAAAATCCTTGGACCAAGCTCAACATGAATCCTATTGGAAATGTAAAATGGAGATCATTGGACTAAGTTCAATGAGGATTTTGTTGAAAATGCATAACAAAAATCCTTTGACCAAGCTCAATTGAGATTATGTTGAAAATGCACAACAAAGATCCTTGGACTAACCCTAAGCTTTTTTCCTTTTAGGTAAATATTTGAATGTATGACTAATAGATCTAAGAAGGAAGGTGAACGTGTATTGGATGTATAACTAATAGATCTAAGAAAGAAGGAGACATGTATTCATTTATATTTGGAAGTGGGATGTATTTTATGTATGTCTAATAGGTGTATTATATAATGGTATAATAATGATTTTTTTGTAATGTATATTTGTTAAAATATTGAGTGTTAAGACTGTTGGTGTGGTGAGGATCACCTCTGTACAGTTTCTTAAGGATCTCGATTGGTTTTCCATTGTAAAATTGATAAGCATCCTTGTTGGATTGTCGTTAGGGAAGGATTGACTTTGGGCTCACTTTTGGGTTGTTAAATGCTGTCAAAATGAGATGATTCTAAAGTCATTTGAAAGTCATTAAATTATCTTTCTAATAAGTACAAGATCACTCTAATTGGACTTGTAACGAGAGAGTTATGACCAATTTGTGGGATCACTCTTGCTCCCTTTTCCAAGTATGATCCATACCATGATAGACTTTAGACTTACTTTTAGGTTATAAAATGGTATCCAAATGATATGATTCCAACACCATTTAAAAGTTCATCAAATTATCTTTCCAAAGGTATATAATATCGCCCCAATCGGACATGTCACGAGGAAATTATTATCGTTTTCATGAAAAGTGTCTCATGTGCGACCCACAATATCTAAGGTATAACCCAAGCCCCTAGGTGCAATCCAAGCCTTCACAGGTGTGATCCAGCCGTTTCAGGTACGATCCAGCCTTCCTATGTGTGATCCACGATGTCTCAGGTGTGATTCACCCCTCCCAGATGAGATCCAACCCTCTCAAGTACGATCCATAGTCTCAGGTGCGATTCACCCCTCCCAAGTGCGATCCGCAATGACTCAAGTGGGATCCACCCCTCCTAAGTGTGATCCGCAGTGTCTCAAGTAGGATCCACCCCTCCCAGGTGCAATCCACGGTGTCTTAAGTGGAATCAATCCCTCTTAAATGTGATCCATAGTGTCTTAATTGAGATCCACCCTTTTTAGGTGCAATCTCAAGTGGGATTGTTGATGGGACACTGTGGATCCCATTTAAGACCATCCACAATGTCCCATTGGCAATCCACAGTGTCCCATTGGTGATCCACAGTATCTAATCGATGATCCAGTATCCCATTGGTGATCTAGTGTCCCATGGCGATCCAGTGTGCCATTGGAAATTCACAGTGTCCCATTGGTGATCTAGGGTCCCATGGCGATCCAGTGTGCCATTGGAAATCCACAGTGTCCCATCAGCGATCCACGATATTGTCACATTGATGATCCACAAGAAAATGACCATAACTCCCTCATTACAGGTTCAATTGGTGTGATCTTATGCTCGTTGGAAAGATAATTTGATAAACTTTCAAATGGCTTTAGATTCATTTCATTTGGACACTATTTGAAGTCTAAAGTGAGCCCAAAGTCCATCATGACATGGATTGCACATAGAAATGAGAGCAAGAGCGCTCTCATAAAAATGGTCATAACTCTCATTATTATAGGTTCAATTGGGATGATCTTTTCCTCGTTGGAAAGATAATTTGATCAAATTTCAAATGACTTTAGAATTATTTCATTTGGAAATCATTTGACAACCTAAAAGTGGTGTGCTTAGTCCAAGGATTTTTTTTTTTTTTTTTTGGAAAGCAATAGTTTTTTGGGATCACCATCGAGCTTGGTCCAAGGATCTTTATTGTGCATTTTCGATACGATCACCATTGAGCTTAATCCAAGGATTTTCGTTGTGCATTTTTTTACAGTATCATCGTTAAGCTTAGTCCAAGGATCTCTGCTGTGCATTTTCGATAAGATCATTGTTAAGCTTAGTCTAAGAATGACTTTAGATTCATTTCATTTTGGACACTATTTGAAGTCTAAAAGTGAGCCCAAAGTCCATCATGACATGGATTACACCTAGAAATGAGAGCAAGAGTGCTCTCATGAAAATGGTCATAACTCCCTTGTTACAGGTCCGATTGAGATGATCTTTTGCTCGTTGGAAAGATAATTTGATCAAATTACAAATGAGTTTAGAATTATCTCATTTGGAAACCATTAGACAACCTAAAAGTGGCTCCAAAGTCTAATAATCTTTGTTGTGCATTTTCGATAGAATCACCGTTGAGCTTAGTCCAAGTATCTTCGTTGCACATTTTCGACGGGATCACCGTTGATCTTAGTCTAAGGATCTCTATTGTGCATTTTCGAGATGATCACTATTGTGCTTAGTCTAAGGATTTTTTTTGGAAAGCAATAATTTTTTGGGATCACCATTGAGCTTGGTCCAAGGATCTTTATTATGCATTTTCGATAGGATCACCATTGAGCTTAATCCGAGGATCTCCGTTGTGCAATTTTTTTTACAATATCATCGTTGAACTTAGTCCAAGGATTTTCGTTGTGCATTTTCGATAGGATCATTATTAAGCTTAGTCTAAGAATCTCTATTGTACATTTTCAATAGGATCACCGTTGAATTTCGTCTAAAGATCTCTGTTGTGCATTTTTGTCAGGATCACCATTGAACAATTAGTCCAAGAATTTCCATTATGCATTTTCGATGAGATCACCATTGAGCTTAATTAGTCTAAAGATCACAATTAAAGAAGGATAAATTTACAATCCAGCAAGTGGCATAAGCTGAAAATTTTCTAAAGTAAAGTGGGTATTATTTTTTAAGGTTTTTATTGTTCTAAGCCACTGACAGTTTTTGCAATGAAGTGAATAGTTCATTAGAGAGTGACTAGAAAGTGTAGTGGCCCACACAACTACCTTCCATCCGTCAGAATTTTTAGAATGGGTAGTGGTCCTACTCTCTTGAAAAACTCTAAAAAGTCACCAATAACACATCGAATGGAGAGAATGTCTCCGAAAATATGCCGGAATCTTAAAGAAATGGGTCCCATGGAAGTAGAAACAATGTCCAATGGCCTTCTGCAGTAGTGGTCCCTTCTCTCTTAAAAAAATTGAAAAAGAAAACTCAAATGGGGTCCAAGTTTCGGTCTTGGCCCCATATATACATTTTTTGATAGGTTTTGTGGGGCTCACTGTGAGTTCTTGCTGAAATCCATTTTACCCATTCACATGAGGATTTAATTTCAGGGCACAGTAGCCCCCAAGAATGGGGGAAGAAGACACCAAGGGTGTACAATACCAGAGGAAACAACTCGAATAGAAGACCACCGTCATCTCCATTTAGGGGCCACACATGGCTCTGATGAAGATGAAATCAACGCCCTTCGAGGTCCCAAGATACCCCAAATAAAATTTACGAATCAAATCTTCTAAGGAGTGGGCTCAATCATGGTTTAGTAGGACCCACAATCCCTTATTTTAAACAGGCTTTTCAGCTTCTAAGACAAGCTATTATTTCACGAGGGAACAACTGACATGAGGGCATTTTTATCCCAAAAAAATTTAAAAAGTACCCTAAGGCTAGAAAAATAAGAGTTAAAGGAATTGAGTCAAAAACCTAAATTTTATCCCATCTTAAGGCCATTCTTATAGAAACTTGTCAATGTGTTACCCTTACCGTGGGGCCCACCTTGATGATGTGTTCTATATCCACGTCATCCATTGGTTCTCTAGTTCGTTTATCGTGGGGCCCACCTTGATGATGCGTTGTATATCCATGACGTCCATCCATTTCTCTAGGACAAGGTCCTAAAAATTAAGTAGATCCAAATCTCTATTAGACCACACCACATGAAACAATGGTGATTCAGTGTCTCACCATTAAAATTTCCAAATGCCCCATCGTAAAGCCTAATGTTTATTTGCCATCCAAAATCCATCCAGAGAGTTTAAGAGAAAATTTGTCGAATTTCGATCGCCCGACCTAGCATGGTCGGGCGCTTGATCAACATTCCATAGGGCGCCCAATTGTATAAAAAACAGTCCAGAGACTTTCTGTCCTTCCGGGTGAATTTCGGTCGCCCAACCTTGACTGGTCAGGCGCCCAATGACCCCTAGGTTGCACCATCTCTCCTCAACAACCGAGGAGGAAAACTACATCATCGGTATTGCCCGGGTAACAACTTACTCGATGTTACCCATATCGTGGGCCCACCTTGATGATGTGTTGCATATTCATGTTGTTCATCTTTTCGAAGGGCCCATCATAGGTTTTAATAATGATTATTTACCATCCAACTTGTTGATAATCCGAAGAAGAACTAGGTGCAGGGAAAATAAAAGATTAGATTGATCCAAAACGTTTGTGGGCCATGAAAGGTTTATAATGATCATTCATCGTTCTCTGCCAAATAGATGCTAACTACATAACTTTTAACATGTGGAACTTTTCTGGCCTCACCATGTTTTTTTGTCCAATCTGCACCGTCCATCAATTTTCCATATACTTAGAGCATGAGCCCAAAAATGAGATACATCCAACGCACAAGTGGATCAAACCACTGAAAGCAGTGGGGATTGAACAAATTACTCTTAAAACTTTCATAGGGCCAACCATGAGGCTTATTGTTCATCAGACTTGTTCATAAGATCACACATAACTGGATGAAATTAAAATACAAATATGAGCTTGACCAGAGCCTTATGTGGCCACAAGAGCTCTGGTCACAAGAAGTTTTTAATATATAGTAGCATCGATTCCTATTGTTTTCAGTGGTGCGGTCCACTTTAACTTTGGTTTTGCAATTTTTTTGGGCTAGTTTTTTAGAATAATTAAAAAAAATGAATTGACAGTGTGGATCTAAGAAATACATCATCGTGGGGCCCACATAAATTTTACACATCGAGAAATTTGGTTGCTTGTTGTGTGATACAAGGAGCGGATATGGTGAGAAGCCAACCTCACCTAAGACGGTGCAACCCTTATCATGAGGCCCACCTTGATGTGCGTATTTTGTATCCACTCTGTCCAACCAGTTTTTCATATCATTTAGAGCATGATCCTAAAGTGATGAGTTTACACAATAGAAAGTTACAGATTTTCACTAAACAAAGCGATCGGGTTTTAGGCCAAAGTGAAGGGGTCTATTAGCCAAAGGGACGAGGTTATAATAGACAAAGTGTCAAGGTTCCATTAGAATAAGTGATGAGGTTTCCGACCAAAGTGTTGAGGTTCCACTAGCTAGACTAAGTGACGAGGTTGGTAGCCAAAGTAATGAGGTTCTGCTATACAAAGTGATGAGGTTGCCTGCCAAAGTGGTGTTTCACTGTACAAAGTAACGAGTTTGTTGGTCAAAGTGACTGGTTCCACTAGCCAAAGTGACGGGTTCCACTATACAAACTAATGGGGTGACCGGCCAAAGTAACAGGGTTTGATGAGGCCCATAGAAGTTCCACAAGTCAACACTTTCAGTTTTCCTCTCTCAACCTGAATGTGCTACACGATGGGAGAGGGTTAGCTGAGACCTCAGCCTCACCCTGGATGGTGCGGCCCTTATCGTGGGGCCCACCTTGAAGTGTGTATTCTGTGTCCACCTTGTCCATCCGTTTTACTAAGTGATGAGGTTGGTGGTCAAAGTGACGAGTTTCATTATATAAATTGAAGGGGTTGCATGCCAAAGTGACGTCATTCCATTGGTAAGTAATGGCTTGCTAGACAAAGTAATAGGGTTTTATAAGATAAGGTGATATGGTTACACAAGAGAAATTGATGTAGTTCAACTAGACAAAGTGAGGAGATTACAGGCCAAAGTAACGGGGTTCTATTGGCTAAAGTAATGGAGTTCCACTAAACAAAGTGTAAAGGTTCCACGGGGTAGCTTGCCAAAGTGACGGGATTCCACTATACTAAATGTTGAGGTTGCCTGTCGAAGTGATGGGTTCCATTAGCCAAAGTGACGCGGTTGGCGGTCAAAGTGATGGGTTCAACTAGACAAAGTGATCATAGGGTTGCTGACCAAAGTGAAGTGATCCAGCTGGTAAGGTAATGGGCTTGCTAGACAAAGTAATAGGATTTTATAAGATAAAGTGATGTGGTTATAGAAGAAGAAGTGACAGATTTCTACTAGACAAAGTGACAGTTCCAAAGTGACGAGTACTATTGGCCAAAGTAATGGAGTTCCATTGGACAAAGTGTCGAGGTTCCATGAGGTAACTAACCAAAGTGACAGGGTTTCACTATACTAAGTGACGAGGTTGTTTGCCAAAGTGATGGGGTACTTGGCGGTCAAAGTGACGGGTTCAACTAGACAAGGTGATAGTTCCACTATACAAACTGATAGGGTTGACGCCTAAAGTGAAGTGATACAATTGGTAAAGTAATGGGTTTGCCGGACAAAGTAACAGGGTTTTATTAGACAAAGTGATATGGTTACAAAAGAGAAAGCGATAGATTTCTACTAGACAAAGTGAGGGGATTTCAGGCCAAAATGACGGGTTCTATTGGCCAAAGCAATGGAGTTCCACTAGACAAAGTGTCGAGGTACCACGAGGTTGCTAACCAAAGTGATGGGGTTCCTCTATACTAAGTGATAAGGTTGCCCGCTAATGTCATAGGGTTCCACTATATAAAGTGACAGGGTTGGGAGTTAAAGTGACAGGTTCAACTAAACAAAGTTACTAGTTCTTACTAAAAGGGTTGCCTGCCAAAGTGACATCATTCCACTGGTAAAGTAATGAATTGTCAAACAAAGTAACATGGTTTGATAGGAAAAAGTGACAGGGTTCCACTATACAAAGTGGCAGGGTTCCACTGGTAAAGTAATGGGCTTTCTAGACTAAGAAACATAGTTTTATAAGACAAAGTGACAGGAGTTCCACTATACAAAGTGATGGGGATGCACTATACATATTGTTGAGGTTCCAATATACAAAGTGACGGAGTTGCCGACCAAAGTTCCGTGCTCCACTATATAACCTAATAGGGTTGCACTAGATAAAGTGTCAAGGTTTTTTGAACTAAGTGATGGGTTCCACCATACTAAGTGATGGATTTCATTAGACTAAATGGCAAATTTTTTTTAACATACGCACCCACACCTAACCCCGCACACACCTACGCACTCACACTACAATAGGTGCTCCATCCCATGACCTCGTATTGAAACTCTCGTGAGTCTAACACAAAGGCATGAGCAAGGACCCAAAGTGAGGAGGTTGAGAGAGACAAAGATCTCGAGGGATAGATAAAAAGGAGGTCAGGAGGTTGTGCGAAAGATTACAGTTTGGCAAGAAAATTTCTCTAATCGATGCCGTGATTTGAAATCATTCTAAATCTTTCATGGTTGTCAGGAGAGAAAAGGAAGAAATTGTAAAGAAAATTGGAGAGAAAATTTTTTTTTGCGAGAAATCTCAAAATCTGGTTCCCCTTGTGTAAACCCCCAAGCCCCCCTTAGAAGTATGGTTACCGTTAACTATTCTCTAAAATTCAATTATTTATTTATTTATTTAAAGCCTTACTGACATGGAATTATATATGACATTGTCCAACAGCACTCCCCACATCAACAAACACAATGAAGAAGAGAACAAGAAACATAGAAACCAACATGAGGTGGAAGAAGAAAAAAAAGAAGAAGCTGAAAAACTAAAACCCAAGTGCTTAAACAGGAACCGTCCGACTCTGCCCTGTCCCACCTTCCGGTGTCCCTTCTTCTTCCTCCTCGTTCTCACCCGACATCTCCTCCAGTGACTTCCCCTTCGACTCCGGCACCAAGAATGTAAACAGCATCCCCAACAAGTTGCAAACACCAAGCACTATCAATGCATTCTTCACCCCAACGCCCGTCGGGTACCCATGGTCCGTCTTGTTCGGGTCCTTGCTCTGAGCCGCATACAAGAACCCAAATGCCCCCACGATTGCTCCAGCCTTACCCGCCGCTGCCGATATCCCATGGCACGTCGACCGTAGACGTGCCGGGAAGATCTCTGCCGGCACGATGAATGTCGTGCTGTTGGGGCCGAAATTCGCAAAGAAGAAGGTCAGTGCATACATGATCACGAATCCAATCTTGTTATGTTCCTTCCAGTGGTTGTATGGGATCGCCAATGCGAACATGAACACAGTCATGAAGAAAAACCCCATCAGTTGGATTGTGAAACGTCCGATGTAATCGATGAGTGCGACTGTAAACCAGTAACCAGGCACTGTGCTGCAAAGGGCGATGAGTGTCTGGGCTTTTGCAATCTTGTAGACCTCCTCTAGTGCATTCATCGTTTCGGCCTTTGGAATCCACCCGATAGCACTGAAGATGTCCTTCTGGAAGAGGTTCTGGCTGTAGAAGGCAATGTCGAGCAGGAACCATGTGGAGGTGGTGCCCAACAGGTGGAGCCCATACCGGCGGAGGAATTCCTTGGAGAAGAGCCCGAAGTTGTTGGCTCTGTCTTGCGTCAGCTGCTCAACCTTCTCCTGCTCCGCCACTATCTCCACCTGCAGGATCTTGGACATGTCGGTCGCAGCCTGCTTGGCATTCTTCGCTACCAGGGCTGTGTAACGGGCCGTCTCAGGCATCTTCATCCGCCAGTAGTAAGTCAATGCAGCTGGCAGCGCTCCGAACATGAGAATTATCCGCCAGACGTAGTCCGCCTGAGGGACGGTCGAGGCCTTGAGAGCAGGGTGGAAAGGTTGTGCATGGAATTTTGCCTTGAAAGCAGCTGAGACGATGATGGCGACCATCCCACCACCCAGAATTCCAAACCCCTGCATTGCAAAGACGGCGGCGATGAACGCGCCGCGCGTCTTCTTGTTAGCGTACTCAGACATGATGGTGGCGGAAAGAGGGTAGTCGCCACCAATGCCGAAGCCGAGCCAGAAGCGGAAGAAGCAGAGAGTTGTCATGACGGCATTGGGGTTGTCACTGAACGAGAGGCCAGATGCCACTGAGCAGATGACCATGAGCAAGAGAGTCATTCCATAGACACGCTTTCGGCCCATTTTGTCGCCGAGCCAGCCGAAGAAGAGCTGGCCTGCGAGGGTGCCGCAGAAAGCGACGCCATTGACAGCGGAGGCGACGTTCGGTGGAAGGGTGCCGGGTCTGGTGGGGTTATCCGGCGTGTAGTAGATGCGACCCAGGAGCTTGGTGACGAGGGAAATGCAGAAGAGATCATAGGCGTCGGTGAAGAAGCCCATTCCGGCGATCACGATTGCCGTGAAGTGGTACAGTTGGGTCCGCGCAACATCGAGCGCTTTCAGCACCTGCAGTTGCTCTCTTGCCATGGCTCCGCCCTTAAACTTTCCCCTGCGGGAAGAAGATGAACGATTCAGATGAAAGAAAGGCCGGCGAGTTAAAGAACTCAATGAGTTGACTCAGTTGAGCTGCAAACTAATCAACTTGAGTTTATTTATTTTAAACACATAAAAGATAATGGTCAATTTCTTTTTCTCATAATTTAAAAATAAGTATACAGTTTCAATTGTCTAGTGGAGGGCATTTTTGTCATTAAAACATCCATCCTGGCCAACTTTCATTGCTAATGCCAGAAAACACTTCCATGATTGCAGGAAAAGCAGAAAAAACAACAGAGAAATCCTAATAGATGGAAAGAAAAGCAGAATCATAGGCCTTAGGTTTTCATCCGAGCAGTTGGTTAACTAGGTCGCACAATGCATAGGCCTTTGCCTTATTCACTAGAATGATTCAAGCCGTTAAATCTATGAAAATATATACGGCTCGGCCTGCCATGGGAAATTGGATTGCATACCAACTCAGCACGCTTTTATTGTATTGAGTTAACTCAGTTGGGCCCACCGTGAATGCATGTTGTTTATCATACAGTCTATCTGCTTTTCCATATCATTTTAGGCTTGTTTGATTTCCCAATTTTCTGTAAATGCATGGAAATAGCAATTATTACTTTTGCTACAGTTTGAAAATGTGGAGTAATTTCTACCTTTAAAAATGTTCCAAAAGAAGTGATTTTAAATTATGGCCCCACAGTGATATATATATATATATCCACACCATCCATCAATTTTACCATAATATCTTGAGGCACAACAAAAAAATGAGGCTGATCCAACACTCAAGTGACCCATACCAATTGAAACAGTGGACTGGAGAAGTTTTTAACTATAGTTATTCAATTCCCTTTTTGGTGGTGTGGTCCACTGGAGCTTTGGATCTGCCTCATTTTTTGAATCATGCCTAGTATTCATTTGGAAAAATGGATGGACAGTGTGGATAATCCACATATATTAAAGTGGGGCCCACTTATGCATTCTCTTCCATTTAACAATGAAAAGTAAGCAAGCCGTCAAATCTACGATGATTTCCTATGGAAATAATTATTACACGCTTGCATTATATTTATCATGTATTTGAAAAATCAAACAGCGCCGCTGTTGAGCCCAAAATTGAAGAGAAAAATTTTGCTACACCCACGAGTTAGCTACGCTAGCTACAATGGGTGTAGAAATGACCCCGCCATGATGTATGTGTTGTATCCATGCCATCCATCCATTTGGAGAGACCATTTTATGGTACGATACAAAAAATAGGGTAGATCGAAAGAACAAGTGGACCTAGCACAGAAAATAGTGAGGATTGAACGCCAACCATTAAAAACTTCTTGGGGTCCACTTGAGCTTTGGATCTGCCTCATTTTTTGGGTCATTCCCTAAAATGACTTCGCCAAATGGATGGATGGCGTGGATACAACACATACATCAAGGTGGGGTCATTGCTACACCCGATGTAGCTACCGTAGCTGACTCGTGGGTGTAGCAAAATTTTTCTCAAAATTGAAGCATATCCAAAGATGAAGTGTACCACACCACAGGCAATAAAACAGCAGGAATAACTATTTAAAGCTGAAGTGGACCACACCACAGGAAATAAAACAGTGGGAGTAACGATTTCCAACGTTGAAATCTTCCAAGGCCGCACAGTGATATTTATTTGTCATCCAACCAGTTAATAAGATCACAAAGATATGGATGAAGAGTAATCACAACTATCAACTTGATCCAAAACATCAACATCTGTGGCCCCCGTGAATTTTTCAACTAAAGATGCTAAATTCACACGGTTTCCTATGGTGTGGTCCTTTGAGCTCTGGATATTCGTAATTTACGGAGTGGAGGGCCCTACGGAGTTTACTAAGTACGCAATCGGCATCCCAGACTGGGGCGGGGATTTCCTGCGATGGGAACTAAGGTGGGGCCCACAGTCATATTTTTGATGAATCCACCCCGTCCATCCGTCTTGGGAGCTCATTTTAGGACATGGCAACAAAAATAAACCGGATCCAAGACTCAAGTGGGCCTCACTAAACGAAAAGGTGGGTAGGTAAATTACTACCGTTGAAATCTCCCTGGGTCCACAGTGATGTTTATATGACATCCATACCGTTCATAACGTCACTACTACTGGGATCAAATATTATCCTGATTCGAAACTCCTGTGGCTCCACAAATATTTCATCTGTGTACGTTCAATCCTCACGTTTTCAGCCCACTTGAGTCTTGGATTCGGTTCTTTTTGTTCCCATGTCCTAAAATGAGCTCCCAAAACGGATGGACGGGGTGGATTTATCAAAAAACATCACTGTGGGCCCCACCTTGGTTCCCAGCGCAGGAACTTCATGCGAAAGCCTTTCGCAGGAAATCCGCTCCCATCTGACTGGGTCTAACACAGTCAACATGGTCCAGAGGACTACAGATTCAGTATAGTCCGAGGAGCATCTTCCTTTTAAGCGGAATTGAAGTCCTAAGATTTCACAAGAAAGGAAGAAGTTTCGGTTATTTCAGGAAATTATTATTTCGAAGATCGCTGATGGGAAGGGACTCGGATTGCATGCGGAGTAACTCCGCACGCTCTTATCGTGCAGAGTAAACTCAGTTGGGCCCACCTAGAATGCATGTACTTTATCTATTCCGTCCATATATTTTTCCAGCTCATTTTAGTGGTTGAGCCCAAAATTAAAGCATATCCAAAACTCAAGTGGTCCATGCCACGGGAAACAGTGGGAATAATGATTTCCACCGTTGAAACCTTTCCAGGCCCTACAGTGATGTTTATTTGTCATCCAACCTGTTCATAAGATCACATGGATACGGATGAAGGGAAAACAAAAATATCAGCTTGATCCAAAACTTTTGTGTTCTCCGAGAATTTTTCAATGGTAGACATTCAGTTCACACATTTCTTGTGGTGTGGTCCACTTTAGATTTTGATATGCTTCATTTTTTGGCACCATACCTAAAATTTTCTGTTAAGATGGATAGACGGAGTGGATAAAATAAGTAAATCACCGTGGGCCCCACAGATTTTACTCCGCACGCTAGCGTGCGGAGTTACTCAGTACGCAATCCGCTTCCGATGGGAAGTGGCGGAATTATCAGCAAAGACCGCAGGCTGCCACAATAAGAGCAGTTGCAAGACTGCAAGCACAGTAAAAGCGTAAATACTGGCAATGAAAGGGTATTTTGATCAAGATACAGATTTTCTTCTTGTCGTTTTCTAGGCGATTGTAACGAGATATCCGACAAAATCCAAAAGACGACAGTGTTCTTAGGGAGCGGATTAGGTGGGACGCCGGATCCACCGAGGTGAGTGCGACCCCCTGACTGTGGGGTCCACTGTGAGATATATGATTAGATCCTTGCCGTCCATCCGTGTTGACAGCTCATTTTATCAGTTCCAAATCCTAGATGGGCCATAGTAAAGGAAACAATGGTGATTGATCATTAAAAACTTCTTGTGTGCCACAAAAGCTTTGGATCAAGATAACATTTGTGTGGTTCTTTCATTTATGTGTTTGTGACCTTATCATCAGGTTGGATGGCAAATAAACATACTCGTGTGGAATCCATGTAGTTTTTAATGGGTAGGATTTATTTACAACTGTTTACTTTGGTGTGGTCCATCTAAGATTTGAGTCCGCTTCATTTTTTATACCATTCCTTAAAATGAGCTTTCAAAATAGTTGGACGGTGTGGATTTAAGGGACATACATAACTGTAAGCTCCACAGTCAAGGGTCCCACCTACCTCGGTAGATCCGGGTCTCATCAAATCCGCAATTTAAAACGAGGATAAAATCTTCTGCGATTTAAAACAAACAAAAGTAGAAATTCCAGTGCCTGCGCTTCCCATTCACCAACGTCAACTCACAAAATACCACCAATATCTCTCTTCCCAGTACATTATGTGATCCATAGATTAACTTTTCCCGTGTGAAACTTCACCGCCCTTCACCATGGGAAGCGGATTGCGTACTGAGTAGCGGAGTAAACTCTGTGGGGCCCACAGTGATTTACGTATTTTATCCACTCCGTCCATCCATCTTAACAGAAAATTTTAGGTAAAATGAAGCACACCAAAATCTAAAGTGGACCACACCACAAGAAATGTGTGAACTAAATGTCTACCATTGAAATTTTTTTCGAGGACACAGAAGTTTTAGATCAAGCTGATATTTGTTTTTTCCCTTCATCCATATCCATGTGATCTTATGAACAGGTTGGATGACAAATAAACATCACTTTAGGGCCTGGGAAGGTTTCAACGGTGGAAATCATTATTCGCACTGTTTCCGTGGCATGGTCCACTTGAGATTTGGATATACTTGAATTTTGGGCTCAACCACTAAAATGAGCTGGAAAAACATATGGACGGAGTAGATGAAGCACATACATTCTAGGTGGGCCCGAGTGAGTTTACTCCGCACGATAAGAGCGTGCGGAGTTACTCCGCATGCAATCCGATTCCTTCACCATGGCCTTTGTGTTACATCCACACCATCTATCAATTTTTCCAAATAGGTTGGACAGCATGATTCCAAAAATGAGGTGCATCCAAAGCTCAAGTGGACCACACCAAAGTAGGCAATGGGGATTACACAAACTATGGTTGAAAGCTTTTTAGGGCCCAGCGTGAGGATTCTCTGACATCTAACCTGTTAATAAGGTCACCCATACCTGAATGAAGGTACAATACAAATATTTGCTTGATCAGAGTTGCCTTTGTCCTTAAGAAGTTTTCAACGGTATCATCAATTCCTTTTGGTTATGAGGCCGAAAACAAGTAAGATCCAAGGCTCTCAGTGGGAATTGAATGCCTATCATTGAAATCTTCTTGGGCAACCGACAACTCTGGTCAAGATGATGTTTGTGTTTCCCATTCGTTAAGGTCTGAGTGACCTTATGAAAAGGTTAGATGGCAGATAAACCTTAAAGTGGACAGTAAAAAGGTTTCAACGTTACTCTCATGCTTTTTGTTGTGTGGTCTACTTGAGGTTTGAATGTTCCTTACTTTTTGTCTTATACTTTATAATAATCTTGAAAAAATTGATGCACAGTGCTGATCTTACGGATAGATCATGATGAGGCCCACAGAAATTACATACGGTAAAAGTAGAGTCGTGTAGCACGCAATTCATATTTGAGAGGGAAAACCGACTTGTTTTGTGAGCTGACGTGATGACGTGGACCAATGAGACTAGATGATGATGAATTTTTCTGTGCCTTCTGAAAATCCGCACTCAGAGGGGCGAATCGACTATTAAAATAAATAAATAAATAAATCGACGATTTCAGCCGACTCGAATCCACGCGAATTCACAATTTCAACGCATGCAAAAATAATTCTAACTTTTCCAAGGCAAAAATTATGATCATCCGAAACTTAGGTGTGCCACACCACACAGGAAATAGTTAGGTGAAACTTCCACCATTGATTTTGTGCAGGACCCACCGTGCTGTTTATTTGATATCAGATCCTTTAATCTGGTGTTCCTCATCAGGACAAATGAGTTAAAAAGAAAACCATAGATTTATAAAACTCAGATGGGCCATATCACGTGAATTTTAAGTGTAAATTTTTTTGGGTGGCCCACCTGGGTGTTGAATCATCCTGAATTTTGGAATCAAGGCCCAACAAGGTGTGCAGGGGCTGATGGACGGCACAGATTTTATGCACGTTAAGTCTTTTATTCAACGTTAGTGAAAGTAACCCAAGAGAGCGATGGAGTCGGTCAATTTCGAGAGAGAAGCATAGAGAACAAAGAATCGGATAAATGAAATACACAAAGAAGAGAAAATCTAGTTAGAGACGGATGGTCATATCAGGGGCTCTGTGGGGCCCACCGTGATGTATATGTTTCATCCATGCCCTCCATCTATTTTTACAGATCATTTTAGGGGGTAAGCCTAAAAAGAGCTAAACTGAAAGCTTAAGTGGACCACACTATAGTAGGGATTGAGTCCCACCGTTGATAACTTCCTAAGGCTCACCTTGATGTTTATTAGCCATTAACTTGTTTATAAGGTCACATAGACCTGTATGAAGGGAAAACATAAATATTAGTGTGATCCAAAACTTGGGAATTTTTCAACGGTAGGCTTTCAATCCCACTCCTTCTATTGGTGGGGTCCACACGAGCGTTCAATCTGCCTACTTTTTTTGGGCTGACGCCTTAAAATGATATTTTCAAGATGCATGGACGATGTTGATAATACATATATATCACTGTTGGCCCCAATCTGCACCATATGGAGAGAGAGTCGTATACCTATTCCACAGAGAGATTGAGGTGCTCCTATTTCAAGCAGTGGAAGAGAAAGGGAGAAAAGGAAACTCTTTTCAGGTGGTCCTGAAGAGAGAGAGAGAGAGAGAGCTGTAGAAGAAGGGGGGAGAGTTGGTGAGTATTTAAAAACGGAAGCATAACGGAGAGATAACGGAACCTTTAACGGCATATTCTCCTTTCCAAGTCAATGGTCGGTCTTCTAACTCCGTTTATTCCCGCTTCCCCTTTCCTCGCGCTTTCCCACCCGTCGTCCTTTTCCAAACGACAGGCGGAATGACCGTAGCTTGGTAGGGTCGGAATCGGATTCCGTGCGGAGTTACTCCGCACGCTCTTATCGTACGGAGTAAATTAAGTTTTGCCCACCTAGAGTTTATGTCCCCTATCTATTCCGTCTATATGTTTTTCCAGCTCATTTTAGTGGTTAGCCCAAAATTTAAGCATATCCAAATCTCAAGTGGACCATGCCACGGAAACAGTGGGAATAATGATTTCCACCGTTAAAACCTTCTCAGGCCCTACAGTGATGTTTATATGTCATCCAACCTGTTCATAAGATCACATGGATATGGATGAAGGAAAACACAAATATCAGCTTGATACAAAACTGCTGTGTCCTCCTAGAATTTTTCAATGGTAGATATTCTGTTCACACACTTTTCTTGTGGTGTGGTTCACTTCAGATTTTTATATGCTTCATTTTTTGGCACCATACCTAAAATGTTCTTTTAAGATGGATGGACGGAGTGGATTAAATAAGTAAATCACTGTAGGCCCTACAGAGTTTGCTTCGCACTTGCGGAGTTACTCAGGACGCAATCCGCTTCCGGTAGGGACATCTCGCCATACCTGACACGTGGCAAAGTCATGCATTGATGGATTGTGTAGTCTGTGGGGCCCACCGTGAGTTACATATCCTATCCACTCCGTCCATCCATTTTACCAAATAATTGTAGGGCATGAGCCAAAAAATTAAGCATATCTAAAGCTCAAGTGGACCGCACTACAGCAAACAGTGTGAATTTACCGTTCAAAAACTCTTAGGTGGCCACAGAAGTTTTGGATAAATCCATGTCTGTGTCCCATCCAGTCAGTCACACGGTGCTCCAACCCACTGGGTTTCAAACTCAGTTGAAACGCCCAGGCGATACTAAGTTACTCAGTACAGTAAGCAATCCGATTTCTTGATCAACCGCCACCAGTGAACGAAGAGACAATCCTGTCCATTACTTCTCCTACAGTTTATCACACCGCACATTTTAACGTTTAACTGTTGTTTCTTTTGTTTTCCACCGTTGCTTTAATGGCCATAGATCAGATGGATAAGATCATCTAATAGGAACGATCATCGAGATATAAACCATCAGTGCCAAGGGACTGCATATGAGCGGACCTGATATGCACATGATCTTGCCACGTGTCCTTCCAGAGATAGCTATACCATATTACGGTCTCTAGCCAGGGAGGCGACTTGCTTTTACCTGGGTATCCGTAGTGGGTGTTACCCTAACCGCGTGGGGCCCACCTTGATATATTTTTTATACATCCTCGCCGTTCATCTGTTTTTCCATCTCATTTTAGGACGTGATCCCAAACATTAAAGATATAAAAAATATCAGGTAGACCACACCACCAGAAACAATGATGAATGAAAAATAAAAACTTTTTATGGGCCACGAAAGTTTTAGATCAAGCTGATATTTGTATCTTACCTTCATCCGTGTCTTCTTGATATTATCAAGAGGTTGGATGGAAAAAAAAAATATTACGAAAACATCACGATGGGCCCTTCGGAAATTTTAATGGTGAGGCATTGAATCACCACTGTTTACTGTAATGTGGTCCACTTGAGATTTGGGTCTGTTTAATTTTTGGGACCAGTTACTACAATGTGATGGATAAACGGATGGATGGCGTGGATATGCAACACATCGTAAAGGCAGTCCCCACAGTAAGGATAACACCTAATCCACTCCCCCACTAGCCAAACCACGTCCTGCCGGCTGCACCTGATTATCTCAGGCTTGTTTGTACGTGTCGCTCAAAATAACCACGTCATCACCCTCACGTGAGTCTTCACTATTCCCGTACTCATTGTCAGAGTACGTACTCGACCAAACCAACACACGCAACAGAAGTGGATTGGATCTAGCAAGGTAAGATTTGATTGGTGGGGCCTTTTGCAGTCTTACATTTGGAATCGGATTACGTGCGGAGTTACTCTTATCGTGCTGAGTAAACTCAGTTGGGGCCACCTAGAATGTATGTGCTTTATCTATTCTGCTCATATATTTTTCTAGCTCATTTTAGTGGTTGAGCCCAAAATTTAAGCATATCCAAATCTCAAGTCTACCATGCCACTGGAAACAGTGGGAATAATGATTTCCACCGTTGAAATCTTCCCAGGCCATATAGTGATGTTTATTTGTCATCCAACCTGTTCATAAGATCACATGGATTTGGATAAAGGGAAAATACAAATATCAGCTTGATTCAAAACTTCCGTGTCCTCAGAGAATTTTTCAATGATAGACATTCAGTTCAAACATTTCTTGTGGTGTGGTCCAGTTTAGATTTTGATATGCTTCATTTTTTGGCACCATATCTAAATTTTTTTGTTAAAATGGATGGACGGAGTGGATAAAATATGTAAATCACATGCAGACCTCCGATCAACTCTCAGCAGGTCATTTCACAACCAAAGTGGGTAGTGAGATTCTAACCATTCAATTTGCGTCCCTTTCAAACATGCTTATTATATTTTTCTTTCAGAAAATGCGGACCGTTTGTTGAAAGATGAAAAAAAAAAAAGGGACCATATTGGCCTTCCACATCTAGCCCACCTGATTATTTTGTCAGTGTTGTTCAAGATGAAACCCACTTAATAAATGATCCCACACTGTTGTGATTTCCAATCCAGATCCACATTGGGTACTGCCCCTGACTGTCCCGAGCTTGGAACAGGCTGTGGTTTTGAGGGGTCCACCCTGTTGTATGAGTTTATCTTGGGTATAAGCCCTAAAATGATGCAGATCCAAAGCTTAAGTGGACCACGCAGTGGGGATTAAACGTCCACCATTATAAACTTCTCAACAGCTACATAAGTTTTGGATCTAATTGATATTTGTGTTTTCTCTTCATTTAAGTCTATCTGATCTTATAAACAGGTTGGATGGAAAATAAACATCGTAGTTGGTCCTAGCAAATTTTCAATGGTTTTATTAGCTGATATTTGTGTTTTTACTTCATCCAGGTCATCTAACCTTATGATTAGGTTGGATAACAAATAAACAATACGGCAAGCCCTAGTGAATTTTGAACGTTAGTGTTATTATCACTGCTATTTCTTGTGGTGTGGTCCACTTAAGCTTGGATCTACCTCATTTTTGGGCTTACACCATATTATACCATGCAATGATATGGCTAAATTGATGGGCAGTGTAGAAAAAACCATACTTCACAGTGAGCCCCTTAGAGCGCCTGACTGTGCCAGGACAGGCGGGGTGGTACCCATTCGGCATCCTTCCAAGTCAGCCCAAAATCCTGAATTATTGAGAATTATGCACACGTGGCGTGCAAGTAACTCAAAATAAAACTTTTTAAATTATATTTACATGTTTACATATACAATAACCAAGAATTATGCTTATTTAATTATAGATTGGGAACATTTTTTGGACGGTTGAGAATGAAACGTATCCAATGGTCTAATTCAATAGGATTGGTCGACCTATATGTTTTTTGGACCGTAGCTTATGGACAATGTGATAAGAATTTCGTGGGTTAAATTTGAGTTCACATATTGTGCCGCCGCCGACCTCCCCGGTGTGTTGACCTCCTGTGGACCCCACCATGATGCATTTATTTTATCCACGCCGTCCAATCATTTTGCATTATTATTTTATTGCATGAATAAAAAAAAAGAGGCAGATCCAAACCTCAGGTGGACCACACCACAGGAAAACAGTGGCGATTGAACACTCACCATTAAAATGTTGTTAGGGTCCACTATAATGTTTATTTGCCATTCAACCTGTTTATAAGGCCACACAGACCTCAACGAAGGAAAAACACAAACATCAGGCTTTTGTTGCCCCTGAAAGTTTTTAATGATGGGCATTCAATCACCAGTTTTTCCTGTGGTGAGGTCCACCGTAGATTTGGATCTGCTTCTTTTTTAGGTAATCCCCTAAAATGAGCTTCCAAGATGGATGTACAGAATGGATAAAAACGTATACATCATTGTGGGCCCCACATCAATCACTGACAGTACTGACCTCCATGCTCCAATGGTCACTACCAATGCGGGTCCCGTGCCTAGCATGGTCCTCACAGTTGGTCTAAGTCCAAGCTACCTAGAAAAAATTTGATTGGGCTAGGGCTTGACCTATAAAAGATAAAATCCCTAATTCTGATGGGAACGTTCCAATCTACCAAAATATCATAGGAACAAAATATTGAAACCAATGGTATGAAAAATAATCAAAATAGAATAAATTAGTAAAATATAAAATGGCACCTTAGTCTAGACAATGGCGATAACAATAATTCTACTCGATGGAGGATCTATTTTCTTGTTGGATGAGGCGTGGGTTGAGCACCTCGTAAAGATACTTCGCCCTCCTTGGCAAAATTTCTCTAATGTAGTAGGTTTTCAGGGTGCTATATCCCTAAGATACAATCACTAACATATTGTTTTGACCGCGTCTGTACATCATGCGGAATTCAATACTAAAACCATCACCACACTTTCTTTGCACACCCGGAGAAAAGAAGAATTTTTAGAAAAGAGAATACTTTTTTACCATGCGAAAAGCCCACAAAATGAGAACTTATTGAGAGAGAGAGAGAACTTATTGAGAGAGAGAGAGAGAGAGAGAGAGAGAGAGAGAGAATCCGGTTATGAAATGAATACACACCATGCATATGGAGAGTTGGTTCTATTGGGAGTAGGAATGTCGGCAGCGGAAGCAAAAGCCGAATACACACAACAGAATATTCGAATCTAACAAGTAACACAATGCAACCAATCACACAAGCATTCAACCATAAGAGACAATTCAATTTTACGTGTAAAAACCCATCAACGGGTAAAAAATCACGGCACAAAGCGATCTAATATGATTCAGAAGATTATAGAGATTGATAGCCCACAAGCAAGGAAAACCCAGAGAAAATCCAAGCTCTCTCTTTCTCTCTCAAAACATTTTCCTCTCTTCCTAACACACTTAGAAAACTTTGGACACCTTAGGATACCATCTAAGTCCGGATTCATGCCACATATATAGCAAATATCCCAAAAATAGAAACATCTTACATAAATCCGCATAACTACGTAAGAAAGCGCGTCCCTGTGTAAGATATCGCGTAACACGGCCGACTGGTCGAACCGACTCAAAAACAGTTTAGGGAGAAATACACTAGAAAATGTATCTGCCTCAACACATCTGATTGGTTATGACTGGTCGGCCCCCACTGTCCGATCAATCATGATTGGTCGGTGCACAGTCCAATGGACCTTGTCAGTGGTCAGTTTGAAGGCTCTTCTAATAGGTTCGCGTGTACAAGCTAGAGCATAATGTAGCATTTTTTTCAAAAGGTTAAGGTAAAGAAAACTTTACAATTCATTCACAACCCTTCTCCTCATTTAATACAGGACTAAACTTTGGCATAATAAAGCAAAACATGCACTTTTCAAAAACTATTTTGTACTCTTTCCCCCCCCCCCCCCCCCTTAAATACCCCAACAATCTCACACTGATTTCAAAAAACTAAAACCTAGACATGATGAAGAGTTGCTGTGTATAAATAATGGTGATGAATTATTTTGAACCCCACTTAGTAAAACATGCTTGGATTATAAGAAATTAGTAAATGAGGTGTTGAACTAATTTTTTTTATTGTATATCATACATGATATAAACATAATAGTTTAAGTGCCTACACGGTGTTCAAAGTTGCACGTTACGGTCATGTGTAATATTCTAGTTTTATGAGTGTTATAGAGAATTAATCCAATTCTTATAGGAAGCAGCTTCACTTCCACACTTATATAGATGAATTTATAATTAGTGTCTCTGTAATAACCGCCACATTACCTTAAAAGACTATGAACTCATTAAAAGATATACCCAACCCTTTCTATTATAAAGATTTGCATTACATACATTATAGAGAGGGACTCAAAAAAGTAATTCTTCCTTGAACATGTAATGCATTCAATTGAAAATCACCTAGAAATTTATTTTTCTCATTTTACCTAATTCTTGGGATTTCTAGTTCTTATGTTAGATTGTTATTTTCTGTATTTCATTTTTGTATGCGCTTAAGTCCCATCTCGCTCAACGTTCTCTAGACTTTCTCTTTGGCCATGCCATTGGTTAATAATAAATCCACTATAGTATTTTTAATTCTTATAAAGTTTTAGACACCCCACCCAATCGAGATGAGACACAACTTCGCATCATGAATTGTGTCAAACTTTGAAATAAGATGCCTGATTGACCTAGGAAATGGCTTAAAAACCAAATCTATGAATAAAAAAAACACCCTCACAATCTGTTAAAACCAACAAATTAAGTAAAAAAAAAATGTTGGTGAAAATTCGATTCCTATCAGCCACTAAGAGTCATTTAGTGACTGCCATGTGGCACCCTAATCTCTTGCATGGAGAAAAATTCTCGATTTGTGTGCATTGTATGATGACAAGGATTTGATTCCCACCAGCTTCCAATGTCATCCAATGTCAACGTTGCAACTCCTCAAACCTGATAGATGATTCAGGAGGTGTGAATTCCCACGTAAGCAGGGTGGGATTCCGATTCTCGATGATCGTCACTAATAAAAATAGTTCACCCCTTTCATTTGCAAAAAGAGAAGGAAGAATCAAGGGAGCACAGATGAGGCTAAAAGCTGAAAAGAGAGGAAAAATGAGTGAAAAAAAGAAGAAAATAGAGAAATAAGAAGAGGAGAGAAAAAAGGGAAGAAGGAAAAGAGGAGAGAAAAAAAAGAAGCAACTCAGCTTGGAGAGTAGGGTTGGAACCAAGATATCTGACCATTTCTTTCTCACTCAAAGTCTCTGAGAGTAGGGTATATCTAACCATTTCTTCTATCAAAAAGTGTCTCAGAATCCTTTTTCCTTCTCACATCTCATCAAAGCCCACATTTCAATCTTGTACATTTCTTTACTTCTATCAGGTAGTGACTAAGATTAACAATGAGCACTTGGTTCTGCAATTTTAGTTACAATATTTCATTTATCACTTTTCCCTCCATTTTTTCTACTCTGGTAGGTTAGGTTGACATTGAGCATACAGTTTCTGTAGTCGTAACCTCGAATGTAATAATACTCTAGAGTTTAATCTTCAAAGAATTCTATAATTCCATACAACAGAGAATGCATGATTGTGTGAGTGTTAAAGAGTACTGTCTAGCCCCTTACTCAAAATATCTAACCATAAACTAAGCACAAGAGTCATTGAATTGGGGAGCTTTGCAATATTCAAGTCCTATTTCAACAGTGATTAGGGTTTCTCAAACAATCAAAATTGAAATTTTAATGGGTTTCAAGGTTTATTCAATTTAATTTCAGTTACTGTATGCTATGCCAAGTGTATGATTTTTTAGACCATGCTTATCAAGCATTAATATGTCATACTTTACCAGAGTATCAAATTAACTCCTTATATGTGGTACACCTAAATTTTCTACAAGTGGTACTTTGGGCTGCCTGGCATCGTTAAAAGTCTGGTCCTTAACTAACTCGTTAGGAAAAGCCTGGTCTTTGATTTGTCTACTACTTTTTCCTATATGTATAAAAAGGAAAAAGGACTAAGTTGCACTATTTCTTCTGCTATCACAAGGCTTTTCACTTTCTAAAAAAAAGTTGTACATGTGACACGATGGCACCATAAATGGTCTTGTGCCACATTACATTTTCAATCACTTGCATATACCATGTCATTATGCATTTTCAAACACCACATATGTGCAAAATTTTTAATATACATCACCGTGTGTGCCAAATAATCTTTATATTTAGGTGCTTGATAAACAGGGTTCGGCTCCATAACTTAGTGGTAGACAGATTGTGTTTTTACACTAAGACTAGGAATCAAGTGCATATGTGGTGTGGTGTGGGTGGGTGGGTGAATATGTGAGGGTGTGGTGTGTGGGTAAAAGGATGGTTATGATTATCCTTTCGAAGGCACTGCCGTACATCTTAAGTACCGGGACCCACCATGTGTAACAGAGCCATTCATTCACTGGGGCTAATTGTGACAGGCAAAAAGCCAAAAGAAAACATTATATATTTGGGACCGTTGATCAGTTGGCGTGATTTTCGCAGCTCGTTCAACCGAATTGGGATCCACCAAATGATCAGTCAAGGTAGGTAAAAGGGTACATTTTTCCGTCCCATGGACCACCACAACGGTTCTACTTTTTGAGTTTGCTTTTAGTAGGTAGAGAAACTCCAATTGAATTTTTGCCATAAACAATCACCCCTTCCAAGGTCCAAAGAGAGAGTGGACTTTGGAGGTAGAAACCTCTTTACCATTTTCATATTCAAATGATAACGTGAAAATCCCTATAAATAAACAATCCCCTCCCAAAATTCAAAAGAGAGAGTTGGAGTAGAAGCCTCTCTGCAGTTTCAATACTCCCTACAACTGTGCTTCCAGTTTTGGAACATGTACAGTATCTCATGAGATTGTTTCCTCTTTTTTTTTTTTTTTATTATTATTTTTTTAAAAGGGAAGTAGAAGATAATATAGAATCAGGAGTACTCACCATCTATGCACCATCGCATTTGCCAGCATGGCAAACAGGCAAGAGATCCAAGCCCTGTGCTTTCAGGTGGACCCCACAGTGTGATACCCAGTCCTTAACGATAAGAGCGCTGCTTTACCATAACTCGAGGCTCCAAGAATCTTCAATAACACTAAGATATATGTGGCTTACCAATAACCTTATGAACGTTTTGCCAAAATAATATGGTATTACAGCAAAGTCCTGAAAAGTATGTATCTACTTTGTGCTGTATTGCACGGTCTTGTAAGGATATATGGACAGATGAGATAAACTACGCTGTGATGGATGGCTTGGATCTTGCACCACAATGGTGCATTAGTCAGGATTTAAACTGCTCTAAAACAAGATAACTTTTACTTTTTAGGGTGCGTTTGGTTTTACCAAATATAATAGAATTCATGACTAATAAGTCTAATTTTGTTTGAAATTTACTTGATATCACATGAAATTTGGTGCAACCAAACACACCTTAAGGACATATTTGGACAAAAAACAATTTGATGTCAGGAGAAAAATACAAATTTTAAGGAAGGACAAGACTTCAGCCTCATTTTTTTTTTTTAATTAAAGATCGAATCCATGCATCAAGTGAGACCCATCATGATGATAGGATCCCCCCTAATATAATGCCTATCCAATCATTAGGTAGGCTTTACCACACAAAAAATGGAAAACCACCCAAAAACTCCAAATCCATGTGGAGGCCAACATGATGGTTTGATCTGCTTGCCAACTTCATGGTGGGGAAATCCTCAAAGACAAGTTGGATGCCATACATATGTTGCGATCACTCTGTATACATATTGTTTTCGAATGAGTTCATTATACAACATTGTAGAGGAGTGTACCTCTAAATAGGGATTTAAGTAGGTTCGCTATTTCACTTCTCCAAGGGACGAAAACACTGCATTTTCTTCTGGACCAAGAGAAATAAGAGAATACAAGGCTTACATCTCTCTGCCACCACTGTTTAAGGAATCTCTCACCTAGGTATGTCCCTTCTTGACATGTGTTCCCCTTTTAATAGACAACACACACTCAGGAGAAGGCACTCAGACTAAACTCACATGTTAGTTAGGAGAGTGAGTAATGCAGCCGGGGCCGGGTGAGATTGAGCACTGTTTCTCTCACGGGATAACTAATTCAAATACACGGATCTATCGGGACTCTTCAACCGATCTTCCTCGAATCCACGAAGGGATATCTCGAATTTACAAGACCTCTTCTTCAAATCCACGAAGAACATCTCGAATCCACAAGCGATAATGAGTAAAACTCAAGGTTTCATTAAGAATAATCAAAAGATACATAATGATGAACTTAAAAGTATTTAAATAGACTAACCTTAATCCTAATCACATAAGTAAAACCTAACTTGCGTAGAAAGAAAAGAATCCTAACTCAAAACGGAAACAATTTGCTAAAAAAAAAAGGAAAAAAAAAAATTTGCTCAAATCTGTGCAACTCCACGAACATCGTCAACCGGTCGCTGGGGGCTCCGACAGGTCAGCTAGCATCCGAACTGTCCAGCATATAGGATGGATTTTTGGGCTGAAATTGGGCCGGTAGAAGGGGGTCTGACTGGTGAATGAGGGCTATCGATTGGCAATTTTGCTCGACTTTCTTCCAGTCTATCTCCACCAGGAAGGTGGGTGATCCACACCCTCGATCAAGGAGTCCACTCCTTACATCAGACTCCCCTACTTGGAGAAAACTCAACCTCGAGTTTTGCCCCAAGTTATGATAGCGATCCTTGTTCATCTTCTTCCATGACCTTGGCTTGTGCTTCATGTTCAGATTCGCCAACAAATTTAATTAGCAATATGTGTCCTCGGCCATGACCTGGTATAGTGCAACAAATATCCCCGTCTTCTCCTTGTCGTGAACAAGAAAACTGCAAACGAATCTATCATACTAACCTTGCTACAAAAGATTGACTCTATCTGGGGAAAACTAGCATATGATAAGTTCATGGATTTCTGCAAATCCAGATCTACAATTTCTGGAGCATCTACATGTTCTTCACTTGCTTGCGACAACACCAGATCTACAATAGAGATTTGGTCAACCAACGACTTATTCTCTTCAACTGATTCTTCTTGCCTTGAAGAAAGACACGGTTTGACAGGTGATGACTCCGCATCCTTCGGCATGAAACATGTTGCCCCTTTTGAGGCTCACCATCTGCGTTCAACGCATCTGACTCAGGTATCTTGGTGGAGTCCTTTACAACCGTAGAAAATTGCCCACCCACTTTAAAAGTTTCGGGTGGGCCTTTTGGTTTCGCAGGGATGACACATCTGCTGCTGATGGGGCTGGAGATTTGTAGTGTCACTGCCTCAAACGGACCTTCATCGTTGACTAGGAAACAGGCTAACAATCGCAGTTTCATCCACTGCCATGAGCGAATTGGTGATTTTCCTTCTTGCTTTCGACACTTCTTCCATCTTCCATCCACCAATCCCAAGCGTCTTCATCCAAGTGGATTGTTGCGACTGAGACCTTTCTCTCTTCAGGAACTTATATGTAATGGAAAAGATATTTGACCTCAGCAAGTCATTTGTTGATGTGGTCATGGCTATTGAAGATGTGAAGTTCTATCGTCTTGACGTAGGACCGATCTAGTTTCTTGTTGATGAGGTCGAACCTAGCCTGTTGTTCTTGCATAACTTGATGGTTCTTCCATTAGAGTGTCTCAAGCGTCACCTCGAAAGCCGCCACTTTGAGAGGATGAATCCCTGGATCATCGTCCACAAGATTTTTGCCGTAGCCACTGGTAAAAGCCATCTTCCTAAGGTTGTTCCTTGCTCTAATACCATTAATGTAGCCAGGGCAGGGTGAGATCGAGCACCATCTCTCTCACGGGATAGCTAATTTGAATCAACGGATCGATTAGGACTCCTCAACTGATTTTCCCCGAATTCACGAGACCTCTTCTTCGAATCCACGAAGAACAACTCGAATCCATAAGCGATAATGAGTAAAACTCAAGGTTTCATTAAGAATAATTAAAAACTACATAATAATGAACTTAAAAGTGTTTAATAAACTAACCCTAACCCTAATCACATAAGCAAAACCTAACTTGCGTAGGAAGAAAAGAATCCTAGTTCAAAACCGAAACAATCTTCCAAAAAAAAAGGAAAGAAAATCGAAAATTCGCTCAAATCTGTGTAACTCCGAGAACACCGTCGACCGGTTGTTAGGGGGGCTCCGATCGATCGGAGTTGAGTGGTGACCGGTTGGCCAGTGTCCGAAACTGTCCAGTGTACAAGCTGGATTTTTGGGCTAAAATTAGGCCGGTTGACCAGGGGGTCCGACCGGTCGATGAGGGTTATTGATTGATGATTTTGCTTGACTTTCTTCTGGTCCATCTCCATCAGGAAGGTGTGTGATCTACTCCCTCGATCAAGGAGTCCACTCCTTACATCAACGAGAGTGAGAAACGCTTCCAATTTAGAAATATAAAAGCACCACCATAAAAACATTCTCCCACTTGAAAACTAGTACCTCTAATAGTTTAAAAAGTACTCATAATAGTAATTACCTAAACTTCAACAATCACTAGGTAATAATAAGCTTAAGAGAAGTCATGCATCGAACTTCTTATTTGTAACAAAGTAATAATGTACACCAATTTGCTTAGTCTAAGCATGAAATGCTGAATTTTTTCCAAAGTATTTTCATTTGTCCTTCTTCTCGGGCTTAGTCTTCATCTTGGGTGGCAACTTCATGTATTTCTAATCCTTGATGTGCATGAAAATCTTTTCATACGTAATGTTCAAGGGGGTGTAGTTCATATATCGGCCCTCAAGGGGGGCCTTCCTCGGGGATCGGTCTCACAGATCCTCCTCCTTCTTTTTATCTGAAGACGATGACTTTTCAAATTTCTTCTTCTTGTCGCTAGATCCATTCTTGACCTCTCGTTTGGCTCTTGCCACTTCTTCGGCATTGATATACTTTTGGGCTTTGGCCTGGGGTTCCATCAATATCTTTTGGGTAGACTTGTCGAGAGCGAAATAGAACTCCTTATTCCTGAACCCATTGAGAAGGGAAGCTAGACCTATTTCATCCGTGTACCTCTCAGTTTGCATGGACTTGGACGTGATACAGACCATATATTCCTTTAAGGATTCGTCTTACTTCTGCTTGATTGTGGCTAGGTGGGCCATTGGCTTCTTCATCTTCCTGCTCCCTAGAAATTGTGACACGAACAACGTGTAAAATTGGGAGAAGGAACTAATCCGACATGGCTTCAGGTTCCTGAACCACATCTCATGAGATGCATCCTTGAGGGTGAGAGAGAATGCTCGACACATAATCTCAATGTTGATGCCCTCAAGCTCCATAATAGACCTGAAAGTCTTGATATGTTCCATAGGGTCTCCCGACCCAGTGTAATGGGTGATGGTGGGCATCTAGAACTTTTTCTATCATGGTGCCTCCATGATCTCCTCGATGAATGGCGGCTTCGTTTGCTCCACCATCGCTTGTATTGTCGCAGGCGGGTTGAATTGATATCGTTATTCCATATTTGCAAAATTGTCTTCAAGCTTTTCAAGGCCTTCCTCCCATGCCAACATGTGAGTGGCGTAGAGGCTTCAGTAGCTTCGCCTTGACGCTGACGTCTAGCATGGAGCATGTGGTGTAGATCTCTTGCAGGGAGGTTCCCTCCCTGTTAAATAGGAACTAGGATAGGTGGTTCAGCCTGGCTTAGAGCTAGGTAACTTTATTCCAGCTGCTTGTGGGGCTGGTGTGAATGTACAGATATTACCGATGCATTAGGTTTCAGAGGAGCCCGCTATTTAATTATTCTGGCGAAATGGGCCATATCTGCCTGATGTGCTAACATGTTGTCTTCAAGGAAATGAATTATGTCCGCATTGTTTCCTAGAATTGGAGGTGACAGCGGCAGAGGAGGAAGTTGTGATGGAGCCCATGTAACGTTCTGTAAAATGCCGTACCAAGAACCCGAGCATATACTCAGGTGATGATTTCATGAAAGCCATACCCCTAGCTTGGTCCGCCTTTAAACATTTAAACCCCTAAGAAATTAGTAATTACTTAGCTTGAATTGAAATTTCCGCTAATAGCACAAACACCCAACCTTGAAAGCAGTAAAACCGGACCTGATTGCCCTATTCGCTAAATCTTGGAATTCAACTACTCCAGATCGTGCACTGAATATCCTATTGGCCTTTAGGTTATCCGTTAAAGCACCAATTGGTGTAAGGTTAAGCGTGATCCTCTGACTTGATGGGCTTGACGACTCTCATAGGTTAGTGGATCAAGGAGGGATCCCGAATGGCTTATCTCAGGCTTTCGATGATGTCACATGAGGAGTGTGAATCCGCTAAAAGTTCCTCAATGAGTTTATTAAGTATGTCAACTTGGGAAATCCCAAGTTGTTAAATTTGAACCGATGAAATGCCGTGGAACTTAGGGCTTTGACCTTAAAGAAATCCACGCATAGTTCCTTAAAGTCGTGGCCCCGATCGAGGATCGGTGATCGGTGAACGAGTATCACGTCCAATGTTGCAGGAGTGTGAACATCCCAAAAGATGTTAAGCCAGCGTTGTAGGAATTTGAGGCAATTGTGCTTACCAAAATTCTTGATAACTTATCCCCTATGCAGGAGATTGCTCTTTCTTAGATTGAGCCTATCTTCAACAACAAAAAGAATCCATCTGACAACCAATCCCAATTTGAGAAAAAATTAGAGAATTCTACTATTGTGTGCCAAAAAGAGGCTAAGAATGCGTATTGTGAACCAAATTCGTTGAAGAACTCGAATGCGTATAGCAAACCAAGTCTGTTGAACAAGTTGAACATGATTCATGGCCAATTTCGAAGAGAAACTTGAGGACGAGTTTTTTCTTTTTTTTCGAGTGCAAGGGTTTGATGTAGGACGGGGTTCTAGCACCTTTTTATCACACATGGATTGAAAAAGGCTAAAAAATTTCGACAAAACTCAGCAAAGTTTGACCGATTGAAATTCCTGCAGAAATTTCATTTTAGTTGTTGGACAGATTTTTCTAGTTTAAACAAGTCGAAATCAAGCTTTGGCAGGTAGAAATCCATTTCGACAGGTCGAAAGATTGTGAAAAATTCTAAACTTGCGTGATTTCTTTCCTATTTTGTTTAACACTCTCTTTGATTTGTTCTTAGGATTTCTTTAGAGTATATAGCATTGCTTAAACTCATTTTAAGATTTTATCTTTTTATAATATTCAATTAAAATTCGATTTTTTTTATCGATTCTCATCTTGTGGATTCGAGATTTTTCTTATGGGTTCAAGAGCGTCTTGTGGATTCAAGGTATTTATCCTCTGAGGAAGACAGTGATTGACCTTATCATGTCCTTTCCTGTGTCAAATTTCCTTCCATCTGTGCCAGCATACCGGATATAAAGGAAGACTTTAGTCTTAGGAGCCATCCACCTATACTCATATGCTGGGTCAATTGTAGTTTGTAATCTTGGCATTACTCCTTCCCCGTTCATCAGTGCGCTACTCGATTAAGCACCCCGCTGCTCTGAGCCAAGACAACGATACCTATTAGTGCTAAGTTCCATCATTCTTCAACCATCGCATCCATGTTCGATTTCAATTGTCACACTCCACTCGACTATATACTTACTGCATCTTGAAAGTCCTTGGTTCTCAAGACAAAAAGAACTCATTGGAGAAATAACCCTAATCTCTGCAAATTGCTTGATAAGTGTACTTAACAGTTGGCAAAATAGACAGTTGGTCTTCCAACTATCGCAGACACACCGCTCAATCTTGATGCCAGGGGTTGAAGGTGTTCGAAATGAAATGAACCACAAATCAATTCTGGCACGCGCACTGCATGGCCGAGACCAACAATAAAATTACCTAAATACCTTTCTTTTGATTTATAACCCTTCCCTTTCCTTTAGTAAAACATATCTTAACAGCTTGTAAAGCTAATTCCCTACAAAATACTGCTCATTTCTCCCATTATATACACTAGTGGGGATAGCACGTACAACAAACATAGGGGGGGGGGGGGGGGGGGGGGGGGGGGGGGCGGGGGGAGGACGCAGGGACAAGTCGGGGGTTACACACGAAGAAATGTTGTGCCTTTTTTTTTTGTTAGTCATGCAATGCCTCCACACGGTTAGTCATACGATGCACCCACCCACCGGTGGGGTTAGTGTGTCTCCTTAGTATTTCCAACTTAAGACCTGCTGTTGAAACACCTAAGCATTTTCCAACTGGGCTAGTAAGCTAGACACATAAAGATAGAGCTGCATGCAGGGAGAAGGGGAAGGAACATGAGCAAGCATAAATATAGCGAAAGCATAAAAATCAACTTGATCCAAAACTTCTGCCGCCTCAAGTTCTCAACCGTAGACATTTAATTCTCACTGTCTACTACGGAGTGGTTCACTTGTGCTTTGGATCTGCCTCTTTTTTTTTTGGACTCTTGCCCTAAAATGAGCCGAGGGAATGGATGGACAGCATAGATATGACATAGACGTCATGGACGTTTCTGTGCACAAAATCTTTGTGAGACTCGCACTAAAACACTCAACCTATCAACATCACTTTGGAGAAAGAGTTGTAATTATCAATGTAAATAATAATAACTAGTTTATAATGTATTTACGTTGTAATTTAAAAACCGGACAGGCCCTAAAGTTTGTTACTCAAATGGCAAAAGTATCTACGACTGCTCAAGTAGACTTTACCTGTGAAATGCTTACATGGGAACCGATTCTCATGAGAATTCCTTAGCACTTTTTGATATGTGATGTATGCAAATATCCGAACGGTCCATTAGATGAATCACGTCGTGAAACCCCTAAAGTCGAAGAGTCAGTCTGATCTAAAAACTTGGTGGGCCATAACAGAGTGAGAAGTAATTTCCTCACTTGATTTGCCTCTCAATTTGTTACGGCCCACCATATTTTTTGGATCAGGCTAAGTTTTAGGTAATCAAGGTTTCATGATGTGACCCATCTGATGAACTGTTTAGATTGCTTGTACACATCACGTGACATGTGTTCTCAAAAAAGTTCCTAGGGGAGCATTACTCTACTGACTGATATGAGGGAAGATATGATAAGTGTCTAATTATCGTTTCAGGTAAAGCTCCAGCCATTTCTTCTGCACGAGAATCTCACGGACGTCGTGCCGTATGCCAGTAAAGTCGGTCAAATCACAAACCTTACTTTTCTCAACAATCACTTTCATGGATGACCTATACTCTTTTTTAGGCGCTGTACATGAGTTAAGCTGGCTCGGTTAGCTCGCTAGACTCGACTTGGAAGAGCTGGATTCAGCTTGATTCGAATGCTGGCTTCAATCAAGCTTAACCTTTTTTCCATGATCAAAATAAGTTTCGAGCCTTGTTTCAGCTAGGCCTAGCTCGATTTAGGTTGACTCAATCGCAGCTCGAATCAGTTGGAACTTGGCTCGACTAGATGAGAATATATGTTGTTTAGTCCCAAATTGAAAGAGAGGAAGAAATGAACAGTGAAACTTTCTCTGTAAAAGCAGGGGGTTGCCAATGGGCTTTGGACTGCCTTCAAGCCCAAATTTTAAATAGTTTTAGGCTTGGCTTTTTTGCCGGCGCATTTAATTCTTTTTTTTTTTTTTGAGTCCAAGCTTGAAGGCCGCGGCTAGTGTATAACTCTATTTTTATTAGATGAATAATATGCAGGCAGTTAGAAATTATTAAGGAATTACAGGCTTAATTTTAGATGTACCTATACCCAAAAATTAGTTCTATTGGGTTAACTAAATATTGGATTTCTGGTCATTTATTAAACGGTTGAAAATGAAACTCATCTAATGGTCTTATTCAGAAAACAGATGTCCACAAATCAAGGGTTATGATTGGTGAATCAGTCTGATTTTTTAGCTTATAAGTTAAGAACTGTGGGTTCCACAACGTAATCAGGGGTTATTATTGGTCAACCAGTCTGATTTCTTTGAAATATGAACCGTCTACTTTTAACTGGGTCGTCCACTTGCATGTCATGCATCACTCGCTGTTAGAGCATCAAATCACTGGGAGCAGTTTCGGTTTTGCCCCATTAACACGTTAGTAGATGTTTTCCTGACTGTGGGGCCCACCTTGATGTATGTGTTATAACTCGACGTGGCGTGTTTTAAAAACAATGAAGTAGGTACAAATCTCAAGTGGACAACACAGCAGGGATGGAATGCACACAGTTAAAAACTCCTTGTGGGCTACAAAGGATTTGGATCAAGCTGATATTTGCGTTTTTCCTTCATTCTGGTCTGTTTGATCTTATCAACAGATTGGATGGCAAATAAATATTACGTTGGGCACTAGAAAGTTTTTAATGGTGGGTGTTCAATAACCAGTGTCTCTTGTAGTGTGGTCCACTTGAGAGTTGGATCTACTTCATTTTTGTGATCATGGCCTAAAATGAGCTGAAAAAACTGATAGACGGTGTGGATATAAAATACATATATCAATGTAAGCCCCACGGCGAAAAACACCCACTAACGATGTTACCCAGTTAAAGCCTAATCCGCTCCCGAAATCACTCCCCTTTTTGTTAGTCACGGGTTGCCTATGGTCCTGACGGCAGGAAGTATCCTATCCCGTGCTTCCTGCAGTCCGAAGCTAGGTGGGGCCCACCATGATGTTTGTGAGAAATTGATACTGTTCGTCCATTTTGCCAGCTCATGTTAACAAAATCGAAAAACTCAAGTGGTCTCAGGTCTAGCGTGATGTTTATATGTGATCCAAACTGTTCATAAGAACATTCCCACTTGAACTGAAAACATAAATATATTAGCCCCATCCGTTACACCATAAATGTTTTAATGGTGGGCGTTCAATCCCACTGTTTTCTATTGTGTGGCCTACTTGAGTTTTGGATCTGCCTCGTTTTTGGACTCATGTTAGGACATGAGCCATTAAAACAGTTGGAGGGATTGGATTATGATGAACATCACAATAAGCCCACCTATGGGTCACACAGGCAATCCGGATCCTTTGTGGACCCTCATTCTTCCATTGGAAATGTAGATTGGGTGGTGATCTTTGAGAAATCTACTCCATCCATTGGCTTTGCCAGCCCTAGAATGAGATGGATCCAGAACTTGAGTAAGGTACACGGCAGGAAAGGTGGGAAGGGAATGCTTACATTGAAACCTTCACTGGTCTATCTTGATGTTTATTTGCCATCCAGACGGTTCATTATTATTTCCCATCAGGATGAACTGAAAACACAAAAATATTAGCCTAATGCATAACTTCTGTGACCTCACAAATGTTTCAATGGTAGGTGTTCAATTAATCCCCACTATTTACTTTATGTGGTATACTTGAATTTTGTATCTGCCTCATTTTTTGTTTCATTACTAACATGAGGCGGTGAAACCGATGGACAGAATGGATTTTCACAAACATCATGTGGGCCCCACTTAGCTTCCAATGGGGCCGCGGGGAATCCGCGTCCTGGCAATTACACGGTTATGATCACTCAGTGGGACCCATGATTTGGATGGTCTGGCCTGAGGCACAAGCATGTATTCTGTGGATGAGTCAAACCAATTTTAATAAAATGAGAGGCGAAAGCAAACCGTAGTCCCATCCTTTCTTTATTCGTCTTTGTGTTGTTTTCTTTTCATTATTATCTATAAACAGATGCAGGTGGTTGTGCAGCGAGAGTAATCTCAACGCGGATAAGCTTTCAGATGCCTTCTTAGATGGATATTCCTTTTTAACATTGTTATTTTAATAGGGAGAAGGTACATCACAACTTCCAATACAGCCATCCACAAGCATGTCAAATGTCAAATGTACAATCCATCCAAGGTGGGCCACACGTCATATCAGGTGATCTTCATGGCTGGAAGAAAAATCGATGCATCTGATCATGGACAGGGAATTTCCCTGGTGAGATCTCAGTTTGTAAATGTTGGGCCCATTGGTTGTCTATCCAAGCCATTGATCTGATAGCCTAATCATGGATGGACCAAATCCTCAAATCTCACAAATTCGAAGATCCTAGCCATCCCATCTTTGGTCTTTCTTTGATTGAATATGGTATGTTTATGCATTCTTTTTAATAACGTATTTGCATGCCAACAATAGAAATGTTAGAGTTGACCAATCGAGAGGATATTCTGGGAATAGTACAGATCTATCCAAGCCATTGATATGATGGCGTCATCATAGATAGACCATGCCCCCAAATCTAAAAAATTGGAAGATCCTAGCCATCTAATCTTTGGTATTTCTTTGATTGAATGTGGTTTGTTTATTCATTTCTTTTTTAGCCATGTATTTACGTCCCAAAAACAGAAAGTTATGGGTTGACCAATGGAGAGGATATTCCGGTAATGGTCCAACCATTTCTATGGCCCCAAAATACAATCCAGTGGAGCCATGGCCAATTTGGTAGGAGAACCAATCACCTCAAGCCGTAGCATGCATACTAATATGTAGGACATCTGAGCCATACAAACGATGGGCCACACTGAGAAGATCTCTTGGTAAAATCTAACGCTGGCCCACTTGTTAGTTTGTCCACATCATCAAAATAAATAGATTACCAACTATCTGACTCAACATTGGCCAACCTAAAGACTGGATCAGCTTGATTTTCAAGATAGGCCATCTTAACCGTAGGACTCAGTGCAACTGGTCAGATGATATAGATGTACGGTTGTGATCTGCAGTTTACCTTGCCACGTGGAGGGTGAAAGGGCGGGACCTTCATGTTATGGTTAGAGACAGTTCTCCCACGTCACGTGCAGATAAGACCGGCCTCATTCTGTAAGTCAAGTAATCCATAACATAACGTGTGGTGCTGACAAGCCAGCTATAAATCAATTACGGAGCTGGATATTCTACGTTGAATATTATTTGCAGACTGCTCAATGTATGATATAGCCGTTGATTTGGGACTACAGAATCTATGGCCTATTAGTCAACGAAAACCATTGATGTAAAGTATCATTCATCTGCATCATTGATAGGCCATGGCCCATAAAGAGGCTGTAGAGAGAACGATCGTAAAATTCTGTAAATATCCTGTAAATAAGCAAACCTTAGGATCCTCATCTCTATATAGAAGAGTTGCCCAGCATCAACTCATACATAGATTGATGAACATGCGTGCGTACACGTTTGATGGTCCACAAAAACTTTTGAGGACTGAAAATATTTCAGTGCATGATGATTGAAAGGGTGCCCTACTAGGGCCATCATCGGATCCATGTCAGATCCTACGGGCTAGTATCGGCTCTAACCTGGTATGGGTCTTGCTGGGTCGGTGCTCATTTTTGAAGACCAAGACCCAGGTCTAACCATGTCATGGTACTGTCGGTGGTTGTATCTTTGGTGTATGCATCATGGATTTGGAGGATTTCAAATTTCCCGTCTGTTTGGTACCATAAAGGAAAGGGTGGGTTTTAAATCGAAGGAATCTCAAATCTCCTCTTAGAGCAATGCGTATTGCTTCCAACCAGGCCAGATCGGTGTGGGGGCACATTTATCCCTTTTCTAACATCATGTCGAGGGATGGGCCTAAAAATGAGGCAGATCTAACCATACTATAGATGAGTCTTGCATTTAATGTACACTGCATTTAATGCTTTGTGCATTTATTGCCATCAAGGTTACTATTTGGTGTGGTCTACTAGAGGGTTGGATTTGCCTTTTAAGTTCTACCTTAACATGGTGTGTGGATAAATAGATACATCATGATAGACTCCTACACAACTTTGGTTGAACACTTAAAGGAGGTCCAATTCGGTTGGACGCAATCTACGTCCTTGAAAGAAAGGATTTGAAATCCAAGGTGAAAGCTAGAATTACATTTGAAAATCTTCCATGAGTTGTGTGTAACACGTGTCACTAGGCTATTAATCTATTGGGCACTTGACTCACTAATGATGTTACTAGGTTATTAATCTATCGGGCACTTGACCCACTAATGATATCCTAAAACAATCAGATTATTAACTGCATCACTAAAATTACTTTAATAAGATAATATGTAATCTAAATATTGTCCATGTAAATCAACGGTTAAAAATCGTTGGTTAGTCCTTTGGTTGTGATCCTATGCTTGTGGCTCATCTAAGACTTAGAATTTCATCATTTTCGGGCAAAGTATATATTTCAACAGGTTTATTACAATCATTGTGTCAAACATTACATACTTACACTAATTAGGGACATTAAAGTTGATTTAGTAATTAAATTCAAACCCCCTATAAATATGTCATGCATGACTACTTTTAGATTATAGGGATTCCAAATCCACAGTGCCAAACACAACCAGGGTATTTCAAATTTAAGGGGTTCCAAATCCACACTACCAAAAAGGCACTTAAGCTTGTTGGGCTGAACGCCTCAACTCTTCTTGCGTGAAGACGACAGCCGGGCGCCCCACGGTGTTGGTGACCGGGCGCCCCATGACCCGGCCGGGCGCCCGACCATGTTGGTCCGGGCGCCCGAAATTCAATTTTTTCCAAAGTGTCTCGCTGGACTGTTTTTTGGTTGGCCGAGCGCCCGACCCTGCGCAAACTGCTTGTACGCAGTTTCCTAATCTGACTCTAATTGCTCCGTTTTTGATATTTAAGCGCTCCAAAACGGGATTAGGGTATCCCATTGTGTTGCTAACACGTCCAAGGTGAGAGAAAGAGCTTGGAGAATAGGGTTTCTTCTAGGGTAAGCTTGGAATTTCTCTTGTGGGCTTGGGTTTTGGGGTCTTGGGTTCCATCACTTGTAACTTCTGAGTTTATAGTGGATTTGTGTCGCTTTGTGCCGTGGTTTTTTACCCGTGAGGGGTTTTTCCACGTAAAAATCCGATTGTCTATGTGTGGGTGATTGCATGCATTGTGATTGCATTGTGTGGCTTGTTTGATTGAATTTGTTGCTTGTGTTCGGCTTTGCTTCCGCTGCGGGCCCTTCCTATTCCAACAACTGGTATCAGAGCGAGATCGTTGGGGTGTAGCAGAAATTCGAATCTGAGACAAGAGCATGGCATCAGGCATGAGGTTTGACATAGAGAAGTATTCGGGGAAAAATAATTTTGAGCTTTGGAAGGTAAAGATGAAAGGCCTTCTAGTTCAGCAAGGATTGCAAGTTGCGCTCCTTGGAGAGCGACCAGAAGCTATGAAAGAAGAAGAGTGGAAGAAGATCGATGAAAAGGTCAATGTCTCAATCCAGTTGTGCCTTGCAGATGAGGTCCTGTACAACGTCATGAAAGAGAAGACTGCGGCTGCAACATGGGCGAAGTTAGAGAATATCTATGCGAAGAAATCTCTTGAAAATCGCATATACTTGAAGCTTCAGTTGTACAATCTGAGGATGACGGAGGGAGCCGATGTCGAGAGCCACATCAACAATTTCAATAGGCTTATTTGCAAGTTGATGGATGTAGATGAGCCGATGAAGGACGAGGATCAAGCGTTTATCCTGTTGAATTCTCTTCCAGAATCATATGAGTCACTCAAGGACTCTTTGTGCGCAGGTAGGGAGACTATTGGCGTAGAAACCGTTATCTCAGCCCTTCAGGCAAAGGCGATGAGAAGGAAAAGCGGCGGCGTGGGTCCCTCTACTGATGAGGCACTGGTTATGATGGGGAGGAATTCTGAGCGGGGTGGAGGATCTCCTTCATCGAAATCCAAATCAAAAGGCAAGTGGAAGCACAAAGTGAAATGCTAGAATTGTGGGGAAGAAGGACATGTGAAAAGGGATTGTTCGAATCCTGATAAAAGGCAAGAGAGATCTAGAGGTTCTTCTAGGGAAGGAACCAATACCATAGAGGACTGTGGTGACGGTTGTGATGTTTTGACTGTATCTGGCATAGAGCCTCTTGGTGGTGTGGCTCTTGGATTCAGGGGCATCATGTCATGTATGTCCTGACCGAAGCTCATTCATGTCATACAAGGAGCATGATGGTGGATCGGTGTTTGTGGGCAATGGCTACGCTCGCAATGTGGTAGGGATTGGTTCTGTGCGCATTAGGATGTTCGATGGAGTCGAACGGATCCTTGAAAGTGTGAAGCATGTCCCTGAGATGAAGAGGAACGTGATATCTCTTGGTGCACTCGAGGCGAAAGGGTGCAGGTTCATCGGCTGCGATCGATATTGTAAAGTGATGAAGGGAGCACGTGTGATGATCAAGGCACGAAGGTGCGATAATCTTTACAAGGTGATCGGAAGCACAATTCATGGTGGAGCTGCGGGATCGGCAGCGGGATCCACGGTTGTTCAAGTGTGGCAAGAGAAAAAGGGCCACATGGGAAGAGCAACAAGGCGTGTGAAGATGCAAGGATAGAGTCGATGGGGCATGAGAAGCGACGGGACTGTAATGATGACGAAGTAGAGGTGGAGATGGTGCGTGGCGAGGTGTTGCATGAAGAATTGAGTCGTGGTGGAGTTTGTTGGGCTGAACGCCTCAACTCTTCTTGCGTGAAGACGACAGCCGGGCGCCCCACGGTGTTGGTGACCGGGCCCCCCATGACCCGGCCGGGCGCCCGACCATGTTGGTCCGGGAGCCCGAAATTCAGTTTTTTCCAAAGTGTCTCGCTGGACTGTTTTTTGGTTGGCCGGGCGCCCGACGGTCTTGTGACCGGGCGCCCGACCCTGCGCGAACTACTTGTACGCAGTTTCCTAATCTAACTCTAATTGCTCCGTTTTTTGTATTTAAGCGCTCCAAAACGGGATTAGGGTATCCCATTGTGTTGCTAATACGTCCAAGGTGAGAGAAAGAGCTTGGAGAAGAGGGTTTCTTCTTAGGTAAGCTTGGGATTTCTCTTGTGGGCTTGGGTTTTGGGGTCTTGGGTTCCATCTCTTGTAACTTCTGAGTTTATAGTGGATTTGTGTCGCTTTGTGCCGTGGTTTTTTACCCGTGAGGGGTTTTTCCACGTAAAAATCCGATTGTCTATGTGTGGGTGATTGCATGCATTGTGATTGCATTGTGTGGCTTGTTTGATTGAATTTGTTGCTTGTGTTCGGCTTTGCTTCCGCTGCGGGCCCTTCCTATTCCAACAAAGCTTACAACTAATAAAACTTTCAAACAACTAAATGACACCTAATAAAACTAGGAGTGATGAAAGATCCTTTCCTTTGTCTTATTTTTTTAGTGAAAAAAATAATAATAAAAGCGTGTGTAATCACAATCATATTTTAATAGCTGGGAGAAGAAAATTATTCTTATATTTGTATTTCATGCCAAGAAAGCAACATGCAGCATGAACAACCTGCATATTTTAATAGTCAGGGGAGAAAAACTGGTTTGTATTTCATGCCCAAGAGGCAACATGTATTGTGAACAACCTGCATTCAATGTCAACCAAACATAAAATAATAATATATATATATATATATATATATATATATATATATATATATATATATATATATATATATATAAATTGTTACAAGCGAAGTATGAAAGACGTCTAGTAGGACCTATCATCATTTGAGGTTCTCTAGGATACATCCCTACGGATTTTGTTTCAATGCGAGGCGATGGTCGTAGGATTCTGAGCCCATGATTCAATTATCCAAACCATTTATGCGATAGGCCTAACCATCAATGGAGTATACGGAAAAAATGCTTCTGATTAGATGATCCTATTAATGGCTGATAAAAAAAAATTAAAATAGACATTAATGGCTGGTAAAAAACAATTAAAATAGACGGTTCATATTCAAAGAAAATATTTAAATGCTCAAATGGTTGAAATACTCCAAATATGAGAGTTTTTCTTGTTTGGGCATCCCCATATTCACTGGAACATCCATCATATGAACAGCTTGGACCCTTGTTCTAAACGCCGTAGGCCCAATTTAAAAACATGGAGATGTATCTTAGCCAACCTCTTCATGGTCTGATATTATATTTTTTAACCACATGACATTTTTTAATGTCATTGGACTCATTTCCTATGCTTTTTTCATTTGTACATTTCAGTTTAGAGGTTTCCTCGGGTACATCCCAAGGTATTGGGATATGATATGTTGAGACTTTATCCTTTGAATCTAGGTCATCTTCAAATGATCTAAACTGTTAATATGACAAGCATCACATTGCTTAGTGGAAAGTCATCGAATTAAAGTTTTCAATAGGATTATTCGTACCTTTTGATAATTTGGCTTTTTAGCTTTGAACATGAATGGTCACTATGACCTTTGTATAATCAAAGGGTTCAAAATATTCAATCTCAAAGTTTTGTCAAATAAATGATTTAAATCATTGAGAGAAAACCCAAAATCCAACGGCTAGAGTCTGGACACGTCACATTGCAGTATGTCGGAATTGAGCAAACCACTTCCACTTATAATTTATACATTCGAGTCCTATTGAAAAAGGCCAACAATCATTCAGGAGAGATGGAACCCTGTTTGATCTTGATAACAATTATAAGTGGGCCCCATGAACATCCATTCGTTTTTGTCATGAGTGTGTAGCAGGTGGTTGAGTACAAGCTAGGGATTCTTTAAAGCTCAGCATCGAATCTTATTTTTGTGGAAGTGGGCCCATGGTTCTATTATCCAGACCATTGGTGAAATCTTCTAAATGGAGAGTTCAGTAAATCAATCCGAACCGTCTATTAACTTCAAAACACATTTCATGGGCTACCATGCAAAAGTATCAATAATCGAATGATCTAATACATCCTTGATTTGGTCTTTTTTTTCTGTAGCCATCTTTTTTCCAAGCTATGAATGGAATGACTATGATGACCTAACAACAGCTATTCTTCAGAATCATAAGCAATCCATGATTGGCCCTAACAAATAAATGAATCAAAATTTTTATTGGACCTATTTTTGTGTAAAAATTTTAGCCATTGATATTAAAGTCGTTGATTGATGGTTAATATTTGTTAGATTGTGTAATGTTAGCATGATAGCCCATCCACATGCGTTGGAACTAATGAATAATATGGATGGATGATTTGGATTGAAGTAGATTATCTGAGTAGACCAATTTAAAAATGAGCACTTAAGTTATAATGGGCTGAGAGCCTCATAGGTGAACTTTTCAACTATAGCAGTATTACTTTTAGTAAAGAAGACTAACCTGAAACGAAGTCCAAAGAGCATGGAGTAAGGCTCAAGTAACTTCATTTCCAATGATTTTTGCCTTTCTAATAAAGATGAGTAATTTGATGCTCTGGCTTGCTTATAACGCTTGATACACAGCCACTCAGAAATTGTGCATATGATGTATGTTAACCTAAATTTTAACTGACTAAATTGTGGAACCTACTGTCATTAAGTTACTGTCCCAAAAATCATATTGGTGGAATGATTGTAACCTTTGATTCCTGGATACTTGTTTGTTGAAATAACAACATCATATATCTTACATTTTTAACTGTCCAATAAATGCCCATCAATCCGGTAGTAGTCGGAAAATCAAATAACTATAATTTATTAGTTAATGAGACATCTAAATTGGTAACCATAACTTCACATTGTCACCTAAAAACGCGTGTTATACACGCCGCTAAATTCTAAGTGCCTGCGTATCATCTATCATACGCTACCAGAGGATCCAAGGTTTTCACATTAATAAATGGGTATTATAAAATACTCCTGAGATATTGTAAGTGTTTTCAGTTTGAACAAATGGGATCGGGACCATTAACATTATCGGCTCTAGAATGGGCGGTCCATGCAAGAAAGTCTCTGGGAATTAAAAATTTTAAACCTAATTTCAATAGGTGGCAAACGGTTAACGAACAAAACAAGGCAGGAGTTCCCATTCAAGCAATGAATTTCTCAATATTCAATACCTAGGAACTTCCAGTCAAGGGTATTTGTTGGAATAATGGTACAATGCTCGCATGGTAGCCTATCAACATGGGTTGGACCTAGTGAACAATATGGATCAATGAATTGGATTGAATTGGACAATCAGGATTCAGGTGGACCAATTTGACGCAGGGAGGACGTGGTAGGTCGATCACCGTCTCCCTAACCGAGTGTTCTCGAATTCACGAGAAGAAAATAAAAGAAAAAATAAAAGGAAATAAATTCCGAATAATTGATTTATTGATAATTGAATGAATAAAAACGGAATTACAATGCATATAAATAGGAAACTAAACCCTAGGTAAAGTATCAAAATCCAACTCCAACTAAAACTCCTAGAAAACGCAACTTACTATAAATAGTAAACTTACTATTTATAGAAGTCGTTCAATCCTACTAGAACTCTTGGTTTTCGGCCAAAAATAGAAAGTTTTCAAACGGCCTCAACCACGCTGTTCTACGAAATATTCTAAGCCCTTTTCATGTTGGGCACTAACTCTAAAACCATACGGATGCAAAGTTATGATCGAATTAAAACTTACTATAAATAGTAAAAACGAAAATAAACTAGCCTAATGACCGTCGATACGGTCGATTCTCGCGATTCCGGATTGGGCAACCCGGCGTAGCGGGGTTGGTTGGCTAAAGTAGCTCGAGCTACCCCAAATTGATATATTATACGTCCCGTAACTCATTCCGAATTGTGAGATACGACCGATTCACGGTCCTGACGGTCCGGATCACTTTCGGCCCCGTCCGGTCTTCTTTTGGTCCATCTGGCCCATGAAATAGTCAGCGACCCGTCCTACATCACAATTCACCTAGGAGCACTTAAGTTACAGTGCCCCAAGAACACCACCAGTGCATTTGATACTCTGGCTTGCCTATGACGCTTGATACACAACCACTGAGACACACACACACACACACACACACACACACACACACATATATATATATATATATATATATATATATATATATATATATATATATAAAACCGAAATTTAACTTAAATTGTGGAACCTGTGTCATTAATTTACTGTCCCAAAAATCAGATTGGTGGAGCGATTCCAACCTTTGATTCGTGGACACTTGTTTATTGAAATAAGAAGACCGGATATTTTACATTTTTAACTGTCCAATAAATGCCCACCAAGCCTGTAGTCAGAAAATCAGATGAGCATGATTTTTTTTTTTTTTTTGTTCATGAGACATGAAAACTGGGGCCCATAGCTTCCCATCTTGACTTAAAAACGCGTATTACACGTCACCAATTTCTAAGTAATTTCTTAAGTGCCTGTGTATCATCCATCACACATTGCCAGAGGATGATAATTTATCACATTAATGAATGGGTATTATACAATAATTACTGAGACATTGTATGTGTTTTCAGTTTGAACAAATGGGGCCCATATTTTCAGTGATCTGGACCATTAATATTATCGACGCTAGGATGGACGGTCCATGCGAGAAAATCTCTGGGAATTAAAAATTTTAAACCTTTCAATAGGTGGTTTAGAAGGAAACGGTAACAAACAAACACGGCAAGGATATCCACTCAAGCAATGAATATCTCAATAGTCAATACTTAGGATTTTCCAATCAAGACGATGCCAAGAGAAATACCAATTATTATTTTATCTGATCCTCCATTCCGTGGAATTTTTGGTCGATCCATATGCAATCTACGGCTATCAATGATTTGAAACCTTGACTTGACTTATGAACTATACTGTCGTTACGTACAAAGCTGAATATTACATAATATCTTCTCTACGGATCATTATTCCTCATTTACCTATCCTCTACGACTGATGGGCCCTATCCTTACACAATCCGTCCAAAAGGTGGGCCCCTTTGTAATTCTTCCCGTTTCCCAAAAAATCAGCCTGATCCAAGGCACAGGTGGGTCGCACTATGGGAACAGTTGGGATACTCAATGTTAAAAACTTCTAGATTGTGTGTGGGACCCATCATGTTTGCTATATGCCATCCAATCCATTCATAAGATAGTGAAAGCTATTATTAATAGGAAATCTGAAAAATGAGTCACCTGAATGTGAAGTTTGGGTTAACAGGAGAACATAAAGGGGCTCACATGATGGACGGATTGGATGTCATTTATACAGCATGGTGGGTCCACACACTCATTTAGATTAGCTTTCTACAAATGTGTGTGAGGATGAGGCCTCCAGGAAGAAACAAATGTTTTTTTATTAGTAAACCAAGAAGCCAATATTTCAATCCTATTTTACATATTTTCAATTTGAGAGATGTGACGTGATTGACGGAGAAGGCATATGTGGGTCAGATCCCAACCTTTGAACACAAGCTAACAAGGCACGTGTGGGTGAGAGCCTAGCCATTCACACCGTGAGGCCCACTTCCAGCTTGCCGTGGACCAAAATCATGTTTTGCCATTTGTTGCCACACGGTTTCAAATTCGGTCAAATGGTTAATGCATGCGTGTTAAAACTGACTATGCGGCTTGATTCAAATTGAACAACGACTCCAAGCACCAAAATAGACATTTAAGTCAGACTTGACACTATATGATCGAAATTTGTGAAGATCGGTTGCCTATTCAATCACTTGCATAATTGCTTAATAACAATTAGGCAATATTTGAAGGGTGCGTTGTCCTTTAAAAAATGAATTACATCTTTACCTTCCGTACAAAAAAACTTTTTATTACATATAGAATAAAATAAAAAGAAAATACTTCCAGTTGACCATATAAATCAACTGCAGCATGCTTTTCTGAACAAGAAACTCAATTGAACTGAGTCTAGCGTATGAGCGTAGACTCGAATTACAGCTATAATCTTCAACTACTAGATTATTGTTACTGATTATGCTAAGGGCATGTTTGGTTTGACATAATTACATGTATGTTTCGATAATTTATGTCAAATCAACAATAAAAACATACATTAAAATACACCATTGGTATTTAAAAGTGAGGTAGCGTTGCCTTGATCATTTTTCATGTCAAGGCGTATAATTCGAAGCAAAAACTTTATGGTCCCAACCATGACATATGTGTTACATCCACACCACCCATTCATTAGTACACAGATCATTTTAAGGCATGGCCCCCAAAAGAGGTAGATTCAAAGTTCGAGTGGACCTCACTAAAAAAAACAGTGGAGATTGAACATTAACCATTTAAATGTTCTTCTTGTAATGTGGTCACTTAAGCTTTAGATCTACCTTATTTTGGAGGAATACCTTAGAATGATTTGGCCAAATTAATGGATGACATGGTTAAAACATATACATTATGGAGGGACCCACATAGTCCCATCTCATTTTTCGATGCTAAAAATTGCTTTTGTCACATCATACAACCCCACTTCCCTAGCAAATTATTGTGGCAAGTAATTAATTCTATAAAGTGTAAAATACACTACAATTCTCATGAAATACATCTAACCAAACAGGCCTTAAAGAATGTAAATTGCAATTTACACTACGGAATGTAAAAGACAAGTTATGCTAAGAAAATAAAACTGCCAACTACGCTAAGGAGTGTAAAAGACGTGATTTGATTGGTGTTGGACATCTTCTTTTGTTGCTTTCCTTACTTATTTATAGGCTACTCCCTGAAAGAAAAGAATCATTCGGATGCTCCACATTCTGTAGTTACAACAACTGCCTTGGGCATTACTCATTTTGTCACCTGTCCCGGTTACTGCTAGTGGGACTTATACTCTCCCCTTATTTGGCAATTATAGCAACAACCCTCACTTCCAAACCCTTTTTTCTCTATTAGCCACTTATCCTTGTAGTCGTTTACCAACTAAACTTGGCTGCAAATTGCACTCGGCCTTTGTCCTTGGCTAAAAATCTCACTCGGTCGCTTTTCCTTAGCTAAAAACCCCAATCAACCGCTTGTAAACCTCTTTCACCCGCTTGTAAATTTTCCTTGGCCACTGCTTCCCGCTAACATGTGTCCCGCGATTGTTTCCTCCAGGGTCAGTACAAAATAGGGTACAACACTATCCTCATGTGGTCACACTTGTACAATTATCTATTTTTCAATTTCCCCGTATATTATTGTCCAACGTGACGAGTGACCAACTTGAGTTTTGAGACAAAATAGTCATAGTGGCCCAATTTGATAGTTGTCAGGATCTTACACACGTATGCCACATTAGCGCGTTTCCAATCATTTGATAAGATGTGATCTCACATACGTTACCTACATTCTCTAAATGGTAGTTTACCTACATTCTCTAAATGGTAGTTACTTGTTAAGGGGCATTTGAATAATAAGTTACTTTAGATAAGCTACTTATGCCATGGGTAGCTTATTTTCATTTTTACTTGTTCAAAAGATAAGCATGTTGGGTAAACAACATATTTATTAGTATATCTAGTTTCCAACATGGTATGCAATTATCTTTAATTCTGTTAGGTTCCCTTATACATCCACAATCTATCGTATGGGGCTAACCTTTGATGTGGATTGTTCATTGTGTGGGCTTGTGGGTCATCCATCATGCGAGGCTCACATTGGATGTGGGCCATTCATCATTAGGGGCTGATATTTAATGTGAACCTTTCATTATTTAGGGTTTGCCTTTGATGTTGGTCATCCATCATGTGGGGCCCACCATCAATGATACCATCATGTAGGGCCCACCTTCAATATCCACCGCCCATCATGTGGAGCATACCTTTGATGTGGGCCGTCCATCATGTGGGCCCCACCTCCAATGTGGGTCATCCATCACGTGCGGCTTGCCTTGGATATGGGCCACTCATTATTAGGGCTTACCTTTGATATAAACTTTCCATCATGTGGGGCCCACCTTGATGTGGATCATCCATCATATGGGGGCTGCCATTACTAATTGGCCATCATGTGGAGCCCATCTTTGATGTGGACTATCCATCATGTGGGCCCCACCTTCAACGTGGGTTGCCCATCATGTGGGGCTCACCTTGCATGTGGGCCATTCATTATTAGGTGCTCACTTTTGATATGGATCATCCATCATGTGGAGGCACCTCAATATAGGCCATCCATCATGTGGGACCTAGCTTCACTGTCCACTCCTCATCATGTGGAGCCCACTTTTGACATGAATCATTGATCATGTGGGCCCTACCTTTGGAGTGGGTCATCCATATGTTGGCTATTTATCATTATGCCCCACCTTTGATGTGGACCATTCGTTACGCAGAACCACATTAATATGGGGTCATCCATCATGTGGGGCTCATCTTTAATGTAGACTGTCCTTTGTGTGAATCCCACATTTAATGTGTACAGTCCGTCTTGTGGGAAGTGGGTTGCATCTTATGCCCACCTAGACGCATTAAATGCTTAGGCCCAGGATCATTTTAGGGTATGAGATAAAATAAAAATTAGACAAGTCTAATGCTCGAGTAGACTGCACACAGGAAGCAGCGGTCATAACGAAAGTCACCATTGAAACTTTTGTAGGGGCCATCAGGTGTTTATTTGCCATCCAACCTGTTCATAAGGTCATATAGACCAGGATGAAGGAAAACACAAATATCAGATTGATCCAAAACTTCTGCCCACTCACAAGAAGTTTTTAATGGTGGTAGTTCAATCCCCACTGTGTGGTCAACTTGAGCCTTGGATCTTCCTCATTTTTGGGTTCATATCCTAAGATGATCTATAAAAATGAATAGATGGCGTAGATAAAACTCATATGCCATGGTGGCCTCACAGAGCCATGCTTAGACAGATTATCGTCTAAGTGGGGCAGGATGCATGCAATTCGCTTACCATCATGTGGGGCATCCTTTTATATGTACCGTGAGAGTGAGCCTTCTTTGAGTGAGAGAGAGAAGTAAGAGAAATAATCTTAAAAAAAAAAAAAAAAAAATTAATAACTTTTAAACTTTTTCATGTTTACCCAGCTAACTTAAGTAAGAAAGGTTACTTAATCACTTAACATATGTAAGTTTAAAAACGTAACTTATTCGGTGGTATCCAAATAGGCCCTCGGCTTGTCATGGTGAGCTTTGCTCCAATATACCCATGCATAGGGCTGTGTAACAATAAGGCATGTTGGGACTTCAATCCTTAGAATTGAGCATTTTTCAATAGCACAAACCGTTTTTATCTTAAGGCTCTCCTTGGGTAAAGGATTAAAAAAAAACCTTGATTAAATATTTCAACCTATTGATAATAAGAAGATTATAGTGATTGTTCATGTTCAAAGCTAAAAGGTCAAATCATTGAAGAGTTGATATAATCTATATCATATTGATTATTTTGGGGCTTTAATTTAGAGTTGATATAATCTATATCATATTGATTATTTTGGGGCTTTAATTTAGCCACACGCATATTGGATGGCTGGAAATTGATTGTGCATGGGCAAGTATATATGTGTTGGACATGTTAGAGTCATATGCAACTTGAATTAAATCGAACGCCTTATGATCCAGGTGTTGCAATAGCTGAATTAGGACTAAATTTATGAAGATTGACCTAACAATTCGACTACCAATTGATAGTAATTAGGTGATTTATAAATTAGAGGATTAGTCCTTCAGATTAGTTCTTTTTTCCTTTTGGTCGAAAGGACTTGAATATTCGTGTGATTACAACCATCGTTCAATGATAAAATAATATAGAAAGAAGATATAACAAGACAAAAGCCGTTCAAAGTACTTCATTAATTATCTTAAAGTATAGACACACATGATCATCCTAAGGAATGATAATCGGTTCATCACCTAATGTAGGCCGAGCTTTGTAGCAAAATGGTCATGAAGTGCGGGATGGTCATCTGTCTATTATTTGGTTAAAAATTGAGCTTTCTGGCGAGACGACCAATGGAGGATGGATCTTTGATAATTTGTTTGTCACTCATTTAAAACTAGGCTTTGTAGCAAAATGGCTAATGAGGTGGTAGTCTGTCCAATGACTTAGTTGGAACTAAGCATGTAGCAAAATTGTCGTGATTTGAATATTTGTTCATCATTTGGTGTGAACCAAACTTCATGGCAAAGCAACTGATGAAATCACTTAGTATATAGCAGGAACGCCTCATAGTCTTTTGCTCAAAATTGAGCGATCTTCTTTGGTATCTAGTGGTATTCAATGGGATGCCATGAATGAAGGGTGGAGAGATAAATTAAGGATACAAACTATGATTCATGCTATGAGCAACGTTATATTAGCGAACGATAGGAGTTAAACTAGAATAAAATAAAAAGATAAGCATTTATGAGGAACAGATGGATAAGTAGTATTGTGCTGAGTTTTGTTGTATTGGCATCTGGTTTGGAGCTCTTCATTCTATTATTGATTTATAGACTTGAAATGCGGTAGCTAAAGAGTGTTCTTCGACAATGTGAGAGATTAAGCTAGTTGGCCATGCAAGTCTTTGAACTTTCACATAAGTGTGACCATTTATATTTGACCATGTGTATAAGAAAATATTTCTTTGACAAGTAACTTGATTGTGTATACTTTTTCAAACTATAAGAAATGCATTCTCTAGTAAGTTATTGGATTTTGTACACACAATTCATGTCTTTGTGAGGTGTAGAAAAAGATGGCCCTTATTCCTCAGTGGTAGACTAACAAGAGTTTCAACACGAGGTCATAGTTTTGATTACCCATTGGGGTGAAATTCAATTGTAATGTGAGTGCGTGTGTAAAAAAAATAGTTGAAAGAAAGTATTACTCCTATTGTTTTATTTAATGCATGTCAATATAAACAGGGCTCTTGCTTTTTCGACTTTAGCACTCCATCATCATCACATGTGATAGAGTTTTACCACATGGTGCCTTCTCATCCATCTGACTTGATTGCCTCTGGCTGGGTGTGAACAATTATTTGTCGTCTTTCCACAATAAACGGTGAGAATCATCGTTTAACGGCTTAGATATTGGAAGATGACTTGGGTAAAATGTTAAAGTCCGATGGCACCCATGATTGGATGTTTTGGACAAGCTTACATGGATGCCAATCCAAACTGTCCAAATCTCGATGGCATCCATGATTGGATGTTTTGGACAAACTTACTTATTGGATACAATATGCCGCGTTACGTCACCATGTTATATATGTAAAATCCACTCCATTGATTAGATGAAAGCTATTATTTGGACCGTACATTTATAAGGTTAGCCCATCATGGGCCCTAACAAAACCACTAAGTTCAAACCATTAGGTTCACACGGTGTGGCCTGCATGAGTTTTGTTTCAAGAAGATTTTTCCATGTGGTCTTCGGCCTTACAAGTTATACATGATTATCAGCGTGGGAGGAAGACACACATTGTGATGGCTCTCATAGAAACCAGCCATTCACATCTCATCTCCATGGTTCCATGTGGTGTGGTCCCTTCAAGATGTGGGTCTAGCTGAGTTTTGGCCCTAGTACCAAACACTGAGGATAGAACCCGATAGACGGAGCGGATTTACATATGTTAGATGGTGGGCCCCATATTCTTGCATATTTTACACGCTTAAGTGAAGCAGGGCTGCAGAGCTTTGAGTCGGCAGTCACCAATTATGAAATGGGAGACTACGTACAGTGGGAGATTGCCACTAGTTTGAGCACAAAATATCAAGAGCATTCTATATCCATACTGTAGGGGCCCACGTCGATGAATGCATTCTATATCCATACCGTTCATCTGTTTTTCTAAGCTTAGTTTAGGAGATAGTTCCAAAAATAAAGCAGAAAACAGTTTCATGTGGACCCCACACAGGAAGCAGTGGTCATTGAGCCCTTATCATTAAAAACTTCTTGTGGGCCCAAAAATTATGGATAAAGATGATATTTGCTTTTTTCCTTTTATCCAAGTCTGTGATCTTATCAACAGGTTGAATGGTCAATAAACATTACTTGGATGCTAGGAAGTTTTTAATGATAGGTGTTCAATTACCACTTTTTCCTGTGGTGTGGTCCACATGAAAAATTTTTCTACTTCATTTTTTGGTCCATGTCTTAGCATAATCTGAAAAAATAGATGGACGGCGTGGATATATACATAATAATAAATACATAGAGGGTACCCTATTCTCTGCGTCGGCAGCCCACTCATCCTCCCGGTACGGACGCCGATTGCCTGCCAGTTCATGCAGTCGGAAGCTAGGTAGGGACCACCGTGATTTTTGTTAGAAATCCACTCCGTCCATTCGTTTTTCCAGATCATTCTGCGCTATGAGACGAAAAATGAGGTGGATAAAAAACTCAAGTGGGCCACATGACAGGATAAAGTAGGGAGGGAAATGCCACGGTTGAAACCTTCCTGAGTCTACGTTGATGCTTGTGTGCCATCTAAACCGTTGCCACTGGGATGAACTGAAAACACAAAAATATTAGCCTGATACAATACTTGTGCGGGCTACGAATATTTCAACCGTGGGAGTTCTTCCCGTCGGGTAGCAAACTTGAGTTTTGGATCTGCCTCATTTTTTTTTTTTTTTTTGTGATGCCCTTATATGAGCTGTAAAAACGGATGGATGGATTTGATTTCTCACAAACATCGCTGTGGGTCCTACCTAACTTCTGACCTCAGCAACTTCCTGCCGTGGGCCCACCAATCCGCGTCCTCTCTCTCGAGTTTGACAGGGCGGCATTGACTTAGGTCGAGAAAGACTGTAAGCGTGTGGACCCACCATGTTGCTTTCATGTGGGCCCACTGAAAGCAAGCCCTTCCAAGCTGCCGTATTCTCCTGTTATCTTGAGCCTCTGACGGTAGACAGTGGGAACCTTCCTTCACATGGACGTGTCACGAAATAAATAGTGCCCGTACACAAAAATCCGAAGAGGAACGATAGATTGGGATGTGATTGCGTACGACTAACTCAGTATGCTATATCGTACTGAGTAAACTCTGTGGGGCCCACCATAATGTATGTGTCTTATCCACGCCGTTCGTTTGTTTTAACAGCTCATTTTAGGGAATGATCCCAAAATTGAAGCATATCCGAAGCTCAAATGAACCACACCATAGAAAACATTGTGGATAATGATGTCATCGTTGAAACCTTCCTAGGGCACGCAGTTATGTTTATTTATCATCCAGCCTGTTTATAATGTCAAACAGACATGGATGAAGGGAAAACAAAAATATCAGCTTAACCTAAAACTTCTGTGGGCCCCAGGAAGTTTTCTATAGTGGACGTTCAATTCACAGTGTTTCTGTGGCGTGGTCCACTTGAGCTTTAGATATGCTTCAATTTTGGGCTCATGACCTAAAATGAGCTGGGAAAATATATGGATGGCATGGATAAGACATACAATACAGTGGGCTCCACAGAGTTTGCTCGATATGCTATCCCATAGATTGTGGGCATCCTTGCACGGCACACACTCATTTTTTCAGTGAGAAAATTTGTGAACGGCTCCCTCGTGATTTCTTACATCGGCCGTGCAAGAGACGTAGAGAAACCAGCACCAGGTTACAAAAATGTCCTCTTTTTTAGAGTGCTTTTTCCATGTGTAGGACCACTTGAGGATTAGGGGAAGTGGCACTTTGTAACACACATGTAGAAAGAATAGAAGAGCAGGAAAAAAAAACAAAAACTTCAATTACGAGAAATTAAAAAAAGGAAAAAAAGAAAAATAAATAAATTATAGCCATTGTTCTAGGTATTTCCGATATTATAGATATCGAAATATTCCTGACATTACACGTATCTCTAGCTTGACGATACCAAGAACATTATTGGCAGTGATACTGATAACATTGGTAGTTGTCATGGATGACTTCGAGCTAACCCCAAAACCTACAAGGAAAGCCCACAAGCCTATGGGCTCAACTACTAATCTACAAGCTTAAGATAACTGACCACAAGGCCAATGGCCCACAATGCTCAAACAAAGTCCTTAGCCCAAACTATGCTTTCCTGGTTAGTTACCATAGGTTACCGATTAGGAAGGAACGACTGAGGACAAGGCGTATATGTGGACCCTCGCCGATTTTCTCCGCGCTCCCACGCGACGTCGTTCTCCCTTTCCTTTCGGAAGAAGAAGAAGAAGAGGTGCGTGAGTGCGAAATCGCCGTTTGTGCCACTGGCTTGCCTCGTTCTCGAGGGCTTCGTTTGGTTGTCGTGTTAAGCTGGATATGTTTAAGTGAGTTCAGAGTCGCCACTAGCCAGTTACTTCGAATCTACAGTCGGCTAGACCCTGTAGAAACGTTAGAGAAGAGAATCCGAAGATTCCTTCCTCTAAAATGACTCCTGTTGATCTGCGGCCAGAGATTCAAGGTAAGGGATCACGGTTACAGGGTGGGAAGAGGTTAAGCACCCCACACACTGCCCGTACCGAAGTACGGTCTCTACTTCATAGAATCGATCGAATACTTGAAAGTCTAATTTAATCCTCGTATATTCTCATGAATGACATGATGCATGAATGCGGGTCTGAACAGTAAGAGTTTCTGATGGGCAGGTTCCAACAACGGGCAAGCCCAGAGCGTACGCTCGAACTGACAGGTGCTTAATATAAGACGTATGCAGTGTGCTTGAATGATCAAGGTGTTTTATGGTGAAGCATGAATGCAGGTCTGAACAGTAAGAGTTTCTGATGGGCAGGTTCCAACAACGGGCAAGCCCAGAGCATACGCTCGAACTGACAGGTGCTTAATATAAAGACATATGCATGTGTGTTTGAGTAATCAAGGTGCTTGTAGTGAAGCAGGGGGGTTGGAAGAAAAGTAAATGTTGCACTTATGCTAGATGCAAATGAGATGATGCTGGAAAATGAGTAGCTGGGTGGACGGAGGTGTCGCAAGGGTTGGCTTCGAGTGGCTGGATCAGGACTTGAATGGCTTGGGAGGCTTGGACCAGTGGTCAGGCTGGGCTGGACCAGGATTAGGCTCTCCTCACTCGGGCTCTCCTTGGTGAAAAGATGGGCTAAAGGGGCGGAGAAGGGCTTGGAACGGACCCGGGCTGGATTGGAATGGATTGTGTGTTGAAATGGGAAGAGGCTAGGGGTATTTATAGTAGCGAGGAGTGGCAGAACCCGTAATTTTGTCCGGGCGGCCTGCCATGGGCCGCCCGTACGGCCGCTCCTCGGTTTCCAGCGAGTACGGCCGTTCCCTCGGGGCTGCTGTTGGACTCGCTGGTCGACTCAGTGAGTTGACTCAGCGGGTCGACCCGGTGGTTTGACTCGACGGGTTGACTCGACGGGTTGACTCGGTGTTTTGACTCGACGGGTTGACTCGACGGGTTGACTCAGCGGGTTAACTCAGCGAGTTGACTCAGTGAGTTTGACTTTTTTTGGGATTTTTTGACTGGACTTTTTTATGGGGGGTTTTTCAGGGTGGTTTTTAGGACTGGGTTGACTGGGTTCAGGCTTGAACTGGGCTATGGAATGGGGCTTACAAGGGTGAGTTTGGCTGAGTTTGGACTTGGGATTTGGGGGTATGGTCCTCCATTCAACCAGCTATCTCTACCAACAGTATAGCCGAAGGTGGGGTGTCTACAGATGCCCCTCTTTGGCAGAGGTTGCGTGCAACCGAATGCCAAAGCGAGTGGACACCCCACTTCTGACCCGGTCATTCATAGATCATGTTCTGAAATCTTTGCTTGCCTTTGCATCTGTGCCAGTTGATCGTTTGGAGATCGCTCACTTGCACATACCGCGAGAGTTTGGAGAAAACGTTGCGATTGTCCCTGCAGTTTGCTGCAACCTGGGTACCCAATCGCAACCCTTCCATTCCCGATCGGTACTAACATTGGAAAGGTACAGCAGAGCCTCTGCGTCGACAGTCTTACGAGGTTACTGACCCTGTGATTGATTGTATGTTTGATGTTTTCCCAGATCACTCCAGGAGTACTTGTTTCGCTTGACTGTCAAAGTGGTTAGACGCCCTGCGTCCGATAGTCTTACGGGATTCTACTACGCCGACTTGGACTCAGTCAAGGTACTTCAGGCATCCACGCCTAGGTATATGCGGGTGGGCTTTTCCACCCGATCTGCTGGTTTTGATGCTTGGTTTGCAATTCATTCTTTCCTTGATTGTGGTCTGGAATCTTTGTTGTCCTTTGTATCTGAGTCAGTTGATTGTCTGGAAATTGATAACTCGCACATACCGCGAGAGTTTGGAGAAAACGTTGCGATTGTCCCTGCAGTTTGCTGCAACCTGGGTACCCAATCGCAACCCTTCCATTCCTGATCGGTACTAACACCGGAAAGGTACAGCAGAGCCTCTGCGTCCGTAGTCTTACGAGGATGCTGACCCTGAGACTGATTGTGTGATGTTTGATGTTTTCCCAGATCACTCCAGGAGTACTTGTTTCGCTTGACTGTCAAAGTGGTTAGACGCCCTGCGTCCGATAGTCTTACGGGATTCTACTACGCCGACTTGGACTCAGTCAAGGTACTTCAGGCATCCACGCCTAGGTATGTGCGGGTGAACTCTTTCCACCCAATCTGCTGATTTTGATACTTGGGTTACAATTCATCGTTTCCACCTGTTCAAATGGTTTCTGTGACCGAGCCTTTTAGCTTTCATCTTTTTGTATCTTGGCATGTGGTACGACCGCACTGACACTGGAGTTCAGTTCGACCGCACTTTGAGTGCATTGGATCCGACGGTCTCCGGGGAAGCCGCGAGACATCGGATCTTATTTGATTTTTGCGTTGGCTCCTACCTAGAGATATGGAAGATCTCCTGGTGTGTTGGAGGCAGAACGCTCTACTGAGAAAATATTTTTGGATTTTTGAAAAGATACCCACTCTGGGGAGTGATACTCCGTGGGGTTTTTATTTGCAAATAGAAATATTTTTTGTCTTTTTGAAATGGGAACCTGGTTTGCACGTGCCTCCACTAGGGATGCCTGTGGGGTCTTTGGCTAACCGGCTTTTATTTTGAAAGCAGGTAAACATGATGATTGATGCAATGGATGCTGATGCGTGAAGATGCATGATGAATGCATGGCTTGGCTCATTCTCTTTCAGTTTGATGATTTTGCTTTTGCTGGAGATGCAGAGAATTTTGAGCTTATTGCTTGCAGGGTTGTACTCCCTTGGGGATTTTTCTTTTTGATACGGAGGTTTGGACAGCGGGTTGGTCAAGATCCTGACCCGTGGTCGATCAGGTCCATCGTCCCAAGATGCTGTTTCTTTGCTAATGAGAATGTACGAGGATATCATTCGACTTCAAGATGTTCTTCTGGGCATACATGTGATTGAGATGGTGTTTGGTCGCCCGTTTTGGTCAAGATTCCAATTTGCAGGCGATTGGATCCGTCATCCCATACTGTGAAGTGAGCGGAGTTCAAGACTCCTGAATTGTAGTGCTGGGGATGCTAATTTTTGTGATTTTTTGTAAATATGTGGTCCGAATCTTTACCTGAGCGATCAGGATAGAGATTGGTTATTGAAAACACAGGAAATATTTTTGTGATTTTTTGAAATATTTTTGATGAAAGCAAGAGAAGTATTTTTGTGATTTTTTGACAATATTTCGATTGAAAGCAAGGGAAATATTTTTGTGATTTTTTGACAATATCTTGATTGAAAGCAAGGGAGATATTTTTGTGATTTTTGACAATATTCTGATTGAAAGCAAGGGAAATATTTTTGTGATTTTTGAAGAGGTGATTTTGCAATGTTTTTGTATTTTGTGATTTTTCTGGAATGCAGGGAAAAGATGTGGAATTTCCATCCACTTCCAGCTTCTACTGCTAGTAAGGCACCCGATCCATTTTAAGTCAGCGAGCAAGACGAGTCTCACACAGTTAAGTGCCGTAGTTTTACATCTTCGGATGAGGGGATTTTGAGGGTTTTCAGTCAACACACCCACAAAGTTGCCTGTTCCTCATGTGCAATGCACATAGACCACGTATCGTCCGACGGACTCCTTCGGCCACAAGATGAGCCACATCCTCACATTTCCCTTAGTCAATCCAGTTTGGGGTCTTACGTTGCTCACAATTCCGTGAGGGTGAGCTCCACCTCCCAACAGCCTTAATCCCCTTCATGAGTTCTAGGAACAGGGAACATCCGTCAGCTTCAACAGCGACTTCCAAATCAAGGTTGTCTATCACGGTGCGTTCAACACGAACAGGATTGCGGAGTTCCGCCTGCCACAGCCCTTACCTGTTTAAGAGATTCCAGACACCCGTACGATCAATTGTCAGCCATGTCTGGAACAGGTTAGGAAAGAAAGCCCCCGAGAAGTTAATCCCAGTGTAGTTTTAGGTCTTCGGACCGCTGGGGATAAATTGGTGGATCGAAACTGGTGGTGAAAACTTTTTTGTTTTATATTGTATATATATATTTTTTTATTTTGAAAAAGTTCCAGACTTCAACTCGAGTAATCGAGATTGACACTGGTTTTTATGGAAAGCTTTAAAATATTTTTGGTATTTTTGAAATGATCCGGGTTATCGAACCATGATCCAACGATCGAGGCCGATGCCGGTTTTTAGTTGAAAGCGAGAAAGGTCCCCCGAGAAATTAATCCCAGTGTAGTTTAAGGTCTTCGGACCATGAAACTGTACAAAAGAGGGGCAAACATTATATATATATATATATATATATATATATATATATATATATATATATATTTTGGAAAAATGTCCGGTGTCAGCGGATGGACAATCCAGACTGATGCCGGTTTTTATTGAAAATCTCTCGGGATGTCGATCCCGATGTAGTTTAAGGTCTTCGGACCAAAACTTTAAAAGCGGGGCTGGTAATATATTTTTATGATTTTTTGAAAATGTCCGGAGTCATTGATCTTGATGTGAGCAAACAAGACCGACGCCGGCTTTTATTGAAAATCTCTCGGGATGTTGATCCCGACGTAGTTTAAGGTCTTCGGACCCAAAACTATGTACAAAAGGGGGCAAACATATTTTTTGTTTTTCGAAATGATCCAGATCATCAGATCTTGGCCCGAAAGGCTGGGATCGATGCTGGTTTTTATTAAAAATCTCTCGGGACGTTGATCCCGACGTAGTTTAAGGTCTTCGGACCCCAAAACTTTAAAAGAGGAAAGACATTTTTTTTTTTTTTGAAAAATATTCTGGGTCATCGATTCTGATTTTGATGGTCAAGATCGATACCCATTTTTATTAAAAATCCCTCGGGATCTTGATCCCGACGTAGTTTAAGGTCTTCGGACCAAAACTTTAAAAGAGGAAAGACATTTATATATTTTTTTTATTTTTCTGAAAATGTCCGAGATCGTTAGGTCTTGATTCGACCCAAACCGATGTCGGCTTTTATTGAAAATCCCTCGGGATTTTGATCCCGACGTAGTTTAAGGTCTTCGGACCAAAACTTTAAAAGAGGAAAGACATTTTTTTGTTTTTCTGAAAATGTCCGAGATCGTTAGGTCTTGATTCGACCCAAACCGATGTCGGCTTTTATTGAAAATCCCTCGGGATTTTGATCCCGACGTAGTTTAAGGTCTTCGGACCAAAACTTATACATGTGAACAGTAATCAAGGGCGGAGATTCTTGGGATTCTTCTTGGAATGGTTTGGATCATCTGGTCATGCCTTTGGATGGTTGAGATCATTGTTTGACCAAGTCAAATTTTTCTTTCTTTTTCTTGAAAATTCCATGGAACTTTTCCACATCATCCACCCAATTTCTCACTCATTTCTCATGAGATGAGATTTTGGTGAGATTTCCTCTTTTTTCTCACCATTCTCTTCCATCACTTCATTCTTGCATGGAGGTACAAGATTCACTTGCAACCACCCTTCCCAAGGAGGAGTTCTTCCCAAGGAGAGGGAGAGGGAGGTCGTTTCAAGTAGGTGGAGGCTAGGACGGCCTCCCATGGGCCGCCCGGACGGTCTCTGCCTCCTGGTCTCTTCAGGGGGCTGGATAAAAGGGTGCCCTCCCCTTTTCTATATAACATGGGGCACCCTCCCCCCCTCAAACGTGCAATCTCTCTCTTCTCTCTCTCATACTCTTTCTTTCTTCAAGTTTCCTCTCTCTTCTTTGGTGATCCTTTGCTCTTTTCAAGTGGTGGACCTTAGAGAAATCTTGGGACAGCAAGGTGGTCCTTCTTTGGTGAGTGGTAGAGGTATGGACCACTTCCTTTCTCTTTCTTGTCCTTTTCCATTTTCATTGTCTCTTCTCATGGCCCTTTTTCTTTTTCATGTAGCTATTCAAAGAAGGTGTGAAGGTGGGCCAAAGCATTCTTGATCTTTTCTTAGATCTCAAGTCTTTCAAAGGTGGTGCATGGAGAAGGATATTGCAAGCTCTCTACTTCATCATTTTTCCTTTTTCTACACTCCCTCCATGTGCATGTAAAGAGTGATTTTGCCATGTCATCAAGTGTGCATGGCAAAATACTCTATCTTTTTCATGGGAGTTGGGCTTCTTTTCATATGTATCAAATGGGCTCAAAGTGAAGTCATGGCCCTTGGTGTACTTGATGGGCCCAATGCTTCATTTTGGGCTCCCTCATGCTTTCTTTCTCTTTCCTTTAGAGCTTTCTATTTCTTTTCCATTTTCTTTTTTCAAAATTTGGGCCCATGGGCATGGTAGGGCCCATCTCAAGTTTTGGGCTCATGGGGCTCATTTTGGGTGACCCCATCTTTCTCTACATGTGTATGGACCAAGGTGGCTAGCCCATTCTTCTTTTTGGATCTCAAGTGGGCTAGTTTTCCTAGTTGGGCTTACATGGACAAGTGGCCCAACTCTTCCATCACTTCTTGATTATGATGTACATCCTTGTACAAGGTGTAGTGGGTTCCTTGAAGTTTTTCATGTGGATGGGCTTTTGGGCCTTCATTGAAACTTGGGCACTTCTTTGAACCATGTGTGCCCCACTACACTTTGTTCATGTAGGCTTTTTCTTTTCATGCTTTCTCTCTTGATGGATGGAGGACTTGAGCTACTTGACCATCTACAAGTCCCATGAGTGAGTTGTTCCCACAATCTCACTAAGTTCAAATGGCTTCCTTTGTGGTAGGAATGTGATTCTCAAGAGTTTCCCTTTAATGTTATCAACCTCAAATGGATGATTCTCAAGTGGGCTATCCATACAACCATAGCTCCTTGAACTTTTCTATGGGGGCTTGGTGGATCATCCATCATCATTCAAATATGAGTGATTTCTTCTTCCATTTGTGAGAAAGAATGGTACCCATAAGTTGCCCATTTTTGTCCCCATGCTTTGGGACATTTTGGATTTTGATCTTCAAGTGGGCTATGTGTACCATTCTTACCCATTTTCATGATGGTTGGGTGACTCATCAAACCATGTTCTTTTGTGCTCAAATGGTCTCCCTTTTTGGTGAACAAGTTGGTGCACATAAGTTGCCCAAACTTGCCTTTTCATGGGCATTTTCAACTTTGATTCTTCATGTGGGCTATGTGCATCAACTTTCTACCCTTAGCTTCTTTGATTTGTACGTTTAGGGGTAGACCGCCATATTGTATTCTCATGGTCAAAACTTTCATCAAGATGAGGCACATAAGGTTACCCATGGTTAACCCATGAATGGGTCCTCATATTCTTCAAGTGGGCTATGTGCTCTCTCCAATCCATTGAGATGAGGCATTTGGGTTGCTCTTGGGGGCCCGTTTCCTTTCTATTCCCCACTTGTCCATGCATATGTGTAAAAAGATGAAGACATCCTAAGTGAGAATCATGACCTTGGCATAAAAGTGAGTCAATCCTTGGCCACATGTGGACTTTGAAGAGGAACTTCTCATGTGTAGTAGGACTTTCATCCTTAGTTGATCTCATGGCACTTGAGTGCATTTGTTGTCCAAAATGTGTCCTTGGATGATAGACTTTTCTTACCTAAGGCATGCCATGCAAACTTCTTTAAGGTGGGCCTTACTTTTTCCAATAGGCCCAACACATATCCTAAGTGACACATGGAGTTGGACTTTAGATTTTGCATTTGAATGTGAGTCCAATCCCATGGGTTTCTTGGATGAGAATTTGGATTTTAATGGGTAAAGGATAGAGACTTACCTTGCCAGGCTTGTAGGATTCCATGGCGGATGGTACTAGGGGCCACCAAGTGGTTGACGAGGATGATCCTGCTTTCATTGTCCGCCGGGGGGACCACATGTGTTCCCTAGCTATGGAGCATCAACCTCTTCCTGCCATCAAGGGTCGAGGTACCAGGGATCGCTAGGACAATTGGATGAAGGAGCCACAGCCCTTGCTTGAGCGAGTACTAGATGGTACTCCTTTTGCTGGCCTCCTCACCCTACGCTTCCATAATAACGACGCCAACCGTATGATGCTTGCGGCCCTTTGTGAGAGGTGGCGGGATGAGACCCACACCTTCCAGCTCCCTTGTTGAGAATCGGGAATAACCCCTTTGGACATTTACATGCAGATCGGCTTCCCTTTTCATGGGGCAATTGTCCCTCAAGTGAGCTCTCTAGCTCCCCTCTCTTCCACTGATTGGCTGCGGCTTGTTGGTGACGTCCCTCCTGAGGGTGAATTCCAAGGCCATCAAGTGAAGATGCGATGGTTTTACAACAATTTTGCTTCCGTCGTCCCTACCACCGAGCGAGAGGCCCTCCACAAGGCGCGGGCCATGATCACTTATGCTTTTGGATCCTTTCTTTTTTGCCATGCGAATGAGAGAGTTGATCCGAAATTTCTTCGTTTAGTCGAGGATCTTCATCACCCCTATAACTGGAATGGGGCCATCCTGACCCGTCTCTTTCAAGGTCTGGACAAGACCTGTCGGCATAGCCGGTCCTTCACAGGCTTCTGGCCTGTCGTTGAGGTACCTCTTTTTTCATCCTCCTTGGAGCCCTTTGCCTCCTTTCTCTCTCTGATCATTAAATGTACTTTCATCCAGACCTGCTTTTATGACCATTTTCCGCATCTTGCGCCGAGGATGCGAGACGACATTGAACCATCTCAGTATCGCCATATGTACTGGCATCAACAGAATCGTCAGCGGAACTCCCGAGTTCCCGGGGACAATTGGCGTGCTGATATAGACGGGCTGACCATTGAGGACGTAAGTATCTTGGTTGTCTTTGTCCTTGTGCTGTACTTGTAACTGATCGTGGTAACCTCTTCTGCTGCAGTTTGCCCGGATGCCGTACGCTAGTTTCCCTCTCTACTACACACCCCAGCGCGTGGAGGCATACGATGCTTCATGTCTCCGTATTATGCTTTCTGACGCTGAGTCCTTCCAATGGTACTTGGGAGAGAGATTGCTTCGGCAAGTCACTGGGGTGGCTCGGGTCCCCTGTTCTGCACCTCCTCCAGCTGCTCGGATGCCAGCTGATGAGAGAGTTGAGGCTCTGGTGGGCCAGCCTGGCTTCCGTTTCACGATCCCGGACCGTGATTATGACGAGTGGTATCTGCTATTTGGCCAGGGGCCTTTGCTTCCTTCGCTTTACGTTCCAGGTGGCCGTCGCAAGTATGCTGGAGGTTCAGTGACTGCTCCTTTCATGGATCTTTATTGTCGGGAGCGGGACGCGAGGAGGGGCGATGATGATTATGTCGGCGACTTGTAGCTGGCTCTGCTTTCTATGGCCTTGTACTTTTGTCTTTGTCCCCTTTTGTATCAAGCTCTTTTGGATGGATATACAGGCTTTGATTTCTCCCAAATTCCTTGGTGATGTCTGGATGCTTTGACGCTTGACTCATTCCTTCATGATTGGAGACTGCTTAGTTGCATGGGTGATGACTTGAATGGTTCAGATTGCTTGATTAGGCCTTGTGGGCCCACTTGATGATCAGATCTTGGATTCTGGCCCTTCTTTTGATGATCGAACTTTTGATCTTGCTGCTCCATGACTTGTGTAAGCTTTCCAATGGTTTGGATCTCGATGTTTTGGCCCTTGAGTGATTCGGATTGATGGATTTGGCCCTGCGGGCCCACTTGAGGCCTTAGCTTTACTTTGGGGCACCTCCTTTGATGATTTTGTGAGGCTAGGAATGCTTCTCATGGTGTGGATGATGGCTTGAACGTCTCTGATCGCTTGATTTGGCTTTGTGGGCCCACTTGATGATTAGATCTTGGATTCTGGCCCTTCTTGTGATGATCAAACCTTTGATCTTGTTGTTTGACGGCTCATGTAGGTTCTTCAATGATTTAGATCATGATGATCTGATCTTTAAATGGCTTGGATTGCTTGTGGCCCCCACTTGATCACTTTTCCTTCTCTTTGACTTGATCAGCCATGTTCCGGCCACATTGCTTCGTGATTGGACCAGTGGGGCACCTTTTGTATGATCTTGATCATCTTCAGTCGAAATCTGGAGTGGACCGGAGCTTTGGGCGGCCCACGGAGCGCCATCTGCTGACGTGGACTGTCAGCCTCACCTACCAAAAGCCCTGGAGCCAATCCCGCGGAGAGAGGGGATCTGCGTCCGTACGGGCGGCCCAGGGCAGGCCGCCCAAGGCTCGTCTCTTGAGCGGCCTGGGCTGGCTCTGGTTCGGACATCCTCTGCTGTCTGTTGCTGCTGTCCCCACATTCCCTGTACTGGACCGTTCGATTCCAGCCATGAATCTTCTTGTCCCCTTGTCTTTTCTCTTCATCTTGTCTTCTTCTCATTTTGTCCTTTCTTGGGCAATGGATGGTGGGGATTTATGGGCTGTGGGGGCTGTCCAAGATGGGTCCCACACTTCAGATCTTCAACTGAGCTTTGATAATGGGGAAATGCCTTTAATGGATGGGGTAGATGGGGCATTAAGAGGGGGCATTGATGAGGGGCTAGGGATGGTGGTTGGTGGAGCTTTGAATGGCTCCATTAATGGTGGGATGGCTGGATTTTCTTATTTGAATGGGTCCCTCATTATGGGAGGAATGGATGGTATGGATGAGATGATGGGATGGGACATAGGTGAGGCTATGCATCCCTTGAGTGTGGGTCCCATGGATGATGTGATGGACGGTGATGATGGGACTATGAGGGACATAGATGGGCTGATCTCATGTCTGGATGATATGGATGGCTCAGATGGTACCTTTGACGGTTTGGATGCTCTGGATGAGGGCCAGGATGTACGGTATACTTCTTTGGGTGGACTTGATGTGATCATTGATGATGTCCCCTTGATGATGGACGGTGTGGATGCCTCGATGATCCCTTTGATCGGCCAGGATGATGATTGGATTCATGATTTCCTACTGGAGAGGGCCGCAGGTCCGGATCTGGCCGTTGATTCTTCGATCGGGGTAGCCGGGACCCTTTTGGATGGTTCAGATGCATTCTTTGACGGTCAGATTGGTCGGGATGCCACGATGTGCGGTGTGATCTTCACTGATGGCTCTTTTGGTTGGGAGCATTGTTCTTCTTTTGGTGATCGGCCCTTTGCGCATTCTGTTCATGAGGTGGGCGAGTCTTCTCATGCAGCTGAGATTATGACAGTTTCAGATAGCGATGCGACTATATCAGACATAGCCGCCACTGAGGGCCGATCAGGGGTTGTCGAGTCGGCAGAGGTTCCAGCTTTTCCTTCTCCTTCGCCTGTTGACCTTCCGATCCTCGATGAGTTGTCCTCGATTTCTGGGCCTTTTGTGCTGGAGGGGATACCGGTGAGGACTTGTCAGCTGCTTCCTCGTCCTTCTTGCTCGCCACGACTGCTTGCTTGGCTTGACAGCTTGTCAGTTTATGAGATTCGAGATTTGGAGTCTTATGGCTTTGGCAGTCTGATTCATATGGCTAGAGTTGACATTGACTGGAGGATGCTCGGAGCTGCCTTGATTGACTGGGTCCCTTCGTTGAACTTGTTCGCGTTCAATGATATGGAGATGGGGCCTTCTTTGGAGGAGCTTGCACGCTTGACAGGCTTACCCTTGGATTATACTCAGTACTTCTCGCCGAAGACATCGCCGAAGACTGCTACACCGCAGAACTGGTTTGGGATCCCCTATCTTGTTCGGCCTGCAGCTGGTGGCTAGGATGCTGTAGTGTTCTCTTTGGACTTGCTGTATGATCTTTTTTCGGGTCCTCGGAGTACGGCCGGTTCCACCTTTGCTCGGAACGCACTGATGTTCTATTTGATTGCTGAGGTGCTGTTCTCGGGATGGCGCAGGTCCCAAACTCCTTTGCTTTTTGAGGTGATGAGCCGAGCTGTCCGTCGGCAGGGGATCATTTCTCTCATTTTGGCCGAGCTATTTGATGGGCTGACTGACTGTGCCCTTGGTCGCACTCGTGTTCTTCGCGGCTGTTGTGCTTTCCTTCAGGTATCTTTTCTGCACCTTTTTTCTTCTTGCTTTGCTAGGAATTGTTTTGCTCTAGCTGAACTTCTTTTGCTTTCTGTGATCAGGTCTGGCTATGGGAGCGTCTTTTTCTGACTGTTTCTGTACCTCTTCCTGGCATCCCGGGCTCTGACATCATGCGTTATATCATGGAGTTCCTTCCTCATACAGCCAGGATGAGCGAGCCTTTATATCGCAGGATGTTCGCTGAACTTCGTGACTGGAACGTTCGTTGGGAGTCATCTTGGCTTTCACTTCCTCCAGTGCTTTGCGATGCACACCGCCATCCTCTGATGTTGGTAGGCTTTCGATCCTACTTTTCTTACCATCCCGTCCGGTTTCTGCGGCAGTTTGGGTATGAGCAGGATGTTCCTCATTTTGCTTTCACGGGTATCGGGCGTCGAGTACTCCCCTCTAGATCTTCTGACTTCAGGACCCGGATTGATTGTTCCTGGGCGAGTTATTTGACAGCTGATTTGTTGGGATTTGAGCTGCGGACTTTTCCGATGGCGACCGCCCCATATCAGTACTGGGTTGCTGAGCAGTCTTTGTATCGACGTATCCCTTGTTGGCACCGGACTGCTGATGAGGATGAGCAGGATATCCTTGGAGATGCAGGCTCTTCATCTGGTTCATATGAACCTTTTGAGGAGCGCCCTTTTGTCGATCCTGGCTTCCTTTTGGCCACTCATGGCCATCTGCTGTCTGAGATCTCTGCACTTCGGTATCATTGTGAGATGATGTCGAGGAGATTGGCTGCCGATCGGAGGTTGTCTGATGAGGAGACAGCGATCCGTACCCTTGAGCGCGATGAGGCGCATTACCTGCGTATGGAGGTGAGCAGGTTGAGAGCGAGATTATCCTTTTATGAGTCAGAGGACTCACCTGATGTGGCCGAGGAGGAGGGTAGAGATTGATTGTGTTGGCCACCTGCACATTCTTTTTTGCATATATGATTTTTTTGTATTTTTTGAAAAAGATGATATGATATGTGTAAAAGAAATATGATGCATCTAATTAAAAAAGAGAAAACTGTTTGAAAATCTACTGTGCCATGAGTTGTCTTGTGAGTGTGTCTGGATTTTGTGTCGGGATATAGGAATCAGAACTGGGGCTCGGTCAATGATTTGACCGATGTCTCGAGATTCGACTTGCTTGATCCTTTGGTTCCCTAGAGATGTAGGCAATGGAAACTCTTGCTTCCTGAGATTGTCAGAGTTTGTAGAGCTCTTCGTTCCTGATTGCGCTTCTTCTTGTTCTTGAACTGTAACCGCTTGAACTGATCTGGACCGTCTGCTTTCTTGGTACCTGCACTTTTATTTATTTATTTTTTTTTTTTTTTCATTTTGAGCCATTTTTGCCTGCAGTGCTCTTTCGAGTTTTCACCACAGCCGGCTTTTTCCCGTCATTTTTGCCCGTGGCGCCCTTTCAGGTTTTCACCACGTCCCGGGTATTTGGTCTTGCCTGCCCCTTGGCAGCTATGCTGTTTTTACCCTTGGCGCCCTTTCAGGTTTTCACCAAGTCCGCTGTATGCCCACTGTTTTTACTCGGAGCGCCCTTTCGGGTTTTCACTCCGCCCTCTTTGTTTAGGCACACATTTTCTTTTTTCTTTTTTTTTTCTTTTTTTTTTTTCTTTTCTTTCGGGATCTCTGGATAACTGCGGCGGCTAGAGGTCGGGAATCCGTCGTTGCCGGCCGATGGCAGTCTTTCAGCCCTTATCCTGAGTTACGATGATAGAGCTGTCGGTCTTTGCTAAAGACCCCCTCTGAGATGGATGGATGGATGACTGTGTTTCTTCTTGGGTTGATTTTTTTCTTGGGTGCCTTGCTTTGGCTTCCCTTTTTCTTTCTCTTTTCTTCTTTTCTTTTCTTTTTCTTTTGCATTCTTTTTCTCTCTCTTTTTTTTTCTTTTTTGGAGTCCCCTTATTTGAAACACTTGTTGGTGGACGGGATGATTTCTCAGAGGTCTTAGCTTCGACCTCTTGACTTCAGCTCTATTAAAGTAACTTTTGATAAGGTCAGAATGGCTTACCCGTGAAAGATCTTCACGTTGTCGGCGTTGGTTGGCTCAGGAAGATCCACCCCTCTCATGCTGGTGAGTCGGAGGGCGCCTCCGGGAAGTACTTCTCTGATGATCAGCGGCCCGTCCCACGAGGGTTTGAACTTTCCTCTGGGATCTGGAAGGTGTGACGGTAGAATCTTCTTCATGACCATGTCGCCTACCTTGAAGCTTCTTTTCCGGACTCTCTTGTTGTAAGCCCGAGCGATCCTTTTCTGATAGCATTGTGAATGACTTAGTGCACGCATGCGCTTTTCATCTGCTAGCTGCAACTGATCGAATCTGGCCCGTTGCCATTCTCCTTCTTCAATTCCGCTTTCTAATAACACCCGAAGTGATGGTATTTCCACTTCGACTGGTAGAACTGCTTCCATTCCATAAGTAAGCTCGAAAGGAGTAACGCCCGTAGCAGACCGTACAGACGTTCGATAGGCCCAAAGTGCATATGGGAGCATATCTGACCAATCTCGATAGGTCACGACCATCTTCTCGAGTATCCTGACGATTGTCTTGTTTGCGGCTTCTACCCCACCGTTCATCTGGGGACGGTAGGGGCTTGATCGATGACGTTGGATCTTGAATTTGCTGAGGAAGTCATCCATCTTCTTGTTGACGAACGGGGTTCCATTATCTGTGATGATAGCATTGGGGATTCCATACCGGCATATGATGTTGTTCTTCATGAATTTGATCACTTGAGATGCTGCAATCGTGGTGTATGAGGCTGCCTCTACCCACTTGGTGAAGTAGTCGACTGCCACAAGTATGTACTCATGACCATTTGATGCTTTGGGACTGATCTTGCCGATGATGTCGAGTCCCCACATGGAGAAGGGCCAGGGGGTGGTCAGGTTGTATAACTCTGATGATGGGGCATGGATTTGATTCGCATGCTCTTGACACTTGAAGCATTTTCTGACGTGCTTGCAACAGTCTGTCTCCATGGTGAGCCAGTAGTAGCCGAGTCGTAGAATCTTCTTTGCCATCATGTGCCCATTCATGTGAGGGCCACAGATTCCTTCGTGTATTTCTTTCATGATCCTTGCAGCTTCTGTTTCATCGACGCATCGAAGAAGGATGTGGTTATAGGATCGCTTGTAAAGAACTTCGCCACTGATGGTGAACTGGCCGGCCAAACGTTGGATGGTTCGGCGATCTGTTGCTGTTGCTGATTCTGGATACTCCTGGGTTTCGAGATATTGCTTGATGTCGGCATACCAGGGTTTGTCAGGGACAGCTTCGGCTTCTTCTATTTGCAGGCAAAAAGCAGGCTCTTCTTGAATTTCGACTGTGAGCTCCCATTCTGAAGCTCCTTTTGGGATCTCGAGCATTGATGCGAGCGTGGCGAGAGCATCTGCAAACTGGTTCTTGGCTCTGGGCATGTATGAGAAGGTGATTTCCTTGAATTCTTCGATCAGATTGTCAAGATACACATGATATGGTATCAACTTCTCGTCTTTGGTCTTCCATTCGCCATTGGTCTGATTGATGATAAGCTGTGAGTCTCCAAATACTCGTAGCTTCTTGACGCCCAAGATTATGGCTTCCCTTAAGCCAGCGATGCATGCTTCGTACTCTGCCATGTTGTTGGTGCACTCGAATGCGATGCGCCTCGAGATAGGAATAGGGACATCATCTGGAGAGTAGAGGATTGCTCCAATACCACTCCCTTTAGAATTTGCTGCGCCGTCGAAGAATAACGTCCACTCATCTTTTTTCTTCTTTTCTTCCTCTTCAATGAGCAAGAGATCTTCATCAGGAAAGAACGTCTTGAGCGGCTGATAGTCCAGGAGAGAGTGAGACGCAAGATGATCGGCGAGGGCCTGCCCCTTGATTGCCTTTTGAGTGACATAGGTGATGTCGAACTCAGACAAGAGTAGCTGCCATTTAGCTATCCTTCCAGTGAGTGTCGGTTTCTCGAACAGGTATTTGAGCGGATCCATGTGAGCGAGAAGGAGAATAGGGAATGCAATCATGTATTGACGGAGTCGCTGAGTTGCCCAGACTAGGGCGAGGCAAGTCTTCTCGATCGGGGAATACCTGGTCTCGTAGTCGGTGAACTTTCGACTCAAATAGTATATTGCTTGTTCCTTCTTCCCGGTCTCGTCGTGCTGGCCGAGGACACAGCCAATGGCTTCTGCTGCTACCGAGACGTATAACAATAGTGGTCGTCCGGGAGTGGGAGGCACTAGGACTGGAGGATTCATGAGATATTTCTTGATGCGGTTGAAGGCGACTTGGCAATCATCATTCCATTCTTTTGGAACGTTTTTCCGAAGGAGCTTGAAAATGGGCTCACAAATAGGTGTGAGCTGTGCGATGAAGTGACTGATGTATTGAATTCTGCCGAGGAAGCCACGGATTTCTTTCTCTGTTCTAGGAGGGGGCATCTCGATGATTGCTCTGGTTTTGGTCTCGTCGACCCTGATGCCATCCTCGCTCACCATAAAGCCGAGGAGCTTACCTCCCATTGCACCGAAGACACATTTCTGAGGGTTGAGGCGGAGCTTGTACTTTTCTAATCTGTTGAATAACTTCTTCAGATCTTCAAAGTGTCCTTCAATTGTGCGAGATTTGACGATCATGTCGTCCACATATACTTCGAGTTCTTTGTTCATCATGTCGTGGAATAGTGCTGTCATTGCTCGCTGATATGTTGCTCCTGCGTTCTTCAGACCGAACGGCATTACCCTGTAACAGAAGGTTCCCCAGGGAGTGATAAATGCTGTCTTCTCACGATCTTCGACGGCCATCTTGATCTGATTGTAACCTGAGAACCCGTCCATGAATGAGAAGATCTTGTATCCAGCAGTGTTGTCGACCAGAGTGTCGATATGTGGCAAAGGGAAGTCATCTTTTGGACTGGCTTTGTTGAGATCTCGGAAGTCGATGCACATTCGAACCTTGCCGTCCTTCTTCGGTACTGGTACGATGTTGGCGAGCCATTCAGGGTAGTTGGAGACTACCAAGAATCCCGCGTTGTATTGTTTGATGACTTCATCTCGGACTTTCAGAGCCCATTCTGGCTTCATTCTTCGAAGTTTTTGCTTCACTGGCTTCATATCTGCCTTGGTTGGCAGATGGTGTACAACGAGCTCTTCATCGAGCCCCGGCATGTCTTCATATGAGAACGCGAAGTTGGACAATCTTGGAGCTAGGAACTCTATCATTTTCTGTTTCATCTCAGGTGGCAACGATTTTCCAATGCGTACTTCCCTAGGGATCTCAGGCGTCCCCAAGTTTACTATCTCGAAATCATCGGCTACAACATTGGCTTTAGATTCGAACCTTTTGAGGAGATCCTCTAGTTCGGGAGCAGTATCATCATCTTCCTCATCCCGAGTTTCGTCCAGACCCATGAGTTCGAAGTCTAATTCGATGTCGAAATCATATGATTCGACTTCAAACTCATGCGACTCATTAGACGAACCTGACACACTATTGAATGCAGGAAAAGAAATATTTTTTGGTTTTTAAGATTTTTCTGAAATTGAAATGCTAGATGTTTTTGGTTTTTGAAAGTTTTTGATTTTTTTGGCTTTTCGAAATTCGCGGGACTTTGAACAAGCGGGCATTGCAGACCATGATTGATCCCAACTTGTTCCAAAGTTCCGGTCGCTGCCTAGACAGGCGTTTTTTTTTGGAAGCCAGAGCCCTCAGATGGCTCTTTGGCTGATTCAAAAGTGAGGGGAACAGATGACCATTCAGGACCCCACACTTCCTCCCCTGGAGAGGTGGGGGTTGATGATTTGGGCGAAGAGTCACGGTCTGGCCCAATGACCATGACTTCTTGCTGGTCGGGTTCGAGATCTGAGCCGTACTCAGTCCCTCCCGGGTCACTTACCTCGCATTGCAGTTCGTCTGGTTCCACAGCTAGACACGAGTTTGGAACCTGGATATCAGACCAATCTAGGGCTGGCCACTTCCCTTTCTTGGTCCAATGGATGGGCTGCTTCTGCCCCTGGCTGATGATTGATGATGTTGACTTTGCAGAGATGGGCAAGTCGTGCCCCTTGCTAATTGGTGATGAGATGGGCGAGTCGTGCCCCTTGCTGATTGAAGTGGGCAGGTTGTGCCCCTGGTTGGGAGCAGGTGTCAGAGTAACCTGTTCCTGAAGCTGCTGTATTTGACTTCCTTCTTCGTCTTCATCCTTTTCTTTTTCTGCTGGAGGCTTAGATGGTTCGAGAATCTGATCCCATCGAATGGGGGGCCACGTGGCCCAAACTAGGCTCATCGGGAGGCCTTTGTGTAGTGCAGTCGGTTGATTCCCTCCTGGATCTTTGCAAGGTTCTCCTGGCTTGACGAATTGGATGGGTGAGCACCGAAATTTCTTCCTTCTCTTGTCCATGAAGGTTGCCCTGTATCCAAGTCCCCATTTGCGTTGGTTATATACCAGCGGTACCTTTCTGGACTTGAAGTGATTCTTCATTCGATATTTGAGGCTCAGACGCTCTGCCGGTGAGAAGACACGGTCCACCCTTGTTGGTTCTGGATTGGCGATAGAGTTCACAGTCTCAAATTCGAAACTGTGAAATGGGATGTCTTCTTCAGAGTGTTGGATATCGATGACCGGGATGTCTGGTTCAGTGGCAGCAGCATTGGAAGGAATGATGAGCTCCTTCTCTGCGTGGATAGAGATCACTTGATTTCCACAGATGTACTTCACCCGTTGATGTAAGGTTGATGGCACAGCTCCAACCTTGTGCAGCCACGGTCGTCCGAGCAACATGTTGAAAGAGGCTGATATATCCAAGATTTGGAATGTGATGGTGGAGACTTTCGGACCTATCTGTACCTCTATGTCGACTTCCCCTTCCACTGATCGGCGGGTGTTGTCGAATGCTCTGACACATATGGTGCTGGGTCGAAATGAAGAGGGACTGATTCCCAAACGTTCCGCAGTCTTGAGTGGGCAGACATTTAAGCTTGAGCCATTATCGATAAGGACCAGCGGAACACAGAGGTCTTTGTATCGTAAGGCTATGTTGAGGGATCGCCCATGATCTCGTCCCTCTGGTGGCAACTCATTATCGGTGAAGGTGATGGCGCGCGGAGCCAGTAGCTGTCCAATCATCAATGCAATCATCTCTGGTGCCGTATCGGAGGAGACATGAGCATCATTCAAGGTCTTGGCAAACATCTCTCGGTGTATGCGAGATGTGCAGAGTAGCTCCCATACTGAGATTTGTGCAGGGATTGACTTGAGCTGAGTTGCTACATCGTATGCGGCTTCATTTTTGTTGCCGAGGCCTGAGAGAGCGCCTTTGGTATCTCCTCTATTCTGATTATCTCTTCGGATGCAACGCCCATTGGGATTCATGTTCCCCACTTCCGCACATTCTGGATAGTGCCATGGAACCTCTTTGTAGCTTTCCTCCCTTTTGCCTTCTAGGACCACCGGTTCTTGCAACGGTGCTGTTGTGGGTACCAGATCTTCCTCATATGGAGCTTTTGCCTTGAGGACTACATTGTTGCCTGTGCTGAAGGGGTAGTATCGAGGCTTGTCTTCATAGACCACATAAGGTCGTGGTCCTGGCTTGACTGTTCCTGGGGCAGGAGGCTCCCATGGAATGAATACTGGTCCTCTTGATATGGCAGGAGGTTTCTCTGTTCGTCCGAGCTGCCGTAGCGTGATTGATATGCCTCCGGGACTTGCCCATTGCAATATGACAGGCTTGACTGGAAGAGATCCTTCCAAGACAACGGGCTCTTGCTGCTGATGAGTGTAATCCTTCCATTGCGGATTGGATTGTTCTGAAGTTGCCCCTTGCAGGATGACAGGTTCGTATGTGGGCTCGATATATGACTGAGCTCCTTCCAGGACGACTGGTTCCCAGCTTGAATGGTTGTAAGGTGCCCCTTGAACAACTGGTATATCATATGGAGGTGCTCCTTCAAGTACTACTGGCTCGAAGACTGAAGGAAGAAAGGGACTTGCCCCTTGCAAGACTGGAGGAGGATTTGTTGGCTCATAAGTGTAGGTGTGAATGGATTGGATGGGGGAGAAGAAGCGGTCGATATGGTCCCCTTCTTCTATACTATTGACTGCAGGGCCACGAGACGAACTGGGGTCCGTTGGATGCTGAGGCAGAGGATTCTGAAGGATGTTGGTGGAAGCTGCTGGAGAAGTTCCAGGGACCGAGATGACGATCTTGCGGTCATCGATCAGGTCTTGTATGGCATTCTTCAAAGTATAGCATCGGTCAGTGGCGTGGCCTCGTCCTTGATGATAGGCGCAATACTCATTTTCTCGGTAGTTTGGAGGCAGATAATGAGGCGGAGGCCTAGGTGTCATCAGAGTGAGTAACTGCTTTTGTACCAGCGTAGTCATGATTTGACTAAGTGGTTGACTGAGTGGAGTGAACTTCCTGAACTCCCTGTAATTCTGCCTGTTCTGGTATGAGTATTGGCCATTTCCCTTGAATTGCTGCTGTTGTCGAGGTGGCTGTGGCTGAGGATTCGGTTGTGGCTGATATCGCTGAGGTTGATGCTGAACTTGATTCTGCTGATACTGTTGACGTCCTTGTGGAGGAGCACGTTGATTTCCTTGAGCAGCGGTGTTGATGTTGTTTACCTCTGTTGGGCGGGGAGGAGAACCATTGCGGTTTCCATTCCCATGCCCGATAGGTCTTCCTTCCACTCTGTTTCTCTTGACTGGAGTGGCTTGATGAGGCCATGGGGAGATCGTCCCGGCCCGGATTCCTGCTTCAACTTGCTCTCCAGCACGGATCAATTGTGAGAAATTCGCATATGGATGCGAGATGAGATACCCGGATATGCCTGGGTATGTTGAATGAACAATCATGGAGATTTGTTCTTCATCGTCGATGGGTGTCCGCATTCTGGCTGCCATAGCTCGCCAACGTCCCACATAAGCTGATAGTGTTTCATCACTCCTTTGCCTGAGTGCTGCGAGGTCGGCTCTTCTGGGTGCCATGTTGAGATTATATGCGAATCTGTCGACAAAAGCCTGGGAGAGCTGTTCCCATGTTCTGATGCGGTGGCAGTCCAATGAAGTGTACCAATCTAGGGCATCGCCCTTCAGAGATTTTTGGAACAATCGAATGAGGGCCCCTTCGTTTCCTGAGATTGCACTCAGCTCCCCGCAGAAAGCTTTGAGATGTGCCGTGGGACAACCGCTGCCATCGTATCTCTTGAATTTTGGTACCTCAAAGTTTTGAGGTACCTGAGCATCTGGAAAGGACACAAGTCTCTGAACTTGGTCGAAGGTAAGTCGATTCCTTGCTGTCGCTGAAGCTGATTTTGCAAGATCTGGAACTGCTCCCGCAACTCGTCCAGTCCTGAGTGATCTGTTCGAGCGACTGGTGCCTCCTGGAGTAAGACACGTTCTTCTTCGGCATAGTGGTCGATGTCTTCGACCCTATGGGCTTGCTGAAAAGCAACCGCGGGTTGCTGAAATTGATTTGATGACTGAACTGGATTCTGATGAACTTGTGCTTGAAAGGATTGTAACTGAACTGGAGATTGTACTGAAGGTTGAACTGGAACTTGCTGGAAATTAACTGGATTTTGCTGAATTGAGGATTGCTGGAAATTAACTGGATTTTGCTGAATTGAAGATTGCTGGAAATTAACTGGATTTTGCTGAATTGAAGATTGCTGGAAATTAACTGGAATCCCATCGGCGGGGATGTGCTGGAATTGAAAAGTGCTCCTGTTTGCAGGAGGCTGAGATGCTGGGAAGTGACCCCCTTGTTGGGTATTCGCCACTGTCCGCTGATTGATGTGGGCTTGACACTGACCCCCATTGTGGGCATTCGCCAGTGCTGTCCCTGTTGCTGGAAATTGAATTGAAATCCCATCGGCGGGGATGTGCTGAAATTGAAAAGGTGTCCCATCGGCGGGGACATGCTGAGATCTACTGAGATTGTTGTTTGCAAGATTGACTGGAAGCTGACTGGATGTTCCTGCAACGGAAGTGCTCTGAGATGGCCTTGTCGTCACAGGAAGATATTGAGAAGGATGCCCCGTAGCGAAGGGCTGAGATGGCTGCTGTCGGTAGTCTTGGGTAGACTCCGATGGTTGTGCTTGATTTAAACTGGAGGCCGGGAGGACCCGGCATGGCTGCTGAGCTTGCTGAACTGGGCCAACCTGATTGTTGGCTGCTGCGGTGGTTTGTGCTTGCATGAATTGCAAGGGCATTTCTTGCATTGCTCTCACTCCTTGTGCCAATTCTTGTATGATTGGCGTATTGTCAACGGGCTGTTGCGCTGGAGGTTGCGCTTCGGTCATTTCGAGAGCAGGGAAGTGATGAGTTTCTTCTTCGTGGTCGGACATGGCTTGCTGAGCCCGAGTGCGGATTATGCTGCGGAAGGGAAGCTGTCTCCGAACACGTTGAGCCCGAGGAGGCGCAATGGTGAGGACTATACTCTACTCTTTTTGGGTTTTGGGATTTTCTATTTTTTTTTTGTTTTGGAATTTTCTATTTTTTTGTTTGGGTTTGGGTAGAATGCTATGCAGATGAGATTATATGAGGATTAATGACTTTCAAGTACGGGAAGGATTCTGTTTTCAAGTCGGATCACGACTAGTGGGACTAGCTAATCCCCAGCAGAGTCGCCATTCTGTGGACCCTCGCCGATTTTCTCCGCGCTCCCACGCGACGTCGTTCTCCCTTTCCTTTCGGAAGAAGAAGAAGAAGAGGTGCGTGAGTGCGAAATCGCCGTTTGTGCCACTGGCTTGCCTCGTTCTCGAGGGCTTCGTTTGGTTGTCGTGTTAAGCTGGATATGTTTAAGTGAGTTCAGAGTCGCCACTAGCCAGTTACTTCGAATCTACAGTCGGCTAGACCCTGTAGAAACGTTAGAGAAGAGAATCCGAAGATTCCTTCCTCTAAAATGACTCCTGTTGATCTGCGGCCAGAGATTCAAGGTAAGGGATCACGGTTACAGGGTGGGAAGAGGTTAAGCACCCCACACACTGCCCGTACCGAAGTACGGTCTCTACTTCATAGAATCGATCGAATACTTGAAAGTCTAATTTAATCCTCGTATATTCTCATGAATGACATGATGCATGAATGCGGGTCTGAACAGTAAGAGTTTCTGATGGGCAGGTTCCAACAACGGGCAAGCCCAGAGCGTACGCTCGAACTGACAGGTGCTTAATATAAGACGTATGCAGTGTGCTTGAATGATCAAGGTGTTTTATGGTGAAGCATGAATGCAGGTCTGAACAGTAAGAGTTTCTGATGGGCAGGTTCCAACAACGGGCAAGCCCAGAGCATACGCTCGAACTGACAGGTGCTTAATATAAAGACATATGCATGTGTGTTTGAGTAATCAAGGTGCTTGTAGTGAAGCAGGGGGGTTGGAAGAAAAGTAAATGTTGCACTTATGCTAGATGCAAATGAGATGATGCTGGAAAATGAGTAGCTGGGTGGACGGAGGTGTCGCAAGGGTTGGCTTCGAGTGGCTGGATCAGGACTTGAATGGCTTGGGAGGCTTGGACCAGTGGTCAGGCTGGGCTGGACCAGGGTTAGGCTCTCCTCACTCGGGCTCTCCTTGGTGAAAAGATGGGCTAAAGGGGCGGAGAAGGGCTTGGAACGGACCCGGGCTGGATTGGAATGGATTGTGTGTTGAAATGGGAAGAGGCTAGGGGTATTTATAGTAGCGAGGAGTGGCAGAACCCGTAATTTTGTCCGGGCGGCCTGCAATGGGCCGCCCGTACGGCCTGCCATGGGCCGCCCGTACGGCCGCTCCTCGGTTTCCAGCGAGTACGGCCGTTCCCTCGGGGCTGCTGTTGGACTCGCTGGTCGACTCAGTGAGTTGACTCAGCGGGTCGACCCGGTGGTTTGACTCGACGGGTTGACTCGACGGGTTGACTCGGTGTTTTGACACGACGGGTTGACTCGACGGGTTGACTCAGCGGGTTAACTCAGCGAGTTGACTCAGTGAGTTTGACTTTTTTTGGGATTTTTTTACTGGACTTTTTTATGGGGGGTTTTTCAGGGTGGTTTTTAGGACTGGGTTGACTGGGTTCAGGCTTGAACTGGTGTGGACCCTCGCCGATTTCTCCGCGCTCCCACACGACGTCGTTCTCCCTTTCCTTTCGGAAGAAGAAGAAGAAGAGGTGCGTGAGTGCGAAATCGCCGTTTGTGCCACTGGCTTGCCTCGTTCTCGAGGGCTTTGTTTGGTTGTCGTGTTGAGCTGGATGTGTTTAAGTGAATTTATATAAGACCAGAGTCGCCACTAGCCAGTTACTTCGAATCTACAGTCGGCTAGACCCCGTAGAAACGTTAGAGAAGGGAATCCGAAGATTCCTTCCTCTAAAATGACTCCTGTTGATCTGCGGCCAGAGATTCAAGGTAAGGGATCACGGTTACAGGGTGGGAAGAGGTTAAGCACCCCACACACTGCCCGTACCGAAGTACGGTCTCTACTTCACAGAATCGATCGAATACTTGAAAGTCTAATTTAATCCTCGTATATTCTCATGGATGACATGATGCATGAATGCGGGTCTGAACAGTAAGAGTTTCTGATGGGCAGGTTCCAACAACGGGCAAGCCCAGAGCGTACGCTCGAACTGACAGGTGCTTAATATAAGACGTATGCAGTGTGCTTGAATGATCAAGGTGCTTTTAGTGAAGCATGAATGCAGGTCTGAACAGTAAGAGTTTCTGATGGGCAGGTTCCAACAACGGGCAAGCCCAGAGCATACGCTCGAACTGACAGGTGCTTAATATAAAGACATATGCAAGTGTGCTTGAGTAATCAAGGTGCTTGTAGTGAAGCAGGGGGGTTGGAAGGAAAGTAAATGTTGCACTTATGCTGGATGCAAATGAGATGATGCTGGAAAAAGAGTAGCTGGGTGGACGGAGGTGTCGCAAGGGTTGGCTTCGAGTGGCTAGATCAAGACTTGGGTGGCTTGAGAGGCTTTGACCAGTGGTCAGGCTGGGCTGGACCAGGGCTAGACTCTCCTCACTCGGGCTCTCCTTGGTGGAAAAATGGGCTAAGGGTGGAGAGATGGACTCAGAGCTCTCAGGCTGAAATGAACTCGAATGGCTTCCTCTTCCTCCTTCAAATGAGAAGGGGAGGGGGGTATTTATAGCAGCGAGGAGTGGCAGAACCCGTAATTTTGTCCGGGCGGCCTGCCATGGGCCGCCCGTACGGCCGCTCCTCGGTTTCCAGCGAGTACGGCCGTTCCCTCGGGGCTGCTGTTGGACTCGCTGGTCGACTCAGTGAGTTGACTCAGCGGGTCGACTCGGTGGTTTGACTCGACGGGTTGACTCGGTGTTTTGACTCGACGGGTTGACTCGACGGGTTGACTCAGCGGGTTAACTCAGCGAGTTGACTCAGTGAGTTTGACTTTTTTGGGATTTTTTTACTGGACTTTTTTATGGGGGGTTTTTCAGGGTGGTTTTTAGGACTGGGTTGACTGGGTTCAGGCTTGAACTGGGCTATGGAATGGGGCTTACAAGGGTGAGTTTGGCTGAGTTTGGACTTGGGATTTGGGGGTATGGTCCTTCATTCAACCAGCTATCTCTACCAACAGTGTAGCCGAAGGTGGGGTGTCTACAGATGCCCCTCTTTGGCAGAGGTTGCGTGCAACCGAATGCCAAAGCGAGTGGACACCCCACTTCTGACCCGGTCATTCATAGATCATGTTCTGAAATCATTGCTTGCCTTTGCATCTGTGCCAGTTGATCGTTTGGAGATCGCTCACTTGCACATACCGCGAGAGTTTGGAGAAAACGTTGCGATTGTCCCTGCAGTTTGCTGCAACCTGGGTACCCAATCGCAACCCTTCCATTCCCGACCGGTACTAACATCGGAAAGGTACAGCAGAGCCTCTGCGTCGACAGTCTTACGAGGTTACTGACCCTGTGATTGATTGTATGTTTGATGTTTTCCCAGATCACTCCAGGAATACTTGTTTCGCTTGACTGTCAAAGTGGTTAGACGCCCTGCGTCCGATAGTCTTACGGGATTCTACTACGCCGACTTGGACTCAGTCAAGGTACTTCAGGCATCCACGCCTAGGTATGTGCGGGTGGGCTTTTCCACCCGATCTGCTGGTTTTGATGCTTGGTTTGCAATTCATTCTTTCCTTGATTGTGGTCTGGAATCTTTGTTATCCTTTGTATCTGAGTCAGTTGATTGTCTGGAAATTGATAACTCGCACATACCGCGAGAGTTTGGAGAAAACGTTGCGATTGTCCCTGCAGTTTGCTGCAACCTGGGTACCCAATCGCAACCCTTCCATTCCCGATCGGTACTAACATCGAAAAGGTACAGCAGAGCCTCTGCGTCCGTTAGTCTTACGAGGATGCTGACCCTGAGACTGTTTGTATGATGTTTGATGTTTTCCCAGATCACTCCAGGAGTACTTGTTTCGCTTGACTGTCAAAGTGGTTAGACGCCCTGCGTCCGATAGTCTTACAGGATTCTACTACGCCGACTTGGACTCAGTCAAGGTACTTCAGGCATCCACGCCTAGGTATGTGCGGGTGAACTCTTTCCACCCAATCTGCTGATTTTGATACTTGGGTTACAATTCATCGTTTCCACCTGTCCAAATGGTTTCTTTGACCGAGCCTTTTGGCTTTCATCTTTTTGTATCTTGGCATGTGGCACGACCGCACTGACACTGGAGTTCAGTTCGATCGTACTTTGAGTGCATTGGATCCGATGGTCTCCGGGGAAACCGCGAGACATCGGATCTTATTTGATTTTTGCGTCGGCTCCTACCCAGAGATATGGAAGATCTCCTGATGTGTTGGAGGCAGAACGCTCTACTGAGAAAATATTTTTGGATTTTGAAAAGGCACCCACTCTGGGGAATGATACTCCGTGGGGTTTTTATTTGCAAATGGAAATATTTTTTGTCTTTTTGAAATGGGAATCTGGTTTGCACTCGCCTCCACTAGGGATGCCCGTGGGGCTTTTGGCTAACCGCTTTTTATTTTGAAAGCAGGTAAACATGATGATTGATGCAATGGATGCTGATGCATGGAGATGCATGATGGATGCATGACTCGGCTCATTCTCTTTTCGTTTGATGATTTTGCTTTTGCTGGAGATGCAGAGAATTTTGAGCTTATTGCTTGCAGGGTTGTACTCCCTTGGGGGTTTTCTTTTTGATGCGGATGTTTGGTCAGCGGGTTGGTCAAGATCCCGACCCGTGGTCGATCAGGTCCATCGTCCCAAGATGCTGTTTCTTTGCTAATGAGAATGTACGAGGATATCATTCGACTTCAAGATGTTCTTCTGGGCATACATGTGATTGAGATGGTGTTTGGTTGCCCGTTTTGGTCAAGATTCCAATTTGCGGGCGATTGGATCCGTCATCCCATACTGTGAAGTGAGCGGAGTTCAAGACTCCTGAATTGTAGTGCTGGGGATGCTAATTTTTGTGATTTTTTTGTAAATATGTGGTCCGAATCTTTACCTGAGCGATCAGGATAGAGATTGGTTTATTGAAAACACAGGAAATATTTTTGTGATTTTTCGAAATATTTTTGATGAAAGCAAGAGAAGTATTTTTGTGATTTTTGACAATATTTTGATTGAAAGCAAGGGAAATATTTTTGTGATTTTTGCAGATATTTCATTTGAAAGCGATGGAAATATTTTTTTTTGTGATTTTTGACAATATTCTGATTGAAAGCAAGGGAAATATTTTTGTGATTTTTGAAGAGGTGATTTTGCAATGTTTTTGTATTTTGTGATTTTTCTGAAATGCAGGGAAAAGATGTGGAATTTCCATCCACTTCCAGCTTCTACTGCTGGTAAGGTACTCGATCCATTTTACGTCAGCGAGCAAGACGAGTCTCACACAGTTAAGTGCCGTAGTTTTACATCTTCGGATGAGGAGATTTTGAGGGTTTTCAGTCAACATACCCACAAAGTTGCCTGTTCCTCATGTGCAATGCACATAGACCACGTATCGTCCGACGGACTCCTTCGGCCACAAAATGAGCCACATCCTCACATTTCCCTTAGTCACTCCAGTTTGGGGTCTTACGTTGCTCACAATTCCGTGAGGGTGAGCTTCACCTCCCAACAGCCTTAATCCCCTTCATGAGTTCTAGGAACAGGGAACATCCGTCAGCTTCAACAGCGACTTCCAACTCAAGGTTGTCTATCACGGTGCGTTCAACACGAACAGGATTGCGGAGTTCTGCCCGTCACAGCCCTTACCTGTTTAAGAGATTCCAGACATCCGTACGATCAAGTGTCAGCCATGTCTGGAACAGGTTAGGAAAGAAAGCCCCCGAGAAGTTAATCCCAGTGTAGTTTTAGGTCTTCGGACCGCTGGGGATGAATTTGTGGATCGAAACTGGTGATGAAAACTTTTTTTTGTTTTTTATTGTATATTTTTTTTTTGTTTTGAAAAAGTTCCAGACTTCAACTCTAGTAATCGAGATTGACACTGGTTTTTATGGAAAGCTTTTAAAATATTTTCGGTATTTTTGAAATGATCCGGGTTGTCGAACCATGATCCCAACGATCGAGGCCGATGCCGGTTTTTAGTTGAAAGCGAGAAAGGTCCCCCGAGAAATTAATCCCAGTGTAGTTTAAGGTCTTCGGACCATGAAACTGTACAAAAGAGGGGCAAATATGTTTTTTTTTTGAAATGATCCAAATCATCAGATCTTGGCCTGAAAGGCTGGGATCGATGCTGGTTTTTATTAAAAATCTCTCGGGACGTTGATCCCGACGTAGTTTAAGGTCTTCGGACCCAGACTGTATATGTGATGTATATATATTTTTTTTGGTTTTCTGAAAATGTCCGAGATCGTCAGGTCTTGATTCTATCCAAACCGATGTCGGCTTTTATTGAAAATCCCTCGGGATCTTGATCCCGACGTAGTTTAAGGTCTTCGGACCATAAAACTTTAAAAGCGGAAAGACATTTTTTTTTGTTTTGAAGAAATTCTGGGTCATCGATTCTGATTTTGATGGTCGAGATCGATACCCATTTTTATTAAAAATCCCTCGGGATCTTGATCCCGACGTAGTTTAAGGTCTTCGGACCCAGTTGATGGGGTTGGGCATACTTACCTTGCTTTTTTTGGCTTCTGACGGGGCTGACTGTGATTTGAGTGGTCTGAATTACTTGATTTGGCCCTGCGGGCCATTTGATGATCGGATCTTGGATTCTGGCCTTCTCTCTTGATGATCATGCCTTTGATCTTGCTGCTCCATGACTTGTGTAAGCTTTCCAATGGTTTGGATCCTGATGATCTAGCCCTTGAATGGTTCAGATTGATAGATTTGGCCCTGTGGGCCCATTTGAGACCTTGGTTTTACTTTGGGGCACCTCTTTTGATGATTTGTGAGGCTAGGAAGGCTTCTCATGGTGTGGATGACGGCTTGAACGTCTCAGATCGCTTGATTTGGCTTTGTGGTCCCACTTGATGATTAGATCTTGGATTCTGGCCCTTCTTTTGATGATCACCCCTTTGATCTTGTTGTTTGATGGTTCATGTAGGTCCTTCAACGGTTTAGATCATGATGATCTGGTCTTTGAACAGCTTGGATTGCTTGTGGCCCCCACTTGATCACCTTTCCTTCTCTTTGACTTGATCAGCCATGTTCTGGCCGCATTGCTTCGTGATTGGACCGGTGGGGCACCTTTCATATGATCTTGATCAATCTCAGTTGAAATCTGGAGTGGACCGGAGCCTTGGGCGGCCCATGGAGCGCCATCTGCTGACGTGGACTGTCAGCCTCACCTACCAAGAACCTTGGAGCCAATCCCGCGGAGAGAGAGGAACCGCGTACGTACGGGCGGCCCATAGCAGGCCGCCCAAGGCTCGCCTCTTGTGCGGTCTGGGCTGGCTCTGGTTCGGACATTCTCTTCTGTCCACTGCTCCTGTCCCATATTCTTTGTACGCCCAGGTACGATTCCGGCCATGAATCTTCCCTTTGTCTCATCTTTCCTCCTCCTTTTGTCTTTTTCTTGCTTGGTCCTCTCTTGGGCAGCCATTGATGATGACTTGGGGGCTATTGTGGGAGAGGTTGGTGGGTCCCACACTTCAGCACTTGATGAAGGCTTTAAAGATGATGAGGTGCCTTTGATTGATGGTGGAGATGGAGCATTAAATGGGGGTATTGATGATGAATTAAGCTTGGTGGTTGGTGGAGCTTTGAATGGCTCCCTTAATGGTAGGATGGCTGAAATTCCTGATTTGAATGGGGCATTGATTATGGGAGAAATGGATGGTATGGATGAGATGAGGAGATGGGATATAGGTAAGGCTATGCATCCCTTGAATGTGGGCCACCTAGATGATGTGATTGACGGTGGAGATGGGGGTATGATGGACATAGATGGGCTGATCTTAGATTGCCTTCTGGTACCTGTGAATAGAGAAAACACTTTAGCAAAAGGATTGAAGCATTAAAGTAGGAAGAGAGATACTTACCTTCTGGGAGGGATGATCGGGAGAAATGCACTTCACGGAAGGTACCCCATTAGTTGATTGAAGGACGTTTATTTTGAAAGCCCTGTAAGATTTTTTTTTTTTTTTTTTTTGCATATATATGAATAAGGAAAAATGATTTGTTTTTTTTTTTTTTTAAATATATGTATGCAAATCATGCATGAAATGAAAATTTGTGCCAAGTGCTTGTCTGTCTATGCGTGATTCGGATTTGTGCTTTTAGATGTAGGAATCAGAATATTTGACTCAGCCTGATGTCATACTCATTTTCTTAATTATTCACCAACGGTCCTGGTCCCCTTAAGATAATGCGCAATGGTATCCTGCTCCTAGAATTTGGGCAGATCTTGAAAGAATTCTCGACTCATAGCCGCCATCCTTGCTTTCATTGAATCTTCATGTCGCTTGGATCTCTCATGTACCTGCTTTTTTTTTCTTTTTTTTCTTTTCTTTTCTTAGCCATTATTACCCGCAACGCCCTTTCGGGTTTTCGCTGCGTCCGGCTTACCCGTCATTTTTGCCCGTGGCGCCCTTTCGGGTTTTCACCACGTCCCGGGTATTTGATCTTGCCTGCCCCTTGGCAGCTATGCTGTTTTTACCCTTGGCGCCCTTTCGGGTTTTCACTAAGTCCGCTATGTGCCCACTGTTTTTACTCGAAGCGCCCTTTCGGGTTTTCACTCCGCCCTCTTTGTTTAGGCACACATCTCTTTTTTTTTTCCTTTTTTTTTTTGGATAACTGCGGCGCCCAGAGGTCAGGAATCCGTCGTTGCCGGCCGATAGTAACCTTTCGGCCCTTATCTTAAGTTACAATGGCAGAGCTGTCGGCCTTAGCTACAGACCCTTCTGAGGTGGATGGATGGATAGATGTGTTTCTTTTGGGTCGATTTTTTTTTTCTCTTTCTTTCTTTCTTTCTTTCTTCTTCTTTTTCTTCTTCTTCTTCTTCTTCTTCTTCTTCTTCTTTTTTTTTTTGGGTTGTGTGCCCCTTCATTTTTTTTTAACCCCCCCCCTTTTTTTTTTTGCTCTATTCCTTTTTTTTTTTCTTTTTTTTTTTGGCTTTTGAACCCTTTATTTGGAACACTTATTGGTGGACGGGAAGGGATTCTCAGAGGTCTAAGCCTTGACCTCTTGACTTTAGCTCTACTAATGTAACTCTTGATAAGGTTGAATTGGCTTACCTGTGAGAGATTTTCACGTTGTCGGCGTTGATTGGCTCTGGAAGATCCTTACCCCTCAGGTTGGTGAGTCGAACGGTGCCTCCCAGAAGAACTTCTTTGATTCTTGGGGCTTGCCCCTTGAGTTTGATAGATGCAGCAGTGCTTGTTGTAAACCCGATATGAGTTGTCTTTCTTCGGCTTTATTCTTCATCAGTACTCACGTTGACGGGATTTTGAGTTGAACTCGTAGGTCTGTCTTCTGATTTTAAGCTTCTTGAACTCCTCCATCCTTAGATTTCAAAGGACATCCCATTGCCAATGTTGATAGCATGTGGGAACCCTTAACAATTGATGATGTCATTCTTCATGAGAATTATCGTGCGAGATCAGAATATTACCTCCATCCACTTTGTGCTGTAATTGACTGCCCCAAGTATATGTGTATGACTGCTAGATGATGCCGAGTCGATCTTTCTGTTGATGTAGATACCTCGTACAGGGAATAGCTGGAGCGTTATCAGGTTGAAGAATTTCGAAGCACACACATGGATCCGATGTGCATGTTGCTGACACTTGAAGTGCTTTCTGACATGTTGGCAACAATCTGTCTTCATCGAGCCGTGAGGTTTCTTCGATCATTTGTCAAGTCGCACACTCCAGCATGGAATGCAAGCATAGTTTTCGCAGCATCTTCTTGATAGGCTTGATGAGTTTTTGATCGATAAGTCTTCATAGGACGCAAAGATTGGGAAGTCATGACTTCAAAAATTCGATCATTCTCTGCTTATTTTTCAGGAACAAGGATTCTCAATGCACACTTCCTTATGGGTCTCAGGAGATCCTAGGTTTATAATTTTGAAATTTTTTTAGATGACATCGGCTTTTGGTTCGAACTTTCGAGGAGACCCTCTAGGTTTGGAAGTTAGCTCATCATTTTCCACATCATTTGGCTTTGTCCAAACCCTTGAGTTTGAAATCTAACTCTAGATTGAAATCATATGAGTCAACTTCATACTCAAGTGCTTTGACAGATAGACTTGATACTTTATTGAAAAAGAGATTTCTATTTTTTTTTTGCTTTCAAAGATTTTTTGGTTTTTTGGATTTTTGTGAATATCTGGATTTTTTTTTGAACTTTTGGACTTTGTAAAAATTTGATTTTTTTTTTGAAATTTTGAAATATTTGGTGTTTTGGGTTTTTGAATCTTCTGATTTTTTTTTGAAATTTTTTTTTTGTAAAGGACCCGAGCAAGACGGCGATGTGAACCAGATGTTGCTTGATTCGGCTCGGGGAGCCGAGCACTGTCGACTTTTATTGGCCGTCATGGGGACTACAAACCTGTTACTGCCCTGCACTCCTTCCCCTCAGGAGGCAGGGCCAAAAGGATCAGTAGGCCAAACCTCATTGTTGCGCTCAAACATCATGATAGATCTAGAATTGGGCTCTGAGTCAGTGTCGGATGCGATTTTTCCTGGCTCATCCCCATTGTATTGCAGCTCTTCGGGTTCATCTGGTTGAGGTGGGACCAGGATGGTAGTCCAGTCGATCGGGGGAAATTTCTGCCCCTTGCTTGAGTCTTCTTTGGGCACCTCTATCAGACTCAATCTGTTCGCTTGATCATCGAAGGTGGAATCCAGCCCATCATCAGGATAGATAATCCCTGCATTGATAAACTGGATTGGTGTGATGATGCAGAGGTTCCCTTCTTCTTGATGACCCCATCTTCTTCTGATACTTCTGTGCCTAATCCGAGTAGGCCGATATCGCAGTCTTTCTCTATCCACATTCTCTTGAACTCCCGTGATTCGGGTCGAGTCTTGATATTCGAGCTGATAGTAGAAGGTTTGATGCTCGACAGGAAGGAAGACGTAGTTCGATCCGATGGGACATGCGCGAGGGAAGTAATTTACATTGTGATGGTATGAGACCTCCCCATTAGAGCGTTGTACATCCATGGCTGGGATGGTAGGCTCTCGAATGTTGGATGCTTCTACCTTGGAAAATTGTCCGGGATCGGTAATGATGGTGATCGCCCTATCTCCAAAGATGTGCTTGACCCTTCGGTGAAGATTTGAAGAGATGGCACCGATTCTGTGAAACCAGGTCCGATCAGAAAGGAGATGGAATGAAGCAGAGATGTCCAAGACTTGGAGAGTGATGGTTGATGTTTTTGGATCCATCAGAACCTGGACATCAATCTCCCCTTCGACCTCCTCGATAGTGGCCACATAATTGAAGCTGGGCCCTAATTCTGCTAGGGCATGTGGTATGCTGTCCGAGGAAGGGTCTTCTTCTTGGAGGACGATGGCTGAAGTAGAAGCCGAATAGACAGGTGCGGTGGGCAAGTTGTGCCCCTGGTTGTTTGCTTGAGAAACGGGCAGGCTTTGCCCCTGGTAAGCTGGAGTGGGCAAACTGTGCCCCTGACTGACTATTGCTGAGACGGGCAGGTTGTGCCCCTAGTTTGCTGATGCTGCGTTAGGGAGATTGTCCCCTTGGTTGACTGAGATGGGCTGAATGTGCCCATGGTTAGAAATGGGTGCGAAGATTGAATCGACTGAAGGTGCCCCTTGCATGATGATGGGCTCTGGGATCGAAATAGTTGAGGATGCCCCTTGCAGGATGAGAGGTTCGAACTCTGAACTAGAGTTGATGGCACGAATAAACTGGAGAGGAGGCTCTTCTTGGCTGATGACAACTGGACAGGCAGGAAGTGCCCCTTGCATTGCGGAGATTGGATCAACTGGAGATGCCCCTTGCAGGATGAGGGGTTCTGAAACTGGACTGGTAAGGGGTGCCCCTTGCCAACCTTGATTAGGGAACTGTGAGTTCCATCTTGACTGTTGCTGTTGCTGCTGCTGCTGCTGTCCATGCTGAGGGAGGAATAGTGCACCTTCGGTAGAGGCGACAAGATCATCCTCTTCCATTGGATGGGAGATGGAAACACTATCATTATCGCTCTCGTATCCGGTAGGCTCACCTTCCACTATCGGTTGTACTGGAGAGGCCTGCTGAGGCCACCAAGGGGAGATCATCCCAGCCCTTATTCCGGCTTCGACTTGTTCCCCGGCGCGGATGAGTTGGGTGAAGTTCACATATGGATGTGAGACAAGGTATCCAGAGATACTTGGATTTGCCGAGTGGATGATCATGGAGATTTGCTCATCGTCGTCGATGGGAGTCTTCATTCTAGCGGCCATGGCTCGCCACCGTCCAACGTAAGCTGACAATGTTTCGTCATTTCTTTGCCTGAGAGCTGCGAGGTCCGCTCTCCTAGGTGCCATGTTAAGATTGTATGCGAACCTGTTGACGAAAGCCTGGGAGAGCTGCTCCCAAGTCCTGATGTGATGACAGTCCAATGATGTGTACCAGTCTAGGGCATCGTCTTTCAGAGATTTTTGAAACAAGCGGATGAGTGCTCCATCATTGCCCGCCATAGCATTAAGCTCTCCACAGAAAGCTCGTAAGTGGTCTACAGGACACCCTGTCCCATCATATCTTTTAAATTTTGGTACCTGAAAGCCTTGAGGTACCATTGCATCTGGAAAGGGACAGAGGTCCCTGAACTTAGTGGATGGAAGATCCACCCCTTGCTGCTTCTGCAACTTTCTCTTCATCTCTTGCATCTGCTCTCGGAGTTGTTCGACTTCAGATGAACCAGATGAGGGAGATCTTGCCCCTTGCCAGGACCGAGATGGCCCCCTTTCATAATAATTAGTGTCATTGATGCTCCTATGATTCCTGCTTGAAGGATGTTGGGCCTGGTAATTACTCCCATTGTAGGGACTTTGTTGGACTGGAGCTGAGAAGAGAGACTGCGAAGAAATCCCAGTCACAGGAGAATATTGAAATTGGTTGGAATTCCCATTGGGGAGAGATTGTTGGAATTGACTGAGATTCTGGGTTGCGGGATGTGACTGAAAATGGCTCTTGTTTGCAGGAGGATACTGGAAGAAATGCCCTGAGGTCGAGAGTTGTCCTGATTGAGGACCTTCATTAGGAGGGTATCGAAAGTCCTGCGCCACCCCTGATAGTTGTGGTTGAGATGAACTGAAGGCTGGAAGAGATGCTTGTTGTGGTTGTTGAACTGGACCAGCTTGATTGCTGGCTGCTGAAGCCTGGGCTTGTATGAATCGGAGAAGCATTTCCTGCATGGCCTTCATGCTTTGTTGTAGCTCTTGGATGCCAGGAATTGGCATGGATTCACTCGAGTTTAACAGTGGAGAGGAAGCCTCAGGTATAGGGAATGGGAGAGCCATGTCGATTTTGTATTGGATGTGGCAAGGTGATTTGGTTTGGAGGAGTAATGGTGGGAAGTATGCACTACTTTTTTTTGGGTTTTGGGATTTTCTATTTTTTTTTGTTTTGGGTAGAATGCTATGCAGATGAGATTGTATGAGGATTAGTGACTTTCAAGTACGGGAAGGATTCTGTTTTTCAAGTCGGATCACGACTAGTGGGACTAGCTCATCCCCAGTGGAGTCGCCATTCTGTGGACCCTCGCCGATTTCTTCGCGCTCCCACACGACGTCGTTCTCCCTTTCCTTTCGGAAGAAGAAGAAGAAGAGGTGCGTGAGTGCGAAATCGCCGTTTGTGCCACTGGCTTGCCTCGTTCTCGAGGGCTTTGTTTGGTTGTCGTGTTGAGCTGGATGTGTTTAAGTGAATTTATATAAGACCAGAGTCGCCACTAGCCAGTTACTTCGAATCTACAGTCGGCTAGACCTCGTAGAAACGTTAGAGAAGGGAATCCGAAGATTCCTTCCTCTAAAATGACTCCTGTTGATCTGCGGCCAGAGATTCAAGGTAAGGGATCACGGTTACAGGGTGGGAAGAGGTTAAGCACCCCACACACTGCCCGTACCGAAGTACGGTCTCTACTTCACAGAATCGATCGAATACTTGAAAGTCTAATTTAATCCTCGTATATTCTCATGGATGACATGATGCATGAATGCGGGTCTGAACAGTAAGAGTTTCTGATGGGCAGGTTCCAACAACGGGCAAGCCCAGAGCGTACGCTCGAACTGACAGGTGCTTAATATAAGACGTATGCAGTGTGCTTGAATGATCAAGGTGCTTTTAGTGAAGCATGAATGCAGGTCTGAACAGTAAGAGTTTCTGATGGGCAGGTTCCAACAACGGGCAAGCCCAGAGCATACGCTCGAACTGACAGGTGCTTAATATAAAGACATATGCAAGTGTGCTTGAGTAATCAAGGTGCTTGTAGTGAAGCAGGGGGGTTGGAAGGAAAGTAAATGTTGCACTTATGCTGGATGCAAATGAGATGATGCTGGAAAAAGAGTAGCTGGGTGGACGGAGGTGTCGCAAGGGTTGGCTTCGAGTGGCTAGATCAAGACTTGGGTGGCTTGAGAGGCTTTGACCAGTGGTCAGGCTGGGCTGGACCAGGGCTAGACTCTCCTCACTCGGGCTCTCCTTGGTGGAAAAATGGGCTAAGGGTGGAGAGATGGACTCAGAGCTCTCAGGCTGAAATGAACTCGAATGGCTTCCTCTTCCTCCTTCAAATGAGAAGGGGAGGGGGGTATTTATAGCAGCGAGGAGTGGCAGAACCCGTAATTTTGTCCGGGCGGCCTGCCATGGGCCGCCCGTACGGCCGCTCCTCGGTTTCCAGCGAGTACGGCCGTTCCCTCGGGGTTGCTGTTGGACTCGCTGGTCGACTCAGTGAGTTGACTCAGCGGGTCGACTCGGTGGTTTGACTCGACGGGTTGACTCGACGGGTTGACTCAGCGGGTTAACTCAGCGAGTTGACTCAGTGAGTTTGACTTTTTTGGGATTTTTTTACTGGACTTTTTTATGGGGGGTTTTTCAGGGTGGTTTTTAGGACTGGGTTGACTGGGTTCAGGCTTGAACTGGGCTATGGAATGGGGCTTACAAGGGTGAGTTTGGCTGAGTTTGGACTTGGGATTTGGGGGTATGGTCCTTCATTCAACCAGCTATCTCTACCAACAGTGTAGCCGAAGGTGGGGTGTCTACAACTGGGCTATGGAATGGGGCTTACAAGGGTGAGTTTGGCTGAGTTTGGACTTGGGATTTGGGGGTATGGTCCTCCATTCAACCAGCTATCTCTACCAACAGTATAGCCGAAGGTGGGGTGTCTACAGTATATTACGATCTAACTATGGCCGAGTAGGTTCCATCGAGAAAGATGACGAGCAAGATGCCAAGTGGTTTCCACCGAGCAGATGCTGAGTAGACTCCACCGAGCAGATGCCAAGCTCCCTACCGAGTGCTCTTTACTGAGTGCTTACTTCAAGAACTGAGTGCTCTTAGCTGAGTACTCTCCGCAGTCTGAGTATATTCCGCACTGCTTCCAGCGTCGTACAAAAATAAAGACCAACAGCTGACAAATCCTGACATGATAAGGACCATCCCTAAATATCCGCCGAATCTAGGTGTGGTAAGGATTATTCCTAAGAATCTGGGTATTGCACCTATATACGAGATCTACAGATCCACCGCCTAGCTTTTCAATGATTCTATAAATAGAGGTATTGCTCTACCACCAAAGGTACGCAACACAACAAAATATAGCTCAATACGCTACAACATCTAGCTCTCATATCTTTTTTCCTCATCAAACCATTGACTTAAGCATAAAGGGCCATAAGCCGGTACCACTGGCGGTCGTCCTAACCTTTTATGATGGCTGTAGATCTTCTGATCCTATCCATTCATCTTCGAGCATAGATAAGACAACGAAGGTTGAGTTGGTCCCTGATCAACATCCGTTAACCATCTCCAGCATTAACAATAGTATCAGAAATTTTAGGTATATATAGGTAATACATCGTTAAGTATTGCCAATATTTTTTACTGTGTAAATTCCAAGTGTTTGCGCGCTTGTGTTATCAATGTACCGACAAAATTTATATCATCAAATAATATAAATTTCTATGCCTCTTGATTATTGTTTTTTTTCTTTTTTTCTTTTTTGCTCTTTTCTTTATGGGTTTACTTAGCTTTCATTAATTATATGCAATTATTTTCATAATAATTGCTATTAGCTAGAGCCAAGTGTTGAGAAGCCTTTTAGCAAAAGATCATTGTTAATTTTTGTATTAATTACAATTGTTTCATATAGTAGAATTGAGTTCTATCATATTTATGGTGCTCAAGTTTAATTGATTTAATTATACATGAAAATTGAAGATTAATAGAGTAATTAGTGAAAGAAGGTGATGCAATTTTTGTTAAAGGAAAAGAAAAAAATTTCTGTAGAGATGAAAGATAAAGTTTTTTAGGAGAAAAATCAATTAGCTATGATTGTTATATTTCTTACATAAGATGATTCAATTTTGTTCAACATGTTAGATGAAACCACTATTAAAGGTTTGTAGACGAATTATGAAACTTGCACGAAGAAAAATTAATGTCAAACAAGATCTTCCTCTAATGACAACTATACAACTTGAAGATATATAAATGAATGATATTCTTTACAAGAATACTTAAATGGACTTAATACCTACCTTAATTACTATATTAGTAGCGACAATTAGTATGAATTGATGATGAAGAAAATGTTGTATTTCTGTTTTGTTCGATGCCCGATTTGTGAGATGATTTGATTATAAATCTTCGTATATATGTCAATTTTCATATGAATTAATTATGCCCAAGTTGCCTATTAGAAAATCCAGTAGAAAAGTACTCGAGGGATCTTTTATTGATGCCATGATGGTTAGAAAAAGATCTATTGAAAAAGGAACCCGTGGAGAGAACTTGGACGACATCTAAGTAATAAAATGTATAAAATAAAGAAGTGTTAGAATTGCGGAAATAAGAGCCAAATATGCCAGAATTGTAAACCGAGGAAGGATAATCAGGAAAGTTTCAAAACTATTCACATAATTAAGCATCTGATTCAAAGGGTTTTCAAGAAAATTTAAATAAGAATGACGATTCATCCAAGGATAGAAATATTATTGTTGGTGATTATATAAGAGAACTTGAATTATCAATAGATTTTGGATTCACGAGACTTATTTCATGTGATGACGGCATAGATACATGGGTGATGATAACATGCGTAAATCATGTATAAAATTATGAGTATTGGAGATGTAAGAATCACTATATTTGAAGGTATCACATAGTTTCAGGTGTGTAACCTGTACCAAATCTGTAGAACAATCTTCTCTTGTTCAAAAAATTTTGACGAAAATGATTAAATATTTTTTTAAAGAAAAAGATTGAATGAAGATTGTAAAATGAGATATAATAGTTATAAATGGAGAGTTCATGAGCGATTTATATCAGTTGATCAAAGAAATTGCAATGATATAGTTGCTAATGTCTTGATAGAGTTTGCTACAATCTAGCACATGCATTTTGGCCATATGAGTAAGCAAGGATTATGTTTATTTTTTAATCAAATTTTACTTCTTACTATAAATTTTATAATCTAGATTTATGAGAAAATTGTCTATTTAGAGCTCGTTTTGTTTCATCTATTTCTAGTAGAATTTTATATCTAATTCATTCTACTACTTGAGATGCTCCTGTTGAATCCTTGCGAAATTTGAAATATTTATTTATTTTATTAATGAATTTTGTAAGAAGGTATGGGTTTGCTTATTTAAAAAGAAAGTAGTGTTTTTTACTTGTTTTTATCTAGTTTAAAGCATTTGTTAAAAATAAATGATAGAAGAGTATACTCCTTAAAGGAATTTAGAGATTTATATTTTTTGAAGGAATTTAGTGGTTTTTTTTAATTAAGCATGGTATTAAGAAGTATTACACGGTCCCTTCTACTGTAGAATAGAATGGAGTGGTCGAACATATGAATTGTATGCTTATAGATCATGTTAAGAATATATGCTAAATTTGGCTATATTTTTTTAGTATTTTTAGGCCGAAGCTATTAATATAGCTTGCTGAATTATTCTCTTATGACTACATTAGATTGCAAGAACCTTGAGAAGGTATGGTCTAGAAAGCCTATTAATTATTTTTTCATAAACCTTTCGATGTGAAGGATGATCTTGAAAGCCTAAAAGGTAGTACTTTCTTGACTTTGAATGACCCTTCCCAAGTTAGGGACCATTTCGCACATTTAGGGTTCTCACTTCTAATAGGAATGATGGTTTTTCATACTAGTGGGCCTTCATTGAATGACTTCTACTTGACCTTTTATTATAAGCTTTGACCACCTTTGCCGTATAAACCTTTAATGAATCTAAGACTTGTAACCTTGCATCATTAGCTCCTCCAACTTAATCAATATGTCTTTGGTGAACTCTTCTAGAGTGAGTTTATGCTAGAAGGCTACTTGGAGAGAAAGTACACCACTTCCATCAATAAAACGACATCATGCCCATAGGTTAAGTTCTGGTACAAGGTAAATGAGACATTTGAGAAGTCCAGAGAACTTTAGATAGAGTCTGATTCCATAGCTGAGGATTTAATTTCTTCGGTCATTTGCTTTAGCATATTTTTTAAAATTTTGTTAGTATATTAATTCAACTTGACCATTGGCCTGAGCATAATAAAGGGTAGAATTAAGAAACTTAAATTTGTAAGTCTTAATAAATGCTTTCACTTGATTGTTAAAAAATGTTGCTCCTTTATTAATTGTAATTGTTTCTTGAATACTGAACCTATGAATAATATGTTCTTTTGTAAAACTAATCACCTTCACCTGTTTGACTCCTTTTAACAATTTTTCTTTCGACCCATTTGGTGAAGTAGTCAGTCACCACGATTATAAGATTATGCCAATCCAATAGAGGAAATATCTTTTCAATAAAATTAATGACTCAACCCTAAAGTGTCACGGGTTGTTATAGGATGCAGTTCACTATTCAGGATCTTGGATTAGGTTGTGCTTCTAACACGCTTGACATCTCTTAGCATATTTCATACAACCTTTTAAGATTTTTTTTTACCAATAATAACTATGCCGACAATTTAACCATCACATCTTTTGTCTTGCCTGATGCGTTCCGCAAATCCCTTCATGAGCTTCCTTCATATATAACAGTCATTGGTTCATCGATCTTGCCCAAAGCATTTAAAAAGAAAGCTATCAGCTCCTTTTTGGTAAAGATTATCACTGGATAAGAGATAATGGTTTGTAATTCCTCTAATTGATTGATCGGCTCTTACATTAAACCTGATCAAATATTGGATGATTGAAAATCTCCAGTCATCTTGATGAACTTCTAAAAAGGATATCTCTATGGTTTGCTCCCTTTGTTAGATTCAAAATGAGTGACTCCATAATGTCTGTGAGGAGTCTCTTAGTTATTCTTTATGATAATCAAAGTTTAGTCTCTCTATGCCATCTCGTTGGCATTAGCATTATGATATTGAAGGGCATGCTTTAAGATCACATCATTTAATTATGCTATTAGTTAGATTGTCATGCCATAATACGGCATTAAGGCCCATTCAACTAATTGATCACCAATTAGGAGTCTCTAATAAATTCGATGGTCTTTATTCTAAGTTCAAACAGTATTTTGAGACCAATGATCAAGGCTTCATATTTCGAATGAATTTTAGCCCATTCAAATTCAAGCAGAAAGGCATATTCTTCCCTTCTCTTACCCAAAGAAATGATATAGAGAGAAGACCTCTTAATGAAGGACGAGATTCACGCACGTTCCTATCTCACATGGGCTAGAAATGATTCAAGGAAAGTGGTAGAAATTCAGCAGAATTCAGAGGCCCGACGGATTACCTGACAGATTTGGTCAGTTGCAAAAAGATTTATCCTGCTGAACTATTTGGACGATTTTAGCCTATTTCGAGCGGTCGACCGATCGGATCAACCAACCGACTTTTAACTCTGGCCAGTTGACGGATCAAGTCGATCGGCCGATCTGCTCTAACACATTTGCACAAACTTGCACGATTTTTCTGATTTCTTTCCTATTTCACTTAGGATTCTTTCATTGCGTTTCTAGGTTTAGTTTCTCTATTTATAGTCTCTTAAACTCATTTATTATAATTAGCCTCTTATTATTCAATTCAAATTCAATTCAATTTCTATTTTAGTTTCATGGATTCGAGATTTTCCTTCGTGGGTTCGAGGAAGCTATGTTGAGGATTTAGGAAAGCTTCACGGATTCGGAGTAGTTATCCTATGAGGAAGACAGTACCGATTGACCTCATCACGTTCCTCCCTGCATTAAAAAATTATGACAATCCTAGCTCTTGGTATAGAGGCTTATGCGTTAATGCCTATACCTTGACAGATTAGCATAGAATGCTTTACACTTGGTATAGAGGCTTTTCTGAAAAGTCCTTTTGGGGAACAGCTGTAGAAGGCTAATTTTAGGCACAGAGCATACGAAGTGGATCTTGATAGGACACTAGGGTTTTTTGCGAAATTGCATGTCAATAAAGGGATATTCCTTGAGAAATTCCATGCAGAGGGGAAGAGCTGGAGAGAGGGAGTCTGATTTTTTAGTTCCACACGAAGAAGAAGTTTTATGTTACTTAGGCATAATGTTGAACGACATAAATCTTTGTGCCACTTTTTTTACATTCTTTGTATCTCTTTTTCGTGGCTTTGCTTTGCTTACCTCTACTGTGTGTGGTTGTTTCTCCACAACATGTTTCATGGTTTGACCATATGCGAAGAGTAGTTTGATTGAGCTAACTCTTTTCTTTCTTTTACACACACCTGGACACCACACACACGCGTGCGCGCGGGTGCGCGCGCGCGCACACACACACTCCACATGGGCACTCGATCCTATTGATTAGGCTAACTCACAATATTGAGAAAATGCAAGTCTAAGCAATTGTAGGCTTTTTGCAGTTGAAATTTGAATTGCTAGTTGGGCAATAGCCGCGTTTTCTAATTACTAGAACACCTTGAATTTACTTAAAATGTTTTCCCCATGCACGTTTGGTCAACGTTTTCCATCCTGCTAAACTAATTATGGGGGGCAAAACTGTCAAATGCTATCTAGGTTATATACACATATAGATTGTATCCAACCCCTCCAATAGTGTCGCTCCATAAATATTAGACGCCTGGAAATCAAGCTAGTCGAATCGTTGGGTGGGCTACACACACTTAAAAACTCAACATTTTATATGGTGGGCCACTAGTTGGTTGGATCAGCTTAATGTCTAGGGTAGTTAAAACCATGTATGGGAATCTCAAATGCTTAAGCTATAGAGGAGAGAAACTAGAAGGGAGGTATTTAAAATTGTTAGAAAAAAGAGGGAAGGTGTTTAAAATTCTCCCTTTTCAATTTCCACGACTATGCCCATAGTTCAACACTGGAGTCGAGTCACCATGGATGGTCTTGTCTCAGAATTCTTCTTCTCTACACGAGAATGCTGAATATAGAATGTTTGTTATAATTTTTTAACAGTCCATTTCTCAGCTCGACCTTGAATTAGGTGGCAAGGTTCTCTTTATACAAGACTATTGATATGATAGCTTGGCTTATTAGCCTATATTTCTTCTAGCAGAATCTCCGTAGCTCCTCCCTCCTTTGGACTTGCCATGCCATGCCACTAGATCGATAATGACTGATGAGTTGGACAGTTTACGAATATAATCACTTAGAAAGCCCTAAAATATATAGACGATATTTTTTGAAGGAACCATTACCAAAGAGACCACCATATGGGTGGTCTGCATCTTGCATGCATATGTCATGCTAACACTAGCAAATAAGATAGGGGGTGGCTTTGGTGGATCCCTGACCGTGGGGACCAACGTGATATATATGCCTGACATCCACACCATCCATCGGTTTTGAAAGCTCATTTTAGTGGATGATCCCAAAAATGAAGCAGATGGAAATCTTAGGTAGACTACACCACAGGAAACAGTGGTAATTGAATAGCCACCATTAAAAACTTCTTACGAGCCATTGAAATGTTTATTTTCCATCTAACCTGTTGTGGATTTAGCATATTTCATACAACCTTTTAAGATTTTTTTTACTAATAATAACTGTTGCGGTCCCAAAAGTGAGGATCCTCGAAACAATGACTCCGAGTGCCCAAATCATCACTTGGTTGAATTTAGGGCCAGTGCATCGGGAATCGCGTCAAAAATCGCAACACGCATAGACTTGACCAAAAAGCGGGAAATTGGGCCAGTAGTGGACCCCACCGGTCATCATGATCAAAACCCTCTAAATTTGGGACAGTTACCTCAATTATGAAGAAATAGAGCCAGTGCATCAACATTCATCGCAAGGCGGGCCCCACAAACCCTTCATTTTGCAAAACCCAAATTCCCAAAACATGAGTACGTCGGCGCATCGAGAAAACCCATAGCCAGCGCATCGTGAAATTCAGTCATTTTCAGAAAATGAATTTTGGGGCGGACTGCCTCCAGCGCGTCTAGAAATTCGTCCAGCACATCAAGAAATTCGGACAGTTTCACGAAGTGAATTCCAGGATGCACTGACCCTCGGCGCGTCAAGAAATTCACCCAGCGCATCAAGAAATGCAGGCAGTTTTACGGGATGAATTTCAGGACGCACTACCCTCGGCGCATCCAGTAATTCAGGAATTTCAGGACGCGCTGACCCTCAGCCCGTCCAATAAATCAGGCACTTTCAGCAATTTCAGAACGCACTGACAGCCAGTGCGCCCTAAAAATCAGGATCCCAACTAGGACATTTTTAGACGCGCCGAGTGATTTTCTCGACGCGCCGTCATGTTTTCTCGACGCGCTACACGTGTAGGCTTCCTATTGGCCGACTTAGGCTATAAATACCCCTCCCACTACCTCATTTACAAGATTCAGAGAGAGAGAGAGAGCCGAACCTCTTCGTCGGAAAACCTTTTTCCGATCGCCGGAACCCTTTTCCGATCGTCGGAACCCCTCGCCGGAAATTGCACCTCCGACCATAACAGGTCCGGAGATGAAATAACTTAAGTCATCTTTTTTTGACGCACTGGCCCCAGCGCATCACAAAAATGATCCAGCGCATTAGGAAAAACCCTCGGTGGATCAAATAAATCATCAACTTAAAAAGTCATCGTTTTTTGACGCACTGGCCCCAGCGCATCACAAAAATGATCCAGCGCATCAGGAAAAACCCTCGGTGAATCAAATAAATCAACAACAACTTAAAACTCAATGTTTTGGATGCACTGGCCCCAGCGCATCACAAAATAGGCCAGCGGATAAGAAAAATGAACATTCCTAAATGAAGTTATTTTCGGACGCACTAGCCCCAGCGCGTAAGAAAAATAGGCTAGCGCATCATGAAAATAGATAGTTTTTAACAATCATTTTTTGTGGCGCTGGCCCCAGCGCATTAGTAAAATCAGGCCAGCGGATCGCAAAAATCAGCACCTTGAACGTTCGTTTCAGCACCTTTAAATCTTCATTTTATGACGTTTTTGAGCCCCGTTTGGGCTTATTTTGGGTATTTCGAGCATTTCGGACGCAATGGAGCAATCAAATGACCCATCCGGGCCACTCAGTGAGCAGAATACAAGCCTTCGGAGCCTGATTCGATCCGACGAGACGAATGGAGCAATTCTCTCGAAAAGAGGACGCCAGTGCCCAGAACTATACTGATGTATCATCATTACATGCACTATCATAATGTGACCCGGATTCAGGCCCGGACTAAGTAATGGGGACTATGGTTAACACGATAAACCATACCAGGAGAGTTCTAAACTATCACGCACAATTTGTTAAAGACTGACACTTCAAGAACAGTCGATGCCCTACCCATCCAAACGGCATCCGCTAGTTGAGCTGCTCAGGTACACACAACCGTGGAATGGACTTCCCGAGGTCACCTGTCCATACATTGACAGGCGCGGGCCCAGAGTCGTCCTTCCCGGCCATAAACCTTGACAGTCTCAGCCCGGATCTCCGGTCAAAACATGGGACATAGACATCCGACTCATATAAAGGTGGATCAGTTCATAATAGAACACAACAAATACAGGTCTCCGCGACCATACAAATTCAGGTCTCCGCGACCATACAAATACTGGTCTCCGCGACCATACAAATACAGGTCTCCGATACCATACAAACACAGGTCTCTTCGACCACACAAAATACAGGTCTCTACGACCGTGAACTCTGAGACTATAGTCCCCGTTGACTAGCCTTTTGCCTTTTAATCAAGGGTCATCGATCATTCGATGTAATTAAGGGCTCGTGCCAGATCACGGCCTGGAATATACATGATCTCAGGATCTTTGGAATAAAATTCGCCTTGCGATATCTCTTCTCTTGCGTACTTTTGTGAATGTTTGTGATTGTCTACGAATGTTTCTATTATTCAGAACCCCAGAGCAACAAAAACACCACATCTCAGGAAAATGTCCTCGCGGAGCATTTTTCTAGTTCTAACAATAACTATGCCGACAATTTAACTATCACATCTTTTGTCCTGCCTAATGCGTTCCGCAAATCCCTTCATGGGCTTCCTTCATATATAACAATCATTGGTTCATCTTGCCCAAAGCATTTCAAAAGAAAGCCATTAGCTCCTTTTTGGTAAAGATTATCACTGGATAAGAGATAATGGTTTTTAATTCCTCTAATTGATTGATCGGCTCTTACATTAAACCTGATCAAATATTGGATGATTGGAAATCTCCAATCATCTTGATGAACTTCTAAAAAGGATATCTCTATGGTTTGCTCCCTTTGTTAGATTCAAAAGGAGTGATTTCGACTGTGAGGAGTCTCTTAGTTATTCTTTATGATAATCAAAGTTTAGTCTCTCTATGCCATCTCGTTGGCATTAGCATTATGATATTGAAGGGCAGGCTTTAAGATCACATCATTTAATTATGCTATTAATTGGATTGTCATGCCATAATACGGCATCAAGGCCCAGTCAACTGATTGATCACCAATTAAGAGTCTCTAATAAATTCAATGGTCTTTATTCTAAGTTTAAACAGTATTTTGAGACCAATGATCAAGGCTTCATATTTCACATGATTTTTAGTCCATTCAAATTCAAGCAGAAAGGCATATTCTTCCCTTCTCTCACCCAGAGAAATGATGTAGAGAGAAGACCCCCTAATGAAGGACGAGATTCACGCATGTTCCTATCTCACATGGATAAAAAATGATTCAAGGAAAGTGGTAGAAATTCAGCAGAATTCAGAGGCCCGACGGATTACTTGACGGATTTGGTCCGTTGCAAAAAGATTTATCCTACTGAACTACCTGGACGATTTTAGCCCATTTTGAGCGGTCGACCGATCGGGCCAACCAACCGACTTTTAACTTTGGCCAGTCGACAGATCAAGTCGATCGACCGATCTGCTCTAGCACATTTGCGCGAACTTGTGCGATTTTTCTGATTTTTTTTCTATTTCATTTAAGATTCTTTGATTGCGTTTCTAGGTTTAGTTTCTCTATTTATAGTCTCTTAAACTCATTTATTATAATTAGCCTCTTATTATTCAATTCAAATTCAATTCAATTTCTATTTTAGTCTCGTGGATTCGAGATTTTCCTTCATGGGTTCGAGGAAGCTATGTTGAAGATTTAGGAAATTTTCATGGATTCGGAGTAGTTATCCTGTGAGGAAGTCGGTACTGATTGACCTAATCACGTCCCTCCTTGCATTAAAAAACCATGACAATCCTAGCTCCTAGTATAAAGGCTTATGCGTTAATGCCTATACCTTGATAGACTAGCATGGAATGCTTTACACTTGGTATAGAGGCTTTTCTGAAAAGTCCTTTTGAGGAACAACTATAAAAGGCTAATTTTAGGCACAGAGCATACGAAGCGGATCTTGATAGGACACTAGGGCATTTTGTAAAATTGCATGTTAATAAAGGGATATTCCTTGAGAAATTCCATGAAAAGGGGAAGAGCGGGAGAGAGGGAGTCTGATTTTTTTGTTCCACACAAAGAAGAAGTTTTATGTTACTTAGGCGTAATGTTGAACGACATAAATCTTTGTGCTTCTTTTTTATATTCTTTGTATCTCTTCTTTGTGGCTTTGCTCTGCTTACCTCTATTGTGTATGGTTGTTTCTCCGCAACATGTTTCATGGTTTGACTATATGTGAAGAGTAGTTTGATTGGGCTAACTCTTTTCTGTCTTTTACACACACCTGGACACCACACACACGCGCACACACACACACACACTCCACATGGGCACTCGATCCTATTGATTAGGGTAACTCACAATATTGAGAAAATGCAAGTAAAGTCTAAGCAATTGTAGGTAGGGCTGTAAATGGTCGGGTTCGGGGCGGGTTTAACCAAAACCAGACCCACCCATTTATTAAACGGGTATGGGTCCAAATTTTAGACCCAGACCCTTTTACTAAATGGGCGGGTCCGGGACGGGTTCGAGTCAACCCATCAGACCCATTTATAAATGGGTTCGGGTCTGGTAGAAGAAGATCCACCCAAACCCATTTATAAATGGGTCGGGTCTAATGGGTCCGGGTCTGGATCAAGTATGCAAGCATTTTACAAGGTTTAAAATCGGGTCTAGGCTGGACGGGTCCCTTGAAACATAGACCAAACCCGCTCACTTACTAAATGGGTTCGAGTCGGGTCGGGTCGGGCCTAATATAAAGGAAACCAGACCCAGACCCGTTTAGCAACTGGGTCTGTTCTTGGACCCAGACCCGTACCATTTAACAAATGGGTCGGGTCTAAATGGGTTGGGTCAGGGTCCGGGTACCCCATCGAGTCCACTGACCCATTTACAACCCTAATTGTAGGCTTTTTGCAGTTGAAATTTGAATTGCTAGTTGGGCAATAGCTGCACTTTCTAATTACTAAAAACACCCTGAATTTATTTAAAATGTTTTCCCATGCACGTTTGGTCAAAGTTTTCCATCTTGCTAAACTAATTATGGGGGGCAAAAATGTCAAATGCTATTTGGGTTTTATACACATATAGATTGTATCCAACCCCTCCAATAGGGTCGCTCCATAAATATTAGATGCCTAGAAATCAGGCTAGTCGAATCGTTGGGTGGGCCACACCCACTTAAAAACTCAACATTTTATATGGTGGGCCACTAGTTGGTTGGATCAGCTTAATGTCTAGGGTAGATAAAACCGTGTATGGGAATATCAAATGCTTAAGCTATAGAGGAGAGAAACTAAAAGGGAGGTGTTTAAAATTGTTAGAAAAAAGAGGGAAGGTGTTTAAAATTCTCCCTTTTCAATTTCCACGACTGTGCCCATAGTTCAACACTGGAGTCGAGTCACCATGGATGGTCTTGTCTCAGAATTCTTCTTCTCTACACGAGAATGTTGAATATAGAATGTTTGTTATAATTTTTTAACAATCCATTTCTCAGCTCGACCTTGAATCAAGTGGCAAGGTTCTCTTTATACAAGACTATTGATATGATAGCTTGGCTTATTCGCCTATATTTCTTCTAGCAGAATCTTTGTAGCTCCTCCCTCCTTTGGACTTGCCATGCCATGCCACTAGATCGATAATGACTGATGAGTTGGACAGTTTACAAATATAATCACTTAGAAAGCCCTTAAATATATATACGATATTTTTTGAAGGAACCATCACCAAAGAGACCACCATATGGGTGGTCTGCATCTTGCATGCATGTGTCATGCTAACACTAGCATATAAGGTGGGGGCGTGGCTTTGGTGGATCCCTGACCGTGGGGACCAACGTGATATATATGCCTTACATCCACACCATCCATCGGTTTTGAAAGCTCATTTTAGTGGATGATCCAAAAAATGAAGCAGATGGAAATCTTAGGTAGACTACACCACAGGAAACAGTGGTAATTTAATAGCCACCATTAAAAACTTCTTACGAGCCATCGGAATGTTTATTTTCCATCTAACCTGTTGACAAGGTCTCAAAAACTTGGATGAAGGGACCACACAAAAATCACCTTGATTAAAAACTTTTGTGGCCCCTGAGAAGTTTTTAACGGTTAATCACCACTGTTTCGTATGGTTCACCTGAGATTTGTATCTGCTTCATTTTTTGGATCGTGCACTAGAATGAGCTGTCAAAACGGATGGACAACGTGGATGTGATGAAAATACATCATGGTGGGTCCCACAGTCAGGGATCCACCACTGAACGAGATGGGCCTAACTCGGGTGGTAATTGGGCTAAAAGGCCTGGGCTCTAAAGGGTCAGTCGGACTCAAAGGCCTTAGCTAAAGTGTTGGGCCCCAGTAATAAAAAGAGTAAACTGATTGGAGGGTTGAAAGAGTCTGATGTAATACTCTTTTGGAAGCATCCCCTACATCCACCACAAGGTCCATAATATAATTTGATTGTTGAAAAATAACCCCAATTCCAAGAGCACCTCTAAACTACATGCCTGTCATGAATTAGCTCTGAAGTTTCTTTAAATTGTCCATTCTTTTTTGCATAACAGATGCTAAATTGATTATTGGACCAGGCGTTTGTGTTTGTTGCTTGAAATTGAGATTCGAAAAATCAACACTCGATATTACTTTTGGAGTAACGGAATGGAACTTCACTAGAGCCACTCGCTCAAGTGATTTCTTTCAATTAAAAAAAAAAAAAAAGAACTACTGTAAAGGGTCACCAAGATGATTGTGAGACATTCACTCCATATTTGGATTCTGTAGTGACCCCCTAGAGCCCCGCACTCGTCAGTAGTACTCTGTCAAAGCTCTTTGGGCCACCATGATATATGCATTTTATCCACGCCATCCATCCATTTTTCTGTATCATTTTGGGGCATGAGCCCAATGAAGTAGATCCAAAGCTCAAGTGGACCATACCACAAGGAATGGTGGGGATCGAACACCCATGGTTGAAAGCTTTTTGTGGGCCACAAAAGTTTTGGATCAAACTGTTTTTTTTTTTTTTTTTTTTTTTTTGTGTGTGTGTGTGTGCGCTTGTCCTTTGTTCAGGTATTTATGACTTTACAAACAAGTTAGATGGTAGATAAACATCCGGCGGCCCTCTCGTGGGTGTCATTATCTCGGCTGCTCTCTAAGGTGTAGTCCATTAGAGCCGTGGATCTGCCTTTTTTTTTTTTTTTGCTCAATGTTCTAAAAATGACTATTAAGTGTGAATAAAACACATACATTATGGTACGGTTTATAGAGCTGCCACCTGTACTGACCAGTACTGAGCTGAGCTGGGTGCTGAAATCTGCATTAATTGGGGAGCGTATTAGGTGAGAACCCGATCAACCGAGGTGGGTGAGACCCCTACAATGAGCTTTGAAATGGTTAGTTGGACCTTGTGGATTTAAAGCACATACTTAACTGTTAGCCTCACAAAAGCTTTTAATGGTCAATTACTACTGTTTCGTGTACTATGATCCATCTGAGATTTGTATCTGATTCATTTGTTAGACCATGCCCTAAAATGAGTTTTTAATACAGATAGACGGTATAGATGAAGTCACATACATCAAGGTGAGCCCCATGGCCTTCAAGGAATTTTCAATGGTAGATGTTCAATTCACACCACTTGAGCTTTGGATATTCTTCATTTTTAGGCACAAATTATAAACTTATCTGCTAAAATAGATGGACGGAGGGGATCAAATAAATAAATTACTGTGGCACCACAGACTTTACAAGGGAGCAAAAATAGCACATGTCAACGTTGATGGCTGGACTTGGATCTTGGCGCTCCATCCACAGAATACGACGTCATCATTGCTTTATCTGCTTTTTGACTTGGCGCCGTGAAGAACATAGTATTTGATGCGCCTTCAGACGACGACAGACATATGCACCTCAGCAGTTAGGTATGCTGTGTCATCCCTGTAACTTAAATCCAACCGTTAAAATCGTGGGACACATTCTAAATACGTTTTACACATAAAAACCGATTGATTTGGCAACCTTAGGATGGTCTACTTTAAATGCCAGTGCATAATTTCTGAGTGCATGTCTACAACCATTTTACTCTCGCAGGTACCAATGCTTTCCTCTTAAAAAGAAAGTTCCCCCTTCTATTATTTAGAGCGCCGATTACGTGATGCAAATGTCACCGCTTATGCTTGTTGGGATGGGAGGAATCAATTCATTGTTACTCCTTGTAATTGTCACTGATTAGATAAACAAAATCGTAAGAATCCATCCCAATGCAGTCGAAGAAGGTGCTTGACGTGGTATAGTTTCATAGGCTCACTATAATTCATATATGGGTTATATACATAAGTTCATTCATTTTTTTAGAGCATTTTATGGAAATAAAAAAAGAAAGCTACATCCAAAATAAAAGTTAATCATACCAAAGAAGTAGTTGGGATTGATGACGCAGGGAGGACGTGGTAGGTCGATCACCGTCTCCCTAACCGATAGTTTCTCGAATCCACGAGAAGAAATAAAGAAAAAAAGAGGAAATAAATTCTGAATAATTGATTTATTGATAATTGAATGAATAAAAACGGAATTACAATGCATATAAATAGGAAACTAAACCCTAGGTAAAGTATCAAAATCCAACTCCAACTAAAACTCCTAGAAAACGCAACTTACTATAAATAGTAAACTTACTATTTATAGAAGTCGTTCAATCCTACTAGAACTCTTGGTTTTCGGCCAAAAATAGAAAGTTTTCAAATGGCCTCAACCACGCTGTTCTACGAAATATTCTAAGCCCTTTTCATGTTGGGCACTAACTCTAAAACCCTACAGATGCAAAGTTATGATCGAATTAAAACTTACTATAAATAGTAAAAACGAAAATAAACTAGCCTAATGACCGTCGATACGGTCGATTCTCGCGATTCCGGATTGGGCAACCCGGCGTAGCGGGGTTGGTTGGCTAAAGTAGCTCGAGCTACCCCAAATTGATATATTATACGTCCCGTAACTCATTCCGGATTGTGAGATACGACCGATTCACGGTCCTGACGGTCCGGATCACTTTCGGCCCCGTCCGGTCTTCTTTTGGTCCATCTGGCCCATGAAATAGTCAGAGACCCGTCCTACATCAATTGAACATCTACCATTCAAAAGATCCTACCGCCCACAGAAGTGTTGGATGAATCTGATATTTAGGGTCATGCCCTAAAACGATATTGCAAAATAGATAAACAGTGTGGATATAACACATATTAGGCATGTTATATTTACATGTGTCTATAATTAAAGCTTTAAAGTGGAATTGGTATGACGTCCCACTTTACTTTAGACTATTGTGGTAGTTGTAATCATTACCTATTTACAGTGAACCACACCATATTATGATGGATTCCTTCCATCCAAACAGGCCCTTAGACCTTTGGCCGACCTCGATGTATATGTTGTATATCCATGTTGTCCATCCATTTTTCCAACTTATTTTATTTTATTTTAGAGAATTATCCCGAAAATGAGGCAGATCCAACTCTCATGCGATCACATCAAAGGAAGGCAGTGGTGATTGAACGCACACCATTGAAAGCTTCCTTGAGGCCACTATAATGTTCATTTGCCATCCAACCTATCAATATAGTTACAAAGACCTGGAGGAAGGGAAAACATGAATAGCATCTTGATTCAAAACTTTTGTGACTCCCAAGAAGTTTTTAATGGTGGGAATTCAATCATCACTGCCTTTTTGTGAAGTGGTCCACCTGAGAGTTGGATGTGCCTCACGCTGTTGTCCAAAATTGGTCAATTGATGAAGGTAGAGCTAAGGTGGCTAAGAGCTTTATGATCATCCTCTGGTCATCGATTCTGTAGAGAAGGAACAAAAATAGGCAATGAGGGGGGTGCCGGTGGCCAGTTGTAAACCCTCCAATGCCTAAGTCAGAGCTGTAGAATTTGAGCGTAGGGGTTGTAAGGCTAAAACTGTCATAACTTGGTATGTAGCTTACGATCCTATTTATAGAACATGGGAAATGTTTTGGATCATAGAGTCCTGCTAGGCTACCCATGAAGAGTCTTTATTAGGTGGGATTCTCGTCCTGTTCTTGTAGGAGGGATCTACGGCTGAGAATAGGCCGAATCCCTATCTCTTTCAGATTTGGCAAACCTACCTCGGATTCCTCACACTGCCTCTCTAGCGTGGTTGTCCTGGTCTGCTTGGGATGTGGAGCTCGGTGCCTGAGCTCCTCCTCTTCGAGCTTCTCATCCAAACTATAGATCTTCCTCGGAGGATGAGCTCGAGCTTTGTCTCTATCGGGCCAGCTTAGTAGCTCATCTCCGAGCCTGGGTAATTGCTCGCTCAGATGGTCTCCTTACTTAGACTATCAGTCGTTGCTAGTCAGCTCGGAAGGTGGGTATTCGTAGATAACTATTTGGCCCCTCTGCTCAGCTTTCTTAGCTTAGAGGGCCGAGGACATGGAGATACTTTGCTTTAGCTTTGGCTTTTGTAGATGTTGTAGGACTGCAGTAAGAAGCTTGACAATCGGTACCCCTCAGCTCGAAGGGATGATTGACATGTCTGCTCGGCCCTGCCCACTCCTTAGCTTGGAGGGACGAGGACTCATACTCGGGCCTTTTGAGCGTGTGGGCCTTCTTCTCTGTGTGAGGGACCAGTTCGAAATCCCCCATAACACTTCATTTTCTGGATAATCCCTTAAAATACGCTGAAAAAACTAAAAAATCGGATGATTGACATGGATATCTAACATATACATCAAGGTGGGCCATAAAGGTCTACGTTGTTAGCCTTGACTCACCTAATCCGCTCTAAATAATAAATGGGAGAGAACTTTCTTGGGTCTTTTTAGGACAATGGCCTTAAGTCTGATATAGTCAAGGCTTTAGTCTCCCCTCTAGAAAACTTAGTTTTTTTTTGTTGCCCTAATGGTACTTTTTGCTCTTTTATAGGGCAAAAATGCTTCCGTGTTAGCTGTTTCCTCATATGACAGTAACTTTTCTCGGAAGATAAAAAAGGTTTTGGAAGAGGGGATTGTGGGTCCACCTCATGGCTATTTGAGTCGTTTATTTTAATCGGATAGTCGTGAACCACAGAAATGTATTTTTCAGTTTTTTAAGAGAAACTCTCTATGGCCCACAATAGCATTAACGTTGTTCATTAATTCTAAACTATTTCCTCTAGTGTGGTCTATATGTGATTTTTTGCCCTAAAACTTTGGTCGATAACATAAAATTAAAACCCCTTTTATATTAAAGGGTTGGATTTGCTTTACGACAAGCTAGTAGGCTCCACATAAAATGTGGGATGGGTTCTTATGGAGGGTCAATGCCACAAGAAGGTCATTTGGTCTTTTCCTTCTTTTCTTTTCATTTTTGTTTACAGGAGAAGACTACACGAGAATTGAAACGGCCATAACGGTTGGTAGTTGTATGGAGCTCTGATAGATATTTGGTGAAGATTAGAATACTTTTGGTAGAAAATGAGAATTTTTTTTAAGTTCTCTGACCACAGCCATTGAAGCTATGACGACCAAAGGTATGTTTTTTTGTGTATTCTATTTGTTTCTGTTAGTGGGTATAAATGATAAGAGTTTGTGAAAGGGAAGAGGGTGTGGTGGTTCTCTTTATAGTTATTTTTTATTGGGTATAAATGATGAGAGTTGGTGAAAGAGAGGAGGGTATGAAAGAATATTGTAATAGATGGATATTTGGTAATGAAAGAATATTGTACTGGAAGAATATTGTAATGGATGAATGTGATGAATGTTGGAATGGATAGGTGTTGTAATAGATGAATGTAATCATGGCTAAATTTTTATAATGAAAGAATGTTGTATGGTGGATCACTGATATTCATTGTGGATTGTCGATACTCATTTGTGGGTCATCGATCCTATGAAAATAATCGTCACTTCCTTGTTACAAGTCCAATCGGGGTAATCTTATACTTGTTAGAAAGATAATTTGATGAAATTTCAAATACTTTTGGAATCATTTCATTTGGACACCATTTGATTGCCTAAAACTGGGCCCAAAGTTCATTATGGCATGGATCGTCGATACTAACTATGGGTCACCGATCCCACGAAAACGGTCATAATTCCCTCGTTACATCTCCGATTAGGGTAAACTTATACTCATTGAAAAATAATTTGATAAAATTTCAAATGGCTTTAAAATCATCGCATTTGGACACCATTTGATTGCTTAAAAGTGATACCAAATTTCATCATAGCATGGGTCGTTGATACTCATTATAAGTAACTAATCCCACGAAAATGGTCATAACTCCCTTGTTACAAGTCTGATTAGGGTGATCTTATACTCTGTAGAAAGATAATTTGATGAAATTTTACATGAATTTGGAATAATCTCATTTGGACACCATTTGATTACCAACAGTGGGCTCAAAGCTTATCATGACATATATCACTAAATGAGATGGGCTTTGGGCCTACTTTTGGGCAATCAAATGGTGTCTAAATGAGATAATTCCAATGTCATTTTAAATCTCATTAAATTATCTTTCTAACGAGTATAAGATCACCCTAATCGAACCTATAACGAGGAAGTTATATATGGCTATTTTTCTGGGATCAACGACCCATAGTAAGTATCATCGATCCATGCTACGATGAACTTTGGCCAATCAAATGGTGTCCATATGAGATGATTCCAAATCCATTTAAAATTTCATCAAATTATCTTTCTAATGAGTATAAGATCACTCTAATCAGACAAATAACGAGAGAGTTATGACCATTTTCGTGGGATCGACGACCCACAATGAGTATCAATGATCTATGCCATGATAAACTTTGGGTTCACTTTTGGGTAATCAAATGATGTCCAAATAAAATGGTTCCAAAACCATTTAGAATTTTATCAAATTATCTTTCCAACGAGTATAAAATTAACTCAATCGGATCTATAATAAGGGAGTTATGACTGTTTTCCTGGGATCGGTGACCACCTATGAGAATTAGCGATCCATAGTAAATATCGACGATCTATCATACAACATTCATCCATTACAAAAATTCATCCATTATAACATTCATTCATTATAATACTCATCCATTACAACATTCATCGATTATAACATTCATCACATTCATCCATTATAACATTTTTCTATTACAAAATTTATCCATTATAACATTCTTCCATTGCAAAAATTGCCTCCAAGGCTAAAAATTAAGTTTTGTAGAGGAAAGGCTATTGCCTTGACTTCGTCATAACTGAAACCATTGTCCTGAAAATCCAACTTTCTTAGAAAGAGGAAAGCATAGTACCTACAAGAGTAAAATGGTCGTATACACACACTCATAAATTGTGCACATGGCATGTAAAAAGAATTTAGAATGTGTTCCACGATTTTAACGGTTGGATTTGAGTTACTGGGATGAGACAGCATACCTAATTGCTGAGGTGCACATGTTTGTCGTCGTCTGAAGGCGCATCAAATACTATGTTCTTCATGGTGCGAAGTCAAAGCAGATAAATCAACGATGACGTGGCATCCCATGAATGGAGCCTCAGGAAGTTTTTAATGGTAGGAATTCAATCCCTACTGTGGGGTCCATCTAAGATATAGATCTGCTTATTTTTAAGACAATGCCCTTAAAATAATCTGGCAAAACAGATGGACGGCGTGGATATCAACAGGTGGGCCCCACTGTCAGGGGCTCAGCAATGATAAACATATGGAATTTTTATCCAACAACTGTAGTACGATCTAGAAACGCTGATGTTGGGTTGTTGGACAGTCAAAGTTACACATGAAACATGATATGATAATGCATGACTTCTGGCCCAACTTGCAAGACCCAAGCCACACACAAGTACATTGAAAGTAAACGATCGGTCAAATATTTCAACCATTCATTTCATTTTTTACGGAGGTGGCCCACCAAATGTCTGGACCAGTCGAATATGTAATCATGTAGTGCATCCACTTGGCGAGCGGCGTCGATCCAACCTCTGGCAGAAGATAGATCTTTAGCAGGCCTTAATTTGGAAAGATATGTATGTCATTTCTACCCATTTATATCATTTGTGTTCTGTCTCCAGCTGGTAGAGATATCCGTACTGAGGAATAACCAGGCTTCGAGCCGGTTTTTCTACACTCCTTGCAGACCATGAGGACCTGGTTCTTCAAGATTACAACCCATCAAAGAAAAAAAAAAAAAAAATTTCCATTTGTGTTCCTACGAGTCAAAGGAAAGCTGATTAACTGCCACCATGATGCCTGTGAGAAATCCATTCCGTCCATCTGTTTTGCCTGATCATAATGAAGCGGGTCTAAAACTCAAGTGGGCCACATGACTGGAAACAGTGAGGATTGAATACCCATCATTAAAACATTTGTGCGGCAACAAATTTTATGTATATATGTGTGTGTGGGGTTAGTATAGCAAGGTTGTCCCACCATAAAAATAAGATGTTTCAAAAATCAGGATAATCCAACTAAGAAAATGTGATGCTCCATGTGAATGTGGAGCTTTTAGGTGTAATTTTGTACTTTTCTATGGTGTAAAAGTTGGCTGAACTTGATTTTTGGGCATCTCATTTTCAGAATGGACAAGTATGATGTCATACAAACATCATGATGGGCCCCACATGCTAACTAGTTGGATGTACAATTAGTTTAGATGGCACATAAACATCAAGGCAGGTTCCTAGAAGGTTTCAACGGTTGGCATTTCCCTCCCACTTTTTCGTGCGGTGGCCGGCACTTGAGTTTTGGATCACCTTATTTTTTTGGCTCATGTCCTAAGATGAGCTGGAAAAGACAAATGGACCATGAGGATCCCTTAGATCACTGCTCATATCCTAACCTTATGGACCTCGTGAAGATCAAGGTGGGCCCCACCTAACTTCTCGCAGGCATTTCCTGTCCATATTCAGTAGGCAGAAGGTTTTAAGTCCAGCAGGTTGGACCATGAATTATGCGCCACCAGTGGATAACTTCCAACCTATTAAGTGAATGCAACATCCAACGGTTTCAATAGATTGGGCCCACCACAAGGATCACCTAGTAAATCAGTCCCATCTACTCATTAGGTGGGTCAAAGCCTAGAAAACAATATCTAACCATTGATACACAGCTAAATAGAAGGGTCACCCTCTGAATTAGTAGATGAAGCTGAATTTTGCATAGTAAAATCCTCACTCTATTGGACGGATTAGATGTTGCAAGTACATGAAAGGTTGGAACTTATCCACAAGGTGGACTGTAACTTGTGGTCCAACTAGCTGGACTTAAGAGGATGATTAAAAATGAGTTATTTATTTAAATCTAGGCAAGAGCACCTGTAATTTATTAATTCTGAAAAATAATTAAAAATATATATTAAAAATGATGATTGTTGGTTATAACATTATTTTATAATCCAAACAGAAAAGAAATATAACCTCTAATATACAATTATGATAAGGTGTTGTTTCCAGTGGGGCGCGGCTTCGGTGGACTGTGGGGCCTACCTTGATATATGTGCCTTACATCCAAGACGTTCATCTGTTTTTGCAGCTCATTTTAGGGAATGATGCCAAAATTGAAGCAATTCCAAATGTCAGGTGGACCACACCATAGGAAAAGGCGGCGATTGACTATTAAAAGCTTCTCGTGGGACACAAATCTTTTGGATCGAGCTAGTATCTGTGTGGTCTCTTCATCCAAGTATTTGTGACGTTATCAACCGGTTGGATGAAAAATAAACACTCAAGTGGCACCCAAGAGGTTTTAAATAGTGGGTATTCAATGACTAATGTTTTCTGTGATGTGGTCCACCTAAGAGATTTGGATATGCTTCATTTTTTGTACCATGACTTAAAATAAGCTGGACCGCATGGTAAGGCACGTACTTCTCGATGGGCCTCATGGTCAAGGATCCACCGAAGCCGCCCCCTCCAACCTGATAGGGAGCAGGTCATGACCCCTACTCTGCTTGGTATGAAAGTATAACCATAGTACCGTTATGGGAGTCAATGGCCCAGGCACGGGGGCTGAAAAATCAAAATTTTACACAGGGCTGGCCCGACGGCCCAGTCTGATATAGTGCAAAATCTGGTCCAAGACCTACCCAGGCCGGCCCATTGACACCCCTAAGTACCATCATGCTTCCGATGAGGTGAAACCTTGGAGTCCTCACCACCACACATGGACCGAGATTGTGACGTATAGCGCACAGCACCTATGTCGTTGCTTAGTGGTGCTACAAAAGCTTTGTAGTCCCCACCATGATGTATGTGTTTTATCCACCGTGTTCATACATTTTTGCAGCTTATTTTAGGGCATAAACCCAAAAATGAGGAAAAAGCCAAATCTTATGTGGACCACACCATAGGAAATAGGTGTGATGGATCGCCCACCATTGACAACATCACGGGGGCTACAAAAATTTTGGATCAAAATAATATTTGTATTTTCCCTTCATCGTGGTCTGTGTGACCTCAACAACAGGTTGAATGGCATATAAATATATATTACAGTGGGCCCTAGGAAGTTCTTAATGATGGACGCTTAATCACCACTTGTTAGGGTCCCTTCATATACATTGATTCATCATTCTTGAAAATTTACCTAGGAAATCAAGCCCAATTTGTTTATGGTTCGAGTGTCCCATCACCTTTGTCTAGTATGTTGCTGTGCAGAGTTCCATCCATAAGTGCAGGGAGTATTAGAGTCACTCCGTATACATTGATACACCATCCTCTAACACCATTGCTTCTCGTCGTGCAGTCCAGCTGAGATTTGGATCTACTTCATTTTTTGGCTCATGCCCTAAAATGAGGTAAAAAAATTGGATGGATGGCTCGGATAAAACACATACGTCATGGTGGAGCCCACAGAGCTTTTCAAGCAGCAAAAAATAACAAGGTGGGTGCCGTGTGCTGCACTACACAATCCGAGCCCACAAACAGTAAGTTATTTGGGCAATGCCGAGTGTACTACACTCTGAGCTTGTGTGGGCCCGACTGTGATGTGTCGTATGTCTGAACTGTGCGTTTGTCGTGTCCCCTCAGAAAATGGGATTCTCATTAAAAAAAAAAAAAAAAAAAAAAAAAAAAAAAGGATCTTCCATATCCGAAACTTACATGGGCCACACCTTTTGGAACTTACATGGGCCTCACTTCAGTTTTGGAATAGCCTTAATTGGTCAGGCCCCTTATCCAGGTGAGGTGTACACAACAAAGAGGTAAGATATTTGAACCACAACTCGGTGGGCCCCACACGCACGCCTACAGTGCCGTCCAACATTCTGAATTGTTTCTTGTGGCGTGCCCACTTATGTCATGGATTGGGCTACCTGTTGAGCACTGGGCCTTAAAAGGTGGCGCACAATTGATGGACGAATAGGATGTGTGAACCAAATGGTGGGCCCACTTTACTCCACACTTCAAGTTGTAGTTGGGTCGACTGCATGTGAAACTTATCCATACACACCAATGTAAGTGAGCACGCGCACACATTCATACTAGTCGATCAGTGCATGCATGCATGTGGAACATAAAGTTTCTTTTATAAATTTAATTATAAAACTAAATAATTTTAAAACATTTAGAGTCTTTGACATATTGGACTCTCTCGTACGTTTTGCCCAAAGACAATAACACCCTCTCTTGGGAGCATTCCCAAATAATTCCTTTTATTGTTTTTTTTTTTTTTTTTTTTGTTAAAAAATCTATCTTGTGGTTAACATTATCATCATCCTCTCGTTGTTGTCATCTAAGTCTTGTCTAACTATTCAAAGCCTTATCTCAACTAATCAAGTGTTGGCTACATGAATCTTGTTCTGCCATTTCACTTTATCAAGGGCCGTAACTTTAATTTCACAATATGTATTTATGTCTTTTGTTACGGGGAGATTTCGAGCTAGCCCGGACATAGGAAGAAACTCATAGGCTCAAGGACCCAAGTACAAGTCCTCGGTCCAAAATGAGTTGAGGAGATGTACGACGACAACTACAACATAGTTCGACATTTGCGAATAACAGAGCAGGCTTATAGCTCGATCCTCGGGTGATGCTGAAGACCATAGACTCATTGATGATGCCCCCGCCTAAGGAGCACGGATGGATGAGCACAACACCGCCAAGTGCTTAGCTCATCCAAGAAAGGTTTATAGTCTGAATTAAACCCCAAGCAAGATATATCGTACAAGGCGCTCCGACTTAGAACGACGTGGTCTGATATATCTGTAAAGATCCGGATATTTTAGGATCTACCTCCATTCTTAGATAGACCTCCTAGACATGATCGGGAGGGAGATCCTCTCCTACTAGGATTCTACCGATGTATCCTAAGAAAATCCAACTCTCCAAAAATCCCCTCATGTCCTATGAATAGGATGATGATCTCCACCTTCAAGGGATGATGATTCTAAGCCCTGAAACCCTGGTTTTGCTGGTCCAAGAGACTGACTTAAGCATCGAGAGTCCCTCGCCACTTAGCACCACCTCACCCCTACTTTTTTTGATATTATCTTGCAGGACCAACGATCAGGGACGAACGAATGAAATCACTTTGAGTGGGAGAGAGGGGAGGAAAGGTTGATCACTAGGTCACCCTAGGCTCACTATTCTTATTGTCCAAATTCCGGCGACAACATCTTTTTTATTGCCTCGCCCATGTCCTTTGGGCCTTGCCCTTGTCTTTTTAGCTCCTTCAACTTGCACAAACTCACTCCTAATTGGTGTAGTTCTTAGTCTCTATTGTATATGACAAAAAAAAAAAAGCCTATTTTTTCTCATCTTATTAATTACCTATTGGTGCTACTCATGAGGTCTCTCAAATACATTTATTTGTAGTTTATCTTTCCTCATCTCGTGTACTCATCCATCTCAACGTCGTCATTTCAGTTATACCCATCCTATAAACATGTTGTTCCTTAATAACTCAACATTTTGTCCCACCAGCATGGTTGGTCTTATGGGCATTTTATAAAAATAACTTTCTTTAGTTACAATGGTACATGACAATATCAGACTTCCCCAAGGCACATCTCAATTTCTTCCATTCAGCTTGAATTATATGGATAACATCCTTCTCAATCTCTCCTCTCATGAATTATTAAGCAAGATATCCATTTCTTTCACCTTGTGGTTAACATTCATCACCAAAACTTGATGTAACCATTTTATAGCTATTATATGTAACTGTTGACCATGAAAAAGACCATTTTACCCATGGTTTAGTAGGGTTTTGGGAGATGGTAGGTTTAGGCTCAGGTCGGGGAGAAGAGAGAGAGAGAGAGAAAGAGAGAGAGGAAAGTTCAAGTTAAGGTTAGGATTTTGAAGATTTGGAAGAAAGGTAATATTGTCATTTGTTAAAAAGATTTTGTTATTAGCTTTTCTATCTAAATATTTAGGACATGGCAGTTTTTTTGAACATATTTGAAAAAAAAAATGTATTCTTTAGAGAAAAAAAAAATGCACAAGTGAGGGTGTTATTTATCTTTAGGCTAAAAGAGAATGTGCTTTATGTCAAATCCTTAAAATATTTATTAGGGAGATTCATTAATTTTCTAATTTAATAACTAAAATATTTTATTAAAAACATAATAGTATAATAAACCTGTACCATTGTTTTTTATTAAAAGAAAATCTTATAGTTGAATATTTAAAATATTATATCATCTCTTGTAGAGATAATCTAATTTAAATTATTTAAAATATTGCTAAATAAATAAATGTACATCTATTAAGAGGTACCAAGGTCTTAAACATTTAACATTTAAATAATTTTAAAATATTTCATACTAAATATTTTATGAAAAAAATTTTAATGATAAAAAGGTAGATTCTACAATTTTATGGGTGTTAATGACTAAAGATGCATAGATTGATAATCAAGGCTTTAAAAGACATCTCCAACATTCATGTTCATCACTAAGAAGAATTGCAACCATTTGATTAAAGGCCACCCACACCTAAGGTGTAAAAGTGCATCATCCAGTTGAGCAGGCTAATTGCTCAAAAATACATATACAAGCCATCAAGTTGGCATTATTGGAAGACCCTTATGTGCTAAGAAAGAATGAAGAAAAATGAGTTAACAGTGATTTAGAAAAACAAGCCCCTAATCTTGTAGTTAAGGCTCAATCATAGAGTTGAGGCCCTAGTCATGTAGCGAAGGACCCCAATTGTGCAGTTGGGAATCTAGTTGTTAACTATATTAGATGTGTGATTTGTCCATTGGGATTGTGCCCTGGAACCAATGTTAGACCTCAAATATCAATGATAAATCATTCATTAGTCTCATTAATGTGTATGGAACATTATAATTACATTGTGTGAATGGTTAAAGAGAGGGATTCTGGTTGTCCTTGGGAGCGTGAGATTGAAAACAACGACCACTAGCTAAGTGAGAGTTGTGGGCCATGGAGCTCAATACCCTGTTTAGTCATGATCACTTAGTAGGTTGTAAGACTAACTTGTTGTTATTCTTATTTTGGTCATTCTATGTGAGGGAACTGATGGCGAGTCAAATTGAAAGGTCTCTAACATTGGGCATGATGATGAGTTGGTGTGCCTTCGCCCTACCCTACATAAGTAAGTGTGCCATGGATATATGCTCTTGGTAGAAGACTTGTTAAGCACTTACACTGGTAGATCCCCTTCAAGTCTCTAAACGATGAAGCCCATCATTCTTAGACTAGATTGACTTATGGATGTATTAGCTTTGACTAATCCTTAGATCTAGGAACATGTGAGGAGTTTAAGTTCTTGGTGACAATTACTTTAGCTTGCTTTTTGAGGTCATCTTATGACAAACAAAAGTGGGTGTATGGGTGCATACATTAAGATCTCATTATACTCACATGATTTAATAAGGGATCGACTTATTTCTATTAGAATTTTGAAATACATTAGAAATAGAAATTTTAAAAATTTAGATTTTAGGTTTTAGCCCTATGAATTCATTTTTTAGATATAATTTGTAGAAAAATAAAATAAAATCTTACTTCTATACTTCTAGGACTACCTTGACCAAGTTGTTGAAAAATGGTTGATTTATCAATGTAGATCCGCTAAAAGATCTCTCCCCAAGCTATTCTAAAGGAAGGAGAAGATGAGAACTAATTATACGTAAGTCCTAAAGCATGTCAAGAGGTGTATAGAGTCGTCTATGTGGGACATGTGATGGAAGGAGAGAGGGAGAGATGGGATCTCTCTCTACTTTTCCTTCCGATTTCTCTCTTTTTGCTCTCTGCAACTGACACCCAAGGGGATGGGATGTCTAAGGCTCACTATTATCTCTTCTTAGAAGACATTAGCATGGTACTCTACCACCTTACATTCTTTCGATATATCGTACTGCATTGGAAGTATGTTATTTTACCTTAACCCATAAATCAAAATTAATCCAATCCCTCCACTATCACGATCATCCACTACTGATCCAATACTCATGAAAACCAAGTAGTGGCCCTATATATAAAACATTAAAGTACCATCAAGTATAATAAAATAACTTTTTAACATTCAAAATAAAAGTTTAACAGTTGAAAATATTCATAAAAACTTTCAAAACCTTTCAATTGATTGGCCTACTGGAAAAACTACTTAATGAATATCTGATCTCAAGATTTAAGTCATAAGACAATTCCTCAGAAACTATTGAACCCTTATTAGACCATGTATGCCTTAACTAAACCTTGATCGATGTGCCCAAGTACATCCATTTTTGTTGCCCACAAGCCAAAACACATGTAATCAAGACCTTTAACTTCTCACATGTTCTTATGTTTAAGGATTAATCATATTTAGTACATCCTCTAATCGATCATAGTCTACGCATAATGTACCCCTAGTCTAAAGACCTAGAACTTAATCCACCAATGCAAGTCCCCGATGAATTCAAAATTAGCTAGAAGTTAATTTATTTTCTTGTCACATTCATATTCCTATATAAGGTAGGGTAAAGGCCTGTGACTAGTTATTATGCTTAATGGTGGATACCTTACATCCCGACTCATCATTAGTCTTCTCATACAGGATGATTACATATTAATAATAATAATAATAATAGATATGTCCTGCAATCTACTTGGTAGTTATGGAATAATAGAGTACTAAGATTCATGATCTACAACTCTTCCTTAGCTAATAATTGTTATTTCCAATATCCAATTTTAAAGAACAACATAATGTAAAATAAATGTGCAATGATTACAAATTATTTATCTTCTAAAAATATTTGCATTTGACAACTAATTTGCATGTTTAGTTTATCAGTGATAAAATTAAATAATGAAATTTCTACATTAATGTCAAATCATCACCAAAATACAATAATGTTGTTGTATAAATTTGAAATTTTTATAATAATTACATGAAAAGTGCAATGATTTCAAAATTTCTTGTCCTAAAATAAGAGTTTGGGTTTAACAGTGTTAAAATTATTATGACAACACATTTCCTTCACATCACTAGGAAAATCAGTGAAACAAATGGTACCTAAATTAGGGTAGTTGAATTCAATATGAAAATTTCAAAACTTCTATATTCTACCTTTAGAAAAAAACGCCAGTTGTGCAATCATGCTAGCAGCCCAACAAATCCAATCACCCGACCTATATATATATATATATATATATATATATATATATATATATATATATATATATATATATATATATATATATAACCCAGATCATGTGCAAGTAGTTAGAGGGGTTCAAATCCCTATAAAAAATTCATTTCTAGAGAAAATGGAGGCAAAATAAGGAGAAAACTTTAAAAGTACTCAAACTTTGCTGCATTGAATACTTCAACTTTTTGAGACTTACGAACTAGTTCTAGCTGCATGACCAAAACTTCTTCAAATCTGAAACTCCGGAAACCTTAAACACGAAAGAATCTAAGATTGAAACTTAGTGATATTCTTAATACTTTGAATATTGTAATTTTTGTTCTAATTAACTAAGTCCATAAAGAACCTAACTATCATAAAACGGGTTAGTTGTTCTCTCTTTTCTTTAAATGTTATAGCGATTATGAAAATTTAGAATGATCAATTCTCCCTACGTCGAAAACAAGTTTGGTGTCATTTATGGGAATTGACATTCATAAAGACTGAAGTTTCTTTCACCGTTGCTTTTTTGACGTCATTGTATGAGTCCAAGTTCAAGCACAAGTAATGGCTCCTTCAAAAAAGTTGATGGTTAAGTTCAATCAAGCCAAATTTGAAGAATTATTCCTTTTAAAGAAGAACCTCTGAAGCTTCTTCCACCATTGCTTTTTCTATGTCATTGTATGAGTATAAAGTTCGAGCACAAGTGATAGTTCCTTTTGATGTTGAGGTTCACTAAAGCCAAATTTGAAGAATTATTCCGTACAAAGAAGACTCCCATGGCGATCTTTAACACTGATTGGGATGGTCCTCACAATAGCCTTAGAACGATTAAAGTCTTCAAGATGGGCCACACACATATGCCAAATCTTGCAAAATTAAGTCTATTTGGGATTGGCAACACTTTTTTGCCAAGCCCTTCTCGAAAATAAGATGCCAGAAGGATTTCTCATTTTGAGTGATTCATCAATAGCTCGCGCTTCCACTATGGTTCTTCTGGGTTTAACTGTGTATCTAAAAAAAATTTCCGAGGAAATTCAAGTGTGCAACTAAAATAATTGAATAGCTAGGACTGATCGTAGTTGGACAGTCTTGCATTTGGAACCTAATTGTGAGTTGGATTGAGTTAAGGTTGAGATTTTAGACCTGTTTGATAAATGAATTAGGTTTGCATTTGGGTTGACCTCATCCTTATTATTGTTGGGAAAACCGGCAGCGGAAGCGGAAGCCTAAATGCGCAGAGTAATGCGAGATCAAACAAGAAATACAATGAAATTAATTATACACAAGCATTCACCACAAGAGAATCGGAATTTATGTGGAAAACCCCCTCAACAAGTAAAAAACCACGGCACAAAGTGATCCACTATGAATAACAGAAGATTACAGAGATTAACAGCCCACAAGCAAGGAATAAATAGAGAAAACCCCAAGTTCTCTCTCACACAACTCTCTCCCATCTTCCTAACATGATTATGAAACCTTAGACACCTTAGGATCCTATCTAAGTCGGGATTGCAACTCCTTAAATAGGCAAAACACCCGAAATAGAAACATCTTGTGCAGTACTGTGAGCTGCGCAAGAAATCCGCGCGTACCTCCGACTGGTCGCACATCGCACAAAAACAGTCCAGGGAAAAAATTCACAGACCCGTCTACGCAGCCTCGCAGCCGACTGGTCGCCCGACCAGTCGGAGCCCTCTGCAGATAAGTCGCCCGACCGGTCTAGGCACACAAAATTGTGCAGCCTTCTTCCTCGCATCTGGGGGGACCGGTCGTCTGACCGGTCTAAGCACCCAATCCGTGCGTTAGTTAGAAGGCTCTCCAACAATTATGACCTAAATCTAACCCACATGAATCTAACTCAACCCGAATCCAACCTAACCTATTGCCACCCCTACCTAACTGGAATCTTCAAGTGGGTTGATGTGAAAAAAGTGTAGCTACACACTTTAGACAGAAGCACATGAAAAGAGATGGTCCAGACTCCATAGTAGTTAAACCCAACTTGGCCTTGCCGTTTTCCCACTTTAGACTTCTGTGATTCTTTTTTCTTGTTGTTTTTGTGTAGACTTCAGATATTCTACTTTTAGGGTAGACTTTGTATGCTCAAAACAAAAGAATTCGCCGTTTGGCGACAGGCTTCATATGCCAAGATGATCACACAAAGCAAGATAGAGATAAAGCAAATGAGCTTTAAAGCATTCCAAAATCTCAAAGTCAAAGATTTATGAAAGCATGGGCATGCCGGCATGGCATCCATGGCAACATTTATGGATTGCATGTGGCCATGCTTATCTTCTGCATGTGTGGTATACAGCCGTGAGCATAATCTTCGCCGTCCATTATAAACTTATATAAGAGAAGGTCCCAAGTCCAACCAATTGGACCACAAGTTACAGTCCACCCAACGTGTGAGTACTTCTAACTTATCATATGTACATACGGCATCCAAACATTCCAATAGGTTGATCCTACCATGACGATCACCTAATGCAGAAATCAGCTACATCTACTCAATAGGTGGGCCACACTGTGGGAAAAAAGTCTAGTCACTGATAAATAGCAAAACACAAGTTTGGTCCACTCAATGAGCTGATGTGGCTGATTTTTGAAAATGTGATCTTCGTGATCGGGCTAATCTATTGGACAGGTTGGATGTTCCCTCACACATGAAATGTTGGAAATTATATATAGGTTGGACGGTAACCTATGGTCCAACTACTCGGGCTGGAGACCTCCTTATATAATTTAGTAAGAAAATAAAATGATCTCTCAATTGTTAAAGCTTTATTTGATTGGAGAAGTTACTTCTGGGAATATATTTATTAAAAATTCTTTGTAGTCAGAAAAAAGAAGTCCATCATGTGCATGAAACTTCTAAAAATACAGTGTTGAGGTCGTATTAATTTTCACTACTTGTGAAAATTACTTCTTCTATATATATATATATATATATATATATATATATATATATATATATATTCTAAGTTTTTTAAATTTTGCAAAGGTCGAATGTTGGTTGATGATATGACATGCTTTAAAAATGGGTATCAGAGTTCCTTTTGCTGTAGGCCTTATACTCCAACCTCTATTGAACATCACTGTCATTTTCACTTTTGCTTCAATCAGTCAATTTGTTATCAAAAGTGAGCTGCGAGAATTTACAGGCACATAGCCGGACCAGAAGATAAAAGGTCTAGATCAAGAGATTCTTTTCCTACAAATAATACAAGCCATTCATTCATAGCAATAGATTGAATGATAAGGATGATCCAGAGAAACTCTTGAGGAACCCATAAATCAGGAGTATTACTGGGACCCATAATGGTTGGTCCATATTGATGATCTGACCCATTGTCTATAATCAATATTGATTGTCAATTGATTAGTCATTGATCAATTGATCAGATGGTTAAGTTGATCCCACCAAAGAGATTCTTAATAATAACATGCAATCAAAAGGAGGTCCCATGCGATGGATGGTCGAGATTGATGATTAGATCCATTTCCCTCCAAGTAATCTGGATAGCCCATTTTCCTGGCAGTTGATCAGATGGTTAAGATGATTCATTCAAAGTGATTCTTGAGGAATATATACAATCAGAAATGTGGCCTCCATGATGAACTGTCTAGAATGCCGATTTACACGCATTTTCCTTTGATCCATATGGATTGTCCATTTTCTTAGCAATTGGTTGGATGGTTAGGATGAACCAATCAAAACAAATCTCACGAAACACATGCAATCTGTAGAGGCGCCCAAATGACCGATGGTCCAAATATATGATGAGATCCAGTGTCCGACAGTCAAAAGAACCATCCATTTCTGAGCACTTAATTGGACGGGAAGGATGATCTGATCAAGACATCTTGAGAAATTCATGAAAATAAAAAGTGGGCCCACAAGACGGACAGTTCAAATTGATTGTTAGATCCATTCTCTTACAATCAATATGTATCGTCCATTTTACTAGCAATTGATTAGATGGTTGAGATCAACCGATCCAAGTGATCATTGTGGAAGACAAGCAACCAAAAGTGGGCCCACATGATGGAAGGTCTAGATTGACGATCTGATCTATTTTCCTAAAAAAAAAATTGGACCACCCATTTTCCTATACTTTAGAGATCCAATTGAACACAATTGTAAGAAAAAAAAAAAAAAAAAATCTATGACCATTTATCATGTTGGTCCTGCTATGGGCCATGTGCCTCTAAACTCCAAAAAAAAAAAAAAAAAAAAAAAGATCACTTCCATCGACGTGTAATAGAATGGTTTAAATTGGTTATTGTAAAAGGATTTTACTTGTATGATCAGGTAAAATAATTTTACAAAATAAAAAATCTTAATATGATTTGAAGTTAAAGATATGACAAAAATACATTCAATATTTTAGAATTGAAAATAAAAATGTTTCCCTGTAACCAATTGGAGTACTTGCAAACTAGTCAGATAATATCATACACCACTCTTGTATTGTTCACTCATGGTTTCTACCTTCTGTAATGCAATAGTACTACTTTACTTGGTAGAATGGAATTAGTGAAATAGATTAGAAATCATTAATTATCACTAGGTTTGATCATGGGTTGTCCACTAAATCAAGAACTGCCTTTTGGCCATCCATTGCCACTATATCTGATTATAATATCATTCATCATTAATTATCACTAGGTTTGATTATTGATCTTCCATCATTATTTAATCCGACCATTGGTCTTCCTTTACCACTACTTTTGGCCATTGATCTACCATCATCCTAGAGATGACCATAATCATCCACTATCGCTTATAGATCTGACCATCTATCTTCCATAATTTCGAGTTTCGACCATTTGTCAACAATTATCATCGTATCTAACCGTCGCAAGGCTTCTACCATTCCTAGATATAATATTGATCATCCATTATAATTGGATCTGACTGTCTTTACATCATCCATCATTCCTAGTTCTAATCAGCGATCATTTATTATCACTTACATCTGATCATTGATCTTCTATTATCACCAGACTGGACCATTGATCTTCCATCACTTCTAGATCCAACCATTGATTATAATTATTGATGGCTGTGAACAACTGTCTTCCATCTTTTCTAGATGATCTGGTCACTGATATAGGACCACTTCTTGATCAGATTAATGATCATTCATATTACTAATTAATCCAATTGTTGATTTTCTATTGTTGTTTGGATTCATGAAGATCTATTGTTGTCTGCATTCGTTGACGACAGAAGAGGATTCATGTGGCCCACCCTAATTAGTTGAGATAAGGCTTGCTTGATTTAATCTCTAATATAATCTATAAACGTTGTTTATCCGCCCTTTCTCACTGTGGATACTTGATATTAGCTTCTCATTGGTGGATCCATTCTAAATTGACCGTTAATTGCCATTCAGTCTTTATCTTGGAATGCATAATCATATTCCAACTCGGTATCAAAATTTAATAAAAGAAGAAAAGAAAGAAAAAACTAGGAATACAAAAAAGCATAGAAAAATAGTAGATTTGGATAATCTACTTGATTTAAGATATTTCTTTTTAAAGATGTATGTTTGTTAGATTTTTGATGCAGGACGTGGCAAGGATATATTCATAACATGGTTGGACCAAAAAAAGGCTAAATGAAAGTAAAAGTAGTCTTCTTATATAGGGCATGATGCAACTAGGCCTCGGGCACATCTGGTTCAAAGAAATTTATTTCAGATTGGAAGAAATTGTTGTTTGAAATGTCAAACACAAATCAACTGTAACTTTTGATTTGAGAATTGGAATGCATGACTAATCAATTTTTATGTAGTGAGCTATTTGGGGCAACTAATCCACAAAGTGGGTCGTGCCCATCTACTTCGTGGAAAAATGTATGCTTTAATTGTTCAAAACTGTATTTTTATTGAAAATTTACTGTTTTTAATAACTTTGTATTTTTTGCATTTCTTATTTTAAAGTTTTAAATTTTGTCTTTTTAAGAAATTGATTATAATCATACTAACAATGCTGCAGTAAGGTTAATATAGGATTTTCTATTTTTTTTATAAAACTTTTTATTTCAAGTAAGCTTTATTATAATTAAATTGACTTTTATTAGAGTCAGAGTTTTATTATTTTGGATTATTCGAATTAAGATTTTATTTTTTTACTTATTAGTTTTGTAATCAAGAAATCATACACATTGCACATTGTTCAATAAAATATTTGTATTTTCGTTCTTATTATTTTTTATGGATTTAAGAACTACCTTGTAAATTCAAAGTTTTGACTACTTAAAAAAGAGACAGTATTCTTTCTCATTATTGTTTCACTCTCTCTTGCATTAATTTTATATTACTCTTAAAAATGTCTCAACTCTTTTATATATTGTTGTTATTGTCAATAAAATATATAAGTTACGATATTTAAAATGTAGTTTCTCTAATACTATGTACATTAAACCACAAGAGTATATTTTTGAAAACTATAAGTTATGTATTTCACTGACAATACTAAGAATGCATATATAATAAATATGAGAAATTTGTAAAGATTTTAATAGATACACAACTTGATGAAAAATAAAATATATTAATTTAAAAAAAATCATCCTAATATTCCCTAACAAAAGTAAAGGAGAGAAGCGTGCTTTAGCATCCAAGAAACCAATGTACTTACTTGTATTAGATGATGAGTACAAGGAGAAACCAACAACTAGGCTACAACCAAACGAATCATGACATAACCTAGAACAACCCCTTTTGACCTTAAGCTAAAATACATCTAGAAAGTGGACCACACAAGGCCGCATAGTCCAAGTCAATGTGGAGAGATCTTTGCAAATCTCGTAACTTCTACTCCTACTTGCTTTAACTGAAAGAGAAAGAAAGGCACGTATAACTTCCCTAATTATATTGTCTGGTAGAGAAATGTATTGATACTCTGGAGTAGCATGATGAAACACAGGCATGTAGCCAGGCAGCCTCTGTATGCGTGGTATAGAGATGGGACCCATGACTATTACCATTCTAGCCGTCTATTTTCGATGGTGTAACCAACCAATCAAGCAGTTTACTACGTTCATTCCCAACTTGCTCGGTATTTGGACGGTTTGGATTGAGCTACATCTATACGATGTGTACAGTTTCATGTGAATACGTATGCATGGTCGTAATCTGCGAGAGCGGATTAGGTGAGACCCCGGCCTCACCCAAGACGGTGCGGTCCTTACCGTGGGGCCCACCTTGATGTACGTTTTATGTATCCACGCCGTCCATCCATTTTTCCAGATCATTTTAGGGAAGTATAACAAAAAATAAGCAGATCAAATCATCATATGGACCATAACATACGAAACAGTGACGACTGAACATTAACGGGCCATAGAAGTCTTGAATGAAGCTGATATTTTTTTCCTTTCCTTTATCCAGGCTCATGTGACCTCATCAACAGATTGGATAGTAAATAAACACTAAGGAAAAATGAAGGTGAGTCCTAAGAAATTTTAAATGGTAGGATGGTCAATTACCACTGTTTCTTATGGTATGGCCCACCTGATAATTGTCTCTATTTTATTTTTGGTTTAATACCTTAAGATAATCTGGAAAAACGAATGGACGGAGTGGATAAATAATACATACATCAAGGTGGGCCCCACGGTAAGGGCCGTACCCTCCCAGGTGAGCCCGGGGTCTCACCTAATCTGCGCTCGTAATCTGCAGCCATCAACCTCAGTAGTCAGTTCCACCACAGAATTCCACGGGAGCCCTGGTTTCACCTAAAAACGCGTTGACGTTTCCAGGCTAAACGCGCTTAGTGGGTGAGTCTGTTACTGTGGGGCTCACCTGGATGAATCCATCCGTTTGTTTAGATAATTTTAGAAGGCGGTCCCAAAAATTAGGTAGATCCAAATCTGGGGTGGACCACACAGTAGGGGTTGAAATCCCACCCTAGAAAACTTTTTGAGGGCCACGAAAGTTTTGGATCACTTCATTGCAGTAGGCCATAGGAAGCTTTTAATGGTGGGCATTCAATCACCACTTTTTTCCTGTTGTGTGGTCCACTTGAGATTTGAATTTGCCTATTTTTTTTAATGATACACTAAAATGTGCTGACAAAGTAGGAGGACAGCGTGGATACACAACACATACATCTAGGTGGGCCCCACAGTAAGGGCCTCGCCCACTATTAATGGGGGTGTCAACGGGCGGGCTTGGGCCTGCAAAATCAAATTTTACACAGGGCCGGCCCGACGGCCCGGCTTGATATAGTGCAAAATCTGGGCCAATACCTACCCATTGACACCCCTACCCACTAAGCTTTAGCCCCGTCTTTCCTAGTTGCACCCTGAGGCTGTCAATGTGCAGGGCAAGCCCGTCGGTTCCGGGCCTGGCCCACCTTGAGCTGGATTGGGCCTGGAGTTCAGGCCCAAGGATTAGGCTTGGGCTTAAAATTTAAGTTCGTTTTTCAACCGGGTCTGGCCAGGCTTGGCCTAGGTTTGTCACATGCAGGCCAGGTTGCCCTAACCTGGCCGTTGAAACCCATGGGGCCCATATTAAAGGGAGGTGGATTGCATGGCAATCTCAACGCTCAGGATTTTGTGGGGCCCACCATGATGTATGTGTTTCATCCGTTTTGCCAGCTCATTTACGGTCATGAGCTCAAAGTTAAAGCATATCCAAAGCTCAAGTGAAACACGCCGCAAGAAACAAGAAACAGTGGGGATTAAATGCATACCGTTGAAAACTTCTTAGGGGCGCTGAAAGTTTTCGATCAAGCTGGTCAAGAAACAGTGGGGATTAAATGCATATCGTTGAAAACTTCTTAGGGGCGCTGAAAGTCTTGGATCAAGCTGGTCTTTGTGTTTTCCCTTCATCCAGGTCTGTGTGACCTTGTTAACAGGTCGGATCAGGCCTGCACGCGGGACGGGTTAGGGTCGGGTTGGGCCCAACCCTGGACCGAACCTAAATATATTTAAAGGTCCGGGTTTCGGTCCGGGTCGTGACCGGGTTGAGCTGACCCAACCCTAACCCTACCCTACTTGTAAAAGGGTCAACCCTAACCCTACCCTACCCTATATGTTAAACCGGGCCGGGTCGGGTCAGGTTAAGACTGTTTCTATGGTGTGGTCCACCTAAGATTTAAGTCAGCTTCATTTTTGGTATCATATCCTAAAATGATCTTTCAAAATAGTTGAATGGTGTGGATTTAAGACACATAATCAGGGGCCACCAACCTTGGTGGATTTTGGATGTCACCTAATTTGCTCCTTGTGAGTGTGAGATAAGCGCAGCTTGGGTGAGAGTCGGTGAGACCCGAAACCAGCCATGTGGGTGAGACCCTAACCATGGGGCTCACCTCGATGTGTATATTGTAAATCCATGCCGTCCATCTACATTTCCAGATTATTATAGGATAGTCCAAAAAAGGAAGCAGATAAAAGCTTTAGGTAGACCACACCATAAAAATCAGTGTCATTGAACTCCTACCATTCAAAGATTCTAGACTCCACCCTAATGTTTATTGACCATTCAACCTATTGATAATGTTATATAGATATTTCTAAAAGCAATAAACTAGTATAAACGGGGTGGTTCAGGTCGGGTGGAACGGGTCGGGTATACACGGGTCGGGCGGGTTTGACATGTACCCTAAACCGTGCCTAAATTAAAAATGGTCCAGCCGCATCTACTCGGGACCGGACCATTTTCTCAGCCGAGTCAGGACGGATCGGGTTTCTACCGGGTCGGGTCGGGTCGGGCGGGTTGGGCGGGTTAACGGGGCAGATGTGCAGCCCTAGGTCGGATAACCAATAAACATCACTTGATATGGATCTACTTGATATTTGTGTTTTCCCTTCGTCCAGTTTTGTGTGACATTATCAACAAGTTGGATGCGAATAAACATTACAGTGGGGCTTTAGAAAGTTTTTTAATAGCAGGACGTTCGATCAACACTGTTTACCAAATTATGGACTGCCTGAGATTTGTATCTGCTTTATTTTTGGGCTCATACCTAAAATGAATCAACCGTGTGGATGTAGAATAAATTCATCAAGGTGGCCCCACATAAGGGCTGCACTGTCTTGAGTGAGGCAGGGGACACACCTAATCTTCTCCCTTGTTAAAAGTTTCAAGGAGAAAAGGGCCTTGGAAAACCCTTAAATTTTCGAGGTCCACCATGATGGGTATATAAGATCTACTCTGACCATTTGATATGTAATCCCAGGTTAGGCCAAGGACAAAAAAATTAGACAAACCCGTGATTCAGGTGGGCCATATAGAAGGAAACAGTTGCAAGAGAGACATTCACCCTTGATTGTTTACTTTTTAAGGGACTTACCATGCTGTGTATGAGATCCACTCAAACCATTAGATGTGTAATCCTACCTTATGCCTATGGTAAAAAACCGGGATGACCCATGACTCAGGTGGACCACACCAAGGAAAAGAGTGAGGAGAGAGACGTCTACCTTAGATATTTACAAGAAAGCCACTCCAACCATTAGATACCACACCAAAACTTAGGCCTAGGGCCTAAACATGAGGCCCATCAAATATTCAGGTGGGACACACAAAGGGAAACAATTTGGAGGGTAATCATTGCCCTGTACATGTGGTCCACCTGAAACATGGATGTGGCTGAGTTTTGGGAACTGGGCCTAATGTGGGGTGACCCATCTGGTGGTATGGTGGCTTTCACATAAACACATGGTGGGACCCACCCTAGTGGGCAACCCTTTGACTTAAAATAACTTTTTTCCTTCTAGGACTGAAATTGAAATTTCCAACTCCTCTTTTAAACTCAAATGGGCTCGGCAGGCCAATGGGAACTTGGACATCTTCGTGCACACCTAGCCGATTTAAAAGCGGGCCTCAGATTTAAGTCCGGACTTAGTCCTCGAGCCAGATATTCCAGCCCAAGCCTAGCCTGATGAGGGCCAGGCCCGAAAGCTTGAAGAGATTGAATGGTTAGCATCCTCCAATCAGTATGTTTTTCGGTTGGCCCATCCCTCATAGGATCCACTACGTGAACTGTCCATCCATCAGTTTCTCCAGCTCATGTTAAGGACGTAACACCAAATATTAATCAGATCCAAAAGTAAAATGGGCCACACCATAGAAACAATTGGAATGGGAAAACCCAACATTGGAAACTTGATGGGACCTGCTGTTATGTTTATATGCCATCCAATGGAAATCAAATGGAAATCATAGAATATCATCCAATGGGTGTCGAACATTACTATTTTTTTTGTGGTGTGGCTTACTCAAGTTCTAAATCTGATTTTTGGACCGCCATCCTAACATAACTGATCTACGAATGAACGGAGTGGATGCCACACCCATCACAGTGACCAGCTTTTGTTACAGGGTAGAAATCCACTTGGTGGGTCTACCCTATACTTCCATTGGATAACAAGGGCCATTGATGGGCCAGGCTAGCCCAAGAGCTGAGTTGGGCTTAAAATTCAAACCCTCTTCTCAATTAAGCCGAGCTTGGGCTTGAACAACAGCCCGGAAGCCCCTCCCAGCCTCTAGGGGATCCACGCGGGATTGGGTGGGCCCCACTTTAATGTTTATATGAAATCTATCCAGGCCACTAGGTGCATCAACCCATTTTAGAACCAGATCCTAAACATCAGCCTCATCCATGATTTGAGTGGACTACACAATTGAAATAAATGAACAGGGCAACACTCACACTCTAAACCGTCTCTTGTTGTGTCCCACCTGAATCATGTATGGGCCTGATTTTTCAAAACCAATGCCTAAATTTTGGGGTCTCATATAATGATTGGAGTGGATTTCATATAATCATCATCGTGGGCCATGTAAAAATTAAGCGTGGCCCACAATAATTCCAAGGCAGCCTGGATTTTGTACCTGGGCCTAAAGTTGGATCACACATTTAATGGCCATAGTGTATTTCAAATACGCATCATGGTGGCCCTGTTAAAAAATCAAGGGCTTAAAATAATAATAATAATAAATACACCCATCCTTGATTTTTAAGGGCTCACCATGATATATATATATATATATATATATATATATATATATATATATATATATAAAATCTAACTTTAGACCCAAGGACCAAAGTTTAGGCTAACTGGTGATTCATGTGGGCCACATTAATGAAAACAGCTGGGAGAGAGGGTGGACATGGACTACCATGATGATTATATAAAATCTATTCAAACCATTAAGTGCAGAACCAAAATTGAGACATGATCCCAAAAGTCAGGCCCATACATGATCTAGGTGGGCCACAATAAGAGAAAATTTTGGAGGTTGAATGTTGACCCGTTCATTATTTGCGACTGTGTGGTCCACCTGATGACGGATGGGGGATGATATTTAGGCCATGTTCCTCAAATGGGGTGACATGTCTAGTGTACGAGGTGGATTTTTGTTTGGATCCACCTCGAATCTGCTGCCATTGTCACCTTATAAAATATTGGAAAACTGGACCAACTGGTTTCTCTGAGTCAACCCACACAGCTTTGCAGCTGTCGCTGCAATGATTCTTAAACAGGTCTCTCTCTCTCTGATCTGAGAAACACCTCAGGCTTGGGTTTGGCATGGGCTTGGGCTGGACATTTTAGCACATCACAGCCCAGGCAAGGCTAAGAAAGAGCTTGGCCTAGCTCTAACCTGGCCCATTGACACCCCCTACTGTAACCTTCTATCTTTTGATCTGAATTTTCCCCTTAGTTTTCTAACCATCCATTTTTTCAAGCCTTGCAAACATTCCTTGCCATCTGATCAGTTGACTTCCTCCAGGAGTATTGCCTGTCTCACTTCTGACCATCCACTCGTAGGCCCACATTAGTATTCTAGGATTTCCAAGTGGAGCCAGTAGATGGATAGTCAGCAGCATAGAAAGGTGGGCCAGCCTGTGTGCCGATTGTATGCATGAACTAAAATCCACCGGTTTATATCTGGTATTTCTCAAGGGGACTTATTTTGGCCAGCCTGTTTCGTGAATATATATATATATATATATATATATATATATATATATATATATATATATATATATATATATATATATATATATATAAGCATTTGACATAAAGGATGGGTCGCATGTGCCTCTCTAGTCCAAATGAAAGATTTGAAAGGTTCAGATCGTCGTAATGACCGACCAGTGGGTCCCACATGAATGTAGCTCGTGTAACTACCGATGGCCATGGGATTTGAATTGGACTGGTTTGTGCTTATTCAGCTGTAATTTGCAGCTGAATTTATGTTTTCTTTTTCTAATTTCTAATATAGTTGCAAATTTGGGATTTTTTTTTTTTTTTTTGGGTGTCCTTTGATGTTGGCCTTTTTTAGTATTTTGCAAGGCAATCTATGATTCTAGTAGGGATTACACATTCATCTGGGACAGTGTACTGCGTGGGTGGGGCCTACCCTGCAGTGATCCATTCTGTTTAGTTCATCTTGTGGGCCTTACGGTCAATGCTGCAGACGTAAAACACTCAGCCCACTGAAAATTGGGCGATGTGATTCTTGATATACAAATCTCAACGGTTGGAATAGGAATGTAGTGGAAGGTCCTTATCGAACTGGGAAGTGCTCATTGATTGGATGACTGCAGATTGTTTGGTGGAGGAGATTATGAGGCCCATTGGATGGCCTAGCAATGTGGAACTCTGGCTAATTTGCCCCACTTGCTCAGGATCATTGATACTTGGGGCTGAACATTGCACATTACCTCAGTTTTAACATATGATTAGAGGTTGAAGTGATGGACCTTTCCGCAGATGGGGGCTGATTTCTGGGTGCAGACTTTGGGCATTTTGTGGTTTAGAGAAATGCTATTAGCTGTTGCTTGGCACCTTGGACTCGGATTTTAGGTAACAATTGTTTTTTTTCTTTTTTTCCAAATGGTATAAGTGATCGTATGGGTGCAGACTTCGGGCTTTTCATGGTTTAGAGAAAAGCTATTAGTTGTCGTTTTGCACCTTAGAATTGGATTTTGACATAACAATCAGTTTTGTCAAATGCCATAAGTGATTATATGTAACCCCAAGGGGGCTGTGTGCATATGCGATTGCACAATCGCACATACCACCCCCCTAGTTGCATAATTTTATATGTGACCGTATAATGCCCAACAGTCATAAAACCACATAAGCGACTATGGTATATGTGGTATATAAGTACTTATGTGATCGCATATGACAACACTGATTAGCAATTCAAATCAAGCATATGCTACCATGGCATATGTAGTATCTGCTCCCATAAGTGCTTATGCAATCGTGTATGACAACATTGATTAACAATTCAAATCCAAGATTCACAATACCTAGGATTTTTATTATATTAGTTGTATATGACAGCTTGGATTTTCAATCCTGTGGAATCCAGAAACTGATTTTCAATTTTTCATAAGGGATTCAAAAAAAATACTTTGTGGAGAAGAGAGATCAACCTTGACAATTGGAGAGAAATGAAAACCCACCTTCCAAAGAAGAATAAAAAAAAAAAAGCCCCCTTTTGAGGATTTCAATCCTAGGTGGATTGAAAATCTACGATACCAAACATGACTTGGATTTAAATCCTAGGATTGAAAATCCTAATTGCCCAAACTTGATGCTGCCAAACAGCCTATTATGTTTCATGGAAGTTCCATTTACTAGAGTCCTCTACATGAGCAAATGATGGTGAGTCATCAGGACCATTGATCTGGCTGGCCAATACTTGGATGCCCATCACCCAAAGTCTCACTGATTGAATGATACTAACCATGCAATCATTGTGAGATTTGCCCATTGTTGAAAAAATTTGTTTTTGAAAACAATTTAAAAAGAAAAAATGCGTTTGGTTTTTGTCCCATATCGGATGGGAGAAAGGATTTTTTCCTCTTTATGAGTAAGGTGTTGTGCACCTTACTTATTTATGGTGGAAGAGAGGGAGAATGTTGGCTTGCTTGTCCCAGTGCTTCGCATTGGAACACCGCGCACGCGCTCGGGCTCGGGCTAGGGCTAGGTGCGAGGGCGTGTGCACGTGAGACAGTGTGGTTGTAGAGGCACTAGTGGCGCATTTGGCTAGGTCAGGTGGTTGGGTTCGGAACAAAGGAGGTGCTGTGGGTGGGAGGTCTGACAGAGAGACCTCTCTGCTTTTTATAGAGAGCTGCAGGGCTAATTAGAGGGACCTGTGTAACTGCTCATGTAGTAACGGTCCAGATCATGCAGTAACAGCTGCATGTGGCTAGCCCAACAGTCAGAAACGGCTAGCCATTGAGTCAAAACAGCCAGCATGTAGGTGCATAACTTCCACATGCACAACAGTCAGAAACTACCATAAACGGCTAATTTCTCACAACAGCTAGGAAACGGCTAATGTCATTATGGCTCTGGACCAAAATTGACAGCCACCCTCGCCTATATAAACCAGACAGGTCTGGTCCATTCCAATACAACAACAGCAATCACAACCTCGAATACTGAACCAACACCCATCTGAGTCTCTTAGACTCTCGGTTTGGTTGAAATAAACCAAGCCACTTAGACCAATGTAGTGGTCTGCTGCTGCCTGAAGAAGATTGCCATTTTTTTCTCTCTTTCTTTTTCTTTATCTGCCAGACTGTGCTACTGAGTTCCATAGTGGTTCCTTCGTTTCTTGCTGAACGCAGAACCACATAAGGCTCGTCATATCCTGGAAGCAATCAGCTTACAACCTATCAGCAGACTCAAAGTTATATTGAGTAGGGGCGAATTATGCTTTAAGGATATTGTGTTTTTCACGTGCTTCAGCCTGTCCTTATTTCTCGATTTTTTCCAAATTAATTTATTTTCTGAGATCAGAAATTCTCAAGAATCTTAAAGCGTAATTTTTCTGATATGGAAACCGAAGGAATATCATCAATCAAATTGATAAATCAGGATCTAATTCGTCTGGACCGATTCGATGGAACCTATTTCACCAGATGGCATGACAAAATAAAGTTCCTGCTTACGGCGTTGAAGATATTCTATATCTTAGACCCAAATTTGAAGCCGCTTCCTCCAGCTACTGATAAAGACACGACTGAGCAGATCAACGCACGCAACAAAAGAGAAGAAGATAATCTGTTGTGTCGAGGACACATCCTGAATACGCTATCTGATCGTCTGTATGATCAATACACCAGAACCGAATCTGCCAAAGAAATTTAGACCGCTCTTGAGTTCAAATTCAAAACCGAAGAAGAAGGTACGAACAAATATTTCATAGCTAGCTATTTCGACTACACCATGGTAGATAACAAATTTTTGTTAGCCCAAATCGAAGAACTACAGCTAATTGTTGGCAAAATTAGTGCCCTAAAAATTGATATCCCTGAAGCTTTCCAAGTCGGGGCTATTATCGCAAAATTGCCCCCGAGTTGGACAGAATACAGGAAGAAACTACTACATAAAACCGAGGATTATTCATAGGAACAAATCCAGAAACATATCCGAATAAAGGAAGAATCCCGAAACCGTGAAAAGAAAATGGAAATGGAAATTCCTCATCTAAGGTGCAAGCAGTAGAAAGTACCCAAAACAAGAATCCCGAGAAGAACGGTTCTCTGAAACCAAATAAAGGGAAATTCAAGAAATCACAGAAGAAGAACGGAAAGCTCAAAGGCCCTTGCCATGTCTGTGGGAAAACCGGACATTACGCTCGAGTATGCCGTCTTCGAAAATCGAAGAATGAGGCAAGTGTAGTTGAAGAAGACATAGTTGCCATGATCACTAAGGTAAACATGATCCAAGGCAAAGTACCCGGTTGATGGTATGATACAGCTGCCACAGTCCATGTAAGCTATGACAGATCAGCCTTTAAAATTTATGAGGACGTGACCGATGGTCAAGAGGTCCAAATGGGTAATGAAGTTCGATCGAAAGTCGTAGGTAAAGGAACCGTGGAACCAGTCTTTACCTCTGGAAAGAAAGTGATCCTAACTAATGTACTGCATGTCCCTGACATGAAGCGAAACTTAGTTTTTGGGGATCTTCTGGAAAAACCTGGAATACGGGTAATATTTGAGTAAGGAAAACTAATTCTATAAAAGAACGAGAATTTCGTTGGTAAGGGATATGTTTGTAATGTGATGATAAAGTTTTCCTTGAATGAAAGTAACTCTTCTACGTATATGATTGAATCTGTAGCATTGTGACATGGTAGATTAGCACACATAAGTTATAGTACCTTAAAATTCATGTCTAAGAATGGCTTAATCTCATACACAGATAGTCAAAATGAAAAATGTGAAGTGTGCACAAGGTCTAAATTTACAAAGAAACATTTTCCTAGTGTTGAGATATCATCTCAAATATTGACCTAATACACACTGATATCTGTGAGTTAAATGGCATTCTTATACGTGGAGGAAGAAGATACTTTATAACCTTCATCGATGATTGCTCCAGATATGTACATGTATACCTTCTAAAGAATAAAGATGAAACACTCAGCATGTTCAAGATATATAAAGCAAAAGTGGAAAATCAACTAAACAAGAAAATAAAAGTTTTTCGTAGTGACAGAGGAGGAGAGTATTTTTCAAATGAATTCTCTAACTTCTGTGAAGAACATGGCATAATACACCAATGTACTGCACCGTACACACCACAACCGAACGGTATAGCTGAACGGAAGAATAGAACCTTAGTAGAAATGGTCAACTCAATGCTAATACAAGCAAAGTTGCCATTAGGACTTTGGGGAGAAGCACTTCTCGCAGCGTGCCACATCCTAAATAGGGTTCCTTCTAAGAAGTTTAACACTTCACCATATGAGGAATGGAAAGGTAGAAAACCTAATCTAGGATATTTTAAAGTGTGGGGGTGTCTCGCATATTGTAGAATGCCTGATACCAAAAGAACTAAATTAGGATTCAGAGTTATTAAGTGCGCCTTTGTAGGGTATGCACAAAATAGCAAAGCATATAGCTTCCTAGACTTAGAGTCTAATACAATCATAGAATCTAGAGATGTTGAGTTCTTTGAAAACTCACTATCCTTAGAGTCAAAGGATAATGAAATCCAAACTCCAACAGAGAAACCAACGGTAGAAGCTCAACAAGAAGTTGAAGCTCCAATAGAACCACGTAGGAGTCAAAGAGTAAGAGTAGAAAAAAGTCTTGATCCTGAACAGATAGACTCTCAACGTATCTCTTTTCATCTCGTAGAAGGAGATAGAGAAAATGTCATTAGAAAGATACCTATAGTTATGACTATAGAAGATGATCCAACAAACTATAGAGAAGCTGTAACTTCTAGAGCTTCAGCTTTTTGGAAAGAAGCTATCAATGATGAGATGAACTCGATTATGTCAAACCAAACCTGGGAACTGGTGGATCTACCTCCAGCTTCTAAACCCATAGGGTGTAAGTGGGTATTTAGAAAGAAATATCACACTGATGGAACTATTCAAAACTTTAAAGCTAGACTAGTAGCTAAAGGATTCAGACAAAAAGAAGGAATAGATTATTTTGATACATACTCACCTGTGGCGAGAATAACATCTATTAGAATTATGTTTTCTTTAGCATCCATATATCAGTTGTATATTCATCAAATGGATTTAAAGACTGCTTTCCTGAATGGAGACCTCGACAAGGAGGTATACATGGAATAACCTGAAGGGTTCATTCTGCTAGGAAATGAGAAGAAAGTCTGTAAACTAATTAAATCATTGTATGGACTAAAACAAGCACCTAAACAGTGGCATGAGAAATTTGATTCTAAAATACTTTCTCATGGTTTCATGCATAATGTAGCAGACAAATGCATATATTCTAAAACAAGTAGTAACTATATAATAATAAGTAACAAGATGGAAGGTGTAACTAAAACAAAGAAGTTTCTGTCTTCTGTATTTAAAATGAAGGATCTTGGACAAGTTGATATTATTTTAGGTATTAAAGTTAAAACTCATAGTGGGGGTTATGTGCTATGCCAATCTCATTATATTGAGAAAATAATAAACAAGTTTAAAAATCTGAATATTAAATAAGCAAAAACTTCATTTGATCCAAGTATCAAGTTAAATGAAAATACTGGAAGAACAGTTGCACAATTAGAGTATGCGAGTGTTATAGGAAGTCTAATGTATGCAATGCAATGCACTAGACCAGACATCGCATATGCTGTGAGTAAACTAAGTAGGTTTACTAGTAATCCCAGTGTAGAACACTGGAAGGCAATAGAAAGAGTACTTGATTATTTAAAAGCAACCAAAGACTTAGGGTTATTTTACTCAGAATTTTCAGCTGTACTAGAAGGATATACTGATGCAAGTTGGATATCGAGTGCAGGTGACAACAAATCCATTACTGGATGTGTTTTTACCTTAGGGGGTGCAGCTGTATCTTGAGGATCCAAGAAACAAACCTGCATAACTCACTCAACTATGGAGTCTGAGTTCATAACCCTTGCTGCAATAGGTAAAGAGGATGAGTGGCTGAGGGATCTTCTTTTAGAAATTCCATTCTATGCGAAGCCGATACCGGCTGTTTCGCTACATTGCGATAGTGAAGCCACATTAACTAGAGCCTACAGCGGCACATATCATGGGAAATCCAGACATATAAGTCTGAGACATGACTATGTAAGACAATTGATTCAAGATGGAATCATTACAATTTTTAATGTAAAGTCAAGTAATAACTTATCCGATCCTTTTACTAAACCTCTAACGAGAGAGGTAGTAAGGACAACATCCAGAGGGATGGGGTTGAAACTCTTTTCAAAGGATTTCACCAGTGATGGAAACCCAACCTAAAATTAGAAAATCTCTACATAAGGGTTCAATGGGTAAAAACAAATCACTGATACGTGAAAAGTTTCAGCACTAAATTATAAATATATACATCATCCAGGATTATAGTGCTGGCCGTTACAGAAAGAGGGTTGAGTCTCAAAAACTCTTAATGCAGTCCAGTCTTAAGGACAAGTGTCTAAAAGTAACGGAGACACTGGAAGGACTTCACCTATATGAACGTAGAGGTGGTGCCGCCTCTCATGAGAATGAGAGTTTTCTCAGGATCGTTCATGAAACAGGATAAGCATAAGGCCATTAAATGTGCTGAGCAAGAATTGTGGGAACTCAAATAACACTTAGAAAGTATGTGTGTGATATTTCCGGTCCTATTATCTAAAAATAACTGGTTCAAAGCTGCGGCTACCAGTAATTTCGATAGTCTTTGAAATACTTATACTAAGGAAGGATTTAAATCGAAAGATATCTTTCTTTATGCATATAATCTTTTATACTCTGACAGACATCCGTTTTTCTGTTTTAAATTAATTTAAAAACAAGTGGGGATTGTTGAAAAAATTTATTTTTGAAAACAATTTAAAAAGAAAAATGCGTTTGGTTTTTTGTCCCATATCGGATAGGAGAAAGGATTTTTTCCTCTTTATAAGTTGGGTGTTGTGCACCTTACTTATTTATGGTGGAAGAGAGGGAGAATGGTGGCTTGCGTGTTTCAGTGTAAAGCACTGGAACACCGAGCACGGGCACGAGCACGGGCTTGGGCTCGGGCTAGGTGCGAGGGCGTGGGCATGTGAGGCAGTATGACTGTAGAGGCGCTAGTGGCGGACTTGACACTTCGCACGTGCGCATCGTGTCGCAAATGGGTCACGACCTTGCAGACCGGAGCGAGACTGGTGCGACAGAGGCTAGGTAGTAGGTCAGGTTGTTGGGTTCGGAATAGAGGAGGTGCTGTGGGTGGGAGGTCTGACAGAGAGACCTCTCTGCTTTTTATAAAGAGCTGCAGGGGTAATTAGAGGGACCTGTGTAACTGCTCATGCAGTAACGGTCTAGACCATGCAGTAACAACTGCATGTGGCTAGCCCAACAGTCAGAAACGGTTAGCCATTGAGTCTAAATAGTCAGCATGCAGGTGCATAACTCCCACATGCACAACAGTTAGAAACTGCCATAAACGGCTAGTTTCTCACAATAGCCAGGAAACGGCTAGTGCCATTATGGCTCTGGACCAAAACTGCCAGCCACCCTTGCCTATATAAACCGGACAGGTTTGGTTCATTTCAATACAACAACAGCAATCACAACCTTGAATACTGAACCAGCACCCATTTAAGTCTCTTAGCCTCTCAGTTTGGTTGAAATAAACCAAGCCACTTAGACCAGTGTAGTGGTCTGCTGTTGCCTGAAGAAGACTACCATTTTTTTCTCTTTCTTTTTTTTTTTATCTGTCAGACTGTGCTATTGAGTTCCATAGTGGTTCCTTCGTTTCTTCTGGAACGCAGAACCACATAAGGCTCGTCGTATCCTAGAAGCAATCTGCCTGCAACCTATCAGCAGACTCAAAATTATATTGAGTAGGGGGGAATTACGCTTTAAGGACAGCGTGTTTTTCACATGCTTCAGCCTGTCCTTATTTCTCAGTTTTTTCCAAATTAATTTATTTTCTGAGATCAGAAATTCTCAAGACCCATTGGACCTCAACCATTACCCATTTTTTGTTCAACTTCATTTACCGGTCGTTGATCAGATGGCTGCCGTAAACTGACCCACTTGGTTCTGGTTTACAGCTCGTTAACCTGATGGCCAAACAAATCAATAGTCTTAATGGCCATAGTTTCAATTTTTTTTTTATTTTTCTGATTGATGCATGGAATTTCTGCTTTTCTTTGGTTTAATGGAGTTGGACTTCGTGGATTTTCGGGTCTCATGGAATTGGGCCCTTTTGCCTATTCAAGTTTCAATTGATGGTTTGTTTAGACCCAAACACACATTTAGCCCCTCACCAATGGAATCCACTTCCCAAGGGTTGATTTCCCAAGAGCCAACAACCAACCAATAAGATAAAATTTGTAACTATCAACGCTCGAATTACAAAATCCAAATCTGAGAAACCAACATGAATCTTGACCAAACATGCAGCTAAAAGTTCAGAATGGGAAATCCAATCAATCAACATCAACAAATGATGATGTTGAACTGAAAAATTAGCCGCTATCTATGAATTTTAATTGATGGCAAAGAAAACTACATGCTATACAATGGAACAGATGTTTGTGAAGTTTTAATGCAAATCACAACTCAAGAACTCCAAATCTAGTCCCACAGCCTTCGAATAATTCCACTTGAAATGATAATAATGAACCCAAAACCAGGCGCTTCCCAACTCCGAATGGCAACTTCCAAATGAACCTTCAATTTCAACTCACAGCCACATGTGAAAGAAATGCAGAAGTGAAAGTATCCAGTTCTTAACTAGAGAATACAGACAAACCCGAATAATCAAAAGAACAACTAATGAGAACCAAATTAAGATTTGCTAAGCATGCCCGAAAGCCGTATTACCGCATATGCGACTATGGCATATGTGGTATATGCTCCCATAAGTACTTATGTGATCGCATATGACAACACTGATTAGCAATTCAAATCAAGCATATGCAACCATGGGCCATGGCATATGTAGTATCTACTCCCATAAGCGTTTATGCAATCGCGTATGACAACTTTGACTAACAATTCAAATCCAAGATTTTCAATCCCTAGGATTTTCATTATATTAGTTGTATTTGATAGCTTGGATTTTCAATCCTGTGGAATCCAGAAACTGATTTTCAATTTTTCACAAGGGATTCAAAAAAGATACTTTGTAGAGAAGAGAGATCAACCTTGACAATTGGAGAGAAATGAAAACCCACCTTTTAGAGAAGAATAAAAAAAGCCCCCTTTTGAGGATTTCAATCCAAGGTGGATTGAAAATCTAGGGTACCAAACACGACTTGGATTCAAATCCCAGGATTGAAAATCCTAATTGCCCAAACTCGATGCTGCCAAACAACCCATTATGTTTTATGGAAGTTCCATTTACTAGAGTCCTCTACATGAGCAAATGATGGTGAGTTATCAAGGACCATTGATCTGGCTGGCCAATACTTGGATGCCCATCACCCAAAGTCTCACTAATTGAATGATACTAACCATGCGATCATTGTGAGATTTGCCCATTAGACCTCAACCATTACCCATTTTTTGTTCAACTTCATTTGCTGGTCGTTGATCAGATGGCTGTCGTAGACTGACCCACTTGGTTCTGGTTTACAACCCATTAACTTGATGGCCAAACAAATCAATAGTCTTAATGGCCATAGTTTCAGTTTTTTTATTTTTCTGATTGGTGCATGGAATTTCTGCTTTTCTTTGGTTTAATGGATTCGGACTTCGTGGATTTTTGGGTCTCATGGAATTGGGCCCTTTTGCCTATTTAAGTTTCAATTGATGGTTTGTTTAGACCCAAACACACATTCAACCCCTCACCAATGGAATCCACTTCCCAAGGGTTGATTTCCCAAGAGCCAACGACCAACCAATCAGATAAAAGTTTGTAATTATCAACACTTGAATTACAAAATCCAAATTTGAGAAACCAACATGAATCTTGACCAAACATGCAGCTAAAAGTTCAGAATGGGAAATCCAATCAAATAACATCAACAAATGATGATGTTGAACTGAAAATATTAGCCGCAATCTATGAATTTTAATTGATGGCAAAGAAAACTACATGCTATACAATGGAACAGATGTTTGTGAAGTTTTAATGCAAACCACAACTCAAGAACTCCGAATCTAGTCCCATAGCCTTTGAATAATTCCACTTGAAATGATAATAATGAACCCAAAACCAGGTGCTTCCCAACTCCAAATGGCAACTTCCAAATGAACCTTCAGTTTCAACTCACTGCCACATTTGAAAGAAATGCAGAAGTGGAAGTATCAAGTTCTTAACTAGAGAATGCAGACAAACCCGAATAATCAAAAGAACAACTAGTGAAACCAGATTAAGATTTGCTAAGCATGCCCGAAAGCCGTATTACCTGAATGTCAACCAAACGACCTAAGTCACTCCTTTTCTTTCTTTGAACCTTTTCAAGAAATTCATGCCTCCTCCTACAATAGTAGGAAGGCAACACATAAAAGAGATCCGACGACTGAGATACCCCATGAGAGGAGGTTTGGAAATGAATTTTCATGGGAATTCAATTCCAAAATCTGCCCCTTTTATGATTCCTATATGGGTTGCGAAATTTTGGAAATCGATTCCCATCCAACAGTCATATTTTTGAAAAGGATAAAAGGTTCCTAACAGCTCTTTCCCACTATAGGAACAAAAAGAAAAATTGGATTCCCGAGAACAGCTTTCCCAGTACCCAAATATCATAAACAGAATCTCTTTCACATGGAATCTCTTTCCCAGAAACATATTCACGATTTCTTTTAAGATTCCTGGGAGCTAAATGATAAGAGAAACACATAAGAAATCAAATATTCAAAATAGAGTCAGAAATTAATCTGCAGATTCCCAAGTTCTAGTTGGCTGAGCTTGTAAAGAACTCCAGATCTTGGCCAAGTTGATGAAAAAACCACTTGGGCTGTGTTTGGATAAGCAGTCACATTGCAAACATTCAGTTTATTCAGGATGGGACAACCAAAATTAATGATGTTCTCAGTATCCATATAGTCGACGTAGCCTTCAAAATTCAAATTGCATTAATGTTTCTTTCATGTCCAGCTTGAAAATAGACGTGATTGTGATTTGGAGCTGAGACCTTCAATATCAATGCTATGGAAATCACAATCTGGTTGTTTGCACTTTACTAAATTGCAATGCAATTCAACAGTGCATCCAAACACACCCTAGGAAGCACTGAGAAAATGTGTAAATGAGTGGTGAGAAAAATATGAGATGCAAATGAAGATTGATAGTGTCGGGCCATCTTCACTTGTAGTAACATTGTGATTTTGCGAAATGTAGGGAGTGCGGGTGATGTGTTGGAAGACGACCCAGTTGGAAGGTTGAAGGTGTTTGTTTATGAGCTGCCGAGCAAATACAACAAGAAGATCCTTCAAAAGGACCCAAGATGCCTCACCCACAAGTTTGCCGCACAGATCTACATGCATCAATTCTTGTTGTCCGATCCCATATGGACTCTCAATCCCAAAGAAGCCGATTGGTTTTACACACCTGTATATACTACTTGCGACCAGTGTTCGAAATATCGGAATCATGTTACGTATCACACCCTTGGGATACGGATACGTATCGGTTATCGCATGGGATATATCGGTTGTATCGCGTAATGTATCACTGTTGTTGGAAACATAGAGAACATTGGGAAATTGGTCGGATTTTTCAATGAAACTTCAATGATTGTTAAAAAAGACATCAATATACACTTAGAATTCAAAACATTACAAAAACAAGTGCACATAATAGGTTTTCTTTATATGGGGTTCTAATCTGCGTGCAGTCTAACTGAATTGATGCAAGTATATTCAAAGTCTATTTATATAATTTATAAATGTAAGAAGACGTGTGGAAACACAAGCATTCAAAAGCAAAAGAAGAATCACTAGACTAGGTTACATACATGTTTGATTTTATGTCTGGACATAAAGATTGCAACTGATTTGCGAGAAATTGAAAATTTTTAATTTTTTCAATTTTCCGCAACTCGGCCCATCTCCTCCAAATCTCGAAATCGAAGCTCCCAATTCATAATTTTTCATGCAAAACATGAAAAGTCATATATTTGTAACAATTTGACATTGATTTAACATGATTTACAGAAGAAGAAAAGGATCGAAAATGCTCATTGGATCGAACTTATCGGATATATCGCACTACTTGTGTGTTTCGTATCGCAGAGGTGGGATACAAGATATATCGTGGGATATATCGGCCGATATCTATTGGGGTCCCAAAAGTCAAGGTCTTCGAAACAATGATTATGAGTGCCCAAATCATCACTTGATTAGAAATAGGGCCAGTGCATCGACATCCATCGCAAAGCGGGCCCCACAAGCCCTCCGTTTCGCAAAACCCAAATTTTACAAAACACGAGTAGGTCAGCGCGTCTCTAAAGTGCCCCAGCGCATCATGAAATTCAGTGTTATAGTCGAAATAGCGGTGATCGTATATCATCATGACGTCCTGATCCTACGAGCAGCTCTGGTCTCTGGTCTCTGGTCATGCGAGCAGCCCTGGTCTGTGGTCGCTAGTCATGCGAGCAGCCCTGGTCGCTGGTCATGCGAGCAGCTCTGGTCCCTGGTCTCTGGTCATGCGAGCAGCCCTGGTCTCTGGTCTTTGGTCTCTGGTCATGCGAGCAGCTCTGTTCTCTGGTCTCTGGTCATGCGAGCAGCTCTGGTCCCTGGTCTCTGGTCATGCGAGCAGCCCTGGTCTCTGGTCTCTGGTCATGCGAGCAACTCTGGTCTCTGGTCTCTGGTCATGTGAGCATCCCTGGTCTCTGGTCATGCGAGCAGCCCTGGTCTCTGGTCTCTGGTCATGCGAGCAGCTCTGTTCTCTGGTCTCTGGTCATGCGAGCAGCTCTGGTCCCTGGTCTCTGGTCATGCGAGCAGCCCTGGTCTCTGGTCTCTGGTCATGCGAGCAACTCTGGTCTCTGGTCATGTGAGCATCCCTGGTCTCTGGTCATGCGAGCAGCCCTGGTCTCTGGTCTCTGGTCATGCGAGCAGCCCTGGTCTCTGGTCTCTGGTCATGGTGAGGACGTCCCTCAGCTCATAGTACCAGCAACCTATATATGTGAGCAGCTTGGCTCGTGCTCGTTAAAGAGGTCGCATCCCGAACATGTGAGCAGCTCGGCTCGTGCTCGTTAAAAGAGGTCGCATCCCGAACATGTGAGCAGCTCGGCTCGTGCTCGTTAAAAGGGGTTGTATCCCGAACATGAGAGCAGTTCAACTCATGAGCACTCCTGAATATGAGCACTCCTGAATATGAGCACTCCCGTCATGAGCACTCCCGGATATGAGCACTCCCGTCATGAGCACTCCTGAATATGACCACTCCCGTCATGAGCACTCCCGAATATGAGCACTCCTGAATATGAGCACTCCCGTCATGAGCACTCCCGGATATGAGCACTCCCGAATATGACCACTCCTGAATATGAGCACTCCCGAATATGACCACTCCCGTCATGAGCACTCCCGGATATGAGCACTCCCGTCATGAGCACTCCTGAATATGAGCACTCCTGAATATGACCACTCCCGTCATGAGCACTCCCGAATATGACCACTCCTGAATATGAGCACTCCCGAATATGACCACTCCTGAATATGAGCACTCCTGAATATGAGTACTCTCGAATATGACCACTCCCGTCATGAGCACTCCCGGATATGAGCACTCCCGAATATGAGCACTCCCGGATATGACCACTCTCGTCATGAGCACTCCTCAATATGAGCACTCCTGAATATGAGCACTCCCGGATATGACCACCCTCGTCATGAGCACTCCCAAATATCATTCAACGGCAAAACAACGGTGACACTATTTTCTATGGTATGGCCCACCTGAACATCTGATTTGCCCCAAACTTGGGACCACCTCCTGGAATAGCACTCCCGAGCAGATGAACGGTTTTAATCTTAAACCCATGCCCTATAAATGGGACCCACCTAAAAGTTTGCCAAACACGTGGAAGCATGCAAACGTGGAAAAAGCCACTGTCGTAAAGACATGCGCCCAAGCGCTGATTGAGAATCGGTTACTGGTTGAAGACGTGTGGGGCCACCATGATGCCCTTTGAAACATCTGAAACATTCAGAGAATCACAAATGCCCATACGTGTCATATGCATAAATGCTAGCTTGATCTGATACTTCTATGGCTCCACATAAGTCTTCAACGTTGATTGAACGGTGGAACTGTTTCCTCTTGTATGGCCCACCTGGAATTCGGATTTAGGTGAAATTTGAGGCCACCTCCTAGAATGACGACCATAAACTAATGAACCGCTCAGATTTGGGGCTCACGAACTACAAAGGAGACCCACTAACAGGTTTTCCAAAAGACGTACTAACCATGCAAACTCATGGTACATACGTATTGTCAACATTAACCAGCGTCCAGCGCCTCCAAGAGCCCACCATCTGAGTGATTTGGAGAATCTGACATGTTCACAGGATCAGTGTGGTCTATACGTGCCAGAATACACAAGATTAACCTGATCCAAGTTTCAAGTGGACTACACCATAAGAGGATATATATGAACCGTTACAACTCCCAAACCAACAACTATATAAAGGGGTTGCGTGAGTGGCATTCAAAAAAAAAAGAGAAGAGAGAGGGAGCAGAAAAAGAGAGAGAGTAGAAGAGAGAGAGAAGGAGAGCGGACGAGAATGGGCGATTTTTTTTTTTGACGCGCTAGCCCTTCAAACGGAGCGATGCGCTAGCCTTTGTAGCATGGGGCGAATTTCACCACGCACTGGACATAGAGTGATTTTCATCACGCGTTGGCTCCAAAAGTGGGTTTGCACTAAGGTTTGAAGCGGGGACACGCTGGCTCTAAATAAAGCCATGCGCTGTCAGCCCTTTGCACCATACGCCGCCTATAAAAAAGCCATGCGCTGCCAGCCCATACTATCATGTGCTGTCGGTCCTTAGTAGCATGTGCTCCCTCTAAAATGGCATGTGTCCTTGGCTGGAATGCATCCACCCCTCTCTAAGCATATCTACCCCTGACCAATGAGCATGCGCTCAGCACCAGCTGCCATGTGCTTAACTTAATTTGTCTTAGTTGACGTGTGCCTAGATTGCACTCAGCCTAATTTAACTTAATTGCACATGCACCCAACATGATGTGGCTTTGTTACATACTCATTATGCATAGCCCCATCTAATCTAGCATTCTCGCTACGTAATCTAAAATGCACTATGTCTCATTCCGCTTAATCTAACATTCGCTCTATGATATTTGGCATGTACTAAAGACTACCTCACTTTGTTTGCAATGTCCCGCATATTTGTGTATACAAGCAGATCTCAAACTAAGCTTCTGTTGCATATCGACTATCAACAAGTGAACAGAAGCCAGAACGCACCCAAAGACGAATCACCAGACTCCAACACGATTCGACAACTGCTTGCAGAAACTTCATATTTACTGTATTCATTATACAAATATGTTTTAGCCCAGATTAATGCTCTTGGACTAAGCAAAGGGGACTATGGTTAACACGATAAACCATACCAGGAGAGTTCTAAACTATCACACACAATTTGTTAAAGACTGACACTTCAAGAACAGTCGATGCCCTACCCATCCAAACGGCATTCGCTGGTTGAGCTGCTCAGGTACACACAACTGTGGAATGGACTTCCCGAGGTCACCTGTCCATACATTGACAGGCGCAGGCCCAGAGTCGTCCTTCCCAGCCGTAAACCCTGACAGTCTCAGCCCGGATCTCCGGTCAAAACATGGGACATAGACATCCGACTCGTACAAAGATGGATCAGTCCATAACAGAACACAACAAATACAGGTCTCCGCAACCATACAAATACAGGTCTCCGCGACCATACAAACATAGGTCTCTTCGACCACACAAAATACAGGTTTCTACGACCATGAACTCTAAGGCCATAGTCCCTGATTACTTGGTCTTCTGCCCATCGATTTGGGCTTTTTCCTGAATACTCTACCTCATGTACAATTGCTAATTCATAGTGAAGTTTTGTCGCTTTGTGCCGTGGTTTTCTCCCGCAAGGGTTTCCACGTAAAAATCTCTGTGTTATTTGTGGCGTGCGTGATTTATATTTTGCTTCCTTATTTGCTTTATTTTTCTCTAAGGTATATACATTTACTTTTGCCTTTTAATCAAGGGTGATCGATCCATTCGATGTAATTAAGGGCTCGTGCCAGATCACGGCCTGGAATGTACAAGATCTCAGAATCTCTGGAATAAAATTCGCCTTGCGATATCTCTTATTGTGTACCTTTTGTGAATGCTTGTGATTGTCTACGAATGTTTCTATTATTCAGAACCCCAGAGCAACAAAACACTACATCTCAGAGGATGTCGTTATGATCCATCCTCTAGTTCCAACAATATCGTTGATATTTAAAACACTGCTTGCGACCCGACACCTAATGGGCTCCCATTGCCTTTCAAATCACCACGGATGATGAGGAGTCAATACAGTTGATTTCGACAAATTGGCCTTATTGGAATCGAACACAAGGGGTGGACCACTTCTTTGTTGTTCCTCATGACTTTGGAGCATGCTTTCACTATCAAGTAAGAACTCTCTCTCCATGCCCAGCTTGTGTTCCAATTGGTATGTGGAGATTGTGTGCCAGTCTCTCACTCATCGATTCATGGCCATGAATGGATTGGTTGGATTCATCAGTGCCCAATCTCCCATTTATCAATTGGAACACATGTTCATTCCCATTTTTTGAAGTTATGGGAATTAAGTGAATTTGAAATCAAGAGGTTTGCTAGAAACTCATAGTATATTGCAACATTGGGACTAAAACCATTGTATCTGGGGCCATATTCGGTGATCCAAGCTGTTTATGAGATTGGGCTTCACCATCAATGGACAATAGGCAATGATGAAAATATAGGATTGGAATGCTTTGGCTCTTTGATCATTTAACTTTTTATCGGAGCTACTTCTTGACCATTGCTCGACGCTGTATTTCATCAGGTCAATAGCTTGGATCACTGATTATGACCCCATCTCTATAGTCAACAAATATCCTATAGCAATATGCGTGGATTTAGTTTAGCAAATCTCTAAAATAAATTGCATCTTTTTTAGTGTAATTAAGACAATTAGATGAGAGGAATGACTGCCACACCAAAAGGACATGCATTATATCCTCAGACCTTGATCTGTACAAGATCCTGACTATTGATCAGGTGGACCCCACAGATAAGTATGCCCCACAAATCCTCGATTGGAAGATCCTGCCCACCCAACTCTCGTCCCTCTCTTCATCGAATATGAACTGCTTCGTGATTCTTAACTGCCTATTTGCCTGCCACCAGCCCAATGCTCTGAATTGTCCCATTAGTACTCAGATATCTAGGATACAATCCATCCCCAGTGCCTGCCATCAGATCAATGGCCTGGATCATTGAACCATGAGATCCGGTCACAAAGTCAGGGCCAAGAGTTGAGGATCATTGATTTCCCCCTCACTGTAACCGATATCTTACAGTCTAGTTTTTTGTGTATCTATCTCCTTAATTACTTGATTTCATGACTATGTGTTTTGGTCATTGTAGGGAGAGAGCCATTGAACGGGGATTGTTCACTTGCTTCAGTGTGCCACTTTGGTTCAGATGTTCGAGCAGAGGAATCATGTCTGTTTAAAGGATCAATCACACAGAAGATGCAAACTCACTTTATTCCTCCTAACACACCTGGCTCCATCTTTGTTTACTTCCAGGGTTTGTTCTATGACGTTGGAAATGATCCCCTATTGTTCTTCTAAGGTTTTGGAACTAAACCAACAGTCAGATCACTGGCATCTACAGGTGGGGCATTTTCTTTTGTTGGGCCCCAACAATAGGACAAAAATGGGTGGGTGTTGCTGTGCATTCTGCTATCAGATGATCCTGGCCATCTAATGACAATGAACACCTCATGTCCAATGGTCTGCAATTGTTGTGGTCGTAATCAGATGGTTGGGATTATCCATCCACACTGACGCCAACTATATGTATGTCTTGGTAAATTGCTATTGGATTTGCTTAATGCCCCTTTCATTTTCTGGTCCAATTGTTATAGAGGTGCACTGATTGCACCATTCAGTGACTTGGCTTGAGACTGGACAAGTCATTTTAACCATGTCTAAAACCTCAGGCTGGGATCAAGCTCACAAGCTTTTGATGCTCAACCTAAATTAGGCCCAAACAGGCTGGACTTGGGATGAGGGCCAGCTAGGGTAGCCAGCCCATTTACCACCACCACAAACATGCATCAACTTAAACCTAAGCTCTGTGGGGGGACCCACCATGGTCGAATCAGACCCAAAAGCCTCTAACAATGTGTCCCTGGTGGTGGATCACATTGTTTAAGAGTTTTCGGAAGGCTAACAATTAAAGAATCCTGAGAAAAATGGATGGATCATGGATGGATCATGACCCTTCACCTAGTGGGATCTACTTGAGAAAAATCATGACAATTAAAGAATCCTATCTATCAACTTCAACAGCCAACAATCCTTTCTTTCAGCCATTCATTTGAAGGCTAATGTCACCATAGGTGGACGGTTTAGATCCATTGTATCGTTTTTCAGGGATGCGTGGCAGATGCCCAAACACTTTGATGCCCAAAAAATAATTACCTGTCTGATAAAAAACAGAGAAAAACCATGTGTCCGTTTAAAAAACTGACCGTCTACCGCATGGCAGTGTGTTAGCGTCCCATCAAAAACAGAGAAGTGAGCATTTTTCATTCTTTCACCTGAAAAAGAAAAAACAAACCCAAAATAAATAAAAAACAAAAAACTCTAAATTTATAAATAATAAAGAATAATAATAATAATAAACAAACGTACCATTGTACCAGTACCAAAGCTGTCATTGCCGAAAATGCTACTGTTACAGTTCTACTCATCATCTGGAAGAAAAAAAATGCAAAAAAAAATAAACTTCAATTATAATTTTCTTAAATATAAGAAAAAAAAGAACAAGAAAAAGAAAAAGAAAAAAACTTACACTGTAATTTCTTCTTTTTCTGAATTAGCTTCTCCTAGAGTTTTGCTATGATTGTTTCCACCCTAAGAAGCTTCTTACAATGAAGATTGACGAACTTGATTAGCTTGTTCATTCCAGTGGATCGAATTACCTTCCTATTCGTCCGATTCACAGAAATTTTCTTCTCTATTTGACAGAGATCAGCTGTAATTGAGGCATGATTCTTAATCCGACTGGTGTAGAATTGCTCGATATTACGTATGTTTTGTTCCATCTTCACAATTTCCATAGTGATTGCCTTTTCCTACTCCTTTGATCCAGATAATGCAAATCCCCCAAATTTCAACCTACAAATGTCATAAATGACAGATTGGTCGTACCTAAAATCTCTCCTGCATTGCAAAGGTGAAGATGCCTTCTTCAGATTCACGTTCCAAGCTTTCAGTTCTTTGATCGCCTTTGTAGCAGACCTATCTGCAATCTTGGAAGTTGATTTCATTGACGATTCTGAAGATCGCATCTCTCTCACCTTCAAAGTAGCTCGGATCGAAGCTCTAATGAAAGATGCCGCATCTGTAACATCATGTACTTCATCGAGGGTGACCTTTCCCTCATCAGAAGAAAGGATGCTGTAGCCATCATCAAAACCTTTCAAACAGTGATTATAATCCAACTCGCTATCGATTTCTTCTTCACTCCTTGAGCGGAATCGTCGATCAATGGTGTATGGATTTGGGAGGTTTGAAATTCGACTGGAAAGGGCATTGAGCCGGCGGAAGAGGAGAGGCAATATCATTCTTCATTCTTGGGGGTAAAACGGTTATTCGTTCTTGGACAGCAATTTTAGCCAGGGTTCGGACAGGAAACTGATGGACAGGAGATAACAGAACTACCGATTTCGTAGAGAGGGAGAGAGGGTAGGAGGGAGGGAGGAGCGTGGTTTGGGTGGATCCCGGATCACTGAGGTCGGTGGATCCCCAACTGCGGGGCCACTGTGATGGATGTACCTTACATCTACACCGTCCATGCATTTTGAAAGCTCATTTTAGGGCATTATCCCAAAAATGAAGCAGATCCAAATCTTAGGTGGACCATATCATATGAAATAGTAGTGATTGAATCCCCACCATTAAAAACTTCATGGGGACACTGGAATGTTTATTTTCCATCCAACCTGTTGAAAAGGTCACAAAGACCTGAATGAAGATAACTAACAAATATCAACTTGACCCAAAACTTTTGTGACCCACGGTAAGCTTTTAATGGTTGAGCACCGTTATTTGCTGTATTATGGTCCACCTGAGATTTGGATCTACTTCATTTTTTGAATCATGCTTTAAAATGAGTTTTCAAAATGAATGGACGGTGTAGATGTAAGGTACATCCATCACAGTGGCCCCACAGTTGGGGATCCACCGACCTCAATGATCCGGGATCCACCCAAACCGCACCCCTCCCTCCCTCCCTCCCTCCCACCCTCTCTCTCTCTACGAAATCGGTAGTTCTGTTATCTCCTGTCCATCAGCTTCCTGTCTGAACCCTGGCTGAAATTGCTGCCCAAGAATGAATAACCGTTTTACCCCAAAGAACGAAGAATGATATTGCCTCTCCTCTTCTGCCGGCTCAATGCCCTTTCCAGTCGAATTTCAAACCTCCCCAATCCATACGCCATTGATCGACGATTCCGCTCTAGGAGTGAAGAAGAAATCGATAGCGAGTTGGATTATAACCACTGTTTGAAAGGTTTTGATGATGGCTACAGCATCCTTTCTTCCGATGAGGGAAAGTTCACCCTCGATGAAGCACATGATGTTACAGATGCAGCATCTTTGATTAGAGCTTCGATCCGAGCTACTTTGAAGGTAAGAGAGATGCCATCTTCAGAATCGTCAATGAGTTTTCAAAACGAATGGTAAGGGATCCACCCACCTCGCCAAGCCGCGCCCGAGAGGAAAGTTGCAAGTTATAAGTGGGCCCACCGACCCGGGTACCGGAATGGCCCACCAGATGCACGGTCGTAGCCCTTCCCAATTTGCTGTACCCCATGAAATAAAATCACTAATGGGCATCTCATCAAAGATTGCAAACACAACGTGCATCTCCCGATCAATGTGTACGTCCCGCTGTGGGGATTAGAGGCAGGTGTGGGCCCAGATGATGGTATTTTGTAAGCGAAGGTGGATGGGGTTGGGATTTGATGGAAGATGGAGTTGGCATGGTGAATGGACGGTGGTAATGGAGGGCTTGGCATATGAGATTCCCATTGAATCAGCTTCGATGTACTCGAGTATGTGGAATGCTCACGACTGGGCCACGGTAGGTGGGCTCCAGAAGATTGACTGGACCAAGACACCGTTCGTCGTGTTGTACGGAGGCTTTCACATCGACGGCTATGAGGCATCGGTGAGGGCGGACACGGGTTGGATGGTGATGCGAACAACAGCAGCAAGCTGGTGTCAAAGCTTTGTGAGTCCCACCATGATGAATTTGTTTTATCCATTCCGTCCGTCCATTTTTACACCCTTGGTTTAAAGCACGAGACAAAAAGGAGGCAGATACAAAACTCAAGTGAACCACACCATTGGAAATAATGAGGAGAATGACGTCCACCATTGAAACCTTCCTAGGTGCTATAGTGATGTTTATTTGTCATCCAACCTGTTCATAAGATCAAGAAGAGCTGGATGAATGGAAAACACAAATATCAGCTTGATCCAAAACTTATGTGGTCCCCAAAAATTTTCCAATGGTTTCCTATCATGTGGTCCACTTGAGATTTTTATCTGCCTCATTTTTTGTCTCATACCTTAAAATGAGCTTTACAAATGGATGGACGGCGTGGATAAAACAAATACATCATGGTGGGGCCCATATGGCTACGCTAGACCGACCTAGATTATGCCTAGTAATTCCCTTCCATATATATATCCACCCTTCGCATTGTACGGAAGACTTTCTTCTTTTATTTTTAACAGCGTAATTTGCTTCATTGCTAAGTTGTTGGACAAAAGCTAGATTGTTGAGTAATAATTTTGTAGAGTTTTACTTTTACTTCAATTAGTGTAATGAATGTCCTTTTGCTCTAATATTATGTAAATCAGATTATCTCTATTATTACAATGAGAAAAAGTCTTTTTACTAAAAGGCAAAAAAAAAGAAAAAAAAAAAAACTAATTAGGACTGACCTTCTCTTTTGCAAATCACCTTATTGTATTTTATTGGTAGCTGAATAGATGTCCGAACTATGTTAGTTCTTGGTTATAGATGGCTCATGGCCTCTCCATCGACCTTAGTGCTTGGGGTCATAAGCTTTAGGTTTGGATTTAGTTGTAAAAGGCTTTGGCAGGCCCATCACAATAAGCACATATTGATGACTGAATTTGGAGTCAATAATGATGATTTTTACCACCCGTTTGACTGCATGTGCCAATGGAAATCATATCCCCAGCTGCTATTCTGCATGCAGAAATTTTCTCACAATGCTAAGGTGCGCTGCATCGACCAGGTGTACATGCACGCATCATTGAATTGTCCTAAACAGCTTGCTGCACCACTACTCAAATAAAAAATGCCCTGAGCGTAGTGGCACTCAAGTCACAGAAAATGATGGGCAGAATTACTAAAAACGGCAAAAAAAAAAAAAAAAAAACTCCATCCAAGTAAAACACTTGGGAATGTCCATCTACACCAAGAGGGTTCTGTTAAAATAAAAGGACCAGGCCCCCGAAAAGTCGTCAATAAATAATTTACACAAAAATTCTTCTAATAAAAATTTCTTTTAAAACATTCCAAGGATATCTTTCCCCAAGAAGAGCCTCAAAGCAATATAAGTGTTTTCGAAATGTTTTTTAAAAAAATGTGATATTTTAGGAACTAACAAGTCTTTCATGCTTTTAGATGGGTACTAATGCAACAGTAAATTTGGATCTTGACTTTCTGATTTTTTTTTTTTTTTCCTAATTTTATCCAATCTGTATACAGCATGAAGAAGTCAGCCTAAACTCTCAGTGCCAACCCGATTGTGTCATTGTAAGTGAGGCAGTAAAAGTTGAACTTAAAACTCCCTTCTAACTAGGACAACCGTGTATTATCAATGGAAGAGTCCGTTTCAACCCAATTGTCAAAATCAGAAGTTTCGAGCTATAAAAATATAAAAATAATCTGAATGTACCCTGCTAGGATGCTTGTCAAGCCTACCGATTGAAGTGCCATAGTTGGAATTTTCACAAGGCTGCAAAGCACAAGGCAACTACTCATTTTGGTAATCAAATTTATAAGAGGTCATAGGGCAATAACATAGCAAGGGACATCAGTGTGGTAGTCAAATCCCCATAAGGCTCCAAAGCATAAGGTGACGACTATCTTGTTGAAATACAAACTTGCAAAAATTCCCAAAGCAGAGACCAGTCCTAGTTTTTAAGGCCACAAAGCATAGGGGCGACCACTGCATTCCAGTCGCGCACCCAAGTTTCTCCTTTGCTGAGTGAGCAGCTTACACAGACAAGTGGAATGAAATGGACGCAACCAATTTCACGCCTAACAAGAAGGGTAAGTTGCCTATTGCTTTGGCATTCAGTTACTCATAACCTCTACTAAAGAGGGACATTTATAAACACCCCACCTAAAAACAGGCATTTACATAATTGCTGCAACAGATCTCTTCACATACACCCCTGCTCGTCTTCCTTTACTTTCATCGATCTTTTCCGACATAAGCCCTAGGCTTTGTTGTCATCAGAAATCCTGCACATAAGGAGTCGAAATAATCCTAAGCATGATCAATGCCAAGCATTGCATCTCCATCATTATGATTGTGGAGCTACATTAGTTATTGTTCTGCTTTGATAGTCTCCTCAATCATACTCGATGTTGAGTACTCTCTCCATGTTATGATTGTAGTCAATCAAAGTTCCATTTTTCTAGAACTTGAATATTCCTCAAAATTTCCTAAATCCCAAAAAATAAAGACTACACTTCAGTACAGATAGAGCAGGGTGTCTAAACCATTCCTTCTCCATGACTGAGGTCCTTACTTGGAATCAATGGTCACAGATCAATTGCAGAAGTTGATTAAGCTCCCCAACCAATTATAAGCCTAACGTGTCTAGCTGATCGTAGATTACAAAAAGGAGAGAGAGAGAGAGAGAGAGAGAGAGAGAGAGAGAGAGAGAGAGATGTATTATCAATCCCATTATAGTGCAATCCCATTAGAGTGTCACAGCGTAATGCTTTGGGAGGATTCAGTTGTAACCGTTGCATCTGTGACTGTACTACTTTTCTTAAAACCATGATCACAAGTTTGACCCAATCAGCAGAAAACAAGACCACGTGCAAGAACTGAAAGAGAAATTAAATCTTCAGGAAAAAAAAAAGAAGAAGAATCAGAACAGGAAGAGAGGAATGAAAATTAATCATCAGAAGGAATCAATCAGAACAAGTAAACAGAATTCTATTCAAGAGTTATGGATCATAAACGCATGTGGCAATCTAGACCGTTAGAATCATGGGTCCAGACCAAATAGGCAATGGCATGAATCATAATAGGTGTAACATAGACCAGGTGCATGTATATGGTGTACTAATTCACCCAAAAGTTCAATCAATAGAACCTAAATATTCAAATTTATAAATAGAAAGGTTAACACTCTTTTTTCTAGTTGAATCCCCAGCTGAATCAGCAGCACCTCACCTCAGGGTTTATCCACTGGGGACTCACATTGTGTTGGTGTTCTCTTTTTCTAGAAAGATCTCTATGTCCTTCTCTAGCCGTATTATACATGCACGTGCAGCCTTTAGGTTCAACTGGATTCTTTTGTCCATTTTATTTCTTGCTGAAGTCCTTTGCTCAATCAGCTGCAGCAATGGGTACTCTGTCAAGCCAGTTCTCTTCATTGCCTTATCCTTCAACTGTTTTAGAACCTGGCAATTTAGACCATGAGATAGTTAAAAGATGACATTTCCCCCTTTACCTAATATGACTGTGGAACAATGCAAAGGTAATTTGCAGCACAGCAACAAGATGGTCAGGGATCTCAGTCACAAGTTAGGTGGTGAGTGGTAACCACCATAAATCATGCCTTAGCTTAACGATAAAGATACACAATCAGGTGCTCTGTGGGCCCTACCATGATGTGTGATGGACATCCACACCGTGCATTTGGTAGGTCCCCTGTAGGTTATGGGACACATAAAAAATCAGCCATATCTGAAACTCTGGTGGGCCATAACATCTGAAAATATAGAAAATCATGCCTAAAACATCTTAAAGCACTTGGTGGGGCCCACCTGAGCTTTGGAACGGCATAAAATTTGGTGCGACCCCTCATCCAAGTGGAAGACACACAATGTATGGGCTAGATGTCAAAACCACATCTCAGTGGGCCCTATGTACAATCTGGAAGGTTTTAATGGGCCCACCCACTCTCAACTATTGTCTGCAGTGTGGCACACCTAATTCATGGACTGGCCTGATTTTTTGCTGACTATTGAAGGGTGAATCTAATTACCTTAACACACAAATCTATATATATATATATATATATATATATATATATATATATATATATATATATATATATATATATATATATATATATATATATATATATGAGAGAGAGGAATGCTCACATGAGAACTCGTGCGCACTTTTTTAGGATTCATCACACGGGACATGAGCCCAAAATCTGAGCCTTCCACGTGATGCAACAACCCAAAAAACCTTTATGGCCCAACTTTCATCCCGATACAAAACTCTGGTGGGCCGTATCAGAGAGAGGCAAATCAAGGGAGGAAATTGTTTCCTTTTGCCATGGCCCACCAAAGTTCTTGACTAGGTTGAAAGTTGGGCCCACGGGTATTTTGGGGTTCTGCATCACGTGTACGGCTCAGATTTGGGGCTCACATCACGTAATGAGTCCTAAAAAAGTGCTCGTGAGAACTGGAGTGCAGGCGAGCATCCCCCCCCCCCCCCCCCCCTCTCTCTCTCTCTCTCTCTCTCTCTCTCTCTCTCTCTCTCTCTCTATATATATATATATATATATATATATATATATATATATATATATATATATATATATATATATATAGCCAAATGGTCTCCTGCACGCCGTACTGTAAATAGATATTTACGGTCTCGAGGGGAGCAGTTTGCATGGAGCACTGACCTTCCTGATGGGTTGACGTCACCAAATACAGTGGGGCCCACCATATGTATGTATTATATCCAAACCATTAATCTATTTTTTGAGATCATTTTAGGCCATGGGCCCAAAAATAAGGCAGATCCAGAGCTCAAGTGGACCGCACCACAGAAAGTAGTGGGTATTGAACGCCTACCATTGAAAACTTCTTAGTGGGCACAAAAGGTTTGGATCAAGTTGATAATTGTTTTTGCCCCCCATCCGGGGTCTGTGTGACCTTATGAACTCGTTAAATGGTGAATACACATCATGGTGGGACTTAGGAAGGTTTCAACAACATCATTGTTCTCACTAATTTCTGTGATGCAGTCCACCTGAGCTTTAGATTTGACTCATTTTCTGGCCCATCCCCTAAAATAATCTTGCAAAATGTATTGACAAAGTGGATATAACACATACATTATGGTGCGCCCCACAAAATTTGGTGACCTCGACAAACCACCAGGTTGGTGGTGTGCAGCACACCATGCAATCTGCTTCCACTCGCAAGGCATGGCCCGTTTAGGTGGGATCCATCGTCATGTTTATGTGAAATCCACCCCAACTACCAAGTGCATCATCTCATGTTAGGCTAATGGACCACATATCAGCCCTATTCATGATTCAAGTGGGCGATGTTAACGAATATGTTTTGAAAGGTGAGTATTGTCTATGCATTGTTTCCAATTAGATCGTCCACCTGAATCACAAATAGGGCTGAGTTTTCATCTGCAGGTTTAAAGTTATGTCACTAACTTACTAGTTGGAGTGGATTTTAAAAGTATATGATGGTGGAGCCCACTCCATCTAAATAACCAGCCACATATTAAAGATGGTTACGTGGACCGGAATGTGCACAAAGGCGGTTACCCCTTTTAACTAGGTGCGAAGATTCTGTGGGGCGCACTATAATGTATGTGCTTTATCCACTCCGTCCATAGAATTCTCCGGTTCATTTTGGGGCGTTACACCAAAATTGAAGCATTTCCAAGCCCAAGTGGACCACACCATAGAAAATAATAGAAATTGAATACTAACATTGAAAACTTCTTGGGGCACAAAAGTTTTGGATCAAGCTGATATTTGTGCTTTCCATTCATCCGGGTCTATGTGACCTCACCTTAGGATGGTTTCAACTACTCATTATCACCACTGTTTTCTGTGGTATGGTCCACTTCTGCCTTGTAAATGCTTCAAATTTAGGCTCATGCCCTAAAATGAGCTGGAGAAGTGCATGGACGGTGTGGATAAAAAACATACATCATGGTGGCCCCTAAGGTCTTACTACCATGGTAAAGAGCCGTGATCGCCTCCCTATAGAGTCCACCTCCACGTAAAGAGCTCTCCATGAATTTAAATCAAAATATGATGTGGTTGCAGTGGGTCCATCATAATGTATTTTCAATATCCACTCCAACCAGTAGGTCAGTGACCCAATTTTAGATCTGTCAAAGAAAAAACAACTTTATCTGTGATCCAGGTGGACCACACAGCTGAAAAGGATATAGGTGACACACCCTTCAAATTGTTTCCCTTAGTGGGGGCCCACTTGAATCACAAGTAGGGTTGACATTTGGGCCTTGGGGTTAACATTAGACGACACACCTAGTGGTTGGGTTGGATTTCATATAAACATCACAGTTGGGCCCACTTTCGCCATCTACAACTAAAAGACTGTACTTAAAGGTCTGTGGGGTCTGGTTTGCAGGAGACCAGCACTATTGTGTGTGTGTGTTTTTTTTTTTGCTACATCCCTACCTTCATGAGGATGTTAGCAACATCCACAGCTATCAAATGACATGTGGAATGCCCAGTTGTGGATCTGAACTGTTCATTCATTCATACAAGTAGAAGCAAGCCATGTTGTAGAAATCATGCCAATTGGATGATCCGAAAAATATCCAATCAATAGCATGAAAAATGGATGGTCAAGATTGAGAGGAGAAACAAAATAGGTCCGAACATCATCTTGAAACATCTATTTGATAGACCCCACTTTTTACTGCTTATAATGAACTCCAAATAGGTGCATTATGTGTAAATTGAGAGAGGAAATAGTTGACAACCTGTTTCTTCGTTACCCAGTGGCAAGAGAAATTTAGGCCTTCCTCTCGAAAACTAGTGCCTTGGACATTTGTTGGATCTATCTATTGCAGAGATATTGGTAGAATTGTATTTGGGGCCTTTTAGAGGTTGTGGGAATACCAATCCAATTTTGGTGTTCCTTGGGGTCACCCCCCTATCCAGTGAATCATGGTTTTGATCATCAATGAGGCACTTCATGGAAATGGAGTGAGAAGTTTGGCAGGTCAAGATAGATGGCTTTTACTTTTCGAGCCTTTCTTTTTGCATCATTTTTCCACGTGTAGATCTTAAAGCAATTGTAATCGATCAAGAAAACACACCTCATAATAAGTCGAAGATGACATTAGCCCCAAAACACTCAGAACATCTTTTGCTTCTTTCTCCAATGCAATAAGAGACTGAATCAGCGATGGCTGCTGCTGATTCTTCTGTAATGAGAGAGATTGGTCAAGAGTGCCAATGCAGACTACACACTTAAAATCTGCTTTCACAAAAACCATAGAGTTTCGAGAATCTTCAGGAATTAATGAGAAAAATGTATACCTTTAATGAGTACAGAATCATGTTAATGGTCTTCACGGCTTTCCTTACTTCATTCAAAACACAATAGGCTTTCAAGTCCCATGCCATTGAACTCTGGAAACACTCACGGAGCCTGTGAATGCAGTTCTGGGTATAGGGCGTGATTTCATCCTTGAAACTCTTTTCTCGAAATGGGGAAAGAGTCATTTCACAATCGTATAATGCCTGCAAATATGATAAAGTTGAACACATCGGACATGTAAATAGTTAGTGACATGCAATCGCAAGTAAATTTCCATGGGGAAACTGAAACACTCAACAACTTACAAGTGATATGCACCTGATAAATGTTGAAAACTTGGTCTGAAGCATTTTCAAGATTTTTACTCGAACTCGAGTAATTGAACCAACACATCCGGTAGTGCTTGTCCATCAAGAGAAATCTCAATGCCAAAGGGTGGTACAATCTTAAGGCCTACATCACCATTAATCGGTTATTGTCAACACAATTCTTGTAAGAAAGACCAGATTCCATAGATGCTTGACTCAAAATAGACTTACACCAAAAACTTAAAGCAAATTAGGAAATGAGACTGTTTCCAAAGCACAGAAACCTTGTTGCCTACCTCACGGATCGTGATAATATTCCCTATTGACTTGCCCGGTTCTGTACTTTTGTTTAAGGAAAAATCAGTGTGCATCCAATAGCGCGCATTGTTCACTGAACAGGCAGCACAACTCTGGCCACTCTCTGTCTCATCATCTGGAAAGATTAGACCCTTTCCTCCACCATGAATGTCAAAGGGCATACTCATCTCACTGCATTGAATATGCCATCCTGGTCTTCCAGGGCCCCAAGGACTATCCCAGCTTGACTCATCGGGCTTTGCAGACTGCGAAACATTAGAGAGGTGATTGCTAAATTAAAATAAACACTTCAGTTGAAAACACCAAAAAACACTTTGCAACAGAACATTGAGAAGACACACACACATAAATACACAGATACATACATGCATACATGTAGGAAAACAGTCACATGGTACCAGTATCACCACTGATAGTGGTGGTACCCAGCTGTTGTGCCCACATGGAGTCTGTATGACATCCAATCTGTCGAAAAGATATGGCCCACCATGATTTGTACCTAGATAAAAGAAACCAGGCCAAGTCAATTATTAGACATGGGCCACATCATAGACAACAATATAGTATCTGCTCCCATAAGCGCTTATGCAATCGTGTATGACAACATTGATTAACAATTCAAATCCAAGATTCACAATACCTAGGATTTTCATTATATTAGTTGTATCTGACAGCTTGGATTTTCAATCCTGTGGAATCCAGAAACTGATTTTCAATTTTTCATAAGGGATTCAAAAAAAATACTTTGTAAAGAAGAGAGAAATGAAAACCCACCTTCCAGAGAAGAATAAAAAAAAGCCCCCTTTCGAGGATTTCAATCCTAGGTGGATTGAAAATCTACAGTACCAAACACGACTTGGATTCAAATCCCAAGATTGAAAATCCTAATTGCCCAAACTTGATGCTGCCAAACAGCCTATTATGTTTCATGGAAGTTCCATTTACTAGAGTCCTCTACATGAGCAAATGATGGTGAGTTATCAGGACCATTGATCTGGCTGGCCAGTACTTGGATGCCCATCACCCAAAGTCTCACTGATTAAATGATACTAACCATGCAATCATTGTGAGATTTGCCCATTGTTGAAAAAATTTGTTTTTGAAAACAATTTAAAAAGAAAAAATGCATTTGGTTTTTTGTCCCATATCGGATGGGAGAAAGGATTTTTTCCTCTTTATAAGTAGGGTGTTGTGCACCTTATTTATGGTGGAAGAGAGGGAGAATGGTGGCTTGCGTGTTCCAGTGCTTCGCACTGGAACACTGCGCACGCGCTTGGGCTCGGGCTCGGGCTAGGTGCGAGGGCGTGGGCACGTGAGGCAGTGTGGCTGTAGAGGCGCTAGTGGCAAACTTGGCTAGGTCAGGTGGTTGGGTTCGGAACAGAGGAGGTGTGGTGGGTGGGAAGTCTGACAGAGAGACCTCTCTGCTTTTTATAGAGAGCTGCAGGGCTAATTAGAGGGACCTGTGTAACTGCTCATGCAGTTACGGTCCGGACCTTGCAGTAACAGCTGCATGTGGCTAGCCCAGCAGTCAGAAACGGCTAACCATTGAGTCTAAACAGCCAGCATGCAGGTGCATAACTCCCACATGCACAACAGTCAGAAACTGCCATAAACGGCTAGTTTCTCACAACAGTCAGGAAACAGCTAATGTCATTATGGCTCTGGACCAAAACTGACAGCCACCCTTGCCTATATAAACCGGACAGGTCTGGTTCATTCCAATACAACAACAACAATCACAACCTCGAATACTGAACCAACACCCATCTGAGTCTCTTAGCCTCTCGGTTTGGTTGAAATAAACCAAGCCACTTAGACCAGTGTAGTGGTCTGCTGCTGCCTGAAGAAGATTGCCATTTTTTTCTCTCTTTCTTTTTCTTTATCTGCCAGACTGTGCTACTGAGTTCCATAGTGGTTCCTTCGTTTCTTGCTGAACACAGAACCGCATATGGCACGTCGTATCCTGGAAGCAATCCGCCTGCAACCTATCAGCAGACTCAAAATTATATTGAGTAGGGGCGAATTACGCTTTAAGGACAGCGTGTTTTTCACGTGCTTCAGCCTGTCCTTATATCTCGGTTTTTTCCAAATTAATTTATTTTCTAAGATCAGAAATTCTCAAGAATCTTAAAGTGTAATTTTTCTGATATGGAAACCGAAGGAGTATCATCAATCAAATTGATGAGCCAGGATCTAATTCGTCTGGACCGGTTCGATGGAATCAATTTCACCAGATGGCAAGACAAAATAAAGTTCCTGCTTACGGCGTTGAAGATATTCAATATCTTAGACCCAAATTTGAAGCTTCTTCCTCCAGCTACTGATGAAGACACGACTGAGCAGATCAACGCACGCAACAAAAGAGAAGAAGATAATCTGTTGTGTCGAGGACACAACCTGAACACGCTATCTGATCGTCTGTATGATCAATACACCAGAACCGAATCTACCAAAGAAATTTGGACCTCTCTTGAGTTCAAATTCAAAACTGAAGAAGAAGGTATGAACAAATATCTCATAGCTAGCTATTTCGACTATACCATGGTAGATAACAAATCGTTGTTAACCCAAATCGAAGAACTACAGCTAATTGTTGGCAAAATTAGTGCCCTAAAAATTGATATCCCTGAAGCTTTCCAAGTCGGGGCTATTATCGCAAAATTGCTCCCCCGAGTTGGACAGAATACTAGGAAGAAACTGCTACATAAAATCGAGGATTATTCATTGGAACAAATCCAGAAACATATCCGAATAGAGGAAGAATCCTGAAACCGTGAAAAGAAAAATGGAAATGGGAATTCCTCATCCAAGGTGCAAGCAGTAGAAAGTACCCAAAATAAGAATCCTGAGAAGAACGGTTCCCTGAATCCAAATAAAGAGAAATTCAAGAAATTACAGAAGAAGAACGGAAAGCTCAAAGGCCCTTGCCATGTCTGTGAGAAAACCGGGCATCACGCTCGAGTATGTCGTCTTCGAAAATCGAAGAATGAGGCAAGTGCAGTTGAAGAAGACATAGTTGCCATGATCACTGAGGTAAACATGATCCAAGGCAAAGTACCCGGTTGATGGTATGATACAGCTGCCACAGTCCATGTAAGCTATGAGAGATCAGCCTTTAAAACTTACGAGGACATGACCGATGGTCAAGAGGTCCAAATGGGTAATGAAGTTCGATCGAAGGTCGTAGGTAAAGGAACCGTGGAACTAGTCTTCACCTCTAGAAAGAAAGTGATCGTAACTAATGTACTGCATGTCCCTGACATGAGGCGAAACTTAGTTTCTGGGGATCTTCTGAGAAAACCTGGAATACGGGTAGTATTTAAGTCAGGAAAACTGATTCTATCAAAGAACGGGAATTTCGTTGGTAAGGGATATGCTTGTAATGGGATGATAAAATTTTCCTTGAATGAAAGTAGCTCTTCTGCGTATATGATTGAATCTGTAGCATTGTGGCATGGTAGATTAACACACATAAGTTATAGTACCTTAAAATTCATGTCTAAGAATGGCTTAATCTCATACACAGATAGTCAAAATGACAAATGTGAAGTGTGCACAAGGTCCAAATTTACAAAGAAACATTTTCCTAGTGTTGAGAGATCATCTCAAATATTGGACTTAATACACACTGATATCTGTAAGTTAAATGGCATTCTTACATGTGGAGGAAGAAGATACTTTGTAACCTTCATCGATGATTGCTCTAGATATGTACATGTATACCTTCTAAAGAATAAAGATGAAGCACTCAGCATGTTCAAGATATATAAAGTAGAAGTGAAAAATCAACTAAACAAGAAAATAAAAGTTTTTCGTAGGGACAGAGGAGGAGAGTATTTTTCAAATGAATTCTCTAACTTCTGTGAAGAACATGGCATAATACACCAATGTACTGCACCGTACACACCACAACCGAACGGTATAGCTGAACGGAAGAATAGAACCTTAGTAGAAATGGTCAACTCAATGCTAATACAAGCAAAGTTGCCATTAGGACTTTGGGGAGAAGCACTTCTCGCAGCGTGCCACATCCTAAATAGGGTTCCTTCTAAGAAGTTTAACACTTCACCATATGAGGAATGGAAAGGTAGAAAACCTAATCTAGGATATTTTAAAGTGTGGGGGTGTCTCGCATATTGTAGAATGCCTGATACCAAAAGAACTAAATTAGGATTCAGAGCTATTAAGTGCGCCTTTGTAGGGTATGCACAAAATAGCAAAGCATATAGCTTCCTAGACTTAGAGTCTAATACAATCATAGAATCTAGAGATGTTGAGTTCTTTGAAAACTCACTATCCTTAGAGTCAAAGGATAATGAAATCCAAACTCCAACAGAGAAACCAACGGTAGAAGCTCAACAAGAAGTTGAAGCTCCAATAGAACCACGTAGGAGTCAAAGAGTAAGAGTAGAAAAAAGTCTTGATCCTGAACAGATAGACTCTCAACGTATCTCTTTTCATCTCGTAGAAGGAGATAGAGAAAATGTCATTAGAAAGATACCTATAGTTATGACTATAGAAGATGATCCAACAAACTATAGAGAAGCTGTAACTTCTAGAGCTTCAGCTTTTTGGAAAGAAGCTATCAATGATGAGATGAACTCGATTATGTCAAACCAAACCTGGGAACTGGTGGATCTACCTCCAGCTTCTAAACCCATAGGGTGTAAGTGGGTATTTAGAAAGAAATATCACACTGATGGAAATATTCAAACCTTTAAAGCTAGACTAGTAGCTAAAGGATTCAGAAAAAAAGAAGGAATAGATTGTTTTGACACATACTCACCTGTGGCGAGAATAACATCTATTAGAATTATGTTTGCTTTAGCATCCATACATCAGCTGTATATTCATCAGATGGATGTAAAGACTGCTTTCCTGAATAGAGACCTCAACGAGGAGGTATACATGGAACAACCTGAAGGGTTCGTTCTGCCAGGAAATGAGAAGAAAGTCTGTAAACTAATTAAATCATTGTATGGACCAAAACAAGCACCTAAACAGTGGCATGAGAAATTTGATTCTAAAATACTTTCTCATGGTTTCATGCATAATGTAGCAGACAAATGCATATATTCCAAAACAAGTAGTAACTATATAATTGTTATTTGTTTATATGTTGATGACATGTTAATAATAAGTAACAAGATGGAAGGTGTAACTGAAATAAAGAAGTTTCTGTCTTCCGTATTTAAAATGAAGGATCTTGGACAAGTTGATACCATTTTAGGTATTAAAGTTAAAATTTATAGTGGGGGTTATGCGCTATACCAATCTCATTATATTGAGAAAATAATAAACAAGTTTAAACATCTGAATATTAAATAAGCGAAAACCCCATTTGATCCAAGTATCAAGTTAAATGAAAATACTGGAAGAACAGTTGTACAATTAGAGTATGCGAGTGTTATAGGAAGTCTAATGTATGCAATGCAATGCACTAGACCAGACATCGCATATGCTGTGAGTAAACTAAGTAGGTTTACTGGTAATCCCAGTGTGGAACACTGGAAGGCAATAGGAAGAGTACTTGATTATTTAAAAGCAACCAAAGACTTAGGGTTATTTTACTCAGAATTTCCAGCTGTACTAGAAGGATATACCGATGCAAGTTGGATATCGAGTGCAGGTGACAACGAATCCACTACTAGATGGGTTTTTACCTTAGGAGGTGCAGCTGTATCTTGGGGATCTAAGAAACAAACCTGCATAACTCACTCAACTATGGAGTCTGAGTTCATAGCCCTTACTGCAATAGGTAAAGAGGCTGAGTGGCTGAGGGATCTTCTTTTAGAAATTTCATTCTATGCGAAGCTGATACCGGCTGTTTCGCTACATTGCGATAGTGAAGCCACATTAGCTAGAGCCTACAGCGGCACGTATAATGGGATATCCAGACATATAAGTATGAGACATGACTATGTAAGACAACTGATTCAAGATGAAATCATTGCAATTTCTAATGTAAAGTTAAGTAATAACTTAGCTGATCCTTTTACTAAACCTCTAACGAGAGAGGTAGTAAGGATAACATCTAGAAGGATGGGGTTGAAAATTTTTTCAAAGGATTTCACCAGTGATGGAAACCCAACCTAAAATTAGAAAATCTCTATATAAGGGTTCAATGGGTAAAAAGAAATCACTGATAGGTGAAAAGTTTCAGCACTAAATTATAAATATATACCTCATCCAGGATTATAGTGCTGGCCGTTACAGAAAGAGGGTTGAGTCTCAAAAACTCTCAATGCAGTCCAGTCTTAAGGACAAGTGTCTAAAAGTAACGGAGACATTGGAAGGACTTCACCTATATGAACATAGAGGTGGTGCCGCCTCTCATGAAAATGAGAGTTTTCTCGGGATCGTTCATGAAACAGCATAAGCACAAGGCCATTAAATGTGCTGATCAAGAATTGTGGGAACCCAAATAACACTTAGAAAGTATGTGTGTGGTATTTCCGGTCCTGTTATCTAAAAATAGCTAGTTTAAAGCTGCGGCTACCAGTAATTTCGATAGGTCTTTGAAATACTTATACTAAGGAAGGATTCAAATCGAAAGATATATTTCTTTATGCATATAATCTTTTATACTCTGGCAGACATCCGTTTTTCTGTTTTAAATTATTTTAAAAACAAGTGGGGGATTGTTGAAAAAAATTTGTTTTTGAGAACAATTTCAAAAGAAAAAATGCGTTTAGTTTTTTTGTCCCATATCGGATGGGAGAGGATTATTCCCTCTTTATAAGTAGGGTGTTGTGCACCTTACTTATTTATGGTGGAAGAGAGGGAGAATAGTGGCTTGCGTGTTCCAGTGCGAATCGTGCTCGGGCTAGGTGCAAGGGCGAGGGCACGTGAGGCAGTGTGACTGTAGAGGTGCTAGTGGCGCACTTGGCACTTCGCACGTGTGCATCGTGTCGCAAATGGGTCGCGACCTCGCGGACTGGAGCGAGACTAGTGTGAGTCGCGGTGCGACAGATGCTAGGTAGTAGGTCAGGTGGTTGGGTTCGGAACAGAGGAGGTGCTGTGGGTGGGAGGTCTGACAGAGAGACCTCTCTGCTTTTTATAGAGAGTTGCAGGGCTAATTAGAGGGACCTGTGTAACTGCTCATGTAGTAACGGTCCAGACCATGCAGTAACAGCTGCATGTGGCTAGCCCAACAGTCAGAAACGGCTAGCCAATGAGTCTAAACAGCCAGCATGCAGGTGCATAACTTCCACATGCAAAACAATCAGAAACTGCCATAAACGGCTAGTTTCTCACAACAGCCAAGAAATGGCTAGTGCCATTATGGCTCTGGACCAAAACTGCCAGCCACCCTTGCCTATATAAACCGGACAGGTCCGCTTCATTCCAATACAACAACAGCAATCACAACCTCGAATACTGAACCAGCACCCATTTGAGTCTCTTAGCCTCTCGGTTTGGTTGAAATAAACCAAGCTACTTAGACCAATGTAGTGGTCTGCTGCTGCCTGAAGAAGACTGCCATTTTTTTTCTCTTTCTTTTTCTTTATCTGCCAGACTGTGCTACTGAAGTTCCATAGTGGTTCCTTCGTTTCTTGCTGAACGCAGAACCACATAAGGCTCGTCGTATCCTAGAAGCAATCCGCCTGCAACCTATTAGCAGACTCAAAATTATCTTGAGTGGGGGCGAATTACGCTTTAAGGACAGCGTGTTTTTCACGTGCTTTAGCCTGTCCTTATTTCTCGATTTTTTCCAAATTAATTTATTTTCTAAGATCAGAAATTCTCAAGACCCATTGGACCTTAACCATTACCCATTTTTTGTTCAACTTCATTTGCTGGTCGTTGATCAGATGGCTGTCGTAGACTGACCCACTTGGTTCTGGTTTACAGCCCGTTAACTTGATGGCCAAACAAATCAACAGTCTTAATGGCCATAGTTTCAGTTTTTTTATTTTTCTGATTGGTGCATGGAATTTTTGCTTTTCTTTGGTTTAATGGAGTCGGACTTCGTGGATTTTCGGGTCTCATGGAATTGGGCCCTTTTGCCTATTTAAGTTTCAATTGATGGTTTGTTTAGACCCAAACACACATTCAGCCCCTCACCAATGGAATCCAGTTCCCAAGGGTTGATGTCCCAAGAGCCAACGACCAACCAATCAGATAAAAGTTTGTAACTATCAACGTTGGAATTACAAAATCTAAATCTGAGAAACCAACATGAATCTTGACCAAACATGCCAATAAAAGTTCAGAATGGGAAATCCAATCAATCAACATCAACAAATGATGACGTTGAACTGAAAATATTAGCCGCAATCTATGAATTTTAATTGATGGCAAAGAAAACTACATGCTATACAATGGAACAGATGTTTGTGAAGTTTTAATGCAAATCACAACTCAAGAACTCCAAATCTAGTCCCACAGCCTTCGAATAATTCCACTTGAAATGATAATAATGAACCCAAAACCAGGCGCTTCCCAACTCCAAATGGCAACTTCCAAATGAACCTTCAATTTCAACTCACAGCCACATTTGAAAGAAATGCAGAAGTGAAAGTATCCAGTTCTTAACTAGAGAATGCAGACAAACCCGAATAATCAAAAGAACAACTAATGAGAACCAGATTAAGATTTGCTAAGCATGCCCGAAAGCCGTATTACCGCATATGCGACTATGGCATATGTGGTATATGCTCCCATAATTACTTATGTGATCGCATATGACAACACTGATTAGCAATTCAAATCAAGCATATGCAACCATGGCATATGTAGTATCTGCTCCCATAAGCGCTTATGCAATCGCGTATGACAACATTGATTAACAATTCAAATCCAAGATTTTCAATCCCTAGGATTTTCATTATATTAGTTGTATTTGACAGCTTGGATTTTCAATCCTGTGGAATCCAGAAACTGATTTTCAATTTTTCACAAGGGATTCAAAAAAGATACTTTGTAGAGAAGAGAGATCAACCTTGACAATTGGAGAGAAATGAAAACCCACCTTTTAGAGAAGAATAAAAAAAGCCCCCTTTTGAGAATTTCAATCCTAGGTGGATTGAAAATCTAGGGTACCAAACACGACTTGGATTCAAATCCCAGGATTGAAAATCCTAATTGCCCAAACTCGATGCTGCCAAACAGCCCATTATGTTTTATGGAAGTTCCATTTACTAGAGTCCTCTACATGAGGAAATGATGGTGAGTTATCAAGGACCATTGATCTGGTTGGCCAATACTTGGATGCCCATCACCCAAAGTCTCACTAATTGAATGATACTAACCATGCAATCATTGTGAGATTTGGCCATTGGACCTCAACCATTACCCATTTTTTGTTCAACTTCATTTGCTGGTCGTTGATCAGATGGCTGCCGTAGACTGACCCACTTGGTTCTGGTTTACAACCCATTAACTTGATGGCCAAACAAATCAATAGTCTTAATGGCCATAGTTTCAGTTTTTTTATTTTTCTGATTGGTGCATGGAATTTTTGCTTTTCTTTAGTTTAACGGAGTCGGACTTCGTGGATTTTTGGGTCTCATGGAATTGGGCCCTTTTGCCTATTTAAGTTTCAATTGATGGTTTGTTTAGACCCAAAGACACATTCAGCCCCTCACCAATGGAATCCACTTCCCAAGGGTTGATTTCCCAAGAGCCAACGACCAACCAATCAGATAAAATTTGTAACTATCAACGCTAGAATTACAAAATCCAAATCTGAGAAACCAACATGAATCTTGACCAAACATGCCAATAAAAGTTCAGAATGGGAAATCCAATAAAATAACATCAACAAATGATGATGTTGAACCGAAAATATTAGCCACAATCTATGAATTTTAATTGATGGCAAAGAAAACTACATGCTATACAATGGAACAGATGTTTGTGAAGTTTTAATGCAAATCACAACTCAAGAACTCCAAATCTAGTCCCACAGCCTTCGAATAATTCCACTTGAAATGATAATAATGAACCCAAAACCAGGCGCTTCCCAACTCCAAATGGCAACTTCCAAATGAACCTTCAATTTCAACTCACAGCCACATTTGAAAGAAATGCAGAAGTGGAAGTATCCAGTTCTTAACTAGAGAATGCAGACAAACCCGAATAATCAAAAGAACAACTAGTGAGAACCAGATTAAGATTTGCTAAGCATGCCCGAAAGTCATATTACCTGAATGTCAACCAAACGACCTAAGTCACTCCTTTTCTTTCTTTGAACCTTTTCAAGAAATTCATGCCGCCTCCTACAATAGTAGGAAGGCAACACATAAAAGAGATCCGACGACTGAGATACCCCATGAGAGGAGGTTTGGAAATGAATTTTCATGGGAATTCAATTCCAAAATCTGCCCCTTTTATGATTCCTATATGGGTTGCGAAATTTTGGAAATGGATTCCCATCCAACAGTCATATTTTTGAAAAGGATAAAAGGTTCCTGACAGCTCTTTCCCAGTATAGGAACAAAAAGAAAAACTGGATTCCTGAGAATAGCTTTCCCAGCACCCAAACATCATAAACAGAATCTCTTTCACATGGAATCTCTTTCCCAGAAACATATTCACGATTTCTTTTAAGATTCCTGGGAGCTAAATGATAAGAGAAACGCATAAGAAATCAAATATTCAAAATAGAGTCAGAAATTAAATTGCAGATTCCCAACTTCTAGTTGGCTGAGCTAGTAAAGAACTCCAGATCTTGGCCAAGTTGATGAAAAAACCACTTGGGCTGTGTTTGGATAAGCAGTCACATTGCAAACATTCAGTTTATTCAGGATGGGACAACCAAAATTAATGATGTTCTCAGTATCCATATAGTCGACGTAGCCTTCAAAATTCAAATTGCATTAACGTTTCTTTCATGTCCAGCTTGAAAATAGACATGATTGTGATTTGGAGCTGAGACCTTCAATATCAATGCTATGGAAATCACAATCTGGTTGTTTGCACTTTACTAAATTGCAATGCAATTCAACAGTGCATCCAAACACACCCTAGGAAGCACTGAGAAAATGTGTAAATGAGTGGGTGAGAAAAATATGAGATGCAAATGAAGATTGATAGTGTCGGGCCATCTTCACTTGTAGTAACATTGTGATTTTGCGAAATGTAGGGAGTGCGGGTGATGTGTTGGAAGACGACCCAGTTGGAAGGTCGAAGGTGTTTGTTTATGAGCTGCCGAGCAAATACAACAAGAAGATCCTTCAAAAGGACCCAAGATGCCTCACCCACAAGTTTGCCGCACAGATCTACATGCATCAATTCTTGTTGTCCGATCCCATATGGACTCTCAATCCCAAAGAAGCTTATTGGTTTTACACACCTGTATATACTACTTGCGACCTGACACCTAATGGGCCCCCATTGCCTTTCAAATCACTACGGATGATGAGGAGTCAATACAGCTGATTTCGACAAATTGGCCTTATTGGAATCGAACACAAGGGGTGGACCACTTCTTTGTTGTTCCTCATGACTTTGGAGCATGCTTTCACTATCGAGTAAGAACTCTCTCTCCATGCCCAGCTTGTGTTCCAATTGGTATGTGGAGATTGTGTGCCAGTCTCTCACTCATCGATTCATGGCCATGAATGGATTGGTTGGATTCGTCAGTGCCCAATCTGCCATTTATCAATTGGAACACATGTTCATTCCCATTTTTTGAAGTTATGGGAATTAAGTGAATTTGAAATCAAGAGGTTTGCTAGAAACATCATAGTATATTGCAACAGTGGGACTAAAACCATTGTATCTGGGGCCATATTCGGTGATCCAAGCTGTTTATGAGATTGGGCTTCACCATCAATGGACAATAGGCAATGATGAAAATCTAGGATTGGAATACTTTGGCTCTTTGATCATTTAACTTTTTATCGGAGCTACTTGTTGACCATTGCTCGACGCTGTATTTCATCAGGTCAATAGCTTGGATCACTGATTATGACCCCATCTCTATAGTCAACAAATATCCTATAGCAATATGCGTGGATTTAGTTTAGCAAATCTCTAAAATAAATGGGTGGGTTTTGCTGTGCCCCAGCAATAAATGGGTGGGTTTTGCTGTGCATTCTGCTATCAGATGATCCTAGCCATCTAATGACAATGGACACCTCATGTCCAATGGTCTGCAATTGTTGTGGTCCTAATCAGATGGTTGGGATTATCCATCCACACTGACGCCAACTATATGTATGTCTTGGTAAATGGCTATTGGATTTGCTTAATGACCCTTTCATTTTCTGGTCCAATTGTTATAGAGGTGCACCGATTGCACCATTCAGTGACTTGGCTTGAGACTGGACAAGTCATTTTAGACATGTCTAAAACCTCAGGCTGGGATCAAGCTTAGAAGCCTTTGATGCGCAACCTAAATTAGGCCCAAACAGGCTGGACTTGGGATGAGGGCCAGCTAGGGTAGCCAGCCCATTTACCACCACCACAAACATGCATCAACTTACACCTGAGCTCTGTGGGGGGACCCACCATGGTAGAATCAGACCCAAAAGCCTCTAACAATGTGTCCCTGGTGGTGGGTCACATTGTTTAAGAGTTTTCGGAAGGCTAACAATTAAAGAATCCTGAGAAAAATGGATGGATCATGGATGGATCATGACCCTTCACCTAGTGGGATCTACCTGAGAAAAATCATGACAATTAAAGAATCCTATCTATCAATTTCAACAGCCAACAATCCTTTCTTTCAGCCATTCATTTGAAGGCTAATGTCACCATAGGTGGACGGTTTAGATCCATTGTATCGTTTTTCAGGGATGCGTGGCAAATGCCCAAACGCTTTGATGCCCCAAAACTAACTACTGTGTCCGATAAAAAAACAGAGAAAAACCACGTGTCCGATAAAAAAACTAACCGTCTACCGCATGGCAGTGTGTTAGCGTCCCATCAAAAACAGAGAAGTGAGCATTTTTCATTCTTTCACCTGAAAAAGAAAAAACAAACCCAAAATAAATAAAAAACAAAAAACTCTAAATTTATAAATAATAAAGAATAATAATAATAATAAACAAACGTACCACTGTACCAGTACCAAAGCTGCCATTGCCGAAAATGCTACTGTTACAGTTCTACTCATCATCTGGAAGAAAAAAAAAAGGAAAAAAAAAAACGTCAATTATAATTTTCTTAAATATAAGAAAAAAAAGAACAAGAAAAAGAAAAAGAAAAAAACTTACACTGTAATTTCTTCTTTTTCTGAATTAATTTCTCCTGGAGTTTTGCTATGATTGTTTCCACCCTGAGAAGCTTCTTGCAATGAAGATCGACGAACTTGATTAGCTTGTTCATTCCAGTGGATCAAATAACCTCCCTATTCGTCTGATTCACAGAAATTTTCTTCTCTATTTTACAGAGATCAGCTGTAATTGAGGCATGATTCTTAATCCGACTGGTGTAGAATTGCTCGATCTTACGTATGTTTTGTTCCATCTTCAGCATTTCCATAGTGATTGCCTTTTCTTACTCCTTTGATCCAGATAATGCAAATCCCTCAAATTTCAACCTATAAATGTCATAAACGACAGATTGGACGTACCTAAAATCTCTCCCGCATTGCAAAGGTGAAGATGCCTTCTTCAGATTCACATTCCAAGCTTTCAGTTCTTTGATCGCCTTTGTAGCAGACCTTTCATCGACGGCGATCTTCACCGTCGATGATAGGTCTGCTACAAAGGCGATCAAAGAACTGAAAGCTTGGAATGTGAATCTGAAGAAGGCATCTTCACCTTTGCAATGCGGGAGAGATTTTAGGTACGTCCAATCTGTCGTTTATGACAATTATAGGTTGAAATTTGGGGGATTTGCATTATCTGGATCAAAGGAGTAAGAAAAGGCAATCACTATGGAAATGCTGAAGATGGAACAAAACATACGTAAGATCGAGCAATTCTACACCAGTCGGATTAAGAATCATGCCTCAATTACAGCTGATCTCTGTAAAATAGAGAAGAAAATTTCTGTGAATCAGACGAATAGGGAGGTAATTTGATCCACTGGAATGAACAAGCTAATCAAGTTCGTCGATCTTCATTGCAAGAAGCTTCTCAGGGTGGAAACAATCATAGCAAAACTCCAGGAGAAATTAATTCAGAAAAAGAAGAAATTACAGTGTAAGTTTTTTCTTTTTCTTTTTCTTGTTCTTTTTTTCCTTATATTTAAGAAAATTATAATTGACTTTTTTTTTTCCTTTTTTTTTTTCTTCCAGATGATGAGTAGAACTGTAACAGTAGCATTTTCGGCAATGGCAGCTTTGGTACTGGTACAGTGGTACGTTTGTTTATTATTATTATTATTCTTTATTATTTATAAATTTAGAGTTTTTTGTTTTTTATTTATTTTGGGTTTGTTTTTTCTTTTTCAGGTGAAAGAATAAAAAATGCTCACTTCTCTGTTTTTGATGGGACGCTAACACACTGCCATGCAGTAGACTGTTAGTTTTTTTATCGGACACGTGGTTTTTCTCTGTTTTTGATCGGACACAGTAGTTAGTTTTTGGGCATCAAAGCGTTTGGGCATCTGCCACGCATCCCTGAAAAACGATACAATGGATCTAAACCGTCCATTCATATAGTGACATTAGCCTTCAAATGAATGGCTGAAAGAAAGGATTGTTGGCTGTTGAAGTTGATAGATAGGATTCTTTAATTGAAATGATTTTTCTCAGGTAGATCCCACTAGGTGAAGGGTCATGATCCATCCATTTTTCTTAGGATTCTTTAATTGTTAGCCTTCCGAAAACTCTTAAACAATGTGACCCACCACCAGGGACACATTGTTAGAGGCTTTTGGGTCTGATTCTACCATGGTGGGTCCCCCCACAGAGCTCAGGTGTAAGTTGATGCATGTTTGTGGTGGTGGTAAATGGGCTGGCTACCCTACCTGGCCCTCATCCCAAGTCCAGCCTGTTTGGGCCTAATTTAGGTTGAGCATCAAAGGCTTGTGAGCTTGATCCCAGCCTGAGGTTTTAGACATGGTTAAAATGACTTGTCCAGTCTCAAGCCAAGTCACTGAATGGTGCAATCGGTGCACCTCTATAACAATTGGACCAGAAAATGAAAGGGTCATTAAGCAAATCCAATAGCCATTTACCAAGACATACATATAGTTGGCGTCAGTGTGGATGGATAATCCCAACCATCTGATTAGGACCACAACAATTGCAGACCATTGGACATGAGGTGTCCATTGTCATTAGATGGCTAGGATCATCTGATAGCAAAATGCACAGCAACACCCACCCATTTTTGTCCTATTGCTGGGGCCCAACAAAAGAAAATGCCCCACCTGTAGATGCCAGTGACCTGACTGTTGGTTTAGTTCCAAAACCTTAGAAGAACAATAGGGGATCATTTCCAACGTCATAGAACAAACCCTGGAAGTAAACAAAGATGGAGCCAGGTGTGTTAGGAGGAATAAAGTGAGTTTGCATCTTCTGTGTGATTGATCCTTTAAACAGACATGATTCCTCTGCCCGAACGTCTGAACCAAAGTGGCACACTGAAGCAAGTGAACAATCCCCATTCAATGGCTCTCTCCCTACAATGACCAAAACACAGTCATGAAATCAAGTAATTAAGGAGATAGATACACCAAAAACCAGACTGCAAGATATCGATTACAGTGAGGGGGAAATATATGATCCTCAACTCTTGGCCCTGAATTTGTGACCGGATCTCATGGTTCAATGATCCAGGCCATTGATCTGATGGCAGGCACTGGGGATGGACTGTATCCTAGATATCTGAGTACTAATGGGACAATTCAGAGCATTTGGCTGGTGGCAGGCAAATAGGCAGTTAAGAATCACGAAGCAGTTCATATTCGATGAAGAGAGGCACGAGAGTTGGGTGGGCAGGATCTTCCAATCGAGGATTTGTGGGGCATACTCATCTGTGGGGTCCACCTGATCAATAGTCAGGATCTTGTACATATCAAGGTCTGAGGATATAATGCATGTCCTTTTGGTGTGCATGTCCTTTTGGTGTGGCAGCCATTCCTCTCATCTAATTGTCTTAATTACACTAAAAAAGATGCAATTTATTTTAGAGATTTGCTAAACTAAATCCACGCATATTGCTATAGGATATTTGTTGACTATAGAGATGGGGTCATAATCAGTGATCCAAGCTATTGACCTGATGAAATACAGCGTCGAGCAATGGTCAAGAAGTAGCTCCGATAAAAAGTTAAATGATCAAAGAGCCAAAGTATTCCAATCCTAGATTTTCATCATTGCCTATTGTCCATTGATGGTGAAGCCCAATCTCATAAACAGCTTGGATCACCGAATATGGCCCCAGATACAATGGTTTTAGTCCCACTGTTGCAATATACTATGATGTTTCTAGCAAACCTCTTGATTTCAAATTCACTTAATTCCCATAACTTCGAAAAATGGGAATGAACATGTGTTCCAATTGATAAATGGGAGATTGGGCACTGACGAATCCAACCAATCCATTCATGGCCATGAATCGATGAGTGAGAGACTGGCACACAATCTCCACATACCAATTGGAACACAAGCTGGGCATGGAGAGAGAGTTCTTACTCGATAGTGAAAGCATGCTCCAAAGTCATGAGGAACAACAAAGAAGTGGTCCACCCCTTGTGTACGATTCCAATAAGGCCAATTTGTCGAAATCAGCTGTATTGACTCCTCATCATCCGTGGTGATTTGAAAGGCAATGGGGGCCCATTAGGTGTCAGGTCGCAAGTAGTATATACAGGTGTGTAAAACCAATCGGCTTCTTTGGGATTGAGAGTCCATATGGGATCGGACAACAAGAATTGATGCATGTAGATCTGTGCGGCAAACTTGTGGGTGAGGCATCTTGGGTCCTTTTGAAGGATCTTCTTGTTGTATTTGCTCGGCAGCTCATAAACAAACACCTTCAACCTTCCAACTGGGTCGTCTTCCAACACATCACCCGCACTCCCTACATTTCGCAAAATCACAATGTTACTACAAGTGAAGATGGCCCGACACTATCAATCTTCATTTGCATCTCATATTTTTCTCACCCACTCATTTACACATTTTCTCAGTGCTTCCTAGGGTGTGTTTGGATGCACTGTTGAATTGCATTGCAATTTAGTAAAGTGCAAACAACCAGATTGTGATTTCCATAGCATTGATATTGAAGGTCTCAGCTCCAAATCACAATCATGTCTATTTTCAAGCTGGACATGAAAGAAACGTTAATGCAATTTGAATTTTGAAGGCTACGTCGACTATATGGATACTGAGAACATCATTAATTTTTGTTGTCCCATCCTGAATAAACTGAATGTTTGCAATGTGACTGCTTATCCAAACACAGCCCAAGTGGTTTTTTCATCAACTTGGCCAAGATCTGGAGTTCTTTACTAGCTCAGCCAACTAGAAGTTGGGAATCTGCAATTTAATTTCTGACTCTATTTTGAATATTTGATTTCTTATGCGTTTCTCTTATCATTTAGCTCCCAGGAATCTTAAAAGAAATCGTGAATATGTTTCTGGGAAAGAGATTCTGTTGATGATGTTTGGGTGCTGGGAAAGCTATTCTCAGGAATCCAGTTTTTCTTTTTGTTCCTATACTGGGAAAGAGCTGTCAGGAACCTTTTATCCTTTTCAAAAATATGACTGTTGGATGGGAATCCATTTCCAAAATTTCGCAACCCATATAGGAATCATAAAAGGGGCAGATTTTGGATTTGAATTCCCATGAAAATTCATTTCCAAACCTCCTCTCATGGGGTATCTCAGTCGTCGGATCTCTTTTATGTGTTGCCTTCCTACTATTGTAGGAGGCGGCATGCATTTCTTGAAAGGGTTCAAAGAAAGAAAAGGAGTGACTTAGGTCGTTTGGTTGACAATGTAACATAGACCAGGTGCATGTGTATGGTGTACTAATTCACCCAAAAGTTCAATCAATAGAACCTAAATATTCAAATTTATAAATAGAAAGGTTAACACTCTTTTTTCTAGTTGAATCCCCAGCTGAATCAGCAGCACCTCACCTCAGGGTTTATCCACTGGGGACTCACATAGTCTCGGTGTTCTCTTTTTCTAGAAAGATCTCTGTCCTTCTCTTGCCGTATTATACATGCACGTGCAGCCTTTAGGTTCAACTGGATTCTTTTGTCCATTTTATTTCTTGCTGAAGTCCTTTGCTCAATCAGCTGCAGCAATTGGTACTCTGTCAAGCCAGTTCTCTTCATTGCCTTATCCTTCAACTGTTTTAGAACCTGGCAATTTAGACCATGAGATAGTTAAAAGATGACATTTCCCCCTTTACCTAATATGACTGTGGAACAATGCAAAGGTAATTTGCAGCACAGCAACAAGATGGTCAGGGATCTCAGTCACAAGTTAGGTGGTGAGTGGTAACCACCATAAATCATGCCTTAGCTGAACGATAAAGATACACAATTAGGTGCTCTGTGGGCCCTACCATGATGTGTGAGGGACATCCACACTGTGCATTTGGTAGGTCCCCTGTAGGTTATGGGACACACCAAAAATCAGCCATATCTGAAACTCTGGTGGGCCATAACATCTGAAAATATGGAAAATCATGCCTAAAACATCTTAAAGCACTTGGTGGGGCCCACCTGAGCTTTGGAACGGCATAAAATTTGGTGCAACCCCTCATCCAAGTGGAACACACACAATGTATGGGCTAGATGTCAAAACCACATCTCAATGGGCCCTATGTACAATCTGGAAGGTTTTAATGGGCCCACCCACTCTCAACTATTGTCTGCAGTGTGGCACACCTAATTCATGGATTGGCCTGATTTTTTGCTCACTATTGAAGGGTGAATCTAATTACCTTAACACACAAATATATATATATATATATATATATATATATATATATATATATATATATATATATATATATATATATATATATATGAGAGAGAGAGATTGAGAGGAATGCTCACATGAAAACTCGTGCGCACTTTTTTAGGACTCATCACATGACATGAGCACAAAATTTGAGCCGTCCACGTGATGCAACACCCCAAAAAACCTTTATGGCCCAACTCTCATCCCGATACAAAACTCTGGTGGGCCGTATCAAAGCGAGGCAAATCAAGGGAGGAAACTGTTTCCTTTTGCCATGGCCCACCAAAGTTCTTGACTAGGTTGAAAGTTAGGGCCCATGGGTATTTTGGGGTTCTGCATCACGTGGACGGCTCAGATTTTGGGGTTCACATCACGTAATGAGTCCTAAAAAGTGCTCGTGAGAATTGGAGTGCAGGCGAGCACCCCCCCCCCTCTCTCTCTCTCTCTCTCTCTCTCTCTCTCTCTCTCTCTCTCTATATATATATATATATATATATATATATATTATATATATATATATATATGAGAGAGAGGAATGCCCACATAAGAACTCGTGCGCACTTTTTTAGGACTCATCACACGGGACATGAGCACAAAATCTGAGCCGTCCACGTGATGCAACACCCCCAAAAATCCTTTATGGCCCAACTTTCATCCCGATACAAAACTCTGGTGGGCCGTATCAAATAGAGGCAAATCAAGGGAGGAAACTGTTTCCTTTTGCCATGGCCCACCAAAGTTCTTGACTAGGTTGAAAGTTGGGCCCATGGGTAGTTTGGGGATCTACATGACGTGGACGGCTCAGATTTGGGGCTCACATCACATAATGAGTCCTAAAAAAGTGCTCGTGAGAACTGGAGTGCAGGGGAGCATCCCCCCCCCCCCCCCCCCCCCCCCCTCTCTCTCTCTCTCTCTCTCTCTCTCTCTATCTCTCTCTCTCTCTCTATATATATATATATATATATATATATATAGCCAAACGGTCTCCTGCACGCCGTACTGTAAATAGATATTTACGGTCTCGAGGGGAGCGGTTTGCATGGAGCACCGACCTTCCTAATGGGTTGACGTCACCAAGTACAGTGGGGCCCACCATATGTATGTATTATATCCACACCATTAATCTATTTTTTGAGATCATTTTAGGCCATGGGCCCAAAAATAAGGCAGATCCAGAGCTCAAGTGGACCACACCACAGAAAGTAGTGGGTATTGAACGCCTACCATTGAAAACTTCTTAGTGGGCATAAAAGTTTTGGATCAAGTTGATAATTGTTTTTGCGCCCCATCCGGGGTCTGTGTGACCTTATGAACTCGTTAAATGGTGAATACACACCATGGTGGGACTTAGGAAGGTTTCAACTGTTGGTGGATATTGATGTTGGCTTTGCTAAGCCCTTAGAGAAATGTGTGCGCAGATTGGTGGCCTAACAGGATCTGGATAGTTGGTTGGCTATACTAAGCCTGGAACCAAGACAAACACAAAGAAAGAAAGACACAACTCTTTTCAAAGAAAATACTTCTTATTGCATTACAATGCTTTCTAGCCTCTACTTGGCTCTTCTAGCTCTTCTTGCTCTCACTCACTCTCTTTTCTCATACATACAAATGGCTCATGCCACCTTCTTTTATAGTGCTTTGAAAAACACTTAACTCCTAAGTCTCTTGGCCCTTAAGACTCTTAGCCTCCAAGACTCTTAACTCTTAAGTCCCTTAGCCTCTAAGACTCTTAGCTATTAAGTCTCTTAGTCACTAAGACTCTTAGCTCTTAAGTCTCTTAGTCACTAAGACTCTTAGCTCTTAAGTAAAAACTGGTTTTGTTTACATATTCCAACACTCCCCTTTAAACCAAAACCGGTTTCATTCCGAGCATCGACCTTAGTCGTCTGAATGTATCAATTGGTAATGCCTTCGTGAAAATATCTGCCACTTGTTCAGTGGTATGACAGTACTCCAATTTCACCGATTTCTGTTTCACATGATCTCTTAAAAAATGGTACCTGGTATCGATGTGTTTGCTCCTTCCATGTTGAACTGGATTTTTGGCAAGTTCGATTGCAGACTTGTTATCTACGTATATGACTATGGATTCCTCTTGCGGATGCTTCAACTCCTTTAGCAGGTTCTTCAACCAAATTGCTTCACAGACTGTAGACGATGCTGCCACGTACTCAGCTTCACATGTAGATAAGGCGACGATGCTTTGCTTCTTCGAGTTCCATGTGAATGCTGTTGAACCAAGATAGAACACATACCCTGTGGTGCTTTTCCTTTCATCTTGATCACCTCTCCAATCACTGTCTGAATATCCATACAGCATTGCTTCATCATTGTATGGATAAAAGAGGCCGAATTCCACGGTTCCTTTAACATACCTAAGGATTCTTTTTGCAGCGAGCCAGTGTGTTTCTTTTGGCGCTTCCATGTACCTACTTAAAAGCCCAACACTGTAGACGATATCTGGCCTAGTGATTGTGAGGTATCTGAGACTTCCAATCAGACTCTTGAATAGAGTTGAGTCCACGCTTCTTCCTTCTCCTTCTTTTGTCAGCTTCAGGCCTGTTGCTACAGGCGTATTCACAGCATTGCAATCGGTCATCTTGAACTTTTCAAGAAGTTCCTTTGCATATTTCTTCTGAGATATGTGGATGCCGTCAAGTTGTTGCTTCACCTCGATACCCAAAAAGAAGGACATAAGTCCGCCATCGGTCATTTCGAATTCTTTGAACATGGCCATCTTGAATTCATCAAACATTGACTGGCTGTTTCCTGTAAACAACAGGTCATCCACATATAGGCATGCAATTAGTATATCTCCATGAGCATTCTTCTTGATGTAGACTGCATGCTCATATGGGCATTGGTCGAAGCCGTTTTCTTGAAGATAGTTGTTGATACGTGCATTCCAAGCACGTGGAGCCTGCTTCAACCCATAGAGAGCTTTCTTCAGCCGATACACTTTGTGTTCCTCCCCTTGCACAACAAAGCCTTCAGGCTGGTCGACATAGACCTCTTCTTCGAGTATTCCATTCAGGAATGCGGATTTCACATCCAGTTGGTAGATCATCCAACTGTGATGGGCTGCAAGGGAGATTATCATTCTCACAGTATCAAGACGGGCAACAGGAGCGAAGACTTCTTCATAGTCCACGCCATACTTTTGTTTGTAGCCTTTAGCCACGAGCCTTGCTTTATAACGATCAATCTCTCCATCGGCTGTACGCTTGATCTTATATACCCATTTGACACCAATAGTTCTTTGGCCTTGAGGAAGCATAGTCAGCTCCCAAGTGTCATTCTTCTCAATGGCATGAATTTCTTCTTTCATGGCAATTCTCCAGCATTCTTCCTTTATAGCCTCCTGGAATGTGAGGGGCTCATGATCTGCGTACAGGCAGAAAAGATTGACTTCTTCTGTTTGCTCATAGATTTCTTCTAAACTCCTCATTTTGATAGGAGTCATGGATGAGGATAAACCGGCTGAACTTTGAGCTGATGAGGTACTTCCTGGAGAGATGAAATGTCCTTCTGGACATCTGCGAACTGAAGATGTGGCCGGAGAGGGTGTTGCGGCTGTCTGCTCCTGACTTTCAAGTTTTTCTTCTTGTTCTTCTACCTCGAACCAATTTTCTTTGGCAGTTTCTTCTTCATTCCATTTCCACGTATCTTCCTTGTTGAAGATCACATCTCTACTTACCACTACTTTGTTAGTTAGTGGATTGTAGAGTTTGTAAGCTTTGGATTCTTCACTGTATCCAATGAAGATGCACTTCTCGCCACGATCATCGAGCTTCTTTCTTTTCGCCTTTGGTACTTGAGCGTATGCAACACACCCAAAGATTCTTAGGTGCGCCACGCTTGGTTTGTAGCCACTCCATGCTTCCTGTGGTGTCATGTTCCTGACACTTTTCGTAGGGCACCGATTGAGTAGATAGGCAGTACAAGCAACCGCCTCTGCCCAGAAATTCTTTGGCAGTCCTTTTTCTTTCAGCATGGTCCTCGTCATGTCCAGAATAGTGCGATTTTTTCTTTCTGCTATGCCATTCTGTTGTGGTGTATAGGCTGCTGTAAACTGCTGGTTGATGCCTTGTTCCCTGCAATAGTCTCTAAATGCATTTGAGGTGTACTGTCCACCTCTGTCAGATCTGAGTACTTTGATCTTGTAGCCACTTTCAACTTCAACTCGAGCTTTGAAATTTTTGAAGATAGTGAAAGCAGCAGCTTTCTCTTTGAGATAGTACACCCATAACTTTCTGCTGAAATCATCAATGAAGGTAATAAAGTATTTATTACCTCCAAGAGAGGGTGTCTCTAATGGTCCACAAATGTCTGTGTGAACCAACTGTAATGGCTCTTTTGCTCTTCGTGATACTCCACTTGGGAATGAGTTTCTTTGTTGCTTGCCAAGTGTGCACGCCTCACACACATGTTTTGGAGCTTCAATGGCTGGCAAGCCATGTACCATGTTTGATGAAGATAATAGCTTTAGGCCACTGAAATGAAGATGCCCAAAGCGAAGATGCCATTTCCACGATTCATTCTTTACAAGACTATAGAGGCACTTCTCAAGTCTTGTGTTGATATGGAGCGGGAACATACGATTCTTTGCCATTTTGACTTGTGCGATAAGTCTCCCATGCGCATCTCTCAAAGAAAGATTGAAGTTCTCCATGTGTATGACATACCCCTTTTCAAGGAGTTGGCCGATGCTGAGTATGTTACTTTTCATGTTGGGTACATAATACACATTGGAAATGTAATTTGGTGCGCCATTCTTTTGATAAATTTTGATTTTTCCTTTACCTTTCACGGGTACCTTTGATGAGTCACCAAAACTCACATTACCATGAACATCTTCTGTGAGTTCCACAAAAAGTTCTTTGTTGCCGCACATATGGTTGCTTGCACCAGTGTCGAGATACCATGTCTGGTCGATCACACGCCTTTTCTTGTGTAAGAAAAAGTGTGAAGTTTTCATTTTCATGGTGTGATGCTTCGGCATAATTGGATCGTTCATCGTGATTCATTTTGCTCCAACAATCAGAGGCATAGTGGCCGATCTTGCCACAATTGTAGCATTGAACATTTCTTGTATTTCCACGACTACGCATGGATCTGCCTCTACCAGTTCCTCTTCCACGGAAATTGGTATTGTTTTGTTGATTTTGTGCATGGCTTTGATGATGTCCACGCCTTCCGCCTCTTGCACGATTGCTATCGGTGCGGCCACCGCGTTGAAAATTTCCACGGCCCATCTTCTGTTCATTTAGAGTCAACCTTGACTCCAATGCTTGCTCCAAAGCCATGGAACCAGTAGTCTTTTGCATTCGTTGCTCATGAACTTGCAACGATCTTATCAACTCTTCAATTGAGAGCTTTTCAAGATCCTTTGATTCTTCAATGGCCACAACCACATGTTCAAACTTGGTTGTGAGGGATCGAAGCACCTTTTCGATGACCCGAATGTCTTCGATCTTTTCACCATTTCTTTTTAAATTATTAACGACTACAAGTAATCTTGAGAAGTAGTCGGAAATGCACTCACCTTCCTTCATGTGTGCGGCCTCGAACTCGGCTCTATGAGCTTGTAGGCGAACCCGTTTCACACGATCAACGCCTTTGAAAATGGTGCTAAGGATCTCCCATGCTTGTTTGCTAGACGTCGCTTCGACGATCTTTTCAAAGGTTGAATCATCCATCCCTTGATAGAGAATGAATAAAGCCTTCTTGTCTTTCTTCCTTTGATCTTTGAGAGCGGCCTTTTGCTCTGTGTTGTAGGCAGCTTCTTGCTCCATAGTGGGTTTTACATACCCATCGGTGACGATCTCCCATAGATCTTGTGACCCGAACAACGCCTTCATCTGGATGCACCAATTTTCATAGTTGTCCTTTGACAACCTTGGAATCTGCGGCTAGATTGTGGTGGCCATCTTTTCACGACCAAAGCTCTGATACCAGTTTGTTGGTGGATATTGATGTTGGCTTTGCTAAGCCCTTAGAGAAATGTGTGCGCAGATTGGTGGCCTAACAGGATCTGGACAGTTGGTTGGCTATACTAAGCCTGGAACAAAGACAAACACAAAGAAAGAAAGACACAACTCTTTTCAAAGAAAATACTTCTTATTGCATTACAATGCTTTCTAGCCTCTACTTGGCTCTTCTAGCTCTTCTTGCTCTCACTCACTCTCTTTTCTCATACATACAAATGGCTCATGCCACCTTCTTTTATAGTGCTTTGAAAAACACTTAACTCCTAAGTCTCTTGGCCCTTAAGACTCTTAGCCTCCAAGACTCTTAACTCTTAAGTCCCTTAGCCTCTAAGACTCTTAGCTATTAAGTCTCTTAGTCACTAAGACTCTTAGCTCTTAAATCTCTTAGTCACTAAGACTCTTAGCTCTTAAGTAAAAACTGGTTTTGTTTACATATTCCAACATCAACAACATCATTGTTCTCACTAATTTCTGTGATGCAGTCCACCCGAGCTTTAGATTTGGCTCATTTTCTGGCCCATCCCTTAAAATAATCTTGCAAAATGTATTGACAATGTGGATATAACACATACATTATGGTGCACCCCACAAAATTTGGTGACCTCGATAAACCACCAGGTTGGTGTTGTGCAGCACACCATGCAATCTGCTTCCACTCGCAAGGCATGGCCCGTTTAGGTGGGATCCATCGTCATGTTTATGTGAAATCCACCCCAACTACCAAGTGCATCATCTCATGTTAGGCTAATGGACCACATATCAGCCCTATTCATGATTCAAGTGGGGATGTTAACGAATATGTTTTGAAAGGTGAGTATTGTCTATGCATTGTTTCCAATTAGATCGTCCACCTGAATCACAAATAGGGCCGAGTTTTCATCTGCAGGCTTAAAGTTATGTCACTAAGTTACTGGTTGGAGTGGATTTTGAAAGTACATGATGGTGGAGCCCACTCCATCTAAATAACCAGCCATGTATTAAAGATGGTTACGTGGACCGGAATGTGCACAAAGGCGGTTACCCCTTTTAAGTAGGTGCGAAGATTCTGTGCGGCACACTATAATGTATGTGCTTTATCCGCTCCGTCCATAGAATTCTCCGGTTCATTTTGGGGCATTATACCAAAATTGAAGCATTTCCAAGCCCAAGTGGACCACACCATAGAAAATAATAGAAATTGAATACTAACATTGAAAACTTCATGGGGCCACAAAAGTTTTGGATCAAGCTGATATTTGTGCTTTCCATTCATCCGGGTCTATGTGAACTCACCTTAGGATGGTTTCAAATACTCATTATCACCACTGTTTTCTGTGGTATGGTCCACTTCTGCCTTGTAAATGCTTCAAATTTAGGCTCATGCCCTAAAATGAGCTGGAGAAGTGCATGGACGGTGTGGATAAAAAACATACATCATGGTGGCCCCTAAGGTCTTAATACCATGGTAAAGAGCTGTGATCGCCTCCCTATAGAGTCCACTTCCACGTAAAGAGCTCTCCATAAATTTAAATCAAAATATGATGTGGTTGCAGTGGGTCCATCATAATGTATTTTCAATATCCACTCCAACCAGTAGGTCAATGACCCAATTTTAGATCTGTCAAAGAAAAAACAACTTTATCTGTGATCCAGGTGGACCACACAGCTGAAAAGGATATAGGTGACACACCCTTCAAATTGTTTCCCTTAGTGGGGGCCCACTTGAATCACAAGTAGGGTTGATATTTGGGCCTTGGGGTTAACATTAGACAACATACCAAGTGGTTGGGTTGGATTTCATATAAACTTGGGCCCACTTTAGCCATCCACAACTAAAAGACTGTACTTAAAGGTCTGTGGGGTCTGGTTTGTAGGAAACCGGCACTGTGTGTGTGTGTGTGTGTGTGTGTGTGTGTGTGTGTGTGTGTGTTTTGCTACATCCCTACCTTCATGAGGATGTTAGCAATATCCACAGCTTTCAAATGACATGTGGAATGCCCAGTTGTGGATCTGAGCCGTTCATTCATTCATACAAGTAGAAGCAAGCCATGTTGTAGAAATCATGCCAATTGGATGATCCGAAAAATATCCAATCAATAGCATGAAAAATGGACGGTCATGATTGAGAGGAGAAACAAAATAGGTCCGAACATCATCTTGAAACATCTATTTGATAGACCCCACTTTTTACTGCTTATAATGAACTCCAACTAGGTGCATTATGTGTAAATTGAGAGAGGAAATAGTTGACAACCTGTTTCTTCGTTACCCAGTGGCAAGAGAAATTTAGGCCTTCTGATGCGGACATCAAGCCCTTTAGGGTTTATCAGCGTAGGAAGCGAGTGACACCTATATCTTTATGGCTCGATGATAACGGGTCTGGATTGTTCGTGATGACTTGAGGAGCATTGAAGACCTTACACATGTAGTCCGAGACATTTGAAAAGATCCCACCTTGGGAAGACATGTGTGAGTTGCTTGGAGGAGATGATCGGACCGTTGGATCGTGATGATGATGTGATCGGACCGTTGGTTCGTCGTGGCCCACTTTCATCACACCATCATTGGAGCCCATTGGACATCTTAGATTTGAGTTTATTTTATGCATTTTTTACTTATTTGAGTTTTGGGTTAGAGTGCACACGTTTTTTTTCATGCAAATGTCTTTTTTTTTAAATTTGTTAGTAGGGTTATTTTGATAATTATCCTAATTTCGAATTTTATAAGGGTGTTGCCCTAAACCTTTTTGATTAGTTGTTGATTATTGAAAAGTAAACCTCTTGGTTGCCTCCTTCCTCTCTCTCTCTCTCTTGGAACTTCATCTTCTCCTCCGATCTTCTTCTTCTCTTTTCTTCTTGTGCCCCTCCAACTTCTTCTAAGGTAAACTTGTTATTTCCTCCTTCTCTATTTCTATTCTCTCATAACTTCCAGATCCTAGATTTGAGATTTTATCCAAAATCTCTATTTCTCAAATTCCAAAATCCCTAATCCGAGAAATCCCTCGATCCCTCGGACTAGTGATTCACATTGGGTATTTGGATTAAGACAATGCAAGATCGGGAGGTTCCATCCCTCGCCGGATCCAACCTATGCATTATTTGAATTTCTTACTTCGTGGTTGTGATGATGGCCCGCTCCATTGCATGCTTCTTTTATGATTTTCTTAATTTATGATGATAGGTGATGAATTTTATATTATTATTACTATTTATTTCCGCTGGATTACATATGTTCACGAGCATGCATCATAATTTAGGGCGTCCTGCATCAAATTTGGTATCAGAGATTAGGCTTGCATGGTTTTATCTAGATCGAGTTATAAAAAAAAATTAGGGTTTTGATTTTTAAGTCTGTTTTAGGAAATTTTCAGATTTAGAAGGTTTCCAATTTTAGAAAGTTTTCAATTTTAGAAAGTTTCCTAATTTGGAGAATTTTCAGATTTAGAAAGTTTCCAATTTTAGAAAGTTTCCTAATTTGGAGAATTTTCAGATTTAGAAAGTTTTCAATTTTAGAAACTTTCCAATTTTAGAAAGTTTCTTAATTTGAAGAATTTCCAGATTTAGAAAGTTCCCAATTTTAAAAAAACTTTCCAATTTTAGAAAGTTTCTTAATTTCAAAAATTTCCAAATTTGAGTCGCATCATCTAGAATTAATTAGTGTTAGTTCATTGCAGTTTAAATTCATCACATTCATATTGTGAGTCATCCAGTCCATAGAGTCGAGTTTAGGAAGAACCTAGGACAAGTCCTCCGTTGTATGCCCATTCGTTTTGGTTATGGTTTTGGATTACACGTCACTACCATGAATCATGATCAGATTCTGAAGGCTTTGGCCGCCATATCTCAATGTCTGGACAACATTGAAAACCATTCTAGAAAATCCTTCCAGAATCTCAACGACAAATTAGAGGCATTCAACCAGACTAGCCCTAACTATGGAAAAAATGATCAACATTATGCCTTGTTGAACGGCAAGTTGGATGGGTCCAAACATGATGTTTATGAAGTGGAAGAGTACATGCCTAACATCACTAGTGATGAAATGGAAGAAATTGAGGCATCGCTCATCATTGTTGAGGATGACGAAGTGTGTGCTAGTGATGAAAAGGTCGAAGGAATTGAGACCGCACCACTTCCAGATGTCATGTGCGACTTAAGTGATGTAGATTCCCAATCTAATTCTCTTACCATAATGCACACGAATGAATTTGAAAAGGAGACTAGTGAGGATATGATGGTGGATGCCCACATGACTTGCGATATCCTACCAGATGATTTATGGGATAAATTCTCACCCATATGGGACATTCAACACACAATCGATCTTGTCCCTAGGTTGGTCCTGTCAAGCTTTCCTCCATACCAGGTGAACCCCGTAGAAAATACAGAAATGCAGCGTCAATTTGATAAACTTCTCAAGGAAGAATTCAATAAGGAAAGTTTGAGTTGGAGTTTTGTTTTGTGTGTCATGCCTGCCCTTTTCATTTCCAAGAACAATGGCATATTGCACACATGTGGGCATATTCTGACCTTCCACAAAGCTTCAGTCAAGTGTCATGCCATCGTGCGACGTATTCACGTCATGGTAGGTATGATGGTCAGAGTTTCTATCCCGCATCTTGATGACATTTTGGACATAATGGCTGATGCCAAGATCTGCTCAAGACTTGGTATTAACAGTGTGTGTTCTCAAGTGTTGGGATACTTGAAAATAATCCTTGTTTATAATACTTATAATGAGAAATTATGTGTCACCCATGAGAACTGTCCTTTTTGTTTCAGTTTTCCAAGTTCTAGGTCATAGGATTGTTTATTTCCAGTTCGTTGATTTTTCAGAGTGTCATTTAGTTTCACCCATGTCTGCCATTCAAAAGTCTTCAAAGTCAGCCAATGCATTTGCACGACACATTCATGAATTGCATACATATATTAGACAGCGGATTAATAGAAGCAATAATAGTTATATGCTTTCAATTGACTCGCATCGTAGATTGCAAGAAATTCAGGAAGGAGATTATGTAATGGTGAGGATAAGGCCAGAGCGGTTTCCTCAGGGTACCCCTAAGATATCACAAGCGCGTAGTACTGGACCATTCAAAGTATTGCAAAGAATTGGATCTAATGCGTATAGGATAGACCTTCCACCTGAAATGGGCATTATTCCAACGTTTAATGTGGAGGATCTAGTCCGTTCCCCTAATCCTACTATTGATCCCTCATCCCTTTCATGGCCATTCTCTGAATTTTCTTTACAACCTACTCCCCCCTTCCTCCACTTATTATTTGTAAAGAAGAGATTGAGAAAATTGTGGATGAAGAGATAGTTTCCACGGGAGGTAGAAGTTTCCAGAGATATCTTGTTAAATGGAAGAATAAATCACCGTCAGAATCTACATGGTTGACAGAAGCGAAGTTGCAGAGCATTAATCTAGATTTACTAGAGCGCCACAAGAGTTTTAACTCGTTGGAGTCGAGTTCTTCTCAGACGAGGAGAATGATGCGGACATCAGGCCCTTTAGGGTTTATCAGCGTAGGAAGCGAGTGACACCTATATCTTTATGGCTCGATGATGATGGGTCTGGATTGTTCGTGACGACTTGAGGAGCATTGAAGACCTTACACATGTAGTCCGAGACATTTGAAAAGATCCCACCTTGAGAAGACATGTGTGAGTTGCTTGGAGGAGATGATCGGACTGTTGGATCGTGATGATGATGTGATCGGACCGTTGGTTCGTCGTTGCCCGCTTTCATCACACCATCATTGGAGCCCATTGGACATCTTAGATTTGAGTTTATTTTATGCATTTTTTACTTATTGGAGTTTTGGGTTAGTGTGCGCACGTTTTTTTCATGCAAATGTCTTTTTTTTGAAATTTTGTTAGTAGGGGTATTTTGGTAATTATCCAAATTTCGAATTTTATAAGGGTGTTGCCTTAAACCTTTTTGATTAGTTGTTGATTATTGAAAAGTAAGCCTCTTGGTTGCCTCCTTCCTCTCTCTCTCTCTTGGAACTTCATCTTCTTCTCCGATCTTCTTCTTCTCTTTTCTTCTTGTGCCCCTCCAACTTCTTCTAAGGTAAACTTGTTCTTTCCTCCTTCTCTATTTCTATTCTCTCATAACTTCCAGATCCTAGATTTGAGATTTTATCCAAAATCTCTATTTCTCAAATTCCAAAATCCCTCATATGAGAAATCCCTCGATCCCTCGGACTAGTGATTCACATTGGGTATTTGGATTAAGACCATGCAAGATCGGGAGGTTCCATCCCTCGCCGGATCCAACCTATGCATTATTTGAATTTCTTACTTCGTGGTTGTGATGATGGCCCACTCCATTGCATGCTTCTTTTATGATTTTCTTAATTTATGATGATAGGTGATGAATTTTAGATTATTATTGCTATTTATTTCCGCTGGATTACATATGTTCATGAGCATGCATCATTATTTAGGGAGTCCTGCATCACCTTCCTCTCGAAAACTAGTGCCTTGGACATTTGTTGGATCTATCTATTGCAGAGATATTGGTAGAATTGTATTTGGGGCCTTTTAGAGGTTGTGGGAATACCAATCCAATTTTGGTGTTCCTTGGGGTCACCCCCCTATCCAGTGAATCATGGTTTTGATCATCAATGAGGCACTTCATGGAAATGGAGTGAGAAGTTTGGCAGGTCAAGATAGATGGCTTTTACTTTTCGAGCCTTTCTTTTTGCATCATTTTTCCACATGTAGATCTTTAAGCAATTGTAATCGATCAAGAAAACACACCTCAGAATCAGTCGAAGATGACATTAGCCCCAAAACATTCAGAACATCTTTTACTTCTTTCTCCAATGCAATAAGAGACTGAATCAGTGATGGCTGCTGCTGATTCTTCTGTAATGAGAGAGATTGGTCAAGAGTGCCAATGCAGACTACACACTTAAAATCTGCTTTCACAAAAACCATAGAGTTTCGAGAATCTTCAGGAATTAATGAGAAAAATGTATACCTTTAATGAGTACAGAATCATGTTAATGGTCTTCACAGCTTTCCTTACTTCATTCAGAACACAATAGGCTTTCAAGTCCCATGCCATTGAACTCCGGAAACACTCACGGAGCCTGTGAATGCAGTTCTGGGTATAGGGCGTGATTTCATCCTTGAAACTCTTTTCTCGAAATGGGGAAAGAGTCATTTCACAATCGTATAATGCCTGCAAATATGATAAAGTTGAACACATCGGACATGTAAATAGTTAGTGACATGCAATCGCAAGTAAATTTCCATGGGGAAACTGAAACTCTCAACAACTTACAAGTGATATGCACCTGATAAATGTTGAAAACTTGGTCTGAAGCATTTTCAAGATTTTTACTCGAACTCGAGTAATTGAACCAACACATCCGGTAGTGCTTGTCCATCAAGAGAAATCTCAATGCCAAAGGGTGGTACAATCTTAAGGCCTACATCACCATTAATCGGTTATTGTCAACACAATTCTTGTAAGAAAGACCAGATTCCATAGATGCTCGACTCAAAATAGACTTACACCAAAAACTTAAAGCAAATTAGGAAATGAGACTGTTTCCAAAGCACAGAAACCTTGTTGCCTACCTCACGGATTGTGATAATATTCCCTGTTGACTTGCCCGGTTCTGTACTTTTGTTTAAGGAAAAATCAGTGTGCATCCAATAGCGTGCATTGTTCACTGAACAGGGAGCACAACTCTGGCCAATCTCTGTCTCATCATCTGGAAAGATTAGACCCTTTCCTCCACCATGAATGTCAAAGGGCATACTCATCTGACTGCATTGAATATGCCATCCTGGTCTTCCAGGACCCCAAGGACTATCCCAGCTTGACTCATCAGGCTTTGCAGACTGTGAAACATTAGAGAGGTGATTGCTAAATTAAAATAAACACTTCAGTTCAAAACACCAAAAAACACTTTACAACAGAACATTGAGAACACACACACACACACATAAATACACAGATACATACATGCATACATGTAGGAAAACAGTCACATGGTACCAGTATCACCACTGATAGCGGTGGTACCCAGCTGTTGTGCCCACATGGAGTCTGTATGACATCCAATCTGTCCAAAAGATATGGCCCACCATGATTTGTACCTAGATAAAAGAAACCAGGCCAAGTCAATTATTAGACATGGGCCACATCATAGACAACAATATAGAACTGCCCCAAAAGATCCGATTTCAAGTGGTGGATTCCATGTGGTATGCATATGGCATCCAACTTATCAGAAAGGTGTGGCCCACCATGATGATGTGACACCCCAAGAATAGGTCAAATGAGTCATCAGGAGGCCCACCACTTGAATTTGGAGGTTTGGGGGCTTTTTTTTCACTGTTTCCTATGTTGTGACCCACCGGATGGTTGGATCAGCCTGATTTTTGTGGTATCTAATCATCATGGTGGGGCACAATGTATGGGGTTGGATGTCATACACACCACGTGGGCCCCAAAACTAGCCTGGTACCACCCCCAATAGTGGTGATACTGGTACCATGTGAGCACACCCCATATGTATGTATGTGTGTGCATGTATGTTTGTACCCATATATTATACAGAGACAGATGTGCACGCACGGACACAATAGGTGATCTCTCTCACCTTCCATAATGCAAAATCAGAAGGGTGTCTCTTCCTAGGATCAATGACAACCCCTGCACCTGCTTGATTATCTTCCAATTTATTTCCACATAAATGACCAGAGAATTTATCAACAGAGAAGTACACATCTCCATCAATGACATAGCCACATCCATTACGAAGAATCTGTCAGGAAATACCAATTATTAGACATACGAGTTTCCTTTGAGTGCCTCCGGAGGCATGAAAAGATCGTGATATCCACATCTAGCACCGTTCTTTTGACTTTGCAAGTGAAAAGAGGATCTGTTAGCTGGGCTCCATCTGACATCTGAATTTTCACCTATGTAAGTGAATCAATAGTCGCAGATCCGGCGGCGATGAGTCACTTCTCAATATTTTAGTACGTCCATTACCCATGATGAAAAGATACTCTCTAAAATTTGATCAATCACATTTTAATGAAGAAAACAGAATAATAGACGTGTAGGATTAGACATCATAGGTATCATTTAGTAAGCAACACTGTTTAAAGATTTCCCTTACATATAATGATTGGAGATATTGCACAACGAGTGTCTGTGTCCAGAACTGATGCATAAACAAGAAATCATGAGTGTCCTATCAACATGCTCTAGCATCATCAGCACAGAAGGAGAAACTTGGCTGAAATATGAAATACACACCATACTTGAATCTCTGCATTGTTCCCAATATGACTAAAATCAGGAAAGGAGCATATCAAACTTCACCTACTGAAGAAAGAATAATTTGGTTAAAAGTGTACAGGGACTTTAATGGTGTGAATTCCCTTTGCACAAACCAAGAAGGATGAGCTACACTACTGTCACTTGTTAAGTTTGAGAACCATTTATCAAACGAAGAAGCAATTCAAATGCAAATGGTTACAATTCCAGTTTTCAAAAAGGTGCTGCATTAATTTTCAAAAATCAAATGAGCGGAAGACAGGTTCTATCTGTTATTAAAAGAGGAAAAAAAAAAAAAGGCTCAAAGCATATGTTTACTCGTCAACAGAAATTGATTTAAAAGCAACACAAGAAGGTTAATCCCAAACTACCAACCAATATAGAAAGATTGGATGTAAGAAGAAGAATTGTAGAGCCAAGTTTGTAAAATGCAACGTCTATGCATCTAGAGGTGAAAATGAAGACAAATATAGTGGCAGAGATTAGGAAACAGATCTCATCACCTATGAAAGATGTTAGTGGTTAAGTTCATGTCAAATTCTTAAATTAGTGGGATCAACGTTATCAAAATCATACGATTCATATCGTATCGTGTGGGTGTACGATTTGATCAAGAATCCTAAATTACAATTATCGTATCAATCGCAAGATAATTATATTCGTATGATAATTATAGACTGCGTAAATAGGCACAAGAAATACTAAAATCAATTTTATTATTATTTTTTATTCAATTTTTTCCTTTTCTTTGTACCCTATTTCTCATAAAACATGAAAAAGGCTCTCCACTATTAAAAATATCCTCATTTTTTCTTGAGAGAGGGGAAAGAGGAGATTTGAAGATATTGAAATTCAAAACCCAAAACAAAGAAATTAAGATATCTTTTGATTCACAATGGAATCAAATGCCATTTTTTCTAACATGATTCAACACTCAAGAGAACTACAAAACAAAATTTTTAAGGACTTGCATGTTTTTTAAGGTAATTTTTTCAAAAGACAACAAAAGAAAACAAAGGAAAAAGACAAGAATAACAAAATTTTTAAGGACTTACATGTTTTTTAAGTTAATTTTTTCAAAAGACAACAAAAGAAAACAAAGGAAAACGACAAGAATCCTTTACTATCATGATATGTATACCATATACATTTTCTCAATTGATAATATAATATCATGATATGTATTACTTTCTTGGTAAATGGATGATTGATGAGTTTTTAATCTTGAATGATTTACTTAAAACCTTTCATGTCACACACACACACACACACACACACACACCCACACACCCACCACACCACGCGCGCGCGCGCACACGCACACACACACACACACGATTCATATGATTCAACCCCTATTATGATTTGTGATACAATACAATTTTGACAACATTGAGCAGGACTACAAAAATATTGTTTTTCAACCAACAACTATAAAAGAGATTTTGGAAATCACTTTACAAAGATGGTTTTTTATTCTAAAATTTTCACAAGGATGCTTCGAAGTGGAGACCAGATTAGAGATGTTAATGTCATCGTACTAAAGAACATAAGCTACATTCCAATATTGACTAAAGTTGTATCTTCGTTTCAAAAACTTCTAATTCCTGCAAATATAATATAAATGGCTTCTAGGTGTCAAAGTTTCGAAAATACCAACTGTAGAAGAGAATGTGACTTCTTTCCAAAGCGAATAAGTATTTGATTGTTCCATTGGCATGGTATATGGTGACAATGGGTGGGGTCAGGCTAAGCCTAGATTGCACGACACTAAAGGACTAAGCTTGAGCCCAACCCAGCATGGCCCGAAAATTGATCAAATCACTATTGCCCATATGAACTTTTCTAATCCATCCGTTGATCAAGTATGCCACACATGTACAAAGAAACAAACATCTAAAAAAATGAAACCAACAGCCTACATGCAAGATGGATGTGTTGCCTAATTGAGGATTGGACATCAAATATTATAGGATAGAACATATGTACATATGAAGTTGGGCTGGGCTAGGTTGGGCTAAGATATCTTGGCCCGGACCGAGTAAGGCTAAGATAACCAAACCCAATCCCTGCCTGAAAATTGAGCAGGCCATAAATGATAAGCCCATGCTCGGCCCATGGCCAAGCTAATGGATGCGTGCCTGGTTCAAATTCATGCCAGGCTCGTTGGGCTGCTCAACCTTGCCAAACATAGGGACTTACACTCATGTGGAGGGGACTAATCAATAAAGTAATGCAGCATTGTTTATCTACATCTGGTCTGACTCCAATACTATACGGCCCAAGACTAGAGCCTAGCCCATGCATAGGCCTAGCAAAGCATACCCAAACCCCAAAATGGAGAAAACAAATAGATTAAAGAACAGAAGAGAGAGATTGTGGGAAAGGATGCAACAATCCTCTAGCCAAATGTTAGAGACTGTGTTTGCAAGACTGTGAGAAAGCTCAACAATCTTGTAGTCTTAAACTAGAGATCACTTTCCCCCCAAACTTGGTTGAATCCTAGATTGGAGGTGCCTACGCTTGGTTGAATCCTCCCATCAGTTGGCTGCATCAGTTAGGCATCAGAGCCAGGTTCCAACAAATGGATTAGTTCTGGATCAACAACAATCTCCATATTTTGTTTCCAGGTTTTTTAATCATAAAATTTCGCATCTTTTTCGTTATTTTCTTCATTACATCCATCCCTCCTCCTCCCATTCACCATTTTTCTTTTCTTTTACAAAGCCCAAAACTCCAATTGACAAGGGGGGACTGTCAAAATTTTGGCAGTCATCTACCCTCTATAATCCAGCCCATTAAAACCCACAATCAGCCCCATTCCAGCCCATTAAAACCCCCAAAAGTAATCCATATTGCAACCCATTAAAACTCCCAAACTTAGCCCTATTCCAGCCATTAAAATCCCAAAATCAGCCCCATTTCAACCTATTAAAACCATGAAACCAATTCCAGCCCATTTAAACTATAAAACTTCCTTATCAAGGCCATGAACCAATCCCAAACTTCATTGGCAAAGGTGCAATGCAAGTCTAGGTGGTCAACAGATTCTGCATCATTCACATGATGCAAACATTGGAGATGACCATTAAAATCTTGATGTTAACGACCCTTCTTCACACCTTGAAGACCAAACAGCCTTCAACTTCACTTACATAACAGTTGATGCATTTGGCTAGAAGAATGGAGGATTGATCCAACTTAAGCTTATGCAAAGCAACTGCAGATGCATTGATTTTATGGTGGGTCTATCATTAACCTTTTAGCCAGCGAGCTCGCCCTGATATCTAGGAGAAGAGCTCCCTTTCTCCCCACCATCAATATCTTTGTTTACCATGGTCCATGACCTTCTTTTCTCTCATTGACTAAGTAATACCTACTCTCCTAGTGATCCTCCCCCTTCTAAGTCATGTCTCCCCTTTCTACCCTATCCTTGTGCCTCCCGGACTGCTGAAGAATGAGACATAACCCCCTGCCCTACCGCATTAGACCTCAAAGCTATATCTAGCAAAACCAACTTTGATTTTTCTCCCAATGACGATTGGACCATCAAGCTCTTCAATGTGATCTTGAAGGCTGAAGCAAACCACATGAATGACCCATCCACCAGCTAACTAGGATGACAATGTCCACCACTGACCCAACCTTGCTGAAATGATACAACAGAATTGACTGATATGCTAATTCCACCCTACTAGGAAGCCTTCCACAAAGAGTGAGAAAAGTGACCAAGCTCAATTCATCTCCTCTTTTGCGGTGTCTGCTCTATGATAGAATCCACTCTCACATCTCTATATTTTCCTAGAAAATACAATGGTTGATGGATTCAGAACAGCCAAGCGAGTTTTGATTTCATGAACTACACAGCAGAAGACCACTGATGAGGGCATCCAAGGCTTCAGGATGTACCAGAGGAGGAGAGCCTCGACGGCTTCCCTTTGGCTAGAGGATGTGTACATGGGGCTCATCCATGGGCCTGGATTGAGTATCAAGCCATTTTTTTCTGAAGACCCCATATGCATATGTGCATGCCGAAGTCCCTACACAAGGGAGATGCATGCGGGCTGCATAAATGGATCATTGGAGCATCATCTTGAGCTCATCCGACCGTTGGATCATGACCACATGATCATCCCACCGTTAGATTGGATGGATCATGATGGACCATGATCGAATGGTCATAGTTTTGGGATTTCCCCTTTTGTTCTAGCTTAAGATAGTTGATATTAGTTTTGCTTTATTTCATTTAGTAGTTATTGGGATTTTATTATTTTGAGGGGGTTTATTGTAAACTCTATCTTATGAGATTAACTTTTAGCTTTATAGGCATTCAGTTGTAAAAGTGCAGCTATCTGGAAGTATTAATGCTTATGAAATATTGTTTTTTCTCATGGAATTGAGTTCTCTTCCTTCTTATGTGCATTAAGACTTTGGGTGTGAAGCCATCCTTGCCATCTTCTATCATCTCCATTTTCTTCTTCTTCTCCCAAGTAAGGTAAGGTAGGATTTCATTGTTAGATTTCCATCTTCCCCTTCCAAAACACCCTAAAGCTTTCAACTATTAGTTTCTTTTTGCCTTCTCTTTTATTCTTACCACATCCAACCATACACATCACCCCACCGCACGATCGTACGGTTTGATCATACGCCGTCTGTATAGTCCTACGGCCTCAACCAACCATCCAATCTTCAATCCTTGCTCAGATCTCCTTCCCTTTTCATTAAAACCTAAAAATCTTCTTTGATTAAACCTAAAAACCCTAAACTTTAGATTTTTTTTCCCAATTTTTCCAAAACACTAATTCCCAATCTTTTCCAAACCTAATTCAAATCCTAATTAGATACTTCCTACATTCAATTAGAGTAAAATCCCTATGTTCATTGGAAGTTTTCACATTCCAAGGATCCTTTTGAATCTCAATTTTATACTTTTAGATTGTGACTTGTGCTAGGGCCTAGGATTCATCACTTTTCTTCTATTTAGATCTCTTTAATCTTGCATGTGGTTGTAGTTAGTTACAATTTCTGATTTATTTGTATTAGTTTAATCTTAATTCTCAGCATCTTTCATCATAATCCATGGTCCTACATTAACCACTCTAACCAATGCACCCAAGTTGGGCATCTAGAACAGTAGGATTCTTTCCTTTGTTTTTTTTTTTTTTTCCCATTAAATAGTGATTTAAGCAAAGAGGCCATAAATATAACAAGGTAATTTTGAGCTATAATATCATCAACAAGAGAAAAGGACAAACTGAAGTAGACAACATCGATGGTAGATGAGCAGATGAATTTCAAGATCAAAAGCTAATAATGAAAACTTAAAAGTACAGGCCGACTTGATGTTAACAGCCTCTGGTTCACACACATCCTATGAAAATAAATTCAGAATCTTTCATAATACAAATTATACAAGTGTGGCAACTACGAATTGCGACAGTTGTTATTCACTTGAATAATGCAGAAAAAAATTCCATACCCAATAATCAGTTGCAATTTCAAAAATATGATTAGAATAATAGGAGGAGAATTTCCTGAGATATCATATCTTTCATCTGGTTCATATATAGTTCATGAGTAGGAGGTAGGCACTGAAGATCAACCATATCATCATTAAATTCTTTGGAAAGTCGACGACTCAAATTCGATGAATCTTCCCCCAATTCATTTGCTTTGGGAATTATCTGCAGTGGTCCAAAAGTAGGCTATATCATATAAGGCATAAGATGCAACTTGACAAAAACTACCAACAATCTTATAATTATTTTTTTTTAGACGAAAAATATTGTAATATTACAGTTCAAAAAGAACAAAATGTAAAGAATGGATTATTCGAGATCTCAAATCAGTACAGGTAATCTGTAACAAACACCCTTACCTTATTATCAACATCCGTAAAGTTCCGTACATTAGTTACTTTGTATCCCAAATGTCGTAAGTATCTACTTGAGATAGGAAAGACAACATCTAATTAGCATCCACAGATTGACTTGAGAATTAAGTAACATTTTTATGGACAACAAAATTTTATTAGAAATTAAGTCCATGGAACTTAACATAACTAATTCCTTATCTTTTTCCTTTTTCAAAATCCATCTTAGAAGAAAACAGGAAAAATGAAGCTTCAAGAAAGCAGGAACGATCGGCAAAGGCATCAGCAGCCTTGTTCACATGGGACTCAGTCAAGGTATCCCAAAATGGTTACGTATCGGCCGTATCGGCCGATACGTAACGGAAACGGTCATGACTGTTACGCGTTAAGGGGCCAAAACGGCCGTAACGGCCGTTACGCGTTCACAATACCTAGGATTTTCATTATATTAGTTGTATCTGACAGCTTGGATTTTCAATCCTGTGGAATCCAGAAACTGATTTTCAATTTTTCATAAGGGATTCAAAAAAAATACTTTGTAGAGAAGAGAGATCAACCTTGACAATTGGAGAGAAATGAAAAACCCACCTTCCAGAGAAGAATAAAAAAAAGCCCCCTTTTGAGGATTTCAATCCTAGGTGGATTGAAAATCTACGGTGCCAAACACGACTTGGATTCAAATCCCAGGATTGAAAATCCTAATTGCCCAAACTTGATGCTGCCAAACAGCCTATTATGTTTCATGGAAGTTCCATTTACTAGAGTCCTCTACAAGAGCAAATGATGGTGAGTTATCAGGACCATTGATCTGGCTGGCCAATACTTGGATGCCCATCACCCAAAGTCTCACTGATTGAATGATACTAACCATGCAATCATTGTGAGATTTGCCCATTGTTGAAAAAATTTGTTTTTGAAAACAATTTAAAAAGAAAAAATGCGTTTGGTTTTTTGTCCCATATCGAATGGGAGAAAGGATTTTTTCCTCTTTATAAGTAGGGTGTTGTACACCTTACTTATTTATGGTGGAAGAGAGGGAGAATGGTGGCTTGCGTGTTCCAGTGCTTCGTGCACGCGCTCGGGCTCGGGCTCGGGCTAGGTGCGAGGGCGTGGGCACGTGAGGCAGTGTGGCTGTAGAGGCGCTAGTGGCGCACTTGGCTAGGTCAGGTGGTTGGGTTCGGAACAGAGGAGGTGCTGTGGGTGGGAGGTCTGACAGAGAGACCTCTCTGCTTTTTATAGAGAGCTGCAGGGCTAATTAGAGGGACCTGTGTAACTACTCATGCAGTAACGGTCCAGACCGTGCAGTAACAGCTGCATGTGGCTAGCCCAACAGTCAGAAACGGCTAGCCGTTAAGTCTAAACAGCCAGCATGCAGGTGCATAACTCCCACATGCACAACAGTAAAAAACTGCCATAAACGGCTAGTTTCTCACAACAGCCAAGAAACGGCTAGTGCCATTATGGCTCTGGACCAAAACTGCCAGCCACCCTTGCCTATATAAACCGGACAGGTCTGGTTCATTCCAATACAACAACAACAATCACAACCTCGAATACTGAACCAGCACCCATCTGAGTCTCTTAGCCTCTCGGTTTGGTTGAAATAAACCAAGCCACTTAGACCAGTGTAGTGGTCTGCTGCTGCCTGAAGAAGACTGTCATTTTTTTCTCTCTTTCTTTTTCTTTATCTACCAGACTGTGCTACTGAGTTCCATAGTGGTTCCTTCGTTTCTTGCTGAACGCAGAACCACATAAGGCTCGTCTTATCCTGGAAGCAATCCGCCTGCAACCTATCAGCAGACTCAAAATTATATTGAGTAGGGGTGAATTACGCTTTAAGGACAGCGTGTTTTTCACGTGCTTCAGCCTATCCTTATTTCTCGGTTTTTTCCAAATTAATTTATTTTCTGATATCAGAAATTCTCAAGAATCTTAAAGCATAATTTTTCTGATATGGAAACCAAAGGAGTATCATCAATCAAATTGATGAACCTGAATCTAATTCGTCTGGACTGGTTCGATGGAACCAATTTCACCAGATGGCAGGACAAAATAAAGTTCCTGCTTACGGCGTTGAAGATATTCTATATCTTAGACCCAAATTTGAAGCCGCTTCCTCTAGCTACTGATGAAAACACGACTGAGCAGATCAACATACGCAACAAAAGAGAAAAAGATAATCTGTTGTGTCGAGGACACATCCTGAACACGCTATCTGATCGTCTGTATGATCAATACACCAGAACCGAATCTGCCAAAGAAATTTGGACCGCTCTTGAGTTCAAATTCAAAACCGAAGAAGAAGGTACGAACAAATATTTCATAGCTAGCTATTTCGACTACACCATGGTAGATAACAAATTTTTGTTAGCCCAAATCGAAGAACTACAGCTAATTGTTGGCAAAATTAGTGCCCTAAAAATTGATATCCCTGAAGCTTTCCAAGTCGGGGCTATTATCGCAAAATTGCCCCCGAGTTGGACAGAATACAGGAAGAAACTACTACATAAAACCGATGATTATTCATTGGAACAAATCCAGAAACATATCCGAATAAAGGAAGAATCCCGAAACCGTGAAAAGAAAAATTGAAATGGGAATTCCTCATCCAAGGTGCAAGCAGTAGAAAGTACTCAAAACAAGAATCTCGAGAAGAACAGTTCCCTGAAACCAAATAAAGGGAAATTCAAGAAATCACAGAAGAAGAACGGAAAGCTCAAAGGCCCTGCCATGTCTGTGGGAAAACCGGGCATTACGCTCGAGTATGCCGTCTTCGAAAATCGAAGAATGAGGCAAGTGCAGTTGAAGAAGACATAGTTGCCATGATCACTGAGGTAAACATGATCCAAGGCAAAGTACCCGGTTGATGGTATGATACAGCTGCCACAATCCATGTAAGCTATGACAGATCAGCCTTTAAAACTTATGAGGACGTGACCGATGGTCAAGAGGTCCAAATGGGTAATGAAGTTCGATCGAGGTCGTAGGTAAAGGAACCGTGGAACTAGTCTTTACCTCTGGAAAGAAAGTGATCCTAACTAATGTACTGCATGTCCCTGACATGAGGCGAAACTTAGTTTCTGGGGATCTTCTGGGAAAACCTGGAATACGGGTAGTATTTGAGTCAGGAAAACTGATTCTATCAAAGAACGGGAATTTCATTGGTAAGGGATATGCTTGTAATGGGATGATAAAGTTTTCCTTGAATGAAAGTAGCTCTTCTGCGTATATGATTGAATCTTTAGCATTGTAGCATGGTAGATTAGCACACATAAGTTATAGAACCTTTAAATTCATGTCTAAGAATGGCTTAATCTCATACACGGATAGTCAAAATGACAAATGTGAAGTGTGCACAAGGTCCAAATTTACAAAGAAACATTTTCCTAGTGTTGAGAGATCATCTCAAATATTGGACCTAATACACACTGATATCTGTGAGTTAAATGGCATTCTTACACGTGGAGGAAGAAGATACTTTATAACCTTCATCGATAATTGCTCCAGATATGTACATGTGTATCTTCTAAAGAATAAAGATGAAGCACTCAACATGTTCAAGATATATAAAGCAGAAGTGGAAAATTTACTAAACAAGAAAATAAAAGTTTTTCGTAGCGACAGAGGAGGAGAGTATTTTTCAAATGAATTCTCTAACTTCTGTGAAAAACATGGCATAATACACCAATGTACTGCATCGTACACACCACAACAGAACGGTATAGCTGAACGGAAGAATAGAACCTTAGTAGAAATGGTAAAGAAAACTACATGCTATACAATGGAACAGATGTTTGTTAAGTTTTAATGCAAATCACAACTCAAGAACTCCAAATCTAGTCCCACAGCCTTCAAATAATTCCACTTGAAATGATAATGAACCCAAAACCAGGTGCTTCCCAACTCCAAATGGCAACTTCCAAATGAACCTTCAATTTCAACTCACAGCCACATTTGAAAGAAATGCAGAAGTGGAAGTATCCAGTTCTTAACTAGAGAATGCAGACAAACCCGAATAATCAAAAGAACAACTAGTGAGAACCAGATTAAGATTTGCTAAGCATGCCCGAAAGCCGTATTACCTAAATGTCAACCAAACGACCTAAGTCACTCCTTTTCTTTCTTTGAACCTTTTCAAGAAATTCATGCCGCCTCCTACAATAGTAGGAAGGCAACACATAAAAGAGATCTGACGACTGAGATACCCCATGAGAGGAGGTTTGGAAATGAATTTTCATGGGAATTCAATTCCAAAATCTGCCCCTTTTATGATTCCTATATGGGTTGCGAAATTTTGGAAATGGATTCCCATCCAACAGTCATATTTTTGAAAAGGATAAAAGGTTCCTAACAGCTCTTTCCCAGTATAGGAACAAAAAGAAAAACTGGATTCCTGAGAATAGCTTTCCCAGTACCCAAACATCATAAACAGAATCTCTTTCACATGGAATCTCTTTCCCAGAAACATATTCACGATTTCTTTTAAGATTCCTGGGAGCTAAATGATAAGAGAAACGCATAAGAAATCAAATATTCAAAATAGAGTCAGAAATTAATCTGCAGATTCCCAAGTTCTAGTTGGCTGAGCTAGTAAAGAACTCCAGATCTTGGCCAAGTTGATGAAAAAACCACTTGGGCTGTGTTTGGATAAGCAGTCACATTGCAAACATTCAGTTTATTCAGGATGGGACAACCAAAATTAATGATGTTCTCAGTATCCATATAGTCGACGTAGCCTTCAAAATTCAAATTGCATTAACGTTTCTTTCATGTCCAGCTTGAAAATAGACGTGATTGTGATTTGGAGCTGAGACCTTCAATATCAATGCTATGGAAATCACAATCTGGTTGTTTGCACTTTACTAAATTGCAATGCAATTCAACAGTGCATCCAAACACACCCTAGGAAGCACTGAGAAAATGTGTAAATGAGTGGTGAGAAAAATATGAGATGCAAATGAAGATTGATAGTGTCGGGCCATCTTCACTTGTAGTAACATTGTGATTTTGCGAAATGTAGGGAGTGCGGGTGATGTGTTGGAAGACGACCCAGTTGGAAGGTTGAAGGTGTTTGTTTATGAGCTGCCGAGCAGCCGAGCAAATACAACAAGAAGATCCTTCAAAAGGACTCAAGATGCCTCACCCACAAGTTTGCCGCACAGATCTACATGCATCAATTCTTGTTGTCCGATCCCATATGGACTCTCAATCCCAAAGAAGCCGATTGGTTTTACACACCTGTATATACTACTTGCGACCTGACACCTAATGGGCTCCCATTGCCTTTCAAATCACCACGGACTGATGAGGAGTCAATACAGCTGATTTCGACAAATTGGCCTTATTGGAATCGAACACAAGGGGTGGACCACTTCTTTGTTGTTCCTCATGACTTTGGAGCATGCTTTCACTATCGAGTAAGAACTCTCTCTCCATGCCCAGTTTGTGTTCCAATTGGTATGTGGAGATTGTGTACCAGTCTCTCACTCATCGATTCATGGCCATGAATGGATTGGTTGGATTCGGCAGTGCCCAATCTCCCATTTATCAATTGGAACACATGCTCATTCCCATTTTTCGAAGTTATGGGAATTAAGTGAATTTGAAATCAAGAGGTTTGCTAGAAACATCATAGTATATTGCAACATTGGGACTAAAACCATTGTATCTGGGGCCATATTCGGTGATCCAAGCTGTTTATGAGATTGGGCTTCACCATCAATGGACAATAGGCAATGATGAAAATCTAGGATTGGAATACTTTGGCTCTTTGATCATTTAACTTTTTATCGGAGCTACTTCTTGACCATTGCTCGACGCTGTATTTCATCAGGTCAATAGCTTGGATCACTGATTATGACCCCATCTCTATAGTCAACAAATATCCTATAGCAATATGCGTGGATTTAGTTTAGCAAATCTCTAAAATAAATTGCATCTTTTTTAGTGTAATTAAGACAATTAGATGAGAGGAATGGCTGCCGCACCAAAAGGACATGCACACCAAAAGGACATGCATTATATCCTCAGACCTTGATCTGTACAAGATCCTGACTATTGATCAGGTGGACCCCACAGATGAGTATGCCCCACAAATCCTCGATTGGAAGATCCTGCCCACCCAACTCTCGTCCCTCTCTTCATCGAATATGAACTGCTTCGTGATTCTTAACTGCCTATTTGCCTGCCACCAGCCAAATGCTCTGAATTGTCCCATTAGTACTCAGATATCTAGGATACAGTCCATCCCCAGTGCCTGCCATCAGATCAATGGCCTGGATCATTGAACCATGAGATCCGATCACAAATTCAGGGCCAAGAGTTGAGGATCATATATTTCCCCCTCACTGTAACCGATATCTTGCAGTCTGGTTTTTTGTGTATCTATCTCCTTAATTACTTGATTTCATGACTGTGTTTTGGTCATTGTAGGGAGAGAGCCATTGAACGGGGATTGTTCACTTGCTTCAGTGTGCCACTTTGGTTCAGACGTTCGGGCAGAGGAATCATGTCTGTTTAAAGGATCAATCACACAGAAGATGCAAACTCACTTTATTCCTCCTAACACACCTCGCTCCATCTTTGTTTACTTCCAGGGTTTGTTCTATGACGTTGAAAATGATCCCCTATTGTTCTTCTAAGGTTTTGGAACTAAACCAACAGTCAGGTCACTGGCATCTACAGGTGGGGCATTTTCTTTTGTTGGGCCCCAGCAATAGGACAAAAATGGGTGGGTGTTGCTGTGCATTCTGCTATCAGATGATCCTAGCCATCTAATGACAATGGACACCTCATGTCCAATGGTCTGCAATTGTTGTGGTCCTAATCAGATGGTTGGGATTATCCATCCACACTGACGCCAACTATATGTATGTCTTGGTAAATGGCTATTGGATTTGCTTAATGACCCTTTCATTTTCTGGTCCAATTGTTATAGAGGTGCACCGATTGCACCATTCAGTGACTTAGCTTGAGACTGGACAAGTCATTTTAACCATGTCTAAAACCTCAGGCTGGGATCAAGCTCACAAGCCTTTGATGCTCAACCTAAATTAGGCCCAAACAGGCTGGACTTGGGATGAGGGCCAGCTAGGGTAGCCAAGCCATTTTCCACCACCACAACCATGCATCAACTTAAACCTGAGCTCTGTGGGGGAACCCACCACCAGGGACACTTTGGTTCAGACGTTCGGGCAGAGGAATTATAATTTTCTTAAATATATGAAAAAAAAGAACAAGAAAAAGAAAATTCTTCTTTTTCTGAATTAGTTTCTCCTGGAGTTTTGCTATGATTGTTTCCACCCTGAGAAGCTCCTTGCAATGAAGATCGACGAACTTGATTAGCTTGGTCATTCTAATGGATCGAATTACCTCCCTATTCGTCCGATTCACAGAAATTTTCTTCTCTATTTTACAGAGATCAGCTGTAATTGAGGCATGATTCTTAATCCGACTGGTGTAGAATTGCTCGATCTTACGTATGTTTTGTTCCATCTTCACCATTTCCATAGTGATTGCCTTTTCCTACTCCTTTGATCCAGATAATGCAAATCCCCTAAATTTCAACCTATAAATGTCATAAATGACAGATTGGACGTACCTAAAATCTCTCCCGCATTGCAAAGGTGAAGATGCCTTCTTCAGATTCACGTTCCAAGCTTTCAGTTCTTTGATCGCCTTTGTAGCAGACCTATCTGCGATCTTGGAAGTTGATTTCATTGACGATTCTGAAGATCGCATCTCTCTCACCTTCAAAGTAGCTCGGATCGAAGCTCTAATGAAAGATGCCGCATCTGTAACATCATGTGCTTCATCGAGGGTGACCTTTCCCTCATCGGAAGAAAGGATGCTGTAGCCATCATCAAAACCTTTCAAACAGTGGTTATAATCCAACTCGCTATCAATTTCTTCTTCACTCCTTGAGCGGAATCGTCGATCAATGGCATATGGATTGGGGAGGTTTGAAATTCGACTGGAAAGGGCATTGAGTCGGCGGAAGAGGAGAGGCAATATCATTCTTCATTCTTGGGGGTAAAACGGTTATTCGTTCTTGGACAGCAATTTCAGCCAGGGTTCGGACAGGAAGCTGATGGACAGGAGATAACAGAACTACCGATTTCGTAGAGAGAGAGGGTGGGAGGGAGGGAGGGAGGGCGCGGTTTGGGTGGATCCCGGATCACTGAGGTCGGTGGATCCCCAACTGCGAGGCCACTGTGATGGATGTACCTTACATCTACACGGTCCATGCATTTTGAAAGCTCATTTTAGGGCATTATCCCAAAAATGAAGCAGATCCAAATCTTAGGTGGACCATATCATATGAAATAGTAGTGATTGAATCCCCACCATTAAAAACTTACTGGAATGTTTATTTTCCATCCAACCTGTTGAAAAGGTCACAAAGACCTGAATGAAGATAACTAACAAATATCAACTTGACCCAAAACTTTTGTGACCCACGGTAAGCTTTAAATGGTTGAGCGAAATCGGTAGTTCTGTTATCTCCTGTCCATCAGCTTCCTGTCCGAACCCTGGCTGAAATTGCTGCCCAAGAACGAATAACCGTTTTACCCCCAAGAACAAAGAATGATATTGCCTCTCCTCTTCCGCCGGCTCAATGCCCTTTCCAGTCGAATTTCAAACCTCCCCAATCCATAGGCCATTGATCGACGATTCCGCTCTAGGAGTGAAGAAGAAATCGATAGCGAGTTGGATTATAACCACTGTTTGAAAGGTTTTGATGATGGCTACAGCATCCTATCTTCCGATGAGGGAAAGGTCACCCTCGATGAAGCACATGATGTTACAGATGCGGCATCTTTCATTAGAGCTTCAATCCGAGCTACTTTGAAGGTGAGAGAGATGCGATCTTCAGAATCGTCAATGAGTTTTCAAAACGAATGGTAAGGGATCCACCCACCTCGCGAAGCCGCGCCCGAGAGGAAAGCTGCAAGTTATAAGTGGGCCCACAGACCCGGGTACCGGAATGGCCCACCAGATGCACGGTCGTAGCCCTTCCCAATTTGGTGTACCCCGCGAAATAAAATCACTAATGGGCATCTCAAGATGCAACACAACGTGCATCTCCCGATCAATGTGTACGTCCCGCTGTGGGGATTAGAGGCAGGTGTGGGCCCAGATGATGGTATTTTGTAAGCGAAGGTGGATGGGGTTGGGATTTGATGGAAGATGGAGTTGGCATGTGAATGGACGGTGGTAATGGAGGGCTTGGCATATGAGATTCCCATTGAATCAGCTTCGATGTACTCGAGTATGTGGAATGCTCACGACTGGGCCACGGTAGGTGGGCTCCAGAAGATTGACTGGACCAAGACACCGTTCGTCGTGTTGTACGGAGGCTTTCACATCGACGGCTATGAGGCATCGGTGAGGGCGGACGCGGGTTGGATGGTGATGCGAACAACAGCAGCAAGCTGGTGTCAAAGCTTTGTGAGTCCCACCATGATGAATTTGTTTTATCCATTCCGTCCGTCCATTTTTACACCCTTGGTTTAAAGCACAGAGACAAAAAAGAGGCAGATACAAAACTCAAGTGAACCACACCATTGGAAGTAATGAGGAGAATGACGTCCACCGTTGAAACCTTCCTAGGTGCTATAGTGATGTTTATTTGTCATCCAACCTGTTCATAAGATCAAGAAGAGCTGGATGAATGGAAAACACAAATATCAGCTTGATCCAAAACTTATGTGGTCCCCAAAAATTTTCCAATGGTTTCCTATCGTGTGGTCCACTTGAGATTTTTATCTGCCTCATTTTTTATCTCATACCTTAAAATGAGCTTTACAAATGGATGGACGGCGTGGATAAAACAAATACATCATGGTGGGGCCATATGGCTACGCTAGACCGACCTAGATTATGCCTAGTAATTCCCTTCCATATATATATCCACCCTTCGCATTGTACGGAAGACTTTCTTCTTTTATTTTTAACAGCGTAATTTGCTTCATCTATGCTAAGTTGTTGGACAAAAGCTAGATTGTTGAGTAATAATTTTGTAGAGTTTTACTTTTACTTCAATTAGTGTAATGAATGTCCTTTTACTCTAATATTATGTAAATCAGATTATCTCTATTATTACAATGAGAAAAAGTCTTTTTACTAAAAGGTAAAAAAAAAAAAAAAAAAACTAATTAGGACTGACCTTCTCATTTGCAAATCGCCTTATTGTATTTTATTGGTGGCTGAATAGATGTCCGAACTATGTTAGTTCTTGGTTATAGATGGCTCATGGCCTCTCTATCAACCTTAGTGCTTGGGGTCATAAGCTTTAGGTTTGGATTTAGTTGTAAAAGGCTTTGGCAGGACCCAGCATAATAAGCACATATTGATGACTGAATTTGGAGTCAATAATGATGATTTTTACCACCCGTTTGACTGCATGTGCCAATGGAAATCATATCCCCAGCTGCTATTCTGCATGCAGAAATTTTCTCACAATGCTAAGGTGCGCTGCATCGACCAGGTGTACATGCACGCATCATTGAATTGTCCTAAACAGCTTGCTGCACCACTACTCAAATAAAAAATGCCCTAAGCGTGGTGGCACTCAAGTCACAGAAAATGATGGGCAGAATTACTAAAAACGGCAAAAAAAAAAAAAAAAACTCCATCCAAGTAAAACACTTGGGAATGTCCATCTACACCAAGAGGGTTCTGTTAAAATAAAAGGACCAGGCCCCCGAAAAGTCGTCAATAAATAATTTACACAAAAATTCTTCTAATAAAAATTTCTTTTAAAACATTCCAAGGATATCTTTCCCCAAGAAGAGCCTCAAAGCAATATAAGTGTTTTCGAAATGTTTTTTAAAAAAATGTGATATTTTAGGAACTAACAAGTCTTTCATGCTTTTAGATGGGTACTAATGCAACAGTAAATTTGGATCTTGACTTTCTGATTTTTTTTTTTTCCTAACTTTATCCAATCTGTATACAGCATGAAGAAGTCAGCCTAAACTCTCAGTGCCAACCCGATTGTGTCATTGTAAGTGAGGCAGTAAAAGTTGAACTTAAAACTCCCTTCTAACTAGGACAACCGTGTATTATCAATGGAAGAGTCCGTTTCAACCCAATTGTCAAAATCAGAAGCTTCGAGCTATAAAAATATAAAAATAATCTGAATGTACCCTGCAAGGATGCTTGTCAAGCCTACCGATTGAAGTGCCATAGTTGGAATTTTCACAAGGCTGCAAAGCACAAGTCAACTACTCATTTTGGTAATCAAATTTATAAGAGGTCATAGGGCAATCACATAGCAAGGGACATCAGTGTGGTAGTCAAATCCCCATAAGGCTGCAAAGCATAAGGTGACAACTATCTTGTTGAAATACAAACTTGTAAAAATTCCCAAAGCAGAGACCAGTCCTAGTTTTTAAGGCCACAAAGCATAGGGGCGACCACTGCATTCCAGTCGCGCACCCAAGTTTCTCCTTTGCTGAATGAGCAGCTTACACAGACAAGTGGAATGAAATGGACGCAACCAATTTCATGCCTAACAAGAATGGTAAGTTGCCTATTGCTTTGGCATTCGGTTTCTCATAACCTCTACTAAAGAGGGACATTTATAAACACCCCACCTAAAAACAGGCATTTACATAATTGCTGCAACAGATCTCTTCACATACACCCCTGCTCGTCTTCCTTTACTTTCATCGATCTTTTCCGACATAAGCCCTAGGCTTTGTTGTTATCACAAATCCTGCACATAAGGAGTCGAAATAATCGTAAGCATGATCAATGCCAAGCATTGCATCTCCACCATTATGATTGTAGAGCTACATTAGATATTGTTCTGCTTTGATAGTCTCCTCAATCATACTCGATGTTGAGCACTCTCTCCATGTTATGATTGTAGTCAATCAAAGTTCCATTTTTCTAGAACTTGAATATTCCTCAAAATTTCCTAAATCCCAAAAAATAAAGACTACACTTCAGTACAGACAGAGCAGGGTGTCTAAACCATTCCTTCTCCATGACTGAGGTCCTTACTTGGAATCAATGGTCACAGATCAATTGCAGAAGTTGATTAAGCTCCCCAACCAATTATAAGCCTAACGTGTCTAGCTGATCATAGATTACAAAAAGGAGAGAGAGAGAGAGAGAGAGAGAGAGAGAGAGAGAGAGAGAGAGAGAGAGATGTATTATCAATCCCATTATAGTGCAATCCCATTATAGTGTCACAGCGTAATGCTTTGGGAGGATTCAGTTGTAACCGTTGCATCTGTGACTGTACTACTTTTCTTAAAACCATGATCACAAGTTTGACCCAATCAGCAGAAAACAAGACCACGTGCAAGAACTGAAAGAGAAATTTAATCTTCAGGAAAAAAAAAAAGAAGAAGAATCAGAACAGGAAGAGAGGAATGAAAATTAATCATCAGAAGGAATCAATCAGAACAAGTAAACAGAATTCTATTCAAGAGTTATGGATCATAAACGCATGTGGCAATCTAGACCGTTAGAATCATGGGTCCAGACCAAATAGGCAATGGCATGAATCATAATAGGTGTAACATAGACCAGGTGCATGTATATGGTGTACTAATTCACCCAAAAGTTCAATCAATAGAACCTAAATATTCAAATTTATAAATAGAAAGGTTAACACTCTCTTTTCTAGTTGAATCCCCAGCTGAATCAGCAGCACCTCACCTCAGGGTTTATCCACTGGGGACTCACATTGTCTTGGTGTTCTCTTTTTCTAGAAAGATCTCTATGTCCTTCTCTAGCCGTATTATACATGCACGTGCAGCCTTTAGGCTCAACTGGATTCTTTTGTCCATTTTATTTCTTGCTGAAGTCCTTTGCTCAATCAGCTGCAGCAATGGGTACTCTGTCAAGCCAGTTCTCTTCATTGCCTTATCCTTCAACTGTTTTAGAACCTGGCAATTTAGACCATGAGATAGTTAAAAGATGACATTTCCCCCTTTACCTAATATGACTGTGGAACAATGCAAAGGTAATTTGCAGCACAGCAACAAGATGGTCAGGGATCTCAGTCACAAGTTAGGTGGTGAGTGGTAACCACCGTAAATCATGCCTTAGCTGAACGATAAAGATACACAATCAGGTGCTCTGTGGGCCCTACCATGATGTGTGATGGACATCCACACCGTGCATTTGGTAGGTCCCCTGTAGGTTATGGGACGCACCAAAAATCAGCCATATCTGAAGCTCTGGTAGGCCATAACATCTGAAAATATGGAAAATCATGCCTAAAACATCTTAAAGCACTTTGTGGGGCCCACCTGAGCTTTGGAACGGCATAAAATTTGGTGCAACCCCTCATCCAAGTGGAACACACACAATGTATGGGCTAGATGTCAAAACCACATCTCAATGGGCCCTATGTACAATCTGGAAGGTTTTAATGGGCCCACCCACTCTCAACTATTGTCTGCAGTGTGGCACACCTAATTCATGGATTGGCATGATTTTTTGCTCACTATTGAAGGGTGAATCTAATTACCTTAACACACAAATATATATATATATATATATATATATATATATATATATATATATATATATATATATATATATGAGAGAGAGAGAGAGAGAGGAATGCTCACATGAGAACTCGTGCGCACTTTTTTAAGACTCATCACACGGGACATGAGCACAAAATCTGAGCTGGCCACGTGATGCAACACCCCAAAAAACCTTTATGGCCCAACTTTCATCCCGATACAAAACTCTGGTGGGCCGTATCAAAGAGAGGCAAATCAAGGGAGGAAACTGTTTCCTTTTGCCATGGCCCACCAAAGTTCTTGACTAGGTTGAAAGTTGGGCCCATGGGTATTTTGGGTTTCTGCATCACGTGGACGGCTCAGATTTTGGGGCTCACATCACGTAATGAGTCCTAAAAAAGTGCTAGTGAGAATTGGAGTGCAGGCGAGCATTCCCCCCCCCCCCCCCCCCCCCCCCAATATATATATATATATATATATATATATATATATATATATATATATATATATATATAGCCAAATGTTCTCCTGCACGCCGTACTGTAAATAGACATTTACGGTCTCGAGGGGAGCAGTTTGCATGGAGCACCGACCTTCCTCATGGGTTGACGTCACCAAGTACAGTGGGGCCCACCATATGTATGTATTATATCCACACCATTAATCTATTTTTTGAGATCATTTTAGGCCACGGGCCCAAAAATAAGGCAGATCCAGAGCTCAAGTGGACCACACCACAGAAAGTAGTGGGTATTGAACGCCTACCATTGAAAACTTCTTAGTGGGCATAAAAGTTTTGGATCAAGTTGATAATTGTTTTTGCCCCCCATCCGGGGTCTGTGTGACCTTATGAACTCGTTAAATGGTGAATGCACACCATGGTGGGACTTAGGAAGGTTTCAACAACATCATTGTTCTCACTAATTTTTGTGATGTAGTCCACCCGAGCTTTAGATTTGACTCATTTTCTGGCCCATCCCCTAAAATAATCTTGCAAAATGTATTGATAATGTAGATATAACACATACATTATGGTGCGCCCCACAAAATTTGGTGACACCAGGTAGGTGGTGTGCAGCACACCATGCAATCTGCTTCCACTCACAAGGCATGGCCCGTTTAGGTGGGATCCATCGTCATGTCTATGTGAAATCCACCCCAACTACCAAGTGCATCATCTCATGTTAGGCTAATGGACCACATATCAGCCCTATTCATGATTCAAGTGGGCGATGTTAACGAATATGTTTTGAAAGGTGAGTATTGTCTATGCATTGTTTCCAATTCGATCATCCACCTGAATTCATCAGCTGAACAGTTCCATTTTAAGAAGAAAACAGAAAATTTTATTGTCAAGTAGTAGGAAGAGGCTAATGATGTGTATTTTGAACCAATCTTATTGACGAACTCATGTTCGTATTACAAATGAAGTTTGTTGAAGAAGTTGTAAATGCATCATGACCCGATTTCAACGTATAACTTGAGGACGAGTTATTTTGAAATGGAGGAGTCTGATGTAGAACAAGAACCTCATGTTGTAAGACATGGATAAAGTACATTCTTCACATGGATTGATCAAAAGAAGGTGGATTATAAATTAACCATAACTTTTGGTCTAGGAGGGGTTACGGGGTGCACAACATTTGGATTCCTACTGAAATTTCATTTTGTGGTGAACCAACCCACTAAAGTAGGTCATGTTCATTCGTTTCACCAAAAAATATGCAGTTACAGCGGAAAATGATTTTTATTGTGTTTCCTTCTTTTTAGTCTTGCTTATTTAGGAGTTTCTATTTTTGCTAACTAATGAGTCTTAATACTCTACTTAGTAGTAGTATTTAATGAGAAATTTACTATTTTTAGTAACTTTTTATTTCAAAAAACTTACTATTTTTAGTAAATACAAATTAGGATATATTTATGTTTATTAAATTCATTTTTAATGGAATCTCTCACATTATCAATAAAATTTCAGACTTTAATAATTTTTTCTCGTGATTCAAAAAAGCCTTGTTGAATGGTCCAAAGAGCTCCATGGATTTAGAGCACGTAGCTATCTTACAAGGAAGATGGTGATCAACGTCACTACATCCCTCCCTGCGTCAGTCCCATAAGTTCCTGAGAAACTTTGACGGTTTAAAAGATGGATATTCCGCTTGTAAAAGGACGAAAGAACTACTTCAATATTCTCACTTGCAACAAATGATATACGATGGCACGAAGTAGAGCCTGAAAATTTCTACAAACGGTTGGATATGTGGCTAAGTGGGCCTGATTGCTGGGCTGAGGCTTTGGTGCAATTTGGGCCTGAGTTTCTGGCACAGGCCGCATGTTGTGACCATGCTTCGCTCATCGACATTTATGATTTATTGTTGAGCAGAGAGCCGTACATTGATCTGTCCTGTTCTGGCGCGAAGCGAAGGGATTGGACTTCACCTATGATCAAATCAGTGGGCAACCGTACTTTTCGTTGATCTATGATGGTTGCCATTCTTTTGATCTGAATGATCCATATGGTTCAGCAATTGGTGATGGTCTAGATGTCCTCATCATTCTTCTCAAGTAGGAGAAAAAACCAGCTTTGAGTTTAAATCAACGTACGCCTTTGATAAGAGTTGGAGATGCAATCTGCTTACTTTAAAAAAAACTTGAATATCATTTGATTTCTCTGCTGGATCATCGTGGTTAGAGGTGAGCACGAGCCGAGCTTAGCCGAGCTCAGCCATGTTCGAGCTAGGCTCGGTCACTGAATAGCCTAGCTTGTTTTTTACTCGGCTCGATCATCGAGTTGAACTTTTATGTTCGAGCTGGCTCGGCCGAGCTTTTAGTCGAGTTCGAGCTGAATTTAAGCTCGAGCCTTTCGAGCTGAATTCAAGCTGAGAGACGAGCTTAGACACAATTTTTACATGTATTCAAAAAATTTCAAAGAGAGAGAGAGAGAGAGATTGAGAGAGAGAGAGAGAGAGAGAGAGAGATGACCGGACGACAACTGTCGCCAGACGGATTGGAGAGAGAGAGAAATGTCACCAGCTCACCGCCTCGCTGGACGGATTGGGGAGAGAGAGAGAGAGAGGTGGCCGGTGGGTGACTGGCCGGGCAGTGGTGGCCGGCCGGACGGAATTAGGGTTTTGGGAAGGAAGGGGGCGCTTGTTCGAAATGGGGATGGTTTTAAGGTTTTATACTTTTAGGTTTTAAGTTATATATATATATATATATATCAAGTTTTGGATCAAGTTGGTCTTTGTGTTTTCCCTTCATCCAGGTCTGGGTGACCTTGTGAATAGGTTGGATAACCAATAAACATCACTCTAGGCGCAGGAAGGATGGTGAAATGGATGGATGATGTGGATAAAACACATACATTCCAGTGTGCCCCACATGGTCTGGATCACCATGGAACCCACTTGTGGTGTGCATGACATTGAACCCGTAGATTAAGGCCGGGCCAAGCTATGTCTCAGCTCGGTCCATATTGTTTTACCTAATCTCAAGCTAGCCTGGGCCTATGATGGGTCAAAATAATCTAGCCCTAGCCCAGCCCATAACATTTATATAGGACTTTTCTCGGGCCATCTCGAGCCCAATATGGTGCACAGCCCTTAACCTATTAAAAGTAGGGTTGTACATCGAGCCGAGTGGAGTCGAGGTGGGCCAAGCTTGGCTTGACTCGTCTGTGCTTTCCTTGAGTTAGAGCTCGAGCTTGAGCTAACCCTCGAGCTTACCATTGGAGCTTGCCTTGTTTACTAAAACTTTCGAGGTGAGCTAGTGGATCGAGTCAAGGCGAGCTCACCTCGAGTCGAGTCGAGCTTGCTCCCACCTTAATTTATTATATTTTTGCTACAAAATACAAATTAAAAGTTAACAACATTAAGTTCAAGAAGTCACACATATATTAGGGGAGAATAGTATTTCTACAGGTGGGACACCACCATTTAAATGGTCTAACTCTGATCAATTTTTTCTTTGACCAGGTCACACACACATTGAATGCAGACCACTAATAACATTTTATGAACCATAGATTAATACAGTACATGCATAGCTTACCACATGAATGGACTTCCTTGATTATTATGTGGACCATCTTCATGATGAGGCCCAGTGTGGGGGGGGGACTAAGAAATAAGAAGATTAGGGTTTGGGGAGAGAGAATATTTTAACAAATATCTATATGAAATGAGTCAAGTCGAGGTCGAGCTGAGTCGAGCTTGAATCGAGTGAGTTTCGAGTCGAGTGACCCAGTGGTCAAACTTGACTTGATTTCTGACTCGAGCTCGTAAATGAAGCTTGGCTTGACTTGTTCTACTAAGTCAAGGTGAGTTTCTTCGAGTCGAGTTGATCGAGTTTCTTGAGCTGACTCGGCTCATGATCAGCCCTAGTTAAAAGGAGTCAATTAGGTGTGGCCCTTACCTTAGAGCCCACCTTGATGTATTTATTCTACATCCATGCCATTCATCCATTTGTCTAGATCATTTTAGGACATGAGCCCAAAAATGAAGCAAATACAAATCTCAAGTGGACTATACCATAGGAAAATGTGGTGATTGACCATTAAAAGCTTCTTATGGGCCACGAAAGTTATGGATCTACTTGATATTTGTGTTTTCCCATCTTCCAGTTTTGTGTGACATTATCAACAAGTTGGATGCGAATAAACATTACAGTGGGCCTTAGAAAGTCTTTTAATAGCGGGACGTTCAATCAACACTGTTTACCAAATTATGGACTGCCTGAGATTTGTATTTGCTTTATTTTTGGGCTCATACCTAAAATGAAACAACCGTGTGGATGTAGAATAAATTCATCAAGGTGGCCCCACATAAGGGCTGCACTGTCTTGAGTGAGGCAGGGGACACACCTAATCTTCTCCCTTGTTAAAAGTTTTTAGGAAAAAAGGGCCTAGGAAAACCCTTAAATTTTCGGGGCCCACCATGATGGGTATATAAGATCTACTCGACCATTTGATATATAATCCCAGGTTAGGCCAAGGACAAAAAAATTAGACTAACCCGTGATTCAGGTGGGCCATATAGAAGGAAACAGTTGCAAGAGAGACATTCACCCTTGATTGTTTACTTTTTAAGGGACTTACCATGCTGTGTATGAGATCCACTCGAAACATTAGATGTGTAATCCTACCTTATGCCTATGGCAAAAAACCTGGGATGACCCATGACTCAAGTGGACCACACCAAGGAAAAGAGTGAGGAGAGAGACGTCTACCTTAGATATTTACAAGAAAGCCAATCCAACTTAGATAGCCACACCAAAACTTAGGCCTAGGGCCTAAACATGAGGCCCATCAAATATTCAGGTGGGACACAAAGTGAAACAATTTGGAGGGTGATCATTGCCCTGTACATGTGGTCCACCTGAAACATAGATGTGGCTGAGTTTTGGGAACTGGGCCTAACGCGGGGTGACCCATCTGGTGGTATGGTGGCTTTCCCATAAACACATGGTGGGACCCATTGTTGTATTTTAAATGAATTTTAAAATAAAAATGTGTTTCAAATTTTGATTTCCCTCCATGTTTCTATTTTTGAAAAAGTTTTGTCTTTTAGTGCTACTCTTTAGTCTCACATCGGAAATGAACAAAAGAAATATTAAAATTATAAGATGGAGTTTTGGCATTGGGCTTGAGCCCCTTGAGACCCTTCTCAGAGGGCATGTGAATTTGGTCCGATGGGGGGGCTATGCCATTAGCTCAAATCTATGCCATTGACCACACACGCGCGCGCGCGCCCGCCCGCCGGCCGGCCGACCGAGCCGTAGCCGTCGCCGTCGCCGGTGCCGGTGCTGGGCCGGGCTCGGGCTCAGGTCCGGGTCTGGGTCTGGGTCCGGGTCTGGGTCTATGTGGGATTGAGAGTACACTCGCGCTAAACGGTTTTCCGTGAGTATACTCGCACCCGTCTTTTTGCGCGAATTTTCAAACCAGAGAGATGCATCTGTTCGGGTGGTCACTCCTGTTGGGTTTAAACCCAACGGACCTAACCCATTTGAAGCAGTGCTTAGGCACCTTATCTCGGTCTATATATAGACCTGTCCACTCATCCATTTTTACTCTCTGAAAAAATTCATTTTCCTTCTGGTTCTTCAAAGTACTCTCTGGTTCATTACTGTTTGTCAACCGAGTTTGCAAGTGAGTCAATCACTTCGGGTTTAAGTTCTGCACGTTGGTTCGAGCCCGTGTACAGCGAATGCACCGTTGGGACCGGGCAATAGTCGTTGTATCCTGGAGGCCAACTGTCCAAGAAATCCTGTTGCATTTGGGACGCGGCCCAAGGAGGGCAGATTTGGTTTCAAGCCGAGTGACTCAGTCACGCCTCGACTCAAACACATAAGTTCTATTTTCTTTAATTTATTATTTAAATTCTGTTCTCGATTTTAATCTACTGTTTTCAGCAATTAATTCCAACAGTCTTGAAACCAAAATTCATTATTGTTGGAAACAGTAGATATCTGTTTCAATACTTATTCGAAAACAGAATTATTTTCTTCTTCTTTTAACCTTTCTAAAATCAGTGTTTAACTGATTTATTGATTCTATAACTGGTTAAAAATCAAGTCACAACCAGTTTATTTTGTAATCAATGGCCACCATCACAGTAAACCCTATGACTGAACTGTCTAAAATCGAACCGTTCGCTGGATAGAATTTCAAACGGTGGAAACAAAAGATCAGTTTTGCATTGCAAACTCTAAAAGTCTTCTACATTCTTTCAGATTCATTTACAGTTGATCTAGCCAATAAAACTGAATTTAGAGATGCCAATAACTGTAAACACTATATTCTAAATACCTTATCTAATGAATTATATGATATATATGCTTCTTATGAATCTGCTAAGGACATCTAGACGGCATTAGAAAAGAAATACGTGCTTGAACTTATAATTGAAGGAATGAACCAGATTATAAGAAACATGCTATCGCTAATTTCCTTCATTATGAAATGACGGACGATAAGCCTGTTACGAACCAGATTCACGATTATCAAAATCTGGTACATGAACTTATAATTAAAGGAATGAAAATAGATGAGGTATTCTTATCAAGAGCTCTAATTGAAAAATTACCTCCTTCCTGGAAAGAATATAAAAACAGGATGAAACACAAGAAAAATGGTATCTCTTTAGAAAATATAATCGTACATATAAGAATAGAAGAAGCCAACAGAAACAGGGATCAGATTGAGAAAGTAAACGGGTCAATATCTAAGGCCAACCTGGTTGAAACAAGTCAGGCACAAAATAACAAAAAGAAAGGAAATTGTTACAACTGTGGAAAGCCTGGTCATCATTCTAAAGAGTGCAGGCTCAAAAAGAAAACAGATGGACAATTCAAGAAGAAAGAGTCCTGTAACTATTGTAAAAAGCCTGGACATTATGAAAATCAATGTAGGCTCAAGAAAAGAATACGAAGTCACAAGTCAATCTCACTGAAGCTGAAGAAAATCCGGACATGATTGTCGCTGTAGTGTCCGAAGTATTCCTTGTAAACAATATGGAATGGATATTACACACCGGGGCAACTCGGCATGTATGTAAGGATCGAAGCATGTTTACCTCCTATCAGGCGACAGGGGATGAAGAACAAGTGTTCATGGGAAATGCTCGATCTTCTTCAGTTGTTGGAAAATGAAATATTCTTCTGAAGCTCACATCAGGAAAGATTTTATTGCTAAAGAATGTGCTACATGTGCCTGATATTCGTCGCAATCTGATCTCTGGTTCGTTGCTCAACAAGGCTGGGGTTAAACTAGCAATAGATTCTGATAAGCTTGTAATGACAAAAAATGAAACTTTCCTTGGAAAGGGCTACTGCAATGATGGTCTGTTTGTTGTAAACGTTTCATATGATAATAATAAGATGTCATCCAGTTCTGCTTATATTGTTGAATCTCTTTCATTATGGCATAGTAGACTAGGCCACGTAAATGTAGAATCCTTGAAAAGAATGAAACGTATAGAATTACTACCTGATATTACAATTGATAACATTGGAAAATGTGAAACTTGTATAGAATCGAAGTTCGCTAAGAAATCTTTTAAACTTGTTAACAGAAGTTCTGAATTATTAGAATTAATACAAAGTAACTTAGGTGATTTTAGGAATCACATGTCTAGAGGAGGCAAAAGATACTATGTGACTTTCATAGATGACTATTCTAGATACACTAGAGTATATCTTCTAAGGAACAAAGATGAAGCCTTAGAATCTTTCATTAACTATAAGACAGAAGTTGAAAATCAACTTAGTAGGACTATTAGAAGACTTAGGTCAGATAGAAGAGGTGAGTATGAATCTTCACAGTTCCGAGAACTTTGTAAAAAGAGTGGAATGATACATGAAACTACAGCTCCGTACACACCAGAACAAAATGGAATAGCTAAACGTAAAAATAGAACATTGAAAGATATGATGAATGCTATGTTAAATAGTTCTGGTTTGCCCCTAAATATGTGGGGAGAAGCCATATTATCTGCTTGTTATATTCAGAATAGAATACCACATAAAAAGACTGGTAAGACACCATATGAATTGTGGAAAAATCATACCCCTAGTTACAAACACCTTAAAGTGTGGGGGTGTTTAGCTAAAGTAGGGTTACATGAAACCAAGAAAAGAAAACTAGGTCCTAAAACATCTGATTGTGTGTTTATAGGATATGTAGAAAATAGTGCAGCATATAGGTTTCTAGTCTTGAAATCTAAAGATAACATTCTAGATCCAAACACTATTATAGAAGCTAGAGATGCGGAATTTCTAGAAAATGTCTTTCCTATGAATTCTAGATCCGTAGAAATAAAAGACATTATTGGATCAAATCTTACTTCAACAAGTAAAAGTATGGATATTAGTTGTGAAGTAGAACTAGAACCAAGAAGGAGTACGAGAGCTCGTAAGGAAATTAACCTAGGAGATGGGTTCTTTACCTTCTTACTAGAAGATGACCCTAAGACCTATTCAGAAGCCGTTAACTCTCTTGATGCATCATTCTGGAGAGAAGCTATAAAAGATGAATTGGAATCGATTATATGTAATAACACTTGGAAACTTATAGATCTTCCTCCTGGAAACAAACCTATAGGGTGTAAATGGGTGTTTAAGAAGAAGCTTAAACCAGATGGATCTATAGATAAGTTTAAGGCTAGATTAGTCGCAAAAGGCTTTAAACAAAAAGAAGGATACGATTATTTTGATATCTACTCACCTGTAACTAGAATTACAATGATTAGGGTATTAGTAGCAATCGCATCTATATACAAGCTAGTAATACATCAAATGGATGTTAAAACAGCTTTTCTAAATGGAGAATTAGAAGAGGAAATCTACATGGAGCAACCTGAGGGTTATATAACTCCTGAAAAAGAACACAAAGTTTGTAGACTAATTAAATCTTTATATGGCTTGAAACAAGCTCCTAAACAATGGAATGAAAAATTTGACAACGTCTTAAAGTCAAATGGATATCTTGTTAATGATGTGGATAGATGTGTATATAGCAAATTCACTGATAATGATGGTGTGATAATATGTTTATATGTTGATGATATACTTATATTTGGAACTAATGTTGATCTAGTTAATTCAACTAAACATCTCCTGTCTTCTAACTTTGATATGAAAGACCTAAGAGAAGCAAGTATGATATTAGGTAATCAGAAAGATGATAATATTATTTTGTCTCAATCTCACTACGTTGAGAAAATACTAAAAAGGTTTAATCACTTTGACTGTTTACCTGTTAGTACACCATATGATCATACTGTGCATCTAAAAAAGAATACAAGAAGTAGTGTATCTCAACTTGAGTATTCTCAATTAATTGGAAGTCTAATGTATCTGATGAACTGTACTAGACCTGATATTACATATGCAGTAGGTAGGCTAAGTAGATATACACATAATCCTGGATATGATCATTGGAATGCATTGAATAGATACTGAAATATCTAAAAGGTACTATTGCATATGGCATTTGTTATACAGGTTATCCTCATGTATTAGAAGGATACAGTGATGCCAATTGGATCACTGATTCAGATGAAACAAAATCCACAAGTGGATATGTTTTTACTTTTGGTGGAGGTGCAATATCCTGGAAGTCTACTAAATAGACTTGTATTGCTCGGTCTACTATGGAGTCCGAGTTTGTCGCTTTAGAAAAAGCAGGTTCAGAAGCTGAATAGCTTAGAAATTTGTTAACAGATATACCGTTGTGGCCAAAACCTGTGTTTGCTATTTCTATATATTGTGATTGTCAAGCAGCTATTGCCAGGGCCAAGAGTAAGATATATAATGGCAAAAGTAGACATATTAGACTGCGACATAACATTGTGAGACACTTGTTGAATGATGGAGTCATAACTATTGACTTCGTAAGATCAGAAAAGAATCTGGCAGATCCTCTGACCAAAGGACTATCTAAAAGATTAGTCATGGAAACATCGAAGGGAATGGGGCTGAGCCTAACCGAATGAGCTACCAGTGTCGGCAACCCAACCTATACAAGTGGAGATCCTATGCGATAGGTTCAATGGGTAAACAACATGACACTAGGAGACTGGGAAGCACTGCAGAGAACTTGCCCCTTCCTATGGTGTAGGCAGTGCAAACAGCAACGTATGAGAGGATGAGTTTTTGAACTCTTAATGAATCCATGACCACTAGTGGTGTGTATCCAGTTGCTGTGTACATTGGAATGGAATTCACCTATATGAGTGTGGAAGTGGGGCCGCTTCCTATGAGAATATATAGGCCGTTTCTCTAGAGCACTCATGAAAATCCAGGTAAAGGTGCATGGCGAAAATGGCACCAAATCGCAGAACCAGCTGTAGCCGAAAAGTTGTGTGAGTGGCATGTATGGCCGTTTACACTTAAAGGGTCAGGTTAAAGACCGATAGTCACCTGATTCCTGTAAACCTGTCTTGCTTACTCTAAATGTCGATTAAAGTCGGATAGACATCGACACTATTACACCACTTTTCTAACTGATACCGAAGTGTTTTGAATTTGAAACATGTGGGGGATTGTTGTATTTTAAATGAATTTTAAAATAAAAATGTGTTTCAAATTTTGATTTCCCTCCATGTTTCTATTTTTGAAAAAGTTTTGTCTTTTAGTGCTACTCTTTAGTCCCACATCGGAAATGAACAAAAGAAATATTAAAATTATAAGATGGAGTTTTGGCATTGGGCTTGAGCCCCTTGAGACCCTTCTCAGGGGGCATGTGAATTTGGTCCAATGGGGGGGCTATGCCATTAGCTCAAATCTATGCCATTGACCACACACGCGCGCACGTGCCCGCCGGCCGGCCGAGCCGAGCTGTAGCCGTCGCCGTCGCCGTCGCCGGTGCCGGGCCGGGTCGGGCTCGGGTCCGGGTCTGGGTCCGGGTCTGGGTCTGGGTCTGGGTCTGGGTCTATGTGGGATTGAGAGTACACTCGCGCTAAACGGTTTTCCGTGAGTATACTCGCACCTGTCTTTTTGCGCGAATTTTCAAACCAGAGAGATGCATCTGTTCGGGTGGTCACTCCTGTTGGGTTTAAACCCAACGGACCTAACCCATTTGAAGCAGTGCTTAGGCACCTTATCTCGGTCTATATATAGACCTGTCCACTCATCCATTTTTACTCTCTGAAAAAATTCGTTTTCCTTCTGGTTCTTCAAAGTACTCTCTGGTTCATTACTGTTTGTCAACCGAGTTTGCAAGTGAGTCAATCACTTCGGGTTTAAGTTCTGTACGCTGGTTCGAGCCCGTGTACAGCGAATGCACCGTTGGGACTGGGCAATAGTCGTTGTATCCTGGAGGCCAACTGTCCAAGAAATCCTGTTGCATTTGGGACGCGGCCCAAGGAGGGCAGATTTGGTTTCAAGCCGAGTGACTCAATCACGCCTCGACTCAAACACATAAGTTCTATTTTCTTTAATTTATTATTTAAATTCTGTTCTCGATTTTAATCTACTGTTTTCAGCAATTAATTCCAACACCCACCCTATCTGGCAACCCTTTTACTTTAAAAAAAAAAAACCTTTTTCCTTGTTGGACTGAAAATGAACTTTACAACTCCTCTTTTAAACTCAAATGAGCTTAGATGGGGCTAACGGGATTTGTACATCTTCGCCCAAGCCCGATTTAAGCCCGAACTTGGTCCTCAAGCCAGATATCCCAGCCTAAGCCTAGCCTGAGGCGGGCCAGACCCAAAAGCTGGAAGAAATTGAATGGCTAGCATCCTCCAATCAGTATGTTTTTCGGTTGGCCCATCCCCCATAAGAACCACTAGATGAAAGATGTGCATCTTACGTGATGCCAATTTCCTACAACCTATAACAGCCGTGAACCGTCCATCCATCAGTTTCTCCAGCTCATGTTAAGGACGTGAGGCCAAGTATTAATCAGATCGAAAAGTCAAATGGGCCACACCATAGAAACAGTTGGAATGGGAAAACCCAGCATTGGAAACTTGATGGGACCTGCTGTTATGTGTCTATGCCGTCCAACGGACAGCATAGAATATTATCCAACGGGGGTGTCGATCATTACTATCTTTTTGTGGTGTGACTTACTCTAATTTTAAATCTGATTTTTGGGCTGCCATCCTAACATAACTGATCAACAGATGAACAGAGTGGATGTTACACCCATCATGGTGGCCAGCTTTTATTACAGGGTAGGAATCCACTTGGTGGGTCTACCTTATACTTCCATTGGATAACAAAGGCCATCGATGGGTCGGGCTAGCCCAAGAGCTGAGTTGGGCTTAAAATTCAAGCCCGCTTCTCAATTAAGCCGAGCTTCGGCTTGAACGACAGCCCGGAAGCCCCTCACAGCCTCTAGGGGATCCATTTTGGGATTGGGTGGGCTCCACCTTTTTTATGTGTCCTAAAATTTAAGTTCGTTTTTAACCGGGTCTGGCCAGGTTTGGCCTAGGTTTGTCACATGCAGGCCAGGTTGCCCTAACCTGGCCTTTGAAACCCATGGGGCCCATATTAAAGGGAGGTGGATTGCGTGGCAATCTCAACGCTCAGGATTTTATTGGGTCCCACCTTGATGTATGTGTTTCATCCATGTTGTCCATCCGTTCTGCCAGCTCATTTTAGGTCATGAGCTCAAGTTAAAGCATATCCAAAGCTCAAGTGAAACACGCCGAAAACTTAAGGGCAACGAAAGTTTTGGATCAAGCTGGTCTTTGTGTTTTCCCTTCATCCAGGACGCGGTTTTGCTAGTGACGCTGCCTGTGGGCCCCATGATGATGTATGTGCTTTATCCACGCCGTCCATCCATTTTTACGGATCAGTTTATGGCTTGATACAAAAAATGAGATAGATCTAAGTTTCAGATGGGCCACACCACAGGAAAACAGAAGTGATTAGATGTCCACCATTGAAAACCTCCTAAAGCCCACTGTAATGTTTATTTGACATCCAACCTGTTGATTAGATCATACATACCTGGATGAAGGTAAAAAACAAATATCAGATTGATCCAAAACTTTTGTGGGCCTGAGAAGTTTTTAATGGTGGACGTTCAATCAACACTGTGTGGTAAACCTGTGATTCAGATCTACCTAATTTTTGGGCTGATACCATAAAATGGTCTGAAAAAATAGATGGAAGGAATGGATGAAACTCATATATCATTGTGCGGCCCACAGAGCACCGACCACTAGCCATTGGCTAGTGGCAGGGTCACTAGCCAATCCGTTTCCCGTCATCCAGGTCTGTGTGACCTTGTGAACAGGTTGGCATCACTCTAGGCCCTAGGAAGGATGGTGAAATGGGTGGATGATGTGGATAAAACACATACATCACAGTGGGCCCCACATGATCTGGATCACCATGGGACCCACTTGTCGTGTGCATGACATTGTACCCGTAGATTAAGGCCGGGTCAAGCTATGTATCAGCCCGGTCCATATTGTTTTACCTAATCTTAAGCCAGCCTGGTCTATGATGGGTCAAAATAATGTAGCCCTAGTCCCGGCCCATAACATTTATATAAGGCTTTTTCCGGGCCCAGCCTCAGCCCAAGATGTCTCACAGCCCTTCTTACCCTGTTAAAAGGAGTCAATTAGGTGTGGGCCTTACCTTGGAGCCCACCTTGATGTATCCTATTCTACATCCATGCCATTCATCCGTTTGTCTAGATCATTTTAGGACATAAACCCAAAAATGAAGCAAATAAAAATCTCAGGTAGACCATACCATAGGAAAATGTGGTGATTGACCATTAAAAACTTCTTATAGGACAAAAGTTTTGGATCTACCTGATATTTGTTTTTTCTCCTTCATCCAGTTTTGTGTGACATTATCAACAATTTGGATGGAGGAATAAACACTACAGTGCGCCTCAGAAAGTTTTCAACGGTGGGACGTGCAATCAACACCGTTTACCATATATAGTATGGAATACCTCAGATTTGTACGTGCTTCATTTTTGGGCTCATGCCCTAAAATGATCCGTCACAACAAATGGACCATGTGGATGTAGAATAAATTCATCAAGGTGCGCCCCACTTAAGTGCTGCACCAGTCTTGAGTGAGGCTAGGGACACACCTAATCCTCTCCCCTTGTTAAAAGTTTTCATGAAAAAGGGCCTAAGGTGATGTGTATGTAAGATCTACTCTAACCATTTGATGTGCAATCCCAGGTTAGGCTAAGGACGAAAAAAATTAGATTAACCTGTGATTCAAGTCGGGCCATACTGAAGGAAACAGTTGCCAAAGAGACATTCACCCTTGATTCTTACAGGCACCACCATGATGATTCTATAAAATCCATCTAACCATTAGATGCCACACTACTATCTAGGCATACGGATAAAAACATCACGTCCATCTATAATTCAGGTGGACCACACTAAGGGAAACAGTTTAGAGGGTAAGCATTGTCCAATATATTGTTTGAAATCATGTGGCCCACTTGAATTACTGATGGGGGAGATTTTTGGGTCATGGGCCCATCATGGTGTGGCACACTTTATGGTCAGGGTGGATTTCACATCAACATCAAGGTGGATTTTCCAAAGTTAACATGAAAAAGTATCTTCTCCAGACATGCCCACCTCTTTTGTGTGTACCAAATCTCTCATCTAGGCCCATTATTTATTTTTCAGGGGATTGACCATGCTATATATGAGATCCATCCTTGCCATTAGATGTGTAATCCTACCTTATGCCTATTATTAAAGAAAAAAAAAAAAAAAACTCAGGATGACCCATGGCTCAAGTGGACCACACCAAAGAAAACGCTGGGGAGACAGACGTCCACCCTAATCATTATATAAAACCACTCCAACCATTAGATACCACACCAAAACTTAGGCTAGGCCTAAGTATGAGGCACATCCAATATTCAAGTAGGACACATCAAGGGAAATAATTTGGATGGTGATAGTTGCCCTATGCACTATTTACAATAATGTGGTCCACCTGAAACATGGACGTGGCTGATTTTTTGTCACTAGGCCTAACGTGGGGTGACACACCTGGTGGTAAGGTGGCTTTCACATAAACACCATGGTGAGACCCTCCCTAGCTGGCAACCCTTTTACTTAAAAAAAGAACTTTTTCCTTGTTGGACTGAAAATGAAATTTCCAACTCCTCTTTTAGACTCAAATGAGCTTAGCTGGGGCTAATGGCACTTGGACATCTTCGCCCAAGCCCAGTCCGATTTAGAAACGGGCCTTAGATTTAAGCCCGAACTTGGTCCTCAAGCCAGATATTCCAGCCCAAGCCTAGCCTGAGACGGGCCAGACCCGAAAGCTTGAAGAAATTGAATGGTTAGCATCCTCCAATCAGTATGTTTTTCGGTTGGCCCATCCCCCATAAGATCCACTAGATGAAAGATGTGCATCTTACGTGATGCCAATTTCCTACAACCTGTAACAGCCGTGAACCGTCCATCCATCAGCTTCTCCAGCTCATGTTAAGGACGTGAGGCCAAATATTAATCAGATCGAAAAGTTAAATGGGCCACACCATAGAAACAGTTGGAATGGGAAAACCCAGCATTGGAAACTTGATGGGACCTGCTGTTATGTTTCTATGCCGTCCAACGGACAGCATAGAATATCATCCAACGGGTGTCGATCATTACTATCTTTTTGTGGTGTGGCTTACTCTAGTTTTAAATCTGATTTTTGGGCTGCCATCCCAACATAACTGATCGACGGATGAACAGAGTGGATGCCAAACCCATCACGGTGGCCAGCTTTTATTACAGGGTAGAAATCCACTTGGTGGGTCTACCTTATACTTCCATTGGATAACAAGGGCCATCGATGGGTCGGGTTAGCCCAAGAGTGAGTTGGGCTTAAAATTCAAGCCCACTTCTCAATTAAGCCGAGCTTGGGCTTGAACAACAGCCCTGAAGCCCCTCACAGCCTCTAGGGGATCCATGTGGGATTGGGTGGGCTCCACTAATGTTTACGTCGAGTCTATCCAGGCCACTAGGTGTTTCACCCCATTTTAGGCTTAGATCCTAAACATCAGCCTCATCCGTGATTCGAGTGGACTACACAATTGAAATAAATGTACAGGGCAACACTCACACTCTAAACTGTCTCTTGTTGTGTACCACCTGAATCATGTATGGGCCTGATTTTTCAAAACCAATGCCTATATTTGGGGTTGGAGTGGATTTCCTATAATCATCATGGTGGGCAATGTAAAAATTAAGCATGGGCCACAATCATTCCAAGGCAGCCTGGATTTTTGGACCTGGGCCTAAAGTTGGATCACACATTTAATGGCCAGAGTGTATTTCAAATACGCATCATGGTGGCCCAGTTAAAAAATCAAGGGCTTAATATAAAAAATAAAAAATAAAAAAAAACAGATTTCCACATTTTAGGACACTGAGCCTTGATTTTTTATGGGCTCACCATGATATATATATATATATATATATATATATATATATATATATATATATATATATATATATATATATATATATATATATATATATATAAAATCTGCTTTGACCATTAGATTTGTAATCTAACTTTAGACTCAAGGACAAAAGTTTAGGCCAATTGGTGATTCATGTGCACCACATTAATGGAAACAGTTGGGAGAGAGATGTCTACCCTTGATTTTTACATGGACAACCGTAATGATTATATAAAATCCATTCAAACCGTTAAATGTGGAACCAAAATTTAGACATGGGTCCCAAAAGTCAGGCCCATACATGATCCAGGTGGGCCACAATAAGAGAAAAGTTTAGAGGTTGAGTGTTGACCCGTTCATTATTTGCGACTGTGTGGTCCACCTGATCACGGATGGGGGCTGATATTTAGGCCATGTTCCTCAAATGGAGTGACATGCCTAGTGTACAAGGTGGATTTTTGTTTGGATCTACCTGGAATCTGCTGCCATTGTCGCCTTATAAAACATTGGACAACTGGACCAACTGGTTTCTCTGAGTCAACCCACACAGATTTGTAACTGTCGCTGCAATGATTCCTAAACAAGTCTCTCTCTCTCTCTCTCTGATCTGAGAAACTCCTCAGGCTTGGGTTTGGCATGGGCTTGGGCTGGACTATTTCAGCTCATCACAGGCCCAGGCAAGGCTAAGAAAGAGCTTGGGCCTAACCCTAACCTGGCCCATTGACAGCCCTATTGTAACCTTCTATCTTTTGATCCGGATCTTCCCCTCAGTTTTCTAACCATCCATTTTTTCAAGCCTTGCAAACATTCCTTGCCGTCTGATCAGTTGACTTCCTCCAGGAGTATTGCTTTGTCTCACTTCTGACCATCACTTGTAGGCCCACATTAGGATTCTAGGATTTCCAAATGGAGCCAGTAGATGGATAGTCAGCAACATAGAAAGGTGGGCCAGCCTGCTTATATCTGGTATTTCTCAAGGGGACTTATTTTAGACTCTGCCAGGGTAGGACACTCCATATACGAGAGTGGATTGCAGGCATGAACATAGTTTAATAATAAAAATAAGTATAAAAATTGTTTCATACCGGTCTTGACCGGATCGGACTCAGTTTTACTTGTTTTTTCTTCTTTCTTTTCTTCTTCTCCTTCCTCTCTCTTTGCTTTCTTCTTTCTTTGGTCCACCTTGGGCCTTCATCAAAGGCTCCAAATGGCCCATTTTTGGTCTCTAATTGAGTGAAGTCCGCTCTCATCCCTACAATCACAAAACATGCATTAGATGGGCCTTTTAATCATGAAAACCATGCATACCATGTCATGTAGTGGGCAATGCAATGTATAAATTGGAGGTTCAACACACCCCCCAACCAGCTTTTTGCTAGTCCCGAGCAAAACATGCATGAATAAGTTCAAACTTTCAAACCCAACTCTCTTTCAGAAACCATGTTTCTATCCATTCCAAGATATACAAGTATAAAATTTGGAGAAATTAGGTGATAGAAGCTGAAATCTTGGACTCTCAAAACATAATAAGTGTCTACATGAAATTCCCGCTGATTGATTGATAAATGGAAGAACTCAAACAAATTCAACTTAGTGTGCATAGTGAAAGTTCATCTCATAAGTTTCTGGGATTATCTTCTTCATAGATTAAGTAAACCATGGATTTTAAGGTGCACAGAGCAACAACAAGCTTATGACAGGAATTTGCCTTACCGTCCTTCCGACGGCTTTCACACTACGTCCCATTTTCGGCTTTGGTTACGGTTCGACCATCCCCCGGTTGGTAATAAGTAGCCCTTTTCGAAAATTTCCACCATTTTTCCTTCATTTCCGATTTCATCATTTCTTTCCTTTTTCTTTTAAAATTAGATAGGATTTTTAAAAATCCATATCTTTCATTATTTTCCCATGGACAAGGATGGACAAAATACCCCGGCTTGGTTTCTCAACACCTTTATATCAAAGTCTAGCTAATCCACAAATCACATAAACCTTTCAACTCATGAAAATCGTGTAATGTGAACTTGGTGTGAAGGTGTTCAAATTTTCTATCAATCACAACAATAGGGGAACTAACATATAAAACCATTATGTTGGGAGAAGTTCAAGACTTACAACATCACACACTTTGTATCTCCTCTTCTTATACTCATATCATCTCGAATGCATGGAAATAAGGTTTTCTAAAAGAGTTTTGAAATTTTAGAAAATTTGAAAAAATTTGCGCATGTGAGGCTCGAAATGTTGCAACATGCTAGATGAGAAATCTTATCTCACCCCCCAACCAAATCTTGCATTGTCCTCAATGTAAAAAGATATGCAATTAGCATGAACATGAGAGTAATGGTAAAATGTGAGAGAGTGAGAACAATAGTACCTGAGATAGCAAGTTGATCAATTCTAGCATCTTCCATTGTCTCGATGAGACTTATTCAATCCTAATTGCAGAAAAATAAATCCTAACCTACCTACTTACCTTTGATTAGTCCGATCAACTACATGATCAAAGTTGAGTAGGATCTTCATGAATTTCAATAAATTTCTCATGAGGACCATCCAAAGTCTTGCTCGATAGTAAACATGTGTGCTTCTTATCATTGAAGTCCAATCGTATGTGCACCACATGCATAAAAGGAGGAGATAAGAGCAGCAAAAAGATATCTCCTCAAATTCTGATTTGGGTTATGATTGATTAAAAATGGGTCATCCCAATCAGAATTTTCAATGGGCTGAAGGACCCATGACGATGGAGAGACATTCATCAAGTTTTCATTAGTTAAAGTTGTCTCTTCCACAAATTCAGAATTGTACGGTGTTTCCATAAACAATGGTAAAGAGTGTAAATCAGTGGAAAGGTGTTCTTCAGGCACCGACACCGTGTCTAACAAAATATCCAACTCCTTAATCATCTCATCATCAAGATCATAAGAGTGGGCCAAGCATTCCTCTAGGAAATCGAGATAGTCGGATAAAGGGTCCTCATCCTCTCTTAATGATTGAAGAAATTCTGTTTCAATGGTAAGGAATTCCTCCTCTATAGAGAGGAGGTCTTCCAAAGAGAATTCTTCAGATTCAGTGGTAAGCACATTATCTAACATTGGTTGATCTTTGAAAATTTCAAATTGTGCCACCTCATCATCCAAAGGAATAGAATTTTCAATCAAAGGGAGGTCTACCACACTAGAATTTGGCATGTGTTGTTAGGTGGAAGGACTTAAAAAGATCGACTTCGGCCATCTCTCTAGCATGCATATCCTCTAGAGACTCATAATCATTATGCCCTTGGGAAAAAGAAACCATAGGTTCATAACCATTCACCAAACCCTCATTGTAGGCAACCCCACTACCGCTTTCAAATTTAATGGATTCCTCGGGTTCGTCAACCGTCATTGAAATCTCTTCATCATTAAGTTCAAAGCATCCAAAAGAGATAGTGGACTCACCATAATTGATGATGACATTGGGATCATCGAAATCAATCTCCTTTAAAAGTCTATTCATTAAATCCAAAGGAGGTAGGGACTTGGGTAGCCCCATCCTCCTCATTAGAGGGGATTGATTCGATGCCCCCAATTTCGGGCTCAACGTCTTCATAAGATGGTGAGGAAGCTTGATTTAATTGTTCATCCCACATGCTCATTACATATTTCCTCAAGTATTTGTGTATACTTATCATCAAAAGAGGAAGATGTTTTAGGGTGATTGTTAATAACCATGGTTGGTTCCTCCCTTGAACAAGGAGAATGGTGGTTTTCCCAATTAAAACCGTACGCATTGTAGGATGAAAAGTTATATGATGGTTGATAGGCATATCCATACAAGTAATCACGCATTGTCTTAACCGGTTGGCTACTATTCACCTGTTCCTTTTGTTGTTGCACACCTCTTACCATAACCGGTGGAACACTCATGTTATTTTCAATCCGGTAATCACGTAATGTTTTTCCCGGATGATTATCCAATTTTGCTTCGTTCCGGTATTCCCCCATCGTCTTACGTCGTGTCTCAATATGTGTATTGTTTTCATTAATGTAATCACGCATCGTCTTACGTGGGGCGGTAGTGGAGGTTGATTGAATCTCAGAAAAATACTTATGCTTATAATGGTTCAATCATAAAGACTTTCAATTTCATGGTCTGACATCTCATCTTCCAAAAGATGCTTATATGCACCATTCGTCCAATCATACATGATGAAATTTTAAGGAATTGGAAACTACCCTAATAAATAAATAAAAAAAGAACAAAAGGAAGGGATATGGGGAGATGTTACCCAATAGAGTGAGATCTATGTCAGCAACAATGTCCTACAAAATCAAACGAAAAATTGTTAGTAATCTGGAAAAAAAAAAAAATCAGAAAATCTACTTCTATAAAAACTGAAAATCCTACCTAACTACAACTACTCTATAGCTACTAGAACAATTAGAACCATTTAACCTTTTCCCTTGCAACGGCGCCAAAAACTTGTTCGCTCGCCTCAAGTGTAAGGCTGCGATGTAGTAATAAATCTCAGTAAGACCGAGGTCGATCCACAGGGAAAGAGGTAAAGAATTCCAAGTACTCTAATAACTAGAATCTAAGAAGTTTGAGAAGATGATTTTTCACATAAAATAGAAAAATCTGAAATTAAGAAGAACTAGAGCATTAAGGATCCACTTGTAATAGTCCAATGCCAATCTATTCATCCAAGTACAACACAATTAGAATCAAAGTCCTATCTCTCATCTAATTGGAAGATATAACATTCAAGCACAAACAGTCCCACTTAAATCTGGAAATCAGATTTCTAGTTCTAATGAAGCACATAGAACTTGAACTTGTAGCCTTCGGAGTAACAGCCATGCCTATGGACTATGGCATGCTCAAGGGTTACTACAATTCGAATTCAAACAACCCAATTATGGTAATCTTAGAGAATTGCAAGGAACTCATGTCCGGAGCACACAAACTCGCACAAAACTTCTAAAAAACCAAACTTTATTCAAACTAGAACTTCAAAATCCAAAATTAAGAAAATGGTACTTGAAATAAAAGAATTAAAGCATTGGAACCAACTACAAATTTCACCTCTAGTTCTAGCTAAGAGGTTAGCTAAGGAAAAACATATTAAAACTAGAACTAGAACTAAGAAAAGGAAGAAAAACTAGCTGGAGGAGGCTAAGTAGCCTCCTGAGACTTGAACTCCTTGCTTCCCACGTCCTTGGTTGATTTGGAATAGAAGAGAGCACCTCCTTTTATACTGCAGCAATAGTACAGCAATATAGCAGAATTTGTTTCGCTTGGTACGGCTTAACCAATGGTCGGATTGCCCTCAAATTTGATTTGTAGCTTCCTTGTAATGTGATCTTCCTCATAGATGATTTAGATTTCTAAGATTATCCTCTGAATGGGCCCACCAATCACATCACCGAACGCCTCTCAAAATCGCGCACTTTGGGTACCTTCAGAACCAGTCATCTTGCTTTCAACGCCCCGGAGTGTACAGAGGTCGGATTGATCTCAAATTTTGAACATTGGTAGAAATCTTCCTCCTCTACATGATAGATGGATTATATTGTCCAAAAAAATCCCAGAATATGGTCCAAAAATTAGAACACTTAGGGATTTTATAAACTCTGCGCAGTTGGATCTTTTTGGATGGTCCATCTTTCTTCAACCGGTACAATCAAACCACACATCCTTTTGATCTGAAACTTTTGTGGTTATTCATATATGGATGTGTTCTAAAAGATGGTCAAAGTAGATTCTTCATATCATCAATGATGGGTCACCTGGACTGGCCTAGAGTGGAACAGCCAAATCTGAAACTTTATGGACAGTTTGTATTGTTTTGGCCACCACGATCAATCCGTAGCTCCGATCGACACGAAACCACTTGGGTTAGTTCGGCGTCGAGTTCCTCTTCGACATGGATGTGTTGGATTTCCAAATATCATTAAGATGGCTTCAGAAAAGTGGTCCGAAAAACCAAAAGTGGGAATGGCCTGCTGTATGCAATCTGGAAGTTGAACTTTGCATGGCCGACCGGTCACGACCGGTCGGACAGGGCTGGTCGACCGGTCATGACCGGTCAGACAAAGCTGGCCTTGCTCCAGGGAGTGCATCGGACCGGTCATGACCGGTCGGGCCTTCTTGGTCGACCAGTCTTGACCGGTCGGACCCAGTTTTGCTTGTTTTTCTTCTTTCTTTTCTTCTCTCCTTCCTCTCTCTTTGCTTTCTTCTTTCTTTGGTCCACCTTGGGCCTTCATCAAAGGCTCCAAATGGCCCATTTTTGGTCTCTAATTGAGTGAAGTCCTGCTCTCATCCCTACAATCACAAAACATGCATTAGATGGGCCTTTTAATCATGAAAACCATGCATACCATGTCATGTAGTGGGCAATGCAATGTATAAATTGGAGGTTCAACAAGAACCAGCATATCCAGCTAAAATTGTCTAATCTCATAGTTCATACGAACCTAGCCACTAAGACCAGAGAAGTGGTCTAACTTGCCGCTTCAAGAACGCTAGACTCCATTCCGTCTCTCTTTTTATTCTTCCAGAGATTGTGTAAAAGAGTTTCAATAGTGGTCTCTTCATTTTTTATGCATACAGAACCACATAAGGCTCGTCGTATCCTGAAAGCAATCCGTCTGCAACCTGACAGTAGACTCAATGTATTTTAAGTAGGGATGAATTACGCTTTAAGGACAACGTGTATTTCACGTGCTTCAGCCTGTCCTTTAAATTCGATGTTTTTCAATTTTACTTTTTAGTTTGGGAACAATTTCTCAACAGATAAGAGGTGCATGGTTTCGCATGTGCTCCACGTTAATATTTCCATCAGCTATCAAAAAGAATTTGAAAATCATTCCTCCAAAGTTACACTCTACTCCAAAACCTAATGTCGCCTTCATAGTAGGGGTGTCAATGGGCCGGGCTCGGGACTTAAAATCAGAATTTTGAATATGGACAGCCCGATGGACCAGGTCGAGACCTACCTAGGCTCGACCCATTGACAGCCTTACTTCAGAGCCTAACCTACAGAATCTTCCCACTTTTGGCAGATATGTCTTCATCGTAGTATCATACTCTCTCTCCATCCAACGTACACGTGGCAGGATAATGGATGGATCATGACCCTTTACCAAGTGGGATCTACCTGAGAAAAATCATGACAATTAAATAATCCTATCTATCAACTTCAACAGCTAACAATCCTTTCTTTCAGCCATCCATTTGGAGGCTAATGTCACCATAGGTGGACGGTTTAGATCCATTGTCTCTTTTTTCAGGGCTGCGTGGTAGATGCCCAAAAACTAACTACATGTAGTGTTAGCGTCCGATCGATAAAGAAAAAACTAATCACCTACTGCATGACAGTGTATTAATGTCCCATAAAAAATAGAGAAAAACCAACTATGTAGATGAAGTAAGCATTTTTTTATTCTTTCACCTGAAAAAGAAAAAACAAACCGAAATAAATAATAAATAAAAAACTCTAAAATTATAAATAATAAATAATAATAAAAAATGTAACAGTACCAAAGCTTCCATCGTCGAAAACGCTACTATCGCAGTTCTACGCATCATTTGAAAAAAAAACGTCAATTATAATTTTCTTAAATAGAAGAAAAAGAAGGAAAAAAAATTAACACTGTAATTTCTTTTTTTTTCTCAATTAGTTTCTCCTAGAGTTTTGCTATGATTGCTTCAACTGTGACAAGCCTCTTGCAATGAAGATCGATGAACTTGATTAACTTGTTCGTCCCACTACATCGGATTACCTCCCTATTCGTCCGATTCACAGAAATTCTCTTCTCTATTTTACAAACTTCAATTTTAATCGAGGCATAATTCTTATTCTGACTAGTGTAAAATTGCTTGATCTTACGTACGTTTATTTTCCATCTTCACCATTTCCATGGTGATTACCTTTCCCCCCTTATCTGATCAAGATAAAGCATATCCCCCAAATTTCAACTTATTAATGTCATTGATCACGGATTTCACATACCTAAAATCTCTCCTACATTGCGAAGGTGAAGATACCTTCTTCAGATTCATGTTCCACGCTTTCAGTTCTTTGATCGCCTTTGTAGCAGACCTATCTGCGATCTTGGAAGTTGATTTCATTAATGATTCTGAAGATCACATCTCTCTCGTCTTCAAAGTAGCTCAGATCGATGCTCTACTAAAAGATGCTGCATTCGTAACATCATGTACTTCATCGAGGGTGACATTTCCCTCATCAGAAGACAGGATGTTGTAGCCATCATCATACTTGTTGTCGATTATTAGGCAACAGACGAGGTGGGACGAGGGTCCACCTAGGTGGTGATCACAGAGCGTCTCGTTTTTTAATGAGCAGCTTGGATTGTGAATTCCAGATCTGCATAACACATAAAGAGGCTAGGAGGTGGCCGAGGGACCGGTGTTAGTCCTCCGAAGCTTAAGTCTAATGGTTATGAGTTACATGGAGTTGGTTTGCTCTCGGAGACAAAGTTCTTATGTACCTTTGCTTGGAGTACGTGACTGCATTTATAAGGTTATGGGGATGTCAACTCGTTGGTTTGACTATCCTACCTGGACACGTCAGCCTACCTATTGTAATCATGAAAACGTAAGCCCGTCTATTACGCTGACAAACCCAGCCGATACGATAGGTCTATGGTACTAATCATCGCGCGTGGGGGTAGGTTCTGAACCTGACAACCTCCACGTGTTGTGTGAGCATACTTCCAGCGGGCGGTTGTTCCTCAGATTCGCAGCCGAGGATTATGAGGCTGAGCTATCTTACTGCTCCGATCTCCTAAAAGTCGTCTCGTCGCGGATGCCGTTCGCCTCTGGTCGGCCTCGTCCAAGGCTCGTCAGATCAATTTGCCTCGGTCTGCCTTTGATGATCCTTGTCGGACCTTATCCCCGAGGGGGCAAGGCTCTTAAGTGTTTAGGTCATTGAGAGGCTGAGGCTTTTATGGTCCTTAACGGGTCAGTTTAGACTTTACCCATAACAGAAGCCCCCTTGCTCTCGAGTTCAGCTCGTGTGGCTTCGGAGCACCTTTGGATTGGTCGGCCGACCCTGTCAAATTTTGTGTCCTAGGTTATTGCCGTCGAAATAAAAAGGGCAGGGAACACCGCTTTTAAAGCGCCGGTTCAAAATTTAAAACGTCACCATAATGTTCGTACGACGTGAGAGCCTTTCCACAAATAGAGTGAATGGGGCAACGACGCGTGTCAGTGACGCGTCAGGGAGAATGTATTTTGTCAGGTTAGCCTATGGAAGCACAACGCGTGGCGTAGTAGGTAGAGCGTCACGTCGGTTCATTTTTCCAGGTCATACCTCATTGACACGTGGCGCCAGCATAGGTCCGATGCTGTCAGATCTTGACTATAAAAACGAGACTTATGGTTTTTTGAGAGGATTTTTCGAGTTTCCTTCTCAACTTCCTGCTTTTCTTCCTGTCTTCTTGTTGCCTTGGGCGTCAATCCCGATTTTTGCTTCGATGGCCCTTCCTTGATCCATGTCTGGTATTTATCCTGGTACGTCAATCTCCCTGACCTAGCTTTCCGTTGATCAGCCCCACTTTTATCTTGTTTCCTTTTAGTCGTTATGTCGGGACTTGGAAGGGTTCAGCGATTCTTCTCGGACTGTGACCGTCCAGCAGGATGTTCCTGTTGAATCCCTCCATGGAGAAGCCCAGTCAGAACCCCGAGAGTCTCCAAGCAATGTTTCATTTGCCTCGAATGAAGTTTCGTTCGTTGGTGCATCGAAGTGCCAGTTAGGCAACCCGACCTCCATTTCGGGACTCGCAGAGTCTCGACATTTGTTGCTGATTCTGTCTGGACAAGGATGTCCAAACCTGCCCTGAGTTATCTCAGGGCAGCTTACTGCATTTCGAGGCCTATAGGGCTTCATCTCTCGGGGTTGGATGATTTTTTTAGCCGACCTCGCGGAGACGAGGTCACCCTTTACTCTTCGTTTGTTGAGAATGGGTTTCGTCTTCGTCTTCATCCTGTGGTTTGGGAATATCTCTCGCAGTGAATCTAGCCCCGGGCTAATTCCTGCCCAATGCTTAGAGGGCCTTGGTTACTTGTATCATTCTTTGGCAAGCAAGTCTATGGTTCCAACCCTACTGCCGCGGAGTTGATACATCTATAGCAACTAAAGAGTCATCCTAGTTCCAAATGGCTGGTACTATATGTCACAGAGGGGAAAAAAGCGTAGGCCTCTGATTGGCGACCTTCCCTCGTCCATCCACGGCTGGAGGGAGGAGTGGTTTTTCATGACCAGGGGCTGGGAGGCTTCCTGAACCAAGGCTGTGACTCTAACTTTTAAAGCTCGGAACTGGTTCTTAGAGTTAGGTCGGACAGTAAGACGAACTTCTATTCTTTCCATTTTTTTTTTTTTTTTTTTTTTGCAGTTCGAGGGAAGGGACCTTGCCAAGGTGAAGGGAATAGAGGCGGTGTGGCAGTTGGACCCGTCCTTTGCAGCTCCGACGTCCTTCTCACTCACGAGGCTTTATCCGATGTCGGTATCAACCCAGAAGGTAATGAGTTAGCGTTTCTTCAAATGTATCTTTTCAGAAAATTTCCTTTGACTACCGCTGACGAACTCCGCTTACCAGGCATGGCTACTCCCGCTCCAAAGAAAACTGTCTGTCATTCTTACTGTTGAGGACAAAGAGCATTTTCGTGTTAATAAAAGGCAAAAAGTGGTGGCGAAGCGTCCTTCAAGCCAGGCTCCTGCCGAGCCGACGCTTCCGCAAGCGCATGTCCCGAGCCTGGTTTAGCTGCCCGAGGCCCCGGTGCCTTAAGCGGTTCCTGCCGAAGTTACCACTTCCACTCCAATCTTGGCGCCACAAGCCCCTCCTGTTGTGGACTTGACGGATCGGGTCGAGGCTAGTCCTCCATCCATGCCAGCCACCCAGGCCTCGTCGGTTGCTCCCCGGGCCCCGTCGCTTGCGTAGTCCTTGAAGCATGCTCCTAGAGATACCTCCTCATCTTTACAAACTCTTCCTGCTAGGCATATAAGGCATTACACAAGCCTACGGTGAGCACCTTTGTGAGCAAACCCAGGGGTAAAATGCTAGAGACCCTTGGGATATATGGGGCCAAGATGGCCTTCAGATGCTTGGCCCTTCAGGACGAGATGACCCGAGATAGGGGGATGATCACCGGTCTCGAGGCAGCGCTAGGAGGGAGCGAGGAGGGCTGCGGACGAGGCAATGAAGGTTGCGGCCGAGATGTCGGGAGCATTAGAGGCCAGGGATCATGAGCTGGAGACGCTGAAGGTATAGAAGCAGTCCCAACTAGAGGCGATGGCGCTCCTTGAGAAGGAAGTCGCAGCGAAGGAGAAAGATCTGTCTTCCTACAGGGGTGAGTTGGAGCGAATCACCTTGGCTCACCAAGAGGAACTTAAGAGGGCCACCCAGGTCCATTAGGAGGAGCAGAAGATGGTTCGGGCAGAACTGGCGGAGTAGGTGGCCAAGATGCTTGAGTTCAGCTACGAGAAGTGTCGTCAGTTGGTGCACGATCAACATCCTGATATGGACTTGGCTAGTGACGAGGAGGGTGAACAGGCCCAAGATGAGCCTTTGCATCCCGACGCTAGTGTCCCTCAAGCCGATTTCCAACGTTTGTCTGATTCAGATAATGCATATCCCCCTAATTTCAACCTATAAATGTCATCGATGACAAATTTCACATACCTAAAACCTCTCCCGCATTGTGAAGGTGAAGATGCCTTCTTCATATTCATGTTACATGCTTTCAGGTCTTTGATCGCCTTTATAGTAGACCTATCTGCGATCTTGGAAGTTGATTTCAATGATGATTCTGAAGATCGTATCTCTCTTACCTTCAAAGCAGCTCAGATTGATGCTCTAATGAAAGATGCCGCATCCATAACATCACATATTTCATCGAGGGAGACCTTAGGAAAGGAAGTTGTACACATCATCATACCCTTTCAAACAGTAGTGATAATCTAACTCGTTATCCATTTCTTCTTCGCTTCTCGAGCGGAATCGGTGATCAATGGCGTATGGATTGGGGAGGTTTGAAATTCGACTAGAAAGGGCATTGAGCTGGCGGATGAGGAGAGGGAATATCATTTTGGGAATTAAGTAAAAGAAAATAAAATCAGTAAGGGGGGACTTTATAAGAATAGGGTAAAACGGTTATTCCAGGGTTAGGGTTTTGGGCAGCAATTTCGGCCAATGAGTAGGTTTGGACAGGTAGTGGATGGACAGGAGATAACAAACTACCGGTTTCACTGAGGAAAAGGTTAATTGTAGCGAGAGAGAGAGAGAGAGAGAGAGAGAGAGAGTGAGAGATGAAGGTTGTAGGTTATAAGTGGGGCCCACAGTTTTCGTAATTGGCTATGACCCGGGTACCGAAATGGCCCACCAGATGCACGGGCATGGCCCTTCCCAATTTGGTGTACCCCACGAATCAAAATCTCTAATGGGCATCTCATAAAAGATTGCAAACGCAACGTCCATTTTGCGATCAAGTGTTATAAGATAAGATGTCCCACTGTGGGCCCTTATCGAACACCTGGCTCACCGAGTAAGCGTCGATCAATGTGTTCGCCACATAAATGTAGTCCCGTGAACCCAAATTTTAAATGTTTGGGAGTGGATGGAACGTGGGCGTGACGAGGCCCTTCGTCAAGCCCTTGGGAGTGGACGGATCCATTGTATCTTTTTTCAGGGATGCGTGGCAGATGCTAAATGCTTCGATGCCCAAAAACTAACTACTGCGTCCAATAAAAAAAGTAAAAAAAAACTAACTGTCTACCACATGGAAGTGTGTTAGCGTCCCATAAAAAATAGAGAAAAACTAACGTATAAATGAAGTAAGCATTTTTTTATTCTTTCACCTGAAAAAGAAAAAACAAATCGAAATAAATAAAAAATAAAAACTCTAAAATTATAAATAATAATAATAATAATAAAATAAACGAACATACCACTGTAGCAGTACCAAAGCTTCCATTGCCGAAAACCCTACTCTCGCTGTTCTACTCATCATTTGAAATAAAAAATTCAATTACAATTTTCTTAAATAGAAAAAAAAAGAAACAAAAAACTTACATTGTAATTCATATTTTTCTCAATTAGTTTCTCCTAGAGTTTTGCTATGATTGTTTCAACCCTTAAAAACTTCTTGCAATGAAGATCGATGAATTCGATTAGCTTGTTCGTTCCAGTGCATCGAATTACTTCCCTATTCGTCCTATTTGCAGAAATTTTCTTATCTATTTTACAGAGATCAGTTGCAATCGAGGCATGATTCTTAATACGCCTAGTATAAAATTGCTTGCTATTACGTACTGTTTTTTCCATCTTCACCATTTCCATAGTGATTGCCTTTTTTCCTCCTTGTCTAATCCAAAAAGTGCATATCCCCCTAATTTCAACTTATAAATGTCATCGATGACAGATTTCACATACTTAAAATCTCTCCCGCATTGTGAAGGTGAAGATGCCTTCTTCATATTCACGTTACATGCTTTTAGTTCTTTAATCGCCTTTGTAGCAGAGCTATCTGTGATCTTGGAAGTTGATTTCATTGATAATTCTGAAGATCGCATCTCTCTCGCCTTCAAAGCAGCTCAAATTGATGCTCTAATGAAAGATGTCGCATCTGTAAGATCACGTACTTCATCGAGGGCGACCTTTCCCTCATTCGAAGAAAGGATGTTGAAGCCATCATCATACCCTTTCAAACAGTAGTGATAATCCAACTCGTTATCCATTCTTCTTCACTCCTCGAGCAGAATCGGTGATCCATGGCTTATGGATTGGGGAGGTTTGAAATTCAACTACAAAGAGCATTGAGCCGGTGGAAGAGGAGAGGGAATATCATTTTGGGAATTAAGTAAAAGAAAATGAAATCAGTAAGGGAGAAATTATATGAATATCGTAAAATGGTTATTCCAGGGTTAGGGTTTTGGGAAGCAATTTCGGCCATTGAGTAGGTTCAGACAGGTAGTGGACGGACAGGAGATAACATATTACTGGTTTCGTTGAGGAAAAAGGCAATCGTAGAAGAGAGAGAGAGAGAGAGAGAGAGAGAGAGAGAGAGAGAGAGAGAGAGAGATGAAGGCTGCAGGTTATAAGTGGGGCACATTGTTTTCGTAATTGGCTTGGACCCGGGTACCGGAATGGCCCACTAGATGCATGGGCATGGCCCTTCCCAAATTGGTATACCCCACGAAATAGAATCTCTAATGGGCATCTCATCGAAGATTGCAAACGCAACGTCCATCTCGCGATCAATGTGTTACAAGACAAGATCTCCTGCTGTGGGCCCTCATCGAACACCTGGCTCGCCGAGTAAGCGTCGATCAATGTGTTCGTCACATAAATGTGGTCTCGCGAACCCAAATTTCAACGCTTTGGAGTGGACGGAACGTTGGCTTAACAAGGCCCTTCGGCAGGCCCTTGGGAGTGGACGGATCCATTGTATCTTTTTTCAGGGATGCATGGCAGATGCCTAAACGCTTTGATGCCCAAAAACTAACTACTACGTCAGATCAAAAAAGAAAAAAAAAACTAACCGTCTATCTCATGGCAGTGTGTTAGCGTCCCATAAAAAAAAAAAAAAAACCAACGTGTAGATGAAGTAAGCATTTTTTATTCTTTCACCTGAAAAAGAAAAAACAAATCGAAATAAATAAAAAATAAAAAATTATAAAATTATAAATAATAATAATAATAATAAATTAATAATAACAACAATAATAATAATAAGAAACAAACATACCACTGTAGCAGGACCAAAGCTTCCATTGCCGAAAACGCTACTGTCGCAGTTCTACTCATCATCTGAAACAAATGTCAATTATAATTTTCTAAAATAGAAAAAAAGAAAAAAAAAACTTCCATTGTAATTTTTTCTTTTTCGCAATTAGTTTCTCCTGGAGTTTTGTAATGATTGTTTCAACCCTGATAAGCTGCTTGCAATGTAGATCGATGAACTTGATTAGCTTATTCATTCCAATGTATCAAATTACCTCCCTATTCGTCCGATTCGCACAAATTTTCTTCTCTATTTTATAGAGATCAGTTGTAATCGAGGCATGATTCTTAACACGCCTATTGTAGAATTGCGCGATATTACGTACGTTTAGTTCCATCTTCACCATTTTCGTAGTAATTTCCTTTTCCTCATTGTCTGATCCAGATAACGCATATCTCGCTAATTTCAACCTATAAATGTCATTGATTGCAGATTTCACATACCTAAAATTTCTCCTGCATTGTGAAGGTGAAGATGCCTTCTTTAGATTCACGTTACACGCTTTCAGTTCTTTTATCGCCGTTGTAGCAGACCTATCTGTGATCTTGGAAGTCGATTTCATTGTTGATTTGGAAGATTGCATTCTCTCTCCTTCAAAGCAGCTCAGATCGACGCACTAATAAAAGATGTTGCATCCGTAACATCACGTACTTCATCGAGGGCGACCTTTCCCTCATCGGAAGAATCGAGCGGAATCGATGATTAATGGCGTATGGATTAGTGAGGTTTGAAATTCGACTGGAAAGGGCATTGAGCCGGTTGAAGAAGAGAGGGAATATTATCTTGGAAATTAAATAAAAGAAAATGAAATCAGTAATAAGGAAATTATAAGAATAGGTTAAAACAGTTATTCCAGGGTTAGGGTTTTGGGCAGCAATTTCGGGCATTGAGTGGATTCGGACAGGTAGTGGATGGACACGAGAAAACAAATTACCAGTTTCGCTGAGGAGAAAGGCAATCGTAGCGAGAGAGAGAGAGGGAGAGAGACGAAGGCTGCAGCTTAAAGTGGGGCCCACAGATTCCGTAATCGGCTGTGACTCGGGTACCGAAATGGCCCGCCAGATGGAGGGCGTTACCCTTCCCAATTTGGTGTACCCCACGAAATAGAATATCTAATGGGCATGTTATTGAAGATTTCAAACACAACGTCCATCTCTCGATCGATGTGTTATAAGACAAGATGTCCCGCTGTGGGCCCTCATCGAACACCTGGCTCGCCGAGTAAGCATCGATCAATGTGTTCATCACATAAATGTGGTCTCGCTAACCCGAATTTCAATGCTTGGGAGAGGACGGAACGTGGACTCAATGAGGCCCTTCAGCAGAACCTTGGGAGTGGACGGATCCATTGTATCTTTTTTCAGGGATGCGTGGCAGATGCCCAAACGCTTTGATACCCAAAAACTAACTACTGCGTCTGATCAAAAAAGAAAAAAAAAACTAACCGTCTACCGCATGGCAGTGTGTTAGCGTCGCATAAAAAACAGAGAAAAACTAATGTGAAGATGAAGTAAGCATTTTTTATTCTCTCACCTGAAAAAGAAAAAACAAACCGAAATAAATAAAAAACTCTAAAATTCTAAAATTATAAATAATAATAATAATAAACATACCACTATAGTTATACCAAAGCTTCCATTGCTGAAAACGCTACTGTCGTAATTCTACTCATCATCTGAAAAAAATGTCAAATATAATTTTATTAAATAGAAAAAAAAGAAAAAAAAACTTCCATTGTAATTTTTTCTTTTCCTCAATTAGTTTCTCTTGGAGTTTTGCTATGATTGTTTCAACCCTGACAAGCTTCTTGCAATGAAGATCGATGAACTTGATTAGCTTGTTCGTTCCAATGTATCGAATTACCTCGCTATTCGTCTGATTCGCATAAATTTTCTTCTTTATTTTACAGAGATCAGTTGTAATCGAGGCATGATTCTTAATACGCCTAGTGTAGAATTGCGCGATATTACGTATGTTTTTTTTTTCCATCTTCACCATTTCCGTAGTGATTTCCTTTTCCTCATTGTTTGATCTAGATAATAAATATCCCGCTAATTTCAACTTATAAATGTCATTGATTGCAAATTTTACAAACCTAAAATTTCTCTTACATTGCGAATGTGAAAATGCGTTCTTCAGATTCACGTTACACGCTTTCAGTTCTTTTATCGCCGTTGTAGCAGACCTATCTGTGACCTTGGAAGTCAATTTCATTGTTGATTTGGAAGATCGCATCCCTCTCGCCTTCAAAGCAGCTCAGATCGACGATCTAATAAAAGATGTTGCATCCGTAACATCACGTACTTCATCGAAGGCGATCTTTCCCTCATCGGAAGAAAGGATGTTGCTGTCATCATCATACCCTCTCAAACAGTAGTGATAATGCAACTCGCTATCCATTTGTGCTTCGCTCCTCGAGCGGAATCGATGAGTAATGGCATATGGATTAGTGAGGTTTGAAATTCGACTAGACAGGGCATTGAGCCGTCAGAAGAGGAGAGGGAATATTATCTTGGAAATAAAATGAAAGAAAATGAAAAAAGTAATGAGGAATTTATAAGAATAAGGTAAAACGGTTATTCCAGGGTTAGGGTTTTGGGCAGCAATTTCGGGCATTGAGTGGGTTCGGACAGGTAGTGGATGGAAACGAGATAACAAACTACCGGTTTCGTTAAGGAGAAAGGCAATCGTAGCGAGAGAGGGAGAGAGAGAGAGGGGGAGAGGGGGAGAGAGAGAGAGAGAGAGAGAGAGAGAGAGAGGGGGAGAGAGAGAGGGAGAGAGATGAAGGCTGCAAGCTATAAGTGGGACATACAGATTCCGTAATCGGTAGTGACCCGGGTACCGGAATGGCCCACCAGATGGAGGGCGTTACCCGTCCCAATTTGGTGTATCCCACGAAATAGAATCTCTAATGGGCATGTTATTAAAGATTCCAAACGCAACATCCATCTCGCGATCGATGTGTTATAAGACAAGACGTCTCCCTGAGGGCCCTCATCGAACACCTGGCTCGCTGAGTAAGCGTCGATCAATTTGTTCATCATATAAATGTGGTCTCGCTAACCCGAAATTCAATGCTTGGGAGAGGACGGAACGTGTGCTCAACGAGGTCCCTCCGCAGAACCTTGGGGGTGGATGGATGCATTGTATCTTTTTTCATGGATGCGTGGCAGATGCCCAAACGCTTTGATGCCCGAAAACTAAGTACTGCATCCGATCAAACCAGAAAAAAAACTTAACCGTCTACCGCATGGCAGTGTGTTAGAGTCCCATAAAAAACAGAGAAAAACCAATGTGTAGATGAAGTAAGTATTTTATATTCTCTCACCTGAAAAAGAACAAACAAACTGAAATAAATAAAAAATTCTAAAATTATAAATATTAAATAATAATAATAATAAACATACCACTGTAGTTGTACCAAAGCTTCCATTGTTGGAAATGCTACTGTCGTAATTCTACTCGTCATCTGAAAAAAATTTGAATTATAATTTTATTAAATAAAAAAAAAAGAAAAAACTTCCATTGTAATTTTTTCTTTTTCTCAATTAGTTTCTCTTGGAGTTTTGCTATGATTATTTTAACGCTGAAAAGCTTCTTGCAATGAAGATCGATGAACTTGATTAGCTTGTTCGTTCCAATGTATCGAATTACCTCCTTATTCGTCCGATTCGCACAAATTTTCTTCTCTATTTTATAGAGATCAGTCGTAATCGAGGCATGATTCTTAATACACTTAGTGTAGAATTGTGCGATATTACGTACGTTTAGTTCCATCTTCACCATTTCTGTAGTGATTTCCTTTTTCTCATTGTCTAATCCGGATAATGGATATCTCGCTAATTTCAACCTATAAATGTCATTGATTGAAGATTTCACATACCTAAAATTTCTCCTGCAATGCGAAGGTGAAGATGCCTTCTTCAGATTCACGTTACACGCTTTCAGTTCTTTTATCGCCGTTGTAGCAGACTTATCTGTGATCTTAGAAGTCGATTTCATTGTTGATTTGGAAGATCGCATCTCTCTCGCCTTCAAAGCAGCTCAGATCGACGCTTTAATAAAAGATGTTGCATCCGTAACATCACGTACTTCATCGAGGGCGACCTTTCCCTAATCGGAAGAAAGGATATTGCAGCCATCATCATACCCTTTCAAACAGTAGTGATAATCCAACTCGCTATCCATTTCTGCTTCGCTCCTCGAGCGGAATCAGAAACACATGGCTCGCCGAGTAAGCGTCGATCAATGTGTTCATCTTATAAATGTGGTCTCGCTAACCCGAATTCAATGCTTTGGAGGTGACGGAACGTGGGCTCAACGAGTCCCTTCGGCAGAACCTTGGGAGTGGTGGATCCATTGTATCTTTTTTTAGGGATGCGTGGCGGATGCCCAAAAGCTTTGATGCCCGAAAACTAACTATTGCGTCCGATAAAAAAAGAACAAAAAAAACCAACTGTCTATCGCATGACAGTGTGTTACCGTCCTATAAAAAAAAGAGAAAACCAACGTGTAGATGAAGTAAGGATTTTTTATTCTCTCACCTGAAAAAGAAAAAACAAACAGCAATAAATAAAAAATAAAAAATTATAAAATTATAAATAATAATAAATAATAATAATAAACATACCATTGTAGTTGTACCAAAGCTTCCATTGCCGGAAACGCTACTGTCCCAATTGTACTCATCATCTGAAAAAAATGTCAATTATAATTTTATTAAATAGAAAAAAAACTGTTATTGTAATTTTTTCTTTTACTCAATTAGTTATTCATGGAGTTTTGTTATGATTGTTTCAACCCTGATAAGCTTCTTGCAATGAAGATCGATGAAGTTGATTAGCTTGTTCGTTCCAATGTATGGAATTACCTCCCTATTCGTCCGATTCGCACAAATTTTCTTCTTCATTTTATAGAGATCAGTTGTAATCGAGGAATGATACTTAATACGCCTAGTGTAGAATTGCGCGATATTACGTACGTTTAGTTCCATCTTCACCATTTTCGTACTAATTTCCTTTTCCTCATTGTCTGATTCAGATAATGCATATCCCGCTAATTTCAACCTATAAATGCCATTACTAGCAGATTTCACATACCTAAAATTTCTCCTGCATTGCGAAGGTGAAGATGCCTTCTTTAGATTCACGTTACACTCTTTCAGTCTTATTTGTGATCTAGGAAGTCGATTTCATTGTTGATTTGGAAGATCGCATCTATCTCGCCTTCAAAGCAGCTCAGATCGACGCTCTAATAAAAGATGTTGCATCCGTAACAGCACGTACTTCATCGAGGGCGATCTTTCCCTCATCGGAAGAAAGGATGTAGCTTCCATCATCATACCCTTTCAAACAGTAGTGATAATCCAACTCGCTATCCATTTGTGCTTCGCTGCTCGAGCGGAATCGATGAGTAATGGCGTATGGATTAGTGAGGTTTGAAATTCGACTGGAAAGGGCGTTGAGCCGGCAGAAGAGAAGAGGGAATATTATCTTGGAAATTAAATAAAAGAAAATGAAATCACTAATGGGGAATTTATAAGAATAGGGTAAAACGGTTATTCTAGGGTAAGGGTTTTGTGCAGCAATTTCGGCCATTGAATGGGTTCGGATAAGTAGTGAAAGGGCACGAGATAACAAACTACTAGTTTCGCTGACGAGAAAGACAATCGTAGCGAGAGAGAGAGAGAGAGAGAGAGAGAGAGAGAGAGAGACGAAGGTTGCAGGTTATAAGTGGGGCCCACAGATTTCGTAATCGGCGGTGACCCGGGTCCTGGAATGGCCCACCAGATGGAGGGCGTTACCCTTCCCAATTTGGTGTACACCACGAAACAGAATCTCTAATGGGCATCTCTCTCGCCTTCAAAGCAGCTCAGATCGACGCTCTAATAAAAATGTTGCATCTGTAACATCACGTACTTTATCGAGGGCGAACTTTCCCTCATAAGAAGAAAGGATGTTGTAGCCGTCATCATACCCTTTCAAACAGTAGTGATAATCCAACTCGCTATCCATTTCTACATCGCTCCTCGAGCGGAATCGATGAGTAATGGGGTATGGATTAGTGAGGTTTGAAATTCGACTGGAAATGGCATTAAGCCGGCGGAAGAGGAGAGAGAATATTATCTTGGAAATTAAATGAAGGAAAATGAAATTAGTAATGGAGAATTTATAAGAATAGGGTAAAACGGTTATTCGAAGGTTAGGGTTTCGGGCAGCAATTTCGGCCATTGAATGGGTTTGGACAGGTAGTGGATGGACACGAGATAACAAACTACCGGTTTCGCTGAGGAGAAAGGCAACCGTAGCAAGAGAGAAAGAGATAGGGAGAGACGAAGGCTGCAGGTTATAAGTGGGGCCCACAGATTCCGTAATCGGCTGTGACCCGGGCGTTACCCTTCCTAATTTGGTGTACCCCACGAAACAGATTCTCTAATGGGCATGTTATTGAAGACTGCAAACGCAACGTTCATCTCGCGATCAATGTGTTATAAGACAAGACGTCCCGCTGTCAGCCCTCATCGAATAACTGGCTCGCCGAGTAAGCGTCGATCAATGAGTTCATCACATAAATGTGGTCTCGCTAACCCGAAATTCAACACTTGGGAGAGGACGGAACGTGGGCTCAACGAGGCCCTTCGGCAGAACCTTGGGAGTGGACGGATCCATTGTATCTTTTTTCAGGGATGCGTGGCAGATGCCCAAACGCTTTGATGCCTGAAAACTAACTACTGCGTCCGATCAAAAAAGAAAAAAAAAACTAACCGTCTACTGCATGCCATTGTGTTAGCATCCCATAAAAAACTGAGAAAAACCAATGTGTAGATGAAGTAAGCATTTTTTATTATCTCACCTGAAAAAGAAAAAACAAATCGAAATAAATAAAAAATAAAAAAATTGTAAAATTATAAATAATAAATAAATAATAATAATAATAATAAACATACCACTGTAGTAGTACCAATGCTTCCATTGCAGGAAACGCTACTGTCGCAATTATACTCATCATCTGAAAAAAATATCAATTATAATTTTTTTAAATAAAAAAAAGAAAAAAACTACCATTGTAATTTTTTATTTTCTCAATTAGTTATTCTTAGAGTTTTGTTATGATTGTTTCAACCCTGACAAGCTTCTTGATATGAAGATCGATGAACTTGATTAGCTTGTTCGTTCCAATGTATCGAATTACCTCCCTATTCGTCCGATTCGCACAAATTTTCTTCTCTATTTTATAGAGATCAGTTGTAATCGAGGCATGATTCTTATTACGCCTAGTGCAGAATTGCGAGATATTACGTACGTTTAGTTCCATCTTCACCATTTTCGTAGTGATTTTCTTTTCCTCATTGTCTGAAACAGATAATGCATATCCCGCTAATTTCAACCTATAAATGTCATTGATTGAAGATTTCACATACCTAAAATTTCTCATGCATTAAGAAGGTGAAGATGCCTTCTTCAGATTCACGTTACACGCTTTCAGTTCTTTTATCGCCGTTGTACTAGTCTTATTTGTGATCTTGGAAGTCGATTTCATTGTTGATTTGGAAGATCGCATCTCTCTCGCCTTCAAAGCAGCTCAGATCGACGCTCTAATAAAAGATGTTGCATCCGTAACATCACGTACTTCATCGAGGGCGACCTTTCCCTCATCAGAAGAAAGGACGTTGCAGCCATCATCATACCCTTTCAAACAGTAGTGATAATCCAACTCGCTATCCATTTTTGCTTCACTCCTCGAGTGGAATCGATGAGTAATGGGGTATGGATTAGTGAGGTTTGAAATTCGACTGGAAAGGGCATTGAGCCGGCGGAAGAGGAGAGGGAATATTATCTTGGAAATTAAATGAAAGAAAATGAAATCAGTAATGGGGAATTTATAAGAATAGGGTAAAACGGTTATTCCAAGGTTTGGTTTTGGACAACAATTTTGGCCATTGAGTGGGTTCGGACAGGTAGTGGATGGACATGAGATAACAAACTACCGGTTTCGCCGAGGAGAAAGGCAATCGTAGCGAGAGAGAGAGGGAGAGACGAAGGCTGCAGGTTATAAGTGGGGTCCACAGATTTCATAATCGGTTGTGACCCAGGTACCAGAATGGCCCACCAGATGGAGGGCGTTACCCTTCCCAATTTGGTGTACCCCATGAAACAGAATCTCTAATGGGCATGTTATTAAAGACTGCAAATGCAACGTCCATCTCGCGATCAATGTGTTATAAGACAAGACGTCCCGCTGTCGGCCCTCATCGAATAACTGGCTCGCCAAGTAAGCGTCGATCAATGAGTTCATCACATAAATGTGGTCTCGCTAACCCGAAATTCAACGCTTGGGAGAGGACGGAACGTGGGCTCAACGAGGCCCTTCGGCAAAACCGTGGGAGTGGACAGATCCATTGCATCTTTTTTCAGGGATGCGTGGCAGATGCCCAAATGCTTTGATGCCCGAAAACTAACTACTGCGTCCGATCAAAAAAGAAAAAAAAACTAACCGTCAACCGCATGGCAGTGTGTTAGCGTCACATAAAAAACAGAAAAAAACTATTGTGAAGATGAAGTAAGCATTTTTTATTCTCTCACTTGAAAAAGAAAAAACAAACCGAAATAAATAAAAAATAAAAAATTATAAAATTACAAATAATAAATAATAATAATAATAAACATACCACTGTAGTCGTACCAAAGCTTCCATTGCCGAAAACGCTACTGTCGCAATTCTAGTCATCATCTGAAAAAATGTCAATTATAATTTTATTAAATAGAAAAAAAAGAAAAAAAACTTCCATTGTAATTTTTTCTTTTTCTTAATTAGTTTCTCCTAGAGTTTTGCTATGATTGTTTCAACCCTGACAAGGTACTTGCAGTGAAGATCGATGAACTTGATTAGCTTGTTCGTTCCAATGTATCGAATTACCTCTCTATTCGTCCGATTTGCTCAAATTTTCTTCTCTATTTTACAAACATCAGTTGTAATCAAGGTATGATTCTTAATATGCCTAGTGTAGAATTGCGCGATATTACGTACGTTTTTTTCCATCTTCACCATTTCCATAGTGATTTCATTTTCTTCATTGTCAGATCCAGATAATGCATATCTCGCTAATTTCAACCTCTAAATGTCATCGATTGTAGATTTCACATACCTAAAATTTCTCCTGCATTGCGAAGGTGAAGATGCCTTCTTCAGATTCACGTTACACGCTTTCAGTTCTTTTATCGCCGTTGTAGCAGACCTATCTGTGATCTTTGAAGTCGATTTCATTGTTGATTTGAAAGATCGCATCCCTCTCGCCTTCAAAGCAGCTCAGATCGACGCTCTAATAAAAGATGTTGCATTCGTAACATCACGTACTTCATCGAGGGAGACCTTTCCCTCATCGGAAGAAAGGATGTTGCAGCCATCATCATACCGTTTAAAAAAATAGTGATAATCCAACTTGCTATCCATTTGTGCTTCGCTCCTCGAGCGGAATCGATGAGTAATGGCGTATGGATTAGTGAGGTTTGAAATTCGACTGGAAAGGGCATTGAGCCGGTGGAAGAGGAGAGGGAATATTATCTTGGAAATTAAATGAAGGAAAATGAAATCAGTAATGGAGAATTTATAAGAATAGGGTAAAACGGTTATTCCAGGGTTAGGGTTTGGGGCAGCAATTTCGGCCTTTGAGTGGGTTCGGACGGGTAGTGGATGGAAACGAGATAACAAACTACCAGTTTCGCTGAGGAGAAAGGCAATCATAGCGAGAGAGAGCGAGAGAGAGAGAGAGAGAGAGAGAGAGAGAGAGAGAGAGAAAGGCTGCAGGTTATAAGTGGGGCCCACATATTCCGTAATCGGCTGTGACCCAGGTACCGGAATGGCCCACCAGATGGAGGGCGTTACCCTTCCCAATTTGGTGTACCCCACGAAACAGAATCTCTAATGGGCATCTTATTGAAGATTGTAAACGCAATGTCCATCTCGCGATCAATGTGTTATAAGACAAGACGTCCTGCTGTGGGCCCTCATAGAATAGCTGGCTCGCCGAGTAAGCGTCGATCAATGTGTTCATCACATAAATGTGGTCTCGCTAACCCGAAATTCAACCCTTGGGAGAGGACGTTACGTGGGCTCAACGAGGTCCTTCGGTAGAACCTTGGGAGTGGGCGGATCCATTGTATCTTTTTTCAGGGATGCGTGGCAGATGCCCAAACGCTTTGATGCCCGAAAATTAACTACTGCGTCCGATCAAAAAAGGAAAAAAAACTAACCGTCAACCGCATGGCAGTGTGTTAGCGTCACATAAAAAACAGAAAAAAACTATTGTGAAGATGAAGTAAGCATTTTTTATTCTCTCACCTGAAAAAGAAAAAACAAACCGAAATAAATAAAAAATAAAAAATTATAAAATTACAAATAATAAATAATAATAATAATAAACATACCACTGTAGTCGTACCAAAGCTTCCATTGCCGAAAACGCTACTGTCACAATTCTAGTCATCATCTGAAAAAATGTCAATTATAATTTTATTAAATAGAAAAAAAAGAAAAAAACTTCCATTGTAATTTTTTCTTTTTCTTAATTAGTTTCTTCTAGAGTTTTGCTATGATTGTTTCAACCCTGACAAGCTACTTGCGGTGAAGATCAATGAACTTGATTAGCTTGTTCGTTCCAATGTATCGAATTACCTCTCTATTCGTCCGATTTGCTCAAATTTTCTTCTCTATTTTACAGACATCAGTTGTAATCAAGGTATGATTCTTAATATGCCTAGTGTAGAATTGCCCGATATTACGTACGTTTTTTTCCATCTTCACCATTTCCATAGTGATTTCATTTTCTTCATTGTCAGATCCAGATAATGCATATCCCGCTAATTTCAACCTCTAAATGTCATTGATTGTAGATTTCACATACCTAAAATTTCTCCTGCATTGCGAAGGTGAAGATGCCTTCTTCAAATTCACGTTACACGCTTTCAGTTCTTTTATCGCCGTTATAGCAGACCTATCTGTGATCTTTGAAGTCGATTTCATTGTTGATTTGGAAGATCGCATCCCTCTCGCCTTCAAAGCAGCTCAGATCGACGCTCTAATAAAAGATGTTGCATCCGTAACATCATGTACTTCATCGAGGGAGACCTTTCCCTCATCGGAAGAAAGGATGTTGCAGCCATCATCATACCGTTTCAAAAAATAGTGATAATCCAACTTGCTATCCATTTGTGCTTCGCTCCTCGAGCGGAATCGATGAGTAATGGCGTATGGATTAGTGAGGTTTGAAATTCGACTGGAAAGGGCATTGAGCCGGTGGAAGAGGAGAGGGAATATTATCTTGGAAATTAAATGAAGGAAAATGAAATCAGTAATGGAGAATTTATAAGAATAGGGTAAAACGGTTATTCCAGGGTTAGGATTTGGGGCAGCAATTTCGGCCTTTGAGTGGGTTCGGACAGGTAGTGGATGGAAACGAGATAACAAACTACCGGTTTCGCTGAGGAGAAAGGCAATCATAGCGAGAGAGAGAGAGAGAGAGAGAGAGAGAGAGAGAGAGAGAGAGAGAGAGAAAGGCTGCAGGTTATAAGTGGGGCCCACATATTCCGTAATCGGCTGTGACCCAGGTACCGGAATGGCCCACCAGATGGAGGGCGTTACCCTTCCCAATTTGGTGTACCCCACGAAACAGAATCTCTAATGGGCATCTTATTGAAGATTGTAAACGCAATGTCCATCTCGCGATCAATGTGTTATAAGACAAGACGTCCTGTTGTGGGCCCTCATAGAATAGCTGGCTCGCCGAGTAAGCGTCGATCAATGTGTTCATCACATAAATGTGGTCTCGCTAACCCGAAATTCAACCCTTGGGAGAGGACGTTACGTGGGCTCAACGAGGTCCTTCAGTAGAACCTTGGGAGTGGGCGGATCCATTGTATCTTTTTTCAGGGATGCGTGGCAGATGCCCAAACGCTTTGATGCCCGAAAACTAACTACTGAGTCCGATCAAAAAAGAAAAAAAACTAACCGTCTACCGCATGGCAGTGTGTTAGTGTCCCATAAAAAATAGAGAAAAACCAATGTGTAAAAGAAGTAAGTATTTTTCAACCAATGTGTAAATGAAGTAAGTATTTTTCATTCTCTCACCTAAAAAAGAAAAATACAAACCGGAATAAATAAAAAATAAAAAATTGTAAAATTATAAATAATAAATAATAATAATAATAAAGATACCACTGTAGTCGTACCGAAGCTTCCATTGCCGAAAACGCTACTGTCGCAATTCCACTCATCATCTGAAAAAAAGTTAATTTTAATTTTATTAAATAGAAAAAAACTGAAAAAACCTTCCATTGTAATTTTTTTTCTCAATTAGTTTCTCCTGGAGTTTTGCTATGATTGTTTCAACCCTGACAAGCTTGTTGCAATAAAGATCGATGAACTTGATTAGCTTGTTTGTTCCAATGTATCGAATTACCTCCCTATTCGTCCGATTCGCACAAATTTTCTTCTCTATTTTACAGAGATCAGTTGTAATCGAGGCATGATTTTTATTACGCCTAGTGTAGAATTGCGCGATATTACGTACGTTTAGTTCCATCTTCACCATTTCCGTAGTGATTTTCTTTTCCTCATTGTCTGATACAGATAATGCATATCCCGCTAATTTCAACCTATAAATGTCATTGATTGAAGATTTCACATACCTAAAATTTCTCCTGCATTGCGAAGGTGAAGATGCCTTCTTCAGATTCACGTTACACGCTTTCAGTTCTTTTATCGCCGTTGCAGCAGACCTATCTGTGATCTTGGAAGTCGATATCATTGTTGATTTGGAAGATCGCATCCCTCTCGCCTTCAAAGCAGCTTAGATCGATTCTTTAATAAAAGATGTTGCATCCGTAACATCACGTACTTCATCGAGGGCGACCTTTCCCTCATCGGAAGAAAGGATGTTGCAGCCATCATCATACCCTTTCAAAGAGTAGTGATAATCCAACTCGCTATCCATTTGTGCTCCACTCCTCAAGCGGAATCAATGAGTAATGGCGTATGGATTAGTGAGGTTTGAAATTCGACTGGAAAGGGCATTGAGCCGGCGGAAGAGGAGAGGGAATATTATCTTGAAAATAAAATGAAAGAAAATGAAATCAGTAATAGGGAATTTATAAGAATAGGGTCAAATGGTTATCCCAAGGTTAGGGTTTTGGGTAGCAATTTCGGGCATTGAGTGGGTTCGGACAGGTAGTGGATGGACACGAGATAACAAACTATCGATTTCGCTGAGGAGTAAGGCAATCGCAGTGAGAGAGAGAGAGAGAGAGAGAGAGAGAGAGAGAGACGAAGGCCGCATGTTATAAGTGGGGCCCACATATTCCATAATCGGCTGTGACCCGGGTACCAGAATGGCCCACTAGATGGAGGGCGTTACCCTTCCCAATTTGGTGTACCCCACGAAACAGAATCTCTAATGGGCATGTTATTGAAGATTGCAAACGCAGCGTCCATCTCGCGATCGATGTGTTATAAGACAAGACGTCCCACTGTGGGCCCTCATCGAATAGCTGGCTCGCCCAGTAAGCGTCGATCAATGTGGTCATCGCATAAATGTGGTCTCACTAACCCGAAATTCAACGCTTGGGAGAGGACGGAACGTGGGCTCAACGAGGCCCTTCGGCAGAACCTTAGAAGTGGACGGATCCATTGTATCTTTTTTCAGGGATGCGTGGCAGATGCCCAAACACTTTGATGCCCAAAAACTAACAACTGCGTCCAATTAAAAAAGAAAAAAAAACTAACTGTCTACCACATGGCAGTGTGTTAGCGTCCCATAAAAAACAAAGAAAAACAGATGTGTAGATGAAGTAAGCATTTTTTATTCTCTCACCCGAAAAAGAAAAAACAAACCATAATAAATAAAAAATAAAAAATTATAAAATTATAAATAATAAATAATAATAATAATAAACATACCACTGTAGTCGTACCAAAGCTTTCATTGTCGGAAACGCTACTATCTCTATTGTACTCATCATCTAAAAAAAATGTTAATTACAATTTTATTAAATAGAAAAAAAACTGTTATTGTAATTTTTTCTTTTTCTCCATTTGTTATTGTGGACCCTCGCCGTTTCCGCGCTCCCACACGACGTTCTCGTCCCTTCCCCTTTCGGGAAAAGAAGGAGAGGAGGATGCGTGAGTGCGAATTGCCGTTTGTGCCACTGGCTTGCCTCGTTCTCGAGGGCTTTGTTTAGTTGTCGTGTTAAGCTGGATGTGTTTAAGTGAGTTTATATAAGACCAGAGTCGCCACTAGCCAGTTACTTCGAATCTACAGTCGGCTAGACCTCGTAGAAACGTTAGAGAAGGGGATCCGAAGATTCCTTCCTCTAAAATGACTCCTTTTGATCTGCGGCCAGAGATTCAAGGTAAGGGATCACGGTTATAGGGTGGGAAGAGGTTAAGCATCCCACACACTGCCCGTACCAAAGTACGGTCTCTACTTCACAGAATCGATCTAATACTTGAAAGTCTGTTTTAATCCGTACATTCTCATAGATAACATGATGCATGAATGCGGGTCTGAACAGTAAGAGTTTCTGATGGGCAGGTTCCAACAACGGGCAAGCCCAGAGCATACGCTCAAACTGACAGGTGCTTAATATAAGACGTATACAGTGTGCTTGGATAATCAAGGTGCTTTATAGTGAAGCATAAATGCAGGTCTGAACAGTAAGAGTTTCTGATGGGCAGGTTCCAACAACGGGCAAGCCCAGAGCATACGCTCGAACTGATAGGTGCTTAATATAAGACGTATGCAGTGTGCTTGAATAATCAAGGTGCTTGTAGTGAAGCAGGGGGGTTGGAAGAAAAGTAAATGTTGCACTTATGCTATATGCAAATAAGATGATGCTGGAAAAAGAGTAGCTGGATGGACGGAGGTGTCGCAAGGGTTGGCTTCGAGTGGCTGGATCAAGACTTGGATGGCTTGGGAGACTTGGGCCAGTGGTCAGGCTGGGCTGGACCAGGGCTAGGCTCTCCTCACTCGGGCTCTCCTTGGTGGGAAAATGGGCTAAGGGGTGGAGAAAGAAACTCGAACGGACGGGCTCTGTCTGGCTAGTTGCTGTTTGGCTCGGTGGGTCGACTTAGTGAGTTGATTCAGCGGGTCGACTCGGTGATTTGACTCGGCGGGTTGACTCGACGGGTTGACTCGGTGTTTTGACTCGACGAGTTGACTCAGCGGGTTGACTCAGTGGGTTAACTCAGCGGGTTGACTCAGTGGGTTGACTCAGTGAGTTTGACTTTTTAAGGATTTTTTGACTGGCTTTTCTTATGAGGGGTTTTTCAGGCTGATGTTTAGGACTGGGTTGAATGGGTTCAGGCTTGAGTTGGGCTATTGATTGGGGCTTACAAGGGTGAGTTTGGCTGAGTTTGGACTTGGGATTTAGGGGTATGGTCCTCCATTCATCCAGCTATCTCTACCAACAGTGTTGCCGAAGGTGGGGTGTCTACAGTTATTCATGGAGTTTTGCTATGATTGTTTCAACCCTGACAAGCTTCTTGCAATGAAGATCGATGAATTTGATTAGCTTGTTCGTTCCAATGTAACGAATTACCTCCCTATTCGTCCGATTCGCACAAATTTTCTTCTCTATTTTATAAAGATCAGTTGTAATCGAGGCATGATTCTTAATACACCTAGTATAGAATTGCGCGATATTACTTACGTTTAGTTCCATGTTCACCATTTCCGTAGTGATTTCCTTTTTCTCATTGTCTGATCCGAATAATGGATATCCCGCTAATTTCAACCTATAAATGTCATTGATTGCAGATTTAACATACCTAAAATTTCTCCGGCATTGCGAAGGTGAAGATGCCTTCTTCAGATTCACGTTACACGCTTTTAGTTCTTTTATCGCTGTTGTAGCAGACCTATTTGTGATCTAGGAAGTCGATTTCATTGTTGATTTGGAAGATCGCATCCCTCTTGCCTTGAAAGCAGCTCAGATCGATGCTCTAATAAAAGATGTTGCATCCGTAACATCACGTACTTCATCGAGGGCGACCTTTCCCGCATCGGAAGAAAGGACGTTGCAGCCATCATCATACCCTTTCAAACAGTAGTGATAATCGAACTAGCTATCTATTTGTGCTTCGCTCCTCGAGCGGAATCAATGAGTAACGGCGTATGGATTAGTGAGGTTTGAAATTCGACTTAAAAGGGCATTGAGACGGCAGAAGAGGAGAGGAAATATTATCTTGGAAATTAAATGAAAGAAAATGAAATCAGTAATGGGGAATTTATAAGAATAGGGTAAAACGGTTATTCCAAGGTTAGCGTTTTGGGCAGCAATTTCGGTCATTGAGTGGGTTCAGACAGGTAGTGGATGGACACGAGATAACAAACTACCGGTTTCGCTGACGAGAAAGGCAATCGTAGTGAGAGAGAGAGGGACAGACGAAGGCCGCAGGTTATAAGTGGGACCCACAGCTTCCGTAATCGACTGTGACCTGGGTACCAGAATGGCCCACCAGATGGAGGGCGTTACCCTTCCCAATTTGGTGTACCCCACGAAATAGAATCTCTAATGGGCATGTTATTGAAGATTGCAAACGCAACGTCCATCTCGCGATCGATGTGTTATAAGACAAGACGTCCCGCTGTGGGCCCTCATCGAATAACTGGCTCGTAGAGTAAGCGTCAATCAATGAGTTCATCACATAAATGTGGTCTCGCTAACCCGAAATTCAACGCTTGGGAGAGGACGGAACGTGGGCTCAACGAGGCCCTTCGGCAGAACCTTGGGAGTGGACGGATCCATTGTATCTTTTTTCAGGGATGCGTGGCAGATGCCCAAACGCTTTGATGCCCGAAAACTAACTATTGCGTCCGATCAAAAAAGAAAAAAAAACTAACCGTCTACCGCATGGCAGTGTGTTAGCGTCCCATAAAAAATAGAGAAAAACCAATGTGTAGATGAAGTACGCATTTTTTATTCTCTCACCTGAAAAAGAAAAAACAAACCGAAATAAAGAAAAAATAAAAAAATTCTAAAATTATAAATAATAAATAATAATAATAAACATACCACTGTAGTCGTACCAAAGCTTCCATTGCCGGAAACGCTACTGTGGTAATTCTACTCATCATCTGAAAAAAATGTCAATTATAATTTTATTAAATAGAAAAAAAACTGTTATTGTAATTTTTTTTACTCAATTAGTTATTCATAGAGTTTTGTTATAATTGTTTCAACTCTGATAAGCTTCTTGCAATGAAGATCGATGAACTTGATTAGCTTGTTCGTTCCAATGTATCGAATTACCTCCCTATTCGTCCGATTCGCACAAATTTTCTTCTCTATTTTATAGAGATCAGTTGTAATCGAGGCATGATTCTTAATACGCCAAGTGTAGAATTGCGCGATATTACATACGTTTAGTTCCATCTTCACCATTTCCGTAGTAATTTCCTTTTCCTCATTGTCTGATCTAGATAATGCATATCCCGCTAATTTCAACCTATAAATGTCATTACTAGCAGATTTCACAAACCAAAAATTTCTCCTGCATTGCGAAGGTGAAGATGCCTGCTTTAGATTCACGTTACACGCTTTCAGTTCTTTTATCGTCCTTGTAGTAGACCTATCTGTGACCTGGGAAGTCGATTTCATTGTTGATTTGGAAGATCGCATCTCTCTCGCCTTCAAAGCAGCTCAGATCGACACTCTAATAAAAGATGTTGCATCTGTAACAGCACGTACTTCATCGAGGGCGACCTTTCCCTCATCGGAAGAAAGGATGTAGCAGCCATCATCATACCCTTTCAAACAGTAGTGATAATCCAACTCGCTATCCATTTCTGCTTCGCTGCTCAAGCGGAATCGATGAGTAATGGCATATGGATTAGTGAGGTTTGAAATTCGACTGGAAAGGGCATTGAGCTAGTGGAAGAGGAGAGGGAATATTATCTTGAAAATTAAATAAAAGAAAATGAAATCACTAATGGGGAATTTATAAGAATAGGGTAAAACAATTATTTTAGGGTAAGGGTTTTGTCCAGCAATTTCGGCCATTGAGTGGGTTTGGACAGGTAGTGAAAGGGCACGAGATAACAAACTACTAGTTTCGCTGACGAGAAAGGCAATCGTAGCAAGAGAGAGAGAGAGAGAGAGAGAGAGAGAGAGAGAGAGAGAGAGAGACGAAGGTTGCAAGTTATAAGTGGGGCCCACAGATTCCGTAATCGGCGTTGACCCGAGTACCGGAATGGCCCACCAGATGGAGGGCGTTACCCTTCCCAATTTGGTGTACACCACGAAACAGAATCTCTAATGGGCATGTTATTGAAGATTGCAAACACAACGTACATCTCGCGATCGATGTGTTATAAGACAAGACGTCCCACTGTGGGCCCTCATCGAACACCTGGCTCGCCGAGTAAGCGTCGATCAATGTGTTCATCACATAAATGTGGTCTCGCTAACCTGAAATTCAACGCTTGGGAAAGGACGGAACGTGGGCTCAACGAGGCCCTTCGGCAGAACCTTGGGAGTGGACGGATCCATTGTATCTTTTTTCAGGGATGCGTGGCAGATGCCCAAACGCTCTGATGCCCGAAAACTAACTACTGCGTCCGATCAAAAAAGAAAAAAAAAACTAATCATTTATTACATGCCAGTGTGTTAGCATCCAAAAAAAAACAGAGAAAAACCAATGTAAAGATGAAGTAAGCATTTTTTTATTTTCTCACCTAAAAAAGAAAAAACAAATCGAAATAAATAAAAAATAAAAAATTATAAAATTATAAATAATAAGTAATAATAATAACAAACATACCACTGTAGTCGTACCAAAGCTTCCATTGCAGGAAATGCTACTGTCGCAATTATACTCATCATCTGAAAAAAATGTCAATTATAATTTTATTAAATAAAAAAAGAAAAAAACTACCATTGTAATTTTTTATTTTTCTCAATTAGTTGTTCTTGGAGTTTTGTTATGATTGTTTCAACCCTGACAAGCTTCTTGATATGAAGATCGATGAATTTGATTAGCTTGTTCGTTCCAATGTATCGAATTACCTCCCTATTCGTCCGATTTGCACAAATTTTCTTCTCTATTTTAAAGAGATCAGTTGTAATCGAGGCATGATTCTTATTACGCCTAGTGTAGAATTGCGCGATATTACGTACGTTTAGTTCCATCTTCACCATTTCCGTAGTGATTTTCTTTTCCTCATTGTCTGATACAGATCCCGCTAATTTTAACCTATAAATGTCATTGATTGAAGATTTCACATACCTAAAATTTCTCCTGCATTGCGAAGGTGAAGATGCCTTTTTCAGATTCACGTTACACGCTTTCAGTTCTTTTATCGCCATTGTACCAGTCTTATTTGTGATCTTGGAAGTCGATTTCATTGTTGATTTGGAAGATCACATCTCTCTCGCCTTCAAAGCAGCTCAGATCGACGCTCTAATAAAAAATGTTGCATCCGTAACATCACGTACTTCATCGAGGGCGACCTTTCCCTCATCGGAAGTAAGGACGTTGCAGCCATCATCATACCCTTTCAAACAGTAGTGATAATCCAACTCGCTATCCATTTCTGCTTCGCTCCTTGAGCGGAATCGATGAGTAATGGGGTATGGATTAGTGAGGTTTGAAATTCGACTGGAAAGGGCATTGAGCCTGCAGAAGAGGAGAGGGAATATTATCTTGGAAATTAAAGGAAAGAAAATGAAATCAGTAATGGGGAATTTATAAGAATAGGGTAAAACGGTTATTCCAAGGTTTGGTTTTGGGCAGCAATTTTGGCCATTGAGTGGGTTCGGACAGGTAGTGGATGGACACGAGATAACAAACTACCGATTTCGCCGAGGAGAAAGGCAATCATAGCAAGAGAGAGAGAGAGAGGGAGAGACAAAGGCTGTAGGTTATAAGTGGGGCCCACAGATTTCGGAATCGGCCGCGACCCGGGTACCGGAATGGCCCACCAGATCGAGGGCGTTACCCTTCCCAATTTGGTGTACCCCACGAAACAGAATCTCTAATGGGCATGTTATTGAAGATTGCAAACGCAACGTCCATCTCGCGATCGATGTGTTATAAGACAAGACGTCCCGCTGTGGGCCCTCATCGAACACTTGGCTTGCCGAGTAATCGTCGATCAATGTGTTCATCATATATTCGTGATCTCGCTAACTCGAATTTCAACGCTTTGGAGAGGACGGAACATGGGCTCAACGAGGCCCTTCGGCAGAACCTTGAGAGTGGACGGATCCATTGTATCTTTTTTCAGGGATGCGTGGCAGATGCCCAAACGCTTTGATGCCCAAAAACTAACTACTGGGTCCGATCAAAAAAGAAAAGAAAAAAACTAACCGTCTACCGCATGGCAGTGTGTTAGCGTCACATAAAAAACAGAGAAAAACGAAGCTGTAAATGAAGTAAGCATTTTTTATTCTCTCACCTGAAAAAGAAAAAATAAATCGAAATAAATAATAAATAAAAATTATAAAATTACAAATAATAAATAATAATAATAATAATAATAATAAACATACCACTGTAGTCGTACCAAAGCTTCCATTGCCGAAAACGCTAGTGTCGCAATTCTACTCATCATCTGAAAAAATGTCAATTATAATTTTATTAAATAGAAAAAAAAGAAAAAAACTTCCATTGTATTTTTTTCTTTTTCTCAATTAGTTTCTCATAGAGTTTTGCTATGATTGTTTCAACCCTGACAAGCTTCTTGCAATGAAGATCGATGAAATTGATTAGCTTGTTCGTTCCAATGTATCGAAATACCTCCCTATTCGTCCGATTTGCACAAATTTTCTTCTCTATTTTACAGACATCAGTTGTAATCAAGGTATGATTCTTAATATGCCTAGTGTAGAATTGCGCGATATTACGTACGTTTTTTTCATCTTCACCATTCCCATAGTGATTTCATTTTCTTCATTGTCAGATCCAAATAATGCATATCCTGCTAATTTCAACCTCTAAATATCATTGATTGAAGATTTCACATACCTAAAATTTCTCTTGCATTGCGAAGGTGAAGATGCCTTCTTCAGATTCACGTTAGACGCTTTCAGTTCTTTTATCGCCATTGTAGCAGACCTATCTGTGATCTTGGAAGTCGATTTCATTGTTGATTTGGAAGATCACATCCCTCTCGCCTTCAAAGCAGCACAGATCGACGCTCTAATAAAAGATGTTGCATCCGTAACATCACGTACTTCATCGAGGGCGACCTTTCCCTCATCGGAAGAAAGGATGTTGCAGCCATCATCATACCGTTTCAAAAAGTAGTGATAATCCAACTCGCTATCCATTTGTGCTTCGCTCCTCGAGTGGAATCGATGAGTAATGGCGTATGGATTAGTGAGGTTTGAAATTTGATCGGAAAGGGTATTGAGCCGGAGGAAGAGGATAGGGAATATTATCTTGGAAATTAAATGAAAGAAAATGAAATCAGTAATGGGGAATTTATAAGAATAGGGTAAAAAGGTTATTCCAGGGTTAGGGTTTGGGGCAGCAATTTCGGCCTTTGAGTGGGTTCGGGCAGCTAGTGGATGGAAACGAGATAACAAACTACCGGTTTCGCTGAGGAGAAAAGCAATCGTAGCGAGAGAGAGAGAGAGAGAGAGAGAGAGAGAGAGAGAGAGAGAGAGAGACGAAGGCTGCAGGTTATAGTGGGGCCCACATATTCCGTAATCGGCGGTGACCCGGGTATCGGAATGGCCCACCAGATGGAGGGCGTTACCTTTCCCAATTTGGTGTACCCCACGAAACAGAATATCTAATGGGCATGTTATTGAAGATTGCAAACGCAATGTCCATCTCGCGATCAATGTGTTATAAGACAAGACGTCCCGCTATGGGCCCTCATCGAACACCTGGCTCGCCGAGTAAGCGTCGATCAATGTGTTCATCACATAAATGTGGTCTCGCTAACCCGAAATTCAATGCTTGGGAGAGGACGGAACGTGGGCTCAACGAGGTCCTTCGGTAGAACCTTAGGAGTGGACGGATCCATTGTATCTTTTTTCAGGGATGTGTGGCAGATGCCCAAATGTTTTGATGCCCGAAAACTAACTACTGCGTCCGATCAAAAAAGAAAAAAAACTAACCGTCTACCGCATGGCAGTGTGTTAGCGTCCCATAAAAAATAGAGAAAAACTAATTTGTAAATGAAGTAAGTATTTTTTATTCTCTCACCTAAAAAAGAAAAAACAAAACGAAATAAATAAAGAATAAAAATTGTAAAATTATAAATAATAAATAATAATAATAATAAACATACCACTGTAGTCGTACCGAAGCTTCCATTGTCGAAAACACTACTGTCGCAATTCTACTCATCTGCTGAAAAAATGTCAATTTTAATTTTATTAAATAGAAAAAAACAGAAAAAAACTTCCATCGTAATTTTTTTTCTCAATTAGTTTCCCCTGGAGTTTTGCTATGATTGTTTCAATCCTGACAAGCTTCTTGCAATAAAGTTCGATGAACTTGATTAGCTTGTTCGTTCCAATGTATCGAATTACCTCCCTATTCGTTCGATTCGCACAAATTTGCTTCTCTATTTTACAGCGATCAGTTGTAATCGAGGCATGATTCTTAATATGCCTAGTGTAGAATTGTGCGATATTACGTACGTTTAGTTCCATCTTCACCATTTCCGTAGTGATTTTATTTTTCTCATTGTTTGATCCGGATAATGGATATCCCGCTAATTTCAACCTATAAATGTCATTGATTGCAGATTTTACATACCTAAAATTTCTCCGGCATTGCGAAGGTGAAGATGCCTTCTTCAGATTCACGTTACACGCTTTCAGTTCTTTTATCGCCGTTGTAGCAGACCTATCTGTAATCTAGGAAGTCGATTTCATTGTTGATTTGGAAGATCGCATCCCTCTTGCCTTGAAAGCAGCTCAGATCGACGCTCTAATAAAAGATGTTGCATCCGTAACATCACGTACTTCATCGAGGGTGACCTTTCCCGCATCGGAAGAAAGGTCGTTGCAGCCATCATCATACCCTTTCAAACAGTAGTGATAATCGAACTCACTATCCATTTGTGCTTCACTCCTCGAGCGAAATCGATGAGTAATGGCGTATGTATTAGTGAGGCTTAAAATTTGACTTAAAAGGGCATTGAGACGGCGGAAGAGGAGAAGGAGTATTATCTTGGAAATTAAATGAAAGAAAATGAAATCAGTAATGAGGAATTTTTAAGAATAGGGTAAAACGGTTATTCCAGGGTTAGGGTTTGGGGCAGCAATTTCGGCCTTTGAGTGGGTTTAGACAGGTAATGGATGGAAACGAGATAACAAACTACCGGTTTCACTGAGGAGAAAGGCAATCGTAGCGAGCGAGCGAGAGAGAGAGAGAGAGAGAGAGAGAGAGAGAGAGACGAAGGCTGCAGGTTATAAGTGGGGCCCACAGATTCGTAATCGACTGCGACCCAGGTACCGGAATGGCCCACCAGATGGAGGGCGTTACCCTTCCCAATTTGATGTACCCCACGAAACAGAATCTCTAATGGGCTTGTTATTGAAGATTGCAAATGCAACGTCCATCTCGCGATTGATGTGTTATAAGACAAGACGTCCCGCTGTGGGCGCTCATCGAACACCTGGCTCGCCGAGTAAGCGTCGATTAATGTGTTCATCATATAAATGTGGTCTTGCTAACCCGAATTTCAACGCTTTGGAGAGGACGGAACATGGGCTCAATGAGGCCATTCGACAAAACCTTGGGAGTGGACGGTTCCATTGTATCTTTTTTCAGGGATGCGTGGCAGATGCCTAAACACTTTGATGCCCGAAAACTAATTACTACATCCGATCAAAAAAGAACTAATTACTACGTCCGATCAAAAAAGAAAAAAAAACTAACCGTCTACCGCATGGAAGTGTGTTAGCGTCCCATAAAAATAGAGAAAAACCAATGTGTAGATGGAGTAAGCATTTTTTATTCTCTCACCTGAAAAAGAAAAAAGAAACCGAAATAAATAAAAATAAAAAATTATAAATAATAAATAATAAATAATAATAATAATAAACATACCACTGTAGTCGTACCAAAGCTTACATTATCGGAAACGCTACTGTCATAATTCTACTGATCAACTGAAAAAAATGTCAATTATAATTTTATTAAATAGAAAAAAAAGGAAAAAAGCTTCCATTGTAATTTTTTCTTTTTCTCAATTACTTTCTCCTGGGGTTTTGCTATGATCGTTTCAACCCTGACAAGCTTCTTGCAATGAAGATCGATGAACTTGATTAGCTTGTTCGTTCCAATGTATCAAATTACCTCCCTATTCGTCCGATTCGCCCAAATTTTCTTCTCTATTTTACAGCGATCAGTTGTAATCGAGGCATGATTCTTAATACGCCTAGTGTAGAATTGCGCGATATTACGTACGTTTAATTTCATCTTCATCATTTTCGTAGTGATTTCCTTTTCCCCATTGTATGATCCAGATAATGCATATCCCACTAATTTCAACCTATAAATGTCATTGATTGCAGATTTCACATACGTAGAATTTCTCCTGCATTACGAAGGTGAAGATGCCTTCTTCAGATTCACGTTACATGCTTTCAGTTCTTTTATCGCCGTTGTCGCAAACCTATCTGTGATCTTGGAAGTCGATTTCATTGTTGATTTGGAAGATTGCATCTCTCTCGCCTTCAAAGCAGCTCAGATCGACGCTCTAATAAAAATGTTAGATCTATAACATCACGTACTTTATCGAGGGCGAACTTTCCCTCATCAGAAGAAAGGATGTTGTACCCATCATCATACCCTTTCAAACAGTAGTGATAATCCAACTCGCTATCCATTTCTACTTCGCTCCTCGAGAGGAATCGATGAGTAATGGGGTATGGATTAGTGAGGTTTGAAATTCGACTGGAAAGGGTATTGAGCCGACGGAAGAGGAGAGGGAATATTATCTTGGAAATTAAATGAAGGAAAATGAAATCAGTAATGGAGAATTTATAAGAATAGGGTAAAACGGTTATTCGAAGGTTAGGGTTTTGGGCAGCAATTTCGGCCATTGAGTGGGTTTGGACAGGTAGTGGATGGACACGAGATAACAAACTACTGGTTTCGCTGAGGAGAAAGGCAATCGTAGCGAGAGAGAAAGAGATAGGGAGAGACGAAGGCTGCAGGTTATAAGTGGGGCCCGCAGATTTCGTAATTGGCTGTGAACCGGGTACCGGAATGGCCCACCAGATGGAGGGCGTTACCCTTCCCAATTTGGTGTACCCCACGAAATAGAATCTCTAATGGGCATGTTATTGAAGATTGCAAACGCAATGTCCATCTCGCGATCAATGTGTTATAGGACAAGACGTCCCGCTGTGGGCCCTCATCGAACACCTGGCTCGCCGAGTAACCGTCGATCAATGTGTTCATCACATAAATGTGGTCTCGCTAACCCGAAATTCAACGCTTGGGAGAGGTGGGAACGTGGGCTCAACGAGGTCCTTCGGTAGAACCTTGGGAGTGGACGGATCCATTGTATCTTTTTTCAGGGATGCGTGGCAGATGCCGAAACGCTTTGATGCCCAAAAACTATCTACTGCGTTCGATCAAAAGAGAAAAAAAAACTAACTGTCTACTGTATAACAGTGTGTTAGCGTCCCATAAAAAATAGAGAAAAACCATTGTGTGGATGAAGTTAGCATTTTTTATTCTCTCACCTGAAAAAGAAAAAAAAAACGAAATTAATAAAAAATAAAAAATTCTAAAATTATAAAGAATAAATAATAATAATAATAAACATACCACTGTAGTCGTACCAAAGCTTCCATTGCCGGAAACGCTACTGTCGCAATTATACTCATCATCTGAAAAAAATGTCAATTATAATTTTATTAAATAGAAAAAAAAGAAAAAAACTTCAATTGTAATTTTTTCCTTTTCTCAATTACTTTCTCTTGGAGTTTTGCTATGATTGTTTCAACCCTGACAAGCTTTTTGCAATGACGATCGATGAACTTGATTAGCTTGTTCGTTCCAATGTATCGAATTACCTCCATATTCATTCGATTCGCACAAATTTTCTTCTCTATTTTACAGAGATCAGTTGTAATCGAGGCATGATTCTTAATACGCCTAGTGTAGAATTGCACGATATTACGTACGTTTAGTTCCATCTTCACCATTTTCGTAGTGATTTCCTTTTCCCCATTGTCTGATCCAGATCATTCATATCCCGCTAATTTCAACCGATAAATGTCATTGATTGCAGATTTCACATACTTAAAATTTCTCCTGCATTGCGAAGGTGAAGATGTCTTCTTCAGATTCACGTTACCAGCTTTCAATTCTTTTATCGCCGTTGTCGCAGACCTATCTGTGATCTTGGAAGTTGATTTCATTGTTGATTTGGAAGATCGCATTTCTCTCGCCTTCAAAGCAGCTCAGATCGACACTCTAATAAAAGATGTTGCATCCGTAACATCACGTATTTCATCGAGGGCGACCTTTCCATCATCAGAAGAAAGGATGTTGCAGCCATCATCATACCCTTTCAAACAGTAGTGATAATCCAACTCGCTATTCATTTCTGCTTCGCTCCTCGAGCGGAATTGATGAGTAATGACGTATGGATTAGTGAGGTTTGAAATTCGACTGGAAAGGGCATTGAGCCGGCGGAAGAGGAGAGGGAATATTATCTTGGAAATTAAATGAAAGAAAATGAAATCTCTAATGGGGAATTTATAAGAATAGGGTAAAACGGTTGTTCCAGGGTTAGGGTTTTGTGCAGCAATTTCGGCCATTGAGTGGGTTCAGACAGGTAGTGGATGGACACGAGATAACAAACTACCGGTTTCGCTGGTGAGAAAGGCAATTGTAGCGAGAGAGAAAGACAGAGGGAGAGACGAAGGTTGCTGGTTATAAGTGGGGCCCACAGATTCCGTAATCGGCTGTGACCCGGGTACCGGAATGGCCCACCTGATGGAGGGCGTTACCCTTCCCAATTTGGTGTACCCCATGAAACAGAATCTCTAATGGGCTTGCTATTGAAGATTGCAAACGCAACGTCCATCTCGCGATCCATGTGTTATAAGACATGACGTCCTGCTGTGGGCCCTCATTGAACACCTGGCTCGCTGAGTAAGCATCGATCATTGTGTTCATCACATGAATGTGGTCTCGCTAACCCGAATTTCAACGCTTGGGAGAGGACGGATCGTGGGCTCAACGAGGCCCTTCGGCAGAACCTTGGGAGTGGACGGATCCATTGTATCTTTTTTCAAGGATGCGTGGCAGATGCCCAAACGCTTTGATGCCCGAAAACTAACTATTGCGTCCGATAAAAAAAGAAAAAAAACTGTCTACCGCATGGTAGTGTGTTAGCGTCCCATAAAAAACAGAGAAAAACTAATGTGTAGATGAAGTAAGCATTTTTTATTCTCTCACCTGAAAAAGAAAAAACAAACAGAAATAAATAAAAAATAAAAAATTGTAAAATTATAAATAATAATAAATAATAATAATAAACACACCACTGTAGTCGTACCAAAGCTTCCATTGCCGAAAACGCTACTAAAGGGTCAGCCGCTGTTGGTGGGTCGGTCTCATCTTCCTCCGAGTCAAGGAACGAGAGGTTCAGATCAGGATGACGGCTTTGCACTGTTATTCGACACTTCTCATACCCGAAGTCAAACATCTCGTCAGCGTCGGACGACTTAACCTCCAAATCAACTCGGCCATGCGCTAGCTCTGCTTGAATGACTTATCCCGCCGCCTTCTGTTCCTCGATCCAAGCATTAAGCTTGTTCTCCACCTTCTTCCTTTGGGCCAGTTCAGTCCAAAGCAAAACATTCTCTCGCCCCTGAGCCTCCAGCACCCTCTACACCTCCTCTCCGGACTTCAACACCTCGTCCAAAGTTCGCTTGGTCACAGCCAAGGTCCCTTCAAAGCCAGAGATCATACCCTTATCTCGGTCATTTCTTCATGAAGGGCTAAACACCCGTAGGCTATTTGTTGAGAAACCCAACAGGGAGAAGTCAATTGGAAAAAATACATTAAAAAAATAGGAGGCAACAAACGAGGTATTTGAACACGGATTTACCTTAGCTCGGAAAGCTCCTACGGTGTTCAGTAGTGTCACTCCCGGGACCTTCACTAAAGCATCCACTTCAGGTTCGGGCATCGCCTTTATGCCCATTTATAGAGATTGTAGAGGTGTGGAGGCATTTTAGGGTCCTGACGCAAGCTAGAGTTAGATTGGGGTGCAGTAGTAGGTGAATTGCCAAATGGACCAGTTTCGGACGGAGCCACTAAATCAATGATCTGAGGGCGCTAAGGTCGGATGGCAGGAGCCGCCATATCCTTGATTGGAAGCGCTGCTGACCTCACCTCAGAGTCGAGCATATGAGAAACAGTGGGTGTTGGAGCCACGGGTGGCCGATCTGACGGGCGTTTGACACAGCTTTCTGCCTCTTCAATGCCATGATCTGCTCTTTCTCCTCAGCTGTCAAGGAAGCAGATTTCCTCTTCAGAGCTGGAGTAGGCATATTTGGGAAATAGAATACGAGATGTTGTCACTACGTAGTGGTCGTCAAGGGTAAAACTGCGTCAGACTTAATTAAAGTTCACCTTTAGAATTAATGCCCACGTCAGCTAAGGTCTCGTGGGAAAGGAGAATTTTGACAATTTAGAAGCTGGGGTCAAGCTCCCACACAACTGCAACACACTTTTCCTCTTCCGAGCTTAAGCTAGGAGGGTTCCCGTGAACTAAAGATACAAGTACAAGCTTGGTGAGGCCGCCTCAAAACAAAAAAAGGGCAAATACACACACACACACACACACACACACACACACACACACACACACACACATAGTGGCAAATGACCCAACCTGGCACTGAAAACCAACTGCGCACTCGATAAAGCGGGAACTCAGCTTCAGGTCGGGATCCTTCCCAACCCTTTGTGGCGAAAAACCACTCCTTCCAGCCATGAACCGAGGAGGGCTGATCATCAATGAGGTGATGGCCTTTCCTACCCCGAGGTGACATATAGTACCATCCCTTGGAATCAGGATGACACTTTAGCTGATACAGATGCACCAGTTCGGCTATTGTTGGATCCAGCCCATGGACTTAATGCTATAGAACGACGCAACCGATTAGAGTCCTTTATGTATTGGGAGGTAATTGACCCGGAGCTAGGTTTACTTTGGAAAGATACTCCCTCACTACAGGAAGCAGATGAAGACGAAAACCAGCTTCGAAAAACTGCAAATAGATGGTCACTTGATCATCAGGAGGATGGGTCGGAAAGTCATCTAAGCCTGGAAAATGAAGATCAATAAAATCGGGGATGCAATATTCCGACCTGAGTCTATCCAGGTTAGTTTGGGTAAGTCTGGTCTAAATTATGTCGGCGGGATAATCCGAGGACCTATCGACTACTGACTGCCGACTTGATGTATCAACAATAGGGACTTCGTCCGAGGCAAAAGAAGAGGGAGTTTCTGCGATTAGAATTCTCCTCGGGGACTCTGGAGGAACTAATTGGACTTCCCCCTATCGGGATTCTCCAACCAGTAGAGGAGTGGACGTAGTTCGAGAAGAACTTTCTTTCAAACCAGACATGATTGTCCGAAAAAGAATGAAGAATGAATCAAAACAAAAAGGAAATGTGGACAGATAATTAACGTACCGAATCACGCTCCAAAACAGAGATTGACCGACTATTGATTAGGGACTTAACACTGGTTTCGAAATGTATAAAGCTATCCAAAGCAACAGTAAAGTGAGGAAAGGGAAAATCACGCAGCAACATGGAGCAACACAAGGCATGAAGAACAGAAATCCCCTTAAAAAAAATTTAAGTGCTCCATTTATACTCGTCCGATTGACAACACCTGAACCCTGTAGCTACCACGTGTCAACAATCTACGGCCTCAAAATGTGAACCGACGCGACCTTTGATATGCCTTGCCACATGTCCTCCCTTTCATTGGATAAAAAGGATTTCGGCCATCCACTCAGAGATATGGGATCCACATGTCACCTCTCCATTCATCAGCAGCGGAAAAAGCCTGCCGCGCCTTACATTCATCATTACGGTTTTTAAAATTCGAAACGACGCATTAAATGCGACTTTGCCACCAAAACGTGGTCCGACCTTACCCACTTAAAAATGCTCTTGAGCTAGAAGGATCTTCTTTGGAAGCAGGGGGGCTCCTGTTATGGGTAAAAATCTGACCGAACCGAACTGAGATACAAGACCTCGGTAAGCTTTTGCCGATGTCACAAAAAGCCAAGTAAGTTAATCTTGGAGATCAGTTCGGTAATTTCGTCAGCTCGGATACATCGAGTCATTTTGGAGGACGGACGAAGTAGTAAGAAGCGATCCCATCTCTTCTCCAGTTACGGAAATCGGAGATCACAGTCCTTAAAGATCAGAGATATATCAGCTTGGTTCCGAGATATTTGCCGAGATATCGGCCAGCCAAGATATCAGCCATCGTTCTAGCCTAGGAGATCTCCTCCAATTACTATAAAGGAAGAGGCACAGTTCGATTACAGGCAGACCGATTCTTACTATTAAATTAGCCTTTCTTTGAAAGATCAACTGATTTAGGCATCGGAGGATTAACGGTCGGGACCCGACCACCTCTTAGCCTTCAATTCTATTTTGTAGGGATCATCATCAAAATCCAAACCGCCCACTTTGATCGCCACTCAATTCTGATCAACCTGAAGGTGCGCTTATCTTAATTTCGGTTGGTACGAAAAATCAACGACAACAGTATGCACACTTTCTGTCAGTTGTTGAATGGCAGTGATCATCCACCATCACATTGGCACATTTGTGCATCAATCTAGATCGTACAAAGTATGGGCCCCATAATGGCTGTATATATATTCTCAAACTCAAACACCAATCAAATGATCTTAACCAAACAATTGGTGGAAAGCAGATTGCGTCCTCCCCTCGCCTGGACAATAATCCGTCCAGACAAGGATCTTTGGGGCTCACCATGTTGTAAAGGTTTTATCCTCCTTGTCCGTATGAACCCACAGATGAGGCAGAACCAAGGCTTAAGTGGACCACGAAGTGGGGATTGAATTCCCACTATTAAAACCTTCTTGGAAGAAGAAGTTTCGGATCAAGTTCATATTTGTGTTTTCACTTCATCTATGTATACGTGAATTATAAATTAAAAAAAAAAAAAAAAAAAAAAAAAAAAAAAAACGTCCCCGTGGCCCCCTAGAAGAAACGAATGAAGAAAGAAGAAGCAGACCTATGAGAGTATTCGACGAGAAGCGCGTCGCTACCCGCAGCGGCTATGGGAGAGGAGATATTGACAGAGAATGGCGATGGTTTTCTTTTTTTAACCTTCATCCAGGTTCGTCGGAGCTTATGATAAGGTTGGTTGGCAAATAAACATCGTGGTGGGACGTTTCAACGGTGGGCATTATTTTGCTCACTGCTTTCTATTGTGTGGTCCTTTGTGTGATGTGTGTATTACATCCATGCCGTCCATTCATTTTGAAAACTGATGTTAGAGCACGATTCAAAAATTGAAGTAGATCGAAATCCCAGGTGGACCATAATACATTAAACAATGGTAATCAACTATTAAAAGCTTCCCGTGGGTCACAAAAGTTTTGGGTCAAGCTGTTATTTGTTTAGCATCTTCATCCAGGTGTTTGTGACCCTTTCAACAGGTTGGATGTAAAATAAACATTCCAATGGACCCCATGAAGTTTTTAATGGTGTGGATTCAATTACTACTATTTCATGTGGTATGGTCCACCTAAGATTTGGATATGCTTCAATTTTTGGGATAATGCCCTAAAATGAGCTTTCAAAATGCATGGACAGGGTCGATGTAATGTACATACATTACAGTCGCCCCATAGTTGGGGTCCACCGAACCTCCGTGGATCGGGGATCCACCAAAACCGTGCCCGAAAGAAAGGCAGCGTGGCGATCACATCAGCTTACGTCAGCTCGATCAGGAGGAGCGGATTAGGTGAGACCCAGGATCCACCGAGGTGGGTGGGACCCTGACTGTGGGGCTCACATTGATGTATGTGTCTTAAATCCACACTGTCCAACCACTTTGAAATCTCATTTTAGGGTATTATCCTAAAATTGAATCTGACTCAAGTCTTAGGTGGACCACACAATCTCTATCATTGAAAATTTCATGGATTCCACTGAAATGTTTATTTTCCATCCAACCTGTTGGTAAGGTCACAAACACCTAGATGAAGAGACCACATAAATATCATCTTGATCCAAAGCTTTTGTGGCCCACAGGACGTTTTTAATGGTTGAATACTACTGTTTCGTGTGCTATGGCCCATCTAGAATTTGGAACTGCTTCATGTTTTGGATCATGCCCTAAAATGAACTTTCAATACGGATGGACTGCGTGGATGTAGTCACATACATCACAGTGGCCCCACAGTCAAGGGTCCCACCCACCTCGGTGGATCCAGGGTCTCACCTGATCCGCTCCCGACTAAGACGGTGCTGCAGCCCTTCCATGGGGCCACTTTGATGTATGTATTCTGTATCCACGCCGTCCATCCATTTTCCAACTCATTTTACGGCATTATTCAAAAAAAAACCCAGATCCAATTATCATGTGACTGTACCATAGAAAACAGTGTGGATTGACCCACAAAAGTTTTGGATCAAGCTTATACTTGTTTTTCCCTTCATCCTGGCTTAATGTTACCTTATCAACAGATTGGATAGCAAATAAACACTACGGAAACATTAAATTAGGCTTTTAGAAGTTTTTAATAATAGGGGCGTTCAATTGTGACTATTCCCTATGGTCCACCTGATTATTGGACCCCCTTCATTTTTGGGATGATACCCTAAAATAATTTGGAAAAGCAGATGGACGACATGGATACAGAATACATATATTAAGGTGGGCCCCGCATAGGGGCCGCACACACCGTCTTGGGTGAGTCCGGATCTCTGGTAATCCACTCTCACAAAGATTTACATATGAATTTCTTAATTCTGCCCGTACGTATCAATCCCATTGCTAATCCTGTAACTCTCATACTTGGTAACTTCTTTGGCAACACATATGTGTTAGATCGACACCGTCCATACATTTTGCCAAATTTTATAACGGTTTGGATGACATAAATATTAAAGTGGAGACAATGAAGATTTTAACTGTAGGCATTTTTTTTCCCACTGATCATGTGGCCCACTTGAGTTTTGAATCCGCCTCAAAACAAATGGACAGTGAATTTCTCACAAACATCACAGCGGGCCATAGCTTACTTATAAATAATACAAAAATCTTCATCTTCAAGGTACGATAATTCTAAGCCCTGAAACACTTGCTGGTCCAAGAGATTGGCTTAAGCATCACAGAGTCCCCCGCCACTCAGTGGCATCTCCCCCCGCTTTTCTGATCTTCTCTTGCAGGACCGACGATCATGGATGAACAGCTGAGATCACTTCGCGTGGGATAGAAGGATACATATATTGGCAGATCACTAGGTCATCCCAACAAGCCCACTATTCTTGTTGTCCAAATCCATGCGACAACAATTGCTATTAGCGCCACGTGTTAAGAAGCTTTTTAGTACAAGATCATTGTTGGTCTTTGGGTTAGAATTATTCTATAGTAGAATTGGGCTTTAACAAATCCATGATGCTCAAGTTTAATAGATTTAGTTATACATGGAAATTGAAGCTTAATTGAGTAATTAGTGAAGGAAGGTGGTGCATGCAACTACTGTTAAAGGAAAAGGAAAAAAAATCTCGTAGAGATAAAAGATAAAGCTTTTAAGGAAAAAAAATCAGTTAACTCTGATGATTATATTTCTTACGTAAGATTATTCAATTTTATTCAACATGTCAAATGAAACTACTATTAATGGTTTGTAGATAAATTACGAAACTTACATGAAGAAAAATTAATACTGGCATCGACGGCGAGATCCATGGTTGCTCATATGTGGCAAGTGCAAAATGGACAAATGAGAAAGCAAGGAGCGTGAAGGTGTAAGGATAGAGTCAATGGAGGTACGAGAAGCGGTGAAACTATGATGAAGACGAAGTAGAGATGAAGGATGGGCGATCAATTATGGCGAGGTGTAGCATGAAGATTTTCATTACGGTGGAGATTGTTGGAATCAGGTGACTCAAATTTATGCTGGAAGGGCCATCGGCTGACCGATCAGACTGGTCGGCCGACAGTTTTTCAACCAGATATGCTGGTTGGTCTCTGGATAGTTTTCATGGTCTGTCGGCAAACCGACAACGGTCCAATGACTTGTCGATTTTGAAAGTTTTCTCTCTGGACAGCCATCGGCCGACCGACAATTGGTGATTTGCGCTTATACACAATTTTGCACAAATTATTTTTATTTTCGGTTCTTTTCCTATATAAAGAGGGTGTAACCAAAATTAGGGTATTTTAATAGTCTCTAACAAGGGTATTAGTGTCGAGAACGAGAGAGGCTTGGGTTTTTTCTCTTAAAGGGCTAAGATCTATAGCTTCACACGAGCCAAGCTAGCTCGAAAAGCTCACTCGACTTGGCTCGTTTAAGCTCAACTTGGCTTGGCTCGTAGGCTAGTTCGATCAAGCTCAAGCTCGATTTAGGAAGCTTATTTGAAAACAAGCTAAGCTCGAGCACGAGGGAACTTGGCTCGACTTAGTTCGAAGCTCGAATAAAGCTCGGCTCACTTGAGCTCGATATGTATATATATATATATATATATATATATATATATATATATATATATATATATATATATATATATATATATATATATATATATATATAACCTTACCTAAGACCCCCCCCTGACCCTTTTTCCTTTTCTTTCATTTTCACTCCCAAGTCACACCCATCCCCACCCAACCCGGCTACCCCTCTCCCTCTTTCCCTCCCTCCATTTCTTTCAAATCTCTCTCTCTCTCTCTCTCTCTCTCTCTCTCTCTCTCTCTCTCTCTCTTCCGGCTTCCTCCCCGCACCGCACTCAACGAACTCCTAGCAAGGAATGCCCGACCGCACCGCACCTTTAAGCGAACGCCCGAGCATCCACCACTACCAGGTATGTTTTTATGATTTTTTTATTTTGTTTGAAATAGAAAATACCCTAATTTTGGAGTTTTTTTGGATCGAAAGATTGGGGTTGGGTTAGTGGGTTAGGTCAGTTAGGGTCTTTAGTTGCTTATAAAAAAAAACAACAAAAAGACAAAGCTCGGCTTGGCTCGAACAAAGCTCGATCAGCTCGACCAACAAGCTAAGCTCGAGCGGCTATTATGAGCTCGATGCTCAAGCCAAGCCAAGCTCAAGCTTAGTGGGCCACTAATCAAGTCAATCTTAGCTTGAGCTCAGCTTGTGTGTAACTTTACTGAGATTTGGGTTTTGTTTCTTCATTCTCTTGTAACTTCTGATATCATAGTGGATCATTCACTTTGTGCCATGGTTTTTTACCTATGAGGGGGTTTTTCTACGTAAAATCGGATTGCCTTCGTATGTGTGTTGATTGTTGCTTGATCACTACCATTGTGTGATTATCTTGTTTGATTTCTCGTTTCTTCCATTGTAGGCTGGCTTTTTTCCCCAACATTCAATGCATGAACTTGAATGCTTCAAATGCGTATGATCCCATGTCAAAATACGAAGAGATAAGGTGGCAAAATCGCAGTGAAAGTCAGCTCCTAGAAAGATGGGGATGCTGCCTATAACAGCAAGGTTTCTTGCCACTTTAGAGCCATTTTAATAACGTTTGGATCCTTGATGTAGAATAAGAACTTTCAGTTGTAGGATGTAGATCAAGTACATTCTTCGCATGGATAGAACAAAAGAAGGCAAACCATAAATCAGCCATAACTTTTGATCCAGAAGAGTTATGGGACACACAACATATGAATTCCTATTGAAATTTCGTTTTATTGTGAACCTCGAGTCCGTCCGTTCCGTAAGAAAAATGTACTGTTACAACAGAAAAATGAAATTTTTAGAAAAAAATATTATTTTTAGTAATTCTGATTTTTAGTGTGTTTCCTTTTTATTATAATTTTGTTTAATTAGGAGTTTATTATTTTTTTAACTTTTATTTTGGGAATTTACTATTTTTAGTAAATACGGAGTTATATAGGGTTTTTAGATTCATTTTTAATGGAATCTCTTACATTCTCAATAAAATTTCAGACCTTTATTTCTTTCTTCTCTTGGATTCGAGATCTTCCCTCGTGGATTCAAGGAAGCCCTGTTGAGGAGTCTAGGGAGCTTTGTGGATTTAGAGTAGTTATCTTGTGAGGAAGATGGTGATCGACCTCACCACGTCCCTCCCTGTATGGAGTTGTATTAGAGCGAGGAATCCCTTGGGACGATGACTTTTAACGACGAGTCAGATTTTTATCATGTGAAATGATGCTCCAAAGGATTATCTCATGACGGTGGCTTATGATACAGCATGGTGAGAGAATCGGTTAATCCTGCAAAGTATATAAGCAACCTTTGACCACATCGTAGCGACATTAATTCTGCCCCAAACCTAGGGCAACGCTAAGCCACTTGTGATCGATGTATAGGATAATCTCATATTCCATAGAGCGCCTCTGGTGGTGAATCACAGGACATCATGCAATAGTGGTGAATTGCAGGTACAACTTTGATCATGAGGAAGTTATTGCATACGTCGAAGGAGGAAATAAATCTGTAGCGGCACAACATCTTTTGAATGAGTTGCACTGTGTAAAAAAAGGTTTGTAATATGATCATAAATTGCGAAAGTAGTGAAAACATCATGTTAAAGTATATGGCAAAAAAGCTATAATTAGATATAGAAAAACACCTCTCTCCGTACACGATTAGATGGATCAAGGAGGTTGGGGGGACAAAGGTAACTAAATGATGTTATATTCCTTTTTTCCATCGGTAAATATTATAAGGACGAAATAATATGTGATGTGGTAATCATATGGAAGCTTATCACATGTTACTTGGTCGACCATGGTAGTATGATTGTTATGTCATGCATAGAGGTTGAGATAATGTATACATGTTTGTCAAAGATGGCTAAAAAACTATACCCGCCCCTATTGGCCTGGATAAACCATTCGAGACTTCTAAAGTGGAGGGACAATTTCTCGTACCTGTTTAGGATCTCATTGAAAAGTCTAAAGGGCTAGGAGAAATCGGTGCTTATGGATGAGAGAGTGAAGTATATCCCACCATCGTCTTAGAGGTTGTTTAAAATCCTGAGAAGTCAGAGGAGTCCTATACTTTAGTTATGGAGGACAAGGAAGCAGAGTTTGGAAGCAATCCAAACTTTCTGGAGCTAGTTTTAAAGGAAGATGTGAACATCCTATAAGATGCATGTCAAGCCGGTGTTATAGGAATTCAAGGCAATTATGCTTGCCAAAAGTCCCAACGACATGACTCATATGTAGAAAATTGGCCCTTTTCAGATTGAGCCTGTCTTCAACGACATGAAGAATTTATCAGCTGACCAGTTTCATTCTAAGAAGAAAATAGAAAATTTTATTATCAAGTACTAGGAAGATGTCAATATGTGTATTTTGAACCAATCCTATTGATGAACTCATGTTCGTATCACAAATTAAGTTTGTTGAAGAAGTTGTGCATGCATCATGACCCGATTTCAATGTATAACTCGAGGACGAGTTATTTTGAAGTGGAGGGATCTGATGTAGAACAAGAACCCCATGTTGTAAGACGTCGATAAAGTACATTTTTTACATGGATGGACCAAAAGAAGGCGGATTGTAAATCAACCATAATTTTTTGTCTGGGAGGAGTTACGGGGCACAAAACATTTGGATTCCTACTGAAATTTCGTTTTGTAGTGAACAAACCCACTAAAGTAGGTCATGTTCGTTCGTTTCGTAAAAAAACGTGTAGTTACAGTAGAAAAATAGGATTTTTAGAAAAAATTACTATTTGTAGTAATTTCGATTTTTAGTGTGTATTCTTTTTTTGTTTTTGTTTTGAGTCTTGCTTGTTTAGGAGTTTCTATTTTTGCTTACTAATAAGTCTTATGACTCTACTTAGTAGTAGTCTTTAATAAGGAGTTTAATATTTTTAGTAACTTTCTATTTAAAAAAACTTACTATTTTTAGTAAATACAAATTAGGGTTTATTTAGGATTATTAAAATCATTTTTAATGAAATCTCTCACATTATTAATAAAATTTCAGACTTTCGTCATTTTCTTCTTGGAATTCAAGATATCCTCTCATGGATTCAAGAAAGTCTTGTTGAGGAGTCCAAGGAGCTCCGTGAGTTCGGAGCAGCTATTTTATAAGGAAGACCGTGATCAATGTCACTACGTACCCCCCTGCGTCAGTCCCATAAGTTCATGAGAAACTTTGACGGTTTGAAAGATGGATATTCCACCTGCAAAACAACGAAAGAACTACTTCAATATTCTCATATGCAACAAATGATATACGATGGCACGAATTGGATATATGTGGCTACGTGGGTCTGATTGTTGGGATGAGGCTTTGGTGCAATTTGGGCCTAGGTTTCTGGCACAGGCCGCATGTTGTGACCATGCTTCACTAATCGGCACTCGTGATTTATTGTGCAGCAGAGAGCCGTACATTGATCTGTCCTGTTAGATCGGTTGGAATTATTGATGTATGTTGATGGTTGCCATTCTTTTGATCTGAATGATCCATATGGTTCAGCAATTTGTGATGGTCCAGATGTCCTCATCATTCTTCCCAGGTGGGAGAAAAAACTCACCTTTGAGTTTGAATCAACATACACCTTTGATAAGAGTTGGAGATGCAATCTGCTTACTTTAAAAAACTTGAATAGCATTTGATTTCTCTACTGGATCTTCTTGATGTGTATCGCCCATCATTAATGATTATTCCATGAAGCCTGTAGTTATCACGATCATACATGCAACGATATGATTATGAAGTAATCCAACCATTGATTTATCAATTGATGCATTTTTCGATCCATCAGCAGTGTGATAATCTGTAGGAATACAGTAATTTTGGGAACCAAAGGAAGCTCTTCCCTAGCAATTGGTTCTTCAATAAATTTCTAAGGCTCAATCATTCGATGAACTCGGTGGGGCTGTTGAGATGACATGTTTCCATTGTGATACCATGTCAAATTAATAATTAGTTGCTCTAACAGCTCGAGCCATTAGAGCATGGCATATTAATGTATATCAATGGACTTTAACACTATTAAAATCCCTCAATATAACTACATTGATACACCATTCTTTAATAGCTTAAGCTTTTAGATGAAATGGTTATTTAACATGGTATTAAAGCAGATGGTCGAGTGTTTAAATCTAGTGAATAACAAATATACCTTTATCACTATATTCTCCCATGGGGGCTGTTGACCAATTGCTGTCTCTAAAAACAAATGCCAAACTCCTTAGGAGACACAAGGAGGCATGACAAAACTAGGACTGTCAATGGGCTGGGCTGGGCTGGCCTGCCATGGGCCAAGCTTGGATTGCAATAGCAGGCCTGTAGGCCAGGCTTGGGCCTAGATCTGAAGCCTGTTTTTTCAAAAAAGCTGAGCTCAGGCCAAGTATAACAGCCTGTCAACCAGGCCAAAATCTAGCCCGGCCGGACCCATTAGGGATAGAAAATTCTAAATTTTGAAAAATTCCTCCATTAGCAACTCTCTCCCTCCTCACCACAATGGAAAGGGACTACGCGTTTAACAACGTCATGCCGGGCTCGGGCTTGTTTTTGGCTTCTCTTAGGCCCAGGCAGGGCTCGGGCCTATGTAGAAAATTGTGGGCCGGGCTTGGACAAAAGTTGGCCCAGCCCAATCCCAGCCGTTGACACCCAGGACAAAAGCGGCAAAAGAATTAAAAAAAGAAAAGGGCTAAGAAATGGTAGGTTGCCAGATCGAAGCTTTTCTAATACCAACTGGCCATGTGAAATATGCAAGGATTCCTCTAATCATATTGATGGGAAAACAGTTCTCAGACTGGACCCCACTATAGCTTCTAGTTTTGTAGACGTGTGCTCAGCAACCTTATGGGATTTATTATTATTATTATTATTTTATTTTATTTTTTTAACGTGTGCTGGATGGATGGTACAGTTTGTGCAACACCTAGCCTACCTGTTCTGGATGAAGGGTGGTCCGAGTCTCTTAATCTACTGCAAATTGCAGGCCAGACATGGAACATGATGAGTCAGCCTCAAAAATATTTTATGATAAGTTAGACCCAATCATTTTCCAAAGGAAGCGGATCGGGTCCTGCCTCCAACATGGACAATAATCCATCCACGTAGGGGCTCTTTGAGGTCCACTGAGACATGCGTTTTATCCACGCCGTCCATCCATTTTTCCTGATCATTTTAGAATATGAGTCTAAAAATGAGGCAGATCCATATTTCAGGTGGACTACACCATAGGAAGCATCAATTATAACGACACTAATGGTTGAAACTTTCCTGGAAGCCACAGTGATGTTTATTTGCCATCAAACCTGTTCATAAGGTCATATAAATCTAGACAAAGGAAAACACAAATATCAACTTGATCCAAAACTTTTGCGGCTCATGTTCAATCCCCATCCACTTGAACCTTGGATCTGCCTCATTTTTGGGTTCAGACCCTAATCTGAAAAAAAATGGATGGTGCATGCTTCACGGTGGATCCCGCATAACCCTGCCTAGTCCATGCAGAAATCGGACAGTATGATCTTATAGTACTGAGTTAACTCAGTTGGCCCCACTGTAAATGTATGTAGTTCATCTACACTGTCCATCCGTTTTCCATCTCATTTAAGGGGTTGAAACCAAAATTTAAGCATATCCAAAACTCAGGTGGACCATACCACAAGAAACAGTGGGTATAATGGATTCCACCTTTGAAACCTTTCTAGGGCCCATAGTGATGTTTATTTGTCATCCAACCTGTTCCCAAGATCACACAGACAATGATGAAGCGAGAAAACAAATATCAGCTTCATCCAAAACTTCCGTGGTCTCCAAGAAATTTTCAATGGTACATGTTCGATTCACATTGTTTCCTATGATGTGGTCTCCATAAGATTTTTATATACTTCATTTTTTTGTCTCAAAACATAAAATTATCTGTTAAAATGGATGAAAGGAGTGGATTAAATACATAAATCATGGCGAACTCTGCTCAGTACACAATCCGCTTCTGTCCATGCCGGGCAGGACACACTCTGATTCCTTTTCTGCAGGTTCAAAAATAATATTTAGCTCACACTTCAATGCAACGGCAGAGGGTGATGGCTCATGATCTGACAATGTGAGCTTTATAATAAAATAATTGTTTGACATGATATTAAACCAGAAGGTTAAGTACTTGGATTTCTAAAGCAACAGATATACCTCTTAATATATTCTCTCACAGATGACCAGTTTCAATATACATGCATATCGACCATTGCACTCTTCCTTAGTATCAAATAACTGCTCTTAGTAATCATGTTACTGTCGCAATTTCAGTGTACATGCATATCAACCATTGCACTCTTCCAGAGTATCAAATAACTGCTCTGAGTAATCATGCTATTGTCGAATCACCACGTAACATCAGCTATTCATAATTTCTAGAAGCTATGATGTATGAACCACCTTATTAGAAGTCCATTGCATATTCTCGGTCCATGCATTGGAACTTTGACGTGATTTGGTGCTCTTCCATATTTTCGTCTCCTTTGAAAAGTTGAATGGAATCTACCTTCTGTTGACCGGCCCCTAGAGAAATCAGACACGTGAATGATAAGGGACTAGTTTTAATTCGTATACAACAACCCAACATCCAAACCATTCATCTGATTCACAAAAGACTTGATGGCCCATGGTGAAAAAAACAGATCAGAACCGCATTCCTAGATGCTTGAGTTTTGTGGTTGATTCTGACCTAGAAAGTTAGAAAATCAACCATTCACATTCGAAGGCGATAAATACATTAGTGTAAATTCTCCATTTAGTGTGCCTTTTGTACGATGGGCCATCCATTAGAGAGCCCACCAAATGGACGTTCGGGATCACCTGATGGATATCTTATAAAGAGAATTCTAAAAGTCTACCTACTTAATATAGAATTATCTTTACAGTAACTTCTCATCGTCCGCTAATGCGAGCATAGACCGGGATGCTCACGTGAAAGCCACCCTGTCCGCCAGGTGAGTAAGCTCATGTTAGGCACAGGGCTCAAAGCTAAGTCACAGCCATGGCTTAGGTGAACCATATGATTGGAAACAGTGTACAGGACAACACTCACTCTCCAAACTGTTACCCTTGGTGTTGGCTAGATGACTCATGGATGGGCTTGATTTGCGCCACGGGCCTAAATTTTGGTATGCCATGTAATGGTTGGAGTGGATTTTATATAATGTCAATTAAAAATCAAGGGTGAAATTCCTTCTCCTACATATTTCCTTTGATGTATATGGACCACTTGAATCACCATTCAACCTGAGTTTTTGGCCCTGGGCCTTTGTGGGATTATACATTTAATAGTCATAGTGGATCTCACATATATATCATGGTCTGCCCAAAAGAAATTAAGGGTCGGTATCCCTTAAAACTCTTTTTTTTTTTTTTTTTTAATATTTAACCTCAGACAAAAAATTTAACAGTTGGGAGAGGGACACCAGCCCTTGATTTCATACAGGCCCACTGTAATGTGTATATGAAAGTAAATCCGACCATTAGATGTATAATCTCATGTTAGGTCCATGGCCAAAAAATAAAGCTGACTTGCAATTCAGTGGGCCATATCAAAAGAAATAGTTGAGAGAGAGAGAGATGTCCACCCTTGATTTTTACATGGCCCCACCATGATGATTATATAAAATCCACACCAATATTCATGCCTAGTGTGCAAAAAATCAGGCCTATAAATGATTTAGGTGGGCCACAACAAGGGAAACAGTTTGGATAGTAAGCATTGCGTGCACACTTTCTCGAAACATATAGTTCACCTTAATCACAAATGGAACTGATTTTTTAGCCCTGGGCCTAACAAGGGGCAGCACACTTGGTAGTCCAGGTGGATTTTAAGTAATATCAAGGTAGGGCCCACCCGAGCTACCAACCACTTTGCTTGCATGGCCCACTGGAGCTGCCCTTAAGAAAAAAAAAATCTAACCCAAGGTACTCTAATGATAATTACTTATATTAATGAGAGAGCTTAATGATAATTACTTATATTATGAGTAGGTAGTTTTTTTGTAAAATTCCTCATTATAAAATTATATGTTAGGTTGGCAGAGGAATGAATTCGAGGCTGGTTTGGTGCACACAGAATCGCAAAGCTTTGTCTTAGGCGGAAATGATTATATTAGAAAAGTGCTCCGGTGCTCTCATAGCATGATAAGTTACAATGCTCCTAGTTGCATTCTGAAACTTAGTCTAATCCAATGATCCACACCATTCATTTGGTCCAGCGCACATTTCATGGGCTACCATACAAACATGTCACCAATCTGACAAATATTAACCATTTGATCAATGGACCTTTAAAATGGACGGTCAAGACTGTTTATACAAACATAGGTCCAATTCACTTATTAGGAAATCTTAGCCATCCTGTCCATGAACTAGAGAATGGATGGCTATAGAAAGTGAGACCAAATGAAGAATGAATTGCATCATCTGATCCGTTTGATTTTTCCATGGTAGCTCTTGGAATGTGTTTGAAATTAAAAGATACTTCAGATTAATCTATCAAACCATCCAAGTGAACAATGCAACTATGATCCATCCATATAACTTATAGTGCTCTAGAAGCATTGGAAAATTTGTCATTACCTTATTCTCAAGGAGAAAATGTTCCAACTCTCTCTATCAGAGAACTTTACGTTGCAGTGAACGTAGTTAGGCTGGTTCACTTGGGCAATCCAATCTATTTATCTGAACTGTTAATTGAGTTGAGAATTTATCAAAGCCTAAAATGCAAAAACATATTGCATGATCTAATCCAAACTTCTTTTTTTTTTTTTTTTTTAGCCAGCCTATGTCCCAGGCAATGTATGGGGATGGCTATGATTTCGTATTAAAAAAAAAAAAAAAAATCAAAATCAATCCATGATGGTCTTGTTGGTGCCGGGTCAAGATTTGATACCCGGTGTCGTTTGGCTCAAATCATTATAATTGAGAATTGCTACTAACACGTGTGAGTCAATGCATATGAAGAGCTATAATTGTAATCTACAGCTAGTCCCACAACCACCAAAGCTTCGAAGTGCATTCCAAGGGGAAGACATACCTTGGTCAATAATTCACCTTGAATGTCAAGGTCGTCAAAGGGGTTGTTTGTGACAACGGTCAAGTCTTATGATCCTCTTCATAAGCCAATCAATGAAACCAATTGATGATGGTGTTACGGGTACTGGGGTCGAGATTTGATACTATATGCAGTTTGGCTCAAATCATTATAAAGAGCCAATTAAGCACGTGCAAGTCAATGCGTATAAAGAGCTGGAATTGTAAACTACAACGAGTCTTATGACCACCAAAGCATCAATCAAGGGCATTCCAAGGGGTTTTAAAAGACATACCTAGGTCAACAAATAATGTTAAATGTCAAGGTTGCCAGAGGGGTTGTTTGCACCGATGCTCAAATCTTCTCCTCCTCCTCTCCACATGCCAATTAATGAGGATTTTATTCTCCTTAATTAGCTCTAGTCGGAGGAGAGGGGACCGAAGCTCCTCTTAGATAAGCGGATTGATGGAGGGTTAGTCTCACACATCATGGATTTTTCTATTGGGTCCCTAGCATACACGCACAATGGAATTGTGTATAAAACAATTTTTATTAAGGGACTTAACTCAAGATATCACGATTGCACTAACATTGGATTTCTAAACCCATAATAACATATAAAGAGCATTGGTTATGCCTAAATATGATGTTTATAAAAATGGTGTTTGTAGTCTAGATTTGCCGACATCGATCTGCTAAAGTGAGAAGTATTTTCGTAATTTATCATAGATGAAGGGAGCCTGAGGACATTATAAGAGGTTGAGTAAACGTGCCAACTGTTCATCCAAGTGGACTACATAGAGTAATGATGAAAGCTCTGTGTGTGTGTGTCTATATATATATATATATATATATATATATATATATATATATATATATATATATATATATATATATATATATATATATATCACTCGATCTTCTCTCTTTTTGATAAGGTAGGGACATCTCTTTGTTATTTTTCCTTTGTTATAAGATATATAAATAAAGAGGGATTAAGGTTTTAGGAAATACATTTAGTAATGTGTTCTTTCACCCTACGGACTTCAGTGTACCCTACCGTGAAAAAAGTAAGTTAATTCACCTCCGTCATACACATACCTATAATCCAATTCATCTATTGTCAATGCCATCCACCTATGATCTAATTCTTGTATCGATCACGAAGTGACCATCGAATTTGGGTCATTAGAACATCATCAACTGTGATCAAAGTAATTGTAATCGTTAAAACAAAACTTCGATAATTGAAAACCTTTTTCAAAATCCATTAAAACCTTTTAAATGCTAGGCATAGTGAAAAAACTAAATGAATTCCTGATCTAACCAAATCTCACCCTAAACAAGTTACATGATAAAACTAGTAGATTATTTGTTGGCCCATATAAGAATTAATGAATCATAATAAACGTATACAACATCACTCACTTTCAATAGACTTTCATTGGCCTCTACACATATCATTCTCTAAAATCTGGATGCTTGAGTAAGGTTACTCAGAACTAAAATTTTGATAACATGATCTAAATTTTTTTATCACATTATATACATCCATTCACCAAATAAACATTCACATACGAACTAAATAAAAAATTGTCACTAATTGATAATTAAATTAAATCTAACTAAATAAATATTTAATCAACATCATTTACTATTCAAGTCAACACTCCTTAAATAAATGTTCAATTACATTATTGATTTTAAAATTTTCAACTAACTACCGATAAATGAAAAAAAAAAATCTAATAGTGAAGACCTGTTTGCTCATAATACTCTAACTTTGCACTTGAAACATAACTCAAAATAAGATGAGCTTACATATATTCAGTGGGATCTCTTCGATCCTTACCCAAATTTAAAATCTTTAAATTATATTAAAATATATAAATAAGGAAATACTTGAATTAAAGTGTAAAGAATAAAGAAATATAAATTAAAATGTTCGAATCGTAAAGATGATATGAATGCGATTCTTTTTATGAATTCCCATAAACAATAAACTAAATAAATCTTATCTCTTATAGCATCGTACACAACGCACAATATACAACGGATTACCACATTATAGTAGTGCTTACGTACTGGTACCTTCATGATGAAGTACTCATTCATACATTAGTTAGTCAAAATATTGCTCTAATTGTACCTCTAGTGCATAGTCGCATACATTTTTACACTTAAACGCCTTATACGAAGGAGACTCCAAAGGATCTAATAGGTTATAGGGTCTTGTACCTAAGGGATACAATTACCTTACTTGTTGACTTTACAAACTTCCACCTTGGGGAGACAATCACTATACTTACTGGCTTTAAGAACTTTTACTCAATTAACACAATCATTGTATCTGTTGGTTTTAAGGACTTTCACCCAAGGAACACAATATCCCTACCTACTTGAGCCTCTTATTTTCCCAATAGTTGTGTGGGTTCACTTGAACAATCTAATCTTTTTATTTGGACTTTTTCTTAACTTAAAAACTTATTATGACCTAAAATGCAATATATACATCACATGATCTAACCCATTTTTGTTTTTTCATTATTTTTTTTCATGGTCGTCATTTTCTTAGGTACAAGACTAGGATGGCTATGATTTCCTAAAAAAATTAAAATAAAAACCAATTCATTATGGTTTTATGGGTGTTGAGGTAGAGATTAGATACTAGATGCGATTTGGCTCAAATCATTATAATTGAGAGTTGCCACTAACACTTGTGAGTTGATGCATGTATCTAGAAAACTAGAATTGTAAACTATAACGAGTCACATAACCACCACATCTTCAATGAAGCGCATTACAAGGGTTTTTTAAGACATACCCTGAACAACCATTAATGTTGAATGTCAAGATTGCAGGAAAGGTTGTTTACGCTGCGATGTGTTCACAACCCCAAGTGCAGGGTCCTGATGTAGTAATAATCTCGGTGAGATCGAGGTTGATTCATGGGAAAGGAATATAGGTTCAAACACTCTAAGGTTACTTATGATCTATAACTAAACTAAATTGAAATTAATTTTAAAGATGGATAAATTAGAATTAAATAAAAAATAATAAAAATAAATATTAGAGCATTAATAAACTACTTCTAATTATTAACGATGCCTAATTCACATGATTTGATTTGCTACTCAACTGGAATTAAAGTGCTATCTTATCCAGCTGAAAAATGAAGCAGTTAAATCATAATAATCTAATATAAATAGACATTTATTGATATAGTTCACACTTGAAGCTTAGGTATTGGCCGCAAGGAATCCAATTCCTTAAATGATACATGTTAATCCTCTCACAAAACATATAAGATCACAATCATAACATTCCTCTAATTTTGTCACTAGGTGAAAGTAGAACCATAACTTGAACTTGAATCAAAATAATTTAATAAATAATTATATCTATCTTATATTCATATAAAAGATAAGAACTTTAGTTTTGAAATAGTTCCCACATTAAGAACCATGTTATAGAGCACATGAAATTCAAAACATCTACCATGCCCATAGTCTATGATAGATCAATGAATTTTATAAGTCTAAACAATACAAAACAAGTGAGTAACTATATTTAGAACCTCTAAGCATCCAATGAACCCGAAGTCATCAATAAGTCAAGGAAGAACTAGAACTAGAGCTTCATTCAAATTAGAATTAAACCATGTTCAACAGAAAGACTCAAATTTAAATCAATGAACTAAAACATCACTAATAAACTGAAATTATCACATTTCAGCTCTAGTTGAGAATTAACCTAAAAAAACATGAAAAATAAGAACTAGAAAAGGAAAAGAAAAATTGAAAGAAGAGAGGCTTCAAGCCTCCTAGCTCTTAATCTCCTTGCTCCCCATGTCCTTGATTGCCTAGAAGAGAAAAGAGGTCCCATATTTCTAATACAGACAAGAAGACAACAACATAACTGATTTTGTTTCGCTTCATACAAGATAACCAACAACCAAATTTCCTTGAAATTTGAACCATAGTTTCCTTGGAATTTAGACTTCCTTAAGTGGGTCTACGAATGAGAATAATGACCGCTTCTCCAATTCACGTAATTCAAACACATGTAGACCCAGTCATCTTGTGATCGATGATACAGTGTACAAAGGTTGGATTGGTCTCAAATTTGGAACCTTGGTAGAAAACTTCCTCCTCTACATGATAGATGGTTTAAATTGTCAAAACTATTATAGAATATGGTATGAAAATTAGAACATTTAGGGCTTGTTTTAGAATCTGCACAGTTGAAATCTTTCAAGACTATTCATCTTCCTTTTACTAGTACTAATAATCCACACATCTGTTTGACATAAAACTTTGTGATTTTACAAATATCGATGTGATCTACAATATGGTCGGCTTAGATTTTTCATATCTTTAGTGGTGGACCACTTGAAACGTTTCCAAATTGAGTCGGCGAAAATCAAGAAACTTTTAGACAATTCATTTTGTTTCGGCTGCCACGGTCAATCCGTAGCTTGGATTAACCTAAAACTTCATTGGGTTTTTCGGCGTCGAGCTACTCTTCAATATGGATGGACTGAATTTTTAAAACTCATCATGATTAACCCCATGAATTGGGCCGATATATGCAAAACAAGAATTACTTTTGTTTCCTTTTTCTGTTTAGAATCAAAACGGAAACATTTTGTTTCCTTTTCTGGTTGAAGCTCAAAACAATAACACCCTTTGTTTCTTCTTTCTTTTACTTACTTCTGGAATACGTGTGGGGTCCACCTTGTTATTGGCACTAGAAATAAGTCGTCAAATTGGACAGGTCTTGAGCTACTAAATGTTCATCAGGTCAGCACATGTCCCAGTTGAAGATCTTAATGGACGGAGGATAAAATCCAGCCTTAGTTGTTGCATGGCTGAGATGAAACATTCTTCAATTGTTGCTGGTGTTGACCGTGATGGAGATCCGTTGTTGGCCTTTTAGAGGGTTGTACGTTGGAGATTTGAAGTGTTATGTTGCTGGTCTATTCATTTGTAGCAGCTAGACCTGATGATGGATGGACGGTCATCATTGGATGGCTGATTGAGACTCCACCAGCTGGTACATTACTGGTTGGAATGGATGGTGTAGACGGTTAGCAAGGCAGTAAATGTAGATGGAGTGGACAATTGAAGAGTAGATGGACGTGGGCTTCATCAATTGCTTGAGATGTGGCCTTCTTGGGACCAGCTGCTTCACAAGTGCTGGTAACACATGATGGACGATGGATGGAATGGGCATTGATGGACTGATGGAAGGTGGTAGGAAATTTAGCACGTGCTGGAGAGCTAGAACATCCATCAGTTTGCTCATGATATTGAGAGGGCTAAATGGACAGTGGAGATCTTCTCCATTGCTGGCTGAAGTGGAGCTACATGTTGCGAGAGATCTGGATGCTGAATGATTGTTGAAATTGATGCACACCAATGGACGGCAGATGATGGAAAGCCGTAGGTGGTTGCTTGATGGAGGCCATTTGTTCCCTATTTAGCTCATTCTTCACATCTCTCATTTGCTCCTTTAATCACAAAAACACATTAAAGTCAGTCTTTAAGCGCATTATTTTATATAATTAAAGCATGAAATTGGGGATAAATATGCACAATTGAAGGCTTAGCATGATTCTCGGGTCTTTCGCTCCTCTCTACAAGCTTATAAATGTGGCTTTGATTCTCCTTAGCTCAAGTTGAAGGAGGGGAGACCAAATTGCTCCTCTTATATAGGTGGATTAACAGTGGAGAAGTTCCATACATCGCGGATTCTCCTGTGGGATCCCTAATGTGTTGCGCAGCACGCCAACAACGCCGGTGAACAGAGATCCAATCTCCGGTCTCACTCACAAACGATAAACAGGAAGAAAATAATAACTAGAAAAGGAATCACACAAACCAACAATCCACAAGACAGAGATTTAAGTGGAAAAACCCTAACAAGGGTAAAAAACCACGGGTGCAAACTTCACTAAGAAGAAAAATGAAGTTACAAGCAATGCACTTACCTTCTCCTATGCTCTCATGCACAGAGATGGCCCTTTTGCTAATCCTCTCGCCTTTTTCTCACCTTAGACGTATAGAAAACCTAATCCCCTCATCTAATCCCGGTTTACACCTCTTTATATAGTAAACCCCCCAATTAGAACACAAATAGGAAACCCGCGTTTTAACTCCGCAGTCGGTCGGGCGCCCGATCATAACTGGGTCGGGCGCCCGGCCAATACAAAATATGTCCAGTGTGAAAATAACAGGAAACAGACCAATATTGGGCGCCCGGTCACTTTGACTGCCGGGCGCCCGACCATTCACAAAATGGTCTAGAGACTAATGGGCAAAACAGCTTGAATTTCAGGCGCCCGGTCCACAAACCGTCCGGGCGCCCGACCATGCTCAGATGTGAGCATTCTCCACATGCCACGTGTAGTCTCCACACTCAACAATCTCCCACTTGGAGACACATCACCACATGATCCTTCGTCTTCTACATCCGGAGTGCACCACCTCCCAGTCTTCAAGCCTGAAGACCAACCAAAGCTGAATAAAGCTTCAGCTTCTCTTGTGTGACCGCCTTGGTCAACATATCTGCAGGATTCTCACTTATATGAATCTTCTTCAAAGCAATTGGTCCATCTTCCAGTAACGAACGTATGAAGTGATATCTGATGTCAATATGCTTGGTCCTCGAATGAAAGGCTGAATTCTTAGCTAAGTGTATTGCACTCTGACTGTCACTGTACAGCTTGCAATATACTTGCTTTTTCCCCAACTCTTTCATAAAACCTTGCATCCACACCATCTCTTTTCACGCTTCTGTAGCTGCAACATATTCTGCTTCCGTTGTACTGATGGATACTATCTTCTGTAACTGAGAGATCCAACTGACTGCAGCACTACCTAGGGTAAAGACATACCCTGTAGTGCTCCTTCTGCTGTCGATATCCCCTGCCAAATCTGAATCGACGTAGCCTTGTAGCTTGATTTTCGATCCTCCATAACACAACCCTATATCCACAGTACCTACCAGGTATCTGAGGATCCACTTCACAGCTTCCCAATGTTCCTTCCCGGGGTTGTTCATGTACGTGCTAACAACTCCCATTGCTTGAGCAATGTCTGGCCTCGTGCTAACCATAGCATATATGAGGCTCTCTATGGCTGACGCATAAGGAACTTTAGCCATGTAGTCCCGTTCCTCCTGCGTTTTACCTCCTTGCTCCTTAGAGAGCTTGAAGTGGTTGGCTAATGGAGTGATAACCGGCTTAGCACCTCCCATGCTGAATCGATCAAGTACCTTGGCTATGTACTCTGCTTGTGACAAAACTAGCTTCTTGTTTTTCCTGTCATGTTTTATCTTCATGCCTAGGATTTATTTTGCAGCTCCTAAATCCTTTATGGTAAACTCTCTAGATAGTTGTCTTTTAAGATCTGAGATGTCCTTCATGCTTGATCTGACCACAAGCATATCATCAACATACAGAAGAAAAATGATATACGACGTATCAAACTTCTTCAAGTAGCAATAGTGGTCTGCAAGACATCTCTTGCACTCGTTTCCTGACATGAAACTGTCGAACTTCTTGTACCACTGCCTCGGGGCCTGCTTCAGACCATATAGACTCTTCTTCAGTCTACACACCTTGTTCTCCTTTCCTGGTGCCACGTATCCTGTCGGCTGATGCACATATATTTCTTCTTCAAGGTCTCCATGAAGAAAGGTTGTCTTAACATCTAGCTACTCTAGATGTAAGTCCTCTGTAGCCACTATACTCAAGACCATGCGAATCGTAGACATCTTCACCACAGGTGAAAATATTTCTGTGAAATCGATACCTGCCTTTTGTTGGAACCCTTTCACAACCAGTCTAGCTTTGTATCATTTTGAACCATCGTGTTCCTCCTTCAGCCTATAAACCCACTTGTTATGAAGAGCTTTCTTACCCTTAGGTAAAGTGACTAGCTCCCACGTACGATTAGACTCAAGAGAGTCCATCTCATCTTCCATGACTTGCTCCCACTTAACCCGCATATTTGACCGTAACGCCTCTTCAAAACACTCTGCTCACCATTATCTGTCAGCAGTAGATAATGGAAGGAGGGTGAATATCGGACCTTGGGTCTCCTCTCCCGAGTAGACCTCCTCACAACTGGTGTCTACAGCTCTGCCTCATCATGCTCCTGTGCCTCATCATGCTCCTGTGCATGCTCATCCTGTGGCACTGTAACACCTGTGTCCGGTAACTCTTCCAACTCTACGAATTCCTTCTCATCGGCCTTGTTCTGCTTTTGCTGCACACTGTCCTTATGCATCACCTTTTCATTGAAGACTACATCCTTGCTTCTGATAATTTTTCGGTTCTCTGTATCCCAAAATCGGTAGCCAAAATTGTTCTGCCCGTAGCCTATAAACATGCACCTTCTGGACTTCGCATCCAGCTTGTTTCTGTGCTCTGCATCAATGTGAACATAAGAGGTGCAACCAAACACTCTGAGATGTGTAAGGTTCACTTCTTTTCCAGTCCATGTGTCTTCTGGTTGCCCACCATCCAATGGTGCTGCGGGACTTTTACTGATGAGATATACAACAGTATTCACAGCATCTGCCCAAAAGGTCTTGGGCAACCTTGCATGTAGTCTCATGCTTCTAGCGCGCTCAAGAATGCTCCTATTAATGCGCTCAGCCGCACCGTTCTGCTGCGGTGTCCCTGGAATCGTTTTCTGATGTTTGATTCCTTTACTGCACAATACTCTTCAAATCTCTTGTCACAGTATTCTTCCCCATTATCCGATCTGAGACACTTCACAATTTTACCGGTCTCATTTTCTACCATAACTTTCCACTTCTTAAATACATCGAATACATGTGATTTGTGTTTTAAGAAGTAGACTCACAGTTTTCTACTAGCATCATTAATAAAAGAAACAAAGTAATATGAGCCACCAAGAGATGATACCTGTGCCGGTCCCCACACATCAGTGTGTACAAGCTCCAATAGATGCGTCTTTAGAGCGCGTCTAGTCTTCTTGAAGCTAACTTTCTTCTGCTTGCCATACACGCAGTCCTTGCAGAATTTCAGATCGATTGCCTTCAACCCTGGTAGCTTCCCCTTTGACAATAGCACTTTCATCCCCTTCTCACTCATATGTCCTAACCTCTGATGCCATAATTACCCGTTCACTCCAGTTGATGCAACTGTGAGTGAACTATACGATCCGAAAGTCACATATAAAGTACCTTCTTTCTTGCCTCGAGATATAACCAAGGCACCTTTTGTGACCTTCCATGCATCGCTCGTGAATGTCATCACATATCTGGTATCGGCCAACTGCCTAACTGAGATCAAATTTCGTCTCAAACTCGGTACATGTCTGACATCCTTCAGCTTCAAGACTATTCCGTCTTTCTAACTTAAATGAACATCTCCTTTGCCAACAATACTGCATAGCTCATCATCACTCAGGTAGACTCTTCCAAAGTTACCTAATACATAATTACGAAGAACTTCTTTTGATGAAGTGGCATGCAACGAAGCACCTGAGTCTATAACCCAAGACTCATTACGCGCATCAAGAGACAAGATCAACGCCTCTGTGTCACTCTCCTCAGATAGATTCACTGAATCTTTCCCAACTTGAGAGCTTCCTTCTTGTTTCTTAAGCGCCCTACAATCACGCTTCATGTGCCCCTTCTTCCCGCAATGCCAACACACGTCCTTGTCTTTCGGTCCCTTGGACTTATTCCTTAACTTAGAACGCCCATGTTTATTGCTACCTTTGTTTGAAGATCTTCCTCTTCCTTCAACGTTTAGAGCATTTCCTGAATATCCTGAAGTTCCCAATGCCTTCTTTCTAGATTCTTCGCTAAGAATTAGACCGGCCACATCATCAAATTTCAACTTTGTAGATCCTGAAGAATTGCTCACGGCAATCACCAAACCATCCCAACTGTCTGGCAAACTGGACAAGATCAATAATGCCCTGACCTCATCATCAAAAGTGATGCCAACGGATTCCAATTGGCTCGTGACTGTATTGAACTCGTTTAGATGTTCGGCCACGCCCCCACCATCTAACATCTTCATGTTGAATATCCGTTTCATAAGATGAACCTTATTGGATGCCGAGGGTTTCTCATACATCGTAGCCAAAGCTTGCATTAATTCTTTTATGGTCTTTACTTTGGATATGTTGAAGGCGACGCTCTTAGACAAAGAGAGTCGGATCGTTCCTAAAGCCTTCCGATTAGAGGTGGGCACAAACCAAGCCAGCTCGAAAGCTCGGCTCGGATTGGTTCGAAAAAGCTCGGCTTGGATTGGATCAAATGGAAGTTCAAACCAAACCAAGCCTCCGAGTCAAGCTCGTTTGAAAAAACAAACCAAACTCAAACTAGGGCAGTTCCAGCTTGGCTCGGCTCGAAGCTCGATTTGATTCAGCTCGGTTTAATTTGGCTCGTAGATTATAAGCACATTGTTTCCTGTGGTGTGATCCACTTGAGCTTTGCATATGATTCCATTTTGGGATCATGTCCTAAAATGATATGTAAAACAGATGGATGACATGGATAATACATAATACATATACATGATGACATGGATAATACATCATATATATACATGAAAGCACACTGTTTCCTTGCACTTGTAAAATTATGCTTGTGTACTTTTGCTTGGTAAATACTCTTACATGTCTATTTTGAAGGTGCACTCTTTTGGAGGATGTTAAACATTATATAGTAAGATATGTTTTTACTTTTTTTTTTTTTTTTTAACTTTTTAAATTCTTTTCTATTTAAGTGAATAAGGAAAAAAAGAGCCACTGTCTGTTTGAACTCGGCTCGGCCCGATTTGAAAATTTCAACCAAGCCGATCCCGGCTCGAACTAGATTTTTCTGGAGCAAACCAAACTCGGGCCGCATGGGTCGGCCCGAAACCCAAACCAAACCGATCCACAAACTGCGGTGGTCCAAAAACAAACCAAACCAAACTAGGGCTAACTTGGCTCGACTCGGATTATTGCCCACCTCTACTTCCGATCCATTAAAGCCCATTCATCATTTGTCATCTTCTTTGGTTTCTTCTCTTTTCCTTCTAGAGGAATGTAGAGGTCCTTCTGATACAAATAATCCTCCATCTGCATCTTCCAAAAGGCAAAGTTTGAACCATCAAATTTCTCAATTCTAGTTTTCCTATCTTCCGTCATCGCTCGCACTTGAACTAAACCAATAGCTTTGATACCAATTGTTGCGCAGCACGCCAACAATGCCGATGAACCGAGATCCAATCTCCGGTCTCACCCACAAACAATAAACAGGAAGAAAATAATAACTAGAAAATGAATCACACAAACCAACAATCCACAAGACAGAGATTTACGTGGAAAAACCCCAACAAGGGTAAAAAAAACCACGGGTGCAAACTTCGCTAAGAAGAAAAATGAAGTTACAAGCAATGCACTTACTTTCTCCTATGCTCACATGCACAAAGATGACCCTTTTGCTAATCCTCTCGCCTTTTCCTCACCTTAGACGTATAGAAAACCTAATCCCCTCATCTAATACCGGTTTACACCCCTTCGTATAGTAAACCCCGCAATTAGAGCACAAATAGGAAACCCGTGTTTTAACTCCGCGGCCGGTCGGGCGCCCGGTCATAACTGGGTCGGGCGCCCGGCCAATACAAAATATGCCTAGCGTGAAAATAACAGGAAACAGACCAATATCGGGCGCCCGGTTACTTTGACCGTCAGGCGCTCGACCATTCACAAAATGGTCCAGAGACTAATGGGCAAAACAGCCTGAATTTCGGGCGCTCGGTCCACAGACCGTCCGAGCGCCCGACCATGCTCAGATGTGAGCATTCTCCACATGCCACGTGTAGTCTCCATACTCAACATAGTGTTCACGCGCAGCAGAATTACATACAAAATAATTTTTATCAAGCTAGCGACTCAACATTGGATACTTCGACCGTAGTAACATCAGATTTCTAAACCTATACTACCATATGAACGGTAGTGCAAACAACGATCACCTAAACCAAGGAGCCTCTTTCTTATCTATGGTAGATGAAGGAATTGAAGGACAGAGCATGCTTTTCCTTTGGTAGGTGTTAAGAAAATGTGCTAAATATATGTCTAATAAAATTTGTGGGTCTCACTATAATACGTATGTGTCTAATTCATGCCATCCATACGTTTTACTAGAACGTTTTAGGACATCAAACCAAAAATAGGTAGAATGTAAGTTCAAGCACACCACATCATGTAAAACAGGAGGATAATGATGTCCACCGTTCAAAATAAAAATTTGTGTAGGACCCACTATGATTTGTATCTGTCATCCAACCTGTTTATAAAGTCAGAAAGATAGGGACGGATGAACCAAAAACACAAATATCAGCTTTATGCCCCCTAAGAAACTTTAAACGGTAGGTGTTCAATTCCCACTGTAGCGTGTGGTATGGTCCACATGCTTTGAATTTGTCTATTTTTTGGCTCATGCTCTAACATTAGCTGATAAAACGGTTGGACGGTCCAGATTAGACACATACAACACGGTGAGCCCCATAGATCTGGGCTTCATTCATAGCAGGGTGAATTACCCAACGATGGGTGCAACTCATATTCTATCCATAGTTGTGGCAAACACGAGGGCGGATTAGCTGTTACTCGGGAACAGATTAGTGGGTGTTACCCTAACCGTGTAGGGCCCTTATTGACATATTGTTTTTATATATCCACACCGTCCAATCTGTTTTTACATCTCATTTTAGACGTGATCCCAAACCCTAAGAAGATCCAAATCTCAGGTGGCCCATACCACTAGAAAGAGTGATAAATGACAATTAAAAACTTTTTGTGGGTCACAAAAGTTTTGGATCAAGCTGATATTTATATTTTCCCTTCATCCATATCTTCTTGACATTATCAACAGGTTGGATTGCAAATACAAATTACTAAAACCTTAGATGGGCTCTTTGGAATTTTTAATGGTGTGCCACTCAACCACTGTTTCCAGTGGTATGGTCCACCTGAGATTTGGATCTGCATAATTGTTGGAACACCATCTTCAAATGGGCTGTAGAAACGGATGGACAGCATGGATATACAAAATATCATTCATGTGGGCCACACGATAGGGGTAACACCTAATTGGATCTAATTGGATCGCTCCCGGCAAACACCGCCTCAACGAGAGCGACCTACTAACACAGCTGTTTTCCTCTTTTCAAATTACGTATGCATAACTAACCGAAGCAAACAACTAATTAAAAGAGAAAAATCTTCCAATCTAGACTATTATTTGGCCATGGCCCATTTAAGGTGGGTCCCACCAGACCAATATTTTATCACCCAATTGCCAGCCCGAAATGTGCGTATCAGGGTCCAATTGCAAATTAACAAATCTGCCCACTCATCCCTATATTCCCTCAACGATAGTATGCACTCTTGCCTTTTGTACAATAGACAATGCATCACATGTGCACAAACCATCACTTACAATATAGAAAGAAAAAAAAAAATTTTGATTTTTTACGCCTTCTCCTTCTATTTCTGGAATCCAAAGTCGGTGTTATCTTTCTTTAATAAAATAAAATCCAGCTCTTAGGATTCATCCCTTCTAATCAATATCAGAGATCTAATAAAAAACTTTTAGAGGCAAACAACAAAGAATCATAGGCCGATGTAGGCTTAGGTAAGATAAGGACCACTTCTTCTAACAGTTATGTGGATGATGCATGCATCTGCATCCACATTCTCTTACGTAGTTGGAACGTTGATCCTGCCCAGACCTTATCTACTAAATCATGAGATTTACTAATCCTAAACGCATGTGCAAGTGTGCTAATGCACAGGCCACCCAATATGCCACCATGGCGCACAAATGAAATATCCAAGTCATCCATCATGTGGATTTCACCTGTAGACGCTACTCCTAAAAGAAATGGGTCGTCCACTTAGCAGGTATGCCATGATTATTAGAAATAATTGTGGCCCACCTGACTAGTGGACCGATCTGATTTTTGGGATGGTGAATATATATGATAATATAGTTATGATGAATGGCTTAGATGTTTCATGTGTGCCAAGCTGGCATATGCGGTGGCGTGTGCATTACCTGACTGGCGGGCGCGTGCCAGCTCACCAAAACTTCTTAATAATTCTTAATTATCTAATGTTTAAGGTGACACATGGGTTTGTTTTTTAAATACAAAAATGGTGAGAAAATAATATTTTACTAAGGGGAGGGAGAGTGAGAAATTAATATTTTACTAATCACTTAGGGTAGGGAGAGTGTAACCACCACTTAAATTGGATTTTGTAGGAAAAAGATTAATAGAAAGAAGATGGCTTACCAACCTCGTAAGTGGTGGGGCCCACATATGACCATGGTCCGGTCAAGATTAAGTTCACTATGAGAATTTGACATGACTATGGCAATGAGATGTAATCTTTCTATTCGTTCTATTTTTTCTGTGGTGAGATAGCAATCAAAGAATGATGCTCTTGACATCACGGTTCGTTGGATCTGAACCTTAGGAAAATAGATCTACGCAAAAGATTTCAACTAATTGATGATTCATATGATCACTTTTCTTTCCCTTTACCTTTTAACCTTTGGATATTTTTCTCAGCTTTTTTGTTCTTTCTAGAACGTGGTCAATGCGGAAGAATAATATTTTTCGTTAGGCAAAGTAAAGATTAGAATACAGAGATGTTTACAGAAAAAATAATAATAATAATAATAGAGAGATGATCGAGTTCTCCAAGTTGAGCGATATTAGTTCTAGTAGTTGTAATGGGACACTTAGGGCGCGTTTGATTGGTAAGTCACTTTACATAAGCTACTTATACCTCAAGTAGCTTATCTTGGTTTCTACTTCTTCAGTGGATAAGTACGTTTTCTTGGTCAACCCTAAACATCCACCATCCATCATGTGGGGTCAACTTTTGATTTGGACCGTTTATTATGATGGGCCCACCTTGCTCCTGTCTTCAATGTGAACTATCCATTGTGTCGGGCTTACCTTCAATATGGACCACCTACCATGTGAGCTATCCATCATACGGGCCCACTTTGGATGTGGACCATTCATCATTATGGGCCGACCTTTGATGTGAACTGTCCATTATGTAGGGCCTTCCTTGACGTGGGTCATCCATCTTGTGGGTCCTACCATCACTATTATTGTCCATCATGTAGGGTCTGCCTTCATTATGCACCACCCATCATGCGGGGCCCACCTTTAATGTGAACCATCCATTATGTGGGCCCACCTTCGAAGTGGGTCATCCATCATGGAGAGGCCACTTAGGATGTGGGTCACTCATCATTAGGGGCCGACCTTTGATGTGGACTGTCCATTATGTGGTTCCCAATTTGATGTGGGTCATCATCATGTGGGTCCCACCATTAATGTTATTGTCCTTCATGTGGGGCCCGCTTTCAATATGCACCGCCCATCATGTCGAGCCCACCTTTGATGTGGACCATCCATTGTGTGGGCTCCACACCTTCAATGTGAGTCGCCCATCATGTAGCGCCCACCTTGGATGTGGGCCATTTATAATTAGGGGCTAACTTTTGATGTGGATATCCATTATATGGGGCACACCTTGATGTGGGTCATCTATCATGTGGGGTCCATCATTAATGTTATTGTCCATCATGTGGGGCCTGCCTTCAATATCCACCGCACATCATGTGTTCTTTGATGTGGACCATCCATTGTGTAGGCCCCACCTTCAATGTGGGCCATCCATCATGCAGGGCCTTCTCGGATGTGGGCCAATCGTCATGAGGTGCGGACCTTTGATATGGGCCGTCCATTATGTTGGGCCCACCTTGATGCGGGTAATCCATCATATGAGGCCCACCTTCGATGTCCACTGCCCATCTTGTGGAGCCCACCTTAGATGTGGACACACATTTGAAGTGGGTCGTCCATCATAAGGGGCCACTTTGTGGGCCATTTATCATTAGTGGGCTGACCTTTGATGTGGGCCATTTATCATTAGTGGGAAAACCTTTGATGTGGACCATCTATTATGTGAGCCTACGTTAATATGGGTCATCCATTATGTGGGGCCCACCTTTGATTTGGACTGTCCATCATGTGAGCCCTACCTTTGATGTGAATTGTCTATTATACAGGCCTCCTTTAATATGTACCACCCATCACAAGGAAAGATATGAGAGGGAGAGACGCAAAAGGTCAAAAAGAAAAAAGAAAAAAGAGAGGTCACTTGTTAACTTCACGACAGTAAAAGTAGTTGCTTATTGGGTGGTATCCAAACACGTCCATTAGAGAGTCCAATCCATTGATTTGGACTGTAAATTAAGTCCAATTTCATGAGCTAAAGTGAAAACACCACAGAGATGCAATAGATATATATTAACCATTTGATTAATGGCATTTAATATGGACAGTTGAGTTATTTACACAAAATAGGTTAAAATAACAATTTGATCTATATATTCATCAGGGACCTTAGACCCACGCGCCATCCTAGGGAGCCAGCTTGACAATAAGAAAACAATCCCAATTATCACAGTAATTTACGTGTTGGGCAAATAAATTTTTCTCACCCCTGTGAAACGTGCATAAACGACAATAACCGACGGTGGTCATGCCTTCATTTTTGGACTGTTCAGGGTAATTTTCAGTTCATTGTGAAGTGTTTAGAAAGTCCATTAACACATGTTGGGGTTTGTCTGCAATATTGGACACCATGGGCCCGAGCTTCGGGCAATCGATAGAATCTGGACATTGCTGGATCGATTGGTGGAATTGTTGGTCGCCATACAGGGTCAGGTCGGACGCCCGAAATTCCTTGGATATTACTTGTTACACCCTGGACTGTTTTGGCCAAGTTTGGTCTCTTGATGACCGGTGAACTGTATAGATCAGTTGTGTGGTTTTACGCAAATTTATTTCTAATTCTGGATGTTTCCTATTTTAAGGGGGTATAATGCGGGATTAAGGTAACACGGGGAGTCTTAGATATGTTCAAGTGGGTTGAGAGAGCTCTAGGATGAGAGAAATTAGCTTGAGAAAGGGCTACGTTAGTTTTTGGAAAGCTTGGATTTCTCTGTAGGGCTTTGGATCTGGGTAAGTCATTCTTCTATAAATCTCTTATTTCTATATAAAATTCAGATTGTCTTCTTGTGTGTATCGATTTGCTAGATTGTTGCCATTATATGATTGCCATCCATTTGATTCGTGCTTCCGTTGTCGGGTATTTTTTTTCAATAAGTGGTATCATAATGAAAGTTGGGAGGCAAGAAGAACCTAAGATAAGGCATCAATGGTGTCTAGCATAAAATTCAATATAGAGAAGTATTCCAGGAAAAACAACTTTGAACTTTGGAAGGTCAGGATGAAGGGCGCCTCTTGGTTTAGTTAAGATTGGAAGAAGCACTATTTAGGAGGCAACCTGAGACTATAAAAGAAGAAGAGTGGAAGAAGATGGATACAAAATCATGATCTCAATCCAGTTGCACTTGACGAATGGAGTCTTGTACAACGTCATGAGGTAGAAGATTGCAGCTGATACATAAGCGAAGTTAGAGAACATCTACGCGAAGAAGTCTCTTGAAAATCGTATGTTTCTAATTTTTTAATTGTTCAATCCTAAGATGACGTAGGAGACTGATGTTGAGAGCCACATCATCAATTTCAATAGGCTCATTTGCAAGTTGTTGGTTGCGGATAAACAGATGAAGGATGAATATCAAGCATGCATTCTGTTGAATTCTCTTCCAGGTTCATATGAGTCGTTCAATGACTTATTGTGCGCAGGTAGAAAGATCATTAATGTTAAGACCGTTATCTCAACCCTCTAGTCGAAGGCGATGTAAAAGAAAAGTAATGGTGTGACTTCTTTTATGGATAAGACACCAGTTACGAGGGGAAGAAATTCTAAGCGGGGTGAGGGGTATTCGCAATCGAGATCTAAATCCAATGGTAAATGGAAGAGTAAGGTGAGGTGCTGAAATTATGGAGAAGAATGGCACATGAAGAGGGATTGTCCGAATCCTAGGAAAAGGCAAGATAAGTCTGGAGATTCTTTAAGGGAGGCGGTTAATACTATGGAAGCCACAAGAGACGGTTGTGATAATAATGATATGTTGATTGTATCTGGTAAGGGATCTCTTGGTGCAGAGTGGTTCTTGAATTCAGGTGCATCGTATCATATGTATCATGACCGGAGTTCATTTATAACATACAGTGAGTATGATGGTGGATCGATGTTTTTGGGCATTAACTATACCTACAAGATGGTGGGTATTGGCATAGTGGACATTAGGATGTTCGATGGGATCCAACGAGCCTTAAAAGAGTGAGGCACATCCCTAAGTTGAAAAAGAATTTAATCTCTCTTGGTGCATTCGAGGTGATGGGGTGTAGGTTCATCAGTCATGATTGGTATTGTAAAGTGACAAAGGGGGCACTCGTTACGATGAAGGCACGGAGGTGCTGCCATCTTTACAAATTGATTGGGAGCACTTCTCATGGCAGAGCTACAATGGCTGTAGCTGAAGCCATGGTTGCTCGTATGTGGAAAGTGCGCAAGGGCCACATGCTTAGACTGTTGTGTATTGTATTGAGGTCAACTCGATACTAACTTGACCCAACTTAGTCCTTGTGACCAAGTCGGAGTTGGTCAAGGTTACTCCAGGCTAGACCCAATATCGGATCGGGTCAGGCATGCTGGACTTGATACTGAGCGGGGTCGAGTTCGGGTCAGGTCTCTTTAAAAACTAGGTTAGGTTAGGATGGACCTAACTCAGTTCGACTCGACTCAATGCCCACCTCTAGTCAGAAGGATATGATCTCATTGAGTTGTTATACTCACCCCACTTTGGCAATCTTACAGGCACCGAGTTGGAATATTATGAGCAAGTGGGCCTTTACTACTAGCTTCTCTTATGTGGATTAAATTTAGTTTAAATTTCAAATTTTAATATAATAAAGAGATTATCAAATAATAGAGAATTGATTAGTGAATAATATTTTATTAAGATTTATATCTATTAAAATTGAATGAATTATGTGGGTGTTAAGGTCCAATTAAGGGATGTGCTGGAACCTGGACCGACTTAGAAGGGAGTTGAACAATCGCACTAAAAGGCACAAAAATCGAGGAACAAGTGGGCCATCGCATCCAACACACCACAAGACATGCCAACCCAAAAGGTGGTATAATTAGAATATGACTGCCACATGGATGTGCTCCCAAGCTTGGGCTTCCAGCGCATGTGTCCACGTCAGAAGTTGGGCTCCACAAACATAAGTTTCGGTGTAACGCCCCTCATCTATGGTGAGTGCACCGAGCGCATCGAGCCAACATAAGTTCTGATCCAAAGTAGCCTGGAGGATGCGTAGGATGCATGCGTTGGTGCGCTGAGAGGGTGCGTCGAGTCTCTAAAGCTCAAATCCCACCATCTAATATAGGATGTGTTGGACTTAATCTTGGTGTCGCAACGAGGATGCGCTAGACGCACTTCGAGGGTTGCGCACTCTGCAACTTTCGGCTATAAATAACCTATTTTCCATTGAGAAATGGTTCAAATTTTTTTAGAGAATCCTCTTTCGCAATCACCACGGGTGAGGAAAAGCACCAAATACTCGAAGCCCAAACAGCTGGTGCATCCGCTAGTGCATGTTATGCATCCACTGACACGGCAACCCAAACTTTGAGTACCGGTGATAAGACCAAGTCATTGAGCACATGTGCTAGTGTATCTGGCGCATTCTCTTTAGGGGCGCGTCGAGAGGGAAACTTCCATATGAAGGTTAAGGGAACTAGTGCAAGTGACAAGTCGACCATCACATATGTCGACGCACCCCTTGAGGTTGCGCCACAACCTTCAAAATCAAGGAGATCCCAAGGGAGCCGACACATCCCTAGCATAACTACTGCATCTGACCTGAACCACTCCTAACGCCGAGTGGCATGCACTGATGCAATGAAAGGATGTACTAGACGTCTTTTCCAACGCACATCCGCTTCCCCAAATCCCTGTTAACTCATTGTCCAATTTAACCCATGCATGCCTTATCAGCTCTATTGCATGGTTTACTCGCCCCTTTGTTGAGATTCTGGTCTCTTGAAATGATCATATAATAATTAGAATTGTACAACCATTATCATACAACTGTACGATGACCCCAGATCTAAGGCATCGCCATGTCAAAAGGGACCATGATCTACCACTAGAAACTTTACAGATCTACATTCAAAACAACAATACAAAGTCAAACGCTAAGGACAACTATCCTACAGTAGGTAATGTACTACCCATTAGAATTGGTATTTGCTGGCTGAGTCGTTTAAGTACACAGTCATAGTCTAGTCTTCCCGCAGTCCCCATCCCTATGACGGCAGCATGCCCAGTGCAACACCACTCGACTATCTCTCGGTTCTCTCTCAACTCATACCCAAAATGACATGGGACATAGGTATTTAGTATGTCAAAAGGTTAGTCTTATCCATATAAAGCTTGACATTAGCCCTTAATGACCCCTGGATCATAAAGACATAGTCCCTATTGACATAATCATTGCCTTTTAATCAAAGGTCATTGATCATTCAATGTAATTAAGGGTCCGTATCGAATCATGGCTTGGAATGTAAGAATTTGAAATCTCTAGGAATAAAATATTTTTCTTTGTGCCTTGTCTTTGTGTGTTTGTTTATGTTGTTTGTAAATACCTATGAATTCTCCAATCCCCAAGCAAAATAAGATAAATGTAAATCAATCGACACCCACGAATCTCGCTCGTGCAAGACTCATTCTAACGGTGGGATGTAATGAATATTAATTAATTTAGTTCATGAGCTTATGATTCAGGTTTTAGGTAGTCCTACTCGGCTATATGAATTTCAGGACATGACATGATAAGTACCTATGATTGTAAATTGTTATACAAGAAAAATATTAATTTGTACTTCATGACTTTAAAGATGTGGATTAGGCGACAATCCGAACTAATCGCTGATTTACATCAGGCTACATCTTTTACATAGTATTAGGGGTTATATCATAGTGTAGTAACAAACAAACAACAATCATATTATCTATGGGTGATGTGTAGTGTTGTACATGAACCAGACAGATTAGTCAAAAAAACACCATGATTCCCTAGACCTCTGTCCTAAAAGATCCAATTCTCAAGTTTGCAAAAATCCGAGACGTTACATCACCCAACATCTTGACTCGACTCGACTCGAAATCCGACTCAATCTGAAACCTAACCCAACTCGGGAATATATATATATATATATATATATATATATATATATATATATATATATATATATATATATATATATATATATATATATATATAAACCCTAATTCTAACCATGCTCGCACCCGACTGTTGGCCCCTCCCTGAGAGAGCGACATCAACCTCTCTCCCTCCCTCCCTCCCTCCCTCCTCCAACTCCACTCACACTCACCTTCCCACCTAGCTAACTCAACCACCTGAGCCTTAACCCGACCCTCTTGCCCCCCCCCCCCCCCCCCCCCCCCCCCTCTCTCTCTCTCTCTCTCTCTCTCTCTCTCTCTCTCTCTCTCCTCCACTCCCTCCCTTCCTTTATCCTCCTCTCCTGCACCCGAACCTAACGGGAACCTTCTCCCTCTCTGCTTGACCCATTCTCTCTCCCTCCTCTCCCTCTCCTCCACTCCCTCCCTTCCTCCTCATCTACCTTCTGCCCACCTAAAGCCCAATGAGACCCATTAAAGCGGTTAACAGCCACCCAGTTTGTCTCGACATCTACCCAACTTATATAGAAGGCTTGTGCTTCTCCAAATCAAGGTACAAAAATTAAGGTCATGTAGGGTTGATTTCACAATTTGGGGTGGGTCAGGTGCGTCTGATTGGGTTGGGATAGGTCAGGTGCGTTCGAGATGGCTCGAGTGCATCTGAAAGGGCTTGGGCTGAGACAATGAAGTGTTGTATATTTAGATTATACTGCTTAGATTGTTGTGGATTGTATTGATGTCAACTCAACTTGACTCGGTGCTAACTCGACCCAACTCAGTCCTTGTTACCGGGTCAAAGTTGGTCCAGGTTACTCTAGGCCAGACCTTGTATTGGATCGGGTCAAGCATGTTGGACTCGCTACCAAGTCTGGTAGAGTTCGGGTCAGGTCTTTTTAAAAACTAGGTCAGGTTGGGACAAACCTAACTCGATCTGACTCGACTCGATGCCCACTTCTAGTCAAAAGGATATGATCTCATTGAGTTGTTAAGCTCACCCCACTTTGATAATCTTACAGGCATCGAGTTGGAATACTATGAGTAGGTGGGCCTTTACTACTAGCTTCTCTTATGTGGATTGTTAGAACTAGAAAAATGCTCGGGCGCAGTTTTCTGGTGTTTTGTTGTTCTGGAGTTCTGAATAATAGAAACATTCATAGACAATCACAAGCATTCACAAAAGTACACAAGAGAAGAGATATCGCAAGGCGAATTTTATTCCAGAGATCCTGAGATCTTATACATTCCAGGCCGTGATCTGTCACGAGCCCTTAATTACATCGAATGATCGATGACCCTTGATTAAAAGGCAGAAGACTAGTCAGCGGGGACTATGGTCTCAGAGTTCATGGTCGTAAAGACCTGTATTTTGTGTGGTCGTAGAGACCTGCATTTGTATGGTCAAAGAGACCTGTATTTTGTATGGTCGTGGAGACCTGTATTTGTTGTGTTTTGTTATGGACTGATACATCTTTGTACGAGTCAGATGTCTGTGTCCCATGTTTTAGCCGAAGATCCGGGCTGAGACTGTGTTGGGGTCCCAGAAATAGGGATCCTCGAAACGATGATTCCAAATGCCAGAACCATCACGCGGTCAGATTTAGGGCCAGTGCATCGGAAATCGCGGCACGAATCACGACACACGCATCGGACCTGCCTCAAGCATGAAATTGGGCCAAGAGTGGACCCCACCGGTCACCGTGACCAAAACTGTCCAAAATTGGGAGGATACCTCAATTATGAAGAAATAGGAGCAGTGCATCGGCATTCATCGCGAGACGGACCCCGCAAACCCCCCAATTTGCAAAACCCAAGTTTGTAGGACACGAATACGTCCAGCGCATCCAAAAAATGAATTTAAGGGCGCACTGCCTCCAGCGCATCCAAAAAATGAATTTAAGGGCGCACTGCCTCCAGCGCATCCAAAAAATGAATTTAAGGGCGCACTGTCTCCAGCGCGTCTAAAAATCCACCCAGCGCATCCAAAAATCAGTTAATTTCAGGACGCACTGACAGCTGGCGCGTCCTGCTAACCAACTTCTGGACTCCGATCATTTCGTGACGCGCCGAGCGCATTTAACGACGCGCCGACCCAATTTCTCGACGCGCTACACGTGTCGACCGCCTATTGGGCGACTTTACCTATAAATACCCCGCCCACCACCTCATTTGCGATCATTCAGCAAGAAAGAGAGAGCACCTCGTCGCCGGAAAACCTTTGCTGATCGCCGGAATCCTTCTCCAACCGCCGGAACCCCTCGCCGGAAATCGCACCTCCGATCATACCAGGTCTGGAGGAATGACTTAAGTCACCTTTTTCGATGCGCTGGTCCCAGCGCATCATAAAAGTGACCCAGCGCATCAGGGAAATCCTCGACGGATTACGTAAACCATCAATCGTGGCATTTTAAGGACGCACTGGCCCCAGCGCGTCGCAAAATAGCCTAGCGGATCAGAAAAATACAAGTTATCAAGTCAAAGCTATTTTAAGGACGCACTGGCCCCAGCGCGTCGCAAAATAGCCCAGCGCATCAGGAAATTACAATTTTAGGACGCACTATCCGCAGCGCGTCGCAAAATAGGCCAGCGGATCGGAAAATTAGATTTTAAGGACGCACTGGCTCCAGCGCGTCATAAAATTACCCGGCGCATCATGAAAATCATTTATGGACGCACTGGCCCCAGCGCATCAATAAAATCAGGTCAGCGGATCGCAAAAATCAGCACTTTGTGCATTCATTCCAGCACCTTTAAATCCTCATTTTATAACATTTTTAAGCCCCGTTTAAGCCTATTTTGAGTATTTCGAGCGTTTCGGACGCGATGGAGCAGTCAAACGACCCATCCGGGTTACCCAATGAGCAGAACGCAAGCCTTCGGAGTCCGATCCGACCCAACGAGCTGAATGGAACAATTCTCCCGAAAAGAGGCCGCCGGCGCCCAGAATCATACTGATGCATCATCATTACATGTACTATCATAACATGACCCGAATCCAGGTCTGGACTAAGCAAAGGGGACTATGGTTAACACGATAAGCCACACTAGGAGAGTTCTGAACTATCACACACAATCTGTTAAAAACTGATATTCCAAGAACAGTCGATGCCCTACCCATCAAACGGCATCCGCTGGTTGAGCTGCGCAGGTACACACAACTGTAGAATGGACTTCCCGAGGTCACCTATCCCTACATTGACAGGCGAGGGCCCAGAGTCGTCCATCTCAGCCATAAACCCTGACAGTCTCAGCCCGGATCTCCGGTCAAAACATGGGACATAGACATCCGACTCGTACAAAGGTGGATCAGTCTATAACAAACACAGGTCCCCGTGACCATACAAATACAGGTCCCCGTGACCACACAAATACAGGTCTCCGCGATCACCAAAACACAGGTCTCCGTGACCAATGAACTCTGAGACCATAGTCCCCGCTGACTAGTCTTTTGCCTTTTAATCAAGGGTCATCGATCATTCGATGTAATTAAGGGCTCGTGCCAGATCACGGCCTGGAATGTACAAGATCTCAGAATCTCTGGAATAAAATTCGCCTTGCGATACCTCTTCTCTTGTGTATTTTGTGAACGCTTGTGATTGTCTACGAATGTTCTATATTCAGAACCCCAGAGCAACTAAACACCACATTCCGGAGAATGTTCATTCTCTAGTTCTAACAAATTGGCGACTCCGCTGGGGATCGAACTGTACCAGAATCACTGGTTATATCTGAATATAGGGATACTCTAAGATCAATTACTTACAAACACGAATCTACGCATGGAAAAGTTACCGTGAGGCGTAATGTTTCGGCGCCCTTCAGGCGCCAAACTGGCGACTCTCAACGGGAACGTTCTTCCCTTCATCTTTAAGGCAATAGATACTTAAAAGGTTTTCGAACCCACAATTCCACAACAACGTATTTGTCTCCGTCTTGCTTATCTTTGTCGGTTTATGCACTGCGATCGATGGGCTCATACTCCCGACCGCACTTATGAACTGTTCTAACGATTTTTATGACGTACCAGAACTAGCAAGATACTAGGACAGACAGAAGAAATGGCATGCTCAATGACCAGTTCGTGCACTTCCCTTACCACTGGAGGCTTCAACTTCCCTTGCTCCATCTCAACCATGACGACTGCTTCTAGCTCAGGATGGCAGTTGGTCGAAACGCGCCGACAGAAGAAAGAGCAGAAGAAAGCAGCCAGCTCAGCAGCATACAAGGAAGTGAATGTTGCAAGACCTCGCTCCGCAACCAAGAGACAATGGCAACCAAAACAAGGGCAGAAGATCTCCACCAACTGTCAGGCCGCATCAGACACGTCCTCGGTACTTGCAATGACGATGGAACAGTTTCCGCCATTGTCCAAGACCACCCCTGCCACACATAAATCCACCAAAACCGCGATTGCGAGGAGCTCCCAGCCCGTGACAATTCCTGAGCCAGGACAGGGGCAGGTTCAGAAGGCCCGACCAGTGATGATCGCGATGGTTCAGGTAGCAGAGGCAGAAGAAGGATCATATGAAGCAGACGAACTGCCTACAGTCCAAGATCAGATCGACAGATTAGTCCAGGCTAATCGAGAAACAAATGAACGAATGAAGGAGATTCAGGAAGCGTTGACCACTTTAATAGCTCAGAACGCTACTCGAAGCCTTGCACCACCTACGCGCCCATTAGCTGAAGAATCTCAGGGGGCGGCAGAAGAGCCAGCTAGTGCCGAACCACTCACCCAGGCCAGGAGAGTTCCAGCGGAACGAATAATAGTTCCAACTACGCAAATGACGAGAGAAGAACTGTCGCAAACTATTGCGAGTCTCATGCGACAAGAGAAGGAAAAGGAAAGAGGAACCGGGTATAAATATCAGGTCCCATACCCTCTGGAAATAGAAGAAATACCGTTTCCGGTCAGCTTCAGATGTCCGGATTTTGAAAAATTTGACGGTAGGGGGTCGCCAGAGGAACATATCACTCGCTTCCTCACAGCATTGGGAAACTGGTCGACCGTCCCACAGTACTGTATGCGGTTATTCGGGTCAACGCTGATGGGGAAAGCTTTCCAATGGTACATGTCACTACCAGCAGGATCAGTGAAGTCATGGGAGCAGATGCGAGATAGTTTTATCTCAAAATTCTTCTCTATAGAAAGAGAAACATCAGTAACAGATCTGGCTTTGATCAGACAAAGACAGGGTGAACCCGTGGAGAGATTCATGGACCGATGGGGAACGATAGCCGCTCAATGTCAAGAGTTACCCAGCGAGAAAGAGCAGATAAAGATCTGCATGCGAGCCCTGGACCCAATGATATCATACGGATTGTCAGGGAACAGTTTCCACTCTTTCCGAGAATTGGCCACCAAAGCACACCTGGTAGAAGAAGCTGCAGCACGGGTAAACCTCAGACCCGAAAGGCAGAAAAGAGAAGGAGTAAGGATTGCCGAAACACACAACATAAGCAAAGGTAAAAATGCGATAGATCGGAAACGGCCCGCCGTGGATTCGAAAACAGACATGAAAGCTACACCTACCCAAGACAGAGGCAAGAGGCCTTACGCTTCTCAGAAAATAACAATAGCCGAGAGAGAGAGAGCCAACGGCCCGTACACCTTCGACATGGCCGACCTGATCCCCATCATGGAACAATTGGTAGAAGAAAAGGTAATTCGCCTGCCAGAACCGATTCGGCCCCACGAGGTTGGGAAGGTAGATGATCCCCGGTACTGTAAGTACCATCGGTGCCTGAGCCACAAGACGGAAGACTGTTTTAGCCTGAAAGGAAGAATACAGAGGTTGATCAACCAAGGGGTAATCAGTATGAAGGCACCAGAAACAACAACGAAGGAAACAGCGGGGGTAGTTTCAGCCTTCCCCTCGGACAAGAATACCCAATTGCATGTCCCGTCCCCTGAACCTGAAGAACCCCGGACTTTGGTTAGCAGCCGAAAGAGGCTCGAGAATCGAAGAAGACTCCTCAGCCGCAAGAAGAAAGGGACGAGAAAGAAGGATAGCCAAGGAAAGAGCCGACTTATAGAGGCTCAGATACATTGCGCAATGGTGTCGTTCATAAAACAGCCATCAACAGAAGAGACATTGCAGGCAGATAAAGAAGAAGTCAATGCCGTCATCCTCCGATCCGGAAGGCAGATGCCGGAGCGCATTCGGCCAGAACCAGTCGATCCGATGCAAGAAGACGGAAACCCGGATATACCCGTAATAAGGCCCCAGGGGCAGAAGTTGAAAGAGAAAGTTGTTGAGGCCACATCCAGTCGGCCGGAGCCAAGACAAGGGTCAGTGCCCGTAGTGTATGATGTCGTGTCGCACCTGCGAAAGGTCCCGGCCCGCCTGAGCATATACGACGCCTTGTGTCTCTCAAAGGCGTACAGGGAAATGTTGATCAACGCGCTGCTAGACAGTGAAGCCAGAGAAGTGATGATGACAGAAATCGAAGCAGAAATGAGCGATCCAGACAAGTTTTGGGAAGGAAACGCACCAATTCAGCAAGCAATGCAGATAGATCACCCCTCTGTAATCACATTCTCCAAAGAAGATAGCACAATTGAAGCAACAGACCACAACCGTCCGTTGATGGTCACAGGAACGATTAGAGATACGGAAATTAAGCGATGCATGCTTGACGATGGGTCCGCAGTAAACATCATGTCGTTGAAGACACTTCAAAGGTTGGGTTACAGGCCATCAGCCCTGCGTCCCAGCACCATGGTCATTCAGGGGTTCAATCAGGACAGCCAGCGCACTCTAGGGTCGATCACTGTGATGCTAGAAATTGAAAGATTGAAGACGAAAGTAACATGCCAAGTAATCGACGTAGTAACAACGTATAATCTTCTGCTAGGGAGGCCGTGGCTCCATCAGAATCGCGTCATTCCCTCAACCTATCATCAGTGCTTCAAATACAACAAAGAGGGAGTTCAGTACAGAGTGGCAGCAGACCCAAAGCCATATACGATCGCAGAATCATTCTTAGCCGATGCTCGGTATTATGACCTGGTCGATGAAGGGGCAAGACTACGGGAGCCGGGACGCTGGCAGGGGCAGTGACTGGTAAAAGAAACGGTAAACATTAGCACATTGGAGAGAGAAGAGAAGCGAACAAACGATGAAGGAAAGTATTATACCAGTAGGGATTTCATCACCCGGTGCACTGGTTGAGGCAACAGGTCTCGACGAGCTGGGGGCATATCCAATCGCGACTTCCGCTGCCGGCTCAGGCAATTCAGGGGAAGAAGGAACGACGACCTCAGGGGCGGAGGTAGCTTCGACTGGTTCAGCGGTCAGGGGTACTTCGTCAATGGGCTCTAGTACGCTAGCAGCATCTGCAGGCACGGTTCCACGAGAAGGGAGTGAGGCCTCTTCCACAAAGACAACAGATCTCACCTCAGGGATGGGGCTAAGGTTCGCTGCAGCCTCGGTATTGACAGGGACAGCGACAGGGGGATCTTCAGCTTGCGGCTCGCCATCGACGTCCATAGGGACGGGTTCTATGTCTACCTCAGGAACAGACTTCTCATATATTGGCTCATCACCTTCACCTCCTTCCATGGGATGATCTCCGCTGGGGCCCACCTGCGAGCTCATCTCCCCTTCCTCCCTTGGACCGCTTGCATCATCGGTCGGGACGCTGCCGGCAGCCCGGGGGGGTTGGCTCCGCGCCTTCTCAGCTCTATACAACTTCAGCAGGTCCTTTATTTTCTTACCGCCGTCAGAAACAGAGACGCGATGAGCAGTCTTTATGCGGGGCCCAGAACGTTCGGGAGATAGTTCGAAATCACTATCCTCGGGCGCAGAACGTCTGGACAGGCTCGTCCGACTTGCCGGACTTTGGCCGCGACCTCCCTGACCCCCGGAGGGCGGGGTGCCTGCTGCCGCAACACCTCCCTCGCCGCCGCCTTCTCTATCATCGCCATCACCACCATCATCACCACCATCATCCCCTTCGTCGCCATCACCCGCCTCTTCCTCATCACCGGCATTCCCCGCTGCAGCAGCTTCACCACCATCATCATCGCCAATGTCATAACGCTCCCTCTGCCCCTCTGCCATAGGACCGACAAGTGGGGAATCCGGGTTCCCTTGTAGCGTAACCCTCTGGCCATGAGCGACCCACCCCTCGAGTGTATGCTCGGGCTTCTCATGATCTATTATGACGTTCAGAGAAGTCATAAACTTCTACACGCCAGGGGTAGCCAGTTGGCGAAGCGGCTCTGCTACGTACCCTAAGCCGTCGGCAGGAGTAGGATTAACAATCGGAGGAGAGACGAAGACGGGATCTGTTACGTGTCGGTTATTGCGGACCAAGGAATATTGGTGGGCCCACCACCGCATCCATCCATACGTAGCGCCGGGGACATACTCCGTCCCGGGAACAATGAAAGAACAACCTGACCTGGTAAGCAGAAGCTGTCGCCATATCCACTTCCAATGGATCGGCCCTGTGCCATATGCCCGCTGCTCCCTTGTCACCGGTTCGATCAATTCCGGTACCCCTTGATCATAACCGAACTGTCTGGCGAATCGGTTCGGGTAGTATGGCTCTCTCCAAAATTCAGCGCCCTCTCTTAAAGGCAACGAGCTCGGGCGAATGGACACCAAGAACGAGCGGTGATAAGAGCTGAGGCTCTCGTCGTCATCAAGCAGGTCTGGATCCTCGCTGTTAGTCCCCGAGAAGAGGAAGAAGTCGACGTCATCATGGCGAGCTATCTTCGTCTCGATAGTCGCCGGATTTCCACTGATCATCTTCCGTTTCTGAAAAGCATGTAGCGGAACAGATCCCCGCTAGATGAAGTCCTTGAGCTCCATGCCGTATACCCACGGAAAGTAGACCCCAAGCCATCCCGAGAAGAAATGCCACCCACAATAAGCAGAATTCAATCCGAAGGAGGCCGAACCTTTATTACTAATAACACCGCCGAAAGCCCGATATATGGAACACAACACTACTGGGGCCAATGCGTAGCGATGGCCGTCGGCCAAACTCCCCGCCACGGCGAAACAGGAGACTCGCACACTGTCCGCCTGCTTAGAGCTCAGGAGGGCCACACAACACAGCCAATAGACCAAGAACCCGGCAAGTTCGCAGTTAGGGGATAGCTCATTCGGCCGCGAAAATTTCTTCTTCATCTTGGCCTCCAAGACTAGTTTATCCTTGCGGCCTTCATCATACAATCCGTAATCTAAGCTGAGACAGGAAGAAAACCATCAGCGGAAGAAAGAAAGAATGAAACAGTACGCGAACAGTGCAAGACAAGAGAAGAAACTCACTTCAGGCCGTGGCTAAAGTACACTAGCCAGTCTTCGAAAGGCACTTTATCCCTGGAAGTTAGAAATTGCGGCAACTCCGCGAACAATTCGTAGCAGGCTGCAGAATAAAAGCCTTCATCAACACCCTTCTTCTTCTTGGACAGCTCCTCATCACTAGGAGTCCATTCATCATAGATTCTGCCGCGAATAGGGAGACCTGCTATCCGATACAGATCCGAGAGGGAGATGCTCATTTCTCCGCAAGGCAGATGAAAGGAGTTGGTGACAGAACTCCAATGGTTCAGGAACCCCTTATAAATGCAGGGTTCACGATGGAAGTAGCTCGATGTCGCTTGAATGGCCCGAAGGAGACCTACTTGCTTCAAGGTCTCTTCGTGCCGCTCAACTATCCGATTGGCCCAAGCCTCATAACCGAGATGAGGGCTCAAATGTCCTCGGGTCCTGAAACCCCCGGTAGGCCAAATTTCTGCATCAGACAGAGGACGAAACCTTTGGCGCAGGGTCTCGTAATAATGAGTCAGAAAGGGCAGATGAGGGTCATGGTTCGGTTCCAGAAATATCATGTCCTTCTCCTCGAGGACAGACTGCTGCTTGCCGTTCTTGGATATGGCACAGTTAACGAACGTCTCTGGAATAGACGTCCAGGAGTCGACGCTATAGAAAGAATTTGCGCGACGTATATCAGAGGGCTCGATGCTTGGTAGAGAGCGATATCTCTGGAAGCTTTTAGGAAAACGGATGAACTGCTTCGTATAAGGGTTGCGGATTACGAGGGATGATACTGGCAGCTTCACAGAAGACCAGACAACCCTCATTTTGTCAGACTTCGACTTAGTCTGGTTTTCTATGTAGATCTGCTTGGCGCTCTTCCCAGTCGTCTTTGGACGACCGCGCTTAGCAGATTGAGCAGGCTCAATTGGGCTCGCTTCGCCCTCTTCGGACCCGACAACCTCATCGGTCCGAAAACCTTATAAGGGAGCGTACCACGCATCCCATTCCTCCTGGGTACCCTCATCAGGAGGGGGCGGTAAGGCCTTATCGTAAAGTATCTTTCGCTGGACATTTTTCGGAAGGGTCAGAATACGTTCGTAGAAATTGAATGTCTCAGGCGGGAGAAACCACTGTGGGTTCTCAGCTGACGGTCTGGAAGTTTGCTTGATGGCAGCCCGCTTACGCTTGGATGGAGTTTGAGAAGGACCCGAAGGACCGGCTTGCGAAGGATCGCTGGCCATTATAATCTGCAATGGCATAGAAAAGGGGCTTAAGTACAGAGCATGTGAAAATATCCTCATAAAGACAATTAAGCATTCACGAAATCCAAAAGCATAAGAAGCAACAAGTGAACGAATAACAAACACCGATCCAGGCCAATGCGCAACATCACCAACCAGAGAAAATGAAACGAAATGACAACACCCGCAAGCAACATCATCACAAACGCACAAGCTTTCAAAAGAAAGAAATAAGGCGGAAAAGTATAATTAGCATTCATTAAACCACGAGGGCCATGCCAAAGCCCAAACCATTCAAAGTCAATTGTTTTGAAAAGATAAAAAAGCCGACAGTCAATATCAAATGACCCAAAATTGTGGGGACCCCCTCCCCCAAGCCAGAAAACGAAGATTTCAGTCTTGCACCAGAGGAAGAACTCGAGCCCTCAGCTCATCAACCCTCGCTTGAATCTGGGCCTCCTTGTAGACCAAGTCCACCAAGATGGAGATGCATTGTTGCACAAGGTCGAAGTTCAAGTGCTCAGCATCGGCGTAGTTCCTTATCGCAGACAAGTCAATCGCCAAGTCATCGTGCTCCCGGAGAGCCGCCCTGACCATCCTCCAAATGCCGGCACGACGATCCTGGTATTCGGCCTCCGCCAAGGGAATAAGCCAAGCCAAGAACCTCCTGCTCTCCCTCTTCTCGTCCTTTAGGAAGTGGAGACGTTTCGAGAGGGACAGAAAGGAAGCAGCCAAAGAAGGCTCCGCCGCCTCCAGAACCGCCAATTCCTCCAGGAGGGAAGAATCGCCGATGTAGCCAGATATAGCCTCCTTGCGCTCATCGGAGAAGCCCGCCATCGCCGAGATATTCTGCATAGCCCGGAGGATCGGGCGGGATTCAGCGCCAAGGCGAGTCGAGGCTTCAGCCACCTCATCGCATTGATTAGCAAGAGATGACCAAGCCTCGGGTTGGTCCAGATCGTTTAGGAGCCGCCCCATGCAGTCACGAGCCGCGCGAAGGGAAGCACGGGTTATGACCATTGTCTGCTAAATAACAAGACAGATGAACCCGTAAGGCAGTCCGACAAAAGAAAAATGCACAAAACTGCTCGCGCAAAGCCAGAAAAGCCGAGAAACGACATGCAAAGGTACGCTCGAAACAACATTTTAAAATCATCATTAGAATTGCCCATTAAACTAAAGCAGCCAGGGAGTCTCCCAAGTGTGTGAGGCCCTATGCCTCCATAAGACGACTGGCACGCATGCGCGAACGCGAAACAGAGGCATGGGGGGTTCACACTCTTTGGAGACACGACGGACCGCCGGTGCGAAACCCGCAGAAATCACAGACTTCGCCGAGGCCCACGGGTTAGGTACGCGAGGTTTCACATACCTTGTCGATGCTCAAAACAATTCGGTTTGATAAGAGGGCGCGTGAGACCCCGCATATCCGGAATAAGTTCCAAATATATCTTGAGCAACGGACAAATAAACCCGCAGGAAAGCGTGTTAAGCCACGATGAGCACACTGAGAAAGGACACCAGAATTGGACAGCTTCTCCAACTCAGAGATCAGTGCCCATTGGCCTCAACACGCTTTGCGATCAGGCCAATTAATCAAGTTCGGAGAAGTGTGCGGGAGCCGGTTTACATAACAAATTTAGTAGATTTCGCAAAGTCCCAAAATCGCACGCGCGAAGCCCAGCGCGTCGCGAAAATCATGTAAAATCACAAGTCCGAAGGACATGACGCGCTGGGCCCAGCTCGTCCAAGAAATGGTAAGTCCACCAAAGTTAAGAATTCTGACGAGCGCCACACCCTAGCACGTCCATTAAATAAATTTTCCCAGGCACAAGTACGCGCTGGACCCAGCGCATCGAGAAATTACAGAGTTCAACGCGCTGAGCACAGCGCGTCATGAAATTGGCTAGTAAAGGCACGGGATGACGCGCTAACCTTAGCGCGTCGATAAAATGGACGCGCTGAGTACTTATTGTGTGCGCTGCACTATGGCGCGTTCAGAAAATCAGAAATCCCAAGTTGAACAGCCGCGCTATGCGTAGCGCGTCGATAAAACACACAAAGTTTGAATACTTCGACGCGCTACCTATTTAATCGACGCGCTGGGGACAATAATTCGATGCGCTGGCGAAAAAATGGACGCGCTGGCCGAGAGCTCCGGTCGTCTGAATGAACAGTGAAATGACGAAATGACCAGGATTCCCCTATTTATAGTGGGACCCAAAAAATCTGATGCGTCGCAATGGATCGCCGCTCGTCCATCCCAACGCATCGGAGGGGCATCTGTTGGGGTCCCAGAAATAGGGATCCTCGAAACGATGATTCCAAATGCCAGAACCATCACGCGGTCAGATTTAGGGCCAGTGCATCGAAAATCGCGGCATGAATCACGACACACGCATCGGACCTGCCTCAAGCATGAAATTGGGCCAGTAGTGGACCCCACCGGTCACCGTGACCAAAACTGTCCAAAATTGGGAGGATACCTCAATTATGAAGAAATAGGAGCAGTGCATCGGCATTCATCGCGAGACGGACCTCGCAAACCCCCCAATTTGTAAAACCCAAGTTTGTAGGACACGAATACGTCCAGCGCATCCAAAAAATGAATTTAAGGGCGCACTGCCTCCAGCGCATCCAAAAAATGAATTTAAGGGCGCACTGCCTCCAGCGCATCCAAAAAATGAATTTAAGGGCGCACTGTCTCCAGCGCGTCCAAAAATCCACCCAGCGCATCCAAAAATCAGTTAATTTCAGGACGCACTGACAGCTGGCGCGTCCTGCAAACCAACTTCTGGACTCCGATCATTTCGCGACGCGCCGAGCGCATTTAACGACGCGCCGACCCAATTTCTCGACGCGCTACACGTGTCGACCGCCTATTGGGCGACTTTACCTATAAATACCCCTCCCACCACCTCATTTGCGATCATTCAGCAAGAAAGAGAGAGCACCTCATCGCCGAAAAACCTTTGCCGATCGCCGGAATCCTTCTCCGACCGCCGGAACCCCTCGCCGGAAATCGCACCTCCGATCATACCAGGTCTGGAGGAATGACTTAAGTCACCTTTTTCGATGCGCCGGTCCCAGCGCATCATAAAAGTGACCCAGCGCATCAGGAAAATCCTCGGCGGATTACGTAAACCATAGCGCGTCGCAAAATAGGCCAGCGGATCGAAAAATTAGATTTTAAGGACGCACTGGCTCCAGCGCGTCATAAAATTACCCGGCGCATCATGAAAATCATTTATGGACGCACTGGCCCCAGCGCATCAATAAAATCAGGTCAGCAGATCACAAAAATCAGCACTTTGTGCATTCATTCCAGCACCTTTAAATCCTCATTTTATAACATTTTTAAGCCCCGTTTGAGCCTATTTTGGGTATTTCGAGCGTTTCGGACGCGATGGAGCAGTCAAACGACTCATCCGGGCTACCCAATGAGCAGAACGCAAGCCTTCGGGGTCCGATCCGACCCAACGAGCTGAATGAAACAATTCTCCCGAAAAGAGGCCGCCGGCGCCCAGAATCATACTGATGCATCATCATTACATGTACTATCATAACATGACCCGAATCTAGGTCTAGACTAAGCAAAGGGGAATATGGTTAACACGATAAGCCACACTAGGAGAGTTCTGAACTATCACACACAATCTGTTAAAAACTGATATTCCAAGAACAGTCGATGCCCTACCCATCAAACGGCATCCGCTGGTTGAGCTGCGCAGGTACACACAACTGTAGAATGGACTTCCCGAGGTCACCTGTCCCTACATTGACAGGCGCGGGCCCAGAGTCGTCCATCTCAGCCATAAACCCTGACAGTCTCAGCCCGGATCTCCGGTCAAAACATGGGACATAGACATCTGACTCGTACAAAGGTGGATCAGTCTATAACAAACACAGGTCCCCGTGACCATACAAATACAGGTCCCCGTGACCACACAAATACAGGTCTCCGCGACCACCAAAACACAGGTCTCCGTGACCAATGAACTCTGAGACCATAGTCCCCGCTGACTAGTCTTTTGCCTTTTAATCAAGGGTCATCGATCATTCGATGTAATTAAGGGCTCGTGCCAAATCACGGCCTGGAATGTACAAGATCTCAGAATCTCTGGAATAAAATTCGCCTTGCGATACCTCTTCTCTTGTGTATTTTGTGAACGCTTGTGATTGTCTACGAATGTTTCTATATTCAGAACCCCAGAGCAACTAAACACCACATTCCGGAGAATGTTCATTCTCTAGTTCTAATAGACTGTCAGGGTTTTTAACTGAGGGGTGCGACTCTGGGCTTGCGCCCGTCATTTGTGACGGGTGACTGCGGGAAGACCGATATGCAGTTGTATGTACCTGAGCAACTCAACCAGCGGATGCCGTTTGGATGGGTAGGGCATCGACTGTTCTTGAAGTGTCAGTCTTTAACAAGTTGTGTGTAATAGCTCAGAACTCTCTCTATATGGTTTATTGTGTTAACCATAGTCCAATTTGCTTAGTCCGGACCTAAATTCGGGTCATATTATGATAGTACATGTAATGATGATACATCAATATGATTCTGGGCACTGGAGGCCTCTTTTCGAGAAGTTACTTCGTTCATCTCGTTGGATCGGATTGGACTCTGAAAGCTTGCATTCTGCTCATTGGGTGGCCCGGATGAGTTATTTGACTGCTCCATTGTGTCCGGAATGCTCGAAATACCCAAAATAAGCCCAAATGGGGCCCGAAAATATCATAAAATGAAGATTTAAAGGTGCTGAAATGAACGTTCAAAGTGCTGATTTTTGTGATCCGCTGGCCTGATTTTACTGATACGCTGGGGCTAGCGCGTCCAAAAATGACTTGTTTTAAGATATGTATTTTTCTGATCCGCTGGGCCATTTTTGTGATGCGTCGGGGCCAATGTGTCCAAAAATGACTTGTTTCTTATACGACTGATTTTCCTGATGCGCTGGACCATTTTTGTGATGCGCCGGGGCCAGTGCGACCAAAAATGACTTGTTTAAAGATGCGTATTTTTCTGATCCGCTGGCCTATTTTTGTGATGCGCTGGGGCCAGTGCGTCGATAAAACAAGTTTGGTTCAACGTATAATTTTAGGTTATTTCTCCGCCAGACCTGCTGTGGTCGGAAGTGGGATTTTCGGTGATCCGAAAAGGGTTTTCGGCGGTCGGAAAAGGGATTCCGGCGATGTAATAACCCTGGTTTTCCATTAGTTGCGATAAATTAATTAAGGGTTTAATCTAATAATTAAGTAAGTAAATAATTTAAATAATGAATGAGTTAACATTAAACAATCCATAAGGATTATGGTATGACCCTTTCACATACAACAAATAAAAAAAAGGCTATTAATTGAACCCAAGTTATAAGACATTTGCATGGATCACGATTTCTAGTAATCATTACCGTATAAAACCTTCTATAATAGTTGTAGGACACGATCTAACCATACATGTCAAATTTCAATCCTCCGATCATCCTATAAACGTCCTAATCAGAAATCGGACCATAAGTGGACCATCTAACGTCGAAACTGTCCCATTTTTGGTGTCATAGTTTAAAAACACGTGGCCTACCTGATGATTGGAGTGGATCTCGTGCAGGCATCATGGTGGGACCCACGTGCACAGCGTGCACGTTACCAAACCGGTCAATCCGCGTTGACCGCGTGTTATACGAAGTCGGGGACGCCTTCTTCATTGCAGCGCTGCTGCAGCGGACGTCGTCCGCTGGTTTCGTCCACGCCGTCCATCGGGGACCACTGCAGGTGGGCCCCACATAAAAACGGAGCACTGAATAGTGTGTACGTGCTCCGCACGTACGCGGTTCTTCTAAAAAGAACTCCTTCTCCCGATTTTGTAGCCACTGAAACCGCGGACGCTGTTACAGCGTCCGCACGTCGTTGCTGTTGGACCCCATGTGATTATCAAGATGAACACCATGGTCCGATCCGGACCGTCCATTTGATGCGGAAGGGAGTTTCGACCGTACGGGAGGAATCTCTACCGTCAGAAATGTGGTTAGGCGTCCGTACACTCCTGCGTAAGAAGTCTTGCGCGAAGGTGATTCCGGACACGGATGCGTCCGCGATCGCCCGTTCGATATGGGATTCTTGGGCAGGAATCCTCCTTCAAAACCGACAGTAGTAGGGTGTAAATACTCGGGTTCCGTGGAGCGCAAGCATCGCATAACGCGATTTCGGAAGAAACAGAAGAAGCAGCGTCCGATCGCTGTCAATATTCGGCCGGCCTTCGTGCCTTAGGGTGGGCCCTATTGCTTGATCCAAACAGTCCATTCGATGGACCACCCGCTGGTTAGTATACGTCTGAAATTTGGGTTGGATCAGACTATGTATCAGTCCACAGCGAAGGAAGCAAGTCAGTGCGGGAGGTCTTGTGCGCACCGTGTGCGAACCAGAATCCGACGCTGGGTCGGTCATCCAGCGTTATAAAAACCTCTCTCCCTTGCAGGGAGAGGGTCAGTCATTCGCAAAAGAGAGAGAGGGAGAGAGGGAGAGAGAGAGAGAGAGAGAGAGAGAGAGAGAGAGAGAAGCCGGTAGAGAGAGAGGAGTGGTGTGCAGCGTACAGCTGCTGTTGCGTCAGTGCTGCTGGGCAGCAAGAAAAGAAGAAGAAAAGAAGAAAGAGAAAGAAAAGAAGAAGAAAAGAAGAAGAAGAAAGAAAGGAAGAAGAAAGGAGAAGGAAGGGAGAAAGAATGAAGAAAAGAAAGAAGAGGGCCAACTGAGTCGACTCGGTGAGCCGACTCCGACTCGATTTGGGTGTATAGTTCATTACAGGTGAGTGATTCTTCACATGGCTTTCCGTTAATTTCTCCCAAATACTTCCTTCTAGTTGTTTTTCAATGTTGGGTGTGAGTTGTTTCAATTTAATTTATTCTCAAGTCTTTAGATTGATCCTAGGTAAGGGATTCCACTCCTTGTTGTATTCTCAAATTCCATATCTACAGTCTTTGCTTTTCTTGTAGATCTTTCTTCACTTTTCTACGTAACCCTACTTAGAGGTTAAACATAGATTGAATACACTTCCTTGAATTTGCCTCTTAGATTCCAAATATAAGGGCTCTAGTTAAACGAAATGTAAATGCACAATGTATTGTTGTAGTACAAGACTTTACGTGACATACATCTTTAACAACACTCTCGATTTACAATAAACTAAAATATTTAGATGGGGAACTAATTGAATTAAGATTAATCATGCACAGTATGATTGGATTTGAATTCGATACGCATTGTATGCTTGATGAATGCTTTCATAATTCATGTCATATACATCTTTTATACACTGCGACAGAACAGGAGCATGGTTGATTTGACTCCTGACGTGCATGGTTGATTTGCCGCCTCGCTGTACCGGTTAGGTGAGCATGGTTGATTTGCGACAGGTTCTTAATGTTCAGTGGCAGCGAGTTCTGGTCGTTTCACTTATTGAGCATGGTTGATTTGCTCGGTTGGATCAGTGGTGCATGGCTGATTTGCCCACTGGCGTGCATGGTTGATTTGCCGCCTTGTTGTACCGGTTAGGTGAGCATGGTTGATTTGCCGCCTCGTTGTACCGATTAGGTGAGCATGGTTGATTTGCGACAGTTCCTAATGTTCAGTGGCAACGAGTTCCTAGACGGTTGTGCTCTTACACATATCATGACATACATGACATCATAATAATCATGTTTCATTCATAATAGACATAAAGTGTGTTAATCATCACCATAGCCTTGTGTATGCCTATGATTCTAGCGGTCGATATTTCACATCTAATATCTTATTAACTGGAATATTACCTGTGATGGAAATGACCTCACTGGGCTTTAGCTCACCAAAATCACCACAGTTCCTGCAGGATATCAGGAGGAAGGAGCAGCGGCTGAAGCGGAATATCTGGACGACTATTTTTATTAGAAGGCTTATTATAGTTTAGGTGTTGAATTTTATTTCTTTTGGAAGATGTTTGCATCAGACTTTAGTAGATATGAATGTTTTGCTGATTAGAAGTAGTAGTTTCATTTAAAATTTTATTTGAGATTTAAGTTATGATTAATAAAACACTTTAGTTGGTATTATTGTGGTATGTGGAATGGAATTTCTCTACAGGTTATATTTGGATTAAGTTCGCACTCTGAAACTTGGGCCGTGAGTTGTTGTACTCGGGTCTCGGATTTCAGGGCGTGACAGCTTGGTATCAGAGAGAATTTCGTGATTCCAGTGCCTAGGGTTATGGGTTAGGCTTAGATTTAAGGTGAATAAACCAGTCCTTTGACGACACCAACCCCATTGAGTATTAACTTATGATTCTATTTGACTCGTAGATTTACCATGACGGGTCGTAGCGAGCAAAACGGGACGCCCTCCACCCCACTCGCTACTAACAATACGACGACGGCAATTCCTGGGTTGGCCGAACAAAACCAGCTGCTACAAGAAATGATTAAAGTGTTGGGGACTGTGGTCAGCGTAATTGGGCTCCAGAATAATCAGCATAACCCGATGCCCCCTCCAACCACTCACGGTAATTCAGGTGGGTTACTGGAAAGATTCAAGCGGTTACGACCCCCCTCATTCAACGGATCGCCCGACTCGAATGAGGCTGAACACTAGCGCAACGAAATGGAGAAACTCTTTGATGGGATGGGATGCAGAGACGAGGAGAAAGTTACTTTAGCCACCTTTGTACTCGAAGGAGAAGAATATCACTGGTGGAAATCCATGGTGAGATCAGTTGCCCCAGGCACTGTGTGGACCTGGGACTCCTTCTACGACAAGTTTAATAAACAATACTTCCCAAAGACTATGCGAGATCAAAAGATAGTGGAATTCATGAGATTGGAGCAGGGAAAACTTTCCGTCAGACAGTATGAGGCCAAGTTTACGGAGTTGGCAAGGTATGCCACTTCTATGGTACGAGAGGAAGAGGATAAGGCCCGAAAATTTGAGAACGGCCTCAAACCACCGATACGCAGCAGAGTGCAGGCCTTCGAACTGACGACATACATGGAGGTCTTTAATAAGGCCTTGGTGGTGCAGAGAGACTTTGAGGAGTTTTGGAAGGATCGGGACCAGAAAAAGTCCGACACAGGGTCGAGAAACAAGGCGTTATCTTCTGCACTACCCCAACATGCAGACAAGAGACAGAGAATGATGAGTAGTTCTGCACCCCCGCCACCATCGAGCAGCAATCAATTCCAAGGGAGATGTTATAATTGTGGCGAAGTAGGTCACACGCGACCATCATGCCCTTTATTGGCCCAGGGGCCATCTCGCCCGGTGTCCCAGACACGCGGACCACCACCCCAATACGCACAGCCACAACATCGACCACATGTGCAACACCAGAGGCCTCCACAATACTCGCAAAGGCCACAACAAACACAACCTTTCACTATTACAAGGCCTGGTCACCAACCTCCAAGACAGCAAGCACAAGGGCGAGTTTACGCAGTAGCCCCGCCAGCAGGGGAGCCTGAAATAGCACAGGAACATGAAGAAATGCCACCCGAAGAAGAACCAGCTCCTGAAGAGGCAACAGCACAGTGCTACGCAGTCACAGATGCCCCACTTGAGCATAATGCAAATGGGACAGTAGTCGAAGGTACGCTTTTTATATTCACGACACCTGCCAAAGCTTTGTTTGATACGGGGGCTACCCACTCATTCATTACCGCATCCTTGGTCACTTCTTTGGAACTGAGTAGCGAGAACATGGATAGGAATCTAACTATTGCCACACCCATTGGTCGATCGGTAGTATTAGATCGAATATGTAAGGACTGTCCCATCCTGATAGGCGAGACTTGCCTGCCAGCAAACCTAATCGTCATGGACATGACGGGATTCGAAATTATCCTGGGAATGGATTGGTTAGCCACACATCATGCCACCTTAGACTGTTACGAAAAGACAGTGACCTTCTCCGTCCCAAATCAATCAGTCATCACATTTCATGGGGGCAAACATGTAGATTCAATAATAAGCATGGCAGCACTATCCGAGACGGAGGATCAGGAAAACCATACCGAACAAATTCACATAGTTAACGAATTTCCTGACGTGTTCCAAGAAATCCCTGGATTGCCCCCTCGGAGAGAAGTGGACTTTTCCATCGAATTGGTACCAGGGACCGCCTCGATTTCTAGAGCAGCATACCGCATGGCGCCATTGGAATTAAGAGAACTAAAGAAGCAGATACAAGAACTGCTGGATCAAGGATTTATAAGGCCCAGCACATCACCTTGGGGAGCTCCGGTCCTATTTGTGAAGAAGAAGGACGGCTCGATGAGGCTATGCATTGACTATCGCCAGCTTAACAAGGCCACAATTAAAAATAAATACCCTTGCCTCGTTTCGATTAACTGTTCGATCAACTAAGGGGAGCTCGATACTTCTCCAAAATAGATTTGAGGTCAGGGTACCATCAGTTAAGAATCAAAGACCCAGACATACCAAAAACCGCCTTCAGGACACGTTACGGCCACTATGAGTTCCTGGTTATGCCCTTCGGGCTCACGAATGCTCCGGCGGTGTTTATGGACTTAATGAATAGGGTGTTCAAGCCTTACCTCGATCAGTGCGTCATTGTTTTCATCGACGATATCCTCATCTACTCCAAGACTTATGAGGAACACGAGGAACACCTTAGGACTGTGTTACAGATCCTCAAGGATAACCAGCTCTATGCAAAACTCAAAAAGTGTGAGTTTTGGAAGAAGGAAGTAAAATTTCTAGGCCACGTTGTGTCGGAAAAGGGAATCTCAGTAGACCCGACAAAGATCGAAGCCGTGATTAACTGGGAACAACCCACAAATGCATCTGAAGTACGAAGTTTCTTGGGTTTGGCAGGCTATTACAGGAGGTTTATCGACGGGTTCTCTAAAATTGCGAGACCGTTAACCAGTCTAACGGGGAAGAGTAAGACCTTTACATGGGACGACAGTTGTGAATTAGCATTTACGAGGCTTAAGAGACATTTAACGTCGGCACCGATATTAACGATTCCATCGGAGGGAGAAAAATTTGTCATATACACGGATGCTTCTCACCAAGGGCTAGGATGTATTCTTACACAGAATGGAAGGGTGATCGCTTACGGCTCCAGGCAGTTGAAGAAACATGAGCAAAATTACCCTACTCACGATTTGGAGCTAGCCGCGGTTGTTTTCGCTCTGAAAATATGGAGACATTATTTGTATGGAGAGCAGTTTGAACTTTACACCGATCATAAGAGCCTAAAATATCTATTTGACCAAAAAGAGCTGAACATGCGGCAGAGAAGGTGGTTAGGATTCCTAAAAGACTATTACTTCGACATCTGTTACCATCCGGGCAAGGCAAATGTCGTGGTCGATGCCTTGAGTAGGAAGAAACAATTACTTGCCGCAACTCTCGCCATGCAGGAATGGAAATTATTAGAAAATATCAAGGATTACGAGATCCAACAATGGAAAAATAGCACTATGGCCTTCCTTAGAAATTTGTCGATCCAGCCAACATTGGTAACCCGAATCATAGACGCCCAAAAGCAGGACACGTGGCTCCAGGATCGAATTTCAGTTGTAGCCGCTGATGCAGCAGTTGAATGGAAAGTGGGGACAGATGGAGCAATCAGGTATCGAGGAAGAGTGTGCGTGCCAGACGTAGCTGAACTAAAGAAAGAAATTTTGGAGGAAGCCCATAGATCCAAGTTGACAATACATCCTGGAAGTACGAAGATGTATCGCGACGTTCGCAGAACATATCGGTGGAATAACATGAAGAAGGAGATTGCAAATTTTGTATCCAAGTGTTTCACCTGTCAACAGGTTAAAGCTGAACACCAGAGACCTTCTGGACTACTACAACCATTAAAAATTGCAGAATGGAAATGGGAACGTATATCCATGGATTTTGTTATGGGTCTACCCAGGTCAGGGAGAAATCATGATGCTGTATGGGTGATTGTAGACAGGCTAACTAAGTCAGCTCATTTTCTACCAGTGCGAATGAATAACTCCTTAGAAGAGCTGAGTAAGTTGTACATCAAGGAGATTGTGAGACTTCATGGGGTGCCTGTTTCGATTGTTTTCGATCGTGACCCTAGATTTGTTTCTCGATTCTGGAAGGGTCTGCAAGCAGCATTGGGAACTAAACTGGATTACAGTACCGCATTTCATCCACAGACTGATGGCCAGACGAAAAGAGTGAATCAAATATTAAAAGATATGCTCAGGTGCTGTGTTATCGATTTCAAGGGTAATTGGGACGATCATCTTCCTCTGATAAAGTTTGCATACAATAATAGTTACCAGTCAACTATTAGAATGGCACCGTTCGAAGCGCTTTATGGTAGACCTTGTAGATCCCCCAGCTGTTGGACAGAGGTGGGCGAGAAAGCTCTATTAGGACCTGAACTTGTACAACAGACTTCTGAGAAGATTGCAATTATAAAGGAACGTATCCCTGTCGCCCAAAGCCGACAGAAGAGTTATGCAGATAACCGAAGGAAGGAATTGGAATTCTTCGTGGGCGATCATGTATTTTTGAAAGTTTCTCCGATGAAAGGAGTCATGCGATTTAGGAAGAAGGGAAAGTTAGCTCCAAGATATATTGGACCATTTGAAATATTGGCTAAAGTTGGCGCTGTGGCATACAGACTGGCCCTACCTCCTCAGTTATCAAATATTCATAATGTTTTTCATGTTTCCATGTTGCGAAAGTATGAACGAGATGTCTCTCACGTCATCGACTGGCAGCCTTTGGAAATTCGAGAAGATACTACATACATTGAGAAGCCAGTTAAAATTCTAGACAGAAAGGAACAAGTACTTCGTACCAAGACGATACCACTGGTAAAGGTGCAGTGGAGTAATCACGAAGTTGAAGAAGCTTCTTGGGAGCGTGAAGATGAAATTCGAGAGAAATACCCGGAATTATTTTGAGGTACGTTTAATTTCGAGGACGAAAATTTTCTTTTAGGAGGGTAGAATGTAATAACCCTGGTTTTTCATTAGTTGCGATAAATTAATTAAGGGTTTAATCTAATAATTAAGTAAGTAAATAATTTAAATAATGAATGAATTAACATTAAACAATCCATAAGGATTATGGTATGACCCTTTCACATACAATAAATAAAAAAAAAGGTTATTAATTGAACCCAAGTTATAAGACATTTGCATGGATCACGATTTCTAGTAATCATTACCGTACAAAACCTTCTATAATAGTTCTAGGACACGATCCAACCATACATGTCAAATTTCAATCCTCCGATCATCCTATAAACGTCCTAATCAGAAATCGGACCATAAGTGGACCATCTAACGTCGAAACTGTCCCATTTTTTGTGTCATAGTTTAAAAACCCGTGGCCTACCTGATGATTGGAGTGGATCTCGCGCAGGCATCATGGTGGGACCCACGTGCACAGCGTGCACGTTACCAAACCGGTCAACCCGCGTTGACCGCGTGTTATACGAAGTCGGGGACGCCTTCTTCGTTGCAGCGCTGCTGCAGCGGACGTCGTTCGCTGGTTTCGTCCACGCCGTCCATCGGGGACCACTGCAGGTGGGCCCCACATAAAAACGGAGCACTGAGTAGTGTGTACGTGCGCCGCACGTACGCGGTTCTTGTAAAAAGAACTCCTTCTCCCGATTTTGTAGCCGCTGAAACCGCAGACGCTGTTACAGCGTCCACACGTCATTGCTGTTGGACCCCATGTGATTATCAAGATGAACACCATGGTCCGATCCGGACCGTCCATTTGATGCGGAAGGGAGTTCCGACCGTACGGGAGGAATCTCTACCGTCAGAAATGTGGTTAGGCGTCCGTACACTCCTGCATAAGAAGTCTTGCGCGGAGGTGATTCCGGACACGGATGCGTCCGCGATCGCCCGTTCGATCTGGGATTCTTGGGCAGGAATTCTCCTTCAAAACCGACACTAGTAGGGTGTAAATACTCGGGTTCCGTGGAGCGCAAGCATCGCATAACGCGATTTCGGAAGAAACAGAAGAAGCAGCGTCCGATCGCTGTCAATATTCGGCCGGCCTTCGTGCCTTAGGGTGGGCCCTATTGCTTGATCCAAACAGTCCATTCGATGGACCACCCGCTGGTTAGTATACGTCTGAAATTTGGGTTGGATCAGACTATGTATCAGTCCACAGCGAAGGAAGCAAGTCAGTGCGGGAGGTCTTGTGCGCACCGTGTGCGAACCAGAATCCGACGCTGGGTCGGTCATCCAGCGTTATAAAAACCTCTCTCCCTTGCAGGGAGAGGGTCAGTCATTCGCAAAAGAGAGAGAGGGAGAGAGGGATAGAGAGAGAGAGAGAGAGAGAGAGAGAGAGAGAGAGAGAGAGAGAGAAGCCGGTAGAGAGAGAGGAGTGGTGTGCAGTGTACAGCTGCTGTTGCGTCAGTGCTGCTGGGCAGCAAGAAAAGAAGAAGAAAAGAAGAAAGAGAAAGAAAAGAAGAAGAAAAGAAGAAGAAGAAAGAAAGGAAGAAGAAAGGAGAAGGAAGGGAGAAAGAAAGAAGAAAAGAAAGAAGAGGGCCAACTGAGTCGACTCGGTGAGCCGACTCCGACTCGATTTGGGTGTATAGTTCATTACAGGTGAGTGATTCTTCACATGGCTTTCCGTTAATTTCTCCCAAATACTTCCTTCTAGTTGTTTTCCAATGTTGGGTGTGAGTTGTTTCAATTTAATTTATTCTCAAGTCTTTAGATTGATCCTAGGTAAGGGATTCCACTCCTTGTTGTATTCTCAAATTCCATATCTACAGTCTTTGCTTTTCTTGTAGATCTTTCTTCACTTTTCTACGTAACCCTACTTAGAGGTTAAACATAGATTGAATACACTTCCTTGAATTTGCCTCTTAGATTCCAAATATAAGGGCTCTAGTTAAACGAAATGTAAATGCACAATGTATTGTTGTAGTACAAGACTTTACGTGACATACATCTTTAACAACACTCTCGATTTACAATAAACTAAAATATTTAGATGGGGAACTAATTGAATTAAGATTAATCATGCACAGTATGATTGGATTTGAATTCGATACGCATTGTATGCTTGATGAATGCTTTCATAATTCATGTCATATACATCTTTTATACACTGCGACAGAACAGGAGCATGGTTGATTTGACTCCTGGCGTGCATGGTTGATTTGCCGCCTCGTTGTATCGGTTAGGTGAGCATGGTTGATTTGCGACAGGTTCTTAATGTTCAGTGGCAGCGAGTTCTGGTCGTTTCACTTATTGAGCATGGTTGATTTGCTCGGTTGGATCAGTGGTGCATGACTGATTTGCCCACTGGCGTGCATGGTTGATTTGCCGCCTCGTTGTACCGGTTAGGTGAGCATGGTTGATTTGCCGCCTCGTTGTACCGGTTAGGTGAGCATGGTTGATTTGCGACAGTTCCTAATGTTCAGTGGCAACGAGTTCCCAGACGGTTGTGCTCTTACACATATCATGACATACATGACATCATAATAATCATGTTTCATTCATAATAGACATAAAGTGTGTTAATCATCACCATAGCCTTGTGTATGCCTATGATTCTAGCGGTCGATATTTCACATCTAATATCTTATTAACTGGAATATTACCTGTGATGGAAATGACCTCACTGGGCTTTAGCTCACCAAAATCACCACAGTTCCTGCAGGATATCAGGAGGAAGGAGCAGCGGCTGAAGCGGAATATCTGGACGACTATTTTTATTAGAAGGCTTATTATAGTTTAGGTGTTGAATTTTATTTCTTTTAGAAGATGTTTGCATCAGACTTTAGTAGATATGAATGTTTTGCTGATTAGAAGTATTAGTTTCATTTAAACTTTTATTTGAGATTTAAGTTATGATTAATAAAACACTTTAGTTGGTATTATTGTGGTATGTGGAATGGAATTTCTCTACAGGTTATATTTGGATTAAGTTCGCACTCTGAAACTCGGGCCGTGAGTTGTTGTACTCGGGTCTCGGATTTCAGGGCGTGACGGGCGATCTCAAAAATCCAAAACTCTCTCCTTCTCTGGATCCGTCCGAATGATGCGAAGGGAAGGGTATTTATACCCGAAGTCAGCCAATAGGAGACAGCGCGTCGAGAAAACATGACGGCGCGTCGAGAAAATCACTCAACGCGTCTAAAAATGTCTTAGTTCGAATGCTGATTTTTAGGGCGCACTGGCTGTCAGTGCGTCCTGAAATTCCTGAAAATGCCTGATTTATTGGACGCACTGCGGGTCAGTGCGTCCTGAAATCCTTGAATTATTGGACGCGCCGGACGATTTTCTTGATGCGCTAAGGGCAGTGCGTCCTGAAATTCACTTCGTAAAACTGTTTTGGATTTCTTGATGCGCTGGGTGAATTTCTTGATGCGCTTGGGGGCAGCGCGTCCTGAAATTCACTTTGTAAAACTGTCTGAATTTTTGGACGTGCTGACCATGAATTTCTTGATGCGCCGACGTACTCGTGTTTTACAAAATTGGGTTTTGCGAAACGGAGGGCTTGCGGGGCCCGCTTTGCGATGGATGTCGATGCACTGGCTCTATTTCTTCATGATTGAAGTAACCCTCCCAAATTTGGGGGGTTCTGATCATGATGAACTGGTGGGGTCCACCACTGGCTCAATTTTTCATTTTTTTGTCAAGGCTGATGTGTGTTGTGATTTTTGCTGCGATTTCGGGTGCACTGGCCCTAAATCTAATCAGGTGATGGTTCATACACTTAGAACTCTTATTTTAAGGATCTTGACTTTTGGGACCCCAAGATGGATTAAATTTAGTTTAAATTTCAAATTTCAATATAATAGAGAGATTATCGAATAATAGAGAATTGATTAGTGGATAATCTTTTATTAAGATTTATTTTAGAAGTATTTTCATTTAGTTTTGACTTTGAAATATATAAAAGTTGAATGAATTCTGTGGGTGTTGGCGTCCAAATAAGGGATGCGTGTTGGAACCTGGACTGACTCAGACGGGAGCTGAACAGTCACACGAAAAGGCACGAAAATTGAGAAACAAGTGGGTCGGCGCTTCCAGCGCACCATGAGATGTGACAACCCAAAAGGAAGCATAATTAGAAGATGACTACAACATGGACGTAGACCCGAGCCTGGGCTTCCAGTGCATGTGTCCACATCGATAGTTGGGCTCCACAAACATAAGTTTCTGTGCAACACCCCACTGTCTATAGCAAGCGCACCCAGTACATCAGGGTCAACGAAATTTTCAATAAGAAGTAGCTTGGAGGGATGTGCAAGATGCATGCGCTGGTGCACTAGGGAGGGTGCACCGAGTCCCTAAAGCTCCAATCCCACCATCGCGTTGGTGTCGCAACGAGGATGCGCTGGATGCACTTCGAGGGATGAACTCTCTGAAACTTTCGGCTATAAATAGACCATTTTGCCATTGAGAAAGGGTTCAACATTTTTTAGAGAATCCCCTTTCGCAGTTACCACAAGTGCGAAAAAGCACCAAATACTCAGAACCCAAATAGCTAGCGCATCCGCCAACACATGCCGCACATCCAATGACACGACAGCTCGAACTTCAGGTACCAGTGATAACACCAAGTCATCGAGCGCACATGCCTAGCGTGTCCAGTGCATCAGCTTAAGAGCACACTGAGGGGGAAACTCTATATGAAGGCTACGAAACTAGTGCAAGTGACAAGTCGTCCAGTGCATATGTCGACGCACCCCCTGAGGTTGTGCCACAACCTTCAAAATCAAGGAGATCTTGAGGGAGCCGATGCATGCCCCAACACAACTGGTGTATTCGACCTGAACCACTCCTAACACAGAGTGGCACGCACTGAAAGGATGCATTGGAAGTCTTGTCTAATGCGCATCCCCTTTCCCAAATCCTCGTCAACTCATCGTCCGGTTCGATCCACGCGCGCCTAATCAGCTCTATTGCATGGTCTACTCACTCCTTTGTTGAGATCTGGTCTCTTCAAATAACCACAAAATAATTAGAATTGTACAACCATTATCATACAACTGTATGATGACCCTTGATCTAAGGCATCGCTATGTCAAAAGAAACCATGATCTACCACTAGAAACTTAACAGATCTACATTCAAAACAATAATACAAAGTCAAACTATAAGGACAACTATCCTATAACAGATCATGTACTACCTATTAAAATATGTATCTACAGGTTGAGCCATTTGAGTTTATGGTCGTAGTCTGGTCTTTCCACAGTCTTCATCTCTACGACGGGAGCATGCCTAATGTCTCACCACTCGACTATCTCTCGGCGCTCTCTTAGCTCAGACCTAAAACGACATAAGACATAGGCATACGATCTGTTAAAAGGATAGTCATGTTCATATAAAGCTTGACGTTGGCCCTTGATGGCCCCCACATCATAAAGACAGTCTCCACTGACATAGTCATTGCCTTTTAATCAAGGGTGATTAATCATTCGATGTAATTAAGGGCTCATGTCGAACTATGGCCTGGAATGTAAGAATTTGAAATCTCTGGGAATAAAAGATTCGTCTTTGCACCTTGTCTTTGTGTACTTATTTATGTTATTTGTGAATGTCTATGAATTCTCCAATCCCCAAGTGAAAGAAGACAAACGTAAATCAATCGGCACCCGCAAATCTCTCTCATTCAAGATTTATTGGGATGTAATGAATATTAATTAATTCAGTTCATGAGCTTGGGATTCGGGTCTTAAGTAGTCTTACTCGGCTATATAGATTTCAAGGCATAAGATGATAAGTACCTATGATTGTAACTTGTCATACAAGAAAAATATTAATTTTGTACGTTTTAACTTCAAAGATGTGGATTAGGTGACAATCCAACTACTCGCTAATTTACATAAGGGTACATCTTTTACATAGGATTGAGAGTTATATCATAGTGTAGTAAGAAGCAAGCAACAATCATATTATCTAATAAAGAAAGCCAAACATATGGCCACAATTCTTATCGTTGAGGAGTGTACATGGTTAAGAAGGCTCATTGGAGATATTTCCCATGCTATTGAAGAATCAGTGGGATATATTGTGATAATGAAAGTGAAATTCGACTAACTTCAAAGTCAGTTTTTTATCTAAGAACAGATCATATAAAAGTTTGTCATCACTTCATCTCTCAGAAGGTACTTGGAGATGAGATCAAGTTTATTGGTGTTAAGTACCAAAAACCAAGCGGCAGGCATCTTTACGAAGGAGCTACTGAGAGGTAAATTTGAAGAATTATGGTTAGGTGCACTACCTCAAGTTAATACAATGGGGGGTGTTAAAGTCTTATGCTAACATTGAGTGATTTTTTTGTAATTTTTTCTTTTATGTATGACATTTTAATCTTTTTGATTGGAATCACATTTTTTGTAATTTGGTAAAAGTCTCTGTGAAGAGGTAAATGTTCTATTTTCTAATATTTGGTATTCTTTAGAAAAAAATATGTAAAAATTCATATGACCATAGAGACTTTTAAATTAGTCCATTGTAATTAGTAAATACTCTAGAATATGCATGAAAATATTTTGGGATTTATATATAGGCAAAGGGATTTGTTTGCTTTGTGTGTGTGGGAAATTGTACTTAAAAGGTTTTTTTTTTTTTTTTTTTTTTTTTTTTGCAAAGCTTGTTGTTGTGAATGAATAAAATCCTTCTTGATTTTTCTCGAGTCTGTTCTTCTTAGAGTCTGTTCTTCTTATAATCTGAGATGGGTTTTCATTGTTCTTCTATAATCTTAGGTACGTTTCTAGCATATACCTGAGTACACTTTGGGATGTGCATTACTCTGATCATTTCATTGGATCCATTTGAAATGTGCTGTGAGGAGAGACGTGGCTACCTTTATTAATATACTAACTGCATAGTAGTCAGAGACGTGCTACCTTAGTAAATATACTAAACTGCCATAGGTAGTCCAAGAGACGTGGCTACCTTTTATTTAAAATATACTAAACTGCCATAAATACAGTCCACTTGAAAAGTAATTAAAAGAACGCATCTCCTAATGGGTCATTTGGGAGCTTGTAAATGAGAGTAAATGGAATCCATTTCACATTTACTCTCATTTTAAGTGTAAATAACTTACTCAGTTGTATTTGGATAGAGTAAATGAAATGCATGCATTGAAATTTAAATATTATGCATGGATGAGAGTAAATGGGAGGAATGGGAATGCATTGGAATTTTTCAACATATTCATAGGAACATATGTGATATCTCAAATTAGCATACATATATTAGATTTGATAGAAGGACTGTATTATGCCCATAGAAATAAATACTTTAGCGAAAAATGAGGAAATTCCGAACCTCAAGCGGGCCACAAACATAAGGATCACAAATAACCAACTTGCCAACATTTTTTAACTATCCATTTTGATGGCCAGCATTTGTGCTGTTTAGATCATTTTAATGGTGTGATTTTAGTGATGCAACCGTTAGTTGGATTGTTTTGGAGTATCATTTGTGTGCCAGTATCATTAGCATGCCACATATACATTGGACATGTAGCGACACCTTTGTTTACTAGTGCGACTCTCTAACGGAGCCCCAAAAGGCGTTTTACCCCATTTACTCCCAAATCTCTTCGTAGGCATTTTAAATCAGCCCTATGTACTCTCAGTTCCATCTAGAGCATTTTTGAAGGCTTATAAATGGACGTAAATGGGAAATGGAATTGGAGGTAAATGAATGGGGAATAAATGACTTATACTGTTTCTTTGAATGAGAGTAAATGAAATGCATTTGAAATCCCAATATTAAGTTTAGATGGGAGTAAATGGGAGGAATTTGTATACATTTGAATTTTTCAATATATTCACAAGAACATAGAAAATTTTGATCCTTAATAGGCCACAAATGTAAGGATTTCAAACAAGCAACTTGCCCATGATTTTTTAACCATCCATTTATAGGCCATCCTTTGGACCGTTTGGATCATTATTTTAAAATCTCATTTTATTTTTATTGACATGCATTTACTCCCATTCAAACATACCTCAAATAACATTTACCTCCCTTTACTCCCATCCAAACATCCCCTAACTTTCATCAACTCCCATCTATTCTTACTCTATTTACCCTCATCCCAACGATCCCTAAAAGAGAAATCCAGATCATCAACTGAGCCATCATACTGAATAGGTTCCCATTCAAGTGTATTGATTTTCTTATACTAGATCTGATATGTCCATCAGTTGAGCTACAATCTAGATACCTACTCAAAAATCAGATCAGAATGTACCAAGCATATGGATATCTAAAACAAGATTTTTTAGCCGTCCATTTATTTTGTCCAGGGCAGTATCGGTGGTGGACAATTCAATACGCAAAAACCAATTTGCAAACCATGATGGTGGCCCACCTGTTAAGTGGACGACCCAAGACAGCCTTGTCTACTGCAGCCCACTCAATGGATGGCTTGGATATTCACCACACATAGATGGTCTGACCTATAAACATGCGTATGAGATTAATAAATCAGAGTATAAAAAAAATATGAATAATATATTAAGTCGCTGTAGAGGATGGCTCGTATCTTGTGCTAGGTGCATGCTCCCATGCAAAGGTGGGGTATCTGATTAGTGGGAGTTCAACTCCACCCAGTTGAATGGCTTTGCATGCTTTCTTTTTCTTCGATAGATGATAATTCGCACGTGCATTCTGCAGATGTTAGATTTCCAACCCTTTTATTTTATTATTATTATTATCGTGACTGCGGCACGTGCAACCCACTTGAGACAATGGAGAGATATTAGGAAATGGGTTTTCCTAGGGCTGTTGGGCCCTATCATAAGCATGGGAGGGATGACTGGTTTTCACTCTGTATTGCATTTGAAATGATGATCGGGACCGTTCATTTTCTGAATTCTATATTGGGTGGGGTATGGTAAGAAACATTTCTTGAATGGGTGATTGCATACAAAGAAATATTGTTTGAATGGCTCATATTCAAATCAAAGACGCAAAAGTCTGTGGTAATCAATGCCGCGTGATTATAATACCATAGCTTTTATATGGTTGTGTCGAGAACATGAATGGTTCAGATCAATCTAAGGATGCAATCTGGTGGTGGGAACGATTCACGGAACTATACGGTGGTAAGGTGCCGTGCTGATGTACTGTAGTAAATACCCCCAAGAGGGTGGGTGCACTGTTACTCCAGCAGGACCAAAGCCGCTCCTCGAGAGGATATCTTTTGTGGAAAAATCCAGGCCGTTGCTTTTTTGTGCGTGAAATCTGCACTGTTACAACAACTGCATATTATTTTTTATTAGTAAAGTAACCATGGTTGTCATTTCAAATGTCTATTATGTCCTGGGTGTTACTCGAGTAACAGCGCAGTACCTGGGTAACAGCGAATTAGGCATTTCCTTGACCATAGGGTCCACCTTGATGTATGTGTTGTATATCTACACCGTCCATCATCTTTTTCAACTCATTTTAGTCCATGGCCGTAAAAATAAAGCAGATTCATATCTCAAGTGGACGACACAGTAGGGATTGAATTCCCACCATTGAAAACTTCTTGGGTCCACCAAAGTTTTGGATCAAGATGATATTTGTCTTTTCCCTTCATCCAAGTCTGTGTGACCTTATCAACAGGTTGGATGGAAAATACCAATTACGGTGGACCTTGGGAAGTTTTTAATGGTGGGATTTCATTGATACACTGTTTCTTGTGGTGTGGTCCACATGAGACTTGGATGTTTTTATTTTTTAGGACCATGCTCTAAAATGAGCTGGAAAAACTGATGGACGACGTGGATATATAAAAAGTACATCAAGGTGGGCCCCTTGGTCATGGAAACACCGAGTAACACCCAATCAGCTCCCATCCAAAGGACTCCCCATCAAGGAACAATTATAGGGGCAAAACTGTCAAAAAGCTGCTTGCCTCACATGTATTATTTTTGTTTTTTTCCAGCAGCTCTCAAAGCAACCGCGCTGGATGGTGATGGGAGCATCCATGGTGGGGCCCACTGATTTGGACGGTCCTGAAGAAGATGTGTAAACGATTAGGCCATGTTCTCTGAATCTGTACTAATCAGACTCGCCTAACTCAGGTTAAGCTTCAACATTCAACCATAGTCAAATGACACCGACGTGCCGCGATTGTGAAATGCCAAGAGTTTTTATGGTGGGGCCCACCAAAGTCATGATCAGATCACGTTAAAGGACGATGACATGTCACTATGGTCTCCTTGCGTAGGTTCCAACTTAAAAACGATTTTAACGGCTATTGTAGCTCCTCCAAAATTCCATTAATTGCAGAAATTTTCAAGCGAAAAGCAGTGTAATTTGTAGTGCTCCTACTTGCACCCAGATAACTGGACACCTTATTGATTGATCTGAACCGTTGATTCTTTCCAGCAGAAATTCCATTGGCCACCATGAAAAGTTTACACTCGGCTAATGATCTGATCCATCCATCTATTTATAGCCATTCATTTCCAAATCCAGAGACGGGCCTGTTAGGATTTCCTTATAGAAGTGATTTTCGGTAATCATGTGCAATCTGTAATGTGAAACGACAAGCAGAAGGTTCAAACCATTAATTAGACCAATTTTATTTAAATGATCTGAAGCACCCATTTATTGGGTTATTGATTGGATGACCTTAATTCGTCTGATCATTTGGTTCAGGGCTTTGCCTGGTTGGTAGACTCTGCGGAGTTTCAACAAGGGATCTTGTTCTCAGGGTGAAATTCTCGCTACTGACCAGCACCAGTGGGTGGGTGGGTTGTGTTGCGCGATTGACTGGATGGGTAGGTCGTATGACTGACAAAAAAAAAAAAAAAAAATCGTCTGATCAGTGCAATTTTATCATGTCGAGCCATGAAGCATTTGCTGCAGCCAATGGACAGTCCAGATTAACCAATTGGACTGTCCAACTATCTTGACGCAACTAGGAGGACTGGAACTTGTAGTACTCTTACATCTCTTAGAAATTTAGGGTTTTTTTAATGGGGAAAAGAAATCGAGATTACGTTTCATTTTTTTTGTTTTATTTTATTTTATTTTATTATTATTTTTTTTTATATGATGTTCTTAGATAAGGGGCGGCTTCAGTGGATCCCTGACTGTGGGGCCCAACGTGATGTATTTTCCTTACATACAGGCCGTCCATCCATTTTTATAGCTCATTTTCAATCATAATCCTAAATGAAGAAGATCCAAATCTCAGGTGGACCACACTGAAGGAAATAGGAGTGATTGACCATTAAATTGTTGTGGGCCACAAAAGTTTTGGACCAAGCTGATATTTGTATGGTCCTTTCATCCAAGTCTTTGTAACCTTATCAACATGTTGGATGGAAAATAAACATTCCTGTGGTCCCATGAAGGTTTTAATTGTTGGTATTCAATGTTTTTTGAGATCATTTTATCCATTTTTCCATATCATTTTAGGGCATGATCCAAAAAAACATAGACAGATCCAAAGCTCTAGTGGACCACAGCACAAAAGCAGTGGGGGACAATAACACCACCGTTGAAAAAAAAATGAACGGACGGTATGGATATGACATTTACATCATGGTGCAGCACAGAGATTTGCCACGTCAACACAGTACCAACCTTGGTGCTGGGTTCTACATTTCACTATCCAAGTCCAGAAGGGACGGATCAGCACCTAGTGCCTTGCTGAACCTCGCGCGTGTACAAGGGTTAGGATGCACACGACGGGAGCGGATTAGGTGAGACCCCGGACTCACCCAATGCGGTCCTTTCTGTGGGGCCCACCTTTATTATATATTTTGTATCCACACCATCCATCCATTTTCCGAGATTATTTTACGGTATTATTCTAAAAACGAATCAGATCTAATTATCAGGTGGACCATACCATAGGAAACAGTGGTGATTGTCCATTAATGGCCCAAAAAGGTTTTGAATCAAGCTGATATTTGTTATTTCCCTTCATCCAGTCTCACGTGACCTTATCAATAGATTGGATGGCAAATAAACATTATGAAAACATTAAGGTCCACCCTAAGAAAATTTTAATGGTAAGGCCTTCAATCACTACTGTTTCCTATGGTATGGCCAACCTGATTATTGGATCTGCTTCATTTTTTGCATACAACCCTAAAATAATCTGAAAAAAACAGATGGACGGTATGGATATAGAATACATACATCAAGGTGGGACCCACGGCAAGGGCCACACAGGGTCTCACCCAATCCACTCAGCACATATGGCAACTTGGAAAACAGGTGCAATCTCCAATCTATCCATCAGAGAATCAGGTTGGACCACTAATCAGGTGGGCCACAATAAACTAAATAAATAAATCTACGAATCTGACAAAATCAGCCCCAATTTTTCGAACTAGTCAGCTTATTTCTAATATAGTGGCTCACCAACTTAATGGAGTAACTCTATCTTTGTGCAGTCACATCTAAACAGTGAGGTCCATCTAATGCATGGTTTAGATATTCCGCGTCTGCCACGCTGGCATATGTGGTGGCACGTGCATTACTTGTCCACGTCTGTGGGCTAATCAAAGCTGGAGGGGATTAGACGTTACGTGGGTAACACCATATTAGGTGTTCCCATCACCTTATAAGGCCCACTTTGATGATTTGTTTTGAATATCCACACCGTCCATCCGTTTTTACAGCTCATTTTAGTATATGATCCAAAAATTTCAGAAGAAATAAATCTCAGGTGGATCATACTACTGGAAACATCCATGAATGACCATTAAAAATCTTTTGTGGGCTGAAAAAGTTTTGGATCAATCTTATCTTTGTATTTTACCTTCATCAAAGTCTTCTTTACCTTATCAACAGGTTGGATGGAAAATAAACATGATGATAGGCCCTAGGAAGTTTTTAATGGTGGTCATTCAATCGACATAGTTTCCTTTAGTGTGGTCTATTTGAGATTTAGATTTGCTTAATTTTTGGGACCTAGTCCTAAATTAGGCTGTAAAAATAGATGGACAGTGTGGATATACAGAGCATCAACAAGGTGGACCCCACACGGGTGTTACTCACTTACCCGGGAAACACCTAATCCACTCCCAAGCTGGAGAATGTGATGGTGAGAAAAATACAAACCTTAGATTGCCTTTTGACCGGTCAAACTCGGTAACCCCGGAAATCAAAAGAAGATGAATGAAAATAGCAATAATATAAAAATGGAATGAAAGACTAGACTCGCGAAAAACAAATCATTAAAATGTATGTTCTAGTCTCAAACTGCATGTATTTGAAAGGTAATTTTGATTGAGGAAATATTAGAAAGCTTCCGCGAAAAAGGGCAATTTTGGTACTACATATCTATACCCCAAGAGTAGGTGGAATACATCTATGCCTAGAGTTGAACACGGGCCAAGCTAGCTTGGTTAACTTGCTCAACTCAACTCGAATAAGCTCAATTCAGCTCCGATAAAGAGTTAGATTTGAATTGAGGTGAGCTATTTTTTTTTTTTAGCTTGAAACTAAATTTGAGTAGACAAAGTTCAACTTAACTCGGTTTGAAGCTTGACTCGGACTTGACTTAGTTCGTCTCAGCTCGACTTGCCCCAATTTTAAATATTTTAAATATATATAAAATATATATTTGAATGAATTTGAGTGCCTTAATCTCAATAAAAAAAAATAAAAAAATCACTGAAGCCTTTTTTTTTCCTATTTTTTTCCATCTTAATTAGCCTAAGCTCAACTTAAAAGCTCGAATTCAAACTTGACCCAAATTGACTCAAACTGGCATGAGTTGTTGATCAAATCGAGCTAATATTGCCGATTAAACTCGAGGACCAAGCCAAACCAAACTCAAGTTGGGGCAAATTATTGGTTGAACCAAGGCGAGCTATGCCCAACTCAATGTTGCTCGGCTCATGTACAGCTTTGTCTCCACCCATCCAACCTTTGAGATTTTACGATACATTAAATGAAACTTTAAAAATGAATAATGAGTATTTAAGAAAAAATAAAAATTTATATACTTATAAACCAACGTCTTGGATTTATATGAATATATCTCACTTAACCTGTGGCTTGGATTTTACTACCTTATATTGTTTCCTTCTGTTTTTCTCTCCTCTTCCAAAATCTTCATGACTTTTCTCTCTTTCCCTCTTTCCACGTGCACCCATTTCCTCTGGTCCAGTTTTATGGGAGGACTTTTATCCTTTTATGAAATTTCAAAGGGGGTCTGTACTTGGACTACTTGTGTCCGCATGTTTTTTAAAAATGCACTAGGGATGGTGCCTAAGCAGTAACCTAGTCTACACACCTACCGCTAGCCGTGTTTTACATGGGTGTAACTTTCATCAGATCCACACCGTCCATCATATACACTGCCTCATCTTCACCCTAGAAGCCCAAAGTTATGATGATCTGATACTCAGCTATACCCTGCTTTAGGAAATAGTTGGGATCGGACGTCCATCATTAGTTTTATATAGGACCCATCATAGTGTTTATATAGCATCTATTCCATTCATCAGATTCATCTCTTCAGGATGAAATGATTCGGAAAAAATCCCATTATGGCGAAATTGGTGGGCCACACTACAAGATGTTTTGTAAATTTTAATCACGGTTGCTCACCTGAGTTTCAAATCAGCTCGATTTTTCACATTACGGCCAAAGAAGGGGTGGAATATATGATGGACGGGGTAGATTTCATTCACGTTGAATCATTTACCCATCTTAGAGAAAGTTGCCCCCCTCAGGTTCACAAGCGTTTTCCTTTGTTATATGTTGCTCACAGTGCACCATTTGCCTAAGACAGCGACCCATAACTACAATTGCTGAGGCTAAGGTTTCCATTCATATGGAGTGGGTCCATAGTTCAGTGATCCAAACCATTGAGATAATGAATCACACCCTATATGGAGTTTGCTTTGGAAATCACTTAGACTGATAACCTTGTGGTATCTTGCATCCTATCAGATTAGATTGGACGGTAGATTTTTTATTTTTTATTTTTGGGTTCTCTCGACTGTTTATTTGTAGGCCAGTTATTGAAGGTTTGGATTCTTCCAATCTAGGAGACCTCCGGGGCAATTCCATCAGTGATCATCCAAGAGTACAAACTTTTTCATTCTCCTGAATTTTTATAGTGCACATACAATTTGGGTTTGATGATCGGAACGGTTCATTCATCTAAAGGATGATCGGAACGGTTCATTCATTTAAAGGCTCCATAAATTGGCCGTAAACCTAAAATCACAATGACCCACTTTCTAGTGATGTATAATGAGATGTACAAAAACAACTGATGAAAATTATGTGATTTTTCTACACTGTTTTTCAATTGGATGTACACTTCAATTTTCCATCCAGCGATATTCATGGTAAAACGGTCATGCACATATGCCATGTGAAAACCATCAACTCCATAGGACAAACAAATTGACCACTTGAACATATTGGATCAGATCCTAGGCTATAACAAAATGACTGACATTCAAAGGGTTGTAGATTTATTTATTTATTTTAACATAGCCTTTTATTGATGGCAGAGGACGATGATGAGTCCATGTGGAAAATTTCAACATAGATTCCGCCGACCTAAATCGACTAAATATTTTCAAAGTTACAAAGGGCCTGTTTGGATATAAGGAATCCAATGTAAAATTCTGATCATGACCCGTAGTTTCTTGGGTAAACCAAGCTGTCATGTCACTCTATTTCTTCTAAATCCCATGAGTTCGGAGGTGTGTTGATGTGGCATAGCCTTATGGCCCCAACAAGATGTATATGTTATATCATCATTGTCCATTCATCTTGTAGGATCATTTTATGGATAGATTAAAAAAATGAGTGACATCCAAAATGAAAATTGATCACAATATACAAGCAGTCAAGATTGAACGTTCGCTATTAAAATTTTCCTACGGCTCATGGAAGTGCTTGATGAATCTGATATTCTAGGTCATGCCCTAAAATGATATTGCAAAATGAATGCACAATATAGATATAACATATATTAGACAAGTTATATCCACAAGTATCTAGTATCTAATAAGGTGATTGCATTACATGCATATTAAAATTTTAAAGCTACATAGGAGTATTTGTATTACATGTAGCGTTACTTTAGACTACTGAGTTAATGATAATCATTACCCATCTACAATGGACCACACCACATTACTACATTACTGTGGATTCCTTCCATCCAACATGCTGTAAAAGAAAAAGACCAAAATTGAAAGGAGAGAACTGCATAGGAAACTAACGTAGTTCGAAATCCAAAGGAGAGAACTGCTATTGGACATGGAGTTATTCTCAAAACACTATACCCTGTAAGACTAATAGTTGCATTGGGAAGCTTAGTTCAACCCATTAGATCTATACTAGTCATTAGCTTCAATGCACATTTCATGGGCTACCATGGAAACATCACACTAATGCCACAGATGTAGAAAAACTCAATAAAAATTTTTGTCAACTTCAATCGATTGGATCTATTCAGAGTTATTAAAAGGAAAAGACTGACATTGAAAGAAAATAACTACTCTGTTTACTCTTAGAGCACTATGCATTATAAAGCTCATAGTTGCATTGGGACACTTAATTCGACCCAATAGACCTAATTGTTCATTTGCTTCAACTCACATTTCATGGGCTACCATGAAAACATCACACTAATGGGACGTGAAAAAATTCAACACAGATTTTGTTGACCAACTCAATCAATCAAAAAGACTGACATAGAAAGTAGAGAACTGCTTTGGGACACTTACTTCAATATCGAAAGTAGAGAACTGCTATTGGACATAGAGTTATTCCCATAGCACAATACGTTATTGATGTAGGACGGGTCGCTGACTATTTCATGGCCCAGATGGAGCAAAAGAAGACCGGACGGGGCCGAAAGTGATCCGGACCGTCAGGACCGTGAATCGGTCGTATCTCACAATCCGGAATGAGTTACGGGACGTATAATATATCAATTTGGGGTAGCTCGAGCTACTTTAGCCAACCAACCCGCTATGCCGGGTTGCCCAATCCGGAATCGCGAGAATCGACCGTATCGACGGTCATTAGGCTAGTTTATTTTCGTTTTTACTATTTATAGTAAGTTTTAATTCGATCATAACTTTGCATCCGTATGGTTTTAGAGTTAGTGCCCAACATGAAAAGGGCTTAGAATATTTCGTAGAACAGCGTGGTTGAGGCCGTTTGAAAACTTTCTATTTTTGGCCGAAAACCAAGAGTTCTAGTAGGATTGAACGACTTCTATAAATAGTAAGTTTACTATTTATAGTAAGTTGCGTTTTCTAGGAGTTTTAGTTGGAGTTGGATTTTGATACTTTACCTAGGGTTTAGTTTCCTATTTATATGCATTGTAATTCCGTTTTTATTCATTCAATTATCAATTATTCAATTATTCGGAATTTATTTCCTTCTTTTTATCTTTTATTTCTTCTCGTGGATTCGAGAAACTATCGGTTAGGGAGACGGTGATCGACCTACCACGTCCTCCCTGCGTCAGTTATAAGACTCAAAGTTGCATTGGGAGGCTTAGTTCAACCCATTAGATCTAGATTGTTCATTCGCTTCAACGCACATTTCTTGGGCTACCATGGAAACATCACACTAATGGAGCAGATGTGGAGAAATTCAACATAATTTTTTGTCGACTTGAATCGCCTCGATCTTCTTAGAGTTGTTAAAAAAAAAAAAGACGTATTAAAAGAAAAGAACTTCATTTTCTCTAAGAGCACTATACATTATAATGCTCATAGTTGTATTGGGACACTTAGTTTCGACCCAATAGACCCGACTGCTCATCAGCTTTAATGCACATTTCATTGGGCTACCATGAGAACATCACACTAATGGGACATGAAAAAATTCAACATAGATTTTGTTGACCATCTCAATTTATAAAAAAAAGATTGACATTGAAAGGAGAGAACTGTTTTGGGACACTTACTTCGATATCGAAAGGAGAGAATTGCTATGGGACATGGAGTTATTCTCAGAGAACTATATATTATGAGACTTATAGTTGCATTGGGACACGTAGTTCAACCCATTAGATCTAGACTGGTCATTAGCTTCAACACAAATTCCATGGGCTACCATGGAAACATCACACTAAGGGGGCAAATGTGGAAAAATTCAGCATAATTTTTTGTCGACCTTAATCGAGTGGATCCTTTCTGAGTTATTAAAAGAAAAAGACTGACATTGAAAGAAAAGAATTACTCTGTTTGCTCTTAGAGCACTATACATTATAATGCTCATAGTTACACTTGGACACTTAGTTCGACCCATTAAATCTAGACTGTTCATTAGCTTGAACACATTTCATGGGCTACCATGAAAACATCACACTAATCGAACAGATATTAAACATTCGATCAATGCCCTTAAAAATGAATAGTGAAGATCATTTACACAAATGTAGGTCTAAGTAACATATAGATCTAGGGCTGCACATCGATTCGATCGATTCGATTTTGGATGAAATTGAAATTGAATTGATTCTAAAATTTTGAAATTGAAGTTGAAATCAAATTAATCTTAATTTTGAAATTTCGAATTAAAATTGAATTGATCTCATTGTTTTTGGAATTGATATAAGATTGAATTGATGAATTTTTCGATTCGATTCAATTCAATTTTTCACACATTACAAATTCATAATGGTTTTCTAGATTTGGATTTTACAATACCTCAAATAATAATATTAGTAGAAATACTTCTGAAAACATATGCATAATAACTAATCCATACATGGTTTAACAATAAAAGTTTAATCCAACTTACCATTATGTTGCAAAGATGCTACATACTTGGTGGAAATTTATACATATCCATATCTCAAGTAAACCACGCTACAAGAAACATTGTTGATTGAGTGCCTCACCATTAAAATTTTCAAAGGGCCCATTGTAATATTTACTTAATGTTTATTTTCAATCCAACCTGTCGATATTATCAAGAAAATCGGGATGAAGATGAAATTAGAAAGATCGTATTGATCCAAAGGTTTTAAGGCCCACAAAATGTTTTTAATAGTTCTTCGTCACTCTTTCTCTTGGTATGGTCCACCTGAGATTTGATCTTCTTATAATTTTAGATCATGTCCTAAAATGAGACGTAAAATTTGATGGATGGAATGGATATACAAAAAATACATCAAGGTAGGCCCTCGACAATAGGAGTAAACCCACTAAACTGTTACCAACATAACACCTAATTCACTCTTGGGCAGCGTACTAAGTTATTGTGCTTTTGTCGTACTGAGTAGTCAGTTGAGCCTACTTTGAATGCATTTGATTTATCCACAGTTGCTTTGCCCGCTCATTTTAGCCGCTGAGCCCAAAATTAAAGCATAACCAAAGCTTGAGTGGACCATGCCACATGACACAATGGGAATAAGGGTTTTCACTATTGAAACCTTCCTAGGGCCCACAGTGATGTTTATTTGTCATCCAACTTGTTCGTAAGATCAGGCAAACATGTATGAATGGAAAACAAATATCAGCTTGATTAAAAACTTCAATGGCCTACAATAATTTTTCAATGGTAGAGGTTCAATTCACACAGTTTCTTGTGGTGTGTGCCACTTGAGCTTTGTATATGCTTCAATTTTGGGCTCAAGCCATAAAATTATCTTTTAAAATGGATGAACAGAGTGGATAAAACAAATAAATTACTATGGGCCCCACAAAGTTTACTCAGTACGCTAAGCGCATTGAGTTACTAAGTATGCAATACGGTTCGTCATGGATTCTTGGATGCAGAAGGGTGGTTTCAAAGCTTTGTGGACCCCACCATGATGTATATGTTTTATCTAGGCCATCCATCCATTTTTTCATATGATTCTAAGACATTATTCTGAAAATGAGACATCTAAATCTTAAGTGGACCAAGCTACAGGAAAACAATGGGGGATTGACGCTTATTGTTGAAAAATTTTTGAGGCCTTAGAAGTTTGGTATCAAGCTAATATTTGTTTTTTCCCTTCCTCTAGGTCTATGTGACCTTTATCAACGGGTTGGATGACAAATAAACACTACAATGGGCCCCAAGAAGAATTTAATGGTACGTGTTCAATCCCCACTGTTTTGCTATGGTGTGGTCAACCTGAGATATATCTCTTTCTAATTTTTAAAATTTTGCCTTAAATTCAGATGTAAAAATGGATGGACGGCATAGATAAAACGCACTATGATGTATCTATTCCATCCATACCGTCCATTATATATATATATATATATATATATATATATATATATATATATATATATATATATATTCAATCAATCGATTCAATTCGATACAGATTGATTCGATTCAATCGATCGAAGCAAAAAATTGAAATTGAATTGAAATTAAATTTTTTTTAAAAAAGTAAATTCAATTGAATTGATCTTGGGGAAAGATTCGATTCAATTCGATTTGTTCGACTCAACTCAATCGATAAATTGATCATAAATTGAATTGTGTGCAGCCCTATATAGATCCATTTATTTGTTAGAACCATTGTGAATTGCTTATAATTCCAAAGAATCACTTTTATAAGTCAATCATAAATATCTTATCCATGGGTTGGAAAATGGATGCCTATAGAAAATAAGCCAAATGAAGGACGTATTGGACCGTCCAATCAGTTTAATTTTTGAATGGTAGATGATGAAATTTGTTTTGAACTTAATCGATAATTCAGATCAATGCCTCATTTAAAAGCTTTGATGATGTTGCTAACCAGACCCAAGATAGTTAGGACATTAAATTTTTTGAGATCGCCTTTCTGAGAATTGTAGATACACCCTCTAATTTTGATATTTGTAGCTGCCTTCTCTAAGGTTTATACCCCTTCTATGAAGTGCTGTTAATAGTTATTACTTATAACTAATTAATGGCATTAATAAAAATTAAAATGACCAAAGGACAGAACATATATCAAAGGTTTTTATGAGCTAAAGGGGGCGTTTGGATCAATAAGTTACTTGAGCTAGTTATGCCTTAAGTAGCTTCTCTTGATTTCTATTTATTAAACTAAAGTAGTTAAGTAGTTTTAAATAGAAAAGCTACTTATAATTGATCATAAACCAAACTTATCTAAAGTAAGTTACTTATTTGCTGCTGTAAGTAGAAAAAGTATCTCTTTTGGTGGTATCCAAACGGGCCAAAATGTTTCAGACCATTCATCATCTAGGGTACATTGTGAGCATGGCATAGACTAAAATAACGTTGGTCCACTAATCATGCATTTGAAATTTACATAATAAAATTGGGTAGCTAGAAAAAATCCAACGGTTAAAAAGTTCAACATACACTGCGGCTCACTTGATGAGTGTTCTATTTTGATTCATGGCATGCAGAAGGTTCTATTAACTTTAGCTTCACCTGAACAATTCAATCAATTCAGACCGTCGATTTTTCCGGCACGCATTTCATGGGCTAGCAAGCAAAAGATTACACGGGTCTAGTGATCCAATGTGTGTGTGTGTATTGGCCTTCCTTTATACCACCCATTATTCCAAGCAATTGGCAGGATATTTAAGATGGTTTGATAGATGTGATTCTTCAAAACCATAAGCATCATGATAGGGCCCAACTAATAAATTGTTTAATTATTTAATGGAATGTTTTCTATAAAAATAATAATAATAAAAAAAAATCTTAACCTTCCATCTTGTAGGCCTCTGATGGGACGGTTAGAATCTTGATTGGTGAGAGTTTTGCATGATAGTCCATGATATTCTTAATGGAGCTAATGCATGCTCAAGGTGGATTGCCTAAAATGTCGAAGCAACTGGACCCAAACTAAAAACATTATAAGTCCCATGCCCAACCGCCTAAAATTTAAGTCGAGTACTCAATCCGAGGTCAAGAGTTTGGTCCAGTGGAAAAATAGAAGGTATGATCCGTCCTCCATGATCATTGGATAATCTCTAAGTTTGAATGTGTGCGACACATGAGGGGCATGGTTGAATTTATCGAACTGTACTGTAATTTACAGTACAATCGAGCAGCTTGCAGGCCATACATTATGTTAGTGTCACATCTCCATACATCAGTTGTCCGCTTTTATGTTCACTATCCAGGCAAAACAATGGGACCGACCCACAACTCCTGTGTACCACACCATATGAAACAATGTCAAATCATGGTTGGAACCTCTAAATTCATATTTGTAGCTGTCTAAGTTTTGAAAGTGACAGATTTTTTTTTTTTTTTCGGATAGCCTATTAACAATGTGTGATGCACCAAAAGATTGGGATAGATGGAGTATACACATAAAAGTTTCAATGGTAGGTGCCTCCCTCCCATTGTTCCATGTGGTGTGACCTACCTGAGTTTTGGATTATACAAATGGATGGGTTGGATGGCACACACATCATAGTGGGTCTCATACAGCTGACACATGAAAAGGCGTGCAAAAGGGATGATGAAGATTACCATCTCCTATATGTGATATGAACCTTGAACCTACAAGATGTAATGCCTTTTGAATCCATAAGAAATAGAGCAAAAATTGACATAATTTTATTAATTATGTCTGATAATGTCTAATGTCTATTTAATTCAATTAAGCCATCGAGTAAAAAATAAATCAAATTTTGTAAATATAAAAAATAACAAAATTCTAATTCTAATAAAAGTCCTAGTTCTAACAAAACTTATCTAAAGCTTAATTTAAAAAAAAAAAAAAAAAATTCAGATAAAATTTTGCTAGAAAAGTCCTCACATATTTACAATTAATTTTTAGAAAGGATGAAAATTTAAATTTAAAAAATAAAAAAATATTAAAAAATCAAAATTATTAAATATAGTAATTTTTTTATAAAATCTTTTTTGTTTTAAATAGAAGCACGTGTTTTCTCATGAAATGAACAAACATGACCCACCATATAGGTTAGTTAGCCCTCGATGACTTCTTCTAGTCAAAATTCATAGGTTGTGTAACGATGCGTTGTAGCCAGTTTACGGCTTACCTTCTTTAGATCCAGCCATCAACAGCTCAAATGTATGAAAAGTCCCCTCTGGTCGACCATATTGAATGCTCTTTGCATGTGTGTGCACATGTGTGTTAGATCTCAACTCCAACCGGTTGTATGATAACTTTCCATGCAGCAGATAAGTTGCCACCCATTATGCGTGTGAAAAATCCAACACGTCCAGTTGCTTGACCTTGCCACGAGGATTGCTTTGTACAAAAATCATCCTGATTAACTCACTAGGTGGATCACACTAGAGAAACAATATGTATCCATCTATAAATAATAAAATACAAGTGTGGCCCACTATGTTTAGATCGGGCTAATATTTAGCACAAGATTTAATCCTCCTATTGAGCCTAAACTATTAGAAGGGTTAGATGGCAAATGCATTAGATAGATTGGAAGATATCCTTTGAGTGGACAATAACTTGTGACCCTACCTACCAATTCAACTTGAAAAGTCTGGTACGTAGGTTTGTGGGCCCAATATGATGTGTATGGAATATTCGAAATTGATCCGGTGAGTCCCCCATAGGTATGGAATGTTCTAAAATCAGTTATATATTTCAATCTCGGGAAGGCATGCTAGCTGAAAGCATGAGACACTGCAAAATCGTGCCACAAACACCAAAAATCATTTGATTTTTGTCGGGGCCTAAGTTTGGTGGGACCTCTCAGTCCATTTTGGATGCATACAATGAACCCGTAAGATATCTGAACCACAACTTGGTGGGTCCTGCAAACAACTAGAAAGGGTTCGGTGGGTGGGACTCTATTCTTGATTGTTTCCTATTGAGTGCCTCATCTATGTCATGGATCAAGCCACATTTTAGGATTTGGGTCTGATAGAGAGGGGCATGGCTAATGTTTGATTAGATATCTGACACATATCGTGGTGGGGCCTATAGAGTCTTTTTTCAATTAGATATACGCGGTTTGACTCGTGACCCAGTGCTTTGTGGGTCCCACCATAATGTATGTGTTTTTATCCCCGCTGTCCATTTATTTTTCCAGATCACTTTAAGGCTTGATCCCAAACAATAGGCATATCTAAATCTCAGGTGGACCACACCAAAGAAAAGCAGTAGCGATTGAATGTCCACCATTAAAAACCTCATAGGCCCCACTGTAATGTGTACTTGACATCCAACCTGTTGATCATTAGGTCATACAGATTTGGATGAAGGGAAAAAACAAATATCAGCTTGATCCAAAACTTCTGTGGCCCCCAAGAAGTTTTTAATCGTTAGCATTCAATCAATATTATTTCTTGTGATGTGGTCCACTTGAGATTTGGATCTATCTCATTTTTAGCCTCACATCATAAAATGATCTGGAAATATGGATGGACGGCGTGGATGAAACACATAAACCATGGTGGGGCTATATATATATATATATATATATATATATATATATATATATATATATATATATATATATATATAACAAATATAGTGTTGGGCTTAGGGTAAACTTTGGGTTCTTATCCTTGCCTCGAAGGTAGACTCTCGAGAGTTTCAACACAAGGTATGGGGTTCAATACCCATAGGTGGTGAACTCCCACCATGGCCAGAGTGCAGGTGTGTGTGGGATGCATAAATTTTTTTTTTCCAAGTAAGTGTGCTCATCTCACCAATACTACACTTGGATTATTTGAACCATCTATATAGATGAATCTAGTATGGAGGGAAAATGGTCTAAAATATAATAGTAGAGTTAGACACAAACGAAGTCTGCTTGAAAGCTTGGCTCATATTGGTTGGAAAAAGCTCGACTTGGATTGGTTTGAATAGAAGTTCAAACCAAACCAAGCCTATTAGTGCACTTTTTTGTGGCATACTAGTGCACTTTATTTGTCAATCACATGCGTCCATATGTTGTAACATTAGTTGAGCCATTGCAAGCTGAAGATTATATATTCAAGTGGACAAGAAGTATCAAGGAAGAAGAACATATAAACGAGATGCCTTGGTGACCCTAACCCTTAAAATCAAAACAATCATAACCTCTAGATGACTTAAACCATATAATAAAACCCTTAGTTATCTTCATTTGCCTTAGAATACTAAAAAAAAAATATGATAAATTAGACTAATAAAAGAGGTGCAAACTGTTGCAAATAAACTAGCCTAAACAACAATTTTTTATTGAACTTCGATCCATTGAAGTTCAATTCGATGGACTTTAATCCATCGAAGAACTAGTTCGATCTATCGAACATATGTCCAACAACATTGTGAACTCTTTGGACAATTTTTTTTATCTATCGAATAACTCCCCTCGATCAATCAAAGTGGGGTTTTCAATCCATCGAAATATATTTTTATCTATCGAACTAGATGTTCAGCAACTTCAAAAACTCTCTAGACAGTTTTTCGATCCATCAAAGTAGGATCTTTGATCCATTGAAAGGTATTTCGATCCATCGAAGCATCGCGAATCTGCCGTTCTATAAAAGTGGGAGAGACGATCATTGGGCTTAAGAGAATTATTTTAATGATTTAGAAGTCACAATTGTTGCAAACATTCTTAGGCTCTAATGCTAACCCATGGCAAGTAATCTTCTTTGTGATTCATCACAAGTTTAAGCATTCAAAGCTCTAAATGAAAATGTACTTGTTCTATCTTTTCTCTTTAAGAGTTTATGCACCTAGATCATAAGTAGAATCTTTTTCTAAACACACCCTAAAAATCATTTAGGTGATTCTCCAACTTGTAACCCAATCCTATTGTTAGGTTGTAGAGAATTTACCACCTCCCATCACCTTGGTTCTCAATAGAACATTGCATCCAAGGTGTTTGATCATGGAGCTTAGCCAACCGGTGTCACTGATCGGGGGAGCATTGAGGAGCTGATTCAAGCATAAGAGAGCTGAAAGAAGCAACTCAAGAACGACGCATCAACATGGCTCAAATCTGACAAAGTTGTCAATTTTTGTTGAGTCCAACTACTCTCTTCTCGTGAAAAATTGAGTATAGAGTTTAAATTGCCAAACTCAATAAGTTTGGTTGTAGGACCTATACCCAGTTGTAGAGCCGAATCAAGACTCCAAGTGGAGAGCCTCTGGCGAGAGAGTATACGCTCGGTTGTAGGACATTGGCTCAGTTGTATTGCTTAAAACCATTGAGGTTCGCTTGCAGGACATTAGCTTATGTGTAAAGCCTAAACTTAAGTTCGATTGTAGGGCCTTAACTCAAGTATTGAGCATAAAGTTAGGTTCTTGTGTAGGACCACAAGGTTGGGTGGAACCTATAAACACCTGGGTTGGGTGGAACCTTTAAACACCTCGGTAGGGTGGAACTGGATTAAAACACTTAGGTTAGGAGAAACCTGATTTAAACTCCCTTAGTGAAATCCGGTGTACTTAAGGGGTGAGTACGACAATCGGGAGTGGAATAGATAAGTAGTCGAACCACTATACATGCTTGTGTTTGTGATGTATTTGAGCACATTGTATTCCAGCATTGTATGTTTAATTGCTTAATTATGAATGCTTGATAATAATATATGCTAGGCACTAGATATAAACATTCACATACGAGATATATTTTTACTAATTTTGTAGACTTGAGCTTATATAATTGCATCTCATGTTGTCTATATTAGTTGTATAGATTAAATACTTAATTAGTTAAATCATTTGTTAATTTATGTGTTTAGACTATGTTTTTCTTAATTGCTTAATCATCTACCATCTATGTGATTGGACCCACTAAGGATTGGAAGTCGAAGTATTCTTACTTACTTAGTATAAATTGATAGAATAATTTAAGTAAGTGAAAAGAATTTCAAAAGGTCCTAATCACCCACCCTTTAGGACTTAGTCATAGTTTTAGCCAGCTCTGTCAAACTTCTGCACATAGCGTAGGGTATCGTGTTAGACAATCCGATGCAATTTTAAAGCCTTGGAGTCAAGCTCGTTTAAAAAAACAAACCGATATCAAACCAGGGCAGTACTAGCTTGTCTTGTTGAGCTAGTAGATTGTATGTGCACTATTTCTTGTGGTGTGATCCACTTGAGATTTGGATATAATTCAATTTTGGGATCATGTCCTACTATGATATGTAAAAATGGATGGATGGCGTGGATAATACATATACATAACGATGTGGATAATACATAATACATATACATGAATGCATACTATTTCTCGTGGTTTAGTCCACTTGAGATTTGGATATTATTCAATTTTGGATCATGTCCTAAAATGATATGTAAAAAAGGATGGACAATGTGGATAATACATATTAATGATGGTGGGCCCACAAAGTTTACTCAGGATGCTGAAGTAGGATTTGAATTGGCTAGTGACCTCAACACCCACCACGTAGCTAGTGTCAAAGCTTTGTGGGCTGCACCATGATATATGTGTTTTATCCTGTCATTAAATTTTTCCATCTCATTTTACCGTATGAGACCAAAAATAAGGAAGATCCAAACCTCCGGTAGACCACAACACAAGATCCAAACTTGTTGGGGGATGGAAGTTTCCGATGAATACTTTTTTCTTATGGTGGGGCCCACCTCAATGTATGTGATGCATATCCACGCCGCCCATCCATTTCTCCTGCTCATTTTATGGCATAGGCCAAAAAATGAAGTAGATCCAAATACCACATGAAGCATCGATCATTGAATGACCACCATTGAAATCAACAGTGTCAATATCAGCATGATCAAAACTTCTGTGGCCCGCACTAAGTATTTCATAGTCGATCACCTTTATCTACGTCTTGTGTGACCAAAAATCGAGCTGACCCTGTTCAAAATTGGCTCAGCATGGCTCAGCTAGGCTTGGATATTTGGACCAAACCAAGAGCTCAAACAGTAGAGATAGGCTTGAAGCTGGGCTCTTGTAAAGCTCGAACCGGGCCACATGAACAAGCTAAATCAAACTTGAGTGAAACTGGGTTCGACTCAGCTCGTGTACAGCTCTTTACTATTCAACAGATATAAAGATACGAGTTGTGGCCTAAAAATCTAGACAGAAAGCGAGGGGAGATGCAACAGTGGAAATTAAGTAACAAAAATAGAATGGAAGGGTTAGGGAAGCTGATTGTCCGGTGACCAAACTATTTGGGGCCACCATAGCCTATCATCCACGCTGTCCATCTGTTTTGCCAGATCATTTTATGGAATAAATCCAAAAATAAAGTAGATCCAAAGCTCAAGTGGACCACACTAAAGGAAACAATGGGGAATGAACGATCACCATTAAAAACTTCTTCAAGGCCACAGGAGTTCCACAGGAGTTTTGGATCAAGCTGATATTCATGTTTTCGGACCTTATAATGAACAGATTGGATGACAAATAAACATCAAGGTGGGCCTAGTAAGGTTTCAACGGTGGTCATGATTATCCCCATTGTTTCCTGTGGTGTGGTTCCATTGAGCTTTGGATCTGCTTCTTTTTTGGGCTATGGCACTAGTATGAGCTGGCAAAATGGATGGACGGCGTGGATGGAACACACACATCATGATGGGCCCCACAGAGTTTGCTCACCAGGCAATCCACTTCCGATGATCGGACATGTGATTTTGAAACAAGAGGTATTAATAATAGGCCCCACTGGATGAACGATCCGGATCGATGCAGTCAGTAATCAAGGGCTCCACCAAAGGCGTCCAACTTCCATTCAACTGTCAAGATGATCATTTGGGTCCGAAGAGCAGTGATAGGGCACCACGTGGTCAGAACAAAAAAAACAAACGGCCCGTCATCTTCCGAACGAGGTCACCCACCTGACGTGTGCAAACCAACATGACCTCGCCGCCTTGCGTCATTGACCCACGTGAGATTTAACCCTGGTGGGTCCCACCAAGACCAGACCCACAAATGGAAAACATCCTCCCTTGCCATGATCTCTCCAACCCTTCATTTGCCTTTTCCACTTTATTTTTTTTTTTAATTTTTTTATATTAAAATCTCACTAATCTTTTAATCTTTTATTTTTTTTTTATTTTTTTTTTTAAATTATTTTGTCCTAATCTCTCTTTGATTTGGGTATTTAAAGGGTTGCCTTGGAATATTTTCCAACCATCATGGACTGCCCAAGGAAAACCCAGTGAAACCACGACTTACAAAATTTCAACACCAAAATCATCCAATTCTCTCACAAAAGATCATCCATTTCTCTCAATCTCCATTACCCCAAATGGATTATTCCTTCTTTCAATCACAAAACTCTGAATTCTCGCCCGAATCTTCAATGGGTTCGCCAGATTCTTTCTCTTGGGACCGGCTCGGGCTCGACTGGAGCGAAGAACCACTTCCATTCAATGAAAACGACTCACAAGAGATGGTCCTCTTCGATGTGCTCACGGAGGCCGCGCGAGAACCATCAGAGGTGCTCTTCTCGGCCAGAATCAAGGAAGAAGAGGTGAGTTCAAAGGCGAAAGATGATGCGAAGGCTAAAGAGAAGTGCTACCGTGGGGTCCGTAGGCGTCCCTGGGGAAAATTCGCCGCTGAGATAAGGGACTCGACGAGGCATGGCATACGGGTTTGGCTCGGAACTTTCGATAGTGCGGAGGCGGCAGCGCTGGCGTATGATCAAGCGGCTTTCTCGATGAGGGGATCTATGGCAGTACTCAATTTTCCGGTGGAGCGGGTCCGAGAGTCGTTGCGTGATTTAACATACGGTGAGGATGGGTGTTCCCCTGTAGTGGCTCTTAAGAAGAGGCACTCCATGAGGAGGAAATCCATGGGTGGTAGGAAAGGCAAAGGTAGAGAGAAAAGGGCAGAGAATGTAGTAGAATTGGAGGATTTAGGTGTAGATTATTTGGAGGAGCTTCTAAGTTCATCTGATGTAACTGGTCGTCTGTGAATTCTTTATCACATAGACCACGCTTTACCATTCCCACCCTTTCTTTCTTTCTTTCTTTCTTTCTTTCTTTCTTTTTTGTTTTTAACTTCTTTTCTTCTTTTGTTTTACTTTCTTCCTATAACATGGAACTGATGATATTGTAAGAATGTCATTTTGAATTCTTACATTGGTCTCTTTGGTTTGTATAGTTGAGAAGCTAAATCTGCATTATCATGTGGACAACGGTCAAGATCAGAGTTCAAAAACCAAAAATAAAAGTTTTTTTTTTTTTTTTTTTTTTTTTCTGTAAATCCCATATTTAGAGATGGTTGAGAGATTGTAAGTCTCCAAGAATGTCAGCATGGGCGGGCCAATTAATCCCCCTTGTAATTTCTCACTTATTAATAAAATCCCAGGTCTTGTGCTCTCACCATTTTTAAAAAATAAAAAAATATGGACGATTAAAGAATCACCATTTAATGGTTTATATATATATATATATATATATATATATATATATATATATATATATATATATATAAACCATTAAAGAACCACCACTTTCTAAAAATAAAAAAATATGGATCATCAAAGAAGAAATATTCAACCGTCATAAATCATTGGTCATGGACCTTTCAACGTGAACTTTGACCATGGGAAATTCCACATTGGTGTCTGAAAAATGGATGGTTCTGATTATGTAAGCCATCTCTACATGTGGTCTCCACTGGGCCAGCCATACTGATGGGTCTATTTGGGACAGCAGACAGGTTTCTATTTTTTAATCTTGTCATGATCCTTTAACTGTTTGTCTGTGATATGATTTTCAGTACTTGGGACCCATCTGAGGAATCGTACTTGGAACCGTCCATCTACAAAATCCAAAAAGGCCAACGTGCAGACACGTGTGTGACATCAAGGCCGTTAATTTTGCTAGATGTGTAAAAAAAGAAACATACAGTTGAAGAAAATGGATAAGAAACTGTCCTTTGGCCCACCTGAATGAAGGGTGCTTGTATTTGGCATTCTCTGGATTGATAAGTTCTTGCAAGTGGCACAGCTGGGACCCACAAATAACTAGTGCTTGCTGACAAAGAAATGTTGCAAGCTGACAACCGCTAATCTTCGGTCAGTCACACGATGTATGTGAGGACCACAGCCTGAAATCGATCAAGTGGGGCCCACCAGCCAACTAACTCGGTCGTGATGAATCTGTGTCACCATCTAATTAGGTCTCCAAGTGCTTTCACATACACCAAAATTATGATGAGAGTGATTACAATGGACCACTTGTCTTGAAGAGTCCCACTCTGATCTGTCCCACTGGATGTACAAGCAATGATGTTCTTCACAGATGGGAGGAGATCTGTTGGATCCAATCCGTTAATCGGGTGGATCCTGTCAATCGATGTCCCTTTGATTGAAAATCACATGGGAGGGATGATCCTAGCCGTCAATTTTTTTATCGAATAATCCTGTCCATAGATGGCCCTTTGATTGAAAATCACATGGGAGGAATGATCCTAGCCGTCAATTTTTTTATCGAATAATCCTGTCCATAGATGGCCCTTTGATTGAAAATCACATGGGAGGAATGATCCTAGCCGTCAGTTTTTTTATTGAATAATCCTGTCCATAGATGGCCCTTTGGTTGACAATCACATGGGAGCTAGGAATGACCCAACTCATCAATTTCTTTTAACCAATTATCTGAACCGTCCATCTGAAGGCTACAGTTCATATTAATAGGATTGTCCATTCATTTCAATTGTCCACTAATGGAATTTCAAAGGAAGGACCACTAGATGGGTGGTCAGCAGCCACCTGACAGTTATTAGGTGACGACGTCCCTTGCAGGTTTCAGGGGCCAAGAGAAAAATCTCAACTAAATACGTGAAAACATGGTCCATAAAGAGTGACAAGGAAAGTTTGAATTTTCAGCCATCCATCTACTTTGCAACTTGTGTCCATATGGGGGGTACTCAGGTTGTAACAAAAGAGTTCTTTAGTCCAACTAGTTGGACGATAGCTCACAGTCCACACCAACTCATCCAATGTATAATAAAAATCCACCTCGTCCAATACCTTGTCCACACCATGACATTCACCGTATACAAAAACCATCCCTATCCACTCTTCCATTGGACCACACCATACAAAATATTAAACAAACCTCAATAAATAAAAAATCACAAGTGTGGTCCACCTAACGATCAAACGTTATCGATTTCTCACAAACTGATCCTTTTGGTGTGGCCAACCTATTGGAAGGGCTGGATGTCGCACGCCAACAATAGGTTTGAAGTTATGGACGAAAATTAGTGGTCCAACTGGTTGAACATAAGACCTGCTCGTTAAAAAAGAGCATTTTTCTAGTCTATAATTGTGGGCATGAACAAGTCCTTATTAAATCATTTATGGTACTTTATTGGATAAGTATAAGATATATCAATGGATGTGTGCACCTGTTCTTACCGGTTCATTTTCAATGGGTTAAATGAACTTGGTCTGATTTTGTTGGAGCTACAACGACATTTACCTAAAAGAATTCCATTGTAACAACTAAAATCATGTCCTTTCACAGACAAAACTTATACAAGAACATCCAAAATCTATAGGGTGACTAGCTTACGTGTACAAGGGTGTGTACCTTGTGCTATCATGGAGTGGGCCACACCACAAGGATCCGTTATGACAGAGGACGTATGCATCATGAATACATTCCAAATTGTGGGTGGGGTCCATTATAATGTATCAATGCCATTTGCATGTGTTCATCCAAACTGATGTGGCCCCAACACGTGAATTTATAGGGTTTAGGCATTGGTTTGCACTGTTCCTTGGGGATGTTAATGAGCTGGGCTGGCTAGCTTTGGGGAATCCTGGGTCCTATGGTGTAATAAAAAAAAAAAAAAAAAAAACTGATTTCTAACTGTGTGGCCCACTGTGATGTTTCTGGCTACATCCACGCCGTCCATCTGTATTGAAAGCTTATTTTAGGGCATGATTCAATAAATGAAGCAGTTTCAAATCCTAGATGGACCATAGTACAGGAAACAGTGGTTATTGACCATTAAAAACTTCTTGTGGGCCACAAAAGATTTGGATCAAGATGATATTTGTGTGGCCTCTTCATCTAGGTTTTTGTGACCTTATCAACAGGTTGGATGGCAAATAAACATTCTGGTGGAATCCATGAATTTTTTAATGGTGGGGATTCAATCATGACTGTTTTCGTGTGGTGTGGTCCACCTATTCCGTGGTGTGCTCCACCTAAGATTTGAGTCAGCTTCATTTTTTGGATCATTCCCTAAAATGAGCTTTCAATATGATGGACAGCATGGATGCATGTAGTCACTTACATCGCAATGGGACCCACAGTCAGGGGTCCCACCCACCTTGGGTTGATCCGGGGTCTCACCTAATCGGCTCCCATAGATTCTAGTCATAGGTGGCCGGACCACAGGGAACAGTAGTGATGTCTGACAGGGTACATCATGGCGTATTGCAACGGGGTCATACTGTGATGTATGTGCAATAGTGTGGATGTGCCTTAAATCCACCCTATCCAACGGGCGTGGACTTCCTGCGAAAGCCTTAACCAATGTGGGCCTACAGTGATGTTTTTTGATAAATCCACACCGTCCATCCGTTTTGAGAGATCATTTTAGGATATAAAAACAAAAATGAACCGGATCTAAGACTCAAGTGGGCCGAAAACGTGAGATTTGAACGTCCACAGTTGAAATATTTGTGGAGCCATAGGAGTTTCGAATCAGGATAATATTGTTTTTCCAGTTCATCCCAGTATTAGTGACGTTATGAACGGTATGGATGTCATATAAACATCAGTGTGGACTCCATGGAGGTTTCAACGGTAGTAATTTACCTACCCTCCTTTTCCTTTAGTGAGGCCCACTTGAGTCTTGGATCAGGTTCATTTTTGTTATCATGTAATAAAATGATCTTCCAAAACGGATGGACGATGTGGATTTATCAAAAAACATCAATGTGGGCTCCACCGTGGTTCCCAGTGCAGGAAATTCCTGTGAAAGCCTTCGCAGGAATCCGCGCCCCTATCCAACCATTTTGAAGGCTTTTAGGGCATGTTCCAAAAAGTGAAGCACACCCAAATTTTAGGTAGACCACACCACTGGAAACAAATGTGATTAAATCCTCACTATTAAAAACTTCATTGATTCCACCTGAATGGTTATTTGCCATCCATCCTGTTGATAAGGTCACAAAGGCCTGGATAGAGAGATCATACAAATATCATCTTGATCCAGAGTTTTTTTTTACCCATAAGAAGTTTTTAATAGTCATTTACCACTTTTTCAGTACCACGGTCTATTTGAGGTTTGGATATGCTTCAATTTTTTTGCATCATGCCCTAAAATCACGGTGGCCTCCATGGTCAAGGGGTATCACCGACCTCGGATCCACCGAAGTGGCCCGTCAATGACGGCAAGTGGAATATGAAGTCACTTTACAAAAAAAAATTCTGATCTTTTTTCTCCATTTCAGATTTTAAAGATATCACATGGCATATTGTAATTGGTGGCTTATCATGTTACAATGCATCATGATGTATTGTATCAATTCCCATGATTGATTACAATCATTACGTAGCTAGCCTACACCATAAAAACAATCTACACCCGGAAGATGTCCAAATTCATATATGGCCCACTTGATTTGTCACGTATGGGTCTGATTCATCTTCATTCTTCACATTGGGTGCACTTCTTGGATCAACGACTTTCTAGAAAAAATATAAAGATTTCTACTAGAAAATCCTCATGAATTCCAAATCTACCGAAGGATGCTTTTCACACATACAAATAAAATTTGCATAGGAGTACCTTTATATATATATATATATATATATATATATATATATATATATATATATATATATATATAAAAGTAAAATGTTAAAATTTTTGGGGCGCACATAGTACAATGTGTATGGCATCCAACCTATCAATTGTATGCACCCAACCATTATAATCACATGAACTTTTTTTTCTTCTAATTGAGTCACTATATGGCTCCACATCCATTTTGATGTTTTTAAGTGCCTTGTATTTTTGGTAGTGTGACTCACCTTATGTTGGGTTTGACAAAAAAATTTTTCTTCTAATATTATGGTGGATTACATTTATTGGATCGATTTGATATCATAAAAATATTACGTGGGCCACACAATTCTCTACCCAACCACTTTTTAAAGAAAATTGCACAATGGCATTATTAACATTTCATTGCTCAAAAAGCACTTCCTATTGTGTTAGTTAGTAGAGGTATTATTTGGTAAAATCCTAATTTGCATGTGATAAATTTTGCAGTAAAAATGTAAAGAACATAAGTTATTTGATCATTTCACTCCAAAGTAGTTTAAGAAAATTTTACAATAGATAAGTCACTGTCCAATAAAATCAAAATACTTTGGGAAAGTTTGGTAAAAACGTATGTTTTTGCTTCTTTTTTTTTTTTTTTTTTTTATGTTTTTCATCGTCCTATCGTTTCTAAGCCCGAATTCTTTTAGAACAGTGCCCATATGCATACCACCCATGTGACAAAGTGGCACATATGCAAAATCCAATTGCTGTCATGCAAATTACCTTGGGGCATGTTTGGATTTATGAAAGTATGAGAAATGAAATAATATTTTTTTTATAAAAGTTTACTTCCAAGAAATGGTGAGAAAGGAAATATAGGAAAAGAAGTTTTTTTTTTTTTTAAATATATTCTTGTAGAAATTTATAATTTATTTTCAAGATCGCTTGTTTGGCAAAACGAAAGCTTTAATTTTCTTATAAAGATTTTACACAGTCACTAGCATGTGTTAGATTAGCACAGGTAGCGCATGTGGGATGCTTAGATTTGAAGAGTGGCATATGTGGCATACACAGCATGCGGGAACTTGAAGCTAAATTGTGGCACGTGTGGAAGCTGTATGGTGGCATATGCGACACAAGACATGCATTGGCACATTTGATATGTGAGCACAATAAGGCAGGATGATAACACTTGTGCACATTTTCTCCATTGACACAATGCATATTTGGATAATTGAAGATGGACAATGGCATGTGTGACACATTCGTAAATGTGGAGTGATTTGCATATGTGGGGCATAAGTAAGATGAATGGTAGTACATGTGGTATAATAGCATATTTAAGACACAAGAAAATTTGGATGGTGACACATGTGGGACATTAGCACAATGGGGGCTCTTTATACATATAGGGCATAAGATAAGATGAATGGACGCACATGTAGCATAGTGTCATGTGTGGTGCATGATTGAAGATGGACAATGTCTCATTTGGCATATGTGAGGTAATTGATAGTGGATAGTAATGCATTTGGACTTTAATCTTTACTAAACTCATTTTTCTTCCATAATGTGAAAATGCATTTTTTAGATATAAAGATAAAAAGTAGGAAGTGGTTTTTTTTTCATAATTTCTTACAAAGAGAGAATTACCAAACAACAAAAAAAAGATCTATAGAAAACACTATTTCATTTTCGATACTTTCAATGTATCCAAACAAGCTTAAATTATTTAAGGAAAAATTGTGCTTCATCATCTATTAGCAACAGTTGACAAGTGGAAGCTTTTTTCAAGCCAAAATCTTGATTTCTATTATGGCGGAACAAACTTCGTGTAGCCTACGTCAATTAGCTGGGACAAGACATAGATGACGGCGATGAAGACTACGAATCTTACTTCTATAACATTAATCCTAATTAATTAGCTAATGTCGTTGATTTTGCTTCTGCCCCGCCCACAAGAAATTCTTGCAGTTGAAAGCTCCGTGGGGCTTACAAAAATGCCTATCAGAAATCCATTTGGTTCATCAATTTCTCAAGCTCACAATAAGTCAGAGGTCTAAAAATTAGCCAGTCTATAATTCAAGTGGACCACGGCACACAAAACAATGAGAACAGAAATGCCCACCATTAAAATCTTCATAAAGCCTACCATAATATTTATATGCAATCTAAACTATTCATAAAGTTATTTCCAATGACTAAGGCACAAATATCAACCCCATCCAAAACTTTTATGACCGTCACACAGTTTCCAAGGGTGGGCCATCATATATATATATATATATATATATATATATATATATATATATATATATATATATATATATATATATATATATATATCCACCTGGCTTTTGAATTTGCATTTTTATATTCTTATCCTCCTGTGAGCTTGAAACTAGTTTTTTTCATGTCGGTGGCCCCAAATAGCTTCCATGATGAATGGCTTGAGTCTATATGTTATTTGCTGCTTCGAATTTGTAGACGTGTGTGGTGGCTAACAAACCTTTCTTTCTTTTAATCTTTTCTTTTTTGTTTTTTTCTATTTCTTAAGTCCGACCGGTGATCTTACTTTGAGGGACAGCGTATCAAGAGAGATTGGACGTTTTGTAGAGGAAATTAATGCCAGGACACGCACCATATCTTCCCCAGTTTTTGTTTTGTAGTTTAACAAATGGGACTATGTTTAGTGATCCAAACCATTCATATAATGGCCCCCAACTATAGATGACCCATAAACCAAAAATCTCGTGTATGGGAAGATCCTAACCTTTAGATTGGTGGGCTGAGAGATTTTTAAGACAAAATGGTCGAGAGTAATGGGCTAAAAATAGATGGCTACGACCATTCAACTTGGAAGACTGAGGGTTTCATTTGAATCAATGATACGAACGGTTCCGGACGCGGTTTGGCTGGTGACCCGAACACCAGCCAGGTAGCTGATGTCAAAGCTCTGTGGGCCCTACCATGACGTATGTGTTTTATCGACGCTGTCCATTCATTTTCCAGATAATTTTAGGGCATGAGCCTAAAAATAAGGCAGATCCAAAACTCAAGTGGACCACACCAAAGGAAACAGCGGGGATTGAACGCTTACCGTTGAAAACTTCCCAGGGGCTACAAAAGTGTTGGATCAAGCCGATATTTGTGTTTTCCCTTCAGCGGGGATTGCTTGCATTTACTACAGCCCGATGAGGGTGGGAGGCGGATTGCATCCTTCCCCAATGGAAATCAGTCCAGGCTAGGCTCTGTGGGCCCACCGGGATATATGGGTTTTATCCATTCTGCAAACTCATTTTTTCATATCATTTTAGGGTATGATCCAAAAAATGAGCCAGATACAAGACTCAAGTGGACAACACACCACACATCACATGAAGCAACAGTAATAACGACGCCAACTGTTGAAACCTTCCTAAGGCACGCCATGATTTTTATTTGCCATCCAACCTGTTCATAAGACCGCATAAACCTGGATGATGGGAAAACATAAATTTCAACTTGATCTAAAACTTTTATGGTCCCAAATAGTTTTTAACGGTTGGGTGTTCAATCCCAATGCCTCATTTTTAAGTTCATGTATAACCTTAAAATTATCTGAAAAAAATGGATGAACAGCGTCTATAAAACCCATACATCATGGTGGGCCCCACAAAGCCCCTACTTGGAGGAGCGAATTAGGTGAGACCCCAGATCCACCGTGGTGGGCGGGACCCCTGGCTGTGGAGCCCACCTTGATGTATGTGACTACATCTAGGCCATCCATCTGTATTGAAAACTCATTTTCAGGCATGATCCAAAAAATTGAAGCGGATCCAAATCGCAGATGGACCATAGTACAAGAAACAATAGTAATTGATCATTAAAGACTTATTGTGGGTCACCAAAGCATTGGATCAAGATAGTATTTGTGTGGTCCCTTCATATAGGTTTTCGTGACCTTATCAACAGGTTGGATGGCAAATAAGCATTCCAGTTTACTCTATGAAGTTTCTAATGGTGAGGATTCAATCATGACTGTTTCCTCTAGTATGGTACACTAAAGATATGGGCATGCCTCATTTTTGAGTTCATGCACTAAAATGAGCTTTTAAAATAGTTAGATGGTGTGGATTTAAGGCACATACATCACTGTGAGCCCCACAGTCAGATGTCTCACCTAATCCGCCCCCTACTTGGACCGGGGTGCAGCAGCGGATTCCCAGCTCGTTTCGAGCCCATACCATAAAATGTATGAAAAAAAAAAAAAAGAGAGAAAAGAGGACGAATAGAATGGATAAAACCCATACATCATGGTAGGCCCTACAAAGCTTTGCTTGGGTTGATTTCTGTCTAAGCGGGCAGGATGCAATCCGGATCTCCTGCTTAGACAGATTTCTGTCCAAGCAGGTGCAAGACATGATCCTTGGATTGCAATCCTTGGATTGCATCCTGTCCCCGCCTGGCGGAAATCAGTTTAGGAAATGGCTTTGCAGGGGCCACCATGATGTAGATAGAAATTGCTTCCATGAGTGTGTAATACGTATTAGGTAGTTAGGCCCGCGCCATCTTCAGCATGATGTGGTGAGGTGACATGGTTAGATGTGATGGTGGGACCATTAGCTGCCAGAGATGGGCTAAGTACGCGCTCGGCCCTCACGTCACCACACCAACAATGAAGGTGGTGGGGGCCTGACTTTTTTTTTCTTCTTGATTTTACAGACGCACCCACACCCAGGCATACCCACGTACTCACACCACAATGGGTACTTCCATGACTTCATGGTGCATATCTTGTTGAGTGTGGAGACCAGTCACACTAGACCATGGTCGCGCGCCCGGACAGTCTGATGACCGGGTGCCCGATATTCATACAGTTTCTGCCATATGCCACTGGACCGTTCTGTGAACGATCGGGCGCCTGATAACTCGGGCGCCCGATAATACACTGTTTTATGCTGTTTGTTGCTCGATGTTTTTTGTAATGGGCGGGCGCCCGACCCAGTTATGATCGGGCGCCCGACCGGCCGCAGACTTAAGTGCGGGGTTTCCTATTTTGTGTTATAATTTCGGAGTTTGCTATATAAAAGGGTGTAAACCGGGATTAGGCTAAGTGATTAGGGTTTCTATACATCCAAGGTGAGAAACGAGTAAGGGGATTAGCAAAAGGGTCATCTCTGTACATGAGAGCATATGAGAAGGTAAGTGTATTACTTGTAACTTCGTTTTTCTTCATAGTGAAGTTTACACCTGTGGTTTTTTACCCTTATTGGGGTTTTTCCACGTAAAATTATGTCTTGTGGATTGTTGGTTTGTGTGATTCCTCTTCTAGTTATTATTTATTCCTGTTTATTGTTTGTGGGTGAGACCCGAGATTGGATCTCGGTTCACCGGCGTTGTTGGCGTGCTACGCAACAACGAGTATCAGAGCTATTGGTTTAGTTCAAGTGGGAGCGATGACGGAAGAAGGGAAAACTTAGAATTGAGAAGCTTGATGGTTCAAACTTTGCCTTCTGGAAGATGCAGATGGAGAATTATCTACATCAGAAGGACTTCTACATTCATCAAGGAGGAAAAGAGAAGAAACCATAGAAGATGACAGATGACGAATGAGCTTTAGTGGATCGAAAGGCTTTAGGAACGATCCGACTCTCTTTGTCAAAGAGCGTCGCCTTCAATATATCCAAAGTAAATACTACAAAAGAATTAATGCAAGCTTTGGCTACGATGTATAAGAAACCCTCGGTATCTAATAAGGTTCATCTTATGAAACAGCTATTCAACATAAAAATGTCAGATGGTGGGGGCATGGCTGAAAATCTAAACGAGTTCAATACAGTCACGAGCCAATTGGAATTCGTTGGCATATCTTTTGATGACAAGGTTAAGGCACTATTGATTTTGTCCAGTTTGCCAGACAGTTGGGATGGTTTGGTGATTGCCGTGAGCAATTCCTTAGGATCTACGAAGTTAAAATTCGATGATGTAGCCGGTCTAATTCTAAATAAAGAATCTAGAAGGAAGGCATCAAGAACTTTAGGAGATTCAGGGAATACTCTAAATGTTGAAGGAGGAGGAAGATCTTTGAACAAAAGAGACAATAAACACGGTCGTTCTAAGTCGAAGAATAAGTCCAAGGGACCGAAAGACAAGGACGGGTGTTGGCATTACGGGAAGAAGGGTCATATGAAGCGTGATTGCAGGACGCTTAAGAAACAAGAAGGAAACTCTCAAGGTGGGAAGGATTTAGTGAATCTATCTGAGGAGAGTGACACAGAGGCATTGATCTTGTCTCCTGATACGCGGAATGAGTCTTGGGTTATAAACTCGGGTACTTCGTTTCATGCCACTTTATCAAAAGAAGTTCTTCATGATTATGTGTTAGGTGACTTCAGAAGAGTCTACCTGGGTGATGATGAGCCATGCAGTATTGTTGGCAAGGGAGACGTTCACTTTAGTCAGAAAGACGGAACAGTCTTGAAGTTGAAGGATGTCAGACATGTATCGAATTTGAGACGAAATTTGATCTCAGTAGGGCAATTGGCCGATACCGGATATGTAACGACATTCACGAGCGATGCATGGAAGGTCACAAAAGGTGCCTTGGTAATATCTCGAGGCAAGAAGGAAGGTACATTGTATGTGACTTCTGATCGTATAGTTCACTAGCAGTCGCATCAACTGGAGTGAACGGGCAGTTATGGCATCAGAGGTTAGGACATATGAGTGAGAAAGTGATGAAAGTGTTATTGTCAAAGGGGAAGCTACCAGGGTTGAAGGCAATCGATCTGGAATTCTGCAATGATTGCATGTATAGCAAGCAAAAGAGAATAAGCTTCAAGAAGACAGGACGCACTCCAAAGACAAATCTGTTGAAGCTTGTACACAGTAATGTGTGGGGACTGGCACAGGTATCATCTATTGGTGGTTCACGTTATTTTGTTTCTTTCATTGATGATACTAGTAGAAAACTATGGGTTTACTTCTTAAAGCATAAATCAGATGTGTTTGATATATTTAAGAAGTGAAAGATTATAGTAGAAAATGAGACTGATAAAACTGTGAAGAGTCTCAGATCGAATAATGAGGAAGAGTGTTGTGATAAGAGGTTTAAGGAGTATAGTACAGCAAATGGGATCAAATATCAGAAAACGATTCTAAGGACACCGCAGCAAAACGGTGTGGCTGAACGCATTAACAGGACCATCCTTGAGCACGCTAGGAGCATGAGGCTACATGCAGGGTTGCCCAAAACCTTTTGGGCAAATAGTATGAATACTACCGTATATCTCATCAATAGACATCCCTCACACCATTGGATGGTGGGCTACTAGAAAAAACGTGGACTGGAAAAGAGGTGAACCTTGCACATCTCAGATTATTTAGTTGCACTTCTTATGTCCACATTGATGCAGAGCACAGAAACAAGTTGGATGCGAAGTCCAGAAGGTGCACGTTTATAGGCTATGGGCAGAATGATTTTGGCCTACCGGTTTTGAGATACTGAGAACCGAAAAATCATCAGAAGCAAGGACGTATTCTTCAATGAAAAAGTGATGCATAAAGACAGATTGTAGCAAAAATAGAATAAGGCCGATGAGAAGGAATTCGTAGAGTTGGAAGAGTTACCGGACACAGGTGTTACAGTGCCATAGGATGAGCATGCACAGGAGCAAGATGAGGCAGAGCCGCAGACACCGGTTTGTGTGGAGGTCTACTCAGGAGAGGAGACCCAAGGTCCGATACCCACCCTCCTTACATTATCTACTGCTGACAGATAATGGTGAGACAGAGTGTTTTGAAGAAGCGTTACGGTCAGATATGCGGGTTAAGTGGGAGCAAGCCATGGAAGATGAGATGGTCTCTCTTTAGTCTAATCGTACGTGGGGAGCTAGTCACTCTACCTAAGGATAAGAAAGCTCTTCATAACAAGTGGGTTTACAAACTGAAGAAGAAGCATGATGGTTTGAAACGATACAAGGCTAGACTGGTTGTGAAAGGGTTCCAACAAAAGGTAGGTATCGATTTCACAGAAATATTTTCACCTGTGGTAAAGATGTCTACGATTCACATGGTCTTGAGTATAGTGGCTACAAAGGACTTACATCTATAGAAGCTAGATGTTAAGACAACATTTCTTCATGGAGACCTTGAAGAAAAGATATACATGCATCAGCCGACAGGATACGTGACACCAGGAAAGGAAAATAAGGTGTGTAGACTGAAGAAGAGTCTATATGGCCCGAAGCAGGCTCCGAGGCAGTGGTACAAGAAGTTCGACAGTTTCATGTCGGGAAACGGGTACAGGAGATATCATACAAACCATTGTTGCTACTTGAAGAGGTTTGATACGTCGTACATCATCATTCTTCTGTACGTTGATGATATGCTTATGACCGGATCAAGCATGAAGGGCATCTCAGATCTCAAAAGACAACTGTCTATAGAGTTTGCCATGAAGGATTTAATTAAGAGCTGCAAAACAAATCCTAGGCATGAGGATAAAGCGTGACAGGGAAAACAAGAAGCTAGTTTTGTCACAGGTAGAGTACAAAGCTAAGGTATTTGATTAATTCAGCATGGGAGGTGCTAAGCTAGTTAGCACTCCATTAGCAAATCATTTCAAGCTTTCTAAGGAGCAAGGAGCTAAGACGCAGGAGGAATGGGACTACATGGCTAAAGTCTCTTATGCGTCGGCTATAGGGAGCCTCATGTATGCTATGGTTAACACGAGACTAGATATTGCTCAAGCAGTGGGAGTTGTTAGCAGGTTCATGAATAACCCCGGAAAGGAACATTGGGAAGCTGTGAAGTGGATCCTCAGATACCTGATAGGTACTGTGGATGTAGGGCTGTGTTATGGAGGGTCAGAAATCAAGATACAAGGCTACGTCGACTCAGATTTGGCAGGGGATATTGACAGCAGAATAACCACTACAGGGTATGTCTTTACCCTGGGTAGTTGTAACGTCCCGTAAATTTCCGTACAGATAATAGTGTACGGATGACTGTACATCTTAGTTAATTAGATTTCCTAATCTCTAAATCTAGAAGGGGAAGATTAATTAGTACAAATTGGATTAGATTGTTAACATTCTGTAAAATATATGGCCCTTGCTCTAAATAGCCTCTGGAGGGCTACTTATATAAACCATTAACTTTACCTGGGTCATAAAATGACCCAGCTAAATGTTATAAGGCCATTTGGGCTAAATGCCCAGCTTTTATATAAATCTCTAGCTGAGATTTCTCCCCAAATCGATTTGGGGATTTTTCAGGAGGGAAAGAGAGAGAAAGAGAGAAATTGAGGGAGAGGAAGAGAGAGAAAGAGAGAGAAATAGAGAGAAGAAGAAGAAAGGAGGTTACAGAGTCCTTCTTCCTTTCCTCTTGAAGTAGGAGGTTGCTCTGGCCTGTCGATTCCGTCGCTGGAGTGGTTCTCTTTGCAATTGGAGGTAAGAATCGAATCCTACCTTAAAATTTCGAACTATCTTAGGTTTGAGACTGAAAATCTCATCCTAATTGGGTTTTCTTGTAGGAATAGCTGATTTTCTTTAACCCTAACCCTAGACCGTTGTACGGGTGAGGAACCCTAGACCTTAAGGTGCGGGCTATAATTCAGTTCTTTTCTTTAACATTCCTAAGGGTTTTAGACATGATTCTTATAGTTATAGAGTAGGACTTTGAGTTCTTATCTGATTTTATGTCTCAGTTCAACATGCATGTGTGTTACATGGCTCAATTGTTTGATGAAATGGGTAAATGATTTAATTGTTACAATTGAATTGTGGAATTCGTTGAGATAATGAAATCTGTCTCTAATATGTTTAATTGTATGATTAATGCACATTGTCATGAGTAAAAAGGGGCCAATCGAATAATGTGGATATCCTAGTAGGATTGGATATTCAGGGTAGGCTGGTTGACGGGGTGAACTTGACCGATCGACAGTAGTTTGGACTACACAGGTCGTTTGTGCCCAATGCCGGTTTGGTCAATATTCTCTCTGTATCAAACAGCCATATCCAAAGTCAAGACATGTTGGGTGGTAGATAGCTTATAATGAATGACTTGTCCCGAATCTGGAATACTAATGTTATTAAATGAAGCGTCCAATGATAAACGTATGTGCGACACGATCCTATGAAATCTCCTTGGACCGGGCATGGTGGTATGGGACACCGTATTCGTGCCGTCGGCCTACGCTGTGGCATTAAGCCTCCCCGTAGTGACCGTAAGCTATTGTAAGGGCGTCAGATTGTTTTGGATAAATCTGAATGGCCGAGGTACTGATTTGAATATAATGATACTTGTGTTCTTAATGTATTGGAATTTGGAGATGGGATTCGTAGGCTACTGGCGATGATAGACATTCGCACCGTCGGGAGCCAGATGGTCCTGAACAGGACCTACTGTATGACATTAGTAAATCAACATCACTAATCTTGTTGAATGAAATTAATACCAATAAAGGCCAAATTAACCATGCATACATGTCATCGGCAATCTCAGTGACTGGCTGACTGTTTGAAAGGCCAGGGTATTCGTGAGAGCCTTCATACTTGCATTATGTGTAGCTGGTTTATAAGAAAGGGGAATACTGTATCCATGTGGATTCTGTTGTGACTGCCCGGGACATGCATTGTATGCGAATTCATAACATTCATGCATTAGTACAACTATTCTAGGACTCTTGTATGTTTTGTTTGATATATTATCTATGCTTGAATGCTTGATTGATTATTAAACTTAGACTTATAGCAACATTGCGTTGATTACTCACCCCCTCAATCCTGGGTGGTGTTTGGAAAAACATCAACCAGACTCTAATGTAGAAGCAGGTACTATGGATGATGACGTTCTTCAGAATGAGTTAGAAGATTTTGTAGAAGACGTCAGTTATTTTCAGTTCTCGGATGGTAGAGAATAAGATGCACTGGCATCTCTTAGTTGATGTTTTGGGGCCGTTTGATGGCTAGATGTGTAATGGTCCAATTCTTTTGGACATGTATATTGGGGCTTCTTGCTGTGTGGCCCCCTTTATTTTGGACTCTAATGTACATTTGTAAATGCTGGACCAGGTATGCACTTATCTTTTGTCCTTACTTGAAAGTTTATTTAGTTTTAAACTTGCGACAGGATACCATCTATTATAAATGCATTAATCACAGCTTCCGCATAAGCATAGTGACACCCGAAATCTCAAGGGTCGAGGTCATGCTCGACTTCTGAAATTTGGGGCGTTACAGTAGTGCTGTAGTCAGTTAGATCTCTCAGTTACAGAAGATAGTATCCATCAGTACAACAGAAGCAGAATATGTTGCAGCTATAGAAGCGTGCAAGGAAATGATATGGATGCAAGGTTTTATAGAAGAGTTGGGAAAGAAGCAAGCAGATTGTAAGATGTACAGTGACAGTCAGAGTGCAATACACTTGGCTAAGAATTCATCATTTCATTCGAGGACCAAGCATATTAACATCAGATATCACTTCATACGTTCGTTACTAGAAGATGAATCAATTGCTTTGGAGAAGATTTATATAAGTAAGAATCCTACAAATATGTTGACCAAGGCGGTCACATAGGAGAAGCTGAAGCTCTGTTCAGCTTTGATTGGTCTTTAGGCTTGAAGACTGGGAGGTGGTGCACTCCGGATGTAGAAGATGAAGGATCATGTGGTGATGTATCTCCAAGTGGGAGATTGTTGAGTGTGGAGACCAGTCACACCAAACCATGGTCAGGCGCCCGGACGGTCTGATGACCGGGCGCCCGATACTCATACAATTTCTGCCATATGCCACTGGACCGTTCTGTGAACGGTCGAGGCGCTCGGCGGTCAAAGTGATCGGGCGCCCGATAATACATTGTTTTATGCTGTTTGTTGCTGGATGTTTTTTGTAATGGGCGGGCGCCCGACCCAGTTATGACCGGGCGCCTGACCTGGCCGCAGACTTAAGTGCAGGGTTTCCTATTTTGTGTTATAATTTCGGGGTTTGTTATATAAAGGGGTGTAAATCGGGATTAGGCTAAGTGATTAGGGTTTCTATACGTCCAAGGTGAGAAACGAGTAGAGGATTAGCAAAAGGGTCATTTCTGTGCATGGGAGCATACGAGAAGGTAAGTGTATTGCTTGTAACTTCGTTTTTCTTCATAGTGAAGTTTGCACCCGTAGTTTTTTACCCTTGTTGGGGTTTTTCCACGTAAAATTCTGTCTTGTGGATTGTTAGTTTGTGTGATTCCTCTTCTAGTTATTATTTCTTCATGTTTATCGTTTGTGGGTAAGACCGGAGATTGGATCTTAATTCACCGGCGTTATTAGTGTGCTGCGCAACATATCTAACTATGTAATCCACATCCGGTCATGTGTATAGGTACGTGTGTTGTGAATTGCCTGTGCCTCCATGTTCCTATGGTGGAAAGTTACATGTGGCCCACTAAGATGTATGTGAGAAATCCACCCTCTCCAGTAGTTTCTCCCATTCATGGTAACATGATCTTACAAATGAGGTAGATCCACAACTCAAGTGCATCCACACCGTCCATCCCTTTCCTGAAATCATGTTAAGTTATGGGACCAAAATTTAGGTAGATCCAATGCTCTAGTGGACCACAACAAATAGTAATCTTGGTTTGCATTAAATACACATTAAATGCAAGAGTTCTCAAGGGAGTGGTCCACTATAACGTTGAATTGCCTCTTTTTTTTGTCCATAACTTAACATGATCCTAGAAAGGGATGGACAATGCGGATAAATATGATGAACATATAAATCACAATGGGGCCCATGCAAATCTGGTCAGACGCTTCAAGGTTCAACCACGAGTTGGACGCAATCTGTTACTTTGTCCTGCCCCTCCTGATGGAAATCGATTCAGGCAGGGACCTATAGGGCACACAATGATGTATGGATTTTATCTATATTGTTGATTTACTTTTTAAGATCATTTTATGGTATGAGCCCAAAAATGAGGGGGATTCAAGGCTAAAGCAAACCACACCACAGGAAATAGCAGAGATAATGATGCCAACAGTTGAAAACTTCCTAGGTCTCACTGTGATTTTATTTGCCATCCAATCTGTTCATAAGGTCACATGGACCTGGATGAAGGAAAAACATAAATTTCAGCCTGATCCAAAACTTATGTGGCTCCCACGAAGTTTTTAATGATAGGCATTCAATCCCCACTGTACGGTCTACTTGAGCCTTGGTTTGGCCTCATGTTTAGGCTCATGATCTAAGATGATATGAAAAAATGGATGAACGGTGTGGATAAACCCATACATTATGGCAGGCCTCACAAAGCCCCTGCTTGGACCGATTATGTAGAAGTTGGGGCAGGGCGCTGAAGTGGATTGCATCCACTTAGCCTTGATCTAGCTCAATTTAAGGCTCATGACATAAAATGATATGAAAACAATGGATGAACAGAATGGATAAAACCCATACATCATAATGGCCTTATAGACCCCAGCTACTTAGACCTATTTCCATCTAGGCAGGGGCAGGACACAATCCTTCCGTCCTGTCCCCCCCTTGTGTCCTGCCCCTGCCTAGATGGAAATCAGTCCAGGAAGGGGTTTTGTAGGGCCCACCGTGATGTAGATGGAAATTGCTTCCATGAGTGTGTAACATGGGGCCGCAGATTAGGTAGTCAGACCTGCACCATCTTGTAGACGGAAATCACTTCCAAGGGTGTGTAATATGGGGCCACGGATTAGGTAGTCGGGCCCACGCTATCTTTAACGTGATCGGGTGAGGTGACGTGGTGAGATGTGATGGTGGGACCGTTAGATAGGCTAAGTAGGCACTTAGTTCCCATGTCACCACACCAACACTGATGGTGGTGCAGGCCTGACTATGTAATCCACAACCGGTCAGGTGTACAGGTTCGGGTCACAAGAGTTGCCTGTGCCTCCAAGTTCCAGTGGTGGAAGTTACATGTGGCCTAATGAGAAGTATGAGAGAAATCCACAATGTCCAGTAATTTCTCCCATTCATGGTATAACATAATCTTATAAATGAAGTAGATTCACAGGAGATGCACTGCAAGAAAAAAGAAAAAAGTAGGGATGGAAAGCTGACTGTGAGGACCTTAATGAAGAAAATATTTGTATTGTCAGTTCATCCCAATTAAAATGACCTTATTAAAGGTTTGGATGGCATATAAATATCATGTGGGCCCTAGATTAATGGTTTCAATGGCAGTCATTTACATCCCCACTGTTTCCTGTAGTGTGGTCCACTTAAGTTTGTCTCGCTCATTTTTTAGACCATATCCTAACATGAGCTGGAGAAACTAATGGACCGGGTGGATTTCTCACCGACATTTGGGTGGGCCCCACATAAGCTTCCAACCATAGAAACTTCCTGCAGGGGGCAGATTAAAGAAATTAGATGGTTATTGGGTTATCTCACGCATCCGAAGTGGACCCAAAAATTTGGACGTATCGATTTGATTTTCATGTATGCCACGTGTATAATTCAGATTGCACTTGTATGAACCACAACACTCGGCCCGAGTATGAAAGGCTTCCTAGAACTGATACAGGTCGAGATGACTCAGCCAGATTCAAGCATTTCCAAATGTCTGATGGTGGGAAATAAACAAGCAACATCGCGTCCCAGTCCTATCTCAGAATAGATTCGTGGGTCCCACATTCTTCATAAAGATGCAACTACTCATCTTATTATATAGTTTTTTCAATGTTAATTTCCACCATCCTATTATCTTATATGATTGAGATAGGCTCAGGTCTGAGTTTGCCCCAAACTACTAATTTGCAGTGTCTCATCAATACGCAAGTGGGATACATGTACTTTAATCAGCACTGTCCAAACAATGGGCCTCAATCCTACAACATAATCTTAGCCGGCCGGTTCTACTACAAGCGCATGTAGGATACTCATTGCAAATGGGGGCATTATGGTCTTTTTATTGGAAAAATCATACTCATTGTACTCGTGTCATTGAGAGTACACTCACGTCTGACATTGCCCTTCACCACCGCCTCATTTATTACAACTATACCCTTTAATTTACGAATCACCCAACGAAGGATGTAGAATTTTCATCCTCTGATGTGGCCTGCCTACTAATTGAAATGCAATGGGCTTTTCAGATCAAAGAATATCTCAGTGGATAAGCCTAATTAATAGTTCATATGTTGAAAATACGTACTGTGGGCTATATAAACTACCTTTGGAAGTTAAGCATCACCAACATGCGCTTGTAGTAGAACCGGCCCATCTTAGCCAAATAATTTTCTTTTCCAAATGGAATTTGGATACATAGCTGGCAATTTTCTTTTAACCGTCCATTTGATAGGTATCATTTTAATAGTTGTGGTCATCTACTTGTGGATTTAGTCTATGCTCCATCCACACAGAGTCCCATGGTTTGGACGGTTTGGATTGGTGCGCACTGCTAGTTATTAATGAGATGATGAGTTGCTACAAGTCAGTAGTTTGTGGGAAACTAACGTCACAATCAGGAGCTATGTTCGTGAAGACTGCAAGTGGATCCCAACCTGTTTTTGTTTATTAAAAGATGATTATATTAGTTGTTGAAAATGAGTGCTCTAAAAGGGCTATAAGTTAAATGCTACCAGACATCTAAGACAGTCCAATCCATTGATCTAGATGGTTCATTAGGTCCAACACACATTTCATGGGCTACCATGAAAGACATCATGATGATCTAACAAATATTAACCATTTGATCAATGGCCACAAATATGGATGGCCAAGATCATTATAAAAATTGGTCTAAGTAAGACTTTCATCCATCTTTTAGGAAGCATGATGGATTGCCTATGATTCTAAAGCAAAACAAAGATCATCCGATCTTATGATTTTTGCATCGTAGCCCTTGATATGTGTTAATGGTCAGTTTATAAACTAGCATTTGAGCAGGCTTGAAGCAGTGGATTAATATCAATTAAAACCATAATAAGCCCCATATTTAAGCGTATCTAAATGCGTTCTTGTGTATAGTTCTACATTGCACTTAGATGAACTTAGCACTCTACAAGAAAAAGAGACATTTAGCCACCATTCAGAACCATGGCTAAAAAGTCAAAGACTGAGGCTAAAGCCTTTAAACTCAGTTACCCAAACCGGTACTACAACCCTGTGGTTGAAGGCTCTTAGATTGGGTTTGTGGGTTTGGAACCCAAGGCTAAAAGCCTCAGTTCTTTAACCAAAGTAATTAAAAGAACATTTTTAGCTTCAGCTGTTTTGAACGAGGACTGAATTCAAGTTGGCTTGAAAACTTGCTTGACTTGACACAACTCAATGTGACTCATTCAATCAACAATCAACCTTTTTTTTTTCAAAGTTATTTATGAGTTGGTAGAATTTTAACAAGTGACTCTTACAAGCGAGTGACAACCAATCACCATATGGTACAAAAGAGGTGTAAATTTTTTTTTATTTTCTTTATTACTTTTTAAATTTTTTAAAAAAAGTTCACTGCATAGAATACTTTAATTATTGAAAAATTGAGTCTTTGAGTTGACCCGACCCAGCTAGAAATTGAGTTGAGTCAAGCTATCGTGTTTTTGAACTATGGTTTAAACTGGTTTGAAATGACTACTGAATTAAATTGGACAAGACTAGAGTTTCTAGAAGATTGGTCCTTGTTAGGGCATTCCCAAAGGGTGGATGAAATGAGATGCATGATTTATCAGTTGGTACACCAATTGGATTATCCATCTTATGTTTATTGGGTTAGATATTTTAAAAATGCAAAATGTTTTAGGGCGTCAATAAAAAGTTTGGGTATAACTTTCAAAAAAATGTAGAGGTCGTTTTTCACGTTCAAATTCATGATCACACAATTTTCTTTTCTTTTTTTCTTTTTATATTTTTAAAACTTTCCTTTTATACTCTGAAAATACAACTTTAAAAAAAATGGGACAAAATTAATGGTTAGAAGAGAGACGAGCCACAAGCACTGTAAGGACCATCGGACAAGTGCATGTGGGCTTGAGCAATGAGGTGTAGAGCACCTTATTGGGATAATGTTATGGAAAATCAATAATAAGTTACACCTTAAAACTTTTTTTTTTTTTACACACACACCCCCACAGACACCCTACAATGCATACACACCCCACACCCATGCCGTAGTGGGATTTCACCACCTTTGAGTACTCGAATTAGCACAGTTGCAGGCGGGACGAGATCGAGCATTATCTCTCTCATTGGATGAACGATCTAAATTCACAGATCTATTAAGAAGAACACTTGATCTTTCTTGATTTTTTAAGGGGCACTCGAAAAACATGAGTAAAACAGAGTATAAACTTAATAAGTTTTCATTAATCAAAGATCTAATATTAACAACAAAATAAAAACCAACATTTATAATAAAATGAAGTCCTAGAAAAGCTTAGAAAACCATAATCATGTAACTAGATAAACCCTAAACACAATAGGAAAATATCAGCAAAAATCTGCATAAACTGTATAACGCTTGTCAAGCGTCGTCTTTCTTCCGCTGGTACGAGCAATCCACACATGATTGATACGAAAACTTTGTGGTTTTGCTGACATCGTTGTACTCTATAAGATGGTCGGCTTAGATTCTTCATATTAGTTGTGGTGGACCACCTTGACTACCTCCAAGTTAAGTCGGCGAAATTCTAAACTTTCTAGATAGTTCGTACTATTTCGGATGCCACAGTCAATTTATAACTCGAATCAACGTGCAATTTGTTGGATTTTTTCAGTGTCGAGTATCTCTACAAGATGGACGGAACGAATCATCATAAATAATCAAGATGAGCCCCACGAATGGGGCCGAAAATCAAAAAATGAAAATAACACTTTCCTGTTCTAGTTAAAACTCCAAAATCGGAAACGGCCGCCAAGCCCACGCGTCTCACGACCTGTCGGTCGTGGGCCACGATCGGTCGAACAGGGTCCAAAATAGTCCAGAGATTTTGGACTGACTTCCATCTGAAATTGGACCAGTCAGACGATCGGTTCCTGAGTGTACACAACCGGTTATCAGATGACGTTTCTTTACGTTTTCTCATATTCTTCTTACGGTCCATCTCCATCATGAAGGTCATCGATCATCGCCCTTGATCATGAGATTCACTCCTTACATCACAAATTCTAGACCTCATGTTGAAGCTCTTGGGAATCTACCACCGAGGCAAGGATAGTCCCAAGTTGCACCTTAAAACCTGGTTTTATAAATTCATTATTAATGGGCCTAGTTGGTTTGTGTAGAACATGTTTATTATTCTTAGGCATTATAAGATTAAACACATATCAGCCTCTCATCAGGAAGATATGTGATCCATGGTTCTCAATGCCTTAGTTATGACCGTACAACATAAGTATGACATTCAAATTGATCATCTTATGTGGGGAGATTGACTTGGTGTTAAGATAGATAATCTTCACTATTAAGGCCCGACTCAAAGTCGGTGTGTGACACACCTTAGAATTCAAAACTCAAGTTCGACCTTGATCTTAAATTCTAGGGAATGAACTAAATTATACATGTTTATTCATCACATATACATTCAATACGTATTTAAACCAAACAATTATTCAATTATCCAAACCATAAAATTTATAACTTTAAAATTAAAATAAAGTTGATGAATTCAAACAACCATCATCCCTCACTTATAATTCTTTATTTTAATTTATTACAATTATCCAAGTAAAAATAAACTAAAAATTAAACTTTAATAAAAGTAGTCATTAAGGTTCTTCACTTGTACTGATCATTCATTGTCTATTAAACCAAAAAGAGTAATCAAATTGGGTGAGTTAGAAGTAAAATCATATCCACCATAGTTGAATTCTGAGATATGTCCATACAGAACTGCTCAATAACAAACAAAAATTAAATAGGATCTTAATAAAATTCATTTAATGATGTTATTAATGAACTATAATGTCATTATGCTATGAATGCAATAATATATGCAATTGTATATTTCATCACATTTAAATTTAATTTAATCACTTTTTCATGAATTTCCTTAGCTTTGACATTAAGTATCTTTTTTTTCAATCCTTACATGCTTACTTAATCAATCCAATGAAGCATGTACACAAATTCAATTTATTCACTTTTTAAGATTTCGCACGGCTCCAACATTTGATATCTTTTACAATCCTTACATACTCACTTAACCAGTTTGGCGATTCTGTAATCCTTATATGCACGTAGATGAGCAATCCTTACATGCTCACTAACATTAGGTACCTTTTGCAATCCATGCATACTCACCTAATCAGTCTAGCGAAGTGGTAATTCATACATGCGTGTAAATAAGTAATCCTTACATGCTCACCGATCCATCGTCTAACCAAAATCCAATTTCAATTATTCACATTTTTCAATCTTAGATATTCAAATCTAATTCTAATGATTCCATGATGACGTGCAAGTAAACTAATTTTCAAGCATTCCATGATTATAATATAACTAAGCAAATCAAGTTTCAAACACTCCATGATCATGATGTATGTAGATTCTATAAATAGACAACCGAAATAAATAAACCCTATTCAATCATAATTTTAAAAAGGAATTAACAATACAAAAGAATGATACAGATATAAGAATACATTCATGATCCAATAAAATATACAAGACTTAAATATATAAGATAAATTCAAGAAAGACCATGTTACAATTCAGAATTCAAGATAATTAACAAAAGAATTCACATTAAAGGAAGCTAACAATAAAAGGAATGCACCTAAACCTTAGAAATTAAAACAAGAGTAGTAAATAAAAGCTCCTAAGTTAAAAAGGAAAAATTAAAAGGGCAAATCAAAAGGCTAAACCCAATTGAAAAAATAGTTACATATAAAGGAAAAAGATAAAAGACTAAGATTAATTCAAATAGACAAAAGTCTAAACTTAAATCAAAAGGCCTAATCAATTGTGTAACACCCTAAAATGAATATGTGCTTTTAGGAGAATGACACTTGGACTCACACATACGAACATATAGTTAAACTCACATACACTTAATAATGATCTTCGAAACTCAAATATATATTGTGTACTCAACCAACCATGAAAATAACTATTCATCATTAGGGAAAGATATCTGACCGTCTACTTCACTAATGAATTACCAGATCATAGTAAAAAAAACTTCGAGATTATAGTATTTGTTCATATTCATACCCATCTATAATTTTGACCACTTTATTTACCCATTACTGGTATAAGCTTATCTGATCGTAGAGATTTCAATATGACAACCCGCTTATGAATACATGTACTTGCATGCCCTCCCATACATTCCTAGCTTTCGAATCACTCCTAGTGTGGCCCACACGATCCTCGAAACTACCTCATTTTTTGGCCCACACACTATCTCAACCCGTCAATTTTATTGGATGATATAAATGTTCCTCAGCCACCGAAAGTGGGGCTCGTCAATCCATGGGAAACAAGGTAACATGCATTGTCATGCAACGCACGTTACGTTGTCTGCTGAGAGGGATGTCAACCCCTTCTCCCTATCTTTCTCTCCCTCCATCTATCACAGTTGGGCCTAGCATGATCCGAAACATTTACCATCAGGAAAGGGGCCTTCAGCGGTTAACATTCACTCCTCCCAATTTCTTGTCATGCGACCCACCTAAGTTTTAAACTTACCCTATCTTTTGAACCATGCATTATCTTAGTTTAGCAAACTTGATGAATGTAATGGATTTCTCCCAAACATCACGTTGGACCCCACCTAGCGTCCCCATTTCTTTCCTTCTCATCCAATTTTTCAGCAGTGTAATGACATTGTGTGGATCTGAGGTCGATTTACACCGTTACAACCTTCGAACCTTCTTCACTATCCAATGGCATGCGTTGACTACCGCATTTCTCAACCAAAATCCAATTAGAATATAAGTTTCTCACGTTCTTCTTCGTGTATTCTTATTACTTGTGTGTGTGGTAGTGGAGACTTTCCGCTCTTAGATTCATTGACAAAAGTGGTTCGAAACTTTGAAGTGGTGGACACTCAAGCTTCTTTTTTTTCATCTGAACCGCTCGTTAGAACTAAATGATCATCAAGATCTGTCAGGGATAATAAAATGCCAAAGTTGGTAGTCACTTTCTAGACCGTGAAATTGTATTTGTTAATCACAACCAAACTCTCATTCTATCATTCACGCCCTCACTTATGGAGACCATCAGATCATTCATAGAATGTTCAATCTGACAAGAGATCTTTAGACCTTTAATCAGCGTATGAGAAGAGAATTTGAGAGAGAAGGAGAGATCGAGTGAGAATTCATGTTGTGATTCATCGAGTCACAATTGAATCAACTCAAGTCCAGTTCATTGTTGGATGTGATTAGGAGGAAGAAAGCATATTAGAATACAAGAGAAAAGAGGAATAAAAGAGGAAGGAAAATGATAGTGAGATAAAGAAAGGACTCATTAGCTGAGTCAACTCGCCGAGTCAATCCATTAAGTTTTTTAATTCAAGATTGATTCCAAGGCTGAGTCAAGCTCTATTAGTACCATTTAAGAGGTAAGTTCTTCTCCTAACCCTTTAATTCGAGATAGACTTTAATTATAATGTGATAATCCTTGACTCCTTAAGTCGACTCAATGAGTTAGAGGGCTGATTTGATCAAGTTTTGGTCCAGGAGATTGGGAACTATAAAATCAAAGTTAAGGAATTAGCAGGTGTGATTTCATGATGAGATTGCATCGAACTGCACGAAAAACCCAAATGAGTCGCATTGGGTTACACAGAGTCGCATCGAGTTAAACCGAGTCAAACTGAGGTTGAGTTGAATTGAATTTTGATCTACACATAATTTTTAATAGTAATACAAACCATCTCCCATCTAAATCAGGTTGGTGATCCTCCCACTGTAATTTTTTGTTTATTACATTAATATTCTGAATCTAGTTTGAAAATTTATACAATGTTAAGTTATTTTCAAGTTATACTTTAATATTGGACATTGTAATTGAACTTCAAGTACATATGAAATTTTAGATGTTTATATTTCATTTTGAGGTTAAGTTTGGATGTGATAATAAGTTGTGATCATGTTTAAATTATATTGAAATCGAAAGAATATTATATGAGTTGTATGTAAGACATTCACGACATACGGAAGGATAACACAGGTTACACTGCCTTGAAATAAAAAATGAACCTGTGCTTTTCCCAAGAAGTCTTAAAAGTATATGCATGGGTGCTCTACCCTGGATGTTCTAAAATGAACATGCATGATGCTCTACCGTGGACATTTTGAAATGAATATGGTGCTTTGCCCTAGATTCCTTAAAAGTCACGATACACAATTTCTTTTTTATGTATAACACTACATGCATGGTGTGATTGATGAATTTAAGTTTATTCATGTCTATATTATTTCTCTATTAACTTGAAAGTTACAAGGATTGGAGGAATGTGATCCCACTGAGCTATAATGCTCACCCTACTCTGACTGTCTTTTTAGGCACCCAGCTAGAATACTTCGAGTGTGCAAGATTTTACTATTAGTTCATTTGAGTGTATTAGTCTTATTTTAATTTTCAATTTTCAATGTAATAGAGAATTATGAATATTAACTATTATTTCTTCCAAGTATAATAGATTAGTGTGATTCCCAGTTATCAATGTATTGAAAATCCTGAATATTTGATTATTGAATAATAATAGAATTGAGGTTTATTTCAATAGAATATTCATTTATTTTAAATTTTGATTGTGTTTAGATTTGAATGATTGTGTATGTTGTAACAATATCCAAATAAAATAGTTCACGGGCTAGTAATCGGGTCTCGAGTAACCCTACTCAAGTACCCGAATTTCAGGGCATGACAGAGTGGTATTAGAGCTTAGGTTTATAATTAAACTAAGGACCTAGGGTTATGTCTATTTAAAACCTGAAATTATGATTGAATTTCCAAATAATATCATAAAGTTCAATTTTCACTTACTACTTAACCCTTAAACCTTCCACATACTTAGCCCCCCTTTTTCCTTAATCATAGGTTATGGTGGATCAAAATATGAATAATGAAGCCACATTGAGAACATGTGTACTCGATGTAGCTGAGAAAAATGCAGTTATTAATGGAATCCTCCAAGTAACGAGAGAACTTACGACTCTTATGGGTACCTAGACACTTCAAAACCAAACTCAAGGACAAGTCCTGCGTCCGTAGCCCATAATGGGACATGATCATTATAGAAGGTAGAGACCACCTGCATTCAAGGGCAGGCTAGATTTGAGCGAAGCCGAAAGATGGAAGAGACAAATTGAGAAGATCTTCGCCACCATGAAATGAAATGAATACCATAAGGCGGGACTAGCTATTTACTTGCATAAGGGAGAAGCTGATCACGTACTAGTGGGATTTGATTGTCAAAGAGAATCCGGACATCTCAGTATGGACCTGGACTTTATTATGTGAGAAATTTGACGTGAAGTATTTTTCCACATATGTGAAAAAGCAAAAGGTGAAAGAATTCATGAGTATGGAGCAAGGCGACATGATAATGCACCAATACGATGTAAGATTTACGAAGCTATATATCACAATTTGCAACCTTTATGGTATCCAACGAGATATGCAAAGTGCAGAAGTTCGAAAAAGGTCTGAGAGCCCCCATTTGAAATCAGTTAGCCCCTTTCCTACTAAAGACTTAAGTGTTGAAGCACATCATAGCAGTGAGAAAGACATCAAAGAATTTTGGAGGAGCCGCAAGCATAAGAAGGACATGAGAAGCAATGTGGAACCCTAACACATACATCACCAAGCCAATACAATGCAATTAAAAGGCAGAAGTTAACTTTGATGATGATGAGTACGCTATCAACATCATAGTTTTCATCACAGCCTCCGACAAACTGCTATAATTATGGACTCAAGGGACACCTCTCAAAATGTAAAAAGCAAATGAATTCCAAGAGAAATCAAGGAATTTTTTGAGAAATCTATGAGATCAATTCATTCTTTCTTCTCTGACAAATGGGCAAAGCCTCTTCTGGCTTTGAATCCTAGTGACACACACATCTGACTCAAGTAGTTATACCAAATAAAGAAAATGGTTTTCACTCTAAAGTTTTGTTCGCAATGAGGCCGAAGCTCGCCCAAGTACAATGATACATGGCCTGGGCTTGAGCCCGATAGGAATCTAAGCTGGGCCACACACTTTTGTATGGTTTGTTCATTAAGTATGCATCTTACCAAGCATGATATATGACAAAAAGGGCCTCTGGAACCCAAAACGGGGGTTCAAGGGCTTGAAATAAACAGGCTTAAATTTTAGGCCCAAATTTAGTTCCAGGCCTAATGTTTCAGCCCAAGTCCAGCCAAAAACCTAATGGCCCATCTCGGCTCATTGACATTCCTAATGGAAACCGCTCCAAAATTTCACTAACCATGTAATTGGATTTAGAGAGAGTGAGAGAGGGAGAGAGAGAAAGAGTAACTGTACCTACATCTATTGGCCTAAATTCACCACGAATGCATTGGGAAGAGCCTCCACAGACATCCATTCCCCATCCTTGAAGACTTGGAAGCCACATACTTCACCTTAACGAAGAAGGGGATCACATTTGGCTCATAATGCTTTTTCAAACTGAAAGTTAAGCTTGGATCCAGGCATTTTGGATAATGGCTTATCGACATCAATTACGTTCTTCCAAGTCCATTGCTGAAGTAGTCCCTTTCAGGACCCAATCCTCTGCATGTTATCTCTAAAATCCTCAAAGCCAGTCCTCTTACCTCTACATTATATGTTGCCTGAAAAAAATGATGGTTGAACATTTCTAACATTTGATTCATTGTCACTTATTCATTAAAATATGATTGTCAGGAAAATCGACAGCGGAAGTGGAAGCTGAAATGCATGGAGCAATGCGAGATCAAAGGAGTAAATATGATGCAATCAATCACACACAATCATTCACCATAAGAGACTTCAAATTTACGTGGAAAAATCCCTCAATCGGTAAAAAAACCATTGCACAAAGTGATCTACTATGAATAAACAGAAGATTACAGAGATTGACAGCCCACAAGCAAGGAAAAACCAAGAAAACACAAGCTCTCTCCCTCTCAAAATACTCTCTCATCTTCCTAATGCAATTAGAAAACCTTGGACACCTTAGGATTACACGTAATCCCGGATTCAAGCCATATATATAGCAAGCAATCCCGAATTAAAAATGTCTTGTGCAAATCTACGCAATATCGCAAGAGATACTTTGCTGCGCAATTCATGCGTGACTGGCCAACCGGTCTTGACCGATCGGACCTCATGGCCGATCGGTCGGACCGGCTCAAAATCAGTCTAGGGAGCAAAACACACAAGCCTCTACACTGGCTAACCGGTCAAGACCAGTCGGTGACACAGTCCAAGGGGCATTTGAAGGGTCTCTTCCGACAATGATTAGGTATTTTTCATTTCTAGTCATGCTTACCAATCCAATAGCGAAATAATAATAAAAGAAAAAAAAAATTAATGCATGAAACATCAAAGCTGCTACACATAATTCAAGCGACGTAATTTAAATTACTTGAAAGACATGTGTACCGTTCGTAAGAAATGTCTATGTGCCATTGTATCATCATACTCAATTTTTATATCTTTTCTCATAATGTAGTCTATAATGCTTGGGTTCGAACGAATTCAGTTGCTACTTCAGGCTTTCTAAGCGCCGGGCATGGTTAGGTGAGCCAAAATGCACATCATGAAGGGGAGTTATTTGGTACACAGCTAGCTGCATATGATGCTTGGTACACAGGCCCTTAGAAATGGTAAACATGGAGTATAGAACCGACTGCATTGTGGAACACACCATTGCTAGGTTCCAGTCTATCATCAGATTAGTTAAACATGCAGTTGGATAATTTTCATTTCTTAATACCAAGAAATCCAACTGATATTTACTTTTCAAAAAAAAAAAATCCAAAAGATATTTATCCAAATGAGAGCAAAATGTCGGTTCATGATACATACAAGCCGGTATCAATAATTTTGATGCTTTACTGGCGTTTACTATATGCGAGGCTTGCAATAATTGCCTGCATATCATCCATCACACTCTACAAGAGTATCAAAGTATTTCTCTATAATGATCCCAGCATCGATGATTATGAACGTCTCAAGAGGTTGTCTAGAAATTGATGCCTAAGATATACACCAATGGTTCACATCCAAACACGTAAAAGATAAAAGATTAGATATAAGGTCTTCCAATCATCAGGGAGGATATTGATAATGGGCCATCCGCGGCGAGCTCTCTTAGATCCACGGATTCTGTTATTGATCGATGGGCTCCACTTGTAAAAAATGAAACCATGTTACATCTTTGGGATGGGGCACTGTATTACCCACATACCACATCTGTTATGGAAGACTCGAACTAGCTACTCGATGAAATATCCATTGATCGGCGATGCTTTAAATTTTAGCCAATGCATCTACTTAAATGCCTAATCAAGGCATCAGGAATGCCTCCCTCTGTGTGTTCGACGCTACCTTCAAGATCAGCAAACTAGTTGTCTTCATCAATCACCTCAATCATAACCACATGCAGTCATCTGTGCCACTGAATCCTCAACATATGCAGCTTCTAAGTTTGTCAAGGCTACTCTCACAAGCATCACCTCTGCTTCATCATCAACTGCTGAGACAATGTCGGCACCTATTGAGGCGGTGTACACATAACGTGTGAGATGCATTTCCTAATGTGGAAACAGCTCCTCTCCCTATTCTTGTGTGCTTAACATGAAGCCTAGTTTTTTTTTTTAGGTTTTGACGTATGCTCTCTTAAGGTGTATTGTTTAGAAAATAGAACATATGTAAAGAGAGGCAAGATCTTCCAAGGCATTCCTTAGGAAGAGATTTCTTGTACAATAGAAGAGTTGGAGAGAAAGATTAGCCTTATATTTCTATTTTCTCTTAATTTATGTTGTTGTCTTGTGGACATAAGCATATTTTTGAACTACATAAATTTTTGTGCCTCTTAGCTATTGTTTTTCTCTTTGCCTTTCGAGTTTTATTTTGAATTTTTTCTTTCATGATTTTTCTTTACTAGCATTAATTATGTACGGGTATTTTTCCACAGCAATGCAATGTAGGCATCGTTGCATTTCCTCCCACTCAAAAGCTGGCACATGAAGTGATTATGAGGGTCTGTAGCAAGACAAACAAAACCTTCCTCATAGCATGGATTGATTAAATGTCATCTGTGACATCTTTGCACACATCAAAAGCCACATCTCAGGCACCATCTATCACATCAATGCCCTTTAATTCGCTTTAGGAACAGCCGAGGGTATGGGCTTCGAGCCACTGTTGTGTCAAACCTACAAGGTTAACCCATTAGGTGGAGAGACCTCAGGATATATGAAGCTCCTTTCATCATCCAACCTAGCCGATGTGGGACAAACCCAACAACCCCCTCTTCCACAGTGGATCTAGGCCATAGGGTTCTCAGAACTTTGATCTCGACATACCCCCTTCCGCTTGTGAGACCTAGGCCTGGGCATGGCGGATATGAGGCTCTCAGAACTTGATCTCAACATACCCCCCTTGCCATGGTCCTTGGACAGGTAACCAAGCTCTGATACTAGTCGTATCACACCCAAAAGGCTAACCTAATAGGTGTAGTGACCCTAGGATATCTTAAGCTCCTTTCATCATCCAACCTGGCCGATGTGGGACAAACCCAACAACCACCCTCCCATAGCGGATCTAAGCCCTGAGGTTCTCGGAACTTTGATCTCGGCATAACCCCCCGTCGCTTATGGGACTTGGGCCTAGGCATTGCGGATATGGGGCTCTCCGAACTTGATCTCGACATAATCCCTTGCCATGGGCCTTGGACGAATAACCCAGCTCTAATACCAATTGTGTCACACCCAAAAGGTTAACCCATTAGGTGGAGAGACCTTAGAATATATGAAGCTCCTTTCATCGTCCAACCAGCCGATGTGGGACAAACCCAACAGCTATTGCCATACTTTCCAGACTAAAATCCATTCTAATAAGAGGTACTAAGCCCATGCTATTTCAGATCAACATCTTATGCAAAAATACCGTTTACAAGCCCTTACAATGTTCATGCATACATGACAATAAGCATTATTTTCTTTTAAAATACTAGTGAATGGATATTATTTTTCAATCCTAAACCTTAAAAAGTTTGAATGTGTTCTCCTTGTCATCGGATTTATCCCCATAAGTCCTATGGAACTCTTGGAATCGAAAGGCTCGGTAGAGCGGTGAGCTTTGTAAATTGACCAGCGTTGGCGCAGGGGCTATGATGCTGTCCATATCAGGATAGATGAAGGTCACGACGGTCGTTCGAGCAGCAGTGGAGTTGGTAACAACACGGTGCTTGACACTCTTTAACCGGTCATTGCTGATAATCTAAAACACAAATTAAAAAAGATTGATATAATTCAATGAAGCTGTATTGTAGAAATTCTACAATCTGCATGCTAAATGGAACAGCAGTAGTAGGTAGATAAAAATTCAACTTCATATATAAAGGCCTTCAAAATTAGTCTCCGCTTGGTTTGTTTGTTAATTTGTTTGTTTTTCCCTTCTTAGCTCCTAAACATGAAACGTTGGTGCCAGGGCTCCGTTTGGGTCAAAACTAGCTCATGATTTACGTACCTAATGGTACTTTTTTTAAAATTCAAGTACCTAATCGCACTTGAATTTAAAAGAAATTTTGTGGATGTTGATTATCTTTCCCTCTAATAAATAATCCTAAGTTGTTTCTTGGAACATGTGACAAACTGGAATGAATGTGCTAGTCCATGCCATTTGTCAAGTGGAGCTCATCGTCATCATGTACCGGGCGAAGCATCGGGATGTTCCACTCATTATTTAGACCACACATGTATGTTGAATGTAGGAGGAGACCTTTTTTAGCTTTGCATCATAAAAGAAAATGAGGTGCAAGCGCTACTTTGAATATGAGATTTTGATGACAAGTGAGTGATTTCCAAGACGCATGGTTGAGGATATCAGCAAAACTCCATGGTTCACCACATGCATCCACTTTCACATGAGCTGTTTAGATATGAGCATTGTGTCGTGACGGACAATTTGAAAAAATGTACATGTTCATGGTTTGTTGGCCCCTTAGAGCCAACAAAGTTTTGGACAAGTGGTCATGGATATATGACAGGTGGACTATGGTTGGGCATCTCTCATGGAAAGTTGTAACTACTTGTCAATGACACTTACGATTTCAATGCACATGAGCATAACATGTGTGTGTGTGTATTCAAGTTCAAACATCCCACTCATGCATATGCACTGCTATCAACCTTCAAGCAATAAAAACTGGGGTATGTAAATGTATGACTAACCAATCTTTAAGTTCCCCATATGTGCCCTGATCTATCTTATGTCCCATGGTGTTTAATAAACAAGAGATGGGACAGCTAGTCTACAACAGCTTGTACATCACCAGCTAGTCCTGACAGCATGCATAGATTGCTGGTCGTGACAAAACTTCGTTAAAATCGAAACATGCCCGTAGGGTGTAAGACGTGCTTGAGTTTATCCTAGTAGGATACAACTTGCCTAGAATTCCCTGTAACAAAAAGCTCTATTGGGCAAACTATGATGTCTGTGTTATATCCACTCTGTCCGTTGAATCTTCCAGCCCTTGCTCAGATGTGATCTGAAAAATCAAACATATTCAAAACTCAAATGGGCCACCCCACTAGAAACAATGGGAATCGAACACCGGCCATTGAAACCTTCTTGGGGCACAAAAGTTTTTGAAAGCAATATAAATATCACAATGGCTGGAAAGGTTTCAAGGGCGTCTCCATCCCCACTGCTTCCTGTGTTGTGATCCATTTGAGTTTTGAATCTGCTCACTTTTGGGCTCCTTTCCTGTAATGAGCTGGCAAAATGGATGGACTGAGTGGATATAACACAGACGCCATGATCGGTCCACAGAACTTAGGGTTACAAGGAAGTAGCAACCCCCTGAGTATATAGACCATTTGTTCCTGTTTTTAATCATTTTTTCTTGAACAGGTTAGTCCTGTGGCAGATGATTAAGTGGACAGCTCGCCATATGTACAGATAAACGAACGCCGCAGTGGATATTTTACCATCCTACAAGTTGGTTTATTACCAAAAAAAAAAAAATCTTGATGAGTGAAAGGTCCTGCCTATTGAACGGCTTGGATCTTAAACACATGTTCCACGTAGGGAACCACGCCATGTCCTGTCTAGGACCAGTACAGAGTGTTTTAGTTTTTGAGTTGGCCCCACTTCGGGTTTTCTAATCTTTTGAACTATCATGTGGATCAATGTAAGACCGGCTTTAGAAGGTTGGTTCGACCATGGATCTAATTATAAAAGTAGGGAACCACCCCATGTCCTGACTTGGACCAGTGACAGGACAAAAGACTCGTTGATGTCCTGGCTGTTCTTAAAATGTAAGATGCAAATGAATTCTGGAAGAAATCAGGGAAATTCTTGGGAATCCTATGAAATCAAGAAAATGGCTGTCACTTTAAAACTTGGTTCCCAGCGCCTAAGCCCACCCCATAACAATTATACATGGTCTGAATCTAAGATGGGCCACACACTTTTGCTTGGCTTTGTTCATTAACTATGCATCTCACCAAGCATGAGATATGACCAAAAACAAGCCTTTGAAACCCAAAACAACGGTTAAAGGGCTCCTAGACATAGTCTGAGCTAGGCTTGAAATAAACAGGCTAAAATTTTAGGCCTGGTTTAGCCCGGGCCTAACTTTTCAGCCCATCTCGGCTCATTGACAGTAATAATGGAATTACTGCTCCAAAATTCATTAACCATGTAACTGGAGAGAGAGAGAGAGAGAGAGAGAGAGAGAGAGAGAGTAAATGTACCTGCATCTGTTGGCCTAAATTCACCACAAATGCATTGGGAAGAGCATCCACAGCAATCCATTCCCCATCCTTGAAGACTTGAAGGCCACATACTTCACCTTGAAGAAGAAGGGTAATGACATTTGGGTCACAATGCTTTTGCAGACCCAAAGTTAAGCTTGGGTCTGGGCATTTTGGATAATGGTTTACCGACAACACTTGCGTGCTGCTAAGTCCATTGCTGAAGTAGTCCTTTTCAAGGCCCAATCCCTCGCATATTAGCTCTAAAATCCTCAAAGCCAGTCGTCTTACTTCTACACTATATGTTCCAGCCACATGCCTGAAAAAAAAAATGGTCGAACACTGATTCATCAATACTTGTGTGTAGAAATACAACTATTGGGCATTTTTCATTTTTTTACCGCCCGATAAATGTCTACCTATCTATAGTGAGGAGGTAATCAAACAAGCATAATTTTTTTAATACATACATCAAAACTGCTATACATAATTTGATAGGATTAATTTAAATTACTTGTATGTCATGTATACGAGTTTTAAGTATTCTCTAAGTGCCAGTGTATCATCCATCACTCTGGTAGAATATCAATTAAAGCTTTTGTCGTAATGTAATATACAATGCTTGGGTTTGTACCAAACGGTTTCTATTATAGATTGGTGGGCTCTACCTCATGTACATACCGATGAAGCCTAGTTTTCATATGCCTTTGCACATGTTCTCTCATATTATGTGGTCTATATAAGGAGGATCATGGGTAGAGAGAGGCATTTTATTAATTTTCTTCTGGGGATTTTCTTAACGTGGGAATTTTATATGGGCAGGAGAGAGGTAAACCTTGTATTTCCGTTTTCCTTGTTTATTGTGAAGAAGAAATCTTTGTGTTACTGCTCCCAAGGAGTAGGCATATTGCTAAACTATATAAATTCGTGTGCCTCTTTTATCTTATTTTGGTTTGTCCCTTTTAGCTTTTGTTTGACTATTTTCTTTTGTCTTTTGGCCTTGCCTATATTGATCACATGTGGACATTTTTACACAACACACTAGCCCATTCTAGCCTTTTGAATAATTTAGGCCCATACCTCCCAAAACATGAACCTTTCCACAAGCTTAGAGTGCTTCATGCTGTCCCATTTATTTTTACCTCTCACCATGAACAATATCTCCTTTCTTTATGTTTTTTCTTCTTCTGAATGAAGTACATGTAGGTGCATTGTAGACTTGTAGTGCATCTAATTGTAGTCCCGCCAACTACCATATTTGTTTTAAGTTTATAAATGAAAGAGGGAGGGAGAACCCTCCAATGACTCAATTTACTTGGTTAATATGGTTCTTATTTATAAATTTGGAACAAATATTGTAGTCTATGAGACCACTTAGATACGCTACACCATACTAACAAAGTCTAAGGCTATGGTACTCTAATAGAATGTGATGGATGGATGATACACGTGCACGTAGAAATTACGTACAAATTGTATACCTGGTATAAAAATAATTTAAATTAAATTATCCAAAGTATGGGTTCCAGTTTAGATGTATTGTAAACGTAAATGTAAGCTTATTTGGTTACTGAAGCCATATAAGGCCCACCAGGATGCCCACGAGAAATCCACTGCGTCCATCAATTTCACAAGCTCACAATTGGATAGGATTCCAAACATGAGGCAAATCCAAAACTTAGGTGGGCCACACAAAAGGAAATAGTTAGAATGAAAACACCCAACATTGAAACATCCCAGAGCCCACCATTTTATACATCCAAACCATTCATAAGGTTACTACCACTTGTATTAACAGTAGGCACAACTATTATCCTAATCTAAAACTTTTATGGCGCCCACAAAGTAGTTTCCAATGGTGTGGTGTTGCCTTATTTTTGGATTCCCATCCTATTGCAAGCTACAAAATGATGAACGGACTAGATTTCTCACAGGCATTTCGATGACCCCCACATAGCTTCTGCCTATAGAGCTTCTTGATGACTCCCCTAGGTAGTGTAGGTTTGAGGTTTACATAAGTATAGCATATAGGTCGGCTCATGCAGGAGGGGGCATTTTAAATAAAAATAGTTTATTTCCATTGATATTGCTTGCTTGGGAGGGTATTTTCCTAATTCGCTAAGGGCCTGTCTTTTTTTTTTTTGGTCAGTCATGCAACGCACCTACCCAGTCAATCACTGCAACACACCCACCGACTGGTGGTGCTGTTAGCAGCGTAGATTTTCACCACTGATGGGTTTCGAAACCAAAACCCCCTGTTGAAACTCCACAGAGTCTACCAACGAGGCTGTTGGGACTCATCATATAAACGGTTTAGATCATTGAAATACGATCCAGATTCAAATGTGTCTAGATTTGTGGAAAGTGTGAGAAAGAAGTGGCAATCTCCTGAATAATTGCTCTCACCTATGTGCATGGATGAGAGGCCAAGTCACCCAAAAATAAAAAGTGCAACCCAGTAGATGGATTTCTTACACAAGTACCATGAGGGTCTTGACATACATTTAAGCAATACAAGGCATTCATCAGGTAGTGTACATTGTGATCATGGACCAAAAAATTACATTTGGTTTGTTGATCTGGTGGTAACAGATCACAGCCATGTAAGAAAGATGAATGGTTGTGATCGTGGAACAAAAAAAGAATCCGATTGTAGATCACAGTACCATCTGAAAAAGATGGATATGGTTAGCAAAAAAAAAAGGAGTCTAATAGTCCAAGTTCACACAGATGTGGCTCACTTAACGGGCATATCCTATTTTCTGTTTCTATTTGGTATGTTTAGCTGTCACTACCTAATGAATGGCCTAGATTGCGGACTAGCATGCGTGCCACCTGAGATTCTAGGTCCTCATTCTATAGACCGTTATCATATTGCTATTGTCCATATCTTTCATATGTGTGTGGTCCACCTATGAAAATAAACTGGAGCAATTTTGGGGCTAAGGAATGTGCGCTGGATGGACATCGCATAATTAACATCCTGGATCCCATAGGTGCCTATGCGTCAAGTGTCTAAAGTGGGATGTTCAGAATTGACAATTAATTAATATTCTTTGTATTACGAAAGTATTGCTGTAAGGGGTGTTGAAGGAGTCTTCAAACTGTAAGGGGTTTGGATCCTCAAACTGGTCAAACGACTAGTCTGACTTTAACCCAGAGAGCACAACAAGGCGCTAGGACCAATTCCAGGCATCTCAGACCGGTCAGTGGTGAGGCAGATGTGCAAAATTTGTGTGTTTTTCCTCTGGACTATTTTTGCGTTAGCTGTGACCGGTCGGGCGACCGGTCGGCTGCGTATGCGTTTTCTTACGCAATTACACGGATCTGTGTAAGATGTTTCTAAATTAAATTTGTTTGCTATATATGTGAAATGTATCCGAACTTAGAATCCTAAGGTGTCTAAGGTTTCCTAAGTGTATTAGGAAGAGGGGAGAGTGGTTTGAGAGAAAGAGAGCTTGGGTTTTCTCTGTGTTTTCCTTGCTTATGGGCTGTCAATCTCTGTAATTTTCTGGATCATAGTGGATCGCTTTGTGCCATAGTTTTTTACCCATTGAGAGGTTTTTCTACATAAAATCAGGATTGTCTCTTGTGGTTGAATGCTTGTGTAGTGTGATTGCATTGTGTTTCTTTTTTTTTATAGCATATTCTACTGTGTTAACGTTGTTTGGCTTTCGCTTCTGCTATCGGCGTCCTTATTCCCAACAAGTGGTATCAGAGCTAAAGTTGGGGTGGAGTAGAATTCGGATATTGGTCAAGAAGATGGGATCAAGCACAAGGTTCGAAGTAAAGAAAGCTCTCCGACAAAAATAACTTTAAACTATAGAAAGTGAAGATAGAATCCCTCCTAGTTCAGTAAGGGCTTGATGAAGCTCTTGGAAAGTGACCTGAGATTATAAAAGAGGATGAGTGGCCGGAGCTCAACAAGAAGGTTAGAACCTCGATCCTGTTGTACCTAACGGATGATGTCCTCTATCACGTCACGAAGGAGAAGACAACTGCTAATACGATGGCGAAGTTAGAGAAGGTCTATGCCAAGAAATCTTTAAAGGACCGAATGTATCTGTTGATACAGTTGTTCACCTTGAGGATGGCAGAGGGGGCGGATGTGGAGGACCACTAATGCACGTTCAATTATCTAGTCTGCAATTTGGTGGAGATAGATAAGCCGATGAAAGATGAATATCAAGCATGCATCCTACTGAATTCTCTACCAGATTCATATGAGTCATTCAGGGACTCTGTGTGCGCAGGGAGTGAGACCATCAACGTCGAGACCGTTATCTCAGCCCTTCAGTCGAAAACGATGAGAAGAAGAAAAAAAAAAAAGCAATGACGTGGGTTCTCATTCTTCCTCAAAGGCACTAATTATAAGGGGAAAAAGTTCTGAGCAAGGTGAGGGATATTCTAAATTGGGATTTAAAGCCAAGGGCAAAGGGAAAGCCAAGGTGCGATGTTGTAGTCGTGGTCAGGAAGGCCATATGAGAGGGGATTGTTAGAATCTCAAGTTGCGGCAAGAGAAGTATGAAAATTCTACTGGAGATGGAGCTAATATTGTAGAGGACGATGGCATATCTTTGTAAAGTTCTGACTATATCCAACAAAGGATCTCACGGTAGAGAGTGAATCCTAGATTCAGAGGATTCATCTCACGTTTGTCCTGACCGGAGTTCATTCATGACATACAGGGAGTATGGTGGTGAATTGGTATTTGTGGGCGATGGCTATACTCACAAGGTGGTGGGTATTAGTACAATGCACATCAGGATGTTCAATGAGATCGAACGAGTCCTGAAAAATGTGAAGCATGTCCTCAAGATCAAGATAGATGTGATCTCTCTTGGTGCACTCGAGGCAAAAAGGTGTGTGTTCATCGGCCGCGATCGTTATTGTAAAGTGATGAAGGGGGCACTTATGTGAATGAAGGCACGAAGGTGTGGCCATCATTACAAGTTGAGCGGGAGTACAATTCACGGTGGAGCTGTAGGATCAGCAACGAGATCCACGGTTGCTCGTATGTGGCAAGTGTCCAAGGGCCACATGAGAAGAGTGAAAAAGAGCGTGAAACGTGCAAGGATAGGGTTGATGGAGGCACGAGAAGCGGTGGAGCTATGTTGAAGTTGAGATGACAAAGATAGCAAGGATGGTTTAATTTAACGTTTGAAGCCTCAGTGAAGATTATTGAAGGAGTCTTCAAACTGTGCAACGTTCGGGTGCTCAGACTGGTCGGGTGACCGGTCTGACTTTAGCCCAAAGAGCACAGCAAGGTGCTGGACCAATTCCAGGCATCCCAGACTGGCCGAGTGACTGGTCTACATGAGGCTCCGACCGGTCGGTGGTAAGGCAAATGTGCAGAATCTGTGTGTTTTTCCTCTGGACTGTTTTTGTGTTAGCTCCAATTGGTCGACTGGGCACGCGTTTTCTTACGCAGTTACCCGGATCTACGTAAGATGTTTCTAAATTCAGGTTTGTTTGCTATATATATGGCATGTATCCAGACTTAGATGGAATTCTAAGGTGTCCAAGGTTTCCTAAGTGTGTTAGGAAGAGGGGAGAATGTTTTGAGAGAGAGAGAGAGAGGAGAGCTTGAGTTTTCTCTATTTTTTCCTTGCTTGTGGGCTGTCAATCTCAGTAATCTTTAAGAATCATAGTGGATCACTTTATGTTGTGGTTTTTTACCCAGTTGAGGGGTTTTTCCACGTAAAATCGGATTCTCTTGTGGTTGAATGCTTGTGTGGTATGATTGCATTGTGTTTCTTGTTTGATCGCATATTCTACTGTGTTGTTCGGCTTTCGCTTCCGTTGTCGGCGTCCTTATTCCCAACAAGGGGCACCCGATGAACAGATTAGATGGAACATATTGGCCCTTTATCCTTTCCCCTATAGTTTCTTGTGGTGGGGCCCACCTAATTTGTGGATTGTGCTGATTTTTTGTCCCAATGCCTAACATAAAGGAAGATCCTGATGGACAAAGTGGATTTGACATAGTGATACATGACTTAAAATATGAATTATTTCATACTCCAGTGGAGACAAAGCTTGATATGTAGAAACTTCGAAATTATATATATGGAATTCACTAACTTAAGAGATAATGCTGTCTAGACACTTAAGTTTTGGTTGAATTCCAAAAACAAATTTACTTTCAAACTTTTCGTGAGAACCTGCCTAAGATTTCTACCGTTAGTGAAAAACCACACACTGTCTCCTATTGTTAGGTATTTTATACCGTATTTTTTGAAAAGACACATTTATCCTTGAAGAAAACCCTCAAACAAAATACCAAAAAACACGTCTCTCTCTCCCAAACGTCACAACCCCTTTCGTTGTTGTAGATTTGAAGCTCAAGTGGGCCACACCACATGATATTCGAGCAGATCTCAAGTGGACCACACCACAGGAAAGTGGGGATTGTACACCAAGCGGTGACAAAAGTTTTGTATTAGGATGATATTTGTTCCTACAGTTTATTTGAGTGGTAATAATTCTAAGAATGGTTTGGATGGCATATAAACATCGTGGTCAGCTCCAAAAAGGTTTCAACGATGGACATTCCTCTTCCCACTATTTTTTCGTGTGGCCCACTTGATTTTTGGATCTGACTAATTTTTAGAATCCTGGCCTATTGTGGTCTTTCAAAATAGATAGGCAAAGTAGATTTTTCACAGACATCTCTTTGGACCCCACACAGCCATGGGCCTCTGGGCCTAGGGTTACAGACAATCTACTTTCCAGTTCATGGCACGGATAGGCTAGTACCCTCACCACGACGTGGTTAAAGATGGACAGTCATGTCAAGGGGCTCTATGGGGCCTACCTTGATGTATATGTTTTATCCAGCCCTCCATCTATTTGAAATATCATTTTAGGGCATGAGCCCAAAAAGGAATCAGATCGAAGACTCAAGTTGACCACACCACATAAAGCAGCAGGGATTGAACTCCCATCGTAGAAAACTTCTTAGGCCCCACCACAATGTTTTTTTTCCATCCAACCTCTTTATAAGATCACATAGACTTTTATCAAGGAAAAAATAAATATCTACTTGATTCAAAACTTTTATGACCCAAGAAGTTTTCAATGGTTGGCTTTCAATCCCCCACCACTTACAGTGGTGTTGTCCAATTGAGCCTTCAATTTGCATTCTTTTTGGGCTTATGCCTTAAAATGATTTGTAAAAGTAGATGGATTCCATGGATAAAACATATACGTCATGGTGTGGGCCCATAGCTCCGACATGACTGTTCGTCTCTAGCTACGTCCCGCTAGGGTAGTATCTAATCTGTGCCCGGTAGAGGTGGGCAACGATCCAAGCCGAGCTGAGTTAGCCCTAGTTTGGTTTGGCTTGTTTATGTGCCAACTCAATTTGTGGATCGGCCTGGTTTGGGTTTCGGGCCCACCCATGAGGTTCAAGTTTAGTTTGCTCTGGAAAAATCTAGTTCGAGTCAAGATCAATTTGGCCGAAAATTTCAAATCGGGCCAGGATGAGTTCCAATAGGTGGCAGCTCTTTTTTTTTTTTTAAATAGAAAAGAATTTAAAAGTTGGAAAAAAAATACAAAAGTATCTTACCACATAATATTTAACATCCTCCAAATAAGAAGTGCAACTTCAAAATAGACATGTAAGAGCCTTCTCCAAACAAAAGCACACAAGCATACTTTTGTACAAGTGCAAAGAAACAGTGTGCATTCATGTATATGTATTATGTATTATCCACGTCATCATGTATATATCTATGCCATCCATCCATATTTACAAATCATTTTAGGATATGATCCCAAAATGAAATCATATCTAAAGATCAAGTAGGTCACATCATAGGAAACAGCGTGCTTACAATCTACGAGCTGAATCAAGCCAAATCAAACTGAGCTGAATCAAACCGAGCCGAATCAAGCCAAATCAAACTGAGCTGAATCAAACCGAGCTTTGAACCGAGCTGAGTTGGGACTGGCCTAGTTTAAGCTTGGTTTGTTTTTTCAAACGAGCTTGACTCTAAGGCTTGGTTTAGTTTAAACTTTTATTCGAACCAATCCAAGCCAAGCTTTTTCAAACCAATTCGAGCTGAGCTTTCGAGCTGGCTTGGTTTGTGCCCAGCTCTAGTGCCTGGTTTTTAGTACTGGACGCGTATTTCATGCGAAAGCCTTTTGCAGAATGTACTGCGTTGGGAAGATAGGTGGGGTCAACCATGATGTCTGTGAGGAATCCATCCCATCCATTTGTTTTACAAGCTTATTTTAAAACATGTGACCAAAAATGATCTAGATCTAAAACTCAAGTGGGCCACACGAGAGGGAAAACTAGGAAAATAAAATGCCTACTGTTGAAACCTTCCTGAGCTCTACCTTGATGTTTATATGACATATCTAAACTATTTATAAGGTCTTCCCTATTGGGATGAACTGAAAACATAAAACTTATCGTGACACAAAACTTTTGTAGTGATACAAATGTTTTAATGGTGGACGTTTAACCCTCAATGTGTCCTCTCATGTGGCCCACTTTAGTCATATATCAGCTCATTTTTTGTGACATATCCTAACATGAACTCAAAAAATGGATGAATGGAGTGGATTTCTCACAAACATCATGGTGGATCCCCACTTAGCTTCCTTGCCTATGAACTTCCTACCAAAAGCTTAGGAGGAAATTCAAGTGCCACTCCTCCTACACCACCTTTTAGTTGGAGTTTCAAAAGTTATGGGCCCTATCATAATGTACGTGGTACATATATGCCATCTATTCATTTTTTTAGGTCATTTTAGGGCATGGGCCCAAATATGAGGCATATCCAAATCTCAAGTGGACCACACCATAAGAAATGAAAAGGATTAAACGCCTACTCTTGATAACTTTTTGGTGGGCAAAAACATTCGATGGAATATAAGTATTATTTTGGGGATTGAGCGTTTTTGTATACGAGTCTATTAGGTAGGGGGAGGAGTCTCGGATTTTGTCTGGATTCCGCCCGTATTGTCCATATTTCAGTATGAATACAATTTCCTCTTCTTAAAAAAATAATAATAATAAATAAATAAAAGAATTACGTACAGTGGGCCCTAGTAAGTTTTTAATGGTACAGTTTAATTGACACCATTAACTATTGTGGATCCACAAGTTTAGATTTTTTTCATTTTTTAGGCTCATGCTTTGAAATCATAATCAACAAAGAATGGATATCATGGATCAAATAAATGCATCATCATGGGGCTCACAGAATGATCCATGACCATAGTGGATTCCGCGAGCCTTGCGCAAGGGGAAAAAAACTGAAAATGATATTACTGTCTTTTCAGAATGCAATAAATTGAGTTTTCTAAAAGTAGTGAGTCAAAGTTAAAATAGGTGGCTTTTTTACCCTATTTCAAAACTATGAGTGAGTTTTAGAAACAGATTGAAAGAAAGCTTGTTTTTGGAATTCAATCAAAATTTAAGTGTCCAACGGCATTGTCTCTTAACTTAAATTAAGCCCACTAGACTGTGGAACCCATGGTCTCCAAGTCGCAATGCAATAGTCAATGGGTTGATCAATCCTTACCTTTGATTCGTGGGCACTCGTTATGTCGAAATACGATCATTGAGTGTTTTTCGTTTTTAACCGTTCAATAGATATAAGGTAATACTAGGTTTATTATACATCTATGCTGGAACCAATAATTTGAATAGTTTATTTTGAATTACTATATTCCACATAAGTAAGTTTTATCATCTACTGCACTTTGCCTACGAAATGTACTTGGGTGGTCCCAATTGCCCAGTGGGTCGATTCCACCACTGGCAACTTTAATATGTGGTGTTTGATGTCTGGATTTTCATGCATGCATGATGCATAATTACCTTAGAATCATGTACTACTATGGATGAAAAATTACCTATAGCTTACTCGGCTTTTCGGGCCATAAATGCATGAATTTCTCGACAGGATGAGAAGGGTGTCGCAGATTTTCCCTCCAATAATGCACATCTTCATTGTCGTAGTTGATGCTTGCCTTGACTCTCACAATCTGGCTAGGATCATCCGAGTACAGCTTTGCTCTGTCCTCGACTGGCATCTCGAAGAATTCCTTGGCAACACCCATCATGTCGTCGATGCTTTTTTTGGGGACTCCATGATTAACTAGCTGCATTAGAATCAGTATATTTATTTCTTAATTGTATTTTTAAAGATTTCCAAATCAACTCATTTCATATTCATTGGCAAACCACTCTTGGGTTACTTTCCTAAACAACTTTTATGAGATCCACACAGTCCATCAGGTACGCTGCCTCAGTTTAACATTTGAATCTAAAATTTATGACAAACTATAGCTAACGGTAGGCCACATCACAGGGAGACAGTTGGGGTGGTAGGCCCACCTTTAGATTTGTGTAGAGCCCTACTGTTGTGTTTATATGCCATCCAATTCATTTATCCGATCAGCCTTACCAGGTTGAAAGAATGAACAAAAAATCAGAGTACTCCAATGGCCACACCACGTGAATTTAGAAGTTTTTAGTCTCAGTTTTTCGAGTGGTCCATCATGAGAGTTAAATCAGCCTGAGTTTTTGCATCAAGGCTAAACAAGGGGGCACGGATTAGGTACCACCTGAGCCTATGCAAAGCTCGAGACAGGCTAGTATATAGCACGTGCTTAGTGGTGGAGAGCAGATCGTGATAGGCTTGTGTCAGGCTTGCTGATGTGGCAGGTCTCTTCTGACAACTTGCTCTGCACCAATGCAGACATGACAAGTATACGCTGCATCAAGCCTGTCTCGAGCTTTGCACAAGCCCGGGTAAGTATACTTGATGGGCACAGATTTCATGAATATAAAGTCATTCATCCCACTTTATTGAAAGTAATCTAGTGGGTATGCTGGAGACCCAGCGTTTCATGTGGTGTGGTCCACTTGAGCTTTGGATCTGCCTCAATTTTGAGTTCATGCCCTAAAATCAGCATCCAAAAAGGATGGACGGTGTGGAATAAGATTTGCCAATGGGCCCATATATCACAATGGGCCCATATAAAATTTACGTAATTCTTAGTTTTAATGTCCATGGAGTAAGTCATCATTGTAAAAAAAAAAAAAAGTGAAGGAATTACATTGTTAATCAATTATTACTCATTTGCATATATTTACGTGGGCGAATTAAAAAACAAACACCTTCTAATGAATCCAAGAGGACTCTCAGGTTAATGTCCAACACAGTTTGCTAAGTCTCACTGCCATCCCGCTGAAATGGAAAATTTTGATCAGCCCAGTTTGGCCTATTTCACTGGGCCAATTCAAATCTTGGCTTTTGCTCAGACCAACCGGCTTCTTGCTGGTCTAAATCACACCAATGATGTGATTCTAGCATGCGCGCAGAGAGAGAGAGAGAGAGAGAGAGAGAGAGGCGGGGGAGAGAGAGATACAGAAAGAAATGGCTAAAAACACCCAAGGGAAAAGTAGAGGACCTGAAAAAAACCGAATTCTTCGCTAGCTCTCAAAATTTGCTCGATTACTGCAGCCTGATCGCTTCCACCCAGATCAATGACCGGGATCGTGTTGCAAGTACGAACGGCCACATCACCAGGACGTTTTTCCGGTGGTAACACGTAAGATTCCGGCACCAACTGCTTGTTGACACGGGAGGAAATCAGCTTCTCCATCTTCAAACCGCTAATCTACCACATAGACATGTGATTGGTTGAATTTATAAGCCAAATTCTATTATATAAAAAAACTCTTGGGGCTGCTTATTGCTTCACCTGACGCGTCAGCATAAGAACATTAAAGATGATCCTCATCAATAAAATAAATAAATAAATAATACATGAGCATAGTGCTTAGTCCAAATTCAAAGTATTGACTAGCGCACTATGAGGAAGAAATCAATGGGCGGTACGAAAGTCAAGGAAGCGGATTGCTCCCACCCTGCCGGCTGGCCCAGACAATAATCTGTGAGACCAGGGGCTCCTATAGGGCCCACCATGATGTATCTGTTTATCCACACCATCCATCCATTTTCTCATATCATTTTAAGATACGAGCCCAAAAATGAGGTAGATCCAACACTCAAGTGGACCACGCCACATACCTTGCCACATCACAATTAATACAAGTTGGCCCACCGTGATCCAACTTGCAACACGCTCAATGTACCACACCACATAGTGAGCTTGGGTTGTTTTAAATGCAAGAGTCATCTCTAGTGTGGTCCACTTAAGCGTTGGATCTGCCTCATTTTTTGGATCATACCTTAAAATAATAGGAGAAAATGGACGGATGGAATGAATAAACAGATACCAAGGTAGGCCCCACAGGAGCCCCTGGTCGGACGGATTATTGTTTGGGCGGGGTCGGACGCATTCCACTTCCGAAAGGAAGAGGGGGAGAGAAAAGGGCAGAGAACGTAGTAGAATTGGAGGATTTAAGTGTAGATTATTCGGAGGAGCTTCTAAGTTGATCGGAGGAGGCTGGTCCTCCGTGAATTCCTTATCTCATAGATCATGCTTTACCATTCCCACCCTTTCTTTTTTTTTCTTTTCTTTCTTTCTTGTTTATTTCTTCTGTTCACTTTGTTTTACTTTCTTCCTTTTACAAGATAGTGATGCAATTTTAAGAATGTCATTTTGAATTCTTACGTTGGTTTCTTTGGTTTGTAAAGTTGAGAAGTTAGTGGGCTGAAAATCTGCATTATCATGTGGGCAACGGTCAAGATCATAGTTCAAAAAAAAAAAAAAAAAAAATCTTTTTTTCTGTAAATTCCATATGTAGAAATGGTTGAGAGATTGTAAGTCTCCAAGAGTGTCAGCATGGGTGGGCCAATTGATCCCCTTGTAATTTTTCTCTTATTAATAAAATCTAAGGTAGTGTGCTCTAACCATTTTTTAAAAATAAAAAAATATGGACTATTAAAGAATTACCATTTTTTTTAAATAAAAAAATATGAGTCTGGATCGTCTGCTCGGCTTAAACAGGATTTTCCTACTTGCCGACTATCTGATTGGTCCAGCTCAACACTAATAAAAAAATATGAGTCTGGATCGTCTGCTCGGCTTAAACAAGATTTTCCTGCTTGCCGACCACCTAATTGGTCCAGCTCAACACTAACATTGTCAGCACTGTTGCATTTAATGCAGTCAATGCTGGCGTGTGCTGATCTGGACCAATAAAGCGTCGGCAAACAAGAAAATCCTATTGAAAACGAGCAGATGATCTAGATTCAAAAAATATGGACCATTAAAGAAGACATATTCAACCCTCACGTACCATTGGTCATCGATCTTTCTAAATGAACTTCTTATTAACCAAAATCTACCAAGATCTTTGCACATCGACCATGGGTAAAAGAAAACAACAAAAGCAATACCTGATTCTTCAATTGTACACAGGTGTGAAGCTTCACCAAAGAAGATTTGGGATTGCTGGAATCTTGTGTCTTCCATTCCGTTACAGTCTTTCAATGGTGCTTTTTTTTTTTCCTTAAGATTAAAGTATCCAAAAGGGGGATCCAGAGCTTTATTTATTAAAGAAAAGAGCCCCCAGTACCCATCATCGAGTCTTTTATGTTGTAGCCAACTTTACCACGTCTCTCTCCCATAAGGGAGGGAGAAAGCTCTATTGCAACTCAAATACTTTGGTATGATACTATGCAGTCCACATGTGGCTATGCATAACCCATTGTCATGTACCTCACGGATTTAGAGATGGTGCACGGATTTGGTCATAACTCCCTCATTACATGGAGTTGTGACCGTTTTCGTGGGGACACAATGACCATCAGTGATCCACGTTGTTTATCGACGATCCACAGTAACTTGGGCCAACTTTTAAGCTATTAGATGATGTCCAAATGAGGTGATTCTAAATTCATTTGAAAGTTCATTCAATTATCTTTCCAACAAGTACTTGATCACATAAATCGAACATGTAATGTGAGTTATGACCATTTTCGTGGAACACGGTGACCATCAATGATCCACATTATTGATCAACAATCCATAGTCACTTAGGTCCAATTTTGAGTCATCAAATGGTGTCCAAATGAGGTGATTCCAAAGCCTTTAAAATCTCATTCAATTATTTTTCCAACAAGTACTTGATCACACAAATCAGACATGTGACGAGGGAGTTATGATCGTTTTCGTGGGACACGGAGACCATCAACGATCCACATTGTTGATCAACAATCCACAGTCACTTAGGTTCACTTTTGAGCAATTAAATGGTATCCAAATGAGGTAATTCTAAAGTCATTTGAAAGATCATTCAATTATCTTTCCAACAAGTATTTGATCACATAAATCAAACATGTAATGAGGGAGTTATGACCATTTTATGGGACAAGATGATCATCAATGATCCATGTTGTTGATCAGCGATCCACAGTCACTTGGGCCCACTTTTAAGCTATCAAATGATGTTCAAATGAGGTAAATCCAAATCCATTTGAAATATCATTCAATTATACTTCCAACAAGTACTTGATGACCCAAATTTGACATGTAACGAGGGAGTTATGATCATTTTCGTGGGACATGGTGACCATCAACGATCTACGTTGTTGATCAGCGATCCATAGTCACTTGGGCCTACTTTTTAGCCATCAAATGGTGTCCAAATGAGGTGATTCCAAAGCCATTTGTAAGATCATTCAATTATCTTAACAACAATTACTTAATCACATAAAGCAGACATATAACAAGAGAGTTATAACTATTTTTGTGGGACACAGTGACCATCAACAATCTACAATCACTTGGACCCAGTTTGAGCCATCAAATGGTATCCAAATGAGTTGATTCCAAATCCATTTGAAAGATCATTCAATTAGCTTTCCAACAAGTACTTAATCACCTAAATTTGACATATAACGAGAGAGTCATGATCATTTTCGTGGGACCTTTTTGTGTAATGAGGGAGTTATGACCAGAATTAATGTAGACTGTTGATACTTTTGTAGGCCATCGAGTGATTGTGTGGTAATTTAGTAAGGTCCTACCTGGGTTTTCAAGGGTGGCCGCTTCAAATGAACGGATCTAATCTTACATGAGAGGCCCATTCACTATTTGTTGGGACCAACTCCCTCCATTCGGTCGAAACCGACTTTAGTTTGTGAATCACTCTACCGTCATACCATTAAAAAAGGAGCACAGGGGTAAATGGTAAAAAAAGTTTCAGTGAACAATGTCCCCAGGACAAAAAAAACCTTCTTCTTGCTACAGTAGTCCTTTTTGTTGACTTATTCTGGTAATTGACGTCAATTTAACAGTTATCCCTAAAAAAAAGAGCACATCTTCTGATTCTATAATTAGGGATAGTAGTTGAAAAGGCCTCAAATTATGACTTCATATATGACATTGGCCCCGCATGTCAGAGCACTATTTAGAATTTTACTGGACCAAAATGCCCCTCTAACACACCCCTGTCAAACTGCCTCTCATACGGTTGCAACTTTTTGCGGAAGTCAAGAGGGCCTTTTGATAATTGTGTGTGGGCCTAACAAAATTGATTGTTGGGACCACCTCTCAACCGATCATAAATTCATTTTGTAAAGAAACACTCATTGACCATTGATCGATGAGTTAGCACTTTGTAAAGAAACCATCACTCATCCAGCCAACAAATCCACTGTGTAAAGCAAGTTACACAATGATCACGAGTTTCACACACTCAGATCCAAGACACTTCACCCCCCAAGGATGGATTACAATCAAAGATAATGATAAACAAAAGAAATCTCACCACTAAGGAACTTAAAGAGGCTAGGCACACAAGCACGTGGTAGATAAACATCATGAACCCGACTCTCTCTCTCTCTCTCTCTCTCTCTCTCTCTCTCTCTCTCTCTCTCTCTCTTCGATCCTCCTCTCTCTTTCTCTCAATCTCTTCTTCTTTTTCTTTCTCTTTCTATTGCTCTCAACGTGTACAATATATGTTCTAACCTAATTCCACATTAATACGTGCTTATATAGCACTTACATCTGGAATTAGAAACAAAATAGGAAACTACGTAAAGCAGCCGTGTAACTGTCGGTCAACCATCTCGATGTCGTCGGTTACCCGACTATGGCCAAAATTATCCAGAGAGCTCAGGGAGAAAACCATTGAATTCCGATCAGTTGAACCCCACCTTCGACTGCCCGATCCTGAGCTTCGGTTGTCCGATCACCAAACACCAGTCGTCCAAAATTGTTTGTGAGCAATTGACCAATCTTGAGAAATTTCGGTCGCCCGACCAGGCTTGGTTGGTCGCCCAATGACTCTTGAACTGCACATCTCTCCTCACATCCTGAGGAGGAACACCCCATTAAATCTCCCCCTTCTGACTCAGAAGGAGGGTTTCATCATCTTCAAGCCCGCTGGGCTTCTACAAGCCTCAAACTTATGTGCCATTGGCTAAAGTTTTACTCATCATGTCTAACCTATTATCATCAGCATGGATCTTCTTAAGCTGTAGCACCTTGTTCTCTAGTGTATCCCTGATTCAATGATACCGAACTTCTATGTATTTTGACTTCGAATGCTGGCTTGAATTCTTACTCAAGTGTATCGTATTTTAGCTATCACAATAGACCACATGCTTCTCCTACTTCAGGCTGACTTCCTGATGCAAGCATAGACGTGGTGAGATCGACCCTCGTCTCGCTCACAGATAAATACTCTAAATCCACGGAGCGTCTGGGAATCCTCAACTGGATATCTTAGAATCCACGAAGAAGGTGAAGCAAAACCACAGTTTTATTGGAAAATAAATAATGTAGAATCCCTAAGCACTAATTAACAATGACTTTAAATACCCTAAACACCATATGAAACCCTAATTACGAAATTAGAAAGAATCTTGATAAAAATGGTAAGTAACTGCAATTCAGCGTAAAATAGCGGAGCCTGTTGGTCGGTCCGCTGGGAGGCATCGATTCTAGACAAAACTGCCCAGGGAGTTGGGTCTCAATTTGGGGAAAGTCGGTCGGCCAACGGGTCAGTAGTGGGGAGCATCATGTATGCTCAAGTCTGTATGCACTCGAATATTGCCTTTGTAGTTGGAATATCAAGTACGTATCTCTCCAATCCAGGAATACAATATTGGATAGCTGCAAAGAAGATGTTGCGCTACCTGTAAAGGATAAATGACTTCGGACTCACATACAGAAGATCTGACCATTTAGAATTGGTTGGGTACTCAAACGCAGATTATGCTGGCTACGTTGAGATAAAGAAGTCCACCTCAAGCTACATCTTTATGATGGTTGGTGAGATTGTGTCTTGGAAAAGCGTGAAATGGTTGACAGTAGCCTCATCCACCATGGAAGCTAAGTATATTGCTTGTCACAAAGTATCAAATCCGGCACTACGGTTATAATGGTTTCTTCTCAAGTTTGCGGGTATTAAAGCATATCCCGAAACCACTGAGAATCTTTTGTGATAACTTAGTTGCAGTTTCCTTCTCAAGTAAGAACAAGCACTCATCAAGGTCGAAGTAGGTTGACATTAAGTACCTTGTTATAAAGGAAAGAGTTCAGAATCATCTAGTGTTTGTGGAATTTATCGGCACTAAGTAGATGATTGCGAATCAGCTCACTAAAGGGCTTCCTATCACGCAATTTTAAAAGCATGTAACATCCATGGGAGTCATTGATCCCAAAGGTATATTTAGTTGGTGGGAGTTGAGCATGCTTTATTTTCTTAAACATTAAAGAGATCTCATTTATAAAGGTTTGATGATTCTAATATAAAGTTTGTTACTGCTTCTCTTTAAATATGTGTAATTTGTTTTAAGTAAGCGAAACTAAAGTCTTGTCCCATTGGAAACATGTGAAAGCTTCAGGACCTCTTGAGGATAGGCATATATGATCATACTACATGTGTAATCCACATACCAAACTTCCAAGTCTCTAATGTGTCGTTAAGGTTGGTAATATTCATGACCGTGCTTAGTCTCACTTTGCCAAAATTAAATATTGCGATGGTTACCGTGATACAATACTAATAGTCTTGATGGACCAAATTATAGAAGCGTTGCCCAGATTATCCAACAAATGCATTGGTTAACCATTCGGATGTTTTTTCTTCAAAATTATAAAACATATTTTTCGAAATATTTTAAAATTAATCTCTGACATTGATCAATGTGGCCTAAGTGGGAGAATGTAAGAATTTCTATAAGGTGGGCCTAATTGATCAACGGTCTGGATCTCCCTAAGGGTTGAATAATATGATCGGGCATACTAGTGGATCCCACTCAAGTTGTGATTGATTTAAAATCACTAGGGGTGGTGCGCTAAGGTTGTGTTACACACACAGTATTATAATTGGATTGGGATACTCAAATTCATATGAATCTTAAAGGGGAAGAGTTTCGATGGGTTACAAACTCCTCACCCTCAATAACTATAAAAGGAGAACTGGGTCTCCAAGCCTACACACGTTAGAAGATTTTTATCCCATCCCAATGCTTCTCAAAAGGTGTAAGGTGCAGAAGACTATGGAATTAAGCCTACAGCAATGGTGTCCCAAGCAAGTATGAATTTTAGTTCAAATAGCTCAATCCTCATCTCTGATGCACTGCACAGTCCTTCCTATATATTCCACAAATTACTATTTACAATCCAAATGAAAGCAGATTTCAGTTTATGATACATATAAGCTAGCACCAATAATTTAGACGCTTTACACTATACTATATGCAAGGCTTATGATAACTACCTGCATATCATCCACCACACTCTGCAGGAGTATCAAAGTATATCTATATCATGATCCCAGAATGGACCGCTTAGCTCAAATGATTATGAATTTTTCAAGAGGTTGTCCAGAAATAGATGTGTATGATAGAGTACAATAATGGTTCACAACCAAAACCGTAAGAAAAAAGATTAAATCTAAGGTCTTCCAGTCATGAGGGAGGATATTAGAAATGGGTCATCCTCGGCTAGCTCTCTCATATCAACGGGTTCTGTTATTGACCAATGGGCTCCACTTGTACAAGATGAAACCATGAATTGCAGAGCACAATCTTGTGGTTGGGGCTCCGTATTACCCACATACCACATCTGTTGTGAAAGACTCAAACCAGCTACTCGATGAAACATCCATTGATCGGCCATGATTTAAACTTTAGCCAATGCATCTATTTAAATGCCTAATCAAGGCATCAGGAGTGCCTCCCTCTACCTTCAACATTGCCTTCAAGATAGGCAAACTAGTTGTCCTCATCAAACACCTCAATCATCCCACGTGCAGTCATCTTTGGCACTGAATCCTCAAGGTGTGCAGCTTCTAAGGTCATCAATGCTACTCTTACAAGCATCATCTCTAGGCTTCATCGACTGTTGAGACTATGTCGGCACTTGTTGAGGCAGTGCACACAATGTTGAGGCAGTGCACACAAAAGTAAGATTTTTTTTTTTTTTTAATCTTAAAATTTTGAAAAAAAAGAAAAATATAAATAAATCACATTTTTTGAAAACTCATCAATCTTCCTTTTGCCATCAATGTGCACCAAGTAATACAATATCATGATAGTGTTAAAGGATTCTTATTCCTTCAATTTTTTTGTCTTTCAAAAAAATTCCCTTAAAAAAATACAAGGGTCCTTTAATAATTTATGTTCTTGTTACCTTTCTTGAATGTATAATCATGGTGGAAAAGTAGCCTTTGATACCATAGACCGAAAAAATAAAAAATATATTTTGATTTCTAACCATTATTCCACAGTGTATATATGTCAGCAATATTATTGTAACCATCGATAAAAACATTATAGGTAAGTCATACGTCAATTTAGTATTTCAACCAGTTAAGAAGTAAGAAATAAAAAATAAAAAAAAATAAAAAAAAGCTACATGATTTAACATTGAATATATATCACTTAATCTCTTATAAAGAACAATTAAAATAATTTACTCTTTGTAAATGATTCTTAAAGCCTCCAATTTAAAAAACATTAAATGAAAGTCAAGTAAAGCTTAAAATAGAAGATAACAACTATAATTTGAATCGTAAATTGTAGAATTCAAATTATAGAATCATAAGATTCATATAAAAAGGGATTCAAGGTTTGAATTCAGATCATTTTCCTTACAATTTGACTAAAATCGTATATCGTAAATCGTAAGATTTTGACAACACTGTTCCTAACCAGAAAACGTCTCCTCTCCTTATTCTCGTGTGCTTAACATGAAGCCTAGTTTTTCTAAGTTTTGCATCCTGCTTTCTCTTAAGGTGTGTTGTTTATAAAAGAAAGCACATGTAAAGAGAGGCAAGATCGTTTCAAGTTTTCCTTAATAAGAGATTTCTCCTACAATAGAAGAACCTTTTGGGGTATTCCTTAGTAAGAGATTTCTTATGCAATAAAAGAGTTAGAGAAAGAGGTAATCTTTGTATTTTTTTTTTTTTTTTTTTTTTTTGTTCTGTTACTTTAAAAAGAAGTTCTATGTTGTTGCCCCATAGATGTAAGTATATTGTTGAACCATATAAATTTTTGTGCCTCTTATCTCTCGTTTTTCTCTTTGCCTTTTGGATTTTGTTTTAAATATTTCCTTTCGTGGGTATTTTTCGCAACATTGTCATGTAGGCATTGTTGCATCTTCTACTCCAAAGCTGGCACGTGAAGCGACTCTGCCACGTGATCCTTGGCACCATCTTTCACATTAACGCCCTTCAATTCACTTTAACACTTCACCAAGGCAACCATACCAATAGCCGAGGCAATCAGCTTGGCTATTGGCTATTGGCTATTGGCTTGGCGCTAAATGCCACACATTCCACACTAAAATCCATTCTAATAAGAGTTGCTAAGCCCATGTTACTTCAGATCAATATCTTATACAAAAATACCTTCTACAAGCCCTTACAATGTTTATTCATGCACGACAATAAGCATTATTTTCTTTTAAAATAGTACTAAGAGGATATTAATTTTTTAATCCTAAAGCTTAAACAGTTTGAATGTGTTTTCTTTGTCGTCAGATTTATCCAAATAAATGCTCAGGAACTCTTGGAATCGAAAGTCTCGGTAGAGCGGTGAGCTTTGTACATCGACCAGCGTTGGTGCAGGGGCTATGATGCTGTCCATGTCAGGATAGATGAAGGTCACGACGGTCGTTCTAGCAGCACTAGAGTTGGTAACAACGCGGTGCTCGACACTCTTTAACCGTCCATTACTGATAATCTAAAAAAATAAAAAAATAATAAAGATTGATTTAATTCAATGAAGATATACTGTAGAAACAAACTACATATTAAATATGACAGAAGGTGGATAAAAATGCAATTTCCTATATAAAGGCCTACAAAATTAGTCTCTACACATCCTAAGTAGTTTCTTGGAATATGTGACAAACTGGAATGAATTTGCAAGTCCATGTCATTTGTCAAGTGGAGCTCATCGTCATTATGCGCAGGGTCTCCACTTATTATTTGGACCACACATGTATGTTGAATATAAGAGGAGACTGTTTTGTTAGTTTTGCATCATAAAAAAAGATGAGGTGCAAGCGCTACTTGATGAGAGTTTGATTACAAGTGAGTGATTTGCCAAGAGGCATGGTCGAGGATATCAGCAAAACTCCATGGTTCACTGCATGCACCCACTTTCACATGGGCTATTTAGATTTGAGTATTGTGTCATGACGAGCAGCTGGAAAAACCCTTTCTTAGCCCCTTCTGCATGCCCGCGAGCAGCAAAATTTTGGACAAGTAGTCATAGATACATGACTAGTTGACCATGTTTGGGGGACAAGGATTGTGTCCTACCGGTCTCCAGCTGGGAACAGACAGGAGCTTTGAGTGGCTACCGTGATGTATTGTCCATCCATTTCACCATGTTATTTCAAGACATGGTCCCAAAAATGAGGCATATCCAAGGCACATGTGGACCACACAATGGGGATTAAATTCTCACTGTTGAAATTGGACCAACCTAACAATGCCGGGTTGCCTATGCAAGATTTGCGAGAGATTCGATCAGATTGTCAGTCATTAGCCTAGTTTTAGTTTGATTTTACTATAAGTAATAAGTTCTGTTTTGATCATATCTTTTGAACCATAGGGTTTTAGAAGCCGTGCCCAACATGAAAAAGGATTAGAAAAGTGTACAAAATCACGTGATTAGGCCGGTTTGAAAAATTTTATTTTTGGTAGAAAAACATGAGTTCTAGTAGAAATGAGATACCTCAATAAATAGTAAGTTTACTATTTATAATAAGTTCTGAATTCTAAGTGTTTTAGTTGGAGTTAGAGTCTGATACTTCTTCCTAAGGTTTAGTTTCCTATTTAAAGCATTGTAATTATGTTATTTGTTATTCAATCTATTATTTTCATATTTTCTAGGAATTATTTCATTTTATCTTCTCGTGGATTAATTGAGAACATTTTGTGGGTTCAAGATATCTATGAGGTAAGGGAGATGGTGATCGACCTTACCACGTCCTCCCTACATCAGTGATATATATCAAAGCCCCTAAATCCACATGTCCGACGTGGTAAGGTCAATCAACATCTCCCTCACCTGATAGATACCTTGAATCCACAAGGTGTTCTCGAATCCACGAGAAGATAAAAGAAAATAATTCCTAGAAAATATGAAAATAATAAATTGAATAAAGAATAACGTAATTACAATGCCTTAATAAGAAACTAAACTCTAGGAAGAAGTACCAAACTCTAACTCCAACTAAAACACCTAGAATTCGGGACTTACTATAAATAGTAAACTTACTATTTATAGATATGTCTCATTCCTACTAGAACAGGAACTAAAGGTTTTTGGCCAAAAATAAAAAGTTTCCAAACTGGCCCAACCACGTGATTCTACACACTTTTCTAAGTCTGTTTCATGTTGGGTATGACTTCTAAAACCTTATGGATCAAAGGATATGATCAAAACAAAACTTACTATTTACAGTAAAATCAAACTAAAACTAGGTTAATGATCGACAATTTAATCGAATCTCACAAATCCTGAATGGGCAACCTAGCATAGCTGAGTTGTCTGGCTTAACTAGCTCAAGCTACCCAAAATCATATATTATACGATCCAAAAATCTCATCCCAGATTGTGAGGTATGGTTGTTTTACAGTCTTGATAGTCTGGATCACTTTCGTCCCCGAACAGGCTTCCTCTGGTCCGTCTGGGCCATAAAATAGTCTGCGGCCCATTCTACATCAATAACACATACATACACATGCATAACATGTTTCCATGTGTCACACCTGCACTCATCCAAATTCAAACATTGCACTTGTGCATATACGCCGCTTTTATTCTTCCAGCAATAAAAAGTGTGGTATATGTTTCAATGTGCACATCACTTCATGTAAATGTGCCACCAACCAATCTTGAAGTTCTCGGCATGTACCCTAATCTATCCTACTGGTGTTTAACAAGTAAGAAATGGGGACAACTTGTCAACAATAGCTTGTCCATAACCTGCTGGCCCTGACAGCATGCATAGATTGCTAATCGTGACACATCTTTGTTAGAATCAAAACAGGCCTGTAGGGCGTAAGACGCACATGAGTCTACCCCAGGTAGGGGACAATTTCCCTGTAATTCCCTGTAACACAAAGCACTCAAGGTAGGATACAATTTCCCTGGAATTCCATGTAACCCAAAACTCTCTCGAGCAAACCATGATATTTGTGTTATATCCACTCTATATATTGGATCTGCAAGCTCATGCTCAGATGTGATCTGAAAAATCAAACAAATTCAAACTCAAGTGGGACACACCACTAGAAACAATGGGAATCAAATATCTACCATTGAAACCTTCTTGGGCCACAGAAGTTTTGATATTTATATTTTCCCTCCAGCCATGTGCGAATCACCTTATGAACAAGTTGAATATCATATAAACATCACAATGGACCAGAAAGGTTTCAAGGGTGTCTCCATCTCCACTGCTTCCCGTTGTATGATCCACTTTAGTTTAGAATCTGCCTCACTCTTGGGCACATGTCCTATAATGAGCTGCCAAAATGGATGGACTGAGTGGATATAACACAGACACCATGGTGGGTCCCATAGAACTCAGGGTTACGAGGAAGTATAGCAACCCCCTGATTCTATAGACCACTTGTTCCATGTTTTTAATCGATTTTTCTGGCACAAAAGTTGCTTAGCTGTTTTTCTAAATGCCTTTTTTTCGAATTGTTCAGTTGTTGCTGCTGAATGTTTTGGTCACCTTCTAGGCTTCAACTTGTAATTAGGTTAAATAAGAGTTAAATGAAAATTAAAGGCAAACTCTACTAATAATAAACGCTCTTCTTCACCAGACGGCCCCATGCTGGAAGGTCTCACCAATGTTAGGACAATGCATGCAGGTTAGTCCTGTGGCAGATGATTAAGTGGACAGCTCGCCACATGTACAGATAAACAAATGCCGCTACGGATAGTTTACCATCCTACACATTGGTTTTTTACCAAGAATCATATCAAGCTGTCCTATCTTTCGTTGAAATTATTCTAAATATTGATTAATCTGTACGTACATATAGCCCATCCGCCCAACCGCAAAATAAATAAATAAACTTGATGAGTGAAAGGTCCCACCTATTGAATGGCTTGGCTCTTAAACACGTCTAATTGGCAAATGTTCACATGAGTCGCCTCTTCCTTCAACAAATTGCTTTTGAAAATTTCCTTTGAGGAATGTTCCTATGCTTGAATTGTACAGGTAGGGAACCATGCCATGTCCTGTCTAGGACCTGTACAGAGTCTTTTAGGGGGCATTTGGATCGTAAGTTACTTAAGCTACTTATGCCTCAAGTAGCTTATCTTGATTTCTACTTATTAAACCGAAGTGATTAACTTAAAATAAAAAAGTTACTTATTAGTGATCATAAACCAAACTTACTTATCTCAAATAAGTTACTTATCTACTGCTGTAAGTGGAAAAAGTAACTTATTTGGTGGAATCCAAACGTACGGCCACTTAGTTTTTGAGTTGGCCCAACTTCAGGTTTTCTAAGCTTTTGAACTTTGATGTGGATCAATATAAGACTGACTTTAGAAGCGGTTGGCTAGACCATGGATCTATTATAAAGGTAGGGAACCACCCCCATCCTGACTCGGACCAGCGACAGGCCAAAAGACACCTTGGTGTCCTGGCTATTCTCAAAATGTAAGACGCAAATTAATGAATTCTGGAAGAAATCAAGGAAATCCTTGGGAATCCTATGAAATCAAGAAAATGGCTCTCACTTTAAAACTTTGCTCCCAACGAGACCTAAAGCCTGCCCCATAACAATTATACATGGCCTGGGCTTGAGCCCTGCTGGAAATAAGCTGGGCCACACACTTTTGTGCGGGTTGTTCATTAAGTATGCATCTCACCAAGCATGAGATATGACAAAAATAAAAAATAAAGAAGCCTTTGAAACCCAAAACAAGGGCTAAAGGTCTCTTAGAGATAGTCTGAGCTTGGCTTGAAATAAACAGGCTTAAATTTTAGGCCCAGTTTAGTTCAGGCCCAAGGTTTCAGTCCAAGCCAAGGCCAAAAACCCAACAACCCATCCCAGCTCATTGACAGCACTACTAATGGAAACTGCTCCAAATTTCATTAACAATGTAATTGGAGAGAGAGAGAGAGAGAGAGAGAGAGAGAGAGTAAATGTACCTGCATCTGTTGGCCTAAATTCACCACAAATGCATTGGGAAGAGCATCCACAGCAATCCATTCCCCATCCTTGAAGACTTGGAGGCCACAAACTTCACCTTGAAGAAGAAGGGTGATGATATTTGGGTCACAATGCTTTCGCAGGCCCAAAGTTAAGGTTGGGTCTGGGCATTTTGGATAATGGTTTATCGACATCATTTGCGTGCTGCTAAGTCCATTGCTGAAGTAGTCCTTTTCAAGGCCCAATCCTTCGCATATTAGCTCTAGAATCCTCAAAGCCAGTCCTCTTACCTCTACACTATATGTTCCAGCCACTTGCCTGAAAAAAAAATGGTTGAACAATCCTATTAATCATGATTTATCGATATACTTGTATGTAGAAATATGACTATTAGGTATTTTCCATTTTAACCGTCCAACAAATGTCTACCAATCTGATAGTGAGCTAATCAAAGAAGCATAATTTTTTAATACATAGATCAAAACTGTTATACATAATTCGAACAGATTAATTTAAATTACTTGTATGTCATGTATACAATTTTAAGTATTCTCTAAGTGCCTGTGTATCATCTATCACACTACTCGAGTATCAAAGCTTTTCTCGTAATGTAGTCTGCTATGGTTGGGTTCGTACCAAATGGTTTCTATTATAGGTCGATGGGCTCCACTTGTACAAAATGAAACCATGAGTTGCAGTGCACAGTCTTTGGGTTGGGACACTGTATTACCCACCACATCCGTTATGCAAGACTCGAACCAGCTACTCGATGAAACACCCATTGCTCGGCCATGATTTAAACACTAACCATCCTGGCCTTCTGAATAATTAGGTCCATGCCCATGAACGTTTCCGCTCACAGTGCTTCATGCCGGCCCATTTATTTTACCACTAACCATGAACAGCTTCTCTTCTTTCTTTCTGTTTTTTCTTCTTCTGAATGAAGAATGTAGGTGTGTTGTAGCACATCTAAGTAGTCCTGCCGACTACCATATCTGTTCTAAGGTTTTTTTTTTTTTTTTTTTTTTTTTGGGGGGGGGGGGGGGGGGGGTTAGTACACACACCCCATTGTTAGTACACCCACCCACCCCTGTTAGTCACACTGCAATGTTAGCCTCCCCCACTTTGGGAATCGATACCATGACCTCAGTGTTGAAACAAGGCTATCATCACCCAATCTAAGTTTATAAATGAGAGAAATGGCGAGGGAGAACCCTCTGATGACACAATTTCCTTAGTTAACATGGTATCAAAGCTTCCGATCCGGGGCTTTTGATCCATTCAAACCTGCAAACCTAAAACTTCCCCTTGTTCATTAAATACAAATTGAGTCATTAGAGGGTTTTCCTCTCCTTTTATCTTATTTATAAACTTGGAAAAAATATTATAGTCCACAGGACCACTTCAATACACTACACCATACTAACAAAGTCTAAGGCTTTGATATTATAATAGAATGTGATGGATGGATGATACACGGGCATGTGGAAATTACCTACAAATTGCATACCTGGTAGAAAATAATTTAAATTAAACTATCCAAAGTATGGGTTCTAGTTTAGATGCAGTGTCAACCTAAATGTAAGTTTATTTGATTACTGAAGCTATATGAGGCCCACCGAGATGCCCATTAGAAATCCACTCCGTCAATCAATTTCACAAGCTCACAATAGGACAGGACTCCAAACATGAAGCAGATCCAAAACTTAGGTGGTCCACATGGAAGGAAACAGTTGGAATGGAAACGCCCGACATTGAACCTTCCCAGAGCCCAACATGATGTTTATATACCATCCAAACTGTTCATAAGGTTACTCTACCACTGGTATTAACAGTAGGCACAAATATCATCCTGATCCAAAACTGTTATGGCCCCCACCAAGTAGTTTCCACTGGCATGGTGCGGTCCACTTGAGTTTTAGATTTGCCTCATTTTTTAACTCCTATCCTATTGCAAGCTGCAAAACTGATAAACAGACTGGATTTCTCACAAGCATTTCGATGATCCCCACCTGCCTGCAAGAACTTCTTGATGACTCCAGTAGGTAGTGTAGGTTTGGAGGTTTATATACATGTAGCATATAGGTCCACCCATGTAGGGTATTTTGAATAAAAAATAGTTTATTTCCATTGATATTGCTTGCTTGCGATTTTCTCAACTTAGACTTGAGGGAGGGTATTTCCCTAGATTTGCTAAGGGCCTATTTAGATCTGTGAAAAGCGTGGGAAAAAAAATTATTTTTCTTTTTGAGAAACTTTGTTCCAGAAAATGGTGGGAAATGAAACGCTATTTCTCATGTTTTCTTATTCAATTGAGAAAATTGAAGTACATTTCCAAATCATGTGTTTGGAAAAATGACACTCACAACTTTGGGACAGTGGTAGATTGAGTGAAGATAACCTCTATTGATTCCCAACGTGGGCATTAGCTAACATTGGAGTGTGACCAACAATGTGGTACTATGTAATAATAGTGGGATGTGTGTAATAACCCAAAAAAAATATATATATGTTTGGAAAAATAAAATTTTCTTAAGGTTTTTTTGCTAAAACTTTGAGTTTCAAAGTGTTTATAATACAATGTTAACTCCATATAAGATGAGACCTATTATTGTGGTCATTGACTTACATGTAACAAAAGATTCCATCTTTTGTTGTGTGAGCTCTAGCAAGTTAAAGAAATGGGCCCAGTGAGTACGTATTAGTGAATATTACTCTGCCCACCTGTTGTGGCTTTCCCTATTCAATATTATACTACCAAAGCGTAAGCCAATCCAAAACTCAGGAAGGCCACCATGTTATCGATGATTGGATCAGCCTAATTATGAGACAATGCGACTATGGAGTGGCAATCTCCTGATTAACAGCTCCCACCTGTTGGACAAGTACATGGTTGAGAGACCCAAGTAACCAAAAAAAAAAAGTACAATCCAATAGATGGATTTCTTACACAACTATCATGAGAGTCTCGACGTACATTTAAGCAATCCAAGGCATTCATCGGGTAGTGTACAATATTTTGATCATGGACCAAAAAATAATATTGGTCTGTTGATCCGCTGGCAGATCACACCCATGTAAGATAAGAGGTATAAATGATTGTGATCGTGGAACAAAAAAAAAAAAAAATCCAGTTGTAGATCACACCTATGAAAATAAACTCAAAGAATTTTGGGGCTCGAGAACATGCGTTGGATGGACATTGCATTGACATCCTGGATCCCTAGGTGTCACTTTGGTATCGAATGATCCTCTAAGGGGCATCTGATGAATAGATCGTTAGATGAAAAATATTGGTCCTACATACAAACCTATATCTATCATATCCCTAGAGTTTCTTGTTGTGGGGCCCACCTAAGTTGTGGATTGGGCTGATTTTTTGTCCTAATGCCTAAGGGATTATCCTGATGGACGAAGTAGATATGACAGAGAGACACATAACTTAAGAGTGAGTTATTTCATACTCTAGGAGTGGATAAGGCTTGATATGCAGAACTTAGAAATTGCATACATGGAATTCATTAACTTAAACCCACTGTCTCCAAGTCACAGTGCAAAAATCAATGAGTTGATCAATCCTTACCTTTGATTTCGTGGGCAGTACTTGTATATTAAAATGGGACCATTTAATATTTTTCATTTTTAACTGTTCAATAGATTTCCACCCATCCATTAGTAAGATGATCCAATAAGGTAATGCTAGGTTTGTGATACATCAAAGCTGGAATCAATAATTTGAACAGTTTATTTGAATTACTATATTCCATATATGCAAGTTTTAAATGCCTGTTTATCATCTACTATACACTTTGCCTGAGTATCAAAGCTTTTTCCACTCTACAGAGTTTGAGCAATGAGAGAATTAATGTGGGAAAGGAAGGGATGGATAAGATGATAAAATGCTGATTTTAAAGGAAAATTGACTGTGTGGGAAATTAACTTTCCTTCTCTTTCCTATGGTTTTTGTAGTTTACAAACAGCGGCAGAAAGCGGCTTTCTTGAGAACCATGTTTCCTTTCCCACAATTTCACTAAATCCCAATAAGCCCTAAGAGAAACAGTCTCATTCCTGCTGAAATGCTTGCAGAGTCCCACGTTTTCATGGGCTGCCTAGATCCATTGATTGAGCTGCCTGCAGGAGCACTCATGTGCCCTAATCATCCACTCCACTTTCTCGGCATTTTCGGTTTCTCCATCTAATATTGGGCAGTCCCAATTGCCCAGTGGGTCACTTCCACCACTGGCAAGGGTTTGATGTTTGGATGTTCATCCATGCATAAATACCTTAGAATCATGTTATACTATGGATGAAAGATTACCTATATCTACTTGGCTTTTCGGGCCATAAATGCATGAATTTCTCAACAGGATGCGAAGGGTGTCGCAGATTTTCCCTCCAACAATGCACCTCTTCATCTTCGTAGTTGATGCTTGCCTTAACTCTCACAATCTGGCTAGGATCATCCGAGTACAGCTTTGCTCTGTCCTCGACCGGCATCTCGAAGAATTCCTTGGCAACACCCATCATGTCGTGGATGCTTTTTTCGGGGACTCCATGATTAACTAGCTGCATTAGAACAGGTACATTTATTTTTTAATTGGTGTGCTTTTTAATTTCATTTTTGTGTTAGTGAAAGATATTCAAATCAAATCATTTCATATTCATGGGGAACGGCTCTTGGGTTATTTTCCTAAACAATTTTCATGAGATCCACACCGTCCATCAGGTACGCTGCCTCAGTTTAACATTTTAACATAAATTTCATGACAAACTAGGCCACACCACAGGGAGACAGTTGGGATGGAATGCCCACATTTAGATTTGTGTAGGGCCCACTGTGATTTTTATATGACATCCAATTCATTTATCCCATCAGCCTCATCAGGTTGAAAGAATTAACCAAAAATCAGAGTATTCCAATGGCCACAAACGAATTTAGAAGCTTTTAGTCTCAGGTTTTTTGAGTGGCCCATCTGAGTGTTGAATCAGCCTGAGTTTTTGCATCAAGGCTAAACAAGGGGTGGTATACCCGATGGACGGCATGGATTTCATGGAGACCCAGCATAGGGTGTCCAATGTATTTTCCTTAATTATGGGACCAGGAGGACTCTCAGGTTGTCCATGGCACAGTCTGCTAAGTCTAGCCTACAGTCCCACTGAAATGGGAAAATTTGAACGGCCCAGTTTGGCCTATTTCACTGGGCCAATTCAAATCTTGGATATTGCTCAGACCAACAGGCTCCTTGTCAGTCTAAATCATGCCAATGTTCTGATTACTGAAACAATTCCATTAATATATGCTAAGCTCAAGGGAAATATAGAGGACCTGAAAGAAACCGAATTCTTCGCTAGCTCTCAAAATTTGCTCGATTACTGCAGCCTGATCGCTTCCACCCAGATCAATGACTGGGATCGTGTCGCAAGTACGAACAGCCACATCGCCAGGACGTTTTTCCGGTGGAAACACGTAAGATTCCGGCACCAACTGCTTGTTGACACGGGAGGAAATCAGCTTCTCCATCTTCAAACCGCTAATCTACCACATAGACATGTGATTGGTTGAATTTATAAGCGAAAATGTAATAAAAAAGCTCTTGGGGCTGCTTGTAGCTTCAGTATAAGCAACCATGCATGGAGAGCGGATTGCCTGTGACCCCGGGTACAGAGATATCTCTGTGCCCGTGGCTGTGTGGGGTCCACAAAGATGTTCTTGAAAAATCCACTCCGTCCATCTGTTTTTAAAGATCACAATAGGACAGGAATGAAAAGAACAGGTAGATCTAAAACTCATGTGGGCCATATCGCATGAAAAAGTAGGGATTGAACGCATGACTGTCACAGAAGTTTTGCATCCGGATGATATTTGTTCCTAGAGTTTATCTGATTGGTGATAATTCTATGAACGGTTTGGATGGAATATAAACATCATGGTAAGCTTCAGGAAGGTTTCAATGGTGGACGTTATTTTCCCACTGTTTTGTTAGTATGGCCCACCTGAGTTTTGGATCTGCTTGATTTTTATAATACTGTCCTATTGTGATCTTTAAAAACAGATGGACGAATTGGATTTTTCAATAACATCTCTGTGGACCCTACACAGCCACGGGCATAGAGATATCTCTGTGTGCCCGGGGTCACCGGTAATCCGCTCTCCCATGCATGCATTAAAATAGGGACGCGGATTGCCTGTGAAAGCCTTTCGAATCTACGTGGGGCCCACTGTGATGGGTGAGATCATTTTAGGCATTGAGACCAAAAATGAACGGGATCCAAGACTCAAGTGGGCCACACCAAAGCAAAAGGTTGTTAGGGAAATTCCTACCGTTGAAACCTCTATGGGGTCCGCAGTGATTTTTATATGCCATCCCTACTGAGATGAACTGAAAACACAAATATTATCCTGATTCAAAACTTCTGTGGCCCACAAATATTTCAACTGTAGAAGTTCAATCCTCACGTTTTCGGCCCACTTACATCTTGGATCCCATTCATTTTTTGTTGCAACGCTTAAAATGATCTCACAAAACGGTTGGACCGTAAAGATTTCTCACAAACATCACGGTGGGCCCTACATAAATTCCGAGCACAGGAGATGCCTGCGAAAGGCTTTCGCAGGCAATCCGCGTCATTAAAGTAGCTTATCCAGGGCCCAATATTATAATATGGTATTTGGGATAATGGTACAATTGCTTCATTTTCAAAGAATCCTCTTGTAGATAGGTCTTATTCGCAAAGGACAAGATGTCGTCATCAATAAAATAAATATATAAACAATACATGAACATAGTCCCAATTCAAGGTTTTGACCATTGCACCTTTATGTGAATACATGCACATGTGCCTTGAAAGTGTACATGCATGTTTGGGTAAGAGAGGGAATAAAGCATGACTGTTTAAAATGACTACCCGAAGGGTTGGTTTTTCTTTTTCCTTTTTCTTTTTCTTTTTTCAAAGACGCACTTACACAACAGTGGGATTTTACCACAATTGACCTCATGTTAAAACTGATCTTGTGAGTCTACCACTGAGGCATGAGTAAGGACCCAATTAACTTTGCAATCCCTTCTCATTGCCTCAGATGTTGAGATAAGGTGGGTATGGAGTTTAAGACTCTACTACTCGAGGGAATCCAATCAAGTAAGAGGTGATGGCTCACCTACCATACCACAAAATTAAGTGGCTCCGAGACAATTGAATAACTACGTGATTTAAATGGATCCCCACTAAGGCTTAAGTCACCTCTTGTTGACGCTATTCCAGACAAGGATGTCGCACTATGAGGAGGAAATCCATGGGTGGTAGGAAAGGCAAGGAGGCGGATTGCCTCTGGCCATGCTTGGACAATAATCCATCCGACGAGGGGCTCCTGTGGGGCCTACCTACCGTGATGTATCTGTTTTCTCGGATCATTTTAAGGTATATATGAGCCCAAAAATGAGGTAGGTCCAACACTAAAGTGGACCACACCACATAGTGAGCTTGGGTTGTATTAAATGCAAGAGTCATATGTGGTCCACTTGAGAGTTGGATCAGCTGCCTCATTTTTGGGTTCATACCTTAAAATAATCTGACAAAATGGATGGACGGCATAGATAAACAGATATATCAAGGTGGGCCCCACAGGATCCCCTGGTGGGATGGATTATTATCCGGCGGGTCGGACGTAATCCACTTCCAAAAGGCAAAGGGAGGGAGGAAAGGGCAGAGAATGTAGTGGAATTGGAGGATTTATGTGTAGATTATTTGGAGGAGCTTCTAAGATCATCTGATGTAGCTCGTCCTCTGTGAATTCCTCATCACATAGACCATGCTTTACCATTCCCATCCTTCCTTTCTTTTTTGTTTATTTCTTTTGTTCATTTGTTTTACTTTCTTCTTTTTACATGGAAGATGCAATTGTAAGAATGTATCATTTTGAATTATTACGTTGGTTTCTTTGGTTTGTAAAGTAGAGAAGTTAGTGGGCTGAAAATTTGCATTATCATGCGGGCATGCAACGGTCAAGAGCACAGTTCAAAAAAAAAAAAATCTTTTTTCTGTAAATTCCGTATGTAGAGATGGTTGAGAGATTGTAAGTCTCCAAGAGTGTCGGCATGGGTGAGCCAATTAATCCCCCCTCTAATTTTTCTCTTATTAATAAAATCTAAGGTGCTGTGCTCTAACCATTTTTTTTTAAATAAAAAGATATGTATGGACCATTAAAGAATCACCATTTCTTTTAAAATAAAAAATATATATATGAACCATTAAAGGTGACATATTCAACCCTCACAAATCATTGGTCATGGACCTTTCTACATGAACTTCGTATTAGTCTATATCTACCAGGATCTTTGCACATCTATCATGGGTAAAAGACAATGACAAAAGCAATACCTGATTTTGCAATTGTTGGTGGTGTAAAGTTTTGCCAAAGAAGATTTGGGATTGCCGGAATCTCCTGTCTTTCGTCACACTCTTTCGATGGTGCTTTTTTTTTTTTTTTTTTTTGCTTGACAGTACAGTATCTATGGAGAGGGGATCTAGAGCTTTATTTATTGAAGAAAAGAGACCCCACCCATCATCGAGTCTTCCATGTTGTAGCCTGCTTTACCACATCTCTGTCCCATAAGGGGAGGAGAAAGCCTATTGCAACTCAAATACTTTGGTATGGTACTCTGCAGTCCAGATGCGGCTATGCACAGTCTATTGTCATGTGCCCCACCTAATGAATATCCAGATGATCCAAATCGTTCATGGTGTTGCCCTGATGGCTAATGCTATGTGTGGTCCACAGGTTTCTTACACTTTGACCATGGGAAACCCACATTGGTATCAAAAAATTTGATGGTTCTGATTGTATAAGCCATCTCTGCATGTGGTCTCCATTGGGCCGGCCACACTGATGGGCCTATTTGGGATAGCAGGCAGGATTTCATTTTATAATCTTTTCATGATGGCCTTAATTAACTGTTATAATCTTCAGTGCTTGGGACCATATGAGGAATTGTACTTGCAATCACCCATCCACAAAATCCAAGAAGGCCAACATGCAAACAAGTATGCCACACAAGGAAGGGCATGAAATAAAGAGAAGAAGTTGGGTCTTTTTCAAGTAGGCGAAACCTTGAAACCATAAGGTATTTCTTTAATCTAAAGAGGCAAAAAGTTAAAAAAAAAAAATAAAATAATCAAAATAAAAAATCAAAATTGCATTAAGAGATGATCACAGAATTTTTCATTACATTGCTTATATATAAAGAAAAATAAAAAAAAAAACAAAACCCTAATTAATTTAAAAATTACCTAAAATAATAAAATTTTTCTAAAGTCTAATTTGCTAAAAATAGAAAGTTGAAATAATCTTATTGTGCATTCCTAAGCAATTTTTCAAAAAGATGAAAATCTTAATAAAACGTTACAGCTAATTATTTCTCCCTGTTCAAAATAAAAAATTGAACTTGCTTGAAACCCAATTATGCCATACCCTGCGAGCGACTACTACTTTCATTCAGATTTCTTTTGATCCAGCCATGCTAAGAATGCATCTACAGCCCGCGCTCTACATCAATGTGTGACATCAAGGCCTTTTTATCATGTGATCCACACGTATGCCCCGTGCCTAAAAAAGCCAATCCTTAATTTAGCTAGATGTATTACCAAAAGAAATATACAGTTGAAAATTGGATAGGAAACTGTCCAGAATCATTGGTGTTTGGCCTACCTAAGCCAAGGGTGCTTGCATTTGGCATTCTCCGGATAGATATATGCTTGCAAGTAGCACACCTGGGACCCACGAATAATTAGTGCTTGCTGACAAAGAAGAGGCGATGTATGAGGACCACAGACTAAAACTGATTAAGTGGGGTCCACCAACAAAGTCTCTCGATGAACAAGTGTCACCACCTAATTTGGTCCCACTGGATGTACAAGCAATGATCTTTCTCACATGTGGGAGAACTATTGTTGGATCCAATCCGCCCATCTGGCGGATCCTGTCCATAGATTGCGAGGAATGATCCTACTCGTCAATTTCTTTTATCGAATAATCCTGTCTATGGATGGCCCTTTGGTTGGCAATCACATGGGAGGAACCTACTGATCGCTTTCTTTATCAAATCATCTCAACCGTCCATCTGAAGGCCACAATTCATATTGATAAGATCGTCTATTCATTTCTATTGTCCGCTAAAGGAAATTGAAAGCTAGGACCACCAGATGGTTGGTCAGCAGCCACTCTACAATTATTAGCTAAGACGTCCTTGCATATTTCAAGGGGCCAAAGGAAAACCTCAACTTTGAATTTTCAGCCTTCCATTTACGTTAACAGATGTGGATTTACGGTCCATGGCCCAACATGATGTTTATGTAAAATCCATCCTGACCATCAGGTGCAGCCAAGGGTCCAAAAATCACTGTGACTGATCGTGGACCACATGATTTGAAACAGTGTACAAGACAATAATCACCCTCCAAACCGTTTTCATATGGCCCACCTAAATCACAGATGGGCCTAACTTTTAAGCCCTAGGCCTAAATATTTGTATGTCGTTTATTGGTTGAAGTGGATTTCATATAATCATTACTATGGGCCTTGTAAAAATCAAGTGTGGATGTCTCTCTTAATTGTTTCGTTTGGTGTGGCCCACTTAAATCACGAGTCATCTTGATTTTTTTGGATCTGGGACCAAACTAGTATTATGCATCTAATGGTCAAAATAAATGTTTCATAAACATCACAGTGGCCCCTGCAAAAAATCAAAGTCTTGTGCATCCACACGAGCATACATAGAGTATTAAGGGAAAAAAAAAAAAAAGACTTGGCATGGACTTCCCCTCATGATTTTGATAATGCCCACTGTGATGTTTATGTAAGACCCATTCCAACCATTAGATACTTAGTACCATATGAGTACTAGAGGCAAAAAATTAATTTGGTTGTTCTGTGATTCTAGTGAGCCACATGAAAGGAAACAATTGAGAGACCGACGTCCATCTTCGATTTTTATGGGGGCCACCGTGATAATTATATGAAATCTACTCCAATCATTAGATTCCACACAAATATTTAGGCCTATATGCAAAAGAGCATACCCGTCCATGATTCATGCAGGACACATTAATGGAAAAAATTTGGAGGGCAAGCATTGCCCTGGGCATTGTTTCCAGTTATGTGGTCCACTTGAATCACAAATGGAGCTTATTTTTGGACTATTGGCCAACCATGGGGCCCTAGTGGCCTAGGAGATTTTACTTGAGCCTCACATTGGGGCTCACCTAAGCCATCCACCCATTTGCTGTGGCAACGGCAAAGTGAACAATAGAGTTAGCTGCGACAGTACACCTTGGTGCATTGCAAAAGGATAAGACACTACCGTGTAAGTGAAATATTGTTGTGTTTTATAATAAAAATAAAATTTAAAAATAAAAGTTTATTTTTAAATAAATAAATATATTAGTTATGAAATTTTTTTATAAAAGAGTGTATAACTCGATGGTAAAAGAAATGGTTTTTGCTTTTACAACCAGGGTTCAAATCTCCACAAGGCACCATTCATGCGCTAACACGTGCATTCTAGCAAGGAGCTTTAAAAGTCTTAGTCTTTTTGGCATGTGGTTTAAATCTATCTGTAATCTATCTGTAACATAGTTGTCATGTGGCACCTATGTCACGTGTCACACACATGGCAATAATTATAATGATTATGACTTTTGGTATATGAGGCAACAGTTTTGTACTATTGAATAATTATTTTTATCTAAAAGGATACAAAAATAATTGCTATAGGACAAAGGATCATGTCCTTTTATTGGAAGACCATCTTTTGCTGTGAATGGATATGGATGTCTTGAAGAGGCACATGGTATCTCTCCAGGAAGGATTCCATATCCCTTCAATTGTTATATATCTTGGATGCCATAGTCTAAAAGATATAATTTTATCTGTTTCCCTGATAAAGCTATCAATTGCTTAATACTCTCAGATCTGATCTCTTATTGTGTTTTTATTCTAGACATTTTAAAGGAATGTCAGTATTAAAACTAAAATCTATTCAATACTTAAATGTGTAAATTTTTGTGTTAAAATTCAGATTAAGAGTTCATTATATCCTAAAGATAATTTGTGGATTTCCTTTGTTTGTACTTATTGGAATTATCAGAAAAATGGCAGCAAATCTGTCTTAAGAAATTGACTATTCAAATCGAGCCTTGAATTTGATAAATCTGACATTCTCATTTTGCTTTTGTTTTTTTTCCTCCGTTATGTACTAAATTACCTCTTTTTCAAAATAAGTCACTTTTACAATTTTATTTTTTGAATTTTTCTCCTTTCCAATTTTAAGATATCACATGGTGGTGTAATTGATGGCTTACCCTAGCTACTACAATACATCATGATGTATGGTATCATTTTCCCTTATTTCCACCGTCACTTAGCTGACCCACACCATAAAAACAATATACTCTTACTAAAGCCCCAAATTTTCCAAATTCACATATGGGCAAAGGATACCTTTCATAAATCAAAATACTTGACCCGTCCTTTTTAAGAAGGGAAATTACTAAAGTACCCTCTAATATTCTTTAAAAGGTAATAATAAAAAGTAAGAAAAGTTTGGGGCCCATATCACATGTATGGATTCTAGTTTGTCAATCATTAGTGCCCAATCGTAATAATCACACGAATTTAACGAAATCAAAATTTGATTAAATCACCAAATGGCTCGACACATGCCATTTGACATTTCAAATTGGTGTTTTATTTTTTTATGGTATGTCCTTATATTTAGATTGACAAAAAAATTGGTTCTTCTTGATATTACGGTGGATTATATCTATTTGATAGGTTTGATGTCATAAAAATATCACATGGACTCAATTTTATGACTTTCCAAAGAGAAATGTGCACCGCAACATTACAATTTCATTGGTTAAAAGAACTTTCCTGGTGTTTAGGTTAATAGAGGCATTATTTGATAAAATCTTAATTTCTGAGGAATTTTGAAATAAAAATGCCAAAAATATAAGTAGTTTAGTCATTTCACCCTAAAGTAGTTTAAGAAAATTTTGCATTAGATGAAACATTGTCCGTCCAAATCAAAACTCTTTAGGAATGTTTGGTATGTCTTTTCTTTTTTAAATGTTTTTTTCATCTTTCTATCTTTTCTAAGCTGAGATGCATTTAGAATGGAGCCCATCTACATACTACCCATGTGACAAAGTAACAACCCGTGAGGTCAAAGCTATCATGCAAAATACCTTTTAAGGAAAAATAACATTTGTGCTGCTTATGTCAATTAGCTGGGACAACGCTGACGACTATGGGTCTAATTACTTCTACTATTATTCCCAAATGGTGAGCCAATTTGGTTGATTTTACAACTATGGGTCTTACTTCTACTATTATTCCTAAATGGTGAGCCATTTTGGTTGATTTTTACTATGATCCTGCAAGTTGAAAGCTACTTTTACATTAAATAAGACATTGTCCCTTCAAATCAAAGTTCTTTAGGAATGTTTGGTAAAAATGTCTCCCCTTCTTAAATGTTTTTCATCTTTTTATCTTTTTCAAGTGGAGATGCTTTTAGAACGGGGCTCATCTACATAACCATCCATGTGAGAAAGTAGCACATGTGTGATCAGATCCAAGCTGTCATGCAAATTACTTTGAGGAAAAACAACATTTTTGTAACCTACGTAAATTAGCTGGGACATTGTATAGATGATGATGCTGACGGCTATGGGTCTTACTTATAGCATTATTCCTAAATGGTGAACCAATTGGGTTGATTTTGCCTATAACAATGCCGAGTTTAAAGCTACTTTTACATTAAGATAAGACATTGTCCCTTCAAATCAAAATTCTTTAGGAATGTTTAGTAAAAATGTGTTCTTTTTTAAATGTTTTTCATCTCTTTTTTTTTTTCAAGTGGAGATGCTTTTGGCACCGAGCTAATTAATCTACATACCATCCATGTGAGAAAGATGCACATGTGCGAGATCCAAGCCATGATGCAAATTACCTCAAGGAAAAACGACATTTTTGTAACCTATGTCAATTAGCTGGGACAATGCATAGATAATGATGCTGACAACTACGAGTCTTTTAAAATTATTAGTAATTGGTGAACCCATTTGATTGATTTTGCCTATAACCCCGCCCACAAAAAGTTCCTGCAGTTGAAAACTACTTTTACATTAGATAAGACATTATCCATTCAAATCAACCTCTTTAGAAATGTTTGGTAAAATTGTCTTCTTTTTTGTTAATGTTTTTCATCTTTCTATTTTTTCTAAGTTGAGATGGTTTTAGAACGGAGCTTATCTACAAACCATGCACCCATGTGACAAAGTAGCACACGTGTGAGATTAAAGTGTTATGCAAATAACCTTGAGGAAAAATAACATTTGTTTAACCTATGTCAATTAGCTGGGTGATGTAGTGAGACCATCCCTTGATCGAGGCAAGGCAAGAGCCAAGAAGAGGACTCAAAAATAGGCCCGGAAGAACCTGAGTTTGAATCGAGAGAAGAGTCAAACCAACCGGGACAAACGTGAGTGAAACGCCCCTGCCGACCGGTCAAATGAGGTCCAGGGAGTTGTTGAACCTCCAATTTATACATTGCATTGCCCATTTCACGACAACGTTGCATGATTTTCATGGTTTAAAGGCCCACCTAACATATGTTTTTGTGATTATAGGGATGAGAGTGGATTTCATCAAATTGGAGCCAAAAGAATGTATTTGAAGCTATTGCATGAAGTCTTAGGATGGACCAAAGAAAGAAGAAGAAAGAGAGAGAAAAGAGGATGAAGAAAAGAAGAAAAAAGCTGAAGAATAACAAGGCTGACCGGTCGTCCGACCGGTCAGACACATCAGAAAGGAGCAATGGAAGAAGGCCGACCGGTCAAGACCGGTCGGCCATGAAGGCAGAAGACATTGAGGAAGGGCCGACCGGTCATGACCGGTCGGCTATAGGCTCTGGACGAGGAGGAAACAAAGCCCGACCGGTCATGACCGGTCGGGCATGCACTCTGGAATATGGATAGGTTGGTCCGACCGGTCATGACCGGTCGGCCACACTTGCTGGACTTTTTGGATGGTTTGAAAAATCAGTCCGACCGGTCACGACCGGTCGGCCCTGCGTAAGAAGACTCCTTTCTAAATTGGGACTCCGAATTTCACTGCGCAATGCGAAGGCTTTCGCAGAATCCAACGCAAGGGGGGTTTGTTGCTATAAAAGGGCACCTAGGGGCTTTCCCTAAGGTATCAGAGAAGAGAAGGAACGTGAGTTTGGAGGCTGAAGGCGACTGTGGGGCGTCTGCAACATCTATCTTCGGGTTTTTATAGTTTTATGCTTTATTTTTGAGTTTTTAGTTGTAGCATGACTATGCTCGGCTAAAACCTCTCAGCTAAGGCTGAGAGGTGAAGCTTGTAGCCAATTCTATGTTAATTTCAGTTTGATTCAAGTATTATTCAATTCAAAGTTAGAATTTTCTTATGTTCAGTTCAAAAGATGGTAGTTTGAGATGTCTTATCTGAGTTCATGTGCTCCGGACATGAATTCCTTTTAATTCTCTGAGATTATCACAGGTTGCTTGTTTAGATTCGAATTATAGTAATCCTTGAGCAGGCCATAGTCCATAGGCATGGCTGTTACTCCGCAGGCTATGAATTTGAATTCTACATTGATTGAATGGACTTGAACTTGGAAGTTCAACTTGAATTGGATGAATGTGTGTGAATGCTTTACTTTCCAACTAGATGAGAGATAGGACTTCAAATCTAGTTGTGTTCTATACTTGGATTGACTGAATTGACATAGGATTGCTACAAGTGGATCCTTGAAAGCCTTAGTACGTTATATCTCTGATTTTTCATTAAGTTACTGTTTTAATTAAACACCCCATTGAAACTGAATTTATTCTATTAAACTGAGTTGCTGGAGTAATTAGGAAGCTGTTACTCTTTCCCTGTGGATCGACCTCGGTCTTACCGAGTTTTATTACTACATCGCAGCCTTACACTTGAGGCGAGCGAACAGGAGTCTATGAACTCTTTGGACCAATTTAGCCCAAAATCGGCCGGCCCTCAACTCCAACCGACCGGCCGACGAATGCACAGCAAGTGTGTGAAAAATTTTCATTTTTAAGTAATTTTGTGAATTTTCATTTTATTTGGTTTCCTTTTACAATTATGACATCTAGGCTACGTAGATTAGGGTTTCTTTTACTATTTAATGCTATTTAGAATTCATTTTAGACATCGTAGATATATTTTGAATAAAAACTTAGAGTTTTCTCTTGTTTACTCTTGAATTCGAGTCATTTTTCGTGGATTCGAAGAGAATGTATCGTGAATTCAAGATGTCCCGTCGTGAATTCGATGAAGACAGGTTGAGGATTCCCTGTAGATCCGAGATTCGGATCAGTTATCCTTCTAAGAGAGACGTTACTCGATCTCACCACATTCCACTCGCGCCAAATTGGTATCGGAGCGAGGTTCTTCCTCAGTGATGGTTTCTAGTGCAAGCAATGACAATAACCCTGTCGATAGTGGTTCCGGAGAACAACCCCTCACATCGAGAGACTTCATGGAGTTCCGACGAGAGCATCTTCAAGTTATGCAAGGGCTGCAGGCTTCATTCGATTGCCACGCCGTGACTTTCGCACCGCAACAACCCCCTAACGACGTCCATCCTCCTGCAACAGTTGCACCGCGCAATGACATTGTTCGTCGAGCATCGCCGATGGCTAATCGTCGGCCAATTGTCGAAAAGGATATCAGATCTAGTGATGACGAAGTAGAGAATTTCAGTGTTCCGACATCCTGATGACTGAGAAGCACGTATTGATCGCGCAGGCTAAGGATTTCGAGGTAAGGGTGAACTCCCTAATTTCAATGGCACATTTGGTATCGAGGATTTCCTCGATTGGGTAACCAAAGTTGAAAGATACTTCGACTACATAGGAGTCCCCGATAATTTACAAGTAAAACTTGTCACGTACAAGTTAAAATCAGGCGCTTCCGCATGGTGGGAGCAATTACAGAATATGCGCACTCACCAGAATAAACTTTTCATCCGTTCGTGGCCATAGATGAAGCGCTTGTTGAAATCTCGATTCTTTCTAAGCGATTATAAACAAGTATTATTTCAGCAGTATCAAAATTACAAACAGGGAGGCCGCTCCATCACGGAGTATCAATCAGAATTTGATCGCCTCATAACTCGCAATGAGTTGTCTGAAACGGAGGCACAGAAAACCGCAAGGTTTATCGGCGGTTTAAGGCTCGCGATCCAGGACCAAGTTCAATTGCGGTTGATCTAGACTTTGGATGAAGCCGCTCAGGTCACTAAACACGTTGAGACGCAAATAGTGAAGACCCTCACACATGGCAATCCTCATATAGCCCCCACGAATTATCCTGTTCAAGATCTTCCCCTTTCTAAAGGAAAGGAAACTATTGTTGATCGTACTCAGCCCCATGTTGGCCGTCAAACTACACTAGGGAGTGGCCAAGTACAACCACAACGTTCAGCAATCGTACCCAGTCCAAGCAAAATTCTAAACCCATACGGCCAACCGAGGTCAGATCATTGCTTCCGATGTGGGCAACCAGGGCACCTTTCAAACGTTTGCCCACAACGGCCCGCGGCTAATGTAATTACCACCACGAACGATATCCAAGCCGAGCTAGAAGATGTTGTTGATGGAGAGAAAGTTGAAGAAGAGGATAAAGAGACTGACTAGATTTCAGGTGATCAAGGTGTATCTTTAGTTATACAAGATAATACGTGCACAATCGATTCACATATTCATCCCCAACGTCATAACCTATTTCGCATAAGATGTGCCGTGGACGGGAAAGTGTGTGATGTGATTATTAATGGTGGTAGCTGCGAAAACATTGTGTCTCAAGTGATGGTGAATAAGTTGAAACTCAAGACCACACTGCATCCTTCGCCCTACGACATTGGGTGGATTCGGAAAGGAAGCATGACAAAGGTGAAGGAACAATGCCTTGTCTCCTTTTCGATTGACAAGGCTTTTAAGGATTAGATACAACGTGATGTTGTTGACATGGATGCCTGTCACATAATCCTTGGGCGTCCCTGCCAATTTGATCGAGATGCCGTACATCGTAGCCGAGACAATGTTATCACTTTCAGCAAGGACAGAAGGCGAATCATCCTCGCTCCAGCAAGCCCGAGTGACGGCCTGCCGACAAATCAAGAGACAAAGACAATCTCTCCTTGTGTTGCATGGCACGGCGATGACGAGATAAGTAAATAGGCAAAACTTGAGGTCGAGTTTCCTTCAAGAGAGGGTGACTGATGTAGTGAGACCATCCCTTGATCGAGGCAAGGCAAGAGCGGAAGATGACCCAAGAGTGGGCCCGGAAGAACCTGAGTTCAGACTGAGGGAAGAGTCAAACCAACCAGGGCAAACATCAGCGAAACACCCCTGCTGACCAATCGGATGAGGTCCAGGAAATCCATGAACTCTCTGGACCAATTTAGCCCAAAACCGGCTAGCCGACGGATGTACAGCTAGTGCGCGGAAAACTTTCATTTTTATAAGTAAATTTTATGAATTTTTGTTTTATTTAGTTTCCTTTTGCAATTAGAACACCTAGGCTACATAGATTAGGGTTTCTTTTATTATTTAATGTTGCTTGGAATTCGTTTTAAACATTTTTTATATATTTTGAATAAAAACTTAGAGTTTTCTCTTGTTTGCTCTTGGATTTGAGTCGTTCTTCGTGGATTCGAAGAAAATGTTTCATGAATTCGAGATATCATGTTGTGGATTTGACAAAGACAAGTTGAGGAGTCCCTGTAAATCTAAGATTCGGATCAGTTATCCTTGTGAGAGAGATGTTGCTCGATTTCACCACATTCCGCCCGTGCCATTGGGAGAATGCATAAATGATGATCTGACAACTACAGGTCTTACTTTTAACATTATTTCCTAATTGGTGAGCTGATATGATTGATTTTTCCCTTTAATCAAAAGTTCTTGCAATTGAAAACTACTTTTGCTTTAGATAAGACATTATTTATTCAAATAAAAACTCTTTAGCGATGTTTGGTAAAAATGTCGTTTCTTTTCTTTTTTAAATGCTTTTCATCTATCTATCTTTTCTAAGCTAAGGTGCTTTTAGAACAGAACCCATCTACAAACTATGCACTCATGTGACAAAGTAGCACACTATTGAAGGAGGCCCCAAAATTTTATGTTGTTTTGGGTGTCTGACCAGTCAGACAGATTGGTCCGACTGGTCTAATCGATCTAAGTATTGGACAGTGGAAGGCAGATTTGCCTCTGGACTGTCATGACCAGTCGAACAATGGGGGCCGACCGGTTAGATAGAGGCTGGTTAGAAGGCTGAAACTCTGTGGACTATTTTATACTTAATCCGACCGGTCGGGTGTATACGCAGAGTTGCACAAACATGCGTTGTTTGTTTTTAATTTACATTGGAAGCCTATATAAACACTTCATAATCCATCTTAGAAGCGTCCTAATCAATATCAAGAAAGCCTAATTCAAGTTTAGGGGGAGAGATTGTGAGCTTTGAGAGTGCCTTGTCTATCTTTGGGATTTGCTTGTGGGTAGATCAGCTCTATAATCTTTTGAAATCATAGTAGAGGTGTCACTTTGTGCCGTGGTTTTTCCCCTCAAAAGTTTTCCACATAAAAAATGAATTGTCTTTGCATTGATTGCTTGTGTGGCGTGTGTTGACTGTTTGAATCTCTTCGGTGCCTCCGCTAATCGAATTTCCAACACAGATATGCAACATCAAAGCTATCATGCAAATTACGTCAAGGAAAAACAACATTTATGCAACTTATGTCAATTACCTAGGACATTGCATAGATGATGATCTGACGACTATGAGACTTACTTTTAACATTATTCCTAATTGGTGAGCCGATTTGATTGATTTTCCTTTGATCCCACCCGCAAAAAGTTCTTGCAATTGAAAGCTACTTTTACATTAGATAAGATATTATCCATTCAAATCAAAGTTCTTTTTTCCTACTAAAAACCAAAGTTCTTTTTTCCATTCAAATCAAAGTTCTTTTTTCCTACCAAAAACTCAAAAGTTCTTTTTTCCATTCAAATCAAAGTTCTGTTTTCCATTCAAATCAAAGTTCTTGCAATTGAAAGCTACTAAAAATTCCTTTTTTTCTTTTTAATGTTTTTCATCTTTCTATCTTTCCTAATCTGCGATGGTTTTAGAACAGAGCCCATCTACATACCATGATCCCATGTGACAAAGTAGCTCATGTGTGAGATCGAAGCTATCATGCAAATTACCTTCTTAAAGAAAAACAACATTTATGTAACCTATGTCAGGGACAATGCATGGATGATGATGTGACGACTAAAGGTCTTACTTCTAATTATTATATTATCCCGAATTGGTGGGCTAATTTGATTGATTTGGCCTCTGACCCTGCCTTCCCGAGTTTTCGTTTTCTAGTGATACAAGTGGGGCTATGATTTAGTGATCCAAGTCATTGATATTATGGGCCCCTCTGTAGATTACCCATAATCCAAAAATCTCCAGTATGGGAAAACCCTCTCCTTAGATTGGTGGACAGAAAGATTTTTAAGACAAAAATGTAGAGACTGCAGATTCAACTGATAAGGCCAAAAGATTAATGGTAGACAATTCAACTTTGAAGACTGAGTGTGGAATTGGGATCAATGATACTAATGGTAGGTAGGTGTCGGTGGCCCACCTAAGGACTTGACCATGTCCTCTGAGACTTGGACGGTGCGGCTCACCGGATTAAATGCTAGCATTTACTATATCCATATGAGTGTGTAACATGCTGCCGTGAAGATTAGGTAGTAAAGCCCGCACTACCTTCAGTGTCGGCGTAGTGATGTGGCTTGATGGGATGGTGGGGTCAAATGCTCTCAGAAATGAGATGAGTTTGTGTTCGGCTAAAGAGCACAGATCCTCTATTTGCTTTAAATAGAAAATTACTGTTTGTAGCTTTTTTATTAGTCCCAGTCATCACAATGGTTCGCACCCATATCACACTGTTCCTATAATCATATCATATTAGTTTGCAACCGTATCACACTATTCATACAACTATATCATATTAGTTTGCAACGTCATCACACTAACACCGTGTTACAATGACGTGGACCAATAAAAAAGCTACATATTGAAATTCTCTATTTGTAGCAAATAGAGGATCCAAACTTTTTTGGCTAATTTGCTTCATCAATCTTTCGAGCCACAAGCACATGTAGAATGGAGATGGGGGTGTAGGGGTGTCAATGGACCAGGGCTATCCAGAGAACATGGTGAGCCAGAGAGAGCTTAGGTTATATCCACTCTTACTAATACCTCTGCAGCCACATTGGCCATGCCCTCGTTCGTACTGGAGCACACGTGCAAATTAGTGACGCAATCCAAGCATCTCTTTCCATTTACTGTAAGTAAGAATACTCTCCATACACTCTCTTATAAACAAAAAATTTCCTTTCATATTCAATCCTATGTGAGACTAAACAAAACAACATTCTTTTGATTTTTCAAATCATTTTGAAAAGAAAACAAAATTTGAAAATATTTTAGTTATTTATTTAATTTTAAATCAAAAATCTCAACAACTACAATATCCATTTGAAGCTTATAAATGGATGGAAGGCCCATTACCAACATCCTCCCCGATGATTGGAAGACTGTTGATCTAATCTTTTCCCTTTCACATGATTAGATGTGAACCATTGTTGCACTCTTATCTTACACATATTTCAAGTTCATAGTCATCCAAGCTGGAGGATTTTAGTGCATGAGCGGTCCATTGTGGAATCATGATCCGATAGAAAATATTTTGATACTCCTATACGCAGAGTGTGATGCATGATACGCAGGCAGTTATATATTACAAAGAAATCCACTCCGTCCATCAGTTTCACATCCTGATCAAAAACTCCGGTGGGCCACATTGAGATGAAACATTGAAAATGGTAACACTCAACATTGAAACCTTCCCAGAGCCCACCATGATGTTTATGTACCATCCAAACCGTTCATAAGGTTACCACCACTCCTACGATCTATAGACACACATATCATCCTGATCCAAAACTTTTGTGACCATTCAATCCCCAATTTTTCATGCTCCGTGTTCAATCTGAGGTTCAGATCTGCCTCATTTTTTTGAATTCCTATCCTATTGTGAACTGCGAAACCGATGAACGTAGTGGATTTCTCACTGGCATCTAAGTGAGCCCCACATAGCTTCTGCCTTAGGAACTTTCAAAGGTAACTTTCATCATTTTTGTGTTGGTGAGGTGAATCTCTCTTGGGTTACTTTTCTAAGCAACTTTCATGAGATCCACACCATCCATCAGGTACTATGCCTTGTTATAACCATTGGATCTAAACTTCATGATAATCTAAATCTGGGATAGGCCACACCACAGGGTAGACAGTTGGGATGGAACACCCAACTTAACTTTTGTGAAGGGCTGTCCGTGGTGTTTATATGCCATCCAATTCATACATATGATTTGACTCAACAGGATGAACGAATTAGCCAAAAATCAGAGTATTGAAAAACTCAGGTGGGCCACACCACGTGAATTTAGAAGTTTTCGGTTTCAGTTTTTTGGAGTGGCTCATCTGCGGGTTGAATCAGCCTGAGGTTTTGCATGTAGGCCAAACGAGGATTTGTGTACCCGATGGGCCACGTGGATTTCATGCACGTTAAGTCATTCCTCCCATGCTATTGAAAGTAACCCCGATGGTTAACCAGCGTGGGGGACCCAAGTGTTTTCCTTGATAGGCCCACGAGGACTCTCAGGCTAAGTCCATCCTACCGTCCGGCTGGAAAGGAAAATTTTGAAAGGCTCAGATTGGCCTATTTCGCTGGGCCAATTCAAATCTTGCCTTTTTCTTAGACCAACCGTCCCCTCACCAGCCTACATCAGGCCCATGATGTGTAGGGGTGTCAATGGGCCGGGCTTCGGCCTGCAAAGTCGAAATTTTGAATAGGGCTGGCCTGATGGCTCGGCCCGAAACAGATCAAAATTCGGGCCAAGACCAACCCTAGGCCTGGCCCGTTGACGTGGTGGTGGCTTCGGTGGTGGATCCCCAGATCCACCCAGGTCAGTGGATCTCTAACTGTGGGGCCCACTTTGATGTATGTAGCTTACATCCAGGCCGTCCATCTGTTTTGACGGCTCATTTTAGGGAATGATCCAAAAAATGAAGTGGATTCTAGTCTTACCTGGACCACTGGAATGTTTATATTCCATCCATCTTTGTGGATGAAATATCAGCTTGATAAGGTTAAAAAGACCTTGATGAAGGAACCACAAAAATATCAGCTTGATCCAAAACTTTTTTGGCCCGCAAGAAGTTTTTAATGGTCAATCACCACTGTTTCTTGTGGTGTGGTCCAACTGAGATTGGATCTACTTCATTTTTATGGATCATGACCTAAAATGAGCTGTCAAAACGGATAAATGGTGTGGATGTAAGGACATACATCACACTGATCAGCCCCACAGTAAGGGATCCACCCAAGCCGCTCCCTAACGATGTGGTTACTGATGTAATTTCATCAACCTTATTTTTGAGATGTGGCCCACGCAAGGCAGAGAGAGAGAGAGAGAGAGAGAGAGAGAGAGAGGACCTGAAAGAAACCAAATTCTTCACTAGCTCTCAAAACTTGTTTGAATCCATCAGCCTGATCGCACCGGCTGCAGTTGGCCCCACCTAGATGAGGCTACTAAAACTTATTATCTCAGTGTTGAAACTTGCGCACACTTCCAAGCATTGGCATAAGGTCATTTCTTGCAATCACAAGGCATTACCCGGGTCCACTTCGCATATTATTGAGTGTTGGCACGGGGTCGTCTAGCCATATGCGCAATGATAAAATTGGAAGAAGAAAAAATTACTTGAATAATTGCACATATATTTTTCATTGCATATATCTCTGAATTTATACAGGAGGAAGAACTTAAAAAGAATATTACAATTAATATGGAGTATACCATTTTTGTGAAATAAAAAAAAAATATAAAAAAAATTCTTGCATTGAATTTGAGAGTAACTCGGTCCCGTTGTCAGAGTGAATTTGGTGAACCTAACTTTGAAATTAAGTCTTGACCATGGCACAATTTTTTTAGAAGGGAACATGTTTCAAATTTAAAATATATGAGATGGTGTGGAATATACCTTCCCCAAATGTCATAGTGAATTAAATGAAAATGAAGTGTACTTGGAGTGCAATTTAAAGGAAAATGATGACAAGTTTACTTAGCCCTTTCACATACATCACAACTAGAAGATAGAAAAGTAGCACCTGAATTGAACTTCGTCTGAGATAAGTGTTATATGTTTGTAACATATAGCGACGGGTTATGAAATCCGCTACTATATGGTTGGAAAAAGAAAGAGGGAATGGTGGTAGCGGTGAGAATAAGATGTATAACTGTGGAAGTATAAAATTTGCCTCTATAGATTCCTCATAATGGTGGATTTTTATTTCTACCACTAAAATCTGCCGCTATATCTCATAAATCTTGTAGTGAGCATTCCTTCGCTTAGCTCTAAGATAGTCCACTAAATCATGTCAACTCTAACCAATCCTAGAGCGGAAGTCATTTTTCACATGCTGGAAAACATCTTTACTACCTAATCAAGGCATCAGGAGTACTGCATCTTGTTTTCAAACGTCATCTCAAGACACTCAAAACTTGTCATCCTCATTGATCACTTCAATCAATCACATGCCATCATCTTTGCTATTGAATCGTCAATGTATTCAGATTCTAAAAGCATCACCTTTGCCATGGGCGTGGAGATGTGTTGAAACTAGTGCAATGGAAACAGGAAATAATTGAAGAATAATATATATGTGTATAGGAACCCCACACTTGGTACGTTGAATTACGTCTCTTATTGAAACAAATTGTTGATGTGACGAAACATGCACTGGGCAGAGGCCGTACGTAGTTGCTTTCTTTGAGATAGTTTGCGTCCCTCGATGCAAAAAAATCGGTGAAAAGGTTGCCGACGTGTCTACTTCCAAGATACAATTCTCTAGATAAGTTCCTTCACAGCGTACACAAGCTATGGAAGAACCCAACACCAATACCACTACCAAACACCACCCATCCTATTGCCCAGAAAAAACAGTCCTTCAAATCAAAGATGAAAATCGAAAAAGTTAATAGCAGGGAGAAAAGGATTTCAAATGCTGAAACCTTAACCCTAATCCTTTTTTATAAAATCCCAAAAAACACAACGTTTAGAAAAAGATCCGTTGAGAGAAAAATCGTCATGTCATTTCGACATGCCCGATAAGTAAGGCACGTTTCGCACAATGGTAACGGCCTAATCAAGTGGGCCACATCTAACGGTTGCAATCAAAGCAACAATTAAAAGATAATATTATGAATTTAAGCAAAACCTAGCCCATTAAGACTCTAAGCAAGTATACACACGTCTGATTAAAGGTTTTCGGACCAGTTTTTCCGCCGGCCACACCCTTATTGTACTCGCATAGAGGCTTTGACATAGTCCGAGACACATTGCAAAAGTCTATGTTAGACAAAGGTATATAAACTACTTTTCTTTCTCTCAATCTATCTGATGCGGGATTAAAGAAAACCACTAAAAAACAAAATAAAGAAGGCAATACAAACATATTGTTTTGTTTTGAAATACACATAACAAGATGTTGCATGACACACCTTCCACACTAAAATCAATTGTAATAAGAGTTGCTGAGCCTATGTTTCCGGATCAATAGCTTACACAAAAATACCTTTTACAAACCCTTACAATGTTTGCACATACATAATAATAAGCATTATTTGCTTTCAAAATAGTATTAAAAAGACATTATTATTTTTAATTTTAAAGCTTAAAAGATTCAAGTGTGTTTGCTTTGTTCCTGGATTTATCGAAATAAGTGTTAAGGAACTTTTGGAATCGGAAGGCTCGATAGAGTGGCGGGCTTTGTACATTGATCAATGTTGGCGCAGGCTCTATGATGCTGTCCATGTCAGGATAGATGAAGGTCACGACGGTTGTTCTAGCGGTGGTGGAGTTGGTAACAACACGCTGCTCGACACTCTTTAACTGCCCATTACTGATAACCTAAATAACAAATAAAAGAAAAACATTCAATTCATCAATGAAAACCATATTGTAAGGGGAAAAAAAACTACATTTTAAATGGGATAGTAGGTAGACAAATGCAATTTAATATATATACCTTGGAAATTAGTCTCCCCTTCCTTCCTTTGTTTGTTTGTTCGTATTTTCTTGTAATAGACACATCGTAAGTTTCCTGACCATGGATGGACTGTCCTATTTTCTGTAAAGATGGTCCTAAGCACTCCAGAAAAGGGCTATTTTATCTGTGGATCGAAGTGCTAGAATCTTTTGTGGCTGTGCATACTATTTCTATAGCTTATACATGGTGGGCCTATACCTCTCGAACATTCCCCATCCTATTAACACTACAAGAAAAATGACTTTTACCTAGGAAATATTTACCGAGGAAACAAATTTCCTGGGTAATAATACACTTTTACCGACAAAAATAGAATTTCCTGGGTAAATATTGCTCCAATTTTTATCAAGGAAAATTTTCCTTGGTAAAAGTGACAAATATCAACGAAATTTAAGTTTTGTGGGTAAATAGAGGATTATTTCGTGGCTAAAAATGTAAAGAATTTTAAAATTTTGCTTAATTTTACCAAGGAAAAAATTCCTAGGTAAAAGCTCACAATTACCTAGGAAATTAGTATTTCGTTTGTAATTTAAGCTTTTACCAATGAAATTTTTCCTACGTAAAAGGTCCCTTTTGCCAAAGAAAACATTCGCAGGTGAAAGTGATAATTACCAACAAAAACACTATCTTCCTGAGTAATTGTAGGCTTTTACCTAAGATTTTTTCTTGGATAAAAAATTTGATAAATTTCAAAAAATGAGAATTTTTAAAAAATACATTAAAATTTGAAAAAAAAATATTGTGAATTTTCAAAATTAAAATTTGAAAAAAAATATTGTGAATTTTCAAAATTAAAATTTTGAAAAAAATCAGTAATTTTGTAAATGGATAATAATGACTTATTTCTTGAGTATCTATGGAGGACAAAAAAAAAATCTAAAATATATTGAGATGATAAAAGCTAATGTATGAGTTTTTCTTTTTAAATTTTTTTTTTTTTTCCAAATGCTTTAGTATTATCCGTGCATATAGTGCTCTAGCTGGATCGATTCACTTAAACAACTCAATTGATTGATCTGGCCAATACATTAAATCTAGAACACATTTGAGGGGTAGCATAAAAATATGATACTGATCTGATAATTTATCCTTGATTTGGATGATTGTGATTGAGCAATTGTTTTATATCATAGTCCATCCATGATGAGCCATAACAAATAGATGGATCAAATTGTTGATTGGAACCATTTTGTGTAAATGATCTTGTCTGTCCATTTTGGTTGTTGGTTGTCCATTAATTCCATGGTGTGGCACACCTGATGAGCGGGCGAAACTAATCTTTATATGGATCCTACCGTTTTGATGGTACTAATGTCCAGCGGAAGGAGCATCCTGGCCGAAAAGATGGAATCACACCGTTGCGTATCAAGATACATTAAAATCACACCATCGCATATCAAAATATGTCAAAATTCCACTGCTAAAATCACACCGTTCAGCTCATGCGCATGTCGCTCGGGAGCTGAGCAGTACGCAAACCAACTAGGGAATCTACGAGGCCCACTTCTGGCACGTGCACACATGTGGAGGAGAATACACTCTCCATTCAGAGAACCAGGCCCAACACGTGCGCACGTGTCCTGCGGAAGGAGAATCTCTTACATACGTTGCCTCTCTCTCTCTCTCTCTCTCTCTCTCTCTCTCCAAAACCCTCCTCTCTCATCTTCTAGAGATGGTTTCCCCTTTCTTTATCAGAGAGCTGAAACCTCTGCTATGGTTTTCCTCCATTTCTCTCCCTTTCTCCTTCCCCTCATAAAATCAACTATTCCAGCTCAGATCTTCCGACATTCCTTTCGATCTCTGCAAGTGTAAGCGGTGGATTTCCTTTTCTTCGGTATGACTTGACGGTTTCTCGCTTTTTCTTGAATTTTCTTTCCAAATAGAACTTTTTTTTTCTTATTTTGTTGTAATGGAAAGCTTGCTTGTGTGTAAATCTTGTAAAATTCGCGGAATCGGTGGATTTTTTTGTTTTAATTTCCGTGGATTTGATCAAATGATTTTAATTTAAAGGAAGTTTCGGTTGAGCTGGTTATTTCGATGATAGGTGTTTGTTTGTAGACTAGGTGTTTGTGATTTTGTCAGATTTAAGATCCAGGTAAATTTATGAATTTGTGTTTGTTGCCTTTTTGCACTCATTACATGTGCTTTGCCTCAATTAGCTTTTTTTTTTTTTTTTTTTTTTGGTACTATGAGTTGTGCTTCATTCAGTCACTATAGAGTGAGGTCCCCACCATACACATATCAAGCATGCATGGGGATCAGGAAAAGTGATCTGGTGGTGGGCCACCATGTGGATGGGCTGAAATCTCAGTGATTAGACAACCTTTACGGTCCAATGGCAATGGCTTCTATATCTTGAATGATCCTTTGCTCATTTTTCCTGAACTCTGTTTTAACCATCCATTGCAGGCCATTGATGGAATGGTCCAATCACCTCGAGTGTTTTTTTTTTTTTTTTTTTTCCATCCTTCTACACAATGGCCCACTAAGTATGATTTTTTACTGCAACAAGTATGATTTTACTGCACATTTGGTCAGGTGCAACATGTGCTGATTTTGTATGGCTTTATACGAATTTTTACTGCAAGCAACTTTGTTCAGCAAAAGTGATTTGTTGGAATATTCATGATTATGAAAATTTGTTGGATTTTGGTCAACCATAAATTTGATTTTATCCAATCTTCAAACTTGGACCTTTCCTTTTGAGCTACCTTTGTAAAATTTCCAGCTTTTAGATGGCAGAGTCATTTCTTTCACAGTTTGGATGTCTCATACATGTGGAAGGTGCCAGCCACATGTAGAGGTGCATGTGAGCTTAGTGAACTCTATAGTTTCAGTAAATCGTTCGAAGAAAATTTCATGATGCACCTGTCCTTTATGGGCTTCTGAACTGTTTTTACTTATTTTGTTAGGGGACATGTGGAGTGGTCCGCATTTGACTGGATGCACATTGATTGTCTTCCTGATTTGATTCAACTTTCTGAACTGTGTACTTTTGGCTTCCTGCGGGGAATGGTTGTATGAAGGATTTCAACATCAAAGACTCCTGGATCTAAGGTTCTCTACCTTGGAGCTGCCTTAGAACACGATGGTCCATATTCAAATTAAGAAAGAGCTTTGATGAGGTAAGGATTTTGAAAAAATATTTTATATTCTACATCATTCAGCCAATGAATTATGTGTAAGAGACCTCTCACACTAGGATGGATTTTCAAGAGTTGGTTTTATTTGAACCAACCTTGTTGTGTTTTATGTCAAAAGTGAATGTTTTATCTTTTGAAATATTCAATCAGCTCTTTGCTTGAGCCATTTGGAGATTTGTCATCTCTTCCCAGGATTCTGCGTGCATAAAACATCTATAATATCCAATCAATGTGCATTTCCATTGATCAGGACAATTCACTTTCTGGACCATCTTGTAGCTATTTTCTTTTAATTTTTTCTTATAACTTGAGACTTGAATCATTTTTGTACTCGCAGCAACCATTGGGGCCTTTGATTTTGGTGTAAAATAGCTCAAATTTGACCATGTAATCTGTCCATATTTGGACCAGCAGATGGCCCTTAAAATGTCCAAAACTGGACTGATGGTTGCCTCAATATCTGTCCCAAGTCTGAATTTTTAGACGCGACAAAATCTAGTTAATCTTAGACCTCTGGACAGTCCAGAAATCTGCCCCAAATCTATTCATTTTGGGACAACAAGATTTTCTTTAAAACTATGCTGGGCACTTCTCTCATATGGTACAAGAAATGCAACAATTGAATCGTTTGTCTATTATGCAGGTAAAAAGAGCCTCCATGGCTAAATAATGAATGGCCTTAGAAATAAAGCCAAATCAAGGATGGATTGGATTGTCCTCGTCAATTGCATGTTAGCCCATGCATTGGAGCTAGGATTTGGACAGTTCGGATAAACATAAATACATACCAGCTTGTGTAATGGATGCATGCATGTCCATGATCTATCATTCTCTGTCAGATTATGGTGCCACTCCTTGTGAACAGAGTTTAATAGTGCCCAAAGGCAGATGTCTGTGATAGTGAGCATGCAGTTCACAACTGTGAACTAGAGATTGAGAGGTCAGGTAAGACACATTTCAGTATGTGCCATCCAGTTAAATTGTGAAACCAAACCTGTGTAGAAGACATAATTCATTGATCGTAATCAACTCGTTGTAATTGTTGTTATTCTATTTGATTGCCAAACCAAAAATTAAAAGGCTTTTTTGCCCAAATCAAGCTTTGTTGAGGGCTTAAGTCTTCTGAGTGTTAAAATTATATGTCCTCCTATCTTTAAACAGGAGTTGGAACATCAAGATACTCAAAAAGAGGCTCAGAAGGCTGTGCAATTGACACCTGGTAAGAGTGACAGGCCATAATTTAAAAATTTGCAGATTTTGAGGAAAAAGAAAAAGAAAAAAAAAAGAAGAAGAAACATCTGCTGTTGCAATTGCAAAAATGCAAGTAAATAACACCAAGGAATTTATTCTCTTTTTGTGTCTTCGAATGCTTAATATTTTTGTACTTTGATAGGGTGCAAAAGAAGATGATGGCCTGCTCTCGTTTGATGCATTGGATAACACTCTCTGGCTTAAAACCATCTTCTTCTGCTTGGAATTGTCTCTTGATGGTATAATAGCTCGAGCTTACCCTTTTTTATTTATATTTTTAGTTAATGTTTATGTTCCAAAAGTTAAGGTGATGCCATTGCACTTGCTTGTGTTTATCTCTCACAATCATTTAAAAAGTTTATATCAAGGCCTAATTGTGATATGATATGAAAACAGAGTATGCCATGCAAGTTTGTTATCAATGAAGTAAATGTTTGAAGAAATACACATCTTGTTTCTCAAATATAAGAATGAAACTGCTCTTAATCATCATTGGAAACTGCAATTCTGCATTTTTCATAAGAGCTTAGCATGAGGGAAACTTGAAAAATCTATTTATGCACCAGTTGTTTGTTCAGGAGCATTGAGCTGTGTGATTGTTATACAAATGGTCAGTACTGGATACCTACCCCTTCTCAGATCCTCATCGGCCCTACAAAGTTCTCATGTCTTGTTTACTTCAAGACCTTCAACAGATACAACAACATGCAGGTTATGTACGTGGGTAAAAAAAATTAGTACCATGATACAAGATTTGATTGCATTTTGTTATCTATTTTTATTTTTTCCCTTTTGGGTTTTGTTTTTGTTTTTTCTTCTTCCTTTGTGTTGTTGGTTTTGGAAGTTGAATGCATATGGTCATTAAGAGATTGAGATTAGGTACCCGTTTTCATGTATGTGATTGAACAACATAGGCAATGTTCCTGCTGCTTTTGGGTACTTTGGGCATTGGCAAACTTGTACAACTGAAGTTTTTATCAGTTTTTTTTTTATCAGTTTTTTTTCCAGGGTTCAGGTGATTTTTCAAAGAGAAGCACTCTCAAGCCTAAATGTAAATTATTTTGGTAAGTGATGTGTGTGCATATATTTGTATAAATTTGTTCATGTGCCTGCACAAAGGATGTTTTCTTCCTCCTCTTTCCCTGTAGTAGTTCAGCTCAGATTACCCAACATTCAAGGTCTCGTTTCTTATTTTAGTGCTTTTTTTTTTTTTTTCCTTTTCTGAATTTTTTTTTTTCCTTTTCTGAAAAAACAAAAATGGATAATGCCAATGTTCATTGGAAAGATGAAAGAAAATGATGAGTAGGATTGTATGTGATGTAGAGCGGGCCACAGAATATTTCATGGGGCCGCACAATATTTCATGGCTCAAATGGACTAGAGGAAGCCTGATCGAATATCTTTTGTGCATTCATGGACTGACTTATGTTCTGCACATCTTTGCACTTGAAATTCAAATGAGAATGAAAGAGTACCTTAGAAATAATTCTAAAATTGTACATGTGGTATAAAATTGAGTCAAGATCACATAGGCATGAATGAATGGAGCATGCCTACATGGTCTATATCTTCAATTCAAGTTGTATTTAGTTTCATTATGTGATTTGAAAAAGAAAAATGAACACCTAAATGCATATTTTGTTTATAAGTTATTAATTACTAATATTGTATATTGTTTTATTTTGCAGATTATTTGTTGGTGATAGTGGGGATGCTCGTGCTGATTGATTTTTTATTTATTTATTTATTTTTTTTTTGTATGTACTGGAGGGATTGACATTTCGATTTTATTCAAAACATTATTACGGTTGAATGGTCATTTTGATTGGTGCGATTGAATGTTTTATGGGGTGATTGGGATATTGAATATTGAATGCTTTTAGGTGGTAGGGATATTGAATGTTCCAAAGAAATATTTTGTTGGCATTGCCACTGCCGTTTCCATTGGTAGTTCTACTACCTTTTCTGTAGAAATATTGCCTTGGTCATAGCTTTTTTGCAAGGAAAGTTTTCCTGGGTAATAGTCGCATAATTACCGACGAATTAAACATCAGCCACGTAAGTGTTGACTTTTCCCAACGAAATTTTTTGTTGGAAAAGGTCAAATATTTACCGACAAAAAAATAAGTTTCGTCGATAATTACATTTCCCGAGGGTGATATTACAACGAAAACTGCAACGAACATTTTCGTTGGTAATAACTTTTACCCAGGAAATTATAACATTTACCCAGGAAAAATTTCCTCGGTAAAATTCATATTTCTTGTAGTGTAACTAGAATGTCTCAGTGTGATTACTAGGCATGAGCCCAACTCAGGCCAGTGATGGACCAAAAGATTCCTCGATGACCTGGTTATTCTCAAAATGTAAGAAGCAAATGAATTCGGGTGGAAACCAAGGAAAATCTTGTGGATCCCATGAGATCAATTCGTTTTTTCTTCTATGACAGATGGGCAGAACCTCATCTGACTTTGAATCCTAGTGAGACGTCGACACATCCAGCTCAAGTAGTTATACCAAATAAAGAAAATGGTTCTCACTTCAGAATAGCAAGGGCCAAGCCTGCCCCATAACAGTCATACATGGCCTGGGCTTGAACCCTGCTAGAGTCTAAGCTCGGCCACACACTTTTGTGTAAGATTTGGGTTGTTCATTAAGCATGCAGATATATGACACACACTAAGAAGGCCTTTTGAACCCAAAATGGCCGCTGATGGGATCTTAGACATGGCCTGAGCTTGGCTTGAAATAAACGGGCTTATGTTTTACGCCCTGATCTATTCCATGGGCCTAAGGTTTCATTCCAAGCTGAGACCAAAAACCCAACATCCCATCTCGGTTCATTGAAAGTCATAATGGAAATGGCTCATGTCCAAAATTTCACTAACCATATAATTAGATTGAGAGAGAGAGAGAGAGAGAGAGAGAGAGAGTAGATGTACCTCCATCTGATGGCCTAAATTCACCACAAAAGGCATTGGGAAGAGCCTCCACAGCCATCCATCCATTCTCCATCCTTGAGGACTTGGAGGCCACATACTTCATCTTGAAGAAGAAGGGAGATCACATTTGGGTCACAATGCTTTGGCAGACCCAAAGTTAAGCTTAGGTCTGGACATTTTGGGTAATGGTTTATTGACATCGATTGTGTGCTACTAAGCCCATGGCTGAAGTAGTCCCTTTCAAGGCCCAACCCTTCGAACATTAGCTCTAAAATCCTCAAAGTCCTCTTACCTCTACACTATATGTTCCAACCACATCCCTGAAATAAAATAAAAAAAAATTAAAAAAAAAAATCATGGTTGAACAGTCTTAGTGTCTGATTCATCGTTATGTTGAAATATGACCAATGGATATTTTTCATTTTTAACACTCTAATAAATGTTTATGAATATGATAGTAAGATAATCAAAGCATAATTTTTAATATATGATGCATCAAAAGTACTGCTAGGCATATATTTAAAATTTTAAATTATTTGTAGTATATGCTTTTTAAGTAATCCCTAAGTGCTGGTGTATCATCCATTACACTCTACTAGAGTATCAAGGTTTTTCTTGTAATGTAGTTTACAAGCCTAAAATTTGGCGTGCCATCTAATGGTGGGAGGTAGTCATTGCGGTGGGCCAAGTCAATGGTGGACATCCCTCTCCTAACTTTACTTTGATGTTGTTGGAGAGCTTTCAAATTGGGCATCTGTTGAGTGCTCAGACAGGTCAAGCAACCGGTCTAACTATTTGGACAGATTATACAGAGAGGTTGCTGGACAGTTTTGTGCGTCCCAGACCGGTTAGGCGACCGGTCGTCAGGGGGCTCCGACCGATCAGGCAACCGGTCGGTGGTGAGGCAGCGTTGGGTGTGTTCTTCCCTAGACTATTTGTTGCATTGGGCAACCGGTCGAGCGCCAACGCGGCTTTCTTGCTCAACACTTAGTAGTACGTAAGATGTTGCTAATTTCGGACTTTTGTCTATTTAAAGGGTTGTAATCTGTGTTTAGCTATAATCCTAAGGTGTCCAAGGTTTCCTATTTGTGTTAGGAAGAGGGGATAAGTGTGTGTGAGAGAGAACTTGGGGTTTTCTCTGTGTTTCCTTGCATGTGGGCTGCCAATCTTTGTAATCTTCTGTTTATTCATAGTGGATCGTTTTGTGCTGTGGTTTTTTATTCGTTGAGGGGTTTTTCCACGTAAATTCGAATTCTCTTGTGGTGAATGCTTGTGTGTCATGGTTTCTCGTTTTATCTCGCATTGCTCCATGCGTTCGGCGTTCTTCTTCCGCTACCGGTTTTCCCAATAGATGTAGCCCATCTGAGTAACAAGTCAACTTGGATTTATTTTTATTTATTTCCATGGGAGTAACATAGAATTACACATCTGGTGGATCTCACATACACATCAAGGCAGAACCTGCAAAAACCAAAAGTTGGCGACCCTAAAGATTCATTTGACGTTTATAAAGTCCACCGTAATGTGTATAAGAAATCAACTCTGACCATTAGATGTGGGATCCCATGTTAGGCCCAAGTCCAAAACATCAGGCTGACTCGTGATTCAGGTAGGCCACTCCAAAGGAAACAGTTGAGAGAGATGTCCACTCTTGAATTCTACCAATCCCACCATGATGAAATTTACTCCGACTTTTAAATGCCACACCAAAAGTTATGCCTATCTAGGCCCATCGGTGATTTAGGTGGGCCACACCAAGGGAAATAGTTTGGAAGGTAAAGATTCCTGCATGCTATTTCCAACCTTGCAATGCACCGGAATCAAGGATGGGGCTTCTTTTGGCCCTGGACCTACCATGGGGCGATGCACCTGTGGTCGTGGTATAATTCACATAAACATCACAGTGGGGCCCACCTGAGCCACATACCCCTTTGCTTGCATGGTCAACCCAACTTCAGTTGATCATCTTTGATCATCATGTGGAAGACCTTGACCACCTTTGATGACATGACAACTAGCCCGATGGGTCGGTTCCACCACTGGCAACTTTGATAGGAAGTGTTTGATGTTTAGATGTCCATGCATACATAAATACCTTAGAATCATGTAATACTATGGAAAAATGGGTTACCTATATCTACTTGGCTTTTCGGGCCATAAATGAATGAATTTTTCGACAGGGTGGCATGGGTGCCAAAGATTATCCCTCCAACAATGCACATCTTCATTGTCGTAGTCGATGCTTGTATGAACTCTCACAATCTGGCTGCGATCGTCCGAGTACAGCTTTGCTTTGTCCTCGACCGGCATCTCGAAGAATTCCTTAGCAACAGCTCATCATGTCGTCGATGTTTTTTTCAGGAGCTCCATGATTAACTAGCTGCATTCGAACAGGTGCATTTATTTTCTAGTGTGTTTTTTAATTGTATGTTTGGGTTACTGAAATATTTCCAAATCAACTCATTTCATATTAATGGGCCAACCGCTCTTGGGCTACTTTCGTAAGCAACTTTCATGAGATCCACACCATCCATCAGGTTCATTGTCTCATCTTAGCCATTGAACCTAAAATTCATGATAAATTACAGCTCGGATAGGACACACCACAAGAAGACAGTTGGGATGGAACACCTACCATTAGTTTTGTGTAGGACCCGCCTTCGTGTTTATTTTCTATCCAATTCTTTCATCTGATTTGCCTCATCAGGATGAAAGAATTAGCCAAAAATCACAATCATTCCGAAACTATGGTGGGATATACGACCACTTGAATTTAGAAGTTTTAGGTATCAGTTTTCTTTTTGGGGGTGGCCCACTTGAGTGTTGAATCAGCCTGAGTTTATGCATCAAGGACAAAAAAGGAGTGGAGTACCTGATGAACGGTGTGGATTTCACATAGCATTAAGTCATTTCTCCCACGTTATTTAGTAACCCTGGCAGGTCTGCGGTGAGCCTTGAGGACCCTCAGGTTGATGTTCAGCACAGTCTGGTTAGTCCAGCCTACCGTGAGGCTGAAAGCCCAAAATTTGAACGGCTCAGTTTGGCGTATGTCGTTGGGCCAATTCAAATCCTGGCCAATTCAAATCCTGGCTTTTGCTTAAACGAACCGACCATTGCCAGCTTAAATCGGGTATATATATATATATAATTCCTACAACATCTAAAAGCACTTGTTGGGCCCACCTGAGTTATGGTTACGGTTGAAACTTGGTGTGACCTCTTGTTTTGAGTGGGACAGGAACAATGGATGGGATGGATTTCTCAACCACATCTCGATAATAAAGGTTTGAATGGGTGGATATCCACTATTGACTGTTGTCTATGGTGTGGCCCACCCAAGTCATAGATTGGCCTGACTTTTAGGCCCATGGCCCACCATGGAATGGCGCATCTGACTGATGGTGTGGATGACCATCACACATCACAGTGGGGTCTACAAAGCTTGACCTCATGGGAAGTTCTTGTGAGGTTAAGCTGTGTGGACCCACTGTGATGTGTATTAGACATCCACACCATGCATTTGGTGTGTCCCTTATTGTTCATGGGATATTCCAAAAATGGGCCATACCAACAGAAACAATGTAAAATCATGCTTAAAACATCTAAATGCACTTGTTGGGAACCACTGAGTTTTGGATACCTTTAGATGACCTCGTGTTTAAGTGGGGCACACACAATGGATGGTCTGGATTTCTAAACCACATCTCAATCGATCCTATAAATCAATCATAAAGGTTTTAATGGGTGGATATCCACTCTTAACTATTGTCTATGGTGTGGCCCACCTAAGTCATAATTGGCCTGAGTTTTAGGCACATGGTCCACCACGAAATGGTTCATCTGACTGATAGTGTGGATGCCCATCACGCATCATAGTGGGGCCCACACAGCTCCACCTCATGGGAACTTCCCATGAGGTGGAGCGCATAGTACCATACAGAGAGAGAGAGAGAGAGAGAGAGAGAGAGCAAAATGCTAATGGCCCGTTTGGCACCATGGATTTGAGGAGAAGTGAGGAGAAGTGGATTCCATGATATGAAATTTCGTCAATTCCAATTCTTATCAATTCTAAATTTTTTGTTTGGCAGCCAAGATTTGGAGAGAAATCAAACATGAAGGAAGGATGGTGTAAATTTTAATCCCACCGTATGCTGACCGTATTAGCCTCGATTTTTAAATCCATGCCATTCATCCATTTTTACAGATCATTTTATGTCAAGATCCAAAAAATAAAGCAAATCCACATCTAAAGTGGACCATAAAACAAGAAATAATGGAGAGGGAGACCTTTATGATGCACAAAAGTTTTGGATTATACTGAAATTTCTGTGGTCCCTTCATCCAGGTCTTTGTGACCTTATCAACAAGTTGGATGGAAAACATACATCATGTTGGGTCCCATAGTTAGGGACACATTACGGTGGGTCCCACGTTGGGAAGGATTTCTCCTCAAATCCCACCTTTTTTTTGAGGATTTGAAAAAGGGCTAAAAGTGACTTTTTGAGTTCTCCTGGATTCCTCTCAAAACCACTTGTCATCAAATCCATGGTGCCAAACAGAATAAAGCAACCAGTTTCTCTTCCTTTCTCCTCAAATCCATGGTGCCAAACGGGCCATAAGGGAAAAGCAGAGGACCTGAAAGAAACCAAATTCTTCACTAGCTCTCAAAATTTGCTGGATTACTTCAGCCTGATCGCATTGCCGGCAGTTGGCCCCACTCAGATCAATGACCAGGGATCGTGTTGCAAGTACGAACGGCCAAATTGCCAAGATGTTTTTTCCGGTGGGAACACGTAAGATTCCGGCACCAACTGATTGTTGACATGGGAGGAAATCAGCTTCTCCATCTTCGAATCACTAATCTACCACAATGACAAATGATTTGGTTGAATTTATAAGCTAAATTGTATTAAAATAACTCTTGGGGTTGCTTGTAGCTTTTCTTAGGGTGTGTTTGTTTATCCATTTACTTGAGTAAATGCTGGTAAATGGGCCATGATTACTTTTTCGATACGTTTGGAGACAAGTGTAAGTAACCCAATAAATGCGCCTGCCTGAAAACGAGAGATTGTAATGGATGAGCTGGGGACGTAAAATCTGTGGGTCCCACAATGATGTCTATATTCAATCCATGCCGTCCATCTGTTTTATCAGATCTCTTTAGGGAACTAACCCAAAAATGACATAAATTGTAAGCTCAGGTGAAGCACACCATGGGAAACAAAGGAATACTGCCGTGCACTGTTAAAACTGAAATTTTGTGTGGGGCCCACAATGATGAGTATCCATCATCGAACCTGTTCAAAAGGTCAGAATGACATGAATGAAGCAAAAAAACTAAATATCTTTTTGATCCAAAACTTTTATGGCCCACGAGAAGTTTTCAACAGTAGATTTTCAATTCCCATTTTAGCTTCCGTGTGGTCCACATCTGTATTGAATCCGTCCTCATATTTGGCCTTATGACCTAAAATTAGAGGATAAAACAAATGAATGGCGTGGATACGACACATACATCACCGTGGGCCCTATAAATTTTATTTAGTACTCCTCGATTTTAGCAAAACTGTCACGTCAAAGTGCGGCTTAAAAGTGCGGCTTACTTGCAATTTCACTTGTAAGTATTACTGATTTCCAGGGATTTACCTGTTAACATAGTTAAACAAACACGCCCTTAATGTATCAGTATAAGCAAACTTGCATTAAAATAGATGCTAATGGGACCATTAGAAATTCAATCATCCCATTTTAATATGGTATTGGGGATAATAGTATAGTTGTTTATTTCCAAAAGAATGTTCTTATATTTAGGTCTTATTAGCAAAGAACAAGATGATCCTCATCAGAATCAACCAAAACAGACTCCAAGATAGATGAACATGGGCTAGCCTACATTAAGCCCAGCCTGTACGCACAATATAAGGCTAGGCCAAACCTTAGGTAGGCCTAGCACAAGAGACCCAAGTGACAACATGAAAAATTGGCTGGTCTAAGCTTGTGCTTGTGCAGCTCGAAGACGCCTTGGCATTTCAACAGCAGGTCTCAAGTTTGAATGCTAAGGAGACAAACTATTTGCAATGGTGCAATGGTGGGTGTATAGTGTGATTGACTATATGGGTGTGTTGTGCAACTAATAGGGTGGGTGCATTGCATGACTAACCAAAAAGAAAAAAGTTTGTGCTTGCTCAAAATTTGATCAATCCTTACTTCCCACTTGAATGTTCCTAATGGATGAATGTGTTGCTTGGAAGCAGATTGTGTTGTGCAAGATGCATGTGTTGCTTGGAAGCAGATTGTGTATTGAGTAACGTAGTACACTAAGTGCACCAAGTATACTCTATGGGGACTCCATCCATGATAATATTAAGGCTTGAGCCCAAAAGTGAAGTATGTACAAAGCTCAAGTGGATCACACCATAGGAAGCAATGTTAATTGATTGTCTACCATTGAAAAAATTCTTGAGGCCATAGAGTTTTGTATCAAGCTGATATTTGTATTTTCCCTACATCTGTGTCTCTGTGACCTTCTGAACATATTGGATGACAAATAAACATCATTGTGGGCTCTAGAAGGTTGACATATTGGATGACAAATAAACATCATTGTGGGCTCTAGAAGGTTTCAACCGTGGAAATCATTATTCCCACTCTTTCATGTGGTGTGGTCCACATTCAATCATACCTTGCATAGCTATATCTCTAATAGTGGGGGTGTGTGGCCTAGTCAAATCTCTCCTAATGAGGCCAATCCGCTCTCCAAAACTCAGATAGGCCACATCATGAGGAAATTTTGAGATGAAATGCCAACCAATGATTTTATGTAGGGCCCATTGTGGGCTTTACATGTCATCCAATCCATTCATTTGATGTGTCTTGATAGGATGAAACAACCATGCAAAAATTATAATAATTCAAAACTTAAGTGGATGATAGTAAGGGAATTTAAAGGTTTTAGGTATAATTTTAAGGGTGGACATGCCTGATTATTAAATTAGCATGATTTTAGGGATCAAAGCCAAGGGATGGTATACTTGATGGATATGGTGGATTTCATGGCAGTTAAGTATGGATTTCTAAGGCTGTAAATGGTTGGATTTGGGGCGGGTTTAACCAAAACCAGACCCGCCCATTTACTAAATGGGTATAGGTCCAAATTTTAGACCCAGACCCTTTTACAAAATGGGTGGGTTTGTCTTGTGTCCTAGTCAACCCATCAGACCCATTTATAAATGGGTCTGGGTCTGGGTCTGGGTCTGGGTCTAGTAGAGGGAGATCCACATAGACTCATTTATAAATGGGTCGGGTCTAATGGGTATGGGTTTGGATCTATTATGCAAGGATTTTTACAAGGCTTAAAATTGACTCTGAGTCTGGGTTGGATGGGTCCCTTGAAACATAGACCAAATTCGTCCACTTACTAAATGGGTTCGGGTTGAGCCTAATATAAAGGAAACCAAACCCATTTAGCAACGGGGTCTGTTTTTGGACCTATACCTGTACCATTTAAAAAATGGGCTGGGTTTGGGTCGGGTCTAACTGGGTTGGGCCTGGGTACTCCATCCGGTCTGCTAACCCATTTACAGGCCTGTGGATTTCACACAGCCATACCCTTAGGGACAATAGTAGAATGAGTGAAGATAACTTCGTTTTCAACACTGAGGTCAACATTGAGGTGGGGGTGTGTACTAACAGTGGGATGTGAGTACACTGAAACTCATACACGTCACATATGTGCTAGCAGAAGGGTAGGTTGGAGATCCAATCCATCTATCGGAACAGCATCACTATATTGATGCCCTATTCCAAGAATTAGGTTGATCCACTGATCAAGTGGCCCACACTTTGTAAAACAAATGTACGGATCTTAAACACTTGGCTGAAGTTTCCTAACCCATCCGTCTCTTTTTAATACTGGGGCTCATATGCTGATTGGACCCGATTTACAACATGTACAAGGTCAGACCAACCTGATGGATGGACTGGATCTCGCACCTATGCGCCACACATGTGTAGCCTGTCCACGAGCTTTTATTGCGAAGCTGCCTCAAACCCCTCCTACGCGGATTAGCTACTGACAGGTTGAGTAGCCATCTCGCTACTGAAGTGACGTCACCAACTTCTGTGAGCCCCACTGTGATGTATGTGTTGTATCCACACCGTCCATCCAGTTGGAGAGATCATTTTAGGGCGTGATCCAAAAAATGAGGCAGATCCAAATTTCAAGTGGATCTCACCAAAGAAAACAGTAGGGATTGATCTACTACTATTAAAAACTTCTTGGAGCCACAGAAGTTTTCGATCAAGCTGATATTTGTGTTTTCCCTTCTTCCATGTCTGTGTGAACTTATGAACAGGTTGGATCTCAAATAAACATCATGGTGGGCCTTAGGAAGGTTTTAATGGTCATGTCACTGTCCCCACTGTTTTCTTTGGTGGGGTCCACTTGATCTTTGGATCTGTCTCTATCTTTTCCTCATGCCATAAAATGATTTCTCCAAATGGATGGACGGTGTAGATACAACACATACATCATGGTGGGCCCCTACAGAAGTTGGTGACGTCACTTCAGTAGCGAGATGGCTACTCAACCCGTCAGTAGGTAATCCGCGTCGTCATTCCCCCACCCCAACTCTCTCTCTCTCTCTTCTACCAAGCATGGAACTCAAGCATGTAAGTTCCCCTTCACACCATTTCTGCAGTTTTTTCGTTTCCTGATATTTACAGAAATAGCCCTCTCTAACATTCATACTACAATAGGAAAAGACCCTTTTTACCTTCAGTCTCTCTCTCTCTCTCTCTCTCTCTCTCTCTCTCTGAGCAGATGCATCGGAATTCCATCACCTCAATCCGCCTAATCCTGCTAAAATCAATCCACCCTCCATTTCTACCCGGCCCCACAACCACCACCTATTCACTAACCTCCACCACCTCCTTCTCATCCCTTCAACCACAACCAAAAAAACCCACAACAAAAGCCACTTCAACCTCTCTCTCCTCCTTCCTCTCCCACACCCAAACTCCCAATATAGTCACTCTCATCTCCTCATCCCTCAAACAGAACAATGGAATCTTCTCACCTCATGACAAGCAACTCCTTCCCCAGCTGGGCCCACCTGAAATCTCAAAAGTCTTGCTAAGGTGCCAGTCTGACCCTGCCACAGCATCCAGTTTCTTCAACTGGGTGTTCAAATATCAACCATCCATCAAACCCACCTCCCAAAATTATTGTTTTTTCATCCACATCTTGACATGGTCCCGCAACTTTGCTGGAGCGATGAAATCCCTATCAGAATTGATCGGATTGCATCCAATCGGAAACCCGGTTGATGGTGTTTTCCAGGATTTGGTTTCGTCGACTGATGGGTGCAATTGGGATCCTGTTGTTTTCGATATGCTTATCAAAGCTTATGTTAAGAACGGGAGGGCTCGAGAAGGGTTTGAAGCTTTTAGAAAGACGGTAGAGATTGGATTTGTTCCCCATGTCAGTGCTTGTAATTGTCTTTTGAATGGTTTGCTGAGGGCGGGACTTTCCAATGTGTGTTGGACGGTTTATGAAGAGATGGGGCGAATTGGGGTTGGCCCAAATTCATATACTTTCAACATATTGACTCGAGTTGTTTGTAAGGATGGTGATGTCGATAAGGTGGGAGAGTTCTTGGAGAAGATGGAGGAAGAAGGATTTGATCCGGATGTTGTGACATACAATATACTGATTGATACCTATTGCAGGAACAGGAGATTGGGGAATGCTTTCTATCTGTATAAGATTATGTACCGGAGGGGCGTCCCGCCAGACCTGGTTACGTATACCATTCTGGTCAATGGATTGTGTAAGGAAGGGAAGGTGAAGGAGGCCCATCAGCTTTTCCATCGGATGGTTGATAGAGGGTTGAGTCCAGATAATGTTGTGTACAATTTCCTCATCTCAGGCTACTGCAAGGAGGGGAAGTTGCGGGAATCAAGGTCATTGTTGGATGAGATGATCCAGAACGGGTTGATGCCTGATACTTACACCTTGGGGGCCCTTGTTGAAGTATACAAGAAGGGCAGCCGGTTGCTTTCGTTTTTGAATTTGGTCGCGCATTTGCGGAGATTGGGGTTTTCAATCTCTGTTGAGATTTATAGTCACATTATCAAGGCTCTGTGCGAGGAGAAGAAACCAAATGCAGCAAAAAATCTCTTGGACAGAATGTTTCAAGATGGGCACACACCCAATCTGGAGATTTACAATGCACTGATTGAAGCCTTTTGCAAATGTGATGGTGCAATGGAGGTGGTTGGATTGAAGGATGAGATGATTGACAAAGGCATTAGACCTGATTTGACTACTTATAGGGCTCTTATTGCATGCTTGTGTGGACTGAGTAGAAGCATGGATGGAGAATGCTTGATGAGAGAAATGGTTGAATCTGGTTTAGTGCCTGACTCTGTGATTTGTGGCGCCTTGATAAATGGGTATTGTAAGGAAAGAGATTTTAAAAAGGCGGAATCCCTTCTGTGCTACTTCGCTGAGAAATTTCAGTTGTATGATATGGCAAGCTACAATGTGATTATCAAAGTATACTGTGATGAAGGCAATGTGGCCAAATCATTAGAGCTGCAAGACAGGATGTTGAAATTGGGTTTTGTACCGAATAGCCTGACGTGCAAGTCTTTGATCAATGGATTGTTGAGAAGTAGAGGACGTGGATAGTTGGCACTGCTCACATGAATGAAAACCTCGCCATGATTCTGCTGAGGGAAAGAAAATCTTACATACTCTAGAGCAAATGATTGTGGGAACCTTGCAATGAGGTATGTTATTCTTAGAATGTCCAAGAACATTCGGAGCTGAAATCTGAATATTTTGATCAAATATAGAAGTTAGGAATTTCAGTTTTTTATTACTGGTATTGAGAACCTGAATGAGTAATTGAAAATTGTACCATATTACTCATCTAATATTAGAAAAAGAAATCCATATCTACTTCATGAAAACTGATGTTTGACCAGTTTGGAAACCCAAAAAAAATCTCAATTGAGTACTTGGAAATTTGATTTAATTTTTAGAAAACTAAAAAAACTCAATTGGGTTATGTGTATAAAACGAAAAGAAAAAAAAAGGAAAAACTCAATTGGATTATGGAGAACTAGATAGATAAATCATACTACAAGTTTAGATTTTTTGACTTGTAAAGCTCAATGTTGTACTAGATCTAGTTTCGAGTAAGCATGGGTACTATCTTCCTCAATAGACAAACAGTTCTGGGGTATTTAGTGGCCGTCTATCTGCAACTTGAGACCTTTAACTTCCTATGGTAATCTTTTTAAGGAAAATTACTCAAACAGTGAAGAGAAAAGGTGTGAGAAGAAAACCTTACTGCTAACCTACTTTAGGTAATTACAACAGGTGTTTTGCTAATCCTCGATGCATGTATAGCCAATGCTCTGGCACACGTTCTGAGCTGGCAAATGTGTGAATATCTAAGTGTATCCTTGACATGCAGATAACCTGGCTTGAAATTAGGGCTGTCAAATGTGTACCTAGATATGTGGATACCAAAAGTATTTGATCTGATTTAATTTGGATCTAGATCCAAATTTTGGACTTGATTGATAATCGGGTTAATTTCAGCTCCAAAAACTCCGATTAGGTTAGAAATTGGTTCACCTACCCTTTCTAGTACTTGAATTTATGATTGTTTAGTTTAGTCCTTTATTTATTTATTATCTTAAAATCTTACGGCCGGGATGTTTCTAGTGTGCACTTAAATATGGATCTAAAGCCAATTCCAAAGCATAATTCATGCTCGAAATAGGATACCCAAATTTGGTTTGATTTCGAAATGATACCTCATATATGTTACCATATCCGAACTTGATAGGGCCTGCATCCGACTCCCCTAATCGTTACTGAATAGGGGTACACCAATTTTGACATGAACCCTGCTCATTGATAGTCCTAACAAAAATAAGTTCATTCTTTATTTATACGTCTTGTTTGTGCCTCATGTCGGTAACAATTGTTTGGCAAGTGCTTGAAGTATTCAGTGCTTGTGTGTTGATGATGGGGAGGGGTGTTAGATTGCTATTTGGTCATATGAAATTGGAATAAATAATTTATATTTTGCACACACCCTAGGGGTGACAATGGGTCAAGCTAGGGCCGAGCTGGAGTTGGCCCTGGCTGAGCCCTAGTCCCCTAAGCCTTGACCCTAGTCCGGCCCTGGCCCTTAGCCTTAATTGAGCCAAAAGGGCCTTGGCCTTGGCCCTAGCCCTATAGGGCCAGCCCTATAATGAAAATAATGACATGATCAAAGGCTCAAAATAGTTTGAATCTAAGATTTTTACTTTTATTTACTTTTATTTTTTGCAGTAACCCCTCCATTGGTGATGAGTTCCGTCATATAAATGGTTTTGATCATAGTAATGTGACTATGAATTCAGAAGTGCTTTTAAAATGCACATCTGTAGTATGTCTTCAAATCATCAATTCTTTTGTATAACAATGACCCACTTGATGATTGAATCGGGGCAACAGGCCAGGCATGGCCAATTGCATTCATCATTGGCCCTAATGCGGCCCCAGTTGGATACCGAGCCTAAATTTTAAGCCTGAACCCATCCCTCAGGTCAAGTTTTGGGGCCAAAGTTGTGGCCTTATAGGGTTGGGTCGCTAGGGTTGGGCTTGGCAGTCAGTCCATAGCGACCCCTATCTAACACACCATAGAAAGGAGCAGTCTTTACAAGTGATGGGAAAACATGTTTCCTTTAACCAAGATAAGCCTTGGTGTGCCGCAAAGGTAGTGGCTTGCTTCTAATCTAGTTACACATACAGGGAAATACAAAGACAGTGAGGATGCCTTGTTGGGCTGTGGTAAAAAAGCACTCAATGTGGCTGAGTGGGGTCCTTGTACTGGAGTCGTGCTAAGGGAAACTTCCTGCTTATCCTTGCTAGACAAACAAGTGTGGAGGGTTCTTGCTTATAATGAAGAGGGCAGAATAAAAGCGCCTAAATCAAGTAGTTGGGCAGAGGTGTAGTGAATGCCCCCTATTTATAAGCAAGGAACCTCGTATAGGTAACTCTCTATGGGTCTAATGATCCAATCAGAAGGGTGACATGTGTCATTGTTTGGTGTTAGTTGACCGACTCGGACTGCCTATAAGTTGTTCGCTTGGCCAAAAAGTCCTTCAACTGATCCCTCGATTTAGAAATCCTGTCCTTCATTGTAGTTGACTTAAATGACCCCGATCTGCCTGCCCAATCCATATCTCATTCTGACTTGATTCAACCTCTTGCTTTTCAGATCACTCAATCTATTATTGCCTTGACAACTAGGATCAACTACTCTAATGACGGAGGACTTATTTTCTCCTACTATTCCTTAGTGGGTGAAAACACGTTGATGAAAAAGATGGTACTACTCGAATAATCACCCTTATAGATATGGTCTTTTGCCCGATTACCTATTTGCGATCTCCATGGTGTGCCGTAAAGGCCGTTACGTAAAGGTAACAGTGGCAACTGTTACACGTTACAGGGTCGTAAAGGCTGTAACAACCATTATGGAAAAAATGACCCCTAAATGCCATTAATGGCCTGTTACGCCCCCTATAGAGGCTGTAACAGCCCCGTAATGGTCTTTTAGGGTGCAGATATACGTTTTTTAGATATATTTTTTTCAACATTACGAGGCAAATACAGGTTTTCAAGGTTTTTTTTTTTTTTTCAATAAAAAAAGAGACTGTAAAGGCCGTTACGACCTGTATCGTAAAGGTAACAATGGTGGCCGTTATGGCCACTAGTTACCGTTACGGAATACCTTGGCGATCTCGTTAGGCAACGAACCATGGGTTTAGCCGTAGACGCCAGCCAATCGTCTCACAAACTGCTAGTTCCTCTATTGACTTTCGCTTATGATGCCAGATCACCACTTGAATGATTGGCACGCACCAAGAAGTCTTCCACCTCATTGTTATTCAATCGTTGCAATGAAAGAAGTCAAAGAAAATCCCAAAAATAGCCGGTAGGAGAGGTAGAGACAAGGAAAGCTAGGGTGATAGTAGATGAGTAATAGGGGCGTACCTCCCTTGAACTAAAGGGTTAGCGAGTGCAAAGATGCAGATTTGACCCACATCCTCTTTCTTAAAAGCCAAGTGGCTACTATATTGCCTCCACCTGCTCAACTTGTAGTACAAGTCTAGTTGGGCCATGTATCTTGAGTTGCAAAACCTCCTTTCCCAACGAGAAAGAGTTCAGTGAGCGACTACCTCCCTTCACTGGAACTCCCATGCCTTTCTTGGTTGGACTAACCCAACATGCATTTTAGAGCGTCATGCCGGGGCGATAGGTACACCGCAGTCACACATTCGAGCAAGAGCCTTTCTTCGCTATGGAAATAGAGGGCCGGAATCAATGCTAAACCCCGATGAATGGATTAAGGTGACTAAGTTGTCGTATTAGCCACTGCACGGTGCACCCGTTATTGTACCACCTGGAAAGCTAGCTAAAGAAGTCAAGCAAGCATACGTCAGAATAGGGCAGCAAAGGACAAGCTTTAAAAGAGTTCAACTAGAACGAGTTTGTCTCCCGGAACGATTAAGGTGATTAAGTTGTCGTATTAGCCACTGCACGGTGCACCCGTTATTGTACCACCTGGAAAGCTAGCTAAAGAAGTCAAGCAAGCATAAGTCAGAATAGGGCAGCAAAGGACAAGCTTTAAAAGAGTTCAACTGGAACGAGTTTGTCTCCCAGAACCTCCACTGCTAATGCAAGCACCCATCTATAACCATTCTATACCTTGCCTTCCCCTTTGCATTTATTGATCTCTAATCATTCTCCCTGCATCAAGCAATGGATTCAAAGCCGTGCTAAAGCCTAAATTATAGTTGTTTCGAAGCTGAAAAACGTATGAGTGCGCTGGCGCACAACGGCTTTGAAGTTGTTGCTTGCTTGCTTCAAAACAGCCTCCTACACATTAACACGAAGAGTCTTTCAATTGGGTGGCGGAATATCGACCTCGATTCATAGACTCGAAGATTGCCTTCCCGGACACCATGTTGTATGATGAATGAACTTCCTGTTCAGTCTAACTGCCAACGGCTTTGACAAGTGGTGCCCAACCGAACCGAACCAAACCCCATTCCAAATCTGAACTCATGCCTAAAGTCAGACCGAAAAGACCCGATGGGATACCTGAATCTCAACGGATTTGGCACCTCATATATTATGCCCATACACGAACCCGATTGTAACCAAATTGGATCCCTTAATGATATTGGTAGACTGATATCTGATCTGAACCTGACCCATTGACAAGCCTACAAAAGGTAAGGTTTGTCCAAGGCTAGATCATTCATGCAGTGGAGTCGTAATGTGTGCAACAAAGAATGCAAAGAATTTCCAGACTACCCTTACAAACTTTGCAATACAAATCTTAAGGTTACAAGTCATGACTTCTGACAGACAGAAAAGTTGCAATTGTGTTATCATTACGTCCTTGATGCAAATGGAAGACTCAATTCTTCTTCTATTGAGGCAAAGACCAGCTAATACTATTAAAAAAAAAGACTAAAATTGCCAAGTGATTTTAAAAGGCACGGTGTATTTTAGTTTGCCTTATTTTACCATGCAATCTCAATCTAAAGGTGTTAAGATTTGGTCAAATGATAATATAACTAGGTTGAGTATAAAACTCTTCATGAAGGGTTAATTCCATTGAGATGGTTTCTGGAAGATTAATAGTTGAAGATTGAATCAAGAAGTTGAGAACATTATTTCTTGGGTATAGGTCGGAAATTCCAAAGCATTAAGACCCACCATCTTTTGATGAAATCCATGATATTTGTAACGGGCTAAAAATTTGGATTCTCATGTCTATAGAGGAGCAAATGATTTAATGTGGTGTGAGAAGGGAGAAAACTTGCTTCTGTGAATGCATTTCTCCTTTTTTTTTTTGGTCTTATTTTGACAAAATCTTTCTTACTTATCTCCATCATCATCTTCATCTAAGCCGTATCCCAATTAATTGGGGTTGGCTACATGTTATTATCTATAAGAAAAACAAATATTTGTTAATCAGGAAATAACTAAATTCATTAATGTTTAGTGTTTGACAATGTCGCCTATTTGCAGGACACCTCGAAGAAAAGGGAAGAGGCAAAGTCCTAAAAAAAGATTTGAAAACCTGATAGGAAGAGGACAAGGCAGTGACACTAAGAGGCGTTTGAGATGGTAAGTAAACTGAAAGAAGATAGGACCAACCCACTGACTATATTTTGTTCCATTTTCTTCTATAGCGTTACTTTGTTAATTTATTCGCACTAGATTTTTCTTTGATTTTACCATAATTTGCCCAAATACAGTGTTATATCTAAAATCTTAGGCAATAATGTTGGGAATGTGTAACATTGGTGTAGATCTTGAGACTGAAGTAGAGAGGAAAAAAAAAATGAGAAAAATGGTTCACTTAAATGGAAACCAGCTTCCATAGAAACTGAATATTTTTTATTGCCATCTCCAAAACGAATTTACATTCCCCACTTAAAAAGTCTCATGACACCTCTTCGAAGAGAGAATTCCTCCTACCAATAATAACCATTCAAAAGAAACCCAATAGATCTTCCTGCTAATAATGACCAATTAAAAGAGATTATAGTATAAAAAACTTAGGATGCCTGCTAACTTAAGATTCCTACTATCCTAAGCATATCAACTGTAGAACAAGACCACATATGCTGCCCATGGGGCCACATCAATTCATCAGTTGTGCCCCAAGGATCGACTAAAGCTAAAAACACACACAAATCGGATGATGCCAACCCTATCAATATCAACATAGGACTTTTGCCCATTTACTGTGGGCCTCATGATGGATCTTTAGAAGCTTGAAAATACACCATCTGGATTATATTAAGACTTCAAGCAGGGGATTTATTGCCCATTTATTGCAAACCCACAGTGGATTATCTAAAGCTCAAAAACTACATTATTTTGATGATCCTGACTGACAAATGAGAAGACTTTTCCCATTTAATGTTAGCCCTACACTGTGTTGTCCCAACCCTGGTTTTTCAACAACAAATTTCTTGTGGAGCAAAGAAAAGATGACCTTAGGCTCCACTCTAATCCACTGATTACACTAGAAGATGTTTGACTATAGCAGACTAAAGGTAATACAGTAAGAGACATCAAAGTTACATAATTGTGTTTTGTCAACATGTGACAGTCTCATCTGGCTCCTATTTGGAGCTGTGCTGAAATCTTATTATGATCCATGGTTCATTTCAATAATTGTGTTTTGAGGAATCAGTTTTTTTTCCCCATCTCTTGGTGGCTGAAGGCAGGCCCCACCAATAGGTGTTTATGGATCTCTTCAGGTTAGAGGAAGTGGGCACCAAATTTATTTTCCCCTATTTCCTTGTAATGGAAAAGAAGAATCGAGTGCATGTTGAGTGGTTTGCAAGGTCTTCAGATGGGTTTTACATCGACTTATTTAGAATTGTTTTTTGTTCTTTCGATTGGTATTAAGGAAAAAGAAGAACATGATTTAAATCTAGATTGCAAAAGTGAAAATTTTAAATGAAGAAGTAAATAATCGAGGTATAGGCTCCCATACATTAGCTCATGTAGACCCGTGTTCATGCAGTCTAGTGATAAAAATAAAATCAAGATAGACCCAAAAGATTTGAATACACACCCATATCAATGATCAAATCCATAACTAGCAGCCACAAAATATCTCCACTCTATCCAAAATTGCGTAAGCAAGCATGCATAATGGAGTAGCACCAAATGGGGCTCCCTAGGCATTACACCATTAGAGATTGAATCGCATTGGAGGCACAATAATTAACTGACTAAAATTCTCATTCAAATAGGTTTAATGCACCATATATATCCTTGGGGTGGACTAGCCCGTCCTGACAATACAATGCCCAAGGCCCAAGCCCAGCTTGAGCCAACATGGATTTAGCAACTTAGACCCAAGCCCAGCTTGAGCCAACATGGATCTAGCAATTTAGGCCCAAGCTCTAGCCCGAAAAATTGGTTGGCCTGGTTAGGCCCGGCCATTATTTTCTCGTAGAGGGAGGGAGGGAGTATATCTCTATGAAGGCCTCTTGCTTTGAGTGGTCTAGTGATCTAACCTTTGCCATGGACCGATCCAATCAAGCAACCTTTATTATGGTGCTGTCTAATCACAATGGATGGCTGTTATCCATTGTGATTAGACAGCACCATAATAAAGCAACCTCAATTGGTTGGACAAGTTTGCTGTTATCCAACTATTGAACTAGCTGGACTATATGAGGAAACTACATAAATACTTGTGGGGCTGGGATGGGCTAAAATCAAGGTATTCCAAAATGGTTACATAATGGTTGTAACCATAATGGTTACAAAGTTCTCATGGTGGATAGCTTGAGAAAGATGGGAATGATCATTCCTAATGTCTGCTTATGCTGTATGGGCAGTGAGGAGTCAGTGGATCATCTTTTTGTTCATTGCAGTTTTATTAGTCAGATATGGGAAGATATTTTGTCTTGGTTTCAAGTGGCGTAGCCTCTTCCTTTCTCAGCAGGTGATCTCTTGAAGGCATGGCATGGTATGAATCTGGGAAAGCAGCGAACGACTCTCTGGAGAATGAATATTCTGGCAGTTTGGTGGGCTGTTTGGGAAGAAATGAATGGTAGATGCTTCAGGGGTGAAAGTAAAGGGGTAGATTGTATATCTCTAAGGGCGAGGATGTTAATTTTAGAATGGGCTGCCATCATAGACAAGCTTAAGGATTGTAATTTCAATTTTTTAGCTGTGTAGTTGGATCGCTATCTCAGCGGTCCAGCCTTTTGTAGTTTCTATTTTTCTTTTTAATGAATTGCTGTTATCTTTAAAAAAAAAAAAAGGTTGTAACCATAACAGCCATAACGGAAAAATTGACACATAACGACTCTGTAATGGTCTTGTAATTGCCCGTTAAGGGGCCGAAATAGGATTTTTTTTTTCAATGGCCATTATGGATCGTGTCATAGCGGTAATGGTAGTGGCTATTATGGCTACCTTTACCGTTATGGAATACCTTGGCGAAAATGACCTGAGCCTAAACCTGGGTTGAAAATTGGCCAGGCCTTACATGCCAGGCCTGAGCCCAGCCCACAGCCTAGCTAACAGGTCCATGCACGGCCCAAACATTGACCTGGCTTGCCGTGTTGGGTGGGTGCCTTGCCTGTTGCTGTAGATTTGTATATAGAAGCCTCAGAACATGGATTATATACAATCGTATAGCTGTAAATGCTGTCCGGTTGCATATAAATCTCAGATTTGAATAACTGGGTGATAAATAAGTTCTGAAATCTTCACCTAATTAAACTTGGAGGCCCCGCTAGGCCACTATCCAATAGGTCCTTTACTTTGGACCGTCCTATTGGATTTTTGGGCCCCACAGTCGAACCAGATGATTTTGTTTATTCAATCTTCAGTCGGTCAGTGGCTCCTGTTGTGGATGCTACGCTTGGATGGAATGATCCCGTATCACATTGTTCATGGTTTTTACTGGTTTGTATTGCTTAGTTATTACCCTCGTGATTGAAGCAATGACGTTCCTGTTGGCAGCTACATTGCACATTCTGAATGTTGTAGCTCGGTTTTATCTTAGGGCCCGTTTGGTTTACCAATTACAATGGTAAAAGGCTGTAAATGGGTAATGATTAGTTACTCTTGTAATTGTTAGGTGACATCACTTACATTTGACTGCATTGATGATTTTGCTGCATTGTTTGTTTCACCCACAAATCACTGTAAAATGGTAGTTTTATAATGTGAAAATGTAGTGATTATAATTTACTTTACCTACTTCCTTTACAAGTGTATTTGACTTTTGATTTACAAGCCATAATTCCTGTTTAAACAAACACCTGCAAAGGATAATGATAGCTCATTTACTCCTCATTTCATAGGAAATTGGAAAACCAAACAGGCCCTTAATGCGATGCAGTACTGGATTTTATCATGACCCTAATGCTGGATGGTACTAGAGCAGTAGAGATGGCCTCTATGATACATTTGATAATTGCAGTTATGTGTTATTGGAATCTGAAAAGGTTGCTAGCCTATACTGTTGAGAAATAACTACGATGTAGATCCAACAAGACAATTGCATTTCACATTGTAAGAGTTGTTTTTTATCATCAGTTACAAGCATAGTTCTAACACTCAGCAGTTCGGACCGATTTGTTCAGTTTCGAGTCAAGTCACGACTCGGCTAAATCAGGGAATGACTCATCCATATCAGGTTGAGTTGGGCCAATTTTCACTATTGACTCCTAGTGCCAAACCAGATCAAACTCATCCAAGTCTGAGTCAGTTTGGACGAGTTGTCAACCCATGGTTGAAAGTGAGGCTGACTTTTGTAGCAAGGGTCTTATATTTCATAGAGGTTGCATTCTTCAGCAGTTACAAGTGCAGTTGACTTTTGTAGCAAGGATCTGATATGCCATAGTGGTCCATGTAGTTCTTAATATGCACTTATGGAAGGTGATGAGTGCTAGCATTTTGCTAATGCATTTTGACGATTAATTATGTGGATCAAAATTGTTCACTGTAGTTGGGATATTTTCATCATTTCGTAGCACAGTTTGAAAACAAAATTAGAATGACGAGTAAAACTTGCATACTTTGGTAGAGTGTGATGGATGATACACAGGCACTTAGAAATTATATAGAAATTGTGTGCATGGCTTAAAGCATGGTATTAAAAAACAGTTACATAACAGTCATAATGTCCATTGTGTAATGGTACTGGTGGGAGTTATTATGCGTTCGGGGTTGTAAGTTGTAATGCCTGTTCCAAGGCCCGTAACGGTCATTATGTACCTCTAATGGGCTGATACAGGCCTGTAATTGTCCAATATGGGGCAGATACATTTTCTTCCTTTATTTTATTTTATTTTTACCATTACGGGGCTGTAATGGCTGTTATGGACCATATCATAATGTCCATAAATCTGGCATTATGGCCACCATTACTGTTATTGAACACCTTGCTTACAAGTAGTCAAATTTAAGCCATTCTAATTATGATACCTAATGTAGATGTATCATGAAAAAAAATTAAGCTTATTTGATTATCCATCTATTGGATTTATGAGTGTTTATTGGATGGTTAAAAATGAAAAATATCGATAGGTTGTATCTCCGCAAACAAGTGTCCACAAACCAGAGGTTAGGATTGTGCAACCAATCTGATCTTGGGATTGGGATTTGACGACGGTGGGCTGCACAATCTAGCCAATTTTATTTGAGTTAACATATGCCACATACAATCACCGAGTGCCTGTGTATCAAGCCTCATACACAGCCTGAGTATTATACAACTCCAAACTAGTCACAGTTTGGATATTTTCATTATTTTAATACACGGTGCCGCTTTTGATTTTATCATTTATACCATATTTCAGCTTTTTCTGAGCTTCTGGAACTCGGTTTCCCCACAGAGGCATGCTCTGCCATTGATGCTATCCATGTCACATATAGAAACCTTGAAATAGGGCTGAAGATACTTTGTACATTCAATCTTATCTACTCTATCCTTATTTGCTTCTGTTCTAATGCTTACATGCGTCTTCTTTCATGGATCTCACTTCATTTGACGTTACCAGCAGAGAGGACGTGTGCACAGAGATGGAGTTGCCAAGAGAAGAATTCTACATGGCGGTTTTGGAATAGGCCCGGGCCGGAAGACTTTAGCAAATGATGGTAGGGGTGGAGAAGTGCCGTGCTCTGAATCTATTTATACGAAAGAAGCTGCAGCTGAAGCCATGCACATGTCATTTGGAGCTCTGTTATGCAAGAAGGATTGTAGAAGGCATTGGCTGGAAAAGGGTTTGTATGGGTTAAACTCATTTATGGTTTCCTAAAGTTCTACCTAGGGTTTGTTGGGATGCGAGTTGGACTGATCGAGTCAGATAGGATTAGCCCTTTCCATTTTGTTTCTAGAAGGAGATGAGAGGAAACTGAATGACAGTGTTCCGAGAGGGTAGTTAGGAAGTGGTCCCTGAAGCGACCTGCATCCTCTACAGCACCTGTTTTGGGCAGCAGGTAAAACACCCCAGCTTCGTGTTGCACGTGTGACATCCACTCCATTAATCAGGTACGGGCCTCAAAATAGGCCCTGAGGACGAGAATCAGTCAGATCCACAACTTGTGTGGGCCACACTACAGATAGTACTGAGGACTGAACGCCAACCATATGTTGCTTGTGAGTCCTACCATGGTTGCATTTTCCATCTAATGGGTTCATTTGGTCTGCCTCAGCAAGATGAACAGATACTCCAAACTATTGGTCTGATCCAAAACTCAGGCAGGCCACAGCTTTAATGTAGTGGCTTAAGGCATGTTTTTTCACAATTTTTCCCGATGGTGTATACCACCTGAATGTGTTTTTTCTTTTTTTCTCTTTTGTCAGACCATGTTTGATTATGCGCACCTGATGGACGGATCGGATGTCACACCCACAACATGGTGGGTCCCACCGAGCCCGGGTGTTTTACCTGCTGCGTACAACAGCTGGCACCCTTGCAAAAGAAGTGAATGCACATATAGACCTGCATTTTGGAGAATCATGGCTTAGCCCCTTCAACATCCTTGCTGCTGCATTTTCAATATCGAGCTTGTCTTGCATGAATCGCCACTCGTATCCATCCAGCTGCATATAGAATGATCTAAATGGTTCATATATTGGGCATCATCATGCGTCACCCGCTGTCCTAAAAAAACACAACTGGAAATTTTAGTGTGTATTGGTTCCAGTTGAATGCGGATTTTTTTACTAGTTTTATTTAATATTATCCATTTTGATGCTCCTAGCCAGATAGGATCGTCAGTCTGCATAATTTTTTAAGACCACAACCCATCCACAGTAGTGCCCACAAGATGGACTGTTTAGATCACTCAAACATGCAGCAATGTGGGCCCCATCAAGCAATTTGTCATCTCATTTGTTTTGTATTTTCATCTGGTAACTCTACGTGCTCCACTCCATGCAGGGGAAGGCTCTTAGGAACAACACAAGGGGTCTGAAAGAACCATTGCAAGCAGTTGGTAAAAAGGTTCGTTGGATTGGGGTAGAACAACCAAGACAGAAAGACTTGTTTTGGAAGGATGGTGATTTGATTGGATGTTGTTTGTTAATTGAATTTATTCTGCTAGAGTCAATGTTATTCTTCCTTCTGCTTTGATTGAGTGGTATGTATCATTTGCTAATCGGACCCAATCACTGAGGATTAGTTTGCTGCTGTAGTGATGTTTTCATGAAAATCTAAAGCTATTTTTACAGTTTCAAGCCATTCAGTTTGATGGATTTTAGATGAAGTTAGATGAAATTGGTGTCTAAAAAATTCAGTGAGTCGACTCGGATTGTGATGTAGCTGGGCTCAGTCCAATGTAATTCAACTCGGTGCAAGACCCGTCAATCGGATATTTCTTAAACTCGCCTGAGTTTCACACTAACTCAGTGGACCTTCTGAGTTTTGTATGACTTGGGCTGAGATTTTGTAAGGAAACTCGGCTGAGTTTTATATGACTCAGCTCACTGAACGTGCTTGCAGTGTACCGAAGTTCCATTGAACATTGAGAAATGCTCCAGTGTTCTCAGGGCACTGGAAGTTATAGTGCTCCTAGTTGCATCCGTGTGCTTGGACGGTCCAATCAGTTGATCTGGTCCGTCTATTAATTCAAGAGCACACGTCATGGATTACCATGAGAAAATTACAATGGTTGGATGATCCAATCCATCCTTGATTTGGCCGTATTTTCTATAGCCATCCATTTTCCAACCAAGGGATGGGATGGTTATGGTTGCCTAGCAAAAGTGATTTTTTTAGAATTAAAAGCAATCCATGACGGGCCTTAACAAATAGATAGTTCAAAGGGTTGATTGGATATGTTTTTGTATAAGCAATCTGGACCGTCCATACTAAAAGGATACTGATCAAATGGTTAATATTTATCAAATTGTTGTGATGTTTGCATGGTAAGTCATGATATGTCCGTTGGATCTAATGAACAGTCTGGATCAAAGGATTGGACCGTCAAAGTGTCCCAATGCAACTAGGAGCACGGGAGCATTTCCCTTCAACGTTTCATCAACCGCAGTTTGCTTTTTATGAATAAATTGCTAATCCAACTCATTACTAGCTATGCCTAGGATGATCGAGACCGTTGATCAAGTAGGCCATTTTATTTATGGGTTGTAGTCTCAGATGGCTACAGAATAATTGCTAAGCCTATTTCCATTTAGTGGGTCCCATTTGGATGACACCCATCACTGAGTGTACCAAACTAGAAATGGATTACAAAACAGTATGTGCGATGGAAAAAAAACCCCTTGATCGAATGGTTAGGATTATCTAAGCTCTGTGAATATGGTGGGACCTGCCGGGTTGTGATTACTGTACATTCCTCACGTGAACTGAGGACAAACAACCCGGTGTTTCGCTGCTCCACCAAGTTATGTTCGACTCCAATCTCCACCGTACATGGACTAGGAAGTTTTCAACCCGTGATGTATATGTTTTATCCACGCCATTCATTTATTTTGACAGATAATTTTAGGGAATGAGTCAAAAAAAAGGAGGTAGACTGAAGGCTCTCAAGTGGACCACACCAGAAGAAGCAGTGGAGGTTGGAAGCTGACCGTTGAAAACTTCTTGGGGGTGGAAGCTTTGGATCAAGCTGATATTTATGTTTTCTCTTCATACAGGTCTATGTAACCTTGTGAACAGGTTGGATGGACAATAAACATCACGGTGGGCCCTAGGTAGATTTCAACAGTAGGAATTCAATCTCCACTGCTTCCTGTGGTGTGGTCCACTTGATCCTTAAATCTGTCTCCTTTTTTGTCTCATGCCCTATTAAAATATTTCAAAATGGATGGACGGCATGGATAAAACATATACATCACAGTGGGCCCCATATCTCCCTTGACAGGGCTGTCCGTCTCTAGCTAGGTCCTGCTGGGGGTTGTACCCAATCCGCGCCTCAGCTCCACACTGAAACCTACTGGGGTCATCTTCCAAACCCCTAAACCCTAAACCCCCCCCCCCCCCCCCCCTCGAATTCTGCAAGAAATGTATTGATTCCTGCAAACTGGTGAGTTTTCCACACGAATTCTTTCGTCTTTGGCTATCTCTTCTTCGCGAATTAGGAAATATAATTCACGTATGTCACTTTGTTTCCCGGCAACGTATCCCTTGTGTAGAATTTTTTAGCCGTGCAATATGTGGGCCACACCATAAAGATCACCTAGGGTGAAAACCAGGGTGGTCCATTTATCAGGCTAGCTACCCAACGAAATCAAATCGACAGAGGATAGTCTGACTCAATGTACGGGTTCCCCCCCCCCCCCCCCCCCCCCCCCCCCACGATGAGTGGATTGGTCTGAGGCCCGCCTTTTTCATGGCTCAGATGTTCTGTACAAGTGCCAAGTTGGGCGGAAGGAAAGCATTGTATGTGAAAGTTCTCATACAACCTTGTATGTGAAAATTTCTTTGTATCGACTGTTTGATCACTGATGGTGTCAAGATTTTTTTTTTCTTTCTTTTTTCCTAGATTTTTTCCTTCATTGGATTTTTCTTTTATTTTCAGTAATTTGAGAGTTTGAAAACGAAATTTGATTACATTGATACAATTCAAAATAATTATGCAGCTTTGAATGGTAAAAGTATGTTATTTGTAGGTTCTTTGCTGTTGAATTCGAATTGGAGCTGGGAATTAGTGGGCCCCGCACAGAAGCGGACATAAAATTGTCCACCACCAGCTAGGATTCCGTACATGTGGGGCCCGTGTGGTGGTCCAGACCGTTGATCTGCTGGGTCCCACTATTAATGGGGGATTCCCTCAAAATTCTTTTCAATCAGAACGTTCGTTGAGGCTTGCTAGTCCCGTATGCACCTTGATGAAATATATATGAGCCGTACACAAGGTGGGCCCTGCCAAGAAGATGATCTAGGTTTAAAGCAAAGCTGGTCCACTAATCATGCAAGCCACCCCTAGCACAAAAACAATAGACGGTTTACCAGATGGTTAGGATTATCTAAGCGCTGTGAATATGGTGGGACCCGCCAGGTTGTGATTACTGTACATTCCTCACGTGAACTGAGGACAAACAACCCGGTGTTTCGCTGCTCCACCAATTTATGTTCGACTCCAATCTCCACCGTACATGGACTAGGAAGTTTTCAACCCGTGATGTATATGTTTTATCCACGCCATTCATCTATTTTGACAAATAATTTTAGGGAATGAGTAAAAAAAAAGGAGGTAGACTGAAGGCTCTCAAGTGGACCACACCAGAAGAAGCAGTGGAGGTTGGAAGCTTACCGTTGAAAACTTCTTGGGGGTGGAAGCTTTGGATCAAGCTGATATTTATGTTTTCTCTTCATATAGGTCTATGTAACCTTGTGAACAGGTTGGATGGACAATAAACATCACGGTGGGCCCTAGGTAGATTTCAACAGTAGGAATTCAATCTCCACTGCTTCCTGTGGTGTGGTCCACTTGATCCTTAAATCTGTCTCCTTTTTTGTCTCATGCCCTATTAAAATATTTCAAAATGGATGGACGGCATGGATAAAACATATACATCACAGTGGGCCCCATATCTCCCTTGACAGGGCTGTCCGTCTCTAGCTAGGTCCTGCTGGGGGTTGTACCCAATCCGCGCCTCAGCTCCACACTGAAACCTACTGGGGTCATCTTCCAAACCCCTAAACCCTAAACCCCCCCCCCCCCCCCCACGAATTCTGCAAGAAATGTATTGATTCCTGCAAACTGGTGAGTTTTCCACACGAATTCTTTCGTCTTTGGCTATCTCTTCTTCGCGAATTAGGAAATATAATTCACGTATGTCACTTTGTTTCCCGGCAACGTATCCCTTGTGTAGAATTTTTTAGCCGTGCAATATGTGGGCCACACCATAAAGATCACCTAGGGTGAAAACCAGGGTGGTCCATTTATCAGGCTAGCTACCCAACGAAATCAAATCGACTGAGGATAGTCTGACTCAATGTACGGGTTCCCCTCCCCCCCCCCCCCCCCCCCCCCCCCACGATGAGTGGATTGGTCTGAGGCCCGCCTTTTTCATGGCTCAGATGTTCTGTACAAGTGCCAAGTTGGGCGGAAGGAAAGCATTGTATGTGAAAGTTCTCATACAACCTTGTATGTGAAAATTTCTTTGTATCGACTGTTTGATCACTGATGGTGTCAAGATTTTTTTTTTTCTTTCTTTTTCCTAGATTTTTTCCTTCATTGGATTTTTCTTTTATTTTCAGTAATTTGAGAGTTTGAAAACGAAATTTGATTACATTGATACAATTCAAAATAATTATGCAGCTTTGAATGGTAAAAGTATGTTATTTGTAGGTTCTTTGCTGTTGAATTCGAATTGGAGCTGGGAATTAGTGGGCCCCGCACAGAAGCGGACATAAAATTGTCCACCACCAGCTAGGATTCCGTACATGTGGGGCCCGTGTGGTGGTCCAGACCGTTGATCTGCTGGGTCCCACTATTAATGGGGGATTCCCTCAAAATTCTTTTCAATCAGAACGTTCGTTGAGGCTTGCTAGTCCCGTATGCACCTTGATGAAATATATATGAGCCGTACACAAGGTGGGCCCTGCCAAGAAGATGATCTAGGTTTAAAGCAAAGCTGGTCCACTAATCATGCAAGCCACCCCTAGCACAAAAACAATAGACGGTTTACCAGATGGTTAGGATTATCTAAGCGCTGTGAATATGGTGGGACCCGCCAGGTTGTGATTACTGTACATTCCTCACGTGAACTGAGGACAAACAACCCGGTGTTTCGCTGCTCCACCAATTTATGTTCGACTCCAATCTCCACCGTACATGGACTAGGAAGTTTTCAACCCGTGATGTATATGTTTTATCCACGCCATTCATCTATTTTGACAAATAATTTTAGGGAATGAGTAAAAAAAAAGGAGGTAGACTGAAGGCTCTCAAGTGGACCACACCAGAAGAAGCAGTGGAGGTTGGAAGCTTACCGTTGAAAACTTCTTGGGGGTGGAAGCTTTGGATCAAGCTGATATTTATGTTTTCTCTTCATACAGGTCTATGTAACCTTGTGAACAGGTTGGATGGACAATAAACATCACGGTGGGCCCTAGGTAGATTTCAACAGTAGGGATTCAATCTCCACTGCTTCCTGTGGTGTGGTCCACTTGATCCTTAAATCTGTCTCCTTTTTTGTCTCATGCCCTATCAAAATATTTCAAAATGGATGGACGGCCTGGATAAAACATATACATCACAGTGGGCCCCAAATCTCCCGTGACAGGGCCATCCGTCTCTGGCTAGGTCCTGCTGGGGGTTGTACCCAATCCACGCCTCAGCTCCACACTGAAACCTACTGGGGTCGCCTTCCAAACCGCTAAACCCTAAACCCCCCCCCCCCCCCCCCCCCCCCTCGAATTCTGCAAGAAATGTATTGATTCCTGCAAACTGGTGAGTTTTCCACACAAATTCTTTCGTCTTTGGCTATCTCTTCTTCACGAATTAGGAAATATAATTCACGTATGTCACTTTGTTTCCCGGCAACGTATCCCTTGTGTAGAATTTCTTAGCCGTGCAATATGTGGGCCACACCATAAAGATCACCTGGGGTGAAAACCAGGGTGGTCCATTTATCAGGCTAGCTACCCAACGAAATCAAATCGACAGAGAAATCAAATCGACAGAGGATAGTCTGACTCAATGTACAGGTCCCCCCATCCCCCCCCCCCCCCCCCCCCCCCCCCCCCCCCCCCCCCCCCCCCGATGAGTGGATTGGTCTGAGGCCCGCCTTTTTCATGGCTCAGATGTTTTGTACAAGTGCCATGTTGGGCGGAAGGAAAGCATTGTATGTGAAAGTTCTCATACAACCTTGTATGTGGAAATTTCTTTGTATCGACTGTTTGATCACTGATGGTGTCTAGATTTTTTTGTTTTCTTTTTTCTTTGGATTTTTTCCTTCATTGGATTTTTCTTTTATTTTCAGTAATTTGAGAGTTTGAAAACGAAATTTGATTACATTGCTACAATTCAAAATAATTATGCAGCTTTGAATGGTAAACGTATGTTATTTGTAGGTTCTTTGCTGTTGAATTCGAATTGGAGCTGGGAATTAGTGGGCCCCGCATAGAAGCGGACATAAAATTGTCCACCACCAGCTAGGATTCCGTACATGTGGGGCCCGTGTGGTGGTCCAGACCGTTGATCTGCTGGGTCCCACTATTAATGGGGGATTCCCTCAAAATTCTTTTCAACCAGAACGTTCGTTGAGGCTTGCTAGTCCCGTATGCACCTTGATGAAATATATATGAGCCGTACACAAGGTGGGCCCTGCCAAGAAGATGATCTAGGTTTAAAGCAAAGCTGGTCCACTAATCATGCAAGCCACCCCTAGCACAAAAACAATGGACGGTTTACCAGATGGTTAGGATTATCTAAGCGCTGTGAATATGGTGGGACCCGCCAGGTTGTGATTACTGTACATTCCTCACGTGAACTGAGGACAAACAACCCGGTGTTTCGCTGCTCCACCAATTTATGTTCGACTCCAATCTCCACCGTACATGGACTAGGAAGTTTTCAACCCGTGATGTATCTGTTTTATCCACGCCATTCATCTATTTCGACAGATAATTTTAGGGAATGAGTCAAAAAAAAAGGAGGTAGACTGAAGGCTCTCAAGTGGACCACACCAGAAGAAGCAGTGGAGGTTGGAAGCTTACCGTTGAAAACTTCTTGGGGGTGGAAGCTTTGGATCAAGCTGATATTTATGTTTTCTCTTCATACAGGTCTATGTAACCTTGTGAACAGGTTGGATGGACAATAAACATCACGGTGGGCCCTAGGTAGATTTCAACAGTAGGGATTCAATCTCCACTGCTTCCTGTGGTGTGGTCCACTTGATCCTTAAATCTGTCTCCTTTTTTGTCTCATGCCCTATTAAAATATTTCAAAATGGATGGACGGCATGGATAAAACATATACATCACAGTGGGCCCCATATCTCCCTTGACAGGGCCGTCCGTCTCTGGCTAGGTCCTGCTGGGGGTTGTACCCAATCCGCGCCCCAGCTCCACAATGAAACCTACTGGGGTCGTCTTCCAAACCCCTAAACCCTAACCCCCCCCCCCCCCCCTCTCGAATTCTGCAAGAAATGTATTGATTCCTGCAAACTGGTGAGTTTTCCACACGAATTCTTTCGTCTTTGGCTATCTCTTCTTCGCGAATTAGGAAATATAATTCACGTATGTCACTTTGTTTCCCGGCAACGTGTCCCTTGTGTAGAATTTCTTAGCCGTGCAATATGTGGGCCACACCATAAAGATCACCTGGGGTGAAATCCAGGGTGGTCCATTTATCAGGCGAGCTACCCAACGAAATCAAATCGACAGAGGATAGTCTGACTCAATGTACGGGTTCCCCCTCCCCGATGAGTGGATTGGTCTGAGGCCCGCCTTTTTCATGGCTCAGATGTTCTGTACAAGTGCCATGTTGGGCGGAAGGAAAGCATTGTATGTGAAAGTTCTCATACAACCTTGTATGTGGAAATTTCTTTGTATCGACTGTTTGATCACTAATGGTATCTAGATTTTCTTTTTTCTTTTTTCCTTTGATTTTTTCCTTCATTGGATTTTTCTTTTATTTTCAGTAATTTGAGAGTTTGAAAACGAAATTTGATTACATTGCAACAATTCAAAATAATTATGCAGCTTTGAATGGTAAAAGTATGTTATTTGTAGGTTCTTTGCTGCTGAATTCAAATTGGAGCTGGGAATTAGTGGGCCCCGCACAAAAGCGGACATAAAATTGTCCACCACCAGCTAGGATTCCGTACATGTGGGGCCCGTGTGGTGGTCCAGACCATTGATCTGCTGGGTCCCACTATTAATGGGGGATTCCCTCAAAATTCTTTTCAACCAGAACGTTCGTTGAGGCTTGCTAGTCCCGTATGCACCTTGATGAAATATATCTGAGCCGTACACAAGGTGGGCCCTGCCAAGAAGATGATCTAGGTTTAAAGCAAGGGTGGTCCACTAATCATGCAAGCCACCCCTAGCACAAAAACAATGGGCGGTTTACCAGATGGTTTGGATTATCTAAGCGCTGTGAATATGGTGGATCCCGCCAGGTTGTGATTACTGTACATTCCTCACATGAACTGAGGACAAACAACCCGGTGTTTCGCTGCTCCACCAATTTATGTTCAACTCCAATCTCCACCGTACAGGGACTAGGAAGTTTTCAACCCGTGATGTATGTGTTTTATCCACGCCATTCATCTATTTTGACAGATAATTTTAGGGAATGAGTAAAAAAAGGAGGTAGACTGAAGGCTCTCAAGTGGACCACACCAGAAGAAGCAGCGGAGGTTGGAAGCATACCGTTAAAAACTTCTTGGGGGTGGAAGCTTTGGATCAAGCTGATATTTATGTTTTCTCTTCATACAGGTCTATGTAACCTTGTGAACAGGTTGGATGGACAATAAACATCACGGTGGGCCCTTGGTAGATTTCAACAGTAGGGATTCAATCGCCACTGCTTCCTGTGGTGTGGTCCACTTGATCCTTAAATCTGTCTCCTTTTTTGTCTCATGCCCTATTAAAATATTTCAAAATGGATGGACGGCATGGATAAAACATATACATCACAGTGGGCCCCATATCTCCCTTGACAGGGCCGTCCGTCTCTGGCTAGGTCCTGCTGGGTGTTGTACCCAATCCGCGCCCCAGCTCCACACTGAAACCTACTGGGGTCGTCTTCCAAACCCCTAAACCCTAAACCCCCCCCCCCCCCCCCCCCCCCCCCCCTCTCTCTCGAATTCTGGAAGAAATGTATTGGTTCCTGCAAACTGGTGAGTTTTCTACACGAATTCTTTCGTCTTTGGCTATCAATTCTTCGCGAATTAGGAAATATAATTCACGTATGTCACTTTGTTTCCCGGCAACGTGTCCCTTGTGTAGAATTTCTTAGACGTGCAATATGTGGGCCACACCATAAAGATCACCTGGGGTGAAATCCAGGGTGGTCCATTTATCAGGCGAGCTACCCAACGAAATCAAATCGACAGAGGATAGTCTGACTCAATGTACGGGTTCCCCCTCCCCGATGAGTGGATTGGTCTGAGGCCCGCCTTTTTCATGGCTCAGATGTTCTGTACAAGTGCCATGTTGGGCGGAAGGAAAGCATTGTATGTGAAAGTTCTCATACAACCTTGTATGTAGAAATTTCTTTGTATCGACTGTTTGATCACTGATGGTGTCAAGATTTTTTTTTTTTCTTTTTCCTACGATTTTTTCTGTCTTTGGATTTTTCTTTTATTTTCAGTAATTTGAGAGTTTGAAAACGAAATTTGATTACATTGCTACAATTCAAAATAATTATGCAGTTTTGAATGGTAAAAGTATGTTATTTGTAGGTTCTTTGCTGTTGAATTTGAATTGGAGCTGGGAAATAGTGGGCCTCGCACAGAAGCGGACATAAAATTGTCCACCACCAGCTAGGATTCCGTACATGTGGGGCCCGTGTGGTGGTCTATACCGTTGATCTGCTGGGTCCCACTATTAATGGGGGATTCCCTCAAAATTCTTTTCAACCAGAACGTTCGTTGAGGCTTGCTAGTCCCGTATGCACCTTGATGAAATATATCTGAGCCGTACACAAGGTGGGCCCTGCCAAGAAGATGATCTAGGTTTAAAGCAAGGGTGGTCCACTAATCATGCAAGCCACCCCTAGCACAAAAACAATGGACGGTTTACCAGATGGTTAGGATTATCTAAGCGCTGTGAATATGGTGGGACCCGCCAGGTTGTGATTACTGTACATTCCTCACGTGAACTGAGGACAAACAACCCGGTGTTTCGCTGCTCCACCAATTTATGTTCGACTCCAATCTCCACCGTACATGGACTAGGAAGTTTTCAACCCATGATGTATATGTTTTATCCACGCCATTCAATATTTTGATAGATAATTTTAGGGAATGAATAAAAAAAAAGGAGGTAGACTGAAGGCTCTCAAGTGGACCACACCAGAAGAAGCAGTGGAGGTTGGAAGCTTACCGTTGAAAACTTCTTGGGGGTGGAAGCTTTGGATCAAGCTGATATTTATGTTTTCTCTTCATACAGGTCTATGTAACCTTGTGAACAGGTTGGATGGACAATAAACATCACGGTGGGCCCTAGGTAGATTTCAACAGTAGGGATTCAATCGCCACTGCTTCCTGTGGTGTGGTCCACTTGATCCTTAAATCTGTCTCCTTTTTTGTCTCATGCCCTATTAAAATATTTCAAAATCGATGGACGGCATGGATAAAACATATACATCATAGTCGGCCCCATATCTCCCTTGACAGGGCCGTCCGTCTCTGGCTAGGTCCTGCTGGGGGTTGTACCCAATCCGCGCCCCAACTCCACACTGAAACCTACTGGGGTCGTCTTCCAAACCCCTAAACCCTAACCCCCCCCCCCCCCCCCCCTCTCGAATTCTGCAAGAAATGTATTGATTCCTGCAAACTGGTGAGCTTTCTACACGAATTCTTTCGTCTTTGGCTATCTCTTCTTCGCGAATTAGGAAATATAATTCACGTATGTCACTTTGTTTCCCGGCAACGTGTCCCTTGGGTAGAATTTCTTAGCCGTGCAATATGTGGGCCACACCATAAAGATCACCTGGGGTGAAAACCAGGGTGGTCCATTTATCAGGCGAGCTACCCAACGAAATCAAATCGACAGAGGATAGTCTGACTCAATGTACGGGTTCCCCCCCGATGAGTGGATTGGTCTGAGGCCCGACTTTTTCATGGCTCCGATGTTCTGTACAAGTGTCATGTTGGGCGGAAGGAAAGCATTGTATGTGAAAGTTCTCATACAACCTTGTATGTAGAAATTTCTTTGTATCCACTGTTTGATCACTGATGGTGTCTAGATTTTTTTTTTTTTTTCTTTTTCCCTTGAATTTTTACCTTCATTGGATTTTTCTTTTATTTTCAGTAATTTGAGAGTTTGAAAACGAAATTTGATTACATTGCTACAATTCAAAATAATTATGCAGCTTTGAATGGTAAAAGTATGTTATTTGTAGGTTCTTTGCTGTTGAATTCGAATTGGAGCTGGGAATTAGTGGGCCTCGCACAGAAGCGGACATAAAATTGTCCACCACCAGCTAGGATTCCGTACATGTGGGGCCCGTGTGGTGGTCTAGACCGTTGATCTGCTGGGTCCCACTATTAATGGGGGATTCCCTCAAAATTCTTTTCAATCAGAACGTTCGTTGAGGCTTGCTAGTCCCGTATGCACCTTGATGAAATATATCTGAGCCGTACACAAGGTGGGCCCTGCCAAGAAGATGATCTAGGTTTAAAGCAAGGCTGGTCCACTAATCATGCAAGCCACCCCTAGCACAAAAACAATGGACGGTTTACCAGATGGTTAGGATTATCTAAGCGCTGTGAATATGGTGGGACCCGCCAGGTTGTGATTACTGTACATTCCTCACGTGAACTGAGGACAAACAACCCGGTGTTTCGCTGCTCCACCAATTTATCTTCAACTCCAATCTCCACCGTACATGGACTAAGAAGTTTTCAACCCGTGATGTATATGTTTTATCCACGCCATTCATCTATTTTGACAGATAATTTTAGGGAATGAGTAAAAAAAAAGGAGGTAGACTGAAGGCTCTCAAGTGGACCACACCAGAATAAGCAGTGTAGGTTGGAAGCTTACCGTTGAAAACTTCTTGGGGGTGGAAGCTTTGGATCAAGCTGATATTTATGTTTTCTCTTCATACAGGTCTATGTAACCTTGTGAACAGGTTGGATGGACAATAAACATCACGGTGGGCCCTATGTAGATTTCAACAGTAGGAATTCAATCTCCACTGCTTCCTGTGGTGTGGTCCACTTGATCCTTAAATCTGTCTCCTTTTTTGTCTCATGCCCTATTAAAATATTTCAAAATGGATGGACGGCATGGATAAAACATATACATCACAGTGGGCCCCATATCTCCCTTGACAGGGCCGTCCGTCTCTGGCTAGGTCCTGCTGGGGGTTGTACCCAATCCGCGCCCCAGCTCCACACTGAAACTTACTGGGGTCGTCTTCCAAACCCCTAAACCCTAACCACCCCCCCCCCCCCCCCCCTCTCGAATTCTGCAAGAAATGTATTGATTCCTGCAAACTGGTGAGTTTTCCACACGAATTCTTTCGTCTTTGGCTATCTCTTCTTCGCGAATTAGGAAATATAATTCACGTACGTCACTTTGTTTCCCGGCAATGTGTCCCTTGTGTGGAATTTCTTAGCCATGCAATATGTGAGCCACACCATAAAGATCACCTGGGGTGAAAACCAGGGTGGTCCATTTATCAGGCGAGCTACCCAACGAAATCAAATCGACAGAGGATAGTCTGACTCAATATACGGGTTTGCCCCCCGCCCCCCACCCCCGATGAGTGGATTGGTCTGAGGCCCGCCTTTTTCATGGCTCAGATGTTCTGTACAAGTGCTATGTTGGGCGGAAGGAAAGCATTGTATGTGAAAGTTCTCATACAACCTTGTATGTGGAAATTTCTTTGTATCGACTGTTTGATCACTGATGGTGTCTTGTTTTTTTTTTTTTTCTTTTTCCCTTGAATTTTTACATTCATTGGATTTTTCTTTTATTTTCAGTAATTTGAGAGTTTGAAAACAAAATTTGATTACATTGCTACAATTCAAATTAATTATGCAGCTTTGAATGGTAAAAGTATGTTATTTGTAGGTTCTTTGCTGTTGAATTCGAATTGGAGCTGGGAATTAGTGGGCCCCGCACAGAAGCGGACATAAAATTGTCCACCACCAGCTAGGATTCCGTACATGTGGGGCCCGTGTGGTGGTCCAGACCGTTGATCTGCTGGGTCCCACTATTAATGGGGGATTCCCTCAAAATTCGTTTCAACCAGAACGTTCGTTGAGGCTTGCTAGTCCCGTATGCACCTTGATGAAATATATATGAGCCGTACACAAGGTGGGCCCTGCCAAGAAGATGATCTAGGTTTAAAGCAAAGCTGGTCCACTAATCATGCAAGCCACCCCTAGCACAAAAACAATGGACGGTTTACCAGATGGTTAGGATTATCTAAGCGCTGTGAATATGGTGGGACCCGCCAGGTTGTGATTACTGTACATTCCTCACGTGAACTGAGGACAAACAACCCGGTGTTTCGCTGCTCCACCAATTTATGTTCGACTCCAATCTCCACCGTACATGGACTAGGAAGTTTTCAACCCGTGATGTATCTATTTTATCCACGCCATTCATCTATTTTGACAGATAATTTTAGGGAATGAGTAAAAAAAAAGGAGGTAGACTGAAGGCTCTCAAGTGGACCACACCAGAAGAAGCAGTGGAGGTTGGAAGCTTACCGTTGAAAACTTCTTGGGGGTGGAAGCTTTGGATCAAGCTGATATTTATGTTTTCTCTTCATACAGGTCTATGTAACCTTGTGAACAGGTTGGATGGACAATAAACATCATGGTGGGCCCTAGGTAGATTTCAAAAGTAGGGATTCAATCTCCACTGCTTCCTGTGGTGTGGTCCACTTGATCCTTAAATCTGTCTCCTTTTTTGTCTCATGCCCTATTAAAATATTTCAAAATGGATGGACGGCATGGATAAGACATATACATCACAGTGGGCCCCATATCTCCCTTGACAGGGCCGTCCGTCTCTGGCTAGGTCCTGCTGGGGGTTGTACCCAGTGTTCGCATTGTCAGTATCGCTACAGTTTTCGCTGGCCAGAGATAAAGATATAATATCGTTATCGTCGATAATATCGCCGATAACTGGAAATGTGGGGAAAATGGGGGAAACATGATGAAAATTGTGGAATTTTTCTGTGAAACTTCAGGAAATGCCTAAATACACATATTTGCATATTCAGGAATAAAAAAACTGCAAAAAGAATGCATTAAATAATAAGTTTTCATTCAATGGGGCCCAAAAAAGCATGCGTTCATAAGAAATTACTCCAATAGCAACGAAAATGAGTTTATATAATACAAATGCCGTCACCATACAATAATTAAGATATAAAATTAAATGAATTAAAAAAGTATACTTTTTGGCCATATTTCATTCCCATATGGAGTAACGAGGTGGCTCGTAGTCATCATCCGAATCCCGTTACAGCTTATTTTAGGGGATGGTCTCAAAAACGAAGTAGATATAAAATTTCAGGTGGACGTGGCCCACTCCAAACAAAACAGTGGTTATTGATTGTTAAAAACCTTTTATGGGCCACAAAAATATTGGATCAACTTATCAAGCTGATATTTATTTTTTTGCCTTTCATCTAAGTCCGTATGAACTTATCAACAGGTTGGATGGTCAATGAACATTACAGTGGACCCTAGGAAGTTTTTAATGGTGGTCGTTCAACGACCATTGCTTGTGGTCCACTTGATATTTGCATCTCCTTCATTTTTCGGACCATTCCCTAAAATATTTTGTAAAAACAAATGGACGGCATAGATATGCAATGCATACTTCGAAGTGGGCCCTACAGAGTCCCACCATGAAGTAGGTTTCGGATGGTAAGGGGGAGCCGGGTGGACGCAGATTTCCTGCCAGAGGCTTTAACAGAATTCACTGGAATGTTAAGTGGAGCCCATCGTGATGTTTATGAGAAATCCACACCGTCCATCCGTTTTTAGATCTAGTTTTAGAACATGCAACAAAAAATGAGATTGATCCAAAACTCAGGTGGGCCACATGAGAGGAAATAGTAGGGGCAATAAATACTGTACCATTGAAACCTTTCTGGGCTCCACCTTAATGTTTGTATTCCATCCAAACCGTTTATAAGGTCATTCCCACTGGGATGAAGTGAAAACACAAAAACCTTAGCCTTATATAAAACTTTTGTGGCCATAAGAATGTTTTAACAGTGGTCATTGAATCCCCACTATTTCCTCTTGTATGGCCCACTTGAGTTTTGGATATGCCTATTTTTTGGTCTCATGTACTAAAATGAGCTCGGAAAATGGATGGACAGGTTGGATTTATCACAAACATCACGATGGAGGCCACCTATCATCCTAGCGTGAAAGGCTTTTTTAGGAAATTTGAGCGAATGAGAGTGGAATAGGTGCGGCCATGGACGGTGCCACACTTATGGTGGGCCCATATTGATGTATTTATTGTATATCCATGCTATCCATCCGTTTTTACAGTTCATTTTAAGGCATTAGATCAAAACTGAAGCAGATTCGAATCTTAAGTGGACCATTAAATAAGAAAGTGGTGATTGACCATTAAAACCTTCTCATGGGTAACATAAGTTTTAGATCAACCTGATATTTGTACTTTTCCCCTCATTGAGGTTTATGTGACCTTATCAACGGGTTAGATGACAAATAAACTTTACAGAAAACATTACGCTAGGCCATAGGAAGTTTTTAACGGTGGAGCTTCAACCACTAGTTCACTTGAGTCTTCAATCTGCTTCGTTTTTTTGGATCTTGCCCTATAATGACCTGGAAAAATTTATGGACGGAATGGATTTACACTAAATACATCATGGTGGCCCCCACAGTGAAGGCCGCACCGTCGACACTACTCCCTTAAAACGGGCGCGGATTTCCTGCAAAAGCCTTGCACAGGAAGTTCCTGCGCTGGGAACCAAGGTGGGGCCAACAAGTGAGGTTTTGTTGATGAATCCAACCCGTCCATCCGGGTGTTGGGAGCTCATTTAGACATGATAAAAAAATGAAACCGGAATCCCAGGACTCAAGTGGGCCTAAAACGTGAGAATTAAACGTCCACAGGTTGAAATATTTGTGGAGCACAGGAATTTCGAATCAAGTAAAGTTGTGTTTCCAGGTTCATCCCATAGTAAGTGACGTATGAATGGTATAGAGATTCAATAAACACACGTGGACACAGGGAGTTTCAAACATTAGTATTTACCTACCCCACCTTTCCTTTAAGGCCCCCTTGAGTTTTGGATCCGGGTCATTTTCATTTTAGCATCTTAAAATGAGCTCTCAAAAGCAGATGGATGGGTGGATTATCAAAAATCCTGTGGGCCCCACTTGGGTTCCAGCGCCAGAATTCCTGCCGGCGCTGATTTCCTGCTGCGCAGGAGTTTCCTACTCTGGGAACAAGGTGGGGTCCACAGTGATGTTTTTTTGATGAATCCACCCCGTCCATCCGTTTTGGGAGCTCATTTTAGGATATGTAAGCAAAAGCGAACCTGATCCAAGACTTAAGTGGGCCGAAAACGTGAGGATTAAACGTCCACAGTTGAAATATTTGTGGAGCCACATGAGTTTCGAATCAGTATAATATTTGTGTTTCCAGTTCATCCCAGTAGTAGTGACGTTATGAACGGTATGGATGTCATATAAACATCACTGTGGACCCCAGGGAGGTTTCAACGGTATTAATTTACCTAACCACCTTTTCCTTTAGTGAAGCCCACTGGAGTCTTGGATCCGGATAATTTTTGTTTTTATTACCTAAAATGAGCTCCCAAAACGGATGGACGGGGTGGATTTATCAAAAAACATCACTGTGGGTCTCACCTTGGTTCCCAGTGCAGGCACTTCCTGCGCAAGGCTTTCGCAGGAAATCCGCGCCCTAAAACAGGAGAGAACGAGAGTTACTCGACTTCTCCGAAAAAACTAGAGATATTTTTTCCTTAAAAAATCCTGAAAATCTCTGCAGAATTTCTTTTTTTTTTTTTTTTCAAATCGGAACCCAAATCCCCTTAAACCTTGTCGAAATTGGTTCCTTACAAATCTATTCTTTTCGAAGAAAGAAAAGGGTTTTTTTTTTAGGTTTTTCTTATCGCCGAAAATTCGGCTTTGTCGACAGCGATTGGCCCACCAAATCCAGCTGAAAGCCACTCTCGCATGCAGATCTTGAGAAGAAGAAAGGTAAGAGAGATTTTTTCTATTTATTTTGAATTTTTGCAATGGCGGGGAGAAAATTTCGACGATAACTATTTTTTTTCAATAAAATCGAAAATATCGCCGATATTTCGTCGACATTAGGAAGAGAAACGAAAAACTGGGGTTTCGGTATCGCCGGCGACACCGATAATATCGGCGATATTATCGATTTTTCGCCGACAATGCGAACACTGGTTGTACCCAATCCGCGCCCCAGCTCCACACTGAAACTTACTGGGGTCGTCTTCCAAACCCCTAAACCCTAACCCCCACCCCCCCCCCCCCCCCCCCTCTCTCTCGAATTCTGCAAGAAATGTATTGATTCCTGCAAACTGGTGAGTTTTCCACACGAATTCTTTCGTCTTTGGCTATCTCTTCTTCGCGAATTAGGAAATATAATTCACGTATGTCACTTTGTTTCCCGGCAACGTGTCCCTTGTGTAGAATTTCTTAGCCGTGCAATATGTGGGCCACACCATAAAGATCACCTGGGGTGAAAACCAGGGTGGTCCATTTATCAGGCGAGCTACCCAACGAAATCAAATCGACAGAGGATAGTCTGACTCAGTGCCATGTTGGGCGGAAGGAAAGCATTGTATGTGAAAGTTCTCATACAACCTTGTATGTGGAAATTTCTTTGTATCGACTGTTTGATCACTGATGGTGTCTAGATTTTTTTTTTTTTTTTTTTCTTTTTTCCTTGGATTTTTTCCTTCATTGGATTTTTCTTTTATTTTCAGTAATTTGAGAGTTTGAAAACGAAGTTTGATTACATTGCTACAATTCAAAATAATTATGCAGCTTTGAATGGTAAAAGTATGTTATTTGTAGGTTCTTTGCTGTTGAATTCGAATTGGAGCTGGGAATTAGTGGGCCCCGCACAGAAGCGGACATAAAATTGTCCACCACCAGCTAGGATTCCGTACATGTGGGGCCCGTGTGGTGGTCCAGACCGTTGATTTGCTGGGTCCCACTATTAATGGGGGATTCCCTCAAAATTCTTTTCAACCAGAACGTTCGTTGAGGCTTGCTAGTCCCGTATGCACCTTGATGAAATATATCTGAGCCGTACACAAGGTGGGCCCTGCCAAGAAGATGATCTAGGTTTAAAGCAAGGGTGGTCCACTAATCATGCAAGCCACCCCTAGCACAAAAACAATGGACGGTTTACCAGAAACTACCAATGAGCTCACATTGAATGTGCTTATGGTGCCCACCTATTGAGTAGTCCGCCACGATTTCAATGCCAGGTCATCTTCACGCTGAGGCACACATGATTTTGGTTGTGTATGTGACTAGTGATGCTCATGTTATTTTCACAAGCTCGAGGTCATTGGCGGTTTGCTTGCACTTGTACTCTTGAAGTGATTTAATTCCAAATGTCTAGGCTTTCGGTCTTTTTGTTCTCTTTAGGCGCTTAATGTGGGTATTTTGCTAATGTCCACAGATTGTAACATTTATGCCGTACTTATCAGGACAACTTCAAAACACTTAGATTGGCATTCTGAATTGAAATGGAGGAACAGTCATTTTTCGACAAGATGATTAGCCACCTTCGCTCAACCAGCAGGTTCGGTCATTCAATTGACATGTATGCACTTATATATATATATATATATATATATATATATATATATATATATATATATATATATATATATATATATTTATTTTATTTTATTTTATAACCCATATGGATGTTTACAATGTGTCCTTCAAGAAGCTATGGTATCTTTTATTTTTTGTTGTGGTTTGGATCTTTTATCCTTGTTGAGACTATTACTCTACCTTTGATGTGGATATTTTCTTTCTATGAGTGAGCACATTTTCATGGTTTATGGTATCAATGGATGCTTTTTTGCATCATGATTAGTGCTATGCTTGTGACACTATGTGAATTATTAAGGTGATGATAAGTCATTGATTCAAGTTGTTGTCTGTTAAATTTTGATTTTTTGTGATGGAGTTGATTAAAAGAAGAAGAAGAAGAAGAAGAAGAAGAAGAAAGACTCTATCCCTGTTGGCTGTGGGATAGACCACACTATCCACAAGTCGTGCTGATCAGACCCATCTTATCTTTGCGATTGTGGACCTTCTTGTGTTCATTGCTGACCCTTGTAGTCTTGCCAATATTTTTTTTCCAAGTGTCCAGTCATAACTTATCATCAGTCACTGTGACTCTGCCATGGCTGGTTGCAAAGCCTGTGTAAAATGGAAAGGTTGACATCTGGCGGGCAGCTGATTATAGAATGTATGCCATTTTACCATTAAAAGCCAACCGCAAATTGCTGGGTAAAAGGCAGATATGATGATGATGATTGCTTTCGAGCTCTAGTGGTCCTGGTATTTATTTATCGCGCTTACATATATAATGGACGTTACCATCATGGTTTGAAGTACTATCTGATAGATATCATATTGCCCGATATTTATTGGTTTTTTATCAAGCGACCGTGCATCTTTCTATGTATTGCCGATATGGAAGTTACACACACACAAAAACAACCCCCCCCCCCCAACAAAAAAAAAAAAAAAAACCTTGGTTACCTTGTTCTGTTTTTATCCAGCTGTGATTTCCGCTTCTGAATTCACTCCTCTATTATTCTGAGATTGTTGCCTCAGCAACTGATGTTGATACTTCATTTTACTTATGGTATGCTATTTGTGTCTCTTCATTATTGGATACTGGATTATGATATCTGTTAATGCGAGCTGATTTTGACTTTGGCACCTGAATGATCAATATCTAGACCTTTTCTACTCTGAATAGGTATTGCAAGGCATACTTTCTGTATGCATACTGTTGTGTAGACATGGCTGTCAACAGGCCTGGCTGAGGCCAATAATTTTTTTTTAAAAAGGCCAGCCCAATCAGTTCAAAATACACGCCCCCAAGCCAACCTCAGGCTCGGTCTGCTGACACCCTATTTGGGGACCTGCTGGCTGCTGTTAGGCTTCTTCTAACATATTGCAATGAATCTTAATTGTCCTTTCCAGTGACATTGACTGATTTTCGTTGATGGAATATAACATAACCGCTTCTTTTACTTATTAATGTTATTTTGGGGATGCTGACAAAATGAGCTCATAGCCCTGTTTTGTATCAAAGTATCTGTTGAATGGCTACATCTTGCTGATCTTAGGGGCTGATGAGGAGCAGCAATGAGAAGAAGAAAGGAGTAGAATGAGAGAGATGGCAGAGAGAGATGGAAGGGAGAGCTCTTGTAAGAGAGGTGAACATGAGATGAAGTTCTTAGGGTTATGAAACCCTAACGCCCTTCTCATATTTATAATATTAATAGGTCTAAGCCCTTAGTTGGGTTCGTATCCTCGCCTCGATGGTAGACTCCCAGGAGTTTCAACACGAGGTTTGGGGTTCGATACCCATAGGTGGTGAAATCCCACTACGGCATGAGTGCGGGGGTGTGGGGTGCGTCTGTTAGGGAAAAAAAAAAGAAGAAGGTCCAAGCCTTTAGTGAGCTTTATTACTTGGGCTTGTGCCCAATAGGCCTTATTCAATTCTTAACCTTTCTACATCCTCCTTAAGCTGGAATATCTTATACTAATGATGCCTAGCTTGGAACAAAAGCTAACATAATCTTAATCTAAGAAAGAAAGAAATTCTCTAACATTTCCTCTCAAAATCAATGTGCTTTGAAAAGAGGAACTTGGGTTTGGAGAGGCACATGCAACATTTATTCAAAAGCATAAAATAGAAGATAATGTGGCAGTGGATGAGAGTGGCATGGGCTGCGATGAGAGGCGAGCATACGAATGAGTAGTGGAAGGTACGGGACGATAAATAACTTCAGGCAAGCAGGCATGTTTGCAACTTTAGCAATGTGAGCAAGTGGACCAACTATCTAGCACAACTGAGACTAGAGCAATTGTCTAGTATAAACCCGAGTCCAGGCCAACTACTTGGAAGTAAACGATGCTGAGACCAGTGTTCGCATTGTTGGTATCGCTACAAGTTTCTCTGGTCGGAGATAAAGATATAATATCGTTATCTCCGGTAATATCGCCGATAACCGGAAATTCGGGGGAATGGGAAAACATGAGGAAAATGGTGGAATTTTTCAGTGAAACTCCAAGAAATGCCTAAATACACACATTTGCATATTCATGAATAAAAAAATTACAAAAAGAATGCATTAAATAGTAAATTTTCATTTAATGGGGCCCAAAAAGCATGCGTTCGGTAAGAATTCATGCCAATAGTAACTAAAATGAGTTTTATATAATACAAATACAGCCACCATACAATCATTAAGTCATGTAAATTAAATAAAAGCTCATTTTAGGGCATGATCCAAAAAAACAAAAGAGATCCAAATCTCAGATGGACCATAGAGCATTAAACAATGGTAATTGACCATTAAAAACTTATTGTAGGCCACAAACTGCTTTGGATCAGGATGATATTTGTGTGGTCTCTTCATCTAGGTCTTTGTGACCTTATCAACGGTTACATGGAAAATAAACATTCGGATGGACCGTGAGAGGAAAGAGTGGGGACTCAATGAGATTTAGAGCCCCCTCATTTTTGGTCCACTTGGGATTTGGATCCACCTCATTTTTGGCATCGTGTCCTAAAATAAGCTTGCAAAACGGATGGATCTTTATGAGAAATCCACTAGGACCTAGCTGGAGACAGACAATCTTGTCAGAAGCTTTGTGGGGCCCACTGTGATCCTTATGAGAAATCCACCCCGTTCATCTGTTACACCATATCTTTTAAGTACATGTGCCCAAAAATGAGATAGATCCAAATCTCATGTGAACCACATCAATGGAAACAATAGTGATTGAATCTCACCATTAAAAACTTCTAAGGGGCCGCGAAAGTTTTCAATCAAGCTGATAATTGTGTTTTTGCTTCATCCAGTTCCGTGACTTAATCAAGAGGTTAGATGGAAAAAAAAAAACCATTACAACGGGCCCTAGGAAGTTTTTAACGGTGGGCGTTTAATCACCACTATTTCCTTTGGCATGGTCCACCAGGGATGCAGGTCTGCCTCATTTTTGGGCTTAGGCCCTAAAATTGTCTGGAAAACTAAATGGAAGGTGTTGATAAAGCACAGTACATCAGCCCACATAGCCACTAACAGCAACAAGTGGCATGCCCGCGACTGCGTAGGGAAATGGATTGTGTACTGAGTAAGGACGTTTATGGAACTGAGTAAACTCTCTTAGGTCCACTGTGAATGTATTTGGGTTATCCCTGTTGTCCATCTGTTTTTCCAACTCATTTTAGGTGTTAAACATAAAATGTAAGCAAAGCTCAAGTGGACTACACTACAGGAAATAATGAGAATAATGATTTCCACTGTTGAAAGCTTCCTAGGGCCCACAGTGATGTTTATTTGTCATCCGATCTGTTCATAAGATCGAAAAGATATGGATGACGACAAAACACAAATATCACATGTATCTAAAACTTTTGTGGCCTCTAAGAATTTTTCAACAGTAGACGTTCAATTCAAACTATTTTCTGTGGTGTGGTCCACTTGAGCTTTGGATATGCTTAATATTTGGCATCAAGCCCTCAAATTATTTAGTAAAATGGATGGACGGAGTGGATAAATACATAAATCACGGTGGACCCCACAGTGTTTACTCAGTACGCTTAGCGTGCTGAGTTACTCCGTCTGCAATCCACTTCCGTTCAACTTCTTCAGACGCGGATTAGCTATTGTAGTGTATCTCGCTACTCAAGTGATGTCACCAAGTTATGTGGGTCCCACCATGATGTATGTGTTACATCCACACTGTCCATCCATTTGGAGAGATCATTTTAAGGCATAAGCCAAAGAATGAGGCAGATCCAAAGCTCAAGTGGACTCCACCAAACAAAACAATGGTGATTGAACGCTTACCATTAAAATTTTTTTAGGGGCTACAGAACTTTTCGATCAAGCTGATATTTGTTTTTCCCCTTCATCCACGTCTGTGTTAACTTATGAACAGGTTAGATCTCAAATAAACATCATGGTGGGCCCCAGGAAGGTTTCAATGGTGGGTGTCACTGTCCCCACTGTTTTCTGTGGTGGGGTCCACTTGAGATTTGGATTTGCCTCATTCTTTGGGTCATACCTTGAAATGATCTCTCCAAATGGATGGACGGTGTGGATACAACACATACATCATGGTGGGGCCCATTGAACTTGCTGACGTTACTTCAGTAGCCAAACTTGCTACTCAACCCGTCAGTAGCTGATCCGTGTCCAACTTCGTCATCACTGAAAATCAAACACGCCCTTAGAAAAAGCATCTTCATCTTCCAGAGGGTTTCAAAACCCTAAATCACACCCAAATCGAGTAGACCCCCCCCCCCCCCCCCCCCCACACACACACACACACAAAATCCATGAATCTCGCGACGTTCATCTTCCTATCGAAAAAAGGAAAATTTTGAGGTTTCCGGTGCCTGATGCCCACGGGATTGTGATGTTTTGTGTTTCAATCAACCAATAGGTACGAAAATCTCTCTGAAGTTTTTTTTTCTTCTCTTTTTCCGATTTTTGTGGCTACAGGCCCAAAATGTCAATGATATCGGAAATATCGCCGATTTCTGGTAGAGAAACGAATAATTGTGGTTTCGGTGTCGTTGGTGCAGCGACACGGATATTATCAGCGATAATATCGACAATTTGTCGACAATGCAAACACTGGCTGAGACAACGACCCAATACAAACACAAGTTTGCGCCAAGTACTCAGTACATAAATGAGTTGACCAATTGCCCTATATAAATTCTAGTCATATTGTGGTAAAAGAAAGCTTGAAATGAAGAAGTTATTATATTGTCGAAGGAGGTAATGGAGAAGGAGGTAGCCTCAATCACATAGTCCCAATACATACAGGCCAACAATAATAATAATGCCCCAAAACATGAGAACGGCCCACAACAAGCCAACAACATCAAGATGAGAATGGGCATGTACCCGAAAGCAACAAAAGAACGAGCCAATCAACAACCGGACCTAAACAAGCAAGCCCACCTTGAAGAACACGATGAGGAACAAGGTGTTTTGTATTTGTTACGATACGGCCGTAAAGGCCAATATGTATAGGTTACAGCTGTGACTGTTACGTGATATGATATGGGGGTGAAACAGGGTAGTTGGTTTTTTGGGACCTTATTGGCCGTTACGGAGCATAATGACTGTTACCCCCGTAAAGGTAAAAAACAACTACTTTTTTTTTTTCTATTTAAATCTATTTTCTCCTCATCTTTCCACTTTTATCATTCTAAAAACTTTTCTAGATTATTCTATTGCAGATTTTGACTACTCTTACTATAGTTTTTAGGTTTAAACTGTAGATTGAAGAGATTTGGGTGAATAGAAGCTCCAAAGGACATTTTTTTTTTAATAAAAAAAATGTGATGCATAAATATTAGAGACATGTAACCATGTTCATAAATTCACCAAACAATCAGTTACAACACTCTCACCAAAGAGTGGACTGTTATGCTACCATAAACATTTTCAAAACAAAAAATGAATAGATATTTAGAATATTTACGTTATTCTAGATTTTCTAAATATTTTTTTCAGAATTTTTTGGGCAAAATTTTTTTCAGCCGTTACGGGGGTCGTAATGGTCGTTACGCCCCCGTATCAGCCGTAACAGCTGATACCCGTATCGATAACGGTGGTAACCGTTACGGTCGCCATTACCAATATGGAATAACTTTGTGAGAAATGCTAGCCAACCCACAACAAACTTGGGCCTTAACAACTAGCGAGTCCACAACATAGCACTACACCAAATCTTCACCAATTGATAGCAACAAACCGACACATTGCAATAAATTTCAACAACGACATGGAATTTAAAAATGGGGCAACGAGCAGTACAATCTGGTGCTAATAATCAGTTCCATAGCCTTAACAGATATCTTCCATCGATCACAGATCTGCAACAAAGTGGCTACAGTTGCAGGCAATTAATGACTAATAAACAGGCACTATCCAACATTGTTGCCAGTGGACCGGGCAATTTAGAAGTAGATCTGCAGAGGATCATAGGTTGAGAATCGGAGGATCACAACCATCCACAATCCAGCACAAATCTGGAGGATGAGAACAACATGCTGTTGTGTGTTGGGGCTATTATCAACGATCACAATTACAAAACGCTGCTGCTAGATGAGATGGGTCCACAAATCAACGGACAGATCTAACAGATGCGACAAATCTCGTATGGGCCAATTGCAATCTATAAGATCCATCACCCAGGCTTATTTAGATCATGAATGGGCCACTGCGAGAGATCAGCAATAAACAGTGGCCAGCAACGATGGCCTACAACGATCGTTGAGGAGCAGCGGTGAGCGTTAAAGGAGTGCTGTATTTAGGGGATTTTGAAGGAGATGGTGGCGACGACAATGGCGACCATGGTGATGTTTTCTAGTGTTGCTGGAATAAGAGATGGGAGCACAAACGATAAGATGCCGTTGTTGGGGAATTTTAGATTTTGGGGATGCAGATCCGATGGTGGTGGGTTATGGACACCGCAATATGATAGAGCAGTTGTGGTGTAAGCAACAGATGGGTTTACGGCAGCCGGCAATCAGTCGGGGATGAGAAATCAGGCCAGATCTTTGCCAATAACAGATGGCAGAGGTTGGAGATGGGTGGTTTTGCAAACTGAAATTCCTTTTTTGCATGCAATGACAGTTTTGTGACTAACCGGATCTACCAGATCTCGCCGGAACGGGCTGCTCTGATGCCATGTTGAATGGCTACATCTTGTTGATCTTAGGGGTTGATGAGGAGTAACAATGAGGAGTAGGACTAGGAGAGAGATGGGAGAGAGAGATGGAAAGGAGAGAACTTGCAAGAGAGGTGAACGTGAGATGAAGTGCTTGGGGTTATGAAACCCTAGCACCCTTCCTATTTATAATAATAAATAGGTATAAGCCCTTAGTGGGCTTTATTACATGGGCTTGGGATCAATGAGCCTTATTCAATTCTTAACCTTTCAATTGGATATCTGAGTTGTGCAAAAGAGACATGCCACACCTTGATGATTTCCTTCCAAAAGTATGAGGCTGATCCAATCATTAGGCAGGCTATGTGTATATGTTGAGTTAGGCCGTTTCTGGCTATTAATTTCGATGGTGTGACCCACCAGTAAGTGCACCAACCTGAATTTTGCTCCAGGTGGTCTTCATGGCGCAGTCCACTTTTACCAAGGTATTCCATAACGGTTGTAATGGCCGCAACAGTAATGGTGGTAACCATTAAACATTACCCGGCTGTTACAGAAAAAATGGCCCATAACAACCTATATTAGTCTGTTATGGGGCCAAAACATGCCTTTTTCAACAACAAAAAAAAGGCTGTGGATTTTAACAGCCACCATCACCATTATGGAATAAACAGGCAACACATTGATGGGAAAGGTGTGGTTGTACATGTGAAAGATTCGCATGTAGTTGCCAATAAAAAAAAGAAAAAGAAAAAAGGTTCAAGTACATTGTCTGTGTAAAAATTTCTTGATAAGAAAAAATGCCTTTTTAGGGTGCTACTGATACTCAAAAAGGAATATGATTATGAAGGGATAATAATGTTGTCAGGAAAATATGGGAACACCAGATAATTTTTCCCTTGATGTTGTTTTTGGTTTCTGACAAAATGCAGGTATTATACTGGCTATCCAAAGGATCTTGGGCCTTCGCGGGTTATTCATTTCACTTCTGAGCGTCAGTTTGTCCAGCTCCTACATGAAGGTCACCCTGTGGTGGTTGCATTTACCATCAAGTAACTTAATCTTGTCCGGTCTTTTATTTTCTGATTGATGATCAATGCATCTCTTTCACATGCCAAGGCTTATATCCCTTTGTTTGCATGTTCTTCACAGGTGTACTTATGCAAAGCACCTTGATAAAGTATTGGAGGAAGCTGCTGCTGAGTTTTATCCAGATGTTAAATTTATGCGTGTATGATCCCATCGCTAAAGAAGTCTGTGCCATAAACTTCTCATCAGTTAGGCTTCATATCATACTGTTTCCAAGATAGATGTTACCTTTTTTCTTTTTTGGATCAGTAAAAATAAGTAGTATTAAAAGGAAAAAAGGCCCAAGGGCACCTACAGAATTAGAGCATTGCAAAATCCTCAACTCTAACATTAGGGCCAACATCCAAAAGCTACGAGGTACAACAGTTTGGGAGACTGATTCACATGCCTGTTTGGATTGAGGGAAAAGAAAGAAAAGAAAAGTCTAATGGATATCTAATGATGGATTACCATTAATTCCGATGAATTGCCATGTTTTCCATTTTTTGGGCTCTTTTTATAGCAAGTGGGATCTTATATTCTTCTCACAATGGTCACCTTGTACTTTGTGCATGAGAACTTGACTATGGAAAAGGCTAATGATTGCTACATGGAATCCACTATTTCCTTTGCTATCTAAACAACATAGAATGTCTAATAAACCATGGAAAACCCTTATCTACAAAATGTCCAAATCGTGGAAAACCCTTATCCTTTTTATTTTTTTGTTTTTTTTACTTTTCGCACAATCCTAACTGGCCTTTGTTAAAGGACGTCCTATTACTTTCTTCCAGATAGCCCACAGATTCCAAGAAAACAGAGCCTCCACAATTCCTTCTCAAGATGTTAGCCTCCTTTGAAATGCAACTGTTGTAGAATCTTCTCCCAAATAGCCTTCTGATAGGTTCTTAATGGACTGGGCTCTGGCTGGGCAAGGGTCCGCTCAAGCCCAGCCTATTACATGCAATGGGCCCATGTCAGGCGGAGATAGACATTGCTGAGCCCAACCCCTGCTAATACTGTTAGGCCAAAGCCCAAGCTTTAGCTGGGAGACATTTCCTTAGGAAATTTCACACATGAGATTATTGTTGATCTCAACCGTTGATCTTTTGGGCCCTACAAAGATCATAACCCTTACATGAAGGGGCTGCAAATACATTAGGTTAAGAAAATATCGCAACCATGTATAGGGGTTAAATAGTCTAATGAATATTGGGTTAGGATCTTCCAGTCAACAAGATTGTGGGGTCATCTATGGTAGATTGACAGTTTGGATCCCTAAGCTACTATGCCTAACTATATCCAAGACCCCCATGGCAGTTTGTTCATGCCGCTGACATTTCGATTCAGATGCTTTCCCTCATCTTCATTCAACTTTACTATGCTATGTAGCATAGCTTAGCCTTAACTAATGCAAGGGCATTTTCACATCGGGCTCGAGTGGGGCAGCTTGTGGGAAGTGGGGGCACACTCTGGGTGGGTGGGTTGTGTGAAGTGGGTGGCCCACGGGCCCCACCCATGGGAGGTGGGTGGCTAGTGTGATGCGAACCCTATGTGAAGTGGGGCCCACAAAGGAGGGTTCGGCCGAGGGCCTGGCCTGTGTGAAGCAGGAGCCTGGGCTATGAGATAAAGGGATTGATTCACCACACTTTATCAACTCAAGCTTTTGGAGCAAGTGGTTAGTCGTCCTACGTCAAAGTGGTATCAGAGCGGGAGGTCTCGTGTTTGAGACTCCTCGCCAGGGTGATTAATGCAAGGGCATTTTCACACCAGGCTCGAGTGAGGCAACATGTGGGAAGTAGGGGCACACTCGAGGTGGGTGACTTGTGTGATGCGGGTAGCTAGTGTGATGCGAACCCATGTGAAGTGGGGCCCACGAAGGAGGGTTTGGCCGAGGGCCTGGCCTGTGTGAAGCAGGAGCCTGGGCTATAAGATAAAGGGATTGATTTGCCACGCTCTATCAGTTAAAGCTTTTAGAGCAACTAGTTAGTTGTCCCGTGTCCTTAATGCTAGTAGCTCGTGAGAATAGCTTGAGTCACGTGTAGCCTACGCTACATGAATAATTTGCATATGCTACGCTCTACATAGAATATGATACACGCTACGTAGCTCACATCATAAGTTATTTTTTCACTAAAACATTAAAATCAATTAATGTTTTCAATGATTTGTTACATTTTTTTTATTTTCAATAAAATTAATTAATCTTTTCAAGCTTTTAGTAAAATAATGGAAGTAATAGTATTAAATCAGTTTCGTTGGTCTTTCCTTACCTTTATTAATCATTGCCATTTTGGTGCAGAGTATCATCAAATTGGTGCAACCAAGTGCAAGCTTGATTAAAAATCTAGAAGTAGCGTGTAGTGTAAAGCAACATGCAATGTAGCATATGCCTTATGCTTAAGAGGGGTGAACACTATGCTACACGCTACTCGCTATTTAAAACACCGATTTATGATGACCTTGCTTCAAACTTCCTGACTGTTTATTGAATCAGATGTTTCCCCTGTTTCTGCACTCGAATTCATTGCTGCTTCCTTTCACGCTTTGTGTGACCATAGGCCATGTGCTCTTGGGAGTCTGGACTCATGAACTCATCATAAGATCAAACTAGTGGAAGTTGAATTCAAGAGAATATGGGTTCAATTTGACTGTACAAATGATTTTGATTTATGCAACATATTTATTATATGTTTTACTTCAAAAAGGTAAAAAAGCTGATGGAACAAATCAGGCAAAATTACCGCTTAGTCTTTCTTCCAAAAGCTGTCTAGAGACAGATGTGTCCACTTCATCGCGATTGTTTGGTTGCTAGTTGCCCCTCTCTGCGTGTCAGCGTTTGTCTAGACGGCTGTCAAAGAAAAGATCCTCGTGGTTGATAAAAGAGAAGGTTTGTATCACCTAACGGATGGGTAATGTGTAAGAGGAAGAGTCGGTGAATTGTCTCTTCATTCATTGTGCTTTTGTCTGTGTAGTTTGGAATGATTATTTTCATCTGTTTGGCATTCAGTGGTGTCTAGATGCAAGCTGATGGATATTTTTAACAGTTGGGGAGGGGTTCATTTGGAGACAAGGGAAAAGTTCTATGGAAGTCGCTACCTCTTGCAATTTGCTGGGAAGTGTGCCTTGAAAGGAATAGACAGGTCTTCAAGGTTGAAGATTGTTCTTGTCAGCAAGTCGGAAAAAAAGTGAAGGCGAATTAATTCTTTGGGACTTAAAATCACAGAAATTTCAAAGGGATGACGGCTGAGGTCCTTTGCAGCAGGTGGAGTGTGATCATTTGGGGTAATCACCTCCCAATTCTGCATGTGGTGAGGCCAGGTCACCATGGTTCAGTGTAGTGGTGGCTGTGGTTTGAACGTAAGGGGAACCAGCAGCAGTCTTTTTTCTGTTTTTTGAGGTTTGGGTTTGGGAAGTCAGCTTGTCCTTGGTCTCTTGTTTCCTGATTTTTAGGGATTTAGTGATCTATCAGCAGGGTTGAACGTTCTGTTTGCCCTTGCAAATCTTGATTCTAACTCCCTAGTGTTGTTTTGGGCGCCAAGGGATGCTGGCATCCCTTTGTATCAGGGAACTGTTCCCTTGGCTTTTGGTTTTAATTATATTTTTATCTTTCAAAAAAAAAATGTAACTTCTACTTCAATGTAACCACTTGGTTTTCCACTCTCCATGTTCACTATTCCCTTTGGTTCGCTCACCATTTTCTTTTGATGGTGATGTAATTGAAATTTTCATGTTTTGGAATCAAGGGCTGAATTTCACAGATTTTCTTGTTTTAATGTCGTCCTCAAAGACATTTGATCTCCAAAGCACCTTCTTGGTTGCTAACATATTGCATCAAAAGCACCTCATCTTTCTTTTCTGGAAAACAACTGAAGCAATGGTTGAGGTTACTGGTTTCAAGATCAATGTATAAACCAACAACAGCAGCATTGCTGCTGCTGTAATGGGTGCGTTAGTGGCGCCAAAATACTTTCTGCTGTCTTATTAAGGTGCTTTTCCATACCTCATGGTTTGATGCAGGCATGCCGCTGGTCATATTCTTGTTAAAAACTTGATTTTGTTCTGGTCTTACTATTTATCTGCATCATTTGTGTTGGTACATGAAGTTGTGGTCTTTTCTAGACTGAGCTTTCATAGCATGCATTTTTCACCTAATGGTTGTTTCTGTGTTGCAATTCAGGTTGAGTGTCCTAAATATCCCGGATTTTGTATAACGCGGCAAAGGAAAGATTATCCTTTCATTGAAATATTTCATAGTCCAGCACAAGTAGGTTTGGTTTTTGTTTTACATCATTTATGTTCTTTGATTTTTGCTTTTTCTTGGTTGTCTTTTAATCTATGTAACAAGGAGACAACGCTTCTTTTTAGTAGTGCATTGTTTACATGCCTGACACTCGTGGACATGATTCAAATATAAATAAAGAGGTTTCAACATATAGCACTCTCTCTTTTAGCCCAAAGACAGCTAACACCCTCCCTTATGCGTTTTCTCAAATAACACCTTCTATTTCTGCATATGGTCAAAAACCACCATGGCATTATTTTTGTGGATAGAAAACCAACCATGATTAGTTGCAAAATCTTTTTAGAAATTGAAAATATTACCCTTTTCCCAAATCCCCCAAACCCCAACCTTAACCCTACCCTCTACCGAACTAGGGGTAAAAGGGTCTTTTTTAGTCAAAAGTGAACTTTAAAGGCTCTGACATGGTTCCATCATGTTTTGCCAACGGATGTTAACCACTTCGTGGTTTTTGACCTAATATGCAAAGCAGAAGGTATTATTTGGAAAAAGTGCATAAGGGAAGGTGTTATTGTCTTTGAGCCAAAAGGGCGGGTGCTATATAACAAAACGTCCAAAATAAATTTTATGTGTAATTATCACTAACACTTCAAATTTTGGGATAACTTGTACATATGAAATAATTAATTTTTATGTTTATTGTTGTTATTATGACGCAGGATGCCCTAATTATGATGCATGCTCATGAACTTGTATAATCCAGTGGAAATAAAAGACAATAATAATATAAAATCTAGCATCAATCATCATGAACTAAGAAAATCACAAGGAAACATGCAATGGAGCGGGCCATTCATCACAACCACGAAGTATGAGATTCAATTATTGCTTGGTTGGATCCAGCGAGGGATGGAACCTCCCAATCTTGAATAGTCTTAATCCAAATACCCAATGTGAATCACCAGTCCGAGGGATTGAGGGATTTCTCGGATTAGGGATTTTGGAATTTGACAAATAGAGATTTTGGATCAAATTTCAAATATAGGATCTAGAAGTTATGAGAGAATAAAATAGATAAAGAGGAAATAACAAGTTTACCTTAGAAGAAGTTGGAGGGTCACAAGAAGAAAAGAGAAGAATGAGATCAAGGAAGAAGAAGAAGCACCATGAGAGAGGGAGAGAGGAAGGAGGTAACCAAAAGGCTTGCTTTTCATTAATCAACAACTAATCAAAAAGGTTTAGGGCAACACCCTTATAAAATTCGGAATTAGTATAATTACTAAAATACCCTTACTAACAAAATTAAAAAAAAAAGACATTTGCATGAAAAACGTACGCCCACTAACCCAAAACTCAAATAAGTAAAAAATACATAAAATAAACTCCAATCTAAGATGTCCAATGGGCTCTGATGATGGTGTGATGAAAGTGGGCCACGACGAACCAACGGTCTGATCATCTCCTCCAAGCAACTTTCACATGTCTTCCCAAGGTGGGGTCTTCTCAAATGTCTCGGACTACATGTTTAAGCTCTTCAATGCTCCTCAAGTCGTCACGAACGATCCAGGCCCATCATCATCGAGCCATAAAGATATAAGTGTCACTCTCCTCCTGCGCTGATAAACCCTAAAGGGCCTGATGTTCGCAACTTATTATTTATTTATTGGGATTTTCTTACATAGAGATGATTACAATATACTGTTAAAGTATAATGGTTTATTATTCATATGGATTCATGTAGCCGACGCCAATTAATTGGGATAAGGCTTAGATGACGATGATGATGTGTATTGAATCTTAACTTTTAAAAGCTGCCATGTCCTTAACCTGGTATCTGTGTTTGACACCCAAGTGTTTGTCCAAGTATATAGCTTGTTAGCAATGGCATGGAATGTCAGTTTAGATTTAGAACGACTTTGAAATTGCTCTTTTGATTTCAGAATCAGACTCAGTTGAGTTGGTGTGGAACTCTCCAATTTCATAGCAGAACAGTGCAGTCAGTTGATGACTCAGCATATCTTTTGTGAAATCTGAGTTTTCAATTGATACTCAGAGCCAACCTGCCAAACTGAGTTGACTTGGTCCGAGTTATGGATTGGCTAGTTCTAGAACACTGATTTATCTTTCGTAAGGAAAACTTTGATACTCTCGAGAGTGTGATGGATAATATGCAGGCACTTAATGGATCCAAATAATGGGTCCCATTTCAGATATGTCATTAACCAAAAATTAAGATTCTCTGATTATCTGACTATCAGATTGGTGGACCTTGATTGCACGGCTAATGATAATGAACATCCAATGGTCCTGTTTCAAGAAACAAGTGCCCATGAATCAGCAGTTAGGATTGTTCAAGCAATCTGATTTTGCGACTGTGACTTAGTGGCAATGAGTTCCAAAATTGTATGTCACACGTACAATTTCTGCGTGCCTGTCAAGGTATTCAACAATGGTAATGGTGGCCCGTAATGGCCACCGTATTGCTGTTACAACACGGGGCCACAATGGCCCTTTTTTCTTAAAAAGGAAAAATAAAATATAAAAAACTGTATTGGCCCCGTAACAGCCATTGTGGGCCCTTTTTTTTTTTTTTTTTTTTTTTTCCTTTCCGTAAAGGCTGTCACGGCCCCATAACACGTAATGGATTCCACCGTTAATGGTCGTTATGTAACCATCTTTTAAAACCTCGGTGCATGTGTTGCAAGTGTTATGCTGCCAGAATAGCAAATAATTCACCATCGTTTATTTCATTGGTTTGCTTTGGCTTCTGTTACCATAACAACAGTTCTTATACATTCCCAATTGTGTAATTCTTCTTTTAGAAATCTGATCATGTACTGTCTCTCTTTTGTTTGTCAGTGATGATTAGAAAGAGTCGTTATTTCCTTCCCAATCCACTGCACTTTCAGCTCTCATAAAAGACTTTTTTCTTTTCTTTTTGTGACTAACAGGCAGCAAACCAGGGAAGGGTTGCTGATCTGAATATAACTAAATACTCAGTCAAGGTTTTGCCGGTAAGTGCTGAAGCTTCTTTATTGATATCTTTCATTAAATTTGACAGATCCATATTCATGATCGTTTTGACTCTATTCATTTTTATGCTATCCATGCCATGTTGATCGGTCATACACTATTGTTGATTACATTATGCTGCATCATATATGTATGATCCTAACCCTTCAATCCTAACCATTGATAAATCTGGGTAGTTTATCTCGATTGTTGGTGATGGTCAACCCATGAACATGATATTACTTAGAGATCTCATCACGGACCGTCTCTATTATGTATGATCTAAACTATAAATATGTTTGGACCCTTTCAACTCGTTGATTGTAATCAAATTATGTAATAGACTATTAGATAGTGCTTGATTGTAGTCAACCTATGTAATAGTCTATTACATTGCGCCTTGGAGTTTTATGCTCTCATTGCCAGTCCCTAGCCCGAACGAAGTAGGTTTGTGTCAGGTTGGTGGCCAATGTCAAACTCAAGCCTAAGGCCCTAAACTTCCAATATGAATCAGAACAATATGACATTCCAAATTCATGTTAGGGCATTCCTTGTAAGTGATGCGCGTTGATCGGAATTGGGTGCAGTGAGAAATAGGCAAAGGGTTGGCTAAGGCCTAAGGCATCTCCAGAAAGCGATGCGCCGCAACGACATTTAGTTGTTGTGACGTAGGCAAGGGTTTGTCTTGCCAAATGGAATATAGGAACATTGACGTGTAAAAGTATGGAGTTAGTAGATATGATGAAATGAAGGAGAGTCAACATAGCTTGTGTTCAGAAGAACAAGTGGAAAGGGGCCAAAACTAGAAATTGATGGATATAAGCTTTGATATATAACAAAGGACAATAATTGAAATGGGTAGGGATAGTGGAAGATAAAGATTTAAAGGATAAAGATCTAGATGTTAATATAAGTTTATTAATAAAATTTATGTTAGGAGAAGATATAATTATTATGAGCGCATATGAGCCGTAGGTAGGGTTAGGAGTATAGAATCAAGAGACAATTTTCGGACGATATGGATGAATTGATGCAAGAAATTCTGAAGAAAGAGTGGATGTTTGTAGGAGGAGACTTATATGGTCATGTAGGAAAAGAAAGTAGAGGATATGAGAGGGTACATGGAAGATATGGTTTTGGCAGAATAAATGAGAAATGGGAAGCTATTTTTTTTCTTTCGCTATGGCATATAATCTAGCTCTAGCAAACACATACTTATAAAAGAATGACGAACATTTAATAACTTTCAAAAGTGGATCATATTCAAGCCAAAATATTTCTTTCTACTTGGGAAGACAACGGTCAATATGTAAGGACTGCAAGGTGACACTTGGAGAGAGTTTGACGACAAAACATAGGTTAATGGTTATGGGTGTTTATATTAAGGCATGGAAGAAAGAGAATGAATTAATAGGTGTCTGGGTGGTGGAATTTAAAAGGTGAGAATTTTTTTTTTTAAAAATATATTGATAGAAGAATGAAAATGGAGTGTCACGGAAGAAGCAGAAGTTATGTGGAATGAGATTGCCAAGTGCATTAAGAAAGTCACAAAAGATGTTTTAAGAACTTTCTAAAAAAAAAAAAGAACAAAAAAAAGAAAGAAAAAAAGATGTTGTTTAGGAGTATCTCAAGGAAAGGCCAATCATATAACAAAACTTAGGGCCTGTTTGTTTCGTCAATTTCCCTGGTATTGTAATGTAAATATGTTATCATTACGATTTCGTAGCATTTATTTAAACACATAGTTCGGCACGTAATTTGGCGGTCGAATGCAGATGTAATGGGAAACAGGTAAAGGAATACAATTTTATGTTGTATTGCAGTAGAATCGCCAATTCAAACAGCAAAATCAGTTTATTTTAGTGATAATTTGACATTAAAGTAATGTAAAATTTCCATCATTACAATTTTATCGTGGATAAATCAAACAATGTAAAATTGTCATTATTGTGATCAAATGTAACTGATATCAGGAGATAAGTAATTTGTAATCATTGCCCATTTCTTTTACATTATTGTTGTAATTGGTGAAACAAGCAAGCCCTTAGTGGTGGAATGACGATGTACAAAAAAACTATTAATGTTTCGAAGCCTAGGAAAGGATTCAAAATAATGAAAATCTTGAACAATATAGAAATGCAAAAAAAAAAAAAAAAAAAAAAATGCTTATTAGTGAGGCTAAATTTAAGGCTTATAATGATTTTTATAATAAATTGGGGACAAGAAAAGGTGAGAAAGATGTCTTTAAACTTACAAAAATGAGAGAAAGGAAGAGTAGGGCATTAGATCATATTAGATGCATTAAGAGCGATGATCAAAGGGTACTACTACTAGTAGTCAAGGACAATGAGATGAGATTGATGAAAGATGGAGATCCTATTTTTAGAACTTGTTAAATAATAGTATCTCTGAAAGCATATAGGGATACAAGAAACCATAAAATTAAATGACGTCGGAGTTCATAGATACTTTCGTGGGATTAGGATATCTAAAGTGAAAGAAGTTTTTAGAAAGATGAAAATAGGAAAGGCCCTTAGACCATATGGCATACCAATAAAGGTTTTAGAAATGTATGAAAGATATTGGGTTATTTTGGTTGACAAAGTTGTTCAACAAGATTGTAAGATTTTTTATTTTTTTTTATTTTTAGAGGTAAAACTAGGGATTAAACCCTGGATTACTCACACACACCATCTCTACTAGCTCATCTCAGGAGACAACAAGATTTTAAGATCAAAGTAAATGACAAATGAATGGAGGAAAAGTCCCATAATACCTATTTATAAGAATAAAGGAGACATACAGAGCTGCACTAAGTATTACAAGATTAAACTTTTGAGCCATACTGTGAAACTTTGGGAAAGAGTGATTGAGCAAAGGCTAAGGTATGTTAGGGAGGTCTATAAATAAAGCTATTTTCCTATTTAGACAATTGATGGAGAAATATAAGTAGAGGAGGATCTCCACTTGGTCTTTATTGACTTGGAAAAAGCTTAGGATAGAGTCCCTATAGAGTTAATTGACATGGTTAAGTACATTTATGAGGTAGTAGTAACAAATGTGAGGACCAGTAGTGGAGAGACAAGTGACTTCCCAATTATAGTATGCTTACACCAAGGGTTAACATTGAGCCCATGCCTTTTCGCATTGGTTATGAATGAGTTAACAAGGAAGAGATCCCATGGTGTATGTTGTTTGCAAATGGCATGGTTTTGATTAACAAAATGGGGAAGGGTGTAAACATAGAGATAAATTTATGGAGAGGCACCTTAGAATCTAAGGGCCTGTTTGTTTTACCAATTACAACAGTAAAAGGAAATGAGCAATGATTACAAATTACTTATTTGGTGACATCAGATGCATTTTACCATAATAATGACGCCGATTACATTGTTTGGTTTATCATGGTAAAAATTTAATGATGACAATTTTATATTACTTTAATGTCAAATTAATACCAAAATAAATTGAGGTTGGTGTTTGGATTGGAGTAAGTAAATTTGTAATGGTTACAAATTTCTTTGCCTGTCTCCTATTATATCTGCATTTGACCTTCGAAATATGTGATGTAATACCTGTATAAACAAATCTTGTGAAATAGTAATGATAATCCATTTACATTACTTTACCACAAAAGTCGGGGAAACAAACAGGAGTGGGAATGAAGAATTAGTAAAGATTCTTGAGTAAGAAGTTTCCTAAGATGACCACTTTCGATATCTTGGGTCAGCAATTCATGAGAGTGGAGAGATTGAGAAGGATGTTTCCCATGGAACTCAAGCAGGGTGGAAGAAATAAAGATGTGCCTATGGAGTTTTATGTGATCATTGGGTACTAAAACTAAAAGGGAAATTTTATTGGATGGCTATATGATCCACGTGCTTTATGGGACAGAATGTTGGGTAGTTAAGGAACATGTCTATTTTTTTTTAGAGATAACATAAATTTATTAAAAAACTTGCAAAGCGAGGAAAGAAAACAAGCCCGAAGACAGAAAGACCAAAAACTAGAAAGAAAACGCAGCTGGAGATGCCTTTACATAGCCCTCCTATAGGATGAGTGTAGATGAAATGAGAATGTTGAGATGGATGAGTGGCAAGACCGAAGGATAGAAAAAGAAATGGATGCATTTGAAGGAATTTAGGAGTATTACCAACCAATGTTTTAAATATCGATGATATCAACCGATTTATCCCACAATATATCTTGTATCCCACCTGTGCGATACAAAACGCACTGGTAGTGCCGATATATCCCACATGTTCGATCCGATGAGCATTTTCAGTTTCCAATCCCTTTTTTTGTTGAAATTATGTTAAATCAGTGTCAAATGGTTACAAACCCATTAGTTCTTCATGTTTTGCATGAAAAATCATGGAGTTGGAGCTTTGATTTCGATATCCATTGGTTCTTCATGTTCTCCATATTTTTATTTTCATTCTTAAAATTCCTTCAACTAGCTGTCAATTAAGACTAATTTCGAAGTATTTAGAATTATTTGAGGAAATGATCATCACATACACTCTAATTTTGAAATTTGAGTGTTGGTGGTCCGATTTGGGAAAAAAAATGGGGAAGATTCGAAATTTCCCAAATTTCTTGCTATGTTGCACTGCAAACATGAAATCAAGCATGTAAGAGGGTTGATCTGTTAATTTGTTAACGTCCTTGTCAATTTTCAGAAAATAAAAATAATTTTTTCATTAAAAATTAATAAAAAAATTTATTATTATTATTATTTTCAAAATTTCCCTTCAACCAGCCTGTCAATTGAGACTAATTTCAAAGTATTTATAGGAGTGTTTGATGAGATGATCATCACATACATTCATGTTTTACATTCAATTTGAATATAGTTGCATTATTTCAATTAGACAACACATTGCTTAGGACCCTATACAAAGGAAACCTATTATGTGCACTTCATTTTTGAGGTGTTGTGATTTGAAAGTGTGGATTAAGGGTTTTTTTTTTTAATTACAATCCCTGAAATTTTGTTGAAAAATTCAACCATTTTCCCAATGGTTCCCCATGTTTCCCAAAAAGTGAGATAAATTACCCAATACGAACATATATTCCATGCAATAACTGATACGTATCTGTACCCCAAGGGTGTGATACATAACACGATACCAATATTTCAAACACTAGCACCAACAAGTAACAAGATATTGAAAGTAGACTTTGCTGGTTTGGTCATATGCAACTGAGACCAAGAGTTGTGCCGGTTAGGATTGACTTGCTACAAGTTGAAGGCTCTAAAAGGGTAAGACAAGGAAGGATAGAAAAAGAAATGAATGCATTTGAGGGAATTTAGGAGTAGCACCAATAGGTAGCAAGATGAGGGAAACTAGACTTAGATGGTTTGGTCATATGCAATTGAAACCAAGAATTGCGCCAGTTAGGAGTGAGTTGGTACAAGTAGAAGGCTCTATAAGGGCAAGGGGAAGGCCTAAAAGGATGTGGGTGGAGGTAGTAAGAAAAAACTTGATTACTTATAGTCTAACTGAAGTTCTGGCCCTTGATAGATTGGAATGGCAGAAAAGGATTCATGTAGCCAACCCCAATTAGTTGGGATAAGGCTAAGATGATGATGATGTTGATGGTGGGACCCTTTCAATCCTAAACATTGATCTAGAAAATTTTTTGGGCCATCGCCTATTCACAACAGGACCCATCATATCAACAGTTTGTTTCATTGAACGTGGGTCCCCACATGTCCAGAATCCTGTTCCTCACAAAGCCATACATTTGTTGATGCTCAACAGTATTGTAAAAAATCGTACAATTTACGATTTGAGTTGAATCTTAAGCAAAACGATTTTAATCCCACTTTGATCCCTTTTTATGTGTATCCTACGATTTTATGATTTGAATCCTATGATTTACGATTCAAATTACACTTGTTCTCTTCTATTTTAAGCTTCAGTTGGCTTTCATTTTATGTTTCTAAATAGGTGGGAGATTTGAGAATTGTTTAGAAAAGATAAATTATTTTATTTTGTTCTTTATAAGAGATTAAATATGTATATTCTCTTCAATGTAGGTAACAAGTGCATAAATTATGAAAGGATCCTTGTATGCTTTTTAAGGGAAATTTCTTGAAAGAGGAAGAAATATTGGAAACATTGAAATCCTTTAACACGATCATGAGATAGTATTACTTGTTGCATATTGATGGCAAAAGGATGATTGATGAGTTTTTTTCGTTCTTATTCATTTGTATTTTTCATTGTTTCACAATTTTAAGAAAATCATTAAAAAAATCTTACGATTTACGATACAATTTTCAATTTGATACGGTTCAACACCTATTACAATTTGCAATACAATAATGATTTTGAGAACATTGATGCTCAGCACCCTATGATCCTCTTAGGGGTCATTTGGTAACATCGATTGAGATTCTGACTTAAGAATCCAAATCCTGGATTTTGCATTTCTTCGGTTGCGTTTGGCAGCCTGTATTTCAGTCTCGTGTGATCCAGAAATTATGTTTGGCAGCCTAGATTTTGGGCCTTACGAGAGGAGAGTGGTTACGACAGTTGGAGATGATGAAAATCCAGGATTTGCACCCTACCTTTTCTCTTGGATTTAAAATGGGCCCTTTTGAGGAAATCCAGAAGTTTCAGGGGTGCCAAACACGATTTGGATTAAAAAAATCCTGGATTCTAATTCCTTGCTGCCCAAAACCCATGCTGCCAAACCAGCCCCTCAACTTTTTCAGATGGGACATTGTGGAGGAGAGCATTTGCAGGCTTGGCATTTCCTCAAGGTCAGCTTAGCTTATCCTTTGTTTTCATCTCCTGATGCAGTTCAACTACGATGTTAGTGCGTATGGGTTTCGGGAGTTCTTTAAGCGGCACAACTTACGTCCATCAGATTCAAACTGATGGATGGTTACTGAGGCAGGGTAAGAAGATACTATATATTCATTTCTTTCAATTTGATTGGAACCCATTTTCTCTGATGGTGATCGGCTGGTAAAAGCTGTTGAGGGAACTGAAAAATCATGGTGGTGGCTATAACTCCAAGCTAAGATCTGCCATCTTCCTAAAACAGCATTTTGGAAATGCACTACATGGGTTGTCAGGTACTGGTTAGGAAGCTTCTGGTGGAGTTTCAGACATCAGAAAAGCTCAGTTTGTGGAGAGAGCCTATGGAGAGAATGTGCTGTCAGCAAAAAGCTTCAAGGTTGGTTTTCAAATTGGGTACACTTGTATGAAATTCCAGACTAGTTCTATTTTTGCCGCATCGCGGATCTCCAAATGACAATTTCAATTATGTGAAGAGAACTAGTGCTGATTGGTGGCTGTCTCAAATCTGCACCATAGTTTGGAAACCTGAAAACTCAATTCAACCAGACTCAATTTTCAGACAGGTTGGATTGACTCGATGACTCGACCTGACTGATCATCAATCTAATCAATTTTGCACTGGTTAAGCTACATTTGCTTTGTTGCAAAGGTTTTGGGTTCGATTCCTTCTTTATTTATATTTTAGTAATGTTTGCACTTTGACTCACCGAGTGCCTCACTGCAAGTCGTGTCAAGTTGACCAAGTGGTCAAGTCCACTCAACGAGCTATCCAGAGTCAGGATCGAGTTGGACCAAGGACTGAGTTTCCTAGTGACTCAGCTTGAAATCTTGCCGAGTGGAGTTGACTTAGCTTAGTTTTGAATCGACCCAGCGAGTGGGTATCTGACACATGGTGGGTGGAGACCGTCCAAACTGCAAAACAGCAGACCGTCCAAACTGTCCAAACTGCAAAACAGCAGACCGTCCAAACTGTGCGATTTTATGTGGCCCCCATGAAGTTTCCAATGATGGGCGTTTTTTTTCCGTAAGTCATGGGACGAACCCACCTTATTAGTCACGGGATGCACTTACCAGTGCAATGAGTGCGTCTCCTTAGCATTTGAACCTTGAGATCTGCTGTTGAAATGCCTAAGCGTCTTCAAGTTGGCTAGCTGGCGGACACAATTTATATTGATTATTCTAACAAAATAAGTGAGATTTCCCAAGTCATGTAGTAGGGAGAGCATTTACACACCATGCAAGTGTCAAAGTAACCCAATGTTTGTGCAATAATCCATCTATTACATGGCTTCAGCCATGAAAATGATGATCATAGCTTTTTGAAGAAAACTATGATCGAAGATTAGCGGTCGAAAGAGGCTTGATTAGTGTTGGGTGCTGGATTGCCAAAGCACAATTTTTCTCACTTTTGTTATTAATAATCTTGTATGAGATTGCTGTATTTGCATGGACTTTTAGGACACTTCGCTGTTGAGGTTTTATGCCCGTTGCAACCGGAGAAGCCGGTCTCTATTTGACTGTTTTCACAGGATTGGGTCTATTTTCATCATTTAGCTACCTTTCAGTGTAGAAATAACAGAGCCATATAGCCACACTAAGGTGCGTACAAAATCGTGTGTGAACCAAACCCAAGTCAAAATGTAAGGATCCGATTAAGTGTAATGATCTGATCATTGGTTCCAGGTCATGGTCTTCAATAACTAGACCGGGGGCTCGACAAGAGCCATACCCGGTTTGCATGGATGTAGGTAGAGGTGGGCATCGAGTCGAGTCGGAACGAGTTTGGGCTGTCTCAGTCCAATCCGGCCAAGGATAGGGCCTCAAATGAGTCGGATCGGATTCGGTACCGAGTCAGCTAAGCATAAATTGATCCGAACTGAGTCAGCCACGTCTGATTCAATCCGAGCCCGACCCAGTCACAGGGACCAAGTCGGATCGAGTCATAACCGAGTTGGATCGAGTTTGTCAATTAATTCAAAAAAAAAAAAAAAAATCTGAAAATGGCAAAACAAAATCTAAAAAATTCAAAAAAATTAGGTTTTTTTAAACTTATACCTAAACCTGGTTAGGATCGGATTTCGGATCGAATTTCGAGTTGAGCCAATTCAATTAAGGTGGAATCCCAACTCGACTTGATCTGAATCAGATCCTATCCAGAATATTCGATTCGGTCCGTTGTTCCTGTCGGATCGGTTTGAGTCGAGTCTAACTAGTTCGGACGAGTTGAGTCAATCGAGTTGACCCAACACGTGCCCAATTCTAGATGTAGGTATTATTAGGAGCCTACCCATTGACAGCCCCGTAGGGTAGATAAGAGGGAAAGTGATAGGGACCCATCACCACAGTGGAGGCAGATTAGGTATTACCGTGGGGCCCACCTTCATGATGTCCATACATTTTTCCAGCCCATTTTAGGATGTGGTCCCAAAAATTATTAAGCAGATACAAATCTCAGGTGGACCATACCATATGAAACAGTGGTGATTGAACCTCCACCATTAAAAACTTTGTAGGCCCACCGTAATGTTTATTTCCCATCCAACCTCTTGATAAGGTCAAAAGGACCTGGATGAATATAAAATACAAGGATCAGCTTGTTCCAAAAAATTTGTAGCCCACAAATTTTTATTTTTATTATTATTATTTTTTATGGTCATTCACCACTGTTTCCAGTGGTGTGGTCCACCTGAGATTTGGATCTACTTAAGTTTTGGGATCACGTCCTAAAATGAGCTGGAAAAATGGATGGACGGTGTGGATATACGACGTATTCATCAAGGTGGGACTCACAGTAAGGGTAACACCCGCTAAGGTGTTAGTTACCTCATTAACACCTAATCTGCTCCCCATCACAGTTGGGCCCACATCATCGTGCGCTCAAGATGTAATCAGAAAAATAAAAGAAAATCCATAAAGGCAAGATGCGAAAACCCTGACCGAGACAGAGGTGGGGCCCACTGGGGGCGTGTCTATGTCATCAACCTGCATGGCAGGGTCGGTCAACCATTAGGTTGGATTCCCCAAAATCCAGGCCGATCCAACCATTGAACTTGGACGTTTTCGGTTGGTTGTCTGTTGGTTTATGTGGTGGGCCCCACCATCTTGTGCATTTACCATCCAACCATTCATTACTGATCCCAAAAGTGAGGTGAATGATTTTAAAATATTTCGTGCTACATATTAGTTAAAATATTTAATTAGGGAAATTTAAATTATAAAAATAAATGATTAAAATTTCCATAACTAAAATATTTTATTTTATAATTAAAATATTTATTTAAAAGAGAAACATGTCACATTCAACTATGTATTCACATGCATTACTTTCTTTCCTCAATTTAAAAATATTTATATAGATTTTATTTGGGGAGGTTTTATTGAATTTCTCTTCATAATTAAATATTTTTATGCAATATTTTAAATGTTGTATAATATTTTAAAAATTGAAAATTTTAATTATTTTAAAATCACCATGTATCTTGAATTTTATTAAAAAAACGCCTGATGTATCTCAAATTAAATCCTGCAAACAGTGGCCCATTATATATATATATATATATATATATATATATATATATATATATATATATATATATATTACCCATGCATTACATGGCCCCCCAGAAAATCAAGCCTACAGACTTAAGAGGAAATAAACTGGAGCAATCATCCAATTCTACCTTGAAAAAATGGGATGAGTAACTCACAATGACTTTATAGAACTTCAACCAAGATAACTACATATCAACATTCCTTTAAACTGGTAGAGATCCAAGTTGTCTAACTGTTGGCCGTCAACTAGAAGTATGTAGCTTTGTTAGAATGTCCTTGATTATATATATATATATATATATATATATATATATATATATATATATATATATATATTATTAAATATGTAATGAACCTGCATTTGTCGAAAAATGTTGCCCGCTCTATGTAATTCAATCATCCAATTTCTTCCACCAGCCATGGATACCAACACAAGGTCATCCTATGCCGCCTCTAGGCCTATTGCATCAGATCTTAGCTATTGGATGTTCATTAAGAATAGTTTAAAACAAATTAACGGTTAAAACTCAAAGTTAACAATTGAAATTCAACATTAAGCAATCGAAAATCTAAGAAATACTAGCCAACCTTTAAAACATTGATAAAAAGTCCAAACTCCAGAATCAAGCCACATACTAATGTCCCAAGTAAACTAAATAAATCCCTTATTGGATCGTGTGAACTTTGTTGACACTGATAAAACTATCAAGGCACGGCTACTTTCATTAGCCTCTAGGTAATATTGTAAAGGAAGCCAGAAGAAGTACCAATAAGGATTTCTCCATCTATATACACTCAGGTTTAAGGATTTGACGGAGCTAGTATAATCCCAAGTGTACTCTAGTCTAAGCATGATGAGTCTTCCTAACTAGTACTTACAAGCGATCTTGCCAATGTGAAAAGCCCAAATCAAGTAATCATCTATCACTCATTTGCACTCACAAGTGGCGAAGGGCAAAGGCACAATAATACCAAGTTAGGCCCAATGGTAGAGATTGTCCATCATGACAATAAGTCGGTCCCCTCACATGAGGTAACTAATATTTAGTGTAAGTTTATTCAAACACTCACTTGGTTATGGCAAATGCAAGATCCATGGACTACATCTCTCCTTGCGCATAGACTGACATGTCCAATCTCAAAGTAACTAATGATAATTAATCCATAATTATAAATATGTTCCACACACAATTGACTAATCTAATGAATACATCATCATATATTAAAGGTCACGAAGCAACATAAATATTGGTTTTCAAAGGCATTACCCTAATAATGACCCTACGAAGGTAAGGCTAACTTGGTGAAGATAAATTGACTAATTAAATGTTGAAGAAAAAAGATGAAAATCTTTAAGATGTAGAATAAGAGTTCATGTTTGTAGATCAAAAAGTGCCTATTAAGGAATCCACCATCAGATTGCTTGATGGATCCATGGATAGATTAAATTCTCTAGATTTGAATAATTATGTTGCATCACACTAAGAGCAGTCTAGTGTCGAATTGCATGGTGGATGAAAGAATGGATCAATTGATGGATTAACGACTTGAGTAGAAATTGTTACAATTGAATCAAAACATCAATTCTTAGATGAAATGACAGAAGAAATCATTGGATCAGTGGATACAAACTAATCGATCGTCAAGGAGATGTATTCTTTCATGGTCATCCTGACAAAATCTATAAAAGATAACACCCTTATACCTTCTAAGCAACAGCCAAAGTGTACAATCAAGGGCTAGGTAACAACACCACCACCTTAGCCAATGGATGTTAAAGTTACAAATGAAGCTCGAACCAACGCTCAAGTAATTCACAACTGCAAATCCATTATTGCAAAAGAAGTGATGTTGACACTTCGAATTTGAAGGATTGCAAAGAAACAAAAGGTTGGATATTATATTCTAAAATTCTAGCTACTGAATGAAATTTCGATCCGACACGTATGCATTCACCATCAGCAGTTGTCGGAGCCAAAGAAGAATATTGGAGCCAAAGAAGACATGCAACAAAGATGGATTATCAAATGAGTTGTAGGAGCCAAAGAAGACACGCTACAAAGATAGATTATTAAATGAGCTATTATCATTCCAAATCGAGGATGAGTTTAATTTTTATATGAAGGGGCCTGATGTAGGACAAGTTCAAGGTCAATTTCATCAATGGCTAGGATGGAAAGAAATTTGGCCAAAAAGTTTGATGCGAGGCTCTAGCACACACCATAGCTTCCAATAGCCATGTCTTTAAGATTGGCTATCCTTTTCACACATACAATATATCTTTGGAAAGCTATCAAGGTGTTCTACATCTTGGGCAATGCTAAAGGTCATTGGATCCCTAACCGTTTCACAAATTCCAATCAATTTATGGATTAAATCTTAGTTTTAAGTACAAAAATTACTATTTTTAGTAAGTCATGTCTTTTGTTATTTTTCTTCATTTTATAGTTTTAAGATTCTTATAGAACTTTGGAGTCTTTGGGGTGTTTGGCATATCTACAAATAAGAGCTTATTGGCTTATTTTTAAAAAATTAAGCTTTTAGACTATTTGGTAAAAGTCTAATTGGAGTGCTTATTTGCTTGGAATGTAGCAAATAAACTCCCATTGTATAAGGTGGGGTAGAATTACTTTTTGAGACAGTTAATTTGGATGAAGTGGGTAAACATTTTGGACAAGTTTGCGCCTTAAACTTTCTAAGTAATTCTCATCTTACCCTCTTTTCTTCTCTTTAATCTTTTCAAGGTAGGCCCATAGGATGAACGACCCATATAGAAGGTGGGCCCCACATGGTGAATAGTCCACATTAAAGGTGGGCCGACATAATGCATGATCACATCAAAGGTGAGCCCCACATGATGGATGGCCTGCATCAAAGTGTGGCGCCACATGATCGATGATCCACATTAAGTAGGCCCTACTTGATGGATGGTCCACATCAAAGGTGGGACCCACATGATGGATGATGGACATTGAATGTGGGATCATATGATGGAAGGTCGACATTAAAGGTGGGCCCACATGATGGATGACTCATATTGAAGCCCCACATAATGGACGGTCCATAGCAAAGGTGGGACCTACATGATGGATGGTGGACATCAAAGGTGGGTCCCATATGATGGACTATCCACATCAAGTGGGCCCCACATGATAGATGGTCTGCAACAAAGGTGGGACCATATGATGGATGGTGGACATCAAAGGTGGGCCCCTCGTGATGAACAACTCATATTGAATGTGGGGCCCACACCAAGGTAGGACTATGTAATGAACAATTCACAACAAAGGTGTGCCCCACATGATAGATGGCCCACATAAAAGTGTGGCCCCATCATGACGGAGCATGCACATCAGGTGGGTCCCATTTACCAAACAAGCTTATTTAAAACAAGAGCTAGAACAATAGGAGCTTATTGGAATAGCGCTCATTGAAAAAACTCTTATTTAGAAATTAGAGTAGAGATGCCAAACAAGCCATTTATTTTGAGTTTTCTAAAGGGAATATAGGTAGGATTATACGTCATTTACTAATCTAGAAAGTTTTTTTATTTAGAAAAGTCTATATTTTAGAATTGATATGAATTTAACTCATATAAGCCATATTAATTGCTTTGTAAATAGATTTTATTCATTGTTTTTAATAATATTTTTTCCTTTAAAGATTTTTTTTTCCTTATGGATTCAAGGGTTTTTCTTTGAGGAAGAAGATGGTGATCTCTTCCATCCCCTTTACACCATGCACTTGCTTTGCCACATTTGGTTTGAATGAACTGCAAATGTAATAGTTTGGCACATTCTTGCAGAGGTAATTTCTGTATACACATTCTTTTTTGGATTGAATTAGAGGTAAGGTGCTCATCCCACTACTTGATGTGGTATATATTGTCCACCTTATCAAAATAATCAATATAAGAAAAGTAAAATAGATAAAATGAAATAACTCGATGCCGATCGTGCCGAGCGCTCGAGTAAATGCATGCTCCTTGAAAGAGAGAGTAGGGGATTTCTAGTCTCTCAATTCACCTTTTCTCCATTTGCTAAATGATGACTTGACCAATGAGTGACTCAAGCGAGTCTTTTCAACTCGCTTCGAGTGTGCCAAATCAGTGACCTAACTCGATGAACCCTGGCAAGTTAGGATTGAGTCACTCTCAAGAGCAAGGTTTTCAATGACGACTAAGTCTTCAGCTGAATTGTTAGTTTTAGAACTTTATGTAGTACAGGTATGAGGCCCTTTATCTTTGATGCATACCAGAGCATTTACAGTGGGACCCATGATTTCGACGTCTGGGATCACTGTACAATGAACCTAGGTGAGGGGTATGAAAACCGTACCTTATCGTATTAATTCTGGTAGAGGATTGTATAAATATCTATAGTGATCTTAGCCATTAGATTACCAGTCTAAAAAATGGCCGAGTAAGAAAAGTTCGACAAGGAGAGCAATCAATCGTCTTCAATGGATGAAAATTACAACCATCGAATGTCTAGAATTCTAAGATCATATTAACTTCATATGTGGTTTGTCAACATGGTGGATGACAAAATCTACCGTTTTGATTTCCTGTACATGCCACCATGTGTACATGTGTGACCTGATACGCTTGAACATGGCGATGTGTGGCGAAGCTGGCAAGGTTAGGTTAGAGGTGTCAATGGGTCAGGTTGGCCCACAGGTGCCTGAACAACGGCCCAACACAAGTTGGGCATGGGTGTAGGTAGACTAGTGCGCATATGGGTCTATATTTTTTTAGCGCTATTAATAATTGGGCTGGGCACAGGTATATTATAATCTATAATTGAACCTCACAAGTGTTAGGATCTACAACTAACACTTTCATCCATAAGGCAATTTCATAATTTTATATAGAGTTGCATGTAAACCTTAGTTTATTTGGGCTAATATATATTCTGTTGTGAGAGAGAGATAGAGAGAGAGAGTTGTTACTGTATTGAGAGTTTTTTCTTCCTCTTCTTCCTCGTTCTTTTTTTATTTTTTATTTTTTTTTGTTTGAGCATAATGGATTGCGTGAATATGAGGGTATAATTTGTGTTATGGTTTGCATATTTTCTTTTCTTATTTTGATATTTGTGCTTGTGGTTGAAAAGGACTTTTGCTTCCAACAAGTATTTATTTATTTATACTTTACATGCATGCACACATACATTATATTCACTAGTCACACAACTACTCCACTCAGTTCGCCTGTGACCCTATGGCTCAGTGGAAGACTCACAAGAGTTTCAACACGAGGTCATGGTTTGAGTGTACAGGCACGTGTGGAGTGTGTAAGTGACGGTTGAAAAAAACAAAAAAGATCATACAATAACATGTATTCTCTATAAATTACCATATGCAATTTTTAGTAGGTAGCATCCAATCTACTTATGAGTAGATTGGTGAGATATGTTTGTAGGATATTATAAAAAAAGAGTGTTGGTTGTCATCACTCTTGCCTCATGGATGCCCTCTTCTTGAGGTCTCTTCTATGTGAGTGTTTTCTTTTTCTTTTTACCGGACACCCACACCCCTGCACACTCACACACCCACCCACACCACATGGGCGCTCATAAAGTGTTGAAACAAAAACTATCTACCACTGGGCCATGGAACCGGACCCAGTCTTTTAATAAGTAGCATGGTGCTCATTTTTGGAAGCGGGTTGCCTAGTGCCACACACCACCAACCTTGGTGGTGTGTTGACGTGGCAAAGTTTTGTGGACCCCACAATGATCATGTATTATATCCACACTGTCTGTCCATTTTGCAAGGTCATTGTAAGGAATGAGCATAAACAAAAATGAGGCAAGTCCAAACCTTAAGTGGACCATAGCACAGAAAGTAGTGAGAATTGAACGCCTACCATTGAAAACTTCTTGGAGATAATAGAAGTTTTGGATCAAGTTGATATTTGTGTTTTCCCTTCATCCAAGTTTGTGTGACCATATGAACTGTTTTGATGGCAAATAAACATCACGATGGCCTTAGGAAGGTTTCAACATTGGGCATAATTGTCCCCACTGCCTTTTATGTTCTGGTCCACTTGAGAGTTGGATCTGCCTTATTTTTGGGTTCATGCTTTAAAATGATCTCGTAAAATGGATAGATGGTGCAGATATAACACATGCATCGTCATGGCCCCACAGAGCTTTGCCACGTCAACACACCACCAAGGTTGGTGGTGTGTGGCACACCACGCAATCAGCTTCCCTCGTTTCAAGACATGAGTATGAGGACAGATATTCATTCAGTGCTCATCGATCGGTTGGCACAGGGTATAACTAACCATGTACCCAGCCCAGATATGGCCCATTTACAACCTGGTTGAAAGAGATTTGGTAGAATAAGTGGGTCCCATTACTGGCCAATAGGTTAGATAGTGACTTAGCCATAAGGTACTTTTCAATGACCCAAGTTATTTACATCAAGGCCCCCACCCTACACGGCTTATGAAAATCGGTAGCAAATTGCGTACTGAGTAAACTCTGTGGGGCCCACCGTGATTTATGTATTTTTATCCACTCCATCCATCCATTTTACAAGATAATTTTAGAGAATGTGCCAAAAAATGAAGAATATCCAAAGATCAAGTGGACCACGCAACAAGAAACAGTGTGAATTGGTGAGTCGATCGTCTATCCCACCGTTGAAAAAATCTTGGGGGCCACAGAAGGTTTGGATCAAGCTGAAATTTGTGTTTTCGCTTCATCTTTGTGATCTTATGAACAGGTTAGATGACAAATGAACATCACTGTCAGCCCTAGTAAGGTTTCAACGGTGAAAATCAGTATTCCTACTGTTTCCTGTGGTGTGGTCCACTTGAGCTTTGGATATGCTTCAATTTTGGGATAAACACCTAAAATAAGCTGGAAAAATGGATGGACGGCGAGGATAGACTACATACATTCACAGTGGGCTCAACAGAGTTTACTCAGCTCAGTACGCAATCCGATTTCAAGAAAATCCCTCCTAAGAAATATTTTTACCCTTTGATTATTCCAAGTTCAAGAATCAGACGGTCAATAGTTAAAATACTCCAAAATCAAATACCTTTTGTTTTTTAGTGTCCCCATCCCCATCCAGTGTTATATCAACGGTCTGGATCATTCAAAGACGACAGACAAATGCCCCTGCGTATGGTTGACGTAGGTCCAGTAAACCTCATAAACTAAAATACAACCCAGTCGTAGTTTTAAATGTGGAAGTCTTACATGAACTAGTTGGACAATGAGCTATCGTCCGACTAACACGAAAGTGTATATTTATAATGTCTGTAAGCAATCCAAACTGTTAGAAAGATTGGGCCCACCTTGGAGAAAATATGAATAAAAAATACATCTGATCCACTAATTACGTTATGCACAACATAGAAAAGAACACAATTTGTAGCTGATGATATTAACCCAAAAGTAACACCTTGTATATGGGTTGGACGGAATGCTGTGTATGTGATCTTCATGATAGGGCCCATATTTTGGACGGTCTTGATGTCATTAAGGCATAATAGGATGATACGTTGCAAATTAGGTGCGAATCGGACCTTGACTTATGGTCCAATTGGGTGTGGAGGGGATTAGGTCTTACCCGGGTAAACACGTTAGTGGGTGTTTTCCTGACCGTGGGTCCCACCTTGATGTATGTGTTGAAAGCTGATATTTGTGTTTTTCCTTATCTAAGTCTATGTGACCATATCAACGGGCTGGATGGCAAATAAACATTATGATGGGCCTTAGAAAGTTTTTAACGGTGGGCGATCAATGACTCCTGTTTCCTGTCGTCTGTTCCACTTAAGATTTGGAAACGTTCCCTAAAATGAGCTTGAAAAACTAATGGACGGCATGGATATACAAAACATACATCAAGGTGGGCCCCAAGGTGATGGAAACACCCGCTACCCAATCAGAGTGGAGAATGACCCCGGGCACAGAGATATGGGCTGTGTGGGGTCCATAGATATGTCCGTGACAAATCTATTCCGTCCATATGTTTTTTAAGACCACAATAGTATAGGATTCTAAAAATCCGGTGGGCCATACCAACAAAACAGTGGGAACAACAACGTCCACCGTTGAAACCTTCCTAGATCTGACCATGATGTTTATATACAATCCAAACCGTTCATAGAATTATTGCCACTCAGATAAACAGTAGGAACAAATATCATACTGATTCAAAGCTTTTGTCACTGCCAGGCATTCAATACCCAATTTTCGTGTGGCATGACCACATGAGTTTTTATCTACCTGATTTTTATCAACATGCTCTATTGTTGTCTTTAAAAACAGATGAACGGAGTGGATTGGTCACGGACATCTCTATGGGTCCCATACAGCTCCGGGCATGTGGTTAGAACACCCAACCCGTCCAATACGTTGGACCCACCATGAGGATCACCTGGTTCAAAAATCATCCACAACTACTTATCTAGTGCACATCATTATATTTTGCAATTTATCAATGACCATACATTGTTTTCTATGGTGTGGCCCACCTGATGAGTAGATAGGACTTATTTATGTATTAAGTGATCCTTGTAGAAAGACCAACTTATTGGAAGGCTTGGATTTCACATGAAATTAACAGGTTGGAAGTTATGTACATGGTGAAGTCAACGGGTGTACCGTAGCGTGTTGTACAACCGGTTGGACTAGAGACTTTCTCCACATAAAAATATCACGAAAAATGATTAAAGTATCAACTCGCGGAGCGAAACGCGAGAAATTGGATCCTCTGAATTCGACTCTTTGTGACCTCGACTCCCAACTTCAGCAATCTTGGATTCTCTGCTCTCCTCTCTCCTTAAACAAATCTCTCTCTCTCTCTCTCTCTCTCTCTCTCTCTCTCTCTCTTTCTGAAGTCTAAAGAGAATACATTTCTGTGATGCATTTTCCTGAATTTTTTACATTAAATCCAGTTTCTGAAGTCTAAAGAGAATACATTTCTGTGATGCATTTTCCTGAATTTTTTACATTAAATCCAGATGGCTTTCCTTCCTTTTCAAGATTCTAAAACATCCCATTTCATCTCTCCTCCAATTTCTAAGGCTTTCTGCATTTATTCCACCTAGTCTCTCTCTTCCATTTTAGAGGAAACCCAACTCTTATTTTCTGATTCTTGATTTTCAGCACTTGGGTTCTCTTTTCATTCAAGATTTTAAAATACCCATCTCATCTCTCTAGCAACCATCTATCTCTTTCGTCGAATTCGCTATCTTTCTTCATCCATTCCACTTGTTCTTTCTTTCTACTCAATATCATTAAAAACCCAACTCCCATTTTCTGCAATCCTATTGAATTCCTTGATTTGAATGCATCTTCCATCTCTTTCCTGATTTTCCCCATTTGGGTTTTTCCTTTTTTCTTTTTTCTTTTATGGCTACTGCACCCCCAGGACTCCACTACTTTGGAGGCCGAGCTCTCTTTCCTCCTTTCGGACCCCCCACGCCAGTAGCCCGTCGATCTTCTTCTTCATCGGATAACAGTTTTCCAATCCTAACCATTGCCATACTCGGCATCACAACCACAGCTTTCCTACTTCTATGCTACTACGTCTTCGTCATCAAGTGCTGCTTGAATTGGAATCGATTCAACGTCCTCAGACGTTTCGCAAGGACGCAGAGTCGTGACGACCCATTCATCATCTATGCGCCCGCAGTAGCGAATCGTGGCCTAGATGAGTCTGTGATCCGTGCCATCCCAATCTTCCAGTTCAAAGGAGCAGGTGTAATAGGAGTTGGAGATGGCAATGAGAAGAACAACAGTCATGAGTGTGCAGTTTGTTTGAGTGACTTTCAAGACAACGAGAGGCTACGGCTCTTGCCCAACTGCACCCATGCCTTCCACATCGACTGCATCGATACATGGCTCCAGACCAATGCCAACTGCCCACTTTGCAGATCCAGCATCTCTAGTGCCGCCGGTCGTTTCTCGACCGATCAGCTCATGGCCAATGGCCCACATCAATATCAATATCCCCATCAAATCGCCAACAATGCTGTCGATGTAGGAGAGGATATCGTCATAGAATTGAGCGGCGATCGTGCTTATCCAGCCCCAAGAAGTGTAGATGAAGAGATTCCGGTGCAATCTACAGCTACCACCAGACACAGCCCATCTCCAAGGAAGTTAGAACAGAGGACTCTGCCCAAGAAACAGAGGAAATTGCATCATGTCTCAAGCATGGGAGATGAATGCATTGATGTGAGAGGGAAGGATGATCAATTCTCAGTACAGCCCATCAGGAGGTCTTTCTCTATGGATTCTTCAGCTGATAGGCAACTCTACTTGTCTGTTCAAGAGATTCTGCAGCAGAACCCACAGCTTCATGAGGTTAGTAGCGGCGAAGGTAGTAGTAGTAGTAGCAGTAGAATCCGACGTTCATTCTTCTCGTTTGGACACATCAGAGGATCGAGAAATGCAGTTCTTCCAATCCAGTTTGAATCGTAATTCAAGTGAATTTGGTTCTGTTTTTCAAAATATAAATTTTGAATTTTTAGAGTTTTTTCTAGTAGGGGTGTGATATATACATTTAAGTCAATGAGTGTAAAGTAAAACTGAATTTGGAAGATGTATTAATAGATTACTCAAAATGTGGTTATGCAGTCCTTATTATTTCATGTGCCATTGCTTGGATCATGGATTATATATGATTTCTCTCTCTCTCTCTCTCTCTCTCTCTCTCTCATTGACTATTCTTATTTCAAAGGTGGTGTTTACATTGTGTATGTGTGGTTCTAAGTGCCGTGTGCCAGTTCCATGTGCGTGTCTGTGCATCCCAATGCAGGGGTGATATGGGCTGATATTACCCAGTATCAGTAATGGTGGTGACCGATGTGGTACACAAAACAGATCTGCAGATCATAGAGAAAAAGTGATAGAAGATTTGAAAAGGGTCCCTTACTTTTTTGAAATAAGACATTTCGACATGGTAATGCATGTGAATAGGATGCATAGAGTCAATGACTGAACAGTAGATTTGAATTTTGGAGACATGAATAATGAATAGACAATTCTGTAGTCAATGGCTCCACAGTAGATTTAAATTTTGGAGGTTGATTACTAGATTATGTAGTACATTCAAATTGTCTCCGGATCCTCCCCGTCTTTTGCCAAACAAGCTTCTACTTATGTTCTGTGTGGGGCCCACCGTATTGTATTTATAGAATCCAACCCGTCCAAAAGAGTCATCCAATCATTAAAGTGGGTTGCCCCCAAAAATCAAGCCAATCCAATCAACTTTTGCAACACCTTGAATTGGAGGTTTTTGGGTGGTTGTCCATTATTTTCTAAATTGTGGCTCAAATGATAATTAAATAGGCATGATTTTTTAGGCATCCTATCATCGTGGTGGGTTGCATTTGATGTATGGATTGGATCGCATACACGAAACACAGCTGGCCCCACAAAAGCATTAAATAAAAATGATGTGAATAGGTTTTAGGTTGACTAGAACCCAAGGTGCAGCCCTAGTGGATGAGAGTCGGTGTGTGTGGGGGAGAGACCCATGATAAACAATAAAAATGGAAAACATGAAAAGGGTGCTTACTACTACTACAACAACATCAATAATAATAATAATATTATTATTATTATTATTAATAAATCAACTACTTTTGTCTTCCTCTAATAATGCAACCGTTGAAGAAGTAGGTCTGATTCTAGCATCCACACTACAGTGCTTTCCAGCTCTGATGGAACCCACTTTAGTCTTCCCATTATATTCTTCCCCTTTTTTACTTAACATCATGAAAATGATAGGAAAGAAAAGGTAAAAAGAAATCCCACAAGAAAACCCATCATTCCATTTGGGGCCCATCTTCAAGTCCGTGGACCACCAAAGTCAATTAACGGTCCAATTGCTGGGCCAAGCCTATAGATGATCACAACGGCACAATAGGAAGGACCCACCATGAATAAATGGCAATTACAAGCTTCCACACACAATTGCAACCGTTCGAACCATGGACTGAAAAAACCATAGAATGGTTGTCTTTTTTGGGAAAATGAGGACCATCTTGGGTGGCCCACTTCATGATGTGGGTCTTACAGTAATCCCCACAGCCTTACTGGCAGAAAAGGATTTCACTAGAGTGGTTGGAGAGCAACTTGCCAACTACCTGTTTATTTATTTCTTGGTGGGCTGTTTTTGTGTAACATGTGGGAACTTTCTAAAATGGTGTGAGTTTCCTGGAAAGAAATGGTTGGCCCCATTGCAGGGAATCCTAGAGAAAATCTGTTTGGGTCACACCATGGTTTCTTGAAAGGGACTTTTGTAAGATGGTGAGTCACATTGTGTCCTTAATTTTTATGTCATCCTCACCTTTTGTTGACCATAACTTTAAATAATTTCTTGTATTAGACAATCTCAACCGTTCATCAATGCAAATGATTGTTTTTCCTCCATTGATCGTATTAAAAAATGTTCAAGTATTTCTTTGATCAATCCGTCATCAAACCTTCCATTGGACATTTTTCTTAGAAACTACTTTGGTCAGGATGATTGGACAGTCCACAACACAAATTGATTATTGTGCCGCCATCTACATTAATGCCGGAGAGTCTTTCAACATAACGTGCTCTAAGCACATTGGCACTATCTAGGAATGTCTGTGAGGGGGAGGTAATTAGAAGCTATAGTAGCAGGATCAAAGATTCTGGTTCGATCCAAAGCAGTCCCAACTTTAGTTGCTCATTTCATCTTAGAGAGTGGATTGCGAATTGAGTAAAGCATGCCGAGTAGCTTCTACGGGGCCTAACCATGATGTATGTGTCTTATTTATGTTGTCCATTCGTTTTTACGGCTCATTTTAGGGCATGAGTCCAAAATTGAATCATATCCAAAGCATAAGCAGACCACACCACACCACATGAAACAATGGACAATAATGATGTCCACTATTAAAACCTTCCTAGGGCCCATAGTGATGTTTATTTGTCATCCAACCTGTTCATAAGGTCACACAGACATAAATGAAGGGAAAACACAAATATTAGATTGATCCAATCCTTCTGTAGCTCCCAAATTTCAATGGTAGGCATTCAATTCTCACTATTTCCTATGGTGTGGTCCACTTGAACTTTTAACATGATTCAATTTTAGGCTCATGCCCTAAAACGAGCTGAGAAAATGGGTGCATGGCATGGATAAGACACATGCATCACAATGGACCCACGGAGTTTTCTCGGTAGTCTCTCTTCATGTCAAAAGTCAATTCTATATGGTGATCCTAGCCAACCAATCAATGATAATGGAATTCTATATATATTGACTATATAAGGTCCAATCATTGGTTGGGGTCATTTGCAACGTTGGCCCCACCTCTTACTGTCCATCCCATTTTGATGCCACTTTGATTAGACAATCCTAACAAATGAATATGTAAATGGATGTCCATATTAATTGCACTAGCTGAGGTTGAGTCAATTGTTTGGAAACATTGGTAATGCACATTAATTTCATTGGCCGTTGCTGTTAAAAGTCACATCCATAAAATGAACCTAATAATTAAATCAATGGGAATGAAAATGGACAGTCCATATTTATTATACTTAAAAAAAATTCAGACTGTTGATCTGGATCGTCCATCCCATAAGGCCTGCCACTACTGCATATGGCTCCGAACAATCACCATGATCTAGTCCTAACCATCTAGGCAATGGATTGAAAATAGAAGAGCTAATCAGTGATCAGCATTAGCCATCATGTGAGGTCTACCTGATCATTGGATGATGCTAACCATCCAATCAATGGATAAGAATTATAAGACTAATATTTATTATACCAAAAAAGGTCTTATTATATCCTATTATGTGGTGCCCACCTTTGATTGTCCATCAGTTTAAAAATTACTTTGATTGGGTGATAAAAACAATCTAAGCAATGGATTGAAAAATGAACATAGAAAGAGTCATTGTGTGGGACGACCATCATACATCATATGTTGGTTCCACCTATGTTTGAGCTAAAATTCACTTCCATCATGCTGTAATAATCTTATAAATGGCTAGAAAAGTGAATGTTTTGTGTAGAGTGGAACATCATTTCTCAACCTGGAGAACCCCGTCTCAAGTAAAAGCTAGGGCATCATTTTTAGATTTGCAATTTTGACAAGTGGGCCTTTGGTTTGATAATCATGACTAACCATTGGTCTGTTACAACTCAGCTTACATGGACTGTTCCCTTTGTGATATGTGACCCACAATTCCAAATTCAACTGAAGAAAGGTTATCAGGTTTGTGGCTAGAATATTTTATTTTGGAAGATCACTGAAGAATGGTCGGCTCATCTATGATAGGATGCAATAGATGAATGGTCATGATTACTCAACCATATGCCCCACTTTTAGAATTAAAAATCCATGTAAATCTTCAAGTACCTAAAAAAAATACATAGCCAATTATCATTGGACAAGAACTTGGATACTCTGGCGTGTGATGATATGATAGGAAAGCACTAAGAAACTATACATATAGCATGTCCAGAGAAAAAACCCCGAAAGTGAGGAACTCAGAGTGGAATCAAACGAAGCAATCACAATGGCAACAAGGGTAAATCGACACACAAGAGAATCTAATTTTTAGGTGGAAAAACCCTCTCAGGAAAAAACCGCCACACAAAGCGATGAATCCACTATGAGTATTAGAAGTTTACAAGATGAAGCACAACTTACATGGATCTAAGCCCCACAAGGGAAACCCAAGATAACTCTAGCTTTTTCTCTCCCCCTAAAACCTTCTCAATCCCTTGAACACGTCTAGGACTCATTGTATTCCTCTAATCCCGCATTACACCCATTTAAATAACATAAAACTGGAATTAGAAACAAATCTGTGCACAATTGCGCAAACCGACCTATACAGCGCACTAGCCGTTGGTCGACCGACCCGACCCTTTGGGCGACTGAACCAGGCCAAAAACTGTGTAGAGAGTTCACAGTCTGATCCGAAGAGTTTCAGGCAACCAAACCAATCCCATCAGGCGTCCGGAATCCCCCAGCAGTGTCCAGAGACCAATGTCTCATCTGGTGCAATTTCAAGCAACCGAACCAGCCCTTTTGGGCATTCGAAATTTCCCGATCTAAATTGAAGACACCTCCAACAATCTCCATTATGGCTTCAATCTTCATGCTCCACTACTCCAAAGCTCCATCCTTCATCTCTACTCTGTCTCCATTATAGCTCCACCGTTTCTTGTGCACACATCGACTTTACTCCAGCATCTTCTCTCCCTACACACACATGTGGCCCAGGTGCGTGCCACACACGTACAGAAGTGGAATCTGCTACAGAACCTGTAGCTTCACTGTTAAAAAGTGTTGTCGATCAACTTATAAAGATGGTCGCACCTCCATACTTTCATCATCATGAGTGCCCCTTTTGACACCTTACAAAATCGATCGAAGTCGGTGAACTTGCACCTTATTGCCTCAAGTGCACTAAGAGAGATCAAATTCTTTTTTAACCTAGGTACATGTCTCACATCTGTCAAGATGAGCTTGATCCCATTGAACATCCCAATGCACACTAAGCTAACACCGATAACCTTGCAGGCGTAGTCATCGCCCAAGAATACCGAACCACTATTATGCTTCTTGTATTTGGTGAATGAACTTTGGTCAAGACACATGTGATACGATGCACCTGAATCTAAGAGCAACTCATCGCAAAGGCGCCCTGATCTAGATACAGTTAATACATCACTATCATCACACTTGTCCTTTGTAGATTCCACGGTATTAATGTCCCTAGAAGAATCTTCATACTTCTCTTGCTTCGACTTGGGATTTGAACGATCCCTCTTTATATGCCCTTCATGTCCACAATTCCAGCACCTCAACTTGATTTTCCCTTTACCTTAGATTTAGATCTCGATTGTGAAGATTCTCCATCCAACTCTGAATTCATTCTCCTCATAATCAGTGCTTCTGTAGAAGAACCCATGTCACCACTTTTCTTTTTCATCACCTTCAACTAGAAGGCTGAGATAACAGTCTCAATGTTAATCGTCTCCCTACCTGCACACAAAGAGTCTTTGAATGACTCATATGACTTTGGGAGAGAATTCAATAGAATGCATGCTTGATATTCATCATTCCTCTATTCATCTACATCCAACAATTTGAAACAAGTCTGTTGAAATTACTGATGTGGCTCTCAACATCGGTTCCCTCCGCCATCTTCAGGTTGAACAACTGAAGCATTAAATACAAGCAGTTTTTTAAAGATTTCTTTGCATAAATGTTTCTCCAACTTCGCCCACGTATCAGCCATAGTCTTCTCCCTCATGAAATTATAAAAAACTACCTTCTGTTAGGCACAACTGGATTGAGATATTGGCTTTCTTATCCAACTTTCTTCCTCTTCTTCTTTGATAATCTTTAATCACTTCACAAGAAGTGCATCTTCCAATCCTTGCTAAATTAGGAGGTCTTTCATCTCAACCTTCCATAATTCAAAGTTATTTTTTTCGAAATATTTTCCTATATCAAATCTCATGCCAAATGCCATCGATACCTCATCTCAAATTCTGTCTGCCTCCTAAGGTAAGCTCTAATACCACTTGTTGAGAGAAAAACTTCAGAAGCAAGGAACTAAGAGTGAATCAAATGAAGCAATCACAATGACAACAAGGCAAATCCATACATAAGAGACAATCCAATTTTTACATGAAAAAACCCTCTCGGGAAAAAACCACTGGCACAAAGTGACGAATCCACTATGAATATCAAAAGTTTACAAGAGATGAAGAACAACTTACTTAGGATCTAAGCCCTATAAGGGAAACCCAAGCTTTTTCTATCTCTCTATAACTCTCTCAACCCCTTGAACATGTCTAGGATTTCTTGTATATCCCTAATCTCACATTATACCCCTTTAAATAGCATAAAATCGAAATTAGAAACAAATCTGTGCAAAATTGCGCAAATCGACCTATACAATGCACCAATCATTGGTCGACTGAACTCGGCCAAAAATTGTCCAGAGAGTTCACAATCCGATCCGAGGAGTTTTGGGCAACCGAACCAACCCCATCGAGCGTCTGAAATCCCCCAGCAGTGTTCAGAGACCAACTATCTCATTTGGGGCAATTTCGAGCGACCGAACCACCCCAGTCAAGCATCCAAAATCCCCCGATCCTAAATTGAAGACACCTCCAACTTGGCATATATATACAAGCAATTTAAATTGAACCCTCCAAATTCTAGTTAAAATGGAATGGATCGGTTGGATCTTTGCATCAGGCAATCTTCATGGTTGGGCTAAATTATCTTTGAAAAGGCTGGATGTTGTATGCACACTTGACATGTTGCACTAATGAACTAATGGATGGTTAGTCATTGTCTAATTAGTTGTGTGATAAGATATTTTATTAAAATAATAGGTAAAGTTATAAAATTGATAGGATTGAAAAGATCATATATATGACATATCTAATGTAGAATAGTTGCACGTGATCATGGATGGTCAAGATGGAAGGAAAATAGGATGGAAATCTAGGGCAAAAATGCCTAAATGCACACTATAGCAATCAACTGATACAACTTAGTGATGATATTGGATTCACATGTATCATATGTTGTTGGAAAGCTATTGACAAGCCATTGGTTTGGCAAATAACAAAGTTAGTTAGAAGTATATGATTTCATGTAACAAAAATGCAATTTTTTGAGGTGAAAAATGTGTTTAAGCTTCTAACATGCTATTTTTAATGAGTTGCACCTTTATCTATTTTCATTTGTTTTAAAGTTTTGAGAATTGGTTCTTATGTTAAGGTTCTTTTTATTTTTTGAGGTTTTTTTTCACACACACTCACACACCTCACACACACCCGCGCTCTCACACCACAATGGGTGTTCAAACCCATGACCTCATGTTGAAACTCACATGAGTCTACCACTGAGCCATAGGGTCACAGGCATTAAGGTCCATATTTAAGTTAACTAAGAGTGGTTTACAACTCAGTGTGATGAGATGTTTGACTTCGAGTTTCCTATCAGCCAAATGAAGCTCAGAATCTACAGTCGACTAAACATTGTAGAATCATTTATGAGTTAAGGAATTGTAAAACCCTAACTTGATCAAGTGACTCTATGGTTAGTCTATGGTTATAAATTTGAAGGAGCTTCAATGATAGAAAATAAAGAGGCTAAGTACCATTTTTTCGCTCACACAATCATACAATCTCTACTTTATAAGATTTTAGAATTCCTTAGGAATTTATTAAGGTTTAAAATATTATCACAATCAAGTCGGTGGCTGTAGACATCGTGTATTAAACATCAATCTACTGAATATTAATAAAAGAAAAAGACTAAAATGAAATCGATGCGATCATGACCATAGAATTGAGATGCTCAATTTCAGTGATGACCAAGGTGAAACGAAAGTAAGAAATTAAACAGGAAAATGATCTTTTAATTTCTTTTGCATCATGTTTCGGCCAATCGGCAATGGATGACCAATAAAAGTTAAAAAAAAGAAAAGAAGATAAGCATAGGGTATATGAGAAAGGAGATGTTGCAGTTTAAATAAAGAACTAAGATGTTGGAGTAAAACCGCACAAGGTGATTGTACGTTATGAAGATGTGAGAGAGGAAAAGAAAGAATGACACTCTTTGTGAAAGAGATGGTTGGATATCTCAAATCTTCTCCCTATTCTGTCGAATATGGACCATTGAAGAGACTTAAATTAACTAAAAACTAGGATTGAATGGCTTGAATGTATGATAGGGTTAGGTTATCTCTATCTTTTTTTCTCCTCACCCTTTTCTCAATCTTCTTTCTTCCCCTTGGTGTCTTTAGTAGTTTCCTAGACCTCTTTAACTACCATTTGCAAGTGTGTTTAAAGGAAATGGCTGGGATGCAACCAGCCCACCCAAGGCTTAAACACCCCCCCCCCCCCGGCAATCCAAGCTCACGTTTGAGCCCAGTCCAAGCTCTTCTCAAGGCCAATGTCAGGCCCATTAGGACTTAGGATCACAATAAGGCAAATCCAAGTGAACTAGGGAAGGAATGCCCCTATAAAAAATGGGGCCCATCCAGATGATGATGCACTGCTCACCACGTGGACATCTTCCATCTTTCATGGAGGAGTTAAGTGAATGATAATGTCAGCATGCATGCATTGTCAAATGAATTGGAAAGTAAAATGACCTCGATACCACCCCTTTATCCTAAATTATGACTTTTGCCCCTCGATCCAACCATACATATTGCGCCACACATCAATCTTATTATAGTAGCCAATCCTAACTAGCCCTTAGAGCCTCTTTTACACCTAGAGTTTTCAAGAATTACCAGAAAACCACCCAAAACTCTATAAATACCCCATTCATTTCCTTTTTTAAACCATCCTCCACTCTTCATCCTTCATGCATGTCCTTCACCCTACACCTCTAAACACCAATCCATAAGGTCATTTATCTACCAAGGGGAGGTAGAGTGTAAGAGAGGAAGCCCATCTAGCCTTAGGGTAACTGAGTCAAGATCTAACTCTAGCCACTTGAGTCATTGAAGGCAATTCCAGTCCACTCAAATCAATCCTTACGACAAACTCGTTAACCCACTCATCTAGCTTAGTCAACCTCATTCATACTTGCATGGCATTATGCATTATCATCTCCACTCCAACCTACCCACTAATCTAGCGATCCAAGTGTATGCTTTACAGCTCGCCGATATACCAGATCTTGCCCATAAAAAACTTAGATTAAATGGACTTTAACTACTTCTTCAAGTGGGTGAATCAAGGTGACTTGTCTGACCCAGACCATCGCTTGTTGTAGGCACTACATCACCACACTGTATTGCACACACATTTATATAGTTTTCGCACAATAACTTATAGTAATCCTTGATATTTTGTCTTGTCCTATGAAGTAGAGACTATATGTTTGTATGGGCAAAGAGGGTGCTTAACACCTTATCTCTTTGTAACTGTGGTCCCTTATCTATAATTTTTTGTCGCAAATTAGGCGTCATTTTAGGACAGGGAATCCAATGATTCCTTCTTCTAAGGCTTCTATATATAGGGTCTAGCTAACTGTGAAAATTTAAGTAATTGGCTAGTGACGACTTCATTCAAATATATAATACCCTAAAGCCACAAATACACAGTAAAAGCCCTAAAAAGGTGTCTGTGGGCATGAGTTGCCCAGTGATCCAGTGTTCACATGGGAGCCAGCGAGAATTAAACTCATGTCTATGTACAAAACTCAAATTTCAAGGTGCAATTGCCACACAAGAATCGAGGAGGCCACATGACAGCTTCTAACACAAACATTGTTCCGGCAAGAATCTGACTCCTGTTGGTACAATCTATAGTGTGCAATCTTGACAAAATGTTTGTATCTTTTTTATTATAGGCTCGTTTTCATTAATCTTAGGCTAGCTGAAAAAATTCTTCGATAAGTTTTTCAAAGGGGACTGGAATCACCTTATTTGGAAGGCCATTTGATTTATAAAAAGTAGGGACAAATGTTTTTATGGCATGACTTGAATTGCTTATAGAATCAACTATACACAACTTTCATAAGTTAGCCAGATCTCTTTTGATACTCATCGGATTTGAATAATTTTGTGCCCATTTAAAAGATAATTTTATGAACTAGATAATTGTTTTGTTTGTTGCAATACCTTGAGGAGTTTGAGTAGTAAGGATAGTAGGTCCTGGGCCAACTATGATCAGGTTGAGGGAGTTTATGGTAGGTTTTTTAAAATTAATTAAGATTCATAGGCTTTAGGGTTTTGGGTTTTAAAGTTTTCTAGGGTTCCTTAAGTGCTAGGGCTTTTAGATTTTTGAAGTATTTGGCTCGAGGGTTCCTAAGGTTGAGAATTTGGGGAAATTTTGTGTTTTAGGGTTCCTAAGGGTTCAGGTTTTCAGGATTATAAGGTTCAAGCCTTCGATTTTGGTAAGTGGAGTGTGTACAAATGTATTATACATTGCTTAACCACAGTTGGGAAAACCGGACACACTAAAACAAATTATCTATTGCACCACTTGTATTATACCTCTTTACATAATCAAGACTAGGTTCCCAAGTCGAGTCACAACTCGCCCAGTGTTTGACTTGCTTGAGTTGGGGGTGACTCATTGTATCAAACTGTATGATATCTAAGTCAACTCGGGCAAGTTTCATGGAACTCATGGGAGTTAAAACCAGGATCAAGATATTTCTCATTGGTTATTGTGATTTTAAGGAGTAACTTGGTCACGAAGAAAAACATAGATGGACGTTCGTTTTGAGAGAAGAAAAAAAAAAGTGGAGTTGTAAGAGCTCCCTTGAGAAGGGACACTGGCAGGCAGGTGGGTGTGATAGCATATGGGAGTGAGTTGGGTATGCACAATCTTCAAGACAGATAGATACTTCAAATGCAGCTTCTTCAATGCACTTGTCAACATGACAATGCACATGTTTCCCTTCAAAATACAGTACACTAGAAAATATTTATATTTCTCTTCTCTGGGAGTCTCGTAAATCACACTTCTGCCTGTTTCACCTCAGTTCAGTGGGAGTACACACTTATCAGAAGACTGCAGCCGTCAATTTTATTTCTTTTCCACTGATCAGTGTCGACTGTGGACCATTTTCTGAAGGAAACTGATTAGATGGCTACCATCATCCCTTCTCTGTATTTTTATTGATTTTCTACCTAGAGTAGGTGTAAGGAGATGGGAAGCGGATTGCCTGGTGACCTGACTCTGTGGGGTCCTACCTTGATGTATGTGTTTAATCCTATGCCGTCCATCCGTTTTTTCAGCTTATTTTACATCATGAGCCTAAAACGAGCTAGTTTCAAAGCTCAATCGGACCACACCACAGGAAATGGTAGGGATTGAACGATCACCATTAAAACTTCTTGGGAGCCACAGAAGTTTTAGATCAAGCTGTTATCTGTGTTTTCCCGTCGTATAAGTCTGTGTGACCTTATGAACAGTTTGGATGAAAAGAAAACATTACGGTGGGCCCTGTGAAGGTTTCAACGGTGAGTGTCATTTTGCCAGTATTTCCTGTGGTGTAGTCCACTTAAGTATTAGATCTGCTTCATTTTTGGACTCATCCACTAAAATAAGCTAGGAAAGAGGATGGACGGTGTGGATATAAAACACATACATCAAGAATAGCCCCACGGCGACTGCCATCAGGGATATCTCTGATGGCAGGGTCACCGGGAAATCCGCTTCCAAGTGGATGGATGTTCCTGACAGTGTCCCGGTTCTACCGGCTCTTCCATATCATCTGACTGCCACCCATGTGAGCTATGGTTGGTCACCAACAAGGAGGTGAGAGAGAGAGATTAATGGCCCTTGATTTAGGGAATCAAATGATCCTTGCTGTTGGATGGTCCGTATACCTAAAAATACGCTGATTTAATAACACCAATGGCACACGTGCTAGCATGGGAAACATGTGAGAGATCCTGGCCAGTTACCAGGTAGGCCCCACTTGAACAAACCCCTGCCCAAAATAAGGCTGGTCCACACAATTACTTCGAATATAGACAAGTTGGTCGTCTTTTAACCATCCATATTTCTCACACTGTGTGGCCCACTTGATTAGATTCTCGCCTTTTTTTGCATGTTCACAGTATGGTCAGCATGATGAAAGGCCCAGATTTAGCGCATGTGTGTGGCTAATCCACTCAGATATTTCCCTAGCTCAGATACTACACAGATTGAATAACTCAAGCAATCCATGTATTGGGACGGTTCTGATTTTACACACGCTTTCTGTATCGGCACGTGTGCTGCGGGGAAAGTTGCGTGTGGAATGGGTGCGGCTGGGTTGTAGCAATGACAAAAAACACAGACCGGCTACAAAAGTCCTCTGCCGAGGCAAAGACGCTAACGTTATCTTCGGCGACTTTGACGTGAAGAAGTAATTTGATACTCTGGCAGTGTATGACGTTTGATACACAGGCGCTCAGAAATTGTTACCGTGACATACGTTAATCCAAATTAAATGGACTAAACTCTGGAACTATCGTAGTCTCAAAGTCATATTGGTCGAAGAATCCTAACCATTGATTTGTGGACAGTTTTTCGTTGGATTACGATCATTGAATATTCTTCATTATTAATCGTTCAATAACTGTCCACCAAAATCCTATAGTCTGTTTATTAAATTAGCTTAATTTTTTATTTCTCAGACAATGAAACTTGTACATTCAGATTTAACAGTTTAAATTGAATTATTTGTATGCTAGTTATGCAATTTCGAAGTGCCTGTGTATCATCGTTAATACTCTATCAGTGTATCAAAGATTTTTGAAAAATAGACTGTATCGTACACGAATACATGCACTCACATGCACATGTACAGGGATGGGACATGGGCCCATCTATTAATGGACGTGGATTGCCCGGTGGTACCCGACTGTGGAGTGGGTCCCACGTGATGTATGTGTTTATCCACATTGTCCATTTGTTTTCCCCCTCATTTTAGGGTACGAGCCCAAAAATGAAGCAGATTCAAAGCTCAAGTGGACCACACTAAGGACCACACTATGGAAACAACGGGATAATGAGGCCAACGGTTGAAACCTTTCTAATGCCCACTGTGATTTTTATTTTCCATCCAACCTGTTCATAAGGTAATACAAACCTGGACGAAGGGAAAATACAAATATCAGCTTGATTCAAGACTTTGTGTGGCTTTAGAGAAGCTTTCAACGGCAGGCATTCAATCCTTGCTCTTTCCTGTGGTGTGTTCCACTTGAGCTTTGAATGCCCTAAAATGAGCTAGAAAAATGGATGCACAATGTAGATAAGACACATCTGTTGAGGTTGTCTTCAATCTTGACATCAACGGGTTTTGAGCAACCGATGGGATCGATCGGGCACCCGAAATTCCTTCGAATTGAGGCTTTTAAAATCTGAACACTGTTGGATCGGAAAGTGAGGTTGTTGGTCGCCCGATGAGGTTGGATTGGGCACCCAAAATTCTCCGAACATGAACTAGTTACTCTCTAGATAGTTTTTCGGGGACTGTCAGTCGCTCGATAGGATCGGGTCAAGCGCCCGACAATGCATACCGGTTGTGCGGTTTTGCGCGGAATTTGTTTCTAATTCTGATTTTATGCTATTTAAATGAGTGTAATGTGGGATTATGATAAGACAAGAAGTCCTAGACAGTGTTAAGGGATTGAGAGAGTTTTAGGCTGAGAGAAGGAGCTAAGGTTAGCTTAGGTTTGATGTGACTAACAGGGGTGGGGTGTGTAAACTAACCCATAAAAAAAAATGTTTTCTTCATTCTCTTATAACTTCTGATTCATAGTGATCGCTTTGTGTCGTGGTTCTTTCTCCGTGAGAATTTTTCCACGTAAAATTTGGATTGCTTTCTTGTGATTATCAATTTGTTTTATTGTTGTTTTTGTGGTTTATCTCGTTTGATTCTCGCTTCCTGCATGTGCCCTTCCCAACAAGTGGTATCAGAGCGAATGTTGGGAGGCAGAAAAATATAAGACGAGATAGGCATCTAGCAAGAGATTCAACATAGAGAAGTATTCTGAGAGAATAAAACTTTGATCTTTGGAAGGTCAAGATAAAGGGCCTCATAGTTCAACAAGGATTGGAAGAAGCACTCCTTGAAGAGCGAACGTAATCTATGGAAAAAGAAGAGTGAAAGAAGATGAATAAGAAAGATATGATCTCAATCCAGTTGTACCTAACAGATGAGGTCCTGTACATTATCATGGGGGAGAAGACCGTGTCTGATACGTGGGCGAAGTTAGAAAAAATCTACATGAAAAAATCTCTGGATAATCGTATGTATCTAATGCTTAAGTTGCTCAACTTGAAAATAATGGAGGGGAGCGATGTCGAGAGCCACATCAACAATTACAATAGGCTCGTTTATAAGTTATTGTATGTAGATGAACAAATGAAGGACGATATCAAGTATGCATCTTGTTGAATTCTCTTCCTAATTCATATGACTCGTTCAAAGAGTCGTGCGCAGGTAGGGAAACCATTAGCGTTGAGACTGTTATCTCAGCCCTCTAATTGAAGGTGGTGAGAAAGAAAAGCGGTGGCGTGGGTTCTTCTACAGAGGAGGACACTGGTTATAAGGCGAAGAAATTTTGAGCGAGATGAGAGATGTTCGTGATCGAGATCTAAATCAAATGGTAAAAGGAAGAGTAAGGTAAGGTGTTGGAATTATGGGGAGACAGGGCACATAAAGAGGGATTGTCAGAATCCCAAGACAAGGTAAGAGAAGTTTGAGGATTCTTCTAGGTGGGCTAATACCGCGAAATCCACTGGAGGATAAGTGTGATGTTTGCGATATATTGATTGTATCCGAATTGAAGTTACTTGGCGATGAGTGGCTCTTGGATTCAGGTGCATCACATCACATGTGTCCTAATCGGAGTTCATTCATAACATGCAACAATTATGATAGTGGATCGATGGTTTTAGGCAATGGCCACGCTTGCAAGGTGGTGGGTATTGGCATGATGCGTATTAGGATTTGAGGCCCGTCCCTATGTTGAAAATAATTTAATCTCTCTTGGTGCACTTGTGGCGATGAGGTGTAGGTTCACTGACTTCAATCAGGTTTGTAAAGTGTCAAATGGAGCACTCATGATGATGAAGGCACGAAAGGCGCGATAATCTTTACAAGTTGATTGGGTGAGGTGCGGCAATATTTATAAGTTGATCGAGAGAACTTCTCAAGGTAGAATCGCGGGATCGGCAGCAGAATCCATGAATGCTTGTGTGTGGCGCGTGCACAAGGGCCACATGAGCGAGTGGGGCGTGAAAGTGCGGGTATAGAGTCGGTGAGGCACGAGAAGCGGTGGAGCTATGAAGAAGATGAAGTAGAGATGAAGAATGGAGCTTAGGAGCAATGGAGAAATGAAGATTGAAGCCACAGTGAAATTGTTGGGGTTGTCTTCAATCTTGAAACCAAGGGGCTTCGGGTGCCCGAAATTCTCCTCGGATGAGGCTTTTGGAATCTGGACACTGTTGTATTGGAAATTGGGGTTGTCGGTCACCCAATAGGGTGGGATTAGGCGCCCGAAATTTTTCGGACAGGAATTAGTTACTCTTTAGACAATTTTTTTGAATTGTCGATCGAACGATGGGATCGGGTCAAGCGTCCGATAGTGCATACGTAGTTTAGGTCGGTTGCACGACTTTGCATGAGATTTGTTTCTAATTCTGATTTTATGTTATTTAAAGGGGTGTAATGTAAGATTAAGATAACAGAATGAGTCCTAGAAGTATTCAAGGAGTTGATAGGGTTTTAGAGTGAGAAAAAGAGCTAGGGTTAGTTTGGGTTTTTCTTATGGGCTTTAGATTGGGGTAAGTTTTCTTTATTCTCTTGTAACCTCTAATTCTTATTGTACGCTTTGTTTTTTTTTTTTTTATAGGTATTTTTCATGTAAAATTCAAATTGCCTTCTTATGATTGCCAATTTACTTGATTGTTGCCGCTTTGGTTTATCTCGTTTAATTCTTGCTTCCAAGGATACCCTTTCTAACAATATCATAGGGATGAGCCCAACAGAGTCCTACCACGAGGCAATCCGCGTCCTCTGTGAAAAGCATGTGGCCCCGCAGTGCAGAAGTTCAGATGAGTGTTAGGATCAGTCTTTAAAGGTTGCAGAATTTCAAGGGGGAACCCTTGACTCGGAATGGCCATACGGTTGAATGATCATATGGTTGTTGCTGTCATGATGATGGCACCATGATGTCATGCCAATGTAAGGTTGCTCGTGTGGCCGCATTGCATGCATGCGCGCTATCACGACCGTCCAAATCAGTCTCGATGTTCACTACTGTAGTTTGCAGTAAACGTTACCCCATGTTAGAAGCGGATTGGCTGGTGCACCCTACACCAGCTACCTCGCTGGTGTATTGACGTCACTAAGTTCTTTGGGCCCCACTGTGATGTGCATGTTATATCTGAACCGTCCATCCATTTGGCGACTATGGTGATAAGGCTTGATCCTAAAAATAAGACGGATCCAAATATCAAGTGGACCACACTGCAGAAAGCAGTGGGAGATTGAATGTCTACCATTGAAATCTTCTTGGGGGTCACAGAAGTTTTGAATCGATCTGATATTTGTTTTTACCCATCCTCTAGGTCCGTATGACCTTATGAACAGTTTGGATGGAAAATAAACATCATGGTGGGACCTAGGAAGTTTTTAACGGTGAGAATCATTGTCCCCACTAACTTTTGCAGGTGTGGTCCACTTGAGATTTGGATATGACTCATTATTTGGGTCATGAGCTAAAATGATCTCTTCAAATGGATATACGGTGTAGATATATGAAATACACTATTGTGGGGGCCACATAGCCTTGATTTTCTATGGACCGTTTGTATGGTGCTTCTGACACCTTGTTTGAGCTTGACACGTACCCAGCCAATATGCTTCCCCTATGTTGTACTGGCACCCATCAAAATGGACAATAATCACGGGAGGTATGACTATTCGCTGATGTGATGGACGACTGCATGTGGTTGAGATCCACCCAGTCTATCAGGTTCGCTGTACCCATGCATGGACGGGAAGGGATTAGGTGCGGCCCTGGCATCGCCCAAGACGGTGTTGCCCTTACCGTGGGCCCACCTTGATATATGTATTCTATATCTACTTGTCTATCCATTTTACCGGATCATTTTAGGGCATGTACACAAAAATGAAAAAGATCCAAACTTCAGGTAGACCATATTATAGAAAACAGTGGTGATTGAATGCACAACCATTAAAAACTTCTTATGGCGTATTAAAAGGTTTCGGTAATGTTTATTTGCCATCCAACATCATGATAAGGTCACGTAAACTTGAATGAAAGGACAAAACAAATATCTATTGTTCCAATACCGACAAAACAAATATCTACTTGATCCAAAACCTCATGTTTAATCACTGCTCTTTCTTATGATATGGTCCACCTTATAATTGGATCTGCTTCATTTTTTTTTAACTCATGCCCTAAAATGATATAGCGAAGCAGATGGACTGCATGGATATAGAATACATACAACTAGGTGAGCCCACTGTAAGGGCCTTGGGTGTTGCGGGCCGCACCCAATCCGCTCCCTGCAGGGGTTTGTACTGTAATAGCCCTGGGTTGTGGCTATTTTTACTAAAAGTGAAATTGAAACTTTTACAGTCGAGAATGCCCCTCCAACCACCATGTGGCCAGGGGGAGTTTACCGTGCCTCAGGGCGAATCCATAGTTCCAAGGGAAATCGGTGGGAGGGGCATCATCGACCATAAAATTTTAATTTCTCATCCGGAAGGTGAAAAAATGAACCAGACGTGAAATTGGACTTGTGGTAAAAGTAGCCACACCTTAGGGCTATTGCAGTAAATATTACTTTCTGGACCGGATGCGGATTGCGTCCGACCCGATAGGGTATGGTCCCAAATATGAGTCAGTTATACACGTTAAATGTACAAAGCATTAAATGCGAGTTGCATTAAATGCAAGAGTTATGCTAAATATCGTCTACTTGAGCATTGGATATGTTTAAGCCTTACACTTTCATAATCTTAAAAAAAGAATGGACGGCGTGGATGAACAGATACATCAACGTAGGCCCTGCACTGATCTGGTCGGACGCTTAAAAGTCCGACCACGGGTCCGCGTCCGCATGGACCGGGCCGAGTGAGACCCATTCAAAACCAAAGTGAGCTACACGTGGTGCTCCTGCATGGACAGGGCCGAATCAGACCCATTCAAAATCCAGGCGAACGACACGTGGTGCTCCTGCATGGACAGGCCCGAATCAGACCCATTCAAAATCCAGGTGAGCTACACGTGCGAGCAGGTGAGAGTGGGACGCCCACCAATAAAGTCGTCTAAATTGTGCGTGGGGTCCACCATTGTGTGTATCGTACGCCGGACGCGGCTTGAACATTGCCATTACCGACGTTGCTATCTGGGCCCCACCATGCTGTATTTGTTGTATCCATGCCGTCCATCCACTTTCCTGATCATTTCATGGCATGATCCCACAATGATGCAGATCCAAATCTCAGATGGACCACACTACAGGAAACAGTGGTGATTGAACGTGAACCCTTAAAAAAAAACTTCTTAGGGCCTACAAAAGCTTTCGATCAAGCAGATATTTTCTTTTTCCCTCCACCCAGGTCTGTGTGACCTAATCAAGAGGTCGGATGGAAAATAAACATTATAGTGGGCCCTAGGAAGATTTTAATGGTGGGTGTTTAATCACCACTGTTTTCTAGTTGTGGGGTCCACCTGATATTTGGATCTGCCTAATGTTTTTTTTATCTCATTATCTAAAATGAGCTGGAAAAATGGATGGACGGTATGGATAAGACACATGAACCATGGCAGGGCCCACAGAATACCGTGTAGTAGCCACGTCGCTGTGGCGGAGCAGTGGATGGAAAAAGGGAATCTGATGGATAACTTTATCCCATGCAGAGGTTGGTTAGCGCAAGTCACGCGTTCCGACCAGCCTAGCGTAGTCCTATAATTTGGACGGTCAAGATAGCATCCAGGTTAGGCACCGGACGGTGCTGCAGGGACACGGATTACGTGGGGCCCACGGTGATGTATGTGTTTTATCTACGCTGTTAATCCATTTTCCAGTTTATTTTATGGCATAACCTAAAATTGAAGCATATCTAAAAATCAAGTAGACCATACCACAGGTAATGGTGAGAATTGAGTGCCAACCGTCACAGAATTTTGGATCAACCTAATATTTTTGTTATCCCTTCATCCATGTCTACGTGCCCTTATCAACTTGTTGGATGACAAATAAACATCAATGTGGGCCCTGAGAAGGTATCAATAATGGACTTCATTATCCCCACTATTTCCTTGGTGGACCAATTGAGCTTTGTATATGCTTCAATTTACATCTCGATGAGCCCTACAGAGTCCGTCCTGATACCACTAAGCATTGTGGTGTTGAGGTCACCACACAATTAGGTGATATCCTGGCAAGATCTATGTTGGGCCCACCTTGATGTATTTGTTTTGTTCATGTTGTCCATCCCTTTTCCAAAATCATGCTAGTGTCTTCGGGAAATAAATGAAGTAGATCCAACGCTCTAGTGGACCACACCTGAGATGATTATTGCATTCAATGCAACTTGCATTTAATGCAACCCAAGCTTACCATTTGGTTTGGTCCACTCTCCCTTATTGTTTGTCCGTACCCTAACATGATAATGGGAAAGAGATGGACAGCATGGATAAACAGATATATCATGATGGGTCCCCACACAAATATGGTCGGACACAATCCGCTTTCCACCCAGCCTCACCAATACTGTGCGTCCCTGGGTCCACCTTGATGTATGTACACTATATCTACACTGTTCATCTATTTTTTTTGGTATCATTTTAAAGCATTATCCAAAAAATGAGGCAGATCAAATTATCAGGTGGACCATACCATAGGAAACATTGGTGATTGACCATTAATGGACTACAAAAGTTTTGGATCAAGCTGATATGTGTTTTTTTCCCTTCGCTCCATGCTTATGTGACCTTATCAACAAATTGGATGGCTAATAAACACTACGGAAACATTTAGGTGCACCTTAAGAAGTTTTTAATGGTGGAGTGTTCAATCACCATTGTTTCCTAGAGGATCCACCTAAGAATTGGATCATCTTCATTTTCTGGATCATGCCATTAGAATGATATGGAAAAACGGATGGAGAGTGGATACATAATACATACATCAAGGTGGGCCCCACCATCTTGGATGAGTACTCCGGGGTTTGAACAAAACCTGCCTTGACGTGACGGCCCCATTTAGAAGAAAAACTGCCTTCTAAAATCATGACTCCAAGAAAAAAGGGTCCAACCGTGGAATGTCTTATAGTTGATATGATGGCTCTTAAAAGATTTTTATAGGCTCACGCGCTAAATCTGTCGGGATAATAGGCCTACATTAGATGGGTTAAAATATTAGATTAACCCATTTTGTGGGCCACAAAAGATCATGTGGTTTTCAAAAGTCGAGTTGAATCTAGCTGTCGCATTGTGGCATGCTCATTTCTTTTCACTGTTAGGTTTTAAATGGACCTTACATGCTCAAACACATTTCTGCAATCTCACTAAGAACGATAACTATGTATAGAGCAGTCAAGAGATCTGTAGAGGCCTTTGGAGCGGCCTATGCTCTGGTTTGTGGAAGCAGACCATCGCCAAGTCTGGAGGTTTACTCTAGGCTATATATTTTTGTAATTAGCCCATGCTATGGTTCGGCTTTTCCTTGTTTTATATATATATATATATATATATATATATATATATATATATATATATATATATATATATATATGGACAATAGGATAGGTGGAGGCTCTTTATTTCTTTTTGTGGGCCACACGAATGGTTGTATATTTTTTCACACATCAACAAAATTACAGATGATATACTAAAAAATAATAATTAAAAGAAGATTTATAGAGATTTCAATGAATATACATATATACACTTGAACTCATCCATGTACCCCTCTTTTTTTATGGGTTCGTTCACACACCCCATTGTTAGTCCACCCACCTACCCCTTCACAATGTTAGCCACCCCACTATGGGAACCGATACCATGACCTCAGTGTTGAAACCAGGCCATCTTTACTCGGCCTGCCACTTGAGATATGGACTTAGGTGTAACTCATCCATGTACCTATTTATAATATGTACATATGTATATTTACAGTGGTACATACGTATCATTTCCTCTAATACTCCCCTAAAACTTAAGGTGCAGGTGGAGCTTGAAAGACATTGATCATAATACTTATTCAAAAGTAATGTCTCTACACCTCTCTCATAATCATGAGAGAGGAAATTCCGAATGGGCTTCTGATTCTCACATAAGAAGGAATTGGGTACACCTGGAGTACATATACATTTGTATGACCATAGCATTGTCAACTCCACTGGATGCTCATCTTGACAATTTAAACAGTCTAAATTTATTTATTGGCCACTTATTGCCATGTGTGGCCCATCTTAAAGATGATGCTTACATTCTCCCACTTGAGTCACATATGGCACCATGACATGCAATAAATTATGAATATTTAGAACTCTAGACCTTACAAGCTTGAACTTTTTCTAAATATTTGTATATAGGATCATGAATTATACCCATGGTGGGTCCCACATGATAGACAGTTTAGATCATAAATATGAGGGATACGTAATTCAAACGTGGGCCCCACATGATGGACAAGGGTTAGATGTTTATATGGTACGATAGATACGGATTATCCATTTTCTAGCTGGTTTGAAAACTCCAGTCAAAGTGATTTATTAAGAGGGATCGGCAATGAAGGTGGGCCCCACTCGTTGGATGGTCCAAATCATCGATATGACCTCTACTAGTATAATTGATTTCAAAGGAACCTCCCTCGGAATCGTAAAATTGATTAACCCAAACAAGAACAAATCTTAAAAATAAGGAAATGAACAACCAAATAACAAATTTCCTAATTAATAAACTTCCAATTTCATCAATATACCACTTAATGAACTTTACAATTCATGAATTTACTAATTTCATGCCTCCAAACAGGCCTCTCACTTGCATGTTATCCACAAACGCACCCAATACTGAGGTTACTCTCATAACAAGTATCTTATCCAATCCAAACATGCATGCATGCATGTCGATTAGGGGCGGCAATGGATCAGGTCGGCTGACGGGTTACCTGGCCCGACCTGCTTCTGAGATGGGTTTGCACCAAGCTAAATGAGTAGAGAGGGTTAAGCTCAGATTAGAAAATGTGGCTCGTTTAAGTAAATGGGTTGGGCAAGGGTCTAACCCTTTACAACCCAACTGGCCCATATAGCTTATCATCGGGCTGGGCGACCTGAACTAGCCCAAAACTTGAAAGAAACTAAAACTTGATATGAATGGATACATGAACATGATGTGCGCATAATTCTTGTATATATACACTAATTGGGCACGGACCTACCTTGAGACCCATATTCCACTCTCAAACCCAAAGGCTCAAGGTTGGGTCAGTGAACCCCAACCCAATTAGATTTAAATGGGTTGGGTCGGGCTTGGGCGTGATGAGTTTTCAGTCAATCAAGGCAGGCCCCATAGGATAATGGGCCACAGGTCGGGTCTAGGGGAGAATTCGTCGCCCATTTAATAAACAGGTTGGAATTGGGCCGACCTTGACCTGACCTGAATCTAATCCATACACACATATACATAGGATCTAATTCTGATTATTAGGTAAGTTACACCATAGAAAATAATGGACAACCAAAAGAACATTTGCATTCATATGGGCACATCTAATGGTTGAATCAACCTGATTTTCAGTGTCCCATTTCCATGATGGGACGACCACACAGACAGGTGAATGCCATACAAATACTATAGTGAGCCCCACACAAAAACTAGTTTGGCGCACTACTAGTGTGTGAGTACTTCTCATTATTAATTATTATTACCATCATGATTATTATTAAAGGTTTGCTAAGGGCCACAATAATAATAATTATTATTATGATTGTTAGAGGTTTGCTGAGCACACACACCTTGTGAAATAAAACTCATGTACACACCACATGTATGAGCATGGCGCATAAATGTAAGATCCGGTCCATCCATGAGGTTGGTCCCACCTTCTACATGGTTTTCCAAAAATAAATCTGGTTCACTCTGCATGCTGGTCTGATGAAAACGATAGCCCACTAGACCAGTGGATTGACCTCATTCTTGGGCTAGGCCATCAATCCTTTCTTATGAATGGATTGGATTTCTGACCTACCCGGTATTGGCACATATGTGGGATGTACATGGGTTTTATTGCACACTCATTCGGGCTTAACAAAGCTCTTATTTATTTATTTATTTATTATCATTATTATGATTATTATAGGGAAAAGGTACTATGTGCTGTGTGGGCCCCACTGTGATGTGTGATGGGCATCCACACCACCAGTCAGGTGAACCATTCTGTGGTGGGCCATGAGTCTAAACTTCAGGACAGTCCACGACTTGGGTGGGCTACACCATAGACAATAGTTCAGAGTTGATATCCACCTATTAAAACTTTTTTGATCGTAATGTGGTTGTAAATCCAGCCCATCCATTGTCCGTGTCCTACTTAAACATGTGTACGGACCATTGGTACTATGAGGTGGACCTCATGGGAACTTCCCATGAGGTTGAGCTGTGTGGGCCCCACTGTGATGTGTATCGGACATCTACCACATCAGTGAGATGCAACATTCCATGGTGGGACACGGGCTTAAATACCATGTCAATCCATGCCTTAGGTGGGCCACACCACATACATAGTTGAAAGGGGTTACCCACCAAATAAAACCTTCATGATCGTTGATTCGGCCCACCGAGATGTGGTTTACAAATTCAGACCATCCATTGTGTGTGTCCCAATTGGATGAGGGGTCCAACCAAGTTTCAGTGGAATCCAAAACTTAGGTGGGCCCTGCCAAGTGCTTTTAAATGTTTTAGGGTTTTAGATGGAATGGCCCACCTGAGTTCAGTATATGGCTGATTTTTAGGATATCTCATAACCTAAAGGGGACCAATCAAATGCACGGAATTGATGTCCGATACACATCACAATGGGGCCCACACAGCAACATCACAGTGGGGCCCACACAGCTCAACCTCACGGGAACCTCCCATGAGGTCGACCTCATAGTACCATTTCCCATATATATATATATATATATATATATATATATATATATATATATATATATATATATGACATCCACACCATGCATTTAGTGGTCCTTATTGGTTATGGGATAATCCAAAATCAGCTGTATCTCGAACTCAGTGAGCCATACCAATTAAAATAGTGTAAAATCATGCTTACAACATTTAAAACAGTCGTTGGCCCACCTGAGTTTTGGATACAGTTGAAACTTGGTTTAACCTCATTTTTAAGTGAGACATGTGCAATAGATGACTTAGATTTCTCAACCACGTATCAGTCAATCCTATAAACGGTCTTAAAGATTTCAATGGATGGATATCCACTCTTAACTGTTGTCTACGGTGTGGCTCACTCAAGTCATGGAATAGTGGCCTAAGTTTTAGGTCCATGGCTCACCACCAAATGGTGCATCTGACTGATGGTGTGGACGGCCATCACACATCACAGGGACCACACACAGCTTGACCCCGAGCGCAAATATATATATATATATATATATATATATATATATATATATATATATATATATATATATATATATATATATATATATGAGAAACTCTCAAGTCCAACCGGTTGGACATCCAACCACTTTGATAAAAGTGGTAGTAATTAGTATTACTAAAGGCCATAAATAAGGCAATTAATAAAGAAGGAAAAGAGAAGGGTCCGGCTCAGGTGGCCCTACAATGGTGTATTAGTGTGTGTTAAATCTATGGCGTCCACCATGTGTGTCACCTTATGTTAGGCTCAAGGCTAAAACTTCAGTCACATTTGTGATTCAAGTAGACCACATGATTGGAAAAAGTATATATGTCAACTCTCATGATCCTCCAAGCTATAAGTCTCGTGTGGCCAACTTAAATCAATGGTCAACCAAAATTTTCAGCCTTGGTCCTAAGGTGGTATTACATATCTAATGGCTTGAGTGGATCTCAGATACACATCATGGTGGGCCACGTCGGATATGAGGATGCTGGTGTGCATCCCCTTAAATTCTTAATTTTAGGAGTGGGATTGCGGACGTAACACACAACAAAGGTAACGTATGCGGCTGGTAAAGCTCTGTGGGCCCCACCATGATGTGTGCATTTTAGCCACACTATCCATCCATTTTTCCAGCTCATTTTACCAAGGGAGCCTAAAAATGAGGCAGATCCAAATCTCAGGTGGACTGCATCGTAAAAACACTAGTGATTAAATGGCCACCATTAAAAACTTCTTGGGGCTATGAAAGTTTTGGGATCAAGCTTATATTTGTGTTTTCCATTCATCTAGGTCTGTGCGTCCTAATCAACAAATTGGATGGAAAATAGACATTACGGTGGGCCCTAGTGGACATCCAACACCACTCTTTACCATAGGGTGGTCCACATGAGATCTGGATCTGCTTCAGTTTTGAGAATGTGCCCTCAAATGAGCTGTCAAAATGAATGGACGGTGTGGATATAAGGCACTTCTATCACACTGACCTCATAGTCAAGTATACTCTTCCCGCTTCCATACATGTCTAAGGGCTCTGGAGAGATTGAATCTTTTCTTTTCTTTTCTTTTTTTCTTTTCCCTCCTTTTCAAAGAAACACCTAAGAAAGCCAATGCCAGCCAAAGTGATCCCTGGGAAGTTAGGTGGGGCCCACCGTAATGTTTGTGAGAAATCCACCATATCCATTCAATTTTACATATCATGTTAGGGCATGAGCCCAAAAAATGAGGCAGATTCATTACTTAAGTGATTGCATGATAGGAAATAGTGAGGATAGAACATCCACCCTTAAAATACTCATGGGGTCATAGAAATTTTGGATCAGGCCAATATTTTTGTGTTTTCAGTTCATCTCAGTAGAAATGACCTTATCAATGGTATGGATGGCATATAACCATCACGGTGGACCCCAAGGGTTTTAACCATAGGTAGTTCTCTACTTAGTTTTTCCTGTTGTGAAGCCTACTTAAGTTTTTGATCCGCCTAATTTTTTGCCCATGCCGTGACATGATCTAACAGAATAGAAGGATGGGGTGGATTTCTCACAAACATCACGATGGCCCAGCATAAGTAATGAGATTTACCTTTGCTTTAAAAGTAATTACAATAAATGCATCGGAGTGTAAGTGGGGAATCGAATTGCTCCGCACGCTCTTAGTGTGCGGAGTAAACTCAGTTGGGCCCACCTAGAGTGTATGTGCTTTATCTATTCCGTCCATATGTTTTTTCAACTCATTTTAGTGGTTGAGCCCAAAATTTAAGCATATCCAAATCTCAAGTGGACCATGCCACGAGAAACAGTGGGAATAATGATTTCCACCGTTGAAACCTTCCCAGGCCCTATAGTGATGTTTATTTGTCATCCAACCTGTTCATAAGATCACATGGATATGGATGAAGGCAAAACACAAATATCAGCTTGATCCAAAACTTCTGTGTCCTCTAAGAATTTTTCAATGGTAGATATTCAGTTCACACTTTTCTTGTGGTGTGGTCCACTTTAGATTTTTATATGCTTCATTTTTTGCCACCATACCTAAAATTTTCTGTTAAGATGGATGGACAGAGTGGATAAAATACTTAAATCACTATGAGCCCCATAGAGTTTACTCTAGCGTGCGGAGTTACTCAATACGCAGTCCACTTCCGAAATTGGGAGCTCTCTCTCTCCTATTTATTAAGAAATTAAATGCCCCATAACTTGGCCTCAAATATTCGGCATCCAAGCTGGTTGGACGTAGGGCTGTCAACGGGTCGGATACGGGCCGGATCAGTGATGATCCGAATCCGACCCGATTAAGAATATATCCGACCCGAATCCGACCCGAATCCGATTCGGATCACAAGTATATGATCCGAACCCGACCCGATTAAATTTTTCAAAATCCGTTTCCGATCCGATTATGATCCGACCCGATATCCGACCGGATATCCGAGAGAGGAGAGAGAGAGAGAGAGAGAGAGAGAGAGAGAGAGAGAGATTATCATATGTTTTTATTTTATTTTATTTTATTTTATTTTTATTTATTTTTTTATCGGGTCGGATCGTTAACGGGCCGGATCAAGGTTGATCTGAATCCGACCCGAATATTAAACGGATCATTGTTGGATATCCGTATCCGATCCGATTATCCGATTATTGATCCGAATCCGATTAAATCGGATCGGATACGGATCGGATACGGATCTTGATCCGTGCCATTGACAGCCCTAGTTGGACGTGAGGTGCAGTCCAACCGGTTGGACTTGAGAGTGCCTCTCTCTCTCTCTCTCTCTCTCTATATATATATATATATATATATATATATATATATATATATATATATATATATATATATATATATATATATTATTTATGATAATAATCATTATCATCCCTTTAAAATTGGACTAGTGGTGGTGGTCCGTACACGTGCATGTGGGAATGAGTACAACGTTGTGCATCTATAGTGGGGCTCACCAATGGTCCGTCCATATCTAGCATGTTTTAATATAGATGTATCACAAGCGTACATTCATCACATGGACCCACATCATAAAGGTGAAGAACTTTTAAAAAATGGTCCACTTGAGATTTGGATCTGCTCTATCTTTATAAAAATGCCCTAAAATAAGCTGCAAAAATCGATAGACGGCGTGGATATGCAACACATTAATCAAGGTGGGCCCCACTGCCAGGGAAACACCCACTGACGGACGCGGATTGCCTGCGAAAGCCTTTCGCAGGCATCTCCTACACTCGGAATCAAGGTGGGGCCCACCGTGATGTTTTTGAGAAATCTACGCCGTCCAACCGTTTTGTGAGATCATTTTAGGCGTTGCAACAAAAACCGAACAGGATCCAAGACTCAAGTGGGCCGAAAACGTGACGATTGAACTTCCACAGTTGAAATATTCGTGGGGCAACAGAAGTTTCGAATCAGGATTATATTTGTGTTTTCAGTTCATCTCAGTAAGAATGACATTATGAACTGTATGGATGGAATATAAACATCACTGAAGACCCCATAGAGGTTTCAACGGTAGGACTTTCACCACCCAACTTTTGCTTTAGTGCGGCCCACTTGAGTTATGGATCATGTTCGTCTTTTGTTGAAACGCCTAAAATGATCTCAAAAAACGGTTGGACGGCGTAGATTTCTCAAAAGGCTTTCGCAGGCAATCCGCGTCCCCCACTAACGTGTTACTCGGGTCGAGGACAAGACATGCGGTCAAGATGCGACTCGTCCCGAAAGACTTGCTTTCTTTCTCCTCGGTAATTACGCGGAAAGACCCGAAATCCACGTGTCACACTGCTTGATTGCAACGTGTAAATCTATGCAAGGTAGAGTATGTAACGGACACGATTTCTTGCAACACAGGGATATCAAAGCCCTCTGGGCCCATCACTGTGTCCGTTTAAAATCCTCTCCGTTCATTAGTTTTTGCAGCTCATGTCACGATGCGATCCAAAAGATGAACCAAATCCAAGACCTGAGTTGGCTACACTACAGGAAAAAGTGGTAACTGAATGCACACCTTTGAAACAATATTGGGGCCCACTGAAGTTCTGGGTCAAGTTGATATTTTTGTTTTCCCTTCATCCTGGTTAGAACCACCTTTTGAACGGGTTGGATGCATATGAACATCACGATGAGCTGCAGGATTATTTCATTATAGGCATTTCCCTTCTCTCTTCTCTCTCTTTTTTTTTTTTTGTGTCGTTCACTTGAGTCTTAGATTTAGTTCATTTTTGGAACGTCAATGTAACGTGTTCCGAAGAAACAGATGGACGGAGTGGATTTTACACAGAGATATAGGCGAACACCATAACAGTGGGAACAATAACATCCACCGTTAAAACCTTGTTAGAGCTGACCGTAATGTTTATATTCCATCCAAAACGTTCATATAATTATTACCACTCTGAGAAACTGTGGGAACAAATATCATCCTGGGCGTTTAATCACAACTGTTTCATGTGGTGTGGCCCACCTGAAATTTGGATCTATCTGATTTTTATAATCCAGTCCTTTTGTAATCTTTCAAAACATATGAACGGATCGGATTTGGCAAGGACATCTCTAGGTCACCACGCAGCCTCAGGCAATCCGCTCCCCATTGAAACAGCGTTTCCAACCGAAACATTCGCCAGTGTTTGATCGGGTTGCAAGGGGTTGGAATCCGTATAATGCTTATCTACGCCGTGCGTCGAGGCGAAGTGGCTTCGGTGGATACATGACAGTGGAGTCCACCGTAATTTATGTGCTTCAAATCCACGCCGTTCATCCATTTTGAAAACTCATTTTATGTCACGATACAAAAACTGAAGCTGATAAAAATCTTAGGTGTACTTCACCCCAGCAAACAATTGTGAATGAATACTCACCGTTAAAAACTTCATGTGGCCACCGTAATGTTTATTTTACATCGTTGATAAGGTCACAAAGACCCGGATGAATGGACCGCATAAATATCAGCTTGATCCAAAATTATATCCTACAAGAAGCTTTTTTTAATGGTCATTCATCGTTGCTTCCTGTGGTGTGGTCCACCTGAGATTTGAATCCACTTCATTTATAGGTTCATATCTTAAATCATCTATAGAAACGGATGGACGGTGTGGATATACAATACATACATCAAGGTGGGACCATGATGAGGGCCGCACCGTGATGGGTAAGGCCAGGGCCGTAAGTAATCCGCTTATTTAACATTAGCACCGACTTTCTCTGACGCTGGTGGCAGCTGCTGTACTAATTTGACTCGGTCCGTGGTCGAGTACTTCCTCGATCGGACGCGGATTGCCTGCGAAAGCCTTTAGGAGGCATCTCCTACGCTCGGAATCTAGTTGGGGCCCACTTTGATGTTTGTGAGAAATCTACGCCGTCCAACTGTTTTGTGAGATCATTTTAGGCGTTGCGACAAAAAATGAACAGGATCCAAGACTCAAGTGGGCCGCACTAAAGCATAAGCTGGAGCTATAAAAGTTTCAACGGTAGTCATTTCTTCCCCATTGTTTTTTTCTGGTGCAACTCACCTAAGTTTTGGATCCACCTCATTTTTTGTGGCACGTGCTAAAATAATCTTAAAACACTGATGGATGAGATAAGTTTCTCACAAACATCATGGTAGGCCCCACCTAGCATCCCAGCAGGAGCTTATCGGGAAAGCCTTTCATAGGAAACCTCATCCTCAAAAAATAAAAAAAGTACAAAATTTCAGGTAGACCACATCTAGGAGGATGCCAGTGCTGCATTAACCTGAATTAAATCACGTCCTTTCATGAGGAGGCTAGATATGGGATTGGAATAAGTGAGACCCTGACCTCACCTAAGGCAGTGCGGAGGGGACTTCAAATCTCATCTGTTTGGCAGCCATAAAGTAATTTGCAATTTGAATTCAAGATGAAAGCTAGATTATATCTAAAATCCTCCCATAATTCACATTTATAACATATGTGTCCCTAGGCTACTAATGTATTAGGTATGCGACACATTGATGATATTCCAAAACAATTAAATTGTCAATTGCATCACTAAAATTACGTCAATAGGATGATCTGTGCAATCCAAGCATTGCCCATTTAAATCAACAGTTAGAAGTCGTTGGTTAGTCACTTGATTGTGATCCTAAGCTTTGTGACTTGAAATTTCATCATTTTCAGTGAAAATATATTTTTCAACAGACTTATTACAATCATTGTGACAAACATTACATACGTACATTAATTAGCAATATTAAAGTTTAATTATTAACATTACATATGTACATTAATTAGAAATACTAAAATTGATTTAGTAATTAAATTCAAACCCTTGTAAATACACTGTGCATAACAACTTTTGATTTACAACCCTTTATTATCCATTAGGTCCCACCATGCGGACCATCTCAAACTTTAGTAGTAAGCCTTCCATTGGTGCTCGTTTGTTTGTAATATCTTTTTCTCTACATGCTGCCAAGTCCACAAATCGGCTTCGCATGCAAATCTAGCCATCCGTTTCATTAGAGGGACCCACATCCATTACAATAATAATAATAAAATGTCCAAACAATCCGATGTTAGGAAAGGAAAAGAATTTCCAAAGTTCCTGACAGGTGGATCTACAAGAATCACTTTAAGAAATCAACCGTTCCCAGTACGTTTGGTATGAGAAAATGGGGCCATAGACTAAGACCAGTAGTCAAGGTGGGACCCACATCTATAGTATAAAATTTTTATAAAAGCGACTTTATTTCTTACCAGTGTTTTTCACCTCTGATTGCTTGCCATATGATCTGTTGACATGCATCATTCTACTGTTAGAAAGAATTAAAGAAAGTCTCTTTCAGACAAATAAGTTTGTTTCAAGGTCAAGTCATGCATTGCATTTTGGGCCGTCATGCACTCCAATTTGGCAGTGTGGACTCAGACGCGGATTGCCTTATGACCCGGCTACCAGGAGCATCCCTGGTTACCCGACTCATTGGGCCCACTGTGGTGTCTGTTTTTATATACATTGTTCATTCATTTGTAGCTCATTTTAGGGCATAGAGCCCAAAAAACGAAAAATGAGTCAGATCCAAAGCTCAAGTGGAGTACACCATAAGAAATAGTGACAATAATAATGCCCATAGTTTGAAAACTTCTTAGGGCCCACTATAACGTTTATTTGCCATCCGACTTGTTTATAAGGTTATAGGGGCCTAGATGAAGGTAAGATACAAATATTAGCTTTACATAAAACTTTTTGGGCCCCTAAAAAGTTTTCAATGATAAGTGTTGTGTGGATGCCTTGGATTCTACACAATTGGGGAGATAGAGTAGGAGTGTGTTTTAGCCCGAAGTAGAGCAACACGTTGTCAGTCCGACTAATAGCCTTATCGGTCCAACTGACAGCTAACGTCGGTTCGACCAACAGCGACCAACGATCTAACTGATGGACCGACTTAATTATGCAATTTTACGCAAATCGAGGTATTTAAGGCTTAATACGATTAGGGCTTGTTAATTACAAGTGCTTTCTCTCAAAAAGCAAGAGTTTTGCAAGGTGAGAGGGAATTCTATACTTGTAAAGGCTTGAGAAGAAATTTTCTCATGGGCTAGGGTTTTCCTAGGGTCGTACATTGCAAGGGAAGATTAGTTGCTTTTGTAACTGTAGAAGGTGAGTGGTGTAACTCTAACATTTCAATTATAGTGGAGATCTTTGTCGCTTTGTACTGTGATTTTTTCCGACAATAGTTTTTCATGTTAAAATTGTGCGTTTGTGTTTGCTTGTTTGATTTTATTCTATTTTTATTATTCAAACTTCATTAAACATGCTTCTGCAAAGTGCACAAATTGACAGCAGTATTAGATCTAAATTTCTAATACCTAGGGTTGATCCAGATTTGTTATGGCTCGAAATTAGAACAATAAGGTTTTTTGTGGTGTGGTCTGCTTAACCTTTGGGTTTGCCTCATTTTTAGGCTTATGACTTAGAATTAGTCCAAAAAAGCAAATGAATAACATGGATAAAACACATACATCATGGTGGGCTCCATCGAGTTGGGTCACCAGGCAATCCGCATCCTTTGGACTCCAACCCCAACCATTCAATAACTTGTGAAAAAGAAATCTTCTAATAAAATTTTTTTATTCATATTTGGCTATTATCATAGGGCCGTTAAACCTAAGAAAGGAATCACCAGCATATAAAACTTAGGGTTGTTATTAACAGGTTCATCATGAGCATAAGGAAAGCAATCTTGAATGGTGCTCTTCACTGATGCGGTTAAAACCACTGTCGACCATGTGATGCAATTAAAACTATCGTCCAAGCAATACGCCACCAAAACCAAACAACCTTTACTTCCAATGACACACATAATATATAAGGATCATGTATAATAAATAGTAAGATGGTACTAGAGAAAAACTCAAAAAAATATAACCACATAAGAGCACAATATGTATGTATATATATATTGGTATAGCCCCCTTAAGTTTTGGATCTGCCTGAGTTTTAAAAACCTGTCGTACTGTGGTCTTTAAAAAATGATGGATAGAGTAAATTTGTCATGAACATGTGGGCCCTAGATAACCCTGGGCACAGGTATATCTCTGTACCTGGGTCACGGGCAATCTGCTTCCCCTACCTAAGTGGATTGCCTATGACTGCGGGCACAGTGACATTCTTGTGCTCGGGTTGTGTGGTGCCCATACAGATGTCCCAAACAAATTCATTCCATCCATCTGTTTTGAAAGACTACAATAGGACGAAGGGAAATCCAAAACTCATGTGGGCCACACCACATGAAACAGCTGAGATTGAACACCTAGTGATGACAGAAGTTTTATATCAGTAAGATATTTGTTTCTACAGTTTATCTGAGTGGCAGTAACCCTATGAATGGTTTGGATGGCATTTAAACATCATGGTCAGCACCAAGGATTAGTAACCGACATATGTGTGGGCCCCAAACAGCCCCGGGCTTAGGTATATCTATGTGCCTGTGACCTCACACAGAGAAATATTCATATGCCCGGGGTTGTATGGGGTGCACAGAGATGTTGGTAACAAATCCACTCCATCCATCTGTTTTGAAAGACCACACTTCAACAGGATTCTAAAAATCAAAGAGATCCAAAACTCATATGGGCCACATGGCATATAAACATCATAGCTTGTATCGCTATGATATTTGTTCCTACAGTTTATCCGAGTGATAGTAGCCCATGTGAACGGTTTGGATGGCATATGAACATCATGGTAAGCTCCAGGAACATTCAACGGTGTACGTTTCTGTTCTCACTGTTGCGTTGGTGTAGCCCACCTGAGTTTTGGATCTACCTGATTTTAGAATCTTGTCTAATTGAGGTCTTTCAAAATAGATGGACGAGAGTGACATTTTGTGGGCCCCAGACAGCCCCGGCACAAGACATACTCAAGCTCAGATACTGAACATTAACTTTCGATTTTCAGTTTGAATGAGTGGGGTCGCATTTTTATGTGATCCACACCATTGATGTTATCAGACCCATTGTATATGGGCCATGTACTAAAAATCTCCCTGGTGGAAAATTTCTAAACCTTTCATTAGCTGGTAATCAAAGAAATGGTTAAGCTATTCACATTAAACAAATAAATGCCAAAAATCTAACAACTAATTTGACTTAATCTAGCGGAATTTTGGAGGAAAAGCAATCCACCATGAGCCCCATTATATCAGCGGTTCGGATCATAGAACCATGGGCCCCACTAGTATTAAAACGTACTGCACCCTCTCTGAGCGGTTTCGGATCATATAAAATACATCCAAAACAGATGAAAAGAATAAATGGCGATAATTCCAAGTTTCCAACCAGACGAAGACTTCGGTTTTCTCCTTAACGCATCCTTTACGCATATACTATCCACCGTTAAAGCCTTCCTAAAGCTGACAGTGATGTTTATATTCCATCCAAAACGTTCATATAATTATTACCTGTGGGAACAAATATCATCTTGATATAAAACTTCTGTCATCGCTGGGCGTTTAATCCCAACTGTTTCATGTGGTGTGGCCCACCTGAATTTTGGATCTACCTGATTTTTATAATCCAATACTTTTGTAATCTTTCAAAACATATGAACGGAGAGGATTTGTCAAGAGCATCTCTATGGTCACCACGCAGCCTCAGGCAATCCGCTCCCCATTGATTGCAAGGGGTTGGAATCCGTATAATGCTTATCTACGCCGTGCGTCCAGGGCAAGCGGCTTCGGGGATTTTTACTGCATTAGCCCTGAGTTGTGGCTTTTTTTACTAAAAGTTCAATTTCTCGTGGCCTCTTTCCATTTTGGCCTTTTGACGAGAAATTGAAAATACTACGGTCGAGAATGCCCCTCTGACCGACTACTCTGCGTACGGAAGCCTTTTAAGGAAGGCTTTTGAAGAAGTGGTAGCCCTCGTGGGCGTTACATTGGGGCTCCATTGTGGGCTCCACCTTGGGCCCCACCATGATGCATATGTTACATCCACGCCGTCCATCCATTTGGAGAGACCATTCTAGGGGATGAGCGAAAGAATGAAGCAGATCCAAAGCTCAAGTGGACCTCACCAAAGAAAACAGTGGAGATTAATGTCCTCCCATTAAAAACTTTTTTAAGGCCACAGAAGTTTTCGATCGAGCTGATATTTGTGTTTTCCCATCTTCCATATCTGTATGAACTTATGAACAGGTTGGATCTTAAATAAACATCATGGTGGGCCCTTACAAAGTTTCAATGGTCATGTCACTGTCTCCACTGTTTTCTTTGGTAGGGTCCACTTGAGAATTCTCACAGAGCAATATGGATTCCCACAGAACACTGTGGATTCCAACAGAGCAATTTTGATTCCCACCCCCGTGATACCTAAGAGTGCTTCATTATACCTAAGGGTGTCTGGTGACACCTAAGGGTGTCTCGTGAAACCTAAGGGTGTCTCGAGATGCCTAAGAGTGCGTCGTTATACCTAAGGGTGTCTGTTGATACCTAAGGGTGTCTCGTGAAACCTAAGGGTGTCTCGTTATACCTAAGGGTGTCCGGTGACACCTAAGGGTGTCTCGTTAAAGCTAAGGGTGTCCCGTGATACCTAAGAGTGCTTCATTATACCTAAGGGTGTCTGGTGACACCTAAGGGTGTCTCGTGAAACCTAAGGGTGCCCCGTGATACGTAAGGGTGTCTCGTGAAACCTAAGGGTGTCCCGTGATACCTAAGGGTGTCTCGTTGTTACTAAGGGTGTCTCGTTATACCTAAGGGTGTCCGGTGACACCTAAGGGTGTCTCGTTAAAGCTAAGGATGTCCCGTGATACCTAAGAGTGCTTCATTATACCTAAGGGTGTCTGGTGATACCTAAGGGTGAGAGCACTTTGGATTCCCACAGGGCACTATGAATTCCCACAGAGTAATATGGATTCCCACAGAGCACTTTGGATTCCCACAGGGCACTATGGATTCCCACAGAGCAATAAGGATTCCCACAGAGCAATATGGATTCCCACAGGCCACTGTGGATTCCCACAGAGCAATTTCGATTCCTACAGGGCACTATGGATTCTCACGAAGTAATATGGATTCCCACAGATCACTATGGATTCCCACAGAGCACTATTGATTCCCACAGAGCACTATGGATTCCCACAGAGCTACTTTGTGGGTTTGACATGTGTTAAAATGTATGAACAGATGAATCGTTATGAGCAATGAGGGGAGCAGTCAGTCGGTCCACCGACGAACACCTTCGGCTAGCCGAATGAGGCCGTCGGTTCCAACCGACAAGACGAGATCGTGCCGAAGGTGGAGTACTGGCACTTCTTCGGCTAATCGAAGAAGATCTTCGGTCCGCCGACAATTCGTCCAGTGTACTTCGGTTCCGGCCGAAGGTCTTCGGTTTTTATATAAGTTCACTGTCGTTTACCTTCGGCACGCCGAATAATACTTCGGTCCACAGACTATTTGTCCAGCGTACTTCTTTTTTCTGAGCAAATGGCTACGAGCCAACGGCCCCACCATTTACAAACTGAAAACCATTCGTATGTGGGGCCCATTGGATGGTGGCAGAAGAAATCGAATCCGTTCGTACAAGAAGGATTTTAAACTACTATATAATCAGAAAATTTGAAGATAAAATTTAGTATGGGTGGACCACACCATTAGAAAAGAATTTAGAAAGAAGGAGAAACGTCAAGATTTTGTTGACCACACATCACCTAAAAATGAATGCAAAAACACTTCCTGTGATTTTTGAAATTAATCCTTTCATATGAGCGGATCAGATTGGCCATCCGATGGCCAAAATCGTTGATTTTGTGGGCCCTACAATCTCCTTGAGAAAAATCTTGTGCGAAAAGCAACTCCGTACGTCACCAGCTGGTCAGAGGGGCAAAACCGACCACAAACTTTCCAATTTCTCGTGAAAAGGCCACTTTGAAAAGTTTGTACGAGAAATTGAAGTTTTAGTTAAAATGGCCACACCTCGGGGCTAATATAGTAAATATCCCGCGGCTTCGGTGGATCCATGACAGTGGAGTCCACCGTAATGCATGTGCTTCAAATCCACGCCGTTCACCGTAATGCATGTGCTTCAAATCCACGCCATTCATCCATTTTGAAAACTCATTTTACGTAACTATACCAAAACTGAAGCTGATAAAAGTCTTAGGAGTACTTCACCGCAGCAAACAATGGTGACTGAATACTCACCGTTAAAAATTTCATGTGGCAACCGGAATGTTTATTTTCCATCGTTGATTAAGTCACAAAGACCCGGATGAATGGACCGCATAAATATCAGCTTGATCCAAAATTATATCCTACGAGAAGTTTTTTTTAATGGTCATTCATTGTTGCTTTCTGTAGTGTGGTCCACCTGATATTTGAATCTATTTAATTTATAGATTCATACCTTAAATCATCTTGAGAAACGGATGGACGGTGTGGATATACAATGCATACGTCAAGGTGGGACCATGATACGGGTCGCACCGTGATGGGTAAGGCCAGGGCTGTAAGTAATCCGCTTACTTCACCCTCCTTCCTCTGACATTTGCACCGACTTTCTCTGACGTGGCGGCAGCTGCTGTACGAATTTGACTCGGTCCGTGGTCGAGTACTCGCTCGATCGGACGCGGATTGCCTGCGAAAGCCTTTAGGAGGCATCTCCTGCGCTCGGAATCTAGTTGGGGCCCACTTTCATATTTGTTACAAACCTATGCCGTCCAACCGTTTTGTGAGATCATTTTAGTCGTTGCGACAAAAAATGAACACGATCCAAGACTCAAGTGGGCTGCAGTAAAGCATAGGGTGGAGCTAGAAAAGTTTCACCGGTAGTCATTTCTTCCCCATTGTTTCCTCTTGTGCAACTCACCTCAGTTTAAAATAATCTTAAAACACTTATGGATGAGATGAGTTTCTCACATACATCATGATAGGCATGCTAGGCATCGCAGTATAAGAACTTCTTGAGAAAGCCTTCTATAGGAAACCTCGTCCTCAAAAAATAATAAAATACGAAATTTCAGGTGGGCCACACCATAGGAGGATGCCAGCGCTGCATGAGCCTTAATCAAATCACGTCCTTTCATGAGGAGGCTAGATATGGGATTGGAATAAGTGAGACCCCAACCTCACCTGGACAATGCGGCACTCAGGGGAGAGGGGAGGGATTTGAGGGGATTTCAAATCTTGCCTGTTTAGGGACCATAAAGTAATGGACAGTTTGAATTCAAGATGAAAGCGAGGATTATATATAAAATCCTCCCATAAGTCACATGTGTAACATGTGTGTTACTAGGCTACTAATCTATTGGGTATGTGACTCATTGATGATACCTCAAAACAATTAAATTATCAATTGCATTACTAAAATTATTTAAATAGTATGATCCGTACAATCCAAACATTGTCCATGTAAATCAACCATTAAAGTCGTTGGTTAGTCGCTTGGTTGTGATCCTAAGCTTTGTGACTAAGAATTTAATCATTTTCAGCCAAAATATATATTTCAATGGACTTATTACAATCATTGTGACAAATATTACATACATACATTAATTAGGAATATTAAAGTTTAATTACTAACATTACATATCTACAATATTAATTCAGAATATTAAAATTGATTTAGTAATTAAATTCAAACCCTTATAAATATACAGTGCATAACTACTTTTGAATTACAACCCTTTATCATCCATTATGTCCCACCATCCGGACCATCTCAACCTTTAGTAAGCTTACCAGTGGTGCTCGTTTGTTTGTAATATCTTTTTCTCGACATGCTGCCAAGTCCACAAACCGTCTTCGCATGCAAATCTGGCCATCCGTTTCATTAGAGGTACCCACATCCATTACAATAATAAAATGTACAAACAATCCGATATTAGGAAAGGAAACGAATTTCCAAAGTCCCTGACACGTGGATCTACAAGAATCACTTAAAGAAATCAACCGTTCCCAGTACGTTTGGTATGAGAAAATGGGGCCGTAGACTAGGACCAGTAGTCAAGGTGGGACCCACATCTATAGTGTAAAAAATTTATAAAAGCGACTTTATTTCTTACCAGTGTTTTTCACCACGATTGCTTGCCTATGATCTGTTGACATGGATCATTCTAATGTTTGAAAGAATTAAAGAAAGTCTCATTCAGAAAAATAAGTTTGTTTCAAGGTCAAGTCATGCATTGCATTTTGGGCCGTCGTGCACTCCAATTTGGCAGTGTGGACTCAGACGGGATTGCCTTATAACCCGGCCACCAGGAGCATCCCTGGTTACCCGACTCTTTGGGGCCGATTGTGATGTCTGTTTTATCTACTACTGTTCATCCATTTGTTGGCGCATTTTGGGGCATAGAGCCCAAAAAGCAAAACATGAGTCGGATCCAAAGCTCAAGTGTAGTACACCATAGGAAATAGTGCGGTGGGGATAATAACACCCATAGTTGAAAACTTCTTAGGACCCACTATAATGTTTATTTGCCATCTGACTTGTTTATAAGGCTACAGGGGCCTAGATGAAGGTACGATACAAATATTAGCTTTACATAAAACTTTTTGGGCCCCCAAGAAGTTTTCAATGGTAAGTGTAGTGTGGATGCCTTGGATTCTACACAGTTAGGGAGATAGAGTACAAGTGTGTTTCAGCTCGAAGCAGAGCAACACGTTGTCAGTCTGACTAACAGCCATATCGGTCTAACTGACAACTAACATCGATCCAACCAACAGCGACCAACAATCTGACTAATGGACCAACTTAATTATGCAATTTTACACAAATCGATTGTCTCTTAGAAAGCAAGAGTTTTGTAAGGCGAGAGAGAATTCTATACTTGTAAGGGCTTGAGAAGAAATTTTCTCATAGGCTAGGAGTTTCCTAGGGTTGTACATTGTAAGGGAAGATTAGTTGCTTTTGTAATTGTAAAAGGTGAGTGGTGTAACTTTAACTGTTTCAATTATAGTGGAGATCTCTGTCGCTTTGTGTCGTGGTTTTTTCCCACAATAGTTTTTTATGTTAAAATCGTGCGTTTGTGTTTGCTTGTTTATTTTATTCTATTTTTATTATTCAAACTTCGTTGAACATGCTTCCGCAATGTGTATAAATTGACAGCAGTATTAGATCCAAATTTCTAATACTTAGGGATCGATTCGGATTTGTTATGGCTCGACATTAAAACATTAGGATTTTTTGTGGTGTGGTCTGCTTGACCTTTGGGTCTACCTCATTTTTAGGCTTATGACTTAGAATTAGTCCAAAAAAGCAAATGAATAACATGGATAAAACACATACATCATGGTGGGCTCTACCGAGTTGGGTCACCAGGCAATCCACATCCTTTGGACTCCAACCCCAACCATTCAATAACTTGTGAAAAAGAAATCTTCTAATAAAAAAATGTTATTCGAATTTGGCTATTATCATAGGGTTGTTAATGCTAAGAAAGGAATCATCACCATATAAAACTTAGGGTTGTTATTAATAGGTTTATAATGAGCATAAGGAAAGCAATCTTGAGTGGTGCTCTTCGCTGAAGCGATTAAAACCATTGTCAACCATGTGATGCAATTAAAACTAACGCCACCAAAACCAAAAAACCTTTACTTCCAATGACACCTAATATGTAAGGATCATGTATAATAAATAGAAAGGTGGTAAATGAGAAAAACTCAAAAAAATATAACCACATAAGAGCACAAGATATATGTATATATTTCTGTTCCCATTGTCATGTTGGTATTGCTCCCTTGAGTTTTGGATCTGCCTGAGTTTTAAAAACATGTCCTACTGTGGTCTTTCAAAACAGATAAATGAGTGGATTTGTCATGAACATGTGGGCCCTAGACAACCCTAGGCACAGGTATATCGCTGTACCTGGGGTAACGGGCAATCTGCCTCCCATACGTAAGTGGATTGCCTTTGACCGTGGGCACACCGGATATTCTTGTGCCCTGGGGCTGTGTGGTGCTCATACAGATGTCCCAAACAAATTCATTCCATCCATCTATTTTGAAAGACTACAATAGGACGAAGGGAGATCCAAAACTCATGTGGGCCACACCATATGAAACAGTTGAGATTGAAAGCCTAGGGATGACAGAAGTTTTATATCAGTATGATATTTGTTTCTACAGTTTATCTGAGTGGCAGTAACCCTATGAATGGTTTCGATGGAACTTAAGCATCATGGTCAGCTCCAGGGGATTAGTAACGGACATATGTGTGGGCCCCATACAGCCCCGAGCTTAGGTATATCTATGTGCCTGTGACCCCACAGAGAAATATTCATATGCCCGGGGTTGTATGGGGTGCACAAAGATGTTGGTAACAAATCCACTCCATCCATCTGTGAAAGACCACACTACGATAGGATTCTAAAAATCAAAGAGATCCAAAACTCATGTAGGCCATATGGCATATAAACATCATAGCTTGTATTGCTATGATATTTGTTCCTACAGTTTATCCGAGTGATAGTAGCCCATGTGAACGGTTTGGATGGCATATAAACATCATGGTAAGCTCTAGGAGCATTCAACGGTGTACGTTTCTGTTCCCACTGTTTCGCTTCTGTTCCCACTGTTTTGTTGGTGTAGCCCTACCTGAGTTTTAGATCTACCTGATTTTAGAATCTTGTCTAATTGAGGTCTTTCAAAATAGATGGACGGAGTGGATTTTTCATGGACATCTTTGTGGGCCCCAGACAGCCCCGGCACAAGACATTACTCAAGCTCAGATACTGAACATTAACTTTCGATTTTCAGTTTGAATGAGTGGGGTCACGTTTTTATGTGATCCACACCATTGATGTTATCAGACCCATTGTATATGGGCCATGTACTAAAAATCTCCCTGGTGGAAAATTTCTAAACCTTTCATTAGCTGGTAATCAAAGAAATGGTTAAGCTATTCACATTAAACAAATAAATGCCAAAAATCTAACCACTAATTTGACTTAATCTAGCGGAACTTTGGAGGAAAAGCAATCAACCATGAGCCCCATTATATCAGCCGTTCGGATCATAGAATCATGGGCCCCACTAGTATTAAAACGTACTGCACCCTCTCTGAGCGGTTTCGGATCATATAAAATACATCCAAAACAGATGAAAAGAATAAATGGCGATAATTACAAGTTTCCAACCAGACGAAGACTTGTTTTTCTCCTTAGCGCATCCCTTACGCATATACTATGGTTCTCATATGCCTTTTTTTTTTTTTTTTTTAACCGGCAATGTCCACATGGCCTTTAGTCTCGGCTCTTTTTATTTATTTATTATTATATGTATTTTTTTTTTTTCATCCTACAAACCATCTAATCTAATGCTTATAGTGGGGTGAGGCTATTGCTTCTGTGGAGTGAATGACTTCATATTCATGAGATCTGCACCGTTCATCAGGTGCGTCATCCAATGGTTGGCTTTGACCCTGAACGTCACACAATCCAAAATTCATATGGGCCTCGTTACAGGGAAAGTATAAAATCATGCCTCTAATCTCTGAAGTTCCATAATAGTGTGATTTTTGGAAGAGATGAGTCTTACTAACGAATTGGATAGCAGATACAAACCACAGTGGGCCTCACATATGACTAATGGTGGGCGTCCCCTTCCCAACTCTTGTGTATGTTGTGGCTTACCTGCTTTTTGGACCAGCCTAATTTTTGGGTTGCATGGTGGATGTGAGGAGCGCTTGGACCGTATCAATCTCATATTCTCTTAAACATTTTGATCTATTAGCTTGAGGCAACGAAATGCATGACAAGGAAGATTAGGGTATTCTTCAAGTAGGGAAAATCTTGAATCTACGAAGTTGTTCTTGAATTTAGAAAATAAAAGAGAAATTCGAAATTTTAATATTCAATAATTTTTTGACTTTGAAGGAAAAAAAAAAATACTAATTAGAAGTCCTAGTTCAATTAAAATAGAATTTATCCGAAATAGTCAATTTTATAAAATAAAATAGAAAGTCCTAAATTGATCCTGCGAAATGATTCTTAATATGATTATAAGCAACTCTTAAGAAGATTGTATATATTAAAACTCTAAAATAAAGGAGATAAGTCAAAATTAAAAATTATTAAAAATAGTAAGTTTTTTTTTTTTTTTCTAAAATTGCAATTTTGAATTGGAAATGTTTTCTCATGAAATGGACCGACATGACCCGCTACGAGGGTCGGCTGTCCCTAATGGCCCATTATATTGAAGATTGATAGGTTGTGTGTCTCGTAACAATATCCGGATTAAAAGTTATGACCAATTTATGGTTCACACTTCGAACAGCAATTTCTCCTAATCTAGAATGAATTTCTTCAAACCAGATATATATGCCTAAGTTACATCATGTCTTATGTAGGTCTGAGCTTGAATTTGATGGACTGCGTCCACTTCCATTCGAGCTTCTTTCGGTTAAGTCGTGTCAAGTATATGTCTATGACCTGCTCTACATCATAGCTTTAGGCCCGCTGCAATGCATGTTGAATGCTTTTATGGTGATGCAGCTAGAGTCAGTCACACTTCTGAACAGGTCATTTGAAACCTTGGGCTGCTCTGTTACAGAACCATTACACTTTTTTGAGATAAAACTAGTCCTAAAGACAACGACCTTGTTATGTTTGATCCCACCCAGCAATTTTACTAACGCTTTAAGTACTACTGCTCCCGTCAACTTAAGAAGTCTGTAGTTGGTTACAACTATACATGAAATAAAAGTAAGATCTTTTCAGTTCTTGGCCTCTTTGAGCTACTAAGGACAACAGGTTGTACACACACCACATGGGCTTCATACATAGCAAATTTATCACTTTTAAAGGAAAAATAATAATAATTCCTTACATCATCCCAACCATTTGATGAGAACCTCTCAAATAAAAAATCAGCAATGGCCCACATTTAACCATCAAAAGAAAGTTGGCCCATTATGCAGCTGGGACACTCAAGCAAGCACGATTTTCGGACCATGGCACATTCCAAGTTGGGACCAACCGGATGAACGGACCCAGATCACTGTTCACATATTCAACAAGTACAATCTTGGAATCATAGGACATGTACTCCTCACCAACCTGTCTTTTGTCTTTTCAATGTTGTCCATCGTTTGGAAACTGATTGACAAGTAGGGCCGACCATCGTTTAGGAATTCTTCGTGCCATGTTACAGTGCAAATTCTTATATGGGTAAGAGAATCACTGTAGACTTGAGTTGACCCAAAAGCAAAGATAATTGAGGAATCACGGCCATGTTATTGAACGGTCCATTTTGACTGTTGGTGGGACACTCGGGCCTCTCATAAATTCATACCAGGATCAATTGTTGGTCAGTAGTGAGGAGGTTTGCTCAATGCATTCCCTAGATATTGCTATTTTTTACATGGGACTGTGGCCATTGGATCAGGGTCATGTTGCAATAAGCCAAACCATTTTTTTTTTTTTTTTACATGCTTCTCCTGGATGGATGATACTTAAAAGGATTGTTAGAAGAAGAAGAGGAAAGAGATTTGATATAGGAAAAATTCTTTAATGGCCCGCAAAACAAGTTAAAGGAGTCCATATTCAAAGTGTAGTTTAAGAACCTGAAAATGTGACCTGACTGGATGGTCGTTTTGGTCAGTTGGCATCACAGACTCGACCTGACTTGACTCAGCATTTAATTACAATAAATTAAAAGGGGTAGGAATAGAAGGGTTATTTAAATTAGTTATATTTGGTAGTAGTGTTATAAAATGAGAAAACGTGCAATCGATTATGCTTCCCCATGAGAGAGAGGTTATAGGTATATGACTTGGCAAGTCTACCCGAGTTAGTGATGTAGGATGTGTGGCAGATACGTTCTAGATACAATTGGACCAAAAGAAGCTCAAATAAAAGTGAAAGTAGTCCGATGAGTCCAGGTTCAATCCTATGTTAATTAGGCATGACATAACTAAGCCCCGAAAGCGTCCAGTTTAAAATAATTCATTCCAAATAGAGAGAAATTGCCATTTGAATTGTGAAATATAAGTCAACCATAACTTTTTATCTTGGTATTGTTACGGGGCCAACCAGGGTCAACTGACCCACATATTGGGTTGTGTCCTTCCGTTTCATGAAAAAAGGCACACTTCTTGTTTAAAATTGAAATCTTAAAAAAAATAAATTATTAATTTTAGTAATTTTTTTCATATTTCCTCATTTTTAGAGTTTTAGAATTTGCAATATTTTAAAGAATTTCTTCTAATCATGTAAGAAATAATTCAGCACAATTAAATTAAGAATTTTTATTTTAAGTAAAATTTACTATTTTGAGTAAATTCAACTTTAATTGAATTAGGACTAGTTTTTACTTTTCTTTATAAGTGACATAATCAGGAAATCTGAGCATTATTGAATAATAAAATTTAAAAATTTTCTAGTTGTTTTGTAGATTTTGAAAATTCATCGAACATAGTGAAAATTCACCAAATTCACTGAATGCACAGTGAAAAAATTATCGAACACAACGTGAATTCACCGAATTTCACGTTGTGATCGGTGAATTCCCACCGTTTTTACAATTCTTCATTCTTTGCCATTCAACATTCACGTATTCGACCAGTACTCATTCATCCTTCACATATACCATTCACATTTTCGACCTCTCATTCATCATTCACATATACCATTTCCACCTCCATTCACTATTCCCTATACTTGAGCAAACGTTAATGATATTTCAACCAAGAAAAACAAAGAAGAAGAGATGAGTTTTTTCAAAGAAGAAAAATGTAGGAGATTATTGGTTTTTTAGGAAGAAAAATGAATAAGAAGAAGGGTTTTTTTTTCAAGGAAGAAAAACGAAGAAGAAGATGGATTTTTTAGAACATTTTCGTCAGAAAAAGCCCATAAATTTAGAAATGGAAACTAAAGTTTTGGAAAGTTTACTTTGACTACTGACCCAAAAGTCAGGTTTATGGAGGGAAATTTCTCACCTGTTTTGAAAGACTACAATAGGATATGCTTTTCAAAGAGAAATTTCACACTTTAAACCTCACGTTTGGCTCAATAGCCAAAGTAAACCCCCCAAAACTTTAGTTTTCATTTCTAAACTTAGGGGCTTTTTTTGGACGAAAATGCCCCTAGTTTTTTTGTTCTATTCCTTTCCAACCCGAAAACCTATCTTCTCTTTATTCTTCTATTCGGCTAAACTAAAAAACCTCCAAAAATTCATCTTCTCTACGTTTTTCTCTTCTGCTAATCCATTCTATCTTCTTCTTCGTTTTTCTTCATGAAAAAATCCATCTTCTATTTCGTTTTTCTTTCTGGAAAAAATCCATTTCCTTCTTTGTTTTCTTCCTGAAAAAATTCATATTCTTATTTATTTTTCGTTATGGAAAAACTCATATTCTTCTTTATTTTTCTGACAAATCTAAGTTGTAAAATCACAAACTTATAAACAATGACATCAATATATCAAATAATTTCTAAAATCACAAACTCACTAAATAAAGAAGAGCACCAATACATCAATTAAAAGGTGAATTCGGTGAATTCACACTGTGATTGGTGAGTTTTCACTGTGCATTCGGTGTGAATTCATAGACCTAATTTTGTGAATTCATCGAATTCAACTATGCATTCGGTGTGAATTCACCCAACACAACAATTCACAGAATGCACAGTGAAAATTCACCGAACACAGCAAAAATTCACCAAACACAATGAAAATTCACTGAACGCAGATAGTGAAAATTCACCGAACACGGCATGAATTCACCGAACACAGTGAAAATTCACTAAACACAGCATGAATGCATGAATTCACCGAGCACAGTGAAAATTCACTGAACACAGCATGAATGCATGAATTCACCGAACACAATGAAAATTCACCAAATAGACGCTATGAATTTCCATCATTTTTACATTTCGTCATTCTTTTCCATTCAACATTCATGCATTTGACCACCCATTCATCCTTCACATATACCATTCACATTTTCGACCTTTCATTCGTCATTCACATATACCATTTCCACCTCCATTCACTGTTCATTGTACTTGAGGAAACCTATATTTCAACCAAGAAAAACGAATAAGAAGAGATGAGTTTTTTCAAGGAAGAAAAACGAAGAAGAAAAGTTTTTTCAAGGAAGAAAAACGATAAAGAATGAGTTTTTTCAGAAAGAAAAATGAAGAGGAAGATTGATTTTTAAAGAAGAAAAATGAAAAAGATGATGGATATTCAAGAAGATAAACGAAGAAGAAGAAAGGTTTTAGAGGACGTTTTCATTCGGAAAAAGCCCATATGTTTAGATATGCAAACTAAAGTTTTGGGGAGTTTACTTTAGCTGCTGAGCCAAAAGTTAAGTTTTCCATGGGAAATTTCTCATTCTAAAAGTAGGGGAGATCGAAGAACTCATGTGAGCCATAATACAAGAAATAGTTGGTGTTGAATGCCTAGGGATGACAGAAGTTTTGTATCACTATAATATTCGTTCCTACAGTTTATCCCGGTGATAGTAGTCCTGTGAACTGGTTTGGATGGCATATAAACATCATGGTAAGCTCTAGGAACAACCAACGGTGTACGTTTCTGTTCCCACTTTTACGTTGGTGTAGCCCACCTCAGTTTTGAATCTACCTGATTTTAGAATCTTGTCTAACTGCGGTCTTTCAAAATAGATGGACAGAGTGGATTTTTCACGGGCATCTTTGTGGGCACACACAGCCCCGGCACAAGACATACTCAAGCTCAGATACTGAACATTAACTTTCGATTTTCAGTTTGAATGAGTGGGGTCACATTTTTCTGTGATCAACACCATTGATGTTATCAGATCCATTGTATATGTGCCATGCACTAAAAATCTCCCGGGTGGAAAAAATTCTAAACCTGTCATTAGCTGGTAATCAATGAAATGGTTAAGCTGTTCACATTCAACAAATAAATGCCAAAAATCTAGCAACTAATTTGACTTAATCTAGCAGAATTTTGGAGGAAAAGCAATCCACCATGAGCCCCATTATATCAGCGGTTCAGATCATAGAACCATGGGCCCCACTAGTATTAAAACGTACTGCACCCTCTCTGAGCGCACACCACTATAAAATACATCCACAACAGATGAAAAGAATAAATGGCGATAATTCCAAGTTTCCAACCAGACGAAGACTTGGTTTTTCTCCTTAACGCATCCCTGACGCGTATACTATTGTTCCAATATGCCCTTCTTTTTTCTTTTTTTTTGGCTGTACCAGCATTGTCCATATGGCCTTTAATTTCGGGTCTTTTATTTATTTATTTATTATTATTATATGTAATTTTTTTTTTCATCTTACAAACCACCTAATCTAATGCTTATGTGTGAGGCTATTGCTTCTGTGGGGTGAATGACTTCATAATCATGAGATCTGCACCGTTCATCAGGTGCATCATTCAATGTTTGGCTTTGACCCTGAGCATCACACAATCCAAAATTCATATGGGCCTCGTTATAGGGAAAGTGTAAAATCATGCCTTTAATCTCTAAAGTTCCAGGATAGTGTGATTTTTGGAAGAGATGAGTCTCACGAATGAATTAGATAGCAGATACAAACCACCGTGGGCCTCACATATGACTAATGGTGGGAGTCCCCTTCCCAACTCTTGTGTATGTTATGGCTTACCTGCCTTTTGGACCAGCCTAATTTTTGGGTTGCATGGTGGATGCAAGGAGTGCTTGAACCGTGTCAATCCCATGTTCTCCCAAACATTTTCATTTTGATCTATTAGCTTCGGGCAGGGAAAGGTATGCAAGGAAGATCACCGTATTATTAAAGTAGGTAAAATCTTGAATCCACAAAATTATTCTTCAATCAACAAGATAAAAGGGAAATTCTAATCCTTATACTTTCTTATTACATTTTTGGTAAAGAAAAAAATAATAAAAATAATTGGAGTCCTCGATTAAAATAAAATATATCCGAAACAGGAAATTTTATCAAAAATAGAAAGTTCTAAATTAACCGTGCTGAATGATTCCTAGTACAGTTGTAAGCAACTCTTAAAAAACATATATATATTAAAACTCTAAAATGAAGGAGATATGTCAAATTTAAAATTATTAAAAATGATAATTGTTTTTCTAAAATTACAATTTTGAATCGAAATTTTTTTCCCGTGAAATGGACTGACACGACCGGCTACAAGGGTCGGTTGTCCCCGATGGACCGTTACATTAAAGATTGATAAGTTGTGCATCTCATAATGATATTCGGATTAAAAGTTAATCAATTTACAGTTCACACTTCGAACAACAATTTCTCCCCATCTAGAATGAATTTATTCAAACCAAATATATGTGCCTAAGACTTAGTTACATAATGTCCTATGTAGGTAAGAGCTTGAATCTAATGGACTATGTCTACTTCCGTTCGAGCTTCTTTCAGTCTAGTTGTACTAAGTATATATATATTACCCGCTCTACATCATAGCTTTAGGCCCGTTGCAATGCATGTTGAATGCTTTTACGGTGATGCAGCTTGAGTCAAGTCACACTTATGAGATAGGTCATTGAATCATGGGGCTGCTTTGTTTTAGAACCATTACACTTCTCTGAGACAAAACTAGTCCGAAAGATAACAACCTCATTAGATGATCCCATCTAGCAATTTTACTAACCCTTTAACAAAGTACTACTACTACAGTAAACTTAAGAAGTCTGCCATTGGTTACAGGTACCTGAAATAAAAGTAAGATCTTTCCAATTATTGGCTTCTTTGAACTATCAAGTATGACAAGCAGGCCTGGCAACGGGTCGTGTTAAACCATCTTCATGTTGTGTTGTATTTGTGTCATATCAAAAATGCCCTCACCCAAACACAACCCATTAACTAACCGGTCGAAATCTAGAAACTAAGCCCATTCGTTAATTTAACTTTAACCAGTTAAATAAATGGGTTATGCTTTCGTGGGCAGAGAAATGAGAAATGGGAAATGGGCTTGATTCAATAGAGACTTTGGAGCATGGCTGTGTGGGGCCATGGGCAGAAAGATGGAGAAAAATCCAGAGAGAGAGAGAGAGAGAGAGAATCTTATGGGTTGTCTTAGCTTCTTAAGGATTTCTAACCACACTATAAAATAATTACCAAAATACCCTCACTAATAGGTTAAACATGTTTTGCAAGTAAAACACTGCCCGACCCTTTATCTTAACAGGTCTTGATGGGCCAACTTATTAGTGACCCGACACGATAAGGCTGGACTGAACACTAAATTTTTCGTGCGGGTTGATGGGTCGTGTGGAATTTTGTCAAGCCTAAAGACAGGTTGTACACATACCAAATGGGCTTCATAAATAGCAAATTTACCACTTTTAAAGGAAAAATAATAATAATTCATTACATCATCCCAACCATTAATTTGATGAGAATCTTTCAAATAGAAAATCAGCAATGGCCCACATTTAACCATCAAAAGAAAGTTGGCCCATGATGTAGAAGGCATGGACGAATCTCTACATGATAAGAATGGACCAAAGGAAGGACCAGCGGAAGACCACTTTGAAAGGATTGAAGATCGTGAAAACTATTAGAGCGGATGGCTCTACCGACTGGTCGTTCGACCGGTCGCCCGACCGGTCGCACTCAGCAAAGACCGGTCGCCAGACAGGTCTAGCCCAACTGGAAAATGGTCCAAACTCTCTGGACCGATTTTGCCAAAATTCGATCGGTCGTCCGACCGGTCGCGCGTCTGAACAAGTATCTCAGACCGATCGTTCGACCGGTCGTGGACAGGTCGCAACTTGTCCAGAGAGTTTCTGAAACTCTCTGGACCAACTCAGACTGGTCGTCCGACCGATAGGCCAGCTTCCAGGATTTCCCGCAAATTTCTATTTTTTTTATTTCCTTCTCGTTTTAGGAGTTGATATTCTTTCATTTTGCAATTAGGACTCCTAGGCTGCGAAGCTTAGGGTTTAATTAGTATAAGTATGGTATTGTTTTCGATTTTAAAGACAATTGCATATTTTTAATACAATTTCCAAAGTTTTTTTCTTTATTTTGGCTCGTGCTTTTCGAGTTGCCCCTTGAACATTCAAGGAAGATCGAGTTATTTACTCTATAGATTCGTGGATTCGGATCAGTTATTGCGAGAGAGACGGTGATCGATCTCGTCCCGCCTACGGCTGCACCAAGTTGGTATCAAAGCGAGGCTTTCCCTCGGGTGATGGCTTCTAGCGACAATCGAGGCAACAACCCCACTGGCGGTGATCAGGGAGTTGCGTTTCTAGCAGAGAAGGTAGAGCTTCTCCAAAGATCGATGGAGACTTCAATGCAAGGGCTGCGGGAGTCCATTATTCAACTCATGCTACATTAACAGCGCAGTAAGTTCCAGCGGTTACCCAACCACCCCCTATGGCTGTTGGGGAAAATCCAACGAATCGTCCGGCCCTTCCGGTTGCGATTCGGCAACATGGTTATGCATCTCCTGGCTGGTAGTGATGATGAGATTGAAGAGATCCTTGCACGACCTCGGGCGCATGGTTTTGACCATGAGGATCGTGATGATTATCGATATAAAGGTAAGGGAGAACTCCCTTCTTTTAATGATATGCTGAGAATTGAGGAATTCCTAGATTGGCTTGTGGAAGTAGAAATTTTTTTTGATCACATGGAAGTCCCGGAAGATCGGAGAGTTAAAATTATTGCATACAAGTTGAAATCAGGTGCTTCGGCATGGTGGGAGCAATTACAGCTCTCTCGCACCCGGCAAAACAAATTACCCATCCAATCATGGCCTCGGATGTGGAGACTTATTCGTGAGCGTTTCCTTCCTCGTGATTATGAACAGATACTATTCCAGAAGTATCAGGATTGCCGTAAGGGCAACCGTACCGTTGAAGAATATGCCGAGGAAGTCCATCGGCTAGCCTCTCATAACGATTTGACTGAGACGGAGGCCCAGAGGACTGCCAGGTTTGTCGGTGGTTTTCGGCTCAATATACGGTATCAAGTACATATGCAACAGATATGGACCGTAGGGGATGCACTACAAGCCGCCAATCACGCTGAAACTCGGCTTACAAGAGCTCCCATGCGAGCATACCCTCCATCTCGAGCAACTACCATTACAATAGAACAAGAGGTTCCTCAAACCAAAGGAAAAGGACCTATGAGAGAACGAGTCCAACCGCCTCCTACAACTGCGACTCGAGGAGCGGGAGTCGGGACACAAAGGCCGCAACGCAATGCAGCACCCACGGTTGGGTCAAGTCAAGCCCCAAATCCTTATGCACGACCCCGACCCAATCATTGTTGGAGATGTGGCCAACCTGGTCACTTATCCAATACATGCCCGAATCGACCGGTGGCTAATTTGGCCATGAATGAGGGAGAGTCCGCTGAAGAAGAGCCCGAAGAGGGCAATGATCATCAAGCCGATGAAGAATATGAAGAGGAGGCTGATGTAATCGAGCAAGACCATGGAGAATCCCTGGTGGTGAGACGTCTTTGTTACACTCCAAGGGTGGAATCTCACCCCCAACGCCATAACATTTTCCGTACCCGATGCACTGTGAATGGAAAATTTTATGATGTTATCATCGATGGTGGCAGCAGCGAGAATATAGTATCCAAGATGGTGGTGGATAAGCTTAAGTTAACGACGACGAAACATCCAACTCCGTACTCTATTGGCTGGATAAAAAAGGTTAGCGACACCAAGGTAACTGAACAATGCTTGATTTCATTTTCCATTGGTAGAGGTTACAAGGATGAGGTATTGTGTGATGTAATTGACATGGAGGCATGTCATATTCTCCTTGGCCGTCCATGGCAATCGGATCGGGATGTTACCCATCGTGGGCGTGACAACGTCTATATTTTTATAAAAGATGGGAGAAAACGTATCCTCACTCTCATGTTACCCGAGAGTTACCCCAAGACTTCCGTAGTGGAGGGGAGCTCTCTCCTTGCCATGAGAGAGTTTGAGATAGAGGCCAAAGAGACGGGTGCAATTTATGCTATGGTGGTAAAAGGGGAAGGTTCCTAAGAACATGTTATACCTCCGAGCCTATGTCCTTTACTCAATGAGTTCAGCGACATATGGCCCGAAGAGCTTCCCCAAGGATTACCCCCGATGCGAGATATACAGCATCACATTGATTTCCTCCCAGGATCCAATTTACCTAACCGGCCACATTACCGATTGAGCCCTAAGGAAAGTGGAATTCTCCAAGGCCAGGTGGATGATCTACTGAAGAAAGGAATGTTGAGAGAGAGCATGAGTCCCTGCGCTGTCCCAGCATTATTAACTCCTAAGAAAGATGGGAGTTGGCGAATGTGTGTAGACAGTTGAGCTATTAACAAAATTACTATCAAATACAGATTTCTCATCCCTCGACTAGATGATATGTTGGATATGTTGGAAGGTTCCAAAATATTTTCTAAACTCGATTTGATCAGAAGTGGATACCATCAAATCCGGATTCGCCTGGGTGATGAGTGAAAAACAACCTTTAAGACCAAGGAAGATCTTTACGAATGGCTTGTCATGCCATTTGGGCTATCAAATGCACCAAGCACCTTCATGCAACTTATAAACCAAGTGCTAAAATCGTTTATTGGCAAGTTTGTGGTGGTCTACTTTGATGATATTCTGATTTATGGTCAAGATGAAGCATCTCATGTGGCACATCTCAGGAAGGTACTTCAAGTGCTTCAAGACAACAAGCTTTATTTTAATCTAAAGAAGTGTGATTTTCTAACAGACCACTTGTTATTGCTGGGTTTCATCGTTTCATCCACGGGCATCCGAGTAGACGACGACAAGGTAAAGGCCATACGCAAGTGGCCCACTCCGAGCAACATACATGAAGTACGTAGCTTTCATGGGTTAGCTACCTTCTACCGCCGTTTTGTCAAAAACTTCAGTACCATAGTCGCACCAATCACGGATTGCATGAAGAAAGGATCCTTCCAATGGGGTGAGGAAATCGACCGAAGTTTCGCTGAAATCAAGTACAAGTTGTCCTCAACTCCGGTCCTCGTGTTGCCTAACTTCGACAAGGTTTTTTAAGTAGATTGCGATGCGTCCTATGTGGGGATTGGGGCAGTGTTATCTCAGGAAGGTAAACCGGTAGCCTTCTATAGCGAAAAGCTCAGTGATGCGAGGAAGAAGTGGTCCACATACGAGATAGAACTGTTTGCCATAGTATAAGCTCTCCGGCATTGGCGACACTACCTCATTCAGAGGGAGTTTATTCTAAACACGAATCATCAAGCTTTAAAGTTTATCAATAGCCAAACTAACATCAGTCATGTACATGCTAGGTGGGTTGCCTTTTTACAGGAATTTACTTTTGTATTAAAACATAAGTCGGGGCAACAAAACAAGGTAGCCGATGCATTGAGCCGCAGAGCCTCCCTCCTTGTTACATTATCCAGTGAGGTGACTGGGTTTAATTGCCTCAAAGAATTACTATGCCGAAGATGAAGACTTCATGGAAGCATGGGTACGATGTAAGAACGGCCACCCCGGTGATTTTCATATTCAAGATGAGTTCTTATTTCATGGGAATCAATTATGCATTCCGCAATGTTCCCTTCGCGACAAAATAATACTCAAACTACACGATGGGGGCCTAGGGGGTCATTTGGGTCGCGACAAGACAAAACTCCCGGTAGAGGAGCGTTATTTTTAGCCTCATCTAGGTCGAGATGTGGGGAAGATGGTGGCGCGGTGTCGCATTTGCCAAACTGCTAAAGGGCATTCTCATAATACAGGCCTCTACACCCCATTGCCCCTACCAAAAGGACCGTGGGAGGATATTTCTATGGACTTCATCTTGTGTCTCTCACGAACACAACGAGGTGCCGATTCTATGTTTGTAGTGGTAGACAGGTTTTCAAAGATGGCCCATTTCATCCCATGCAAGAAGATGTTCGACGCATCGAATGTAGCCAATTTGTTTTTCAGGAAAGTTGTACGATTGCACGGGATCCCAAAGACGATTACGTCGGATCGAGATACGAAGTTCGTTAGTCACTTTTGGCGAACTTTATGGAGCAAGTTTGACACTCAATTACAATTTAGTAGTGCTTATCATCCACAAACAGATGGACAGACTGAAGTGAACCAAACATTAGGAAATCTCATTCGATGTATTTCGAGAGGCAAACCAAAGCAATCGGACTTGGCCCTACCTTAGGCCGAATTCGCCTTCAACAACATGACAAATCAGTCCACAGGAAAATCCCCATTCCAGGTTGTCTACGGGAGGACCCCACGCCATACACTTGACTTAGTCTCCTTACCCAAAGCTCCTAGAAAGAGTATTGCTGCAGAACATATGGCCAAGAATATAGCAAAGATTCATACCGAGGTCCAGCACAAATTGACTGAATCAAATCATAAATATAAGTCCGATGCAAACAAGCGCAGCCAAAGCAAGGTTTTTAAAGTTGGTGATCAAGTGGTTTATCTACGTAAGGAGCGTTTCTCAACTGGCACCTACAACAAGCTCAAAGACAAGAAGATTGGTCCAGTACCGATCCTTTGGAAGATTAATGATAATGCCTATGTTGTTGATCTTCCTGAAGACCTAGAGATCTCCCGTACATTCAATGTTGCTGACCTCTACGAATATCATGAGCATGATGAAGTTATAAACTTGAGGTCGAGTTCTTTTCAGGGAGCGAAGACTGATGTAGAGGGCATGGCGGATCTCTACATGATAAGAATGGACCAAAGGAAGGACCAGCGGAAGACCACTTTAAAAGGATTGAAGATTGTGAAAACTGTTAGAGCGGATGGCTCTACCGACCGGTCGCACTCAGCAAAGACCGGTCGCCAGACAGGTTTAGCCCAACTGGAAAATGGTCCAAACTCTCTGGACCGATTTTAACAAAATTCGACCTGGTCGTCCGACCGGTTCGCGCGTCTAAACAAGTATCTCAGACCGGTCGTCCGACCGGTCGTGGACAGGTCGCAACTTGTCCAGAGAGTTTCTGAAACTCTTTGGACCAACTCAGACCGGTCGGCCGACCGGTCGGCCAGCGTCTAGGATTTCCCGCAAATTTCTATTTTTTTTTATTTCCTTTTCGTTTTAAGAGTTGATATTCTTTCCTTTTGCAATTAGGACTCTAGGCTGCGAAGCTTAGGGTTTAGTTAGTATAAGTATGGTGTTATTTTCGATTTTAAAGACAATTGCATATTTTTAATACAATTTTCAAAGTTTTTCCTTTATTTTGACTCGTGCTTTTCGAGTTGCCCCTTGAACATTCAAGGAAGATCGAGTTGTTTATTCGATAGATTCGTGGATTTGGATGAGTTATTGCGAGAGAGACGGTGATCGATGTCATCCCGCCTATGACTACGCCAGCCCATTATGCAGCGGACCATGGCACATTCCAAGTTGGGACCTACCGGATGAACGGACCCAGATCACTGTTCACATATTCCACATGTACAATCTTGGAATCATAGGACATGTATTCTCCCCAACCTGTCTTTTCAAAGTTGTCCGTCATTGACAAGCTAGGGCCGAATCACTGTAGACTTGAGTTGACCCAAAAGCAAAGATAATTGAGGAATCACGGCCATGTTAGTGAACGGTCCACTTTGACTGTTGGTGGGACACTTGGGCCTCTCATAAATTCATACCAAGATCATTTGTTGGTCGGTAGTGAGGAGGTTTGCTCAATACATTCCCTAGATATTGCTATTTTTTACATGGGACTCTGGCCATTGGATCGGGGTCATGTTGCAATAATCCAAACCATTTTTTTTTTTTTTTTTGTTTACATGCTTTTCCTGAATGGATGATACTTAAAAGATTGTTAGAAGAAGAAGAGGAAAGAGATTTGATATTGGAAAAATCCTTCAATGGCCCACAAAACAAGTTAAAGGAGACGGTCCATATTCAAAGTGTAGTTTAAGAACCTGAAAATGTGACTCGACTATATGGTCATTTGGGTCAGTTGGCGTCACAGACTTGAGCTGACTTGACTCAGTATTTAATTACAATAAATTAAAAGGGGTAGGAATAGAAGGGTTATTTAAATTAGTTATATTTGGTAGTAGTGTTATAAAATGAGAAAACGAGCAACTAATTATGCTTCCCCCATGAGAGAGAGGTTATAGGTTCATGACTTGGCAAGTATACCTGAGTTAATGATGTAAGATGTGTCACAGATACATTCTATATACAATTGGTCCAAAAGAAGCTCAAACAAAAGTGCTAGTAGTCCGTTGGATCCAGGTTCAATCCTATGTTAATTAGGCATGACTTAACTAAGCCCCGGAAGTGTCTAATTTGAAATAATTCATTCTAAATATGGAGAAATTGTCATTCGAATTGTGAAACATAAGTTGACCATAACTTTTTATCTTGGTATTGTTACGAGGCCAACTAGGGTCAACCGACCTACATAGTGGGTTGTGTCCTTCCATTTCACGAAAAAGGCACGCTTCTTATTTAAAATTGAAATCTTAAAAAAAATTATTAATTTTAGTAATTTCAATTTTTTTTCATATTTCCTCATTTTTTAGAGTTTTAGAATATACAATATTTTTAAGAATTTCTTCTAATCATGTTAGAAATAATTCGGCACGATTAAATTAAGAATTTTTATTTTTAGTAAAATTTACTATTTTGAGTAAATTCAATTTTAATTGAATTAGGACTAGTTTTTACTTTTCTTTATAGGTAATGTAATCAGGAATCTGAGCATTATTGAATAATAAAATTTAAAATTTTTCTAGTCATTTTGTAGATTTTGAAAATTCCCCGAACATAGAGAAAATTCACCGAATTCACAGAATGCATAATGAAAAATTATCGAACATAGCGTGAATTCACCGAATTTTACGCTGTGATTGGTGAATTCCCACTGTTTTACAATTCTTCATTCTTTGCCATTCAACATTCATGTATTCGACCAGTACTCATTCATCCTTCAGTATATACCATTCACAATTTTGACCTCTCATTCATCATTCACATATACCATTTCCACCTCCATTCACTATTCATTATACTTGAGCAAATGCTAATGATATTTCGACCAAGAAAAACGAATAAGAAGAGATGGGTTTTTCAAGGAAGAAAAATGAAGAAGAAGAAGAGTTTTTTTTTAATGAAGAAAAATGAAAAAAAAAGATGAGTTTTTTTCAAGAAGAAAGACGAAGAAGAAGATAGGTTTTTTAGAACATTTTTGTCAAAAAAAGCCTGTAAGTTTAGAAATGGAAACTAAAGTTTTGGGAAGTTTACTTTGAGTACTAAGCCAAAAGTCAGGTTTATAGAGGGAAATTTCTCATCCCTTTTGAAAGACCACAATAAGATATACTTGTCAAAGAGAAATTTCCTACTCTAAACCTCACGTTTGGCTCAGCAGCCAAAGTAAACTTTCCAAAACTTTAATTTCCATTTCTAAACTTATGGGCTTTTTTTGGATGAAAATGCCCTTGGTGTTTTCGTTCTATTCCTTTCCAACCCAAAAACCTATCTTCTCTTTATTCTTCTCTTCGGCTAAACAAAAAAACCTCCAAAAATCTTTCTTCTCTACGTTTTTCTCTTCTGCTAAACCATTCTATCTTCTTCTTTGTTTTTCTTCATGAAAAAACCCACCTTCTTTGTTTTTCTTTCTGAAAAAAATCCATCTCCTTCTTCATTTTTCCTTCTGAAAAAACTCATCTTCTTATTCATTTTTCCGACAAATCTAAGTTGTAAAATCACAAACTTACAAACAATGACATCAATATATCACATAATTTCTAAAATCACAAACTCACTAAATAAAAAAGGGCACTAATACATCAATTAAAAGGTGAATTGGTGAATTCACATTATGATCGGTGAATTTTCACTGTGCATTCGGTGTGAATTTGTCGACCGAATTCTGTGAATTCATCAAATTCTGCAAATTCACCGAATTCAACTATGCATTCGGTGTGAATTCACTGAACACAACAATTCACTGAATGCACAGTGAAATGCACAGTGAAAATTCACCGAACACAGCAAAAATTCACCAAACACAGTGAAAATTCACTGAACACGCATAGTGAAAATTCACCGAACACAACATGAATTCACCAAACATAGTGAAAATTTACCGAACACAGTGAAAATTCACTGAACATAGTATGAATTCACCGTACACAATGAAAATTCACCAAACAGACGCTATGAATTTCCATCATTTTTACATTTCATCATTCTTTTCCATTCAATTCATGCATTTGACCACCCATTCATCCTTCACATATATCATTCACATTTTCAACTTTTCATTCGTCATTCACATGTACCATTTCCACCTCCATTCACTATTCATTATACTTGAGCAAACCTATATTTTAACCAAGAAAAACAAATAAGAAGAGATGGGTTTTTTCAAGGAAGAAAAACGAAGAAGAAGATAAGCTTTTTCAAGGAAGAAAAACGGAAAAAAAAATATATGAATTTTTTCAGGAAGAAAAATGAGGAAGAAGACAGGTTTTTCAGGAAGAAAAAAAAAATGATAGGTTTTTCAGGAAGAAAAATGAAGAAGAAGATAGGTTTTTTAGGGTATTTTCGTTTGAAAAAAGCTCATATATTTAGACATGAAAACTAAAGTTTTGAGGAGTTTACTTTAACTGCTGAGCCAAAAGTTAAGTTTACATAGGGAAATTTCTCATTCTAAAAGTAAGGGAGATTGAGAACTCGTGTGAGCCATAATACAAGAAACAGCCGGTATTGAATGCCTAGGGATGACAGAAGTTTTGTATCACTATGATATTCATTCCTACAGTTTATCCAAGTGATAGTAGCCCTGTGAACGGTTTGGATGGCATATAAACATCATGGTAAGCTCTAGGAACAATCAACGGTGTCCAGATGGCATATAAACATAATGGTAAGCTCTAGGAACAATCAACGGTGTACGTTTCTGTTCCCACTGTTACGTTGGTGTAGCCCACCTCAGTTTTGAATCCACCTGATTTTAGAATATTGTCTAACTGCGGTCATTCAAAATAGATGGACGGAGTGGATTTTTCACGGGCATCTTTGTGGGCCCACACAGCCCCGGCACAAAACATACTCAAGCTCAGATACGGAACATTAACTTTGGATTTTCAGTTTGAATGAGTGGGGTCGCATTTTTCTGTGATCCACACCATTGATATTATCAGATCCATTGTATATGTGCCATGCACTAAAATCTTCCGGGTGGAAAATTTCTAAACCTTTCATCAGCTGGTAATCAATGAAATGGTTAAGCTGTTCACATTCAACAAACAAATGCCAAAAATCTAACAACAAAGTTGACTTAACCTAGCAGAATTTTGGAGGAAAAGCAATCCACCATGAGTCCCATTAATTCCAAGTTTCCAACCCATCATCAGACGAAGACTTGGTTTTTCTCCTTAATGCATCCCTTACGCATATACTATTGTTCTCATATGCCCTTTTTTTTGTTGTGTACCGGCAATGTCCATATGGCCTTTAATCTCGGCTCTTTTTATTTATTTATTATTTATTTATTATTATTATTATTATTAAAAAAAATATGTAATTTTTTTTTTCATCCTACAAACCATCTGATCTAATGCTTATAGTGGGCTGAGGCTATTGCTTCTGTGGGGTGGCTGACTTCATCTTCATGAGATCTGCACCGTTCATTAGGTGCCTCATCCAATGTTTGGCTTTGACCCTGAACTTGACACAATCCCAAATTCATATGGGCCTCCTTATAGGGAAGGTGTAAAATCATGCCTCTAATCTCTAGAGTTCCAGGATAGTGTGATTTTTGGAAGACATGAGTCAATGAATTGGATAGCAGATACAAACCACAGTGGGCCTCACATATGACTAATGGTGGGAGTCCCTTCCCAACTCTTGTGTCTGCTGTGGCATACCCGCCTTTTGGACCAGCTTAATTTTTGGGTTGCATGGTGGATGCAAGGAGCGCTTGAACCATGTCAATCTCATGTTCTCTGAAACATGTTGATCTATTAGCTCGAGGTAGGAAAGGTATGACAAGGAAGATCATGGTATTCTTCAAGTAGGCAAAATCTTGAATCCACAAAGTTATTCTTGAATTTACAAAATAAAAGGGAAATTCAAAATTTGAGTATTCAATAATCTTCTGACTTTAAAGGAAAAAAAAAAAAACTAATTAAAAGTCCTAATTTAATTAAATTAGAATTTATTCAAAATAGTAAATTTTACTAAAAATAGAAAGTCTTAAATTGATCTTGCTGAATGATTCCTAGGATGATTATAAGCAACTATTAAGAAAATTGTATATATTAAAACTCTAAAATGAAGGAAATACAACAAAATTAAAAATTATTAAAAGTAGTAAAAGAAATTTTTCTAAAATTGCAATTTTGAATTAAAAATGTTTTCTCATGAAATGGACCGACACGACCCACTATGAGAGTCAGTTGTCCCCAATGGCCCGTTTTATTGAAGATTGATAGGTTGTGTGTCTTGTAATAATATCTAAACTAAAAGTTATGACGGATTTACCTTTACACTTCGGTCAACAATTTCTTGCCTTCTAGAATGAATTTCTTCAAACTAAATATATATGCCTAAGACCTTGTTACATTATATCTTATGTAGGTCTAAGCTTCAATATGATGGATTATGTCCACTTCCATTCGAGCTTCTTTCGGTCCAGCTGTGCCAAGTATACATCTATGACCCTCTCTACAGCATAGCTTTAGGCCCGCTGCAATGTATGTTGAATGCTTTTATGGTGATGCAGCTACAGTCGAGCCAGTTACACTTCAGAGGCAGGTCATTGAATCCTGTGGCTGCTTTGTTTCAGAGCTATCACACTTTTCTGAGAAAGAACTAGTCCTGAAATAAATGTAAGTTGTTTCCAGTTCTTGTCCTCTTTGAACTACTAAGAACGACAGTTGTGCACATACCACATGCGCTTCATAAATGGTAAATTTATCACTTTTAAAGGAAAAATAATAATAATTCATTACATCATCCCAACCATTTGATGAGAATCTTTCAAATAAAAAATCAGCAATCGCCCACATTTAACCATCAAAAGAAAGTTTGGCCCATTATGCAGTTGGGACACTCAAGTTAGCACAATTTTCGGACCATGGCACATTCCAAGTTGGGACCAACCAGATGAACGGACCCAGATCACTGTTCACATATTCAACATGTACAATCTTGGAATCATAGGACATGTATTCCTCACCAACCTGTCTTTTCAATGTTGTCCATAGTTTGGAAACGTGATTGACAAGATATGGCCGAGAATCACCGTAGACTTGAGTTGACCCAAAGGCAAAGATAACCAAGGAATCACGGCTATGTTATTGAACGGTCCACTTTGACTGTTGGTGGGACACTTGGGCCTCTCCTAAATTCATACCAGGGTCATTTGTTGGTCCGTAGTGAGGAGGTTTGCTCAATACATTCCCTAGATATTGCTATCTTTTACATGGGACTGTGGCCATTGGATCAGGGTCATGTTGCAATAATCCAAACCTTTTTTTTTTTTTACATGCTTTTCCTGATGGATGATGCTTAAAAGCTTGTTAGAAGAATAAGAAAGAGGTTTGATATTGAAAAATCCTTCAATGGCCCGCAAAACAAGTTAAAGGAGACGGTCCATATTCAAAGTGTAGTTTAAGAACGTGAAAATATGACTCGACTGGATGGTCATTTGGGTCGGTTGGCATCAAAGACTCGACCTGACTTGACTTAGTATTTAATTACAATAAATTAGAAGAAGTGGGAATAGAAGGGTTATTTAAATTAGTTATATTTGGTAGTAGTGATATAAAATGAGAAAAACAGCAACTGATTATGGTTCCCCTTGAGAGAAGTTATGGGTTCATGACTTGGCAAGTCTTTTCGAGTTCGTGATGAAGGATGTGTTGCAGATAGGTTCCTTACACCATTAGACTAAAAGAAGCCCAAATGAAAGTAATGTAGTTCTTTAGATCTAAGTTCAGTCCTACGTACCGGTTGTACATCAAGCCGAGTTGAGTCGAGCTGGGCCAAGCTTGGCTTGACTCGTCTGTGCTCTCTTGGAGTTCGAGCTCGAGCTCACCCTCAAGCTTATCATTAGAGCTTGCCTTGTTTGCTAAAACTTTCGAGGCGAGCTTACCTTAAGTTGAGTCAAGCTTGCTCCCACCTCAATTTATTATGTTTTTTGCTACAAAATACAAATTAAAAGTCAACAACATTAAGTTCAAAAACTCACACATATATTAGGGGAGAATAGTATTTCTACAAGTGGGACCCCACCATTTAAATGACCTAGCCTTGATCGGTTTTTTCTTTGGCCAGGTCACACACGCATTGATTGCAGACCACTAGTAATATTTTCTAAACCATAGATTAACGCAGTACATGCATAGCTCACCACATAAATGGACTACCATGATTATTGTGTGGACCATCTTCATAATGAGGCCCAGCTAATTCATGGATCAGATGCACCAGCTCCCTCGTAAAATTGCAATCAATAGCTATATATAGTGTTTGGTCTTACTATACCCCTGTTTTGTAGATGTGTATGGTGTGTGGTCTCACCGTAGCACTTGTTTTGTGTAGTTTGTAAAACACACAACCATTGTGTTCTCACCATGTTTTGTACTTGAAATTACTCAATCCATCATATATGCTCAGTAAGAAATGTTCTTACCTGAACAAAATAGTAGTCAACCATAACTTTTTATCTGAATATCATTACGGGACGTCGACTATCTGGGGTTAACCGACATTGTGCTTCCATTTAAAAAAAGCGCACGCTTCTTGTTTAAAATAGTAATTTTAAAGAAAAAATATTATTTTTAGTAATTTTGATTTTTTTCCATATTTCCTCATTTTTAGAGTTTTAGAATATGTAATTTTTTTTAAAGAATTTCTTCTGATCATGCTAGGAATCATCGGCACGATTAAATTAAGACTTTCTATTTTTTAGTAAAATTTACTATTTCAGATAAATTCCATTTTAATTAAGTTAGGATTCCTAATTAGGGTTTTTATTTATAAATGATGTGATGGGAAAGTCTAAGCATTATTAAGTAATAAAATTTTGAATTTTTCTTCTTATCCCATGGATTTAAAAATAGCATTGTGGATTCTAGATTTTGCATACTTTTGGTAGATGGTGATCTTCTTCCTCACACCGTTCCCTGCACTAGTCAGGGCCAAGTAACTTCCAAGATTGAGTTTCTAGTGACTCAGCTCACTCAAAATTTTGCTGCGTTGAGTTGACTAGACTGAGTTTCGAGTGGAGTTAGCTAGTTTTTTAGAACTATGATTCATAGCTGTAAAGAGTTTAATGATCATCAATGAGTTAGAAACATTCCAATCTGAGAGAGGGTTTTTTTTTTTCTTTTCTTTTCCATCATCATATAAACGGTTTGGATTTTGTCAAGAACTTGGACAATGAAAAAGAAAGAAAAGGAAAGGAAAATAGCCAGGAATCATACGTATGCCAGATCAAAGCCATCCATCAGCTTAGTCCAAACTTCTACATATTCTCCAAAAAATAAAGTCCAGTCCAATCAGCATCTGGTCCCAATATTGAAAACAGGTGGATGGCTTAGAAAAACTAGAGCCAAGACTTTCAAAAGCCGTACTTGATTTTCAAACCATGGCCCACCTGACCAGTAAATCAACATGACCCTTGGACCGGGGCATCAGTATAGTAGTGCCCTTCTGATGGACTGTATATCAGACCCACCCATCGTGCCATACTGACATACATGAGCGTTACTGCACGCGTGTGGAAAGAAGGGGTTCCGTGGATTTTATCCACACCGTTCATCCATTTTTTTTTTCCGAATCATTTCAGGCTAAAGGCCCAAAACTGAGACAAATCCAAGACAAATGTGGACCACACAATGGGGATTAAACTCTTACCGATGAAAACTTTTTGGGGCCTTAGAAGTTTTGGATCGAGCTGAGATTTGTGTTTTACCCTTCATCAAGGTATATGTAACTTTAGGTTGGATGGCAAATAAACATCACGGTGGGCCCTAGAAAAGTTTCAATGCTGAGCATCATTATCACTGCTGCTTCCTTTGGTGTGGTCCACTTAAGCCATGGATCTGTCTAACTTTTGGTCCTGTACAATAAAATGACACGGAAAAATGGATGGACGGTCTGGATAAAACCCATACATCACGGTGGCCACTAGGAGCTCCTGCCTGTTCATAGCTGGAGACCGGCGGGGATAGGACGCAATCGCCAGTGGCCCCATCCGTCGGCCCAGTCTTCCATTGACCCAAAGCACCTCTCTCTCTCTCTCTCTCTCTCTCTCTCTCTCAAAATCAGCAGACCACACAATTCTCTTACACTTTCAACTGCCAGACTACATTCTTTTCTTTGTACTTTAACTTTCTAAAGCCATGGTTCTCCTTTGTTATCTAGAGTAGAGAGAGAGAGAGAGAGAGAGAGAGAGAGAGAGAGAGAGAGAGAGAGAGAGAGAATCCATAACTCAAATGGAAAAACCATCGACACCAAAGAGTAGCATCCTCTCTTTTCTCTCTAAAAATGGAGGAGTCTGCTTCTCAAATTATCCTTACAGTCCTGGCAAACGACCCGATGGCTCAAACAAGCCAAGACCCAAAACAGGAAAAGGCTACCCCAACCCGATCGGATCAATATTTCCAGCAGAGATAAGGAGGAGGCTGAACAACATCGGAAGCTTTGGTACAAAAGAACCTGTCTCGCCAAAAGTCTCTTGTATTGGACAGATCAAGCACAACAAGAAAAGTTGCAAACCTCACTGTGTTTTGCCTTCCCGTCATGATAAGAAGCCGACACCACCAGTCACTGCCAGAAAAATCTGCGTTGGAGCCAAGAAAGGTGAAGATAATGTGGTTGATTCGAGTCGTGCACCTACCCTTACTCAGATGAAGCGTTTTGCAAACAGACGTGATGCCTTTGCAGATATTGATTGGAAGGCAGCCCAGGAGGTGTCGGATTGCTGGGAATACTGTTCTGATGAGGAGAGGGAAGGAAGCTGTGGAGAGAATGAGTTTGTGATCCCGAACTCGTCTCCGGTTGTGGTGGAGCCAAGGAATGAGGTCAATCTTTGGAAGAGAAGAAGCATGGCTCCGCCATCGCCTCTTCAGCTGAATGGCTTTAGAAAATACAAATGATTTTCATCTTCTTTTTCTTTTCTTTTCTTTTTTTGAATTCTCTCTTTGTGTGAATGAAATCCATGTGAAATTTTGTAATTAAGGTTTTGGAGAACATGTTACATGCTTTTGTTATACAATTCCCATTCACCAACATGGCCCATATGTGCATATAAGCTTTGGCTCTTTAGAGTTCTTGAGACCCTTTCTCTGGTTTGAGGTACATTAATTCCCATGCTAGAATCAAGCAATCTCTCTTTCTCAAGGCTCCTTGGTTGTCTTTGTTCTTTGATGGCACATTTTCCTCTCTTGTAGGTTGCATAGATCATGACCATTTATTTTTCTGATGTTAATTTTAGCTATAAAATCTTAGTATGGTAGACGGTTTGCGTTTCAACACTCCTGAAGTCTTGGGTTCCAGTGCCCATGTGGGAGTGTGTGAAAAAAAAAATATATATATATATATATATATATATATATATATATATATAGATGTCTTAGTAGTGTACCATACGTATTGATGTGTGTGATACCTTGATGGATGAGATCTCATACAGCTTTAAGCAATTTGTTCAATAATTCGATTAAATTGCAAAAGCATGCATGTCATGTGGGCCACAATTGAGAACAATGATGAAGGTTTGTATGTCAAATAATCACTTGCTCTAAAAGCACAAGCCTTCGAAGGTGGTGTATCAATGTATATCAAGAGACTTTAACATCATTTAAGCTAGGTGAAGGTCTATATAGTTTAAATTAAATTACGTATTCACACTTGTGGGATGAGTTCTTAAAGGGTTCTCTCGTATTCTCGTAAGAACTAAATCTTAAGAAAAATTTCTCCCGCTCTCTTTTATTTCTTTATTATTATTATTATTATTATTTATTTATTTTTTGTACTTGGAAAGATATACAAGGTAAGATCACATCTCAGGTTGTCACCCCGGAGATGAAATTTTCTCCTATAGCCACACCCTTCTCTAGGAACTTGTATCTTAATTTATGTGTAGAAAATGTGTATGTGTGTATATATACATGCTATGTATATTAACTTGGAAGCTGACATTTTTAAGATGGGCCCACCTAATGGTCTTCCATCCATGTCTAACGACTAGAGTATTCAACACGCGGCAAGAATCTTTTGTCCATGCAAATTTCGTTTTCACGTGATTCCCACGGTGTAGACTTCTTTTGTTGAACCAGGGCTGCCACCAACAAGAGATGCTCCAGTGCTCTCTGAGCACTATATAAGTTATAGTGCTCCTAGTTTCCTTGGGCCACTTAAGCAGTCCAGTCGATTGATCAAGACTGTTCATTAGGTCCAGCACATATTTCATAGTCTACCATGCAAATATCACACCAGTCTGATGATTTTAACCATTGATCAATGGCTTCTTATATGGACAGCCAAGGTCATTTCTTCAAGATTAGGTCTACCAAACAATTTGGTTCATCTATTTGATAGCAACCATCATGGATTGCTTGTGATTCTAAAGAATCACTTTTGTTATGCAATCCTAACCATACCATCTATGTTTTGGGAAAAGAGTGGCTATAAAAAGGCCAAATAGAGGATGGTTTTGATCATCTGATCAGACTTTTTTTCTTCTTTTTTTTTTTTGCATTAGCGCATGAAATATCTCCTTAGACCTAATGGACGGTTTAGATTGATCTCTTGGACTGTCTACGTTACCTAATGCAACTAGAAAAGGAAATTTTACCAAATATACCTAATTAATATTGAATTTACATTCTGATACCTTTTTCAAAAAGGTGCCTCATTAGTAGGGAGTATTGTCATTCCACTGCCTTCCGTTACCGTTCTCAGCAGCCAGGTTGGGTCCTCCATGAGAGCAAATGGTCTGCCGCTCGAGTAGGCCCCATGATGCTGACATGAAATCCACTCCAACCATCAGGTGCAGCACTTCATATTAGGTATCAGACCCACAAATCAGCCTCATCCATGATTCATGTGAACTACATGGTTGGAAACAAAATACAAGGAAACACTTGCCCTCCCAACATTCCCTTGGTTTGGCCTACTTGAATTGAATCATAGATGGGCATGATGTCCAAATTATGATGTGGCGTATAATGATTGGAGTGCATGTTATATTATCATCACAGTGGGCCCTGTAAAAATCAAGGGTGTTCGTATCTCTCTCAACTGTTTTCTTTGGTGTGGCCCACCTGAAGAACAAGTCACCTTAATATTTTGGTCTTAGGCCTAAAGTGAGATTATACATCTAATAGTTGGAGTGGATTTCACATAAATTCCCACAAAAATAAAGCAGGAGATTCCCAAATGTTAAGACAACCAGTCGACTGGAATGTTAAATGCATTCAATGGATACTTTCCAACCTATTAAATGCATGGGGCATCCAACGCGTTTACTAGATTGGACCCACAAGTAACATTTTATGCAATAAGTAAGCCCTGTCCACTCGTCAAGTTTCTATCGTGTGGCTCACTTGATGAATGGATAGGGCTAATGTTTGCATCTGGTGATCATCATGATGGCCAAGTTATTAGGTGGATTGGATGTCATATGGACTTTTATAAGGACCACCGTGATAATTATACAAAATCCACTCCAGCCATTATAAGCCATACTATAGTTTTATACTTGATATTTAAACATCAGGCTCATCCGTGATTCAAGTGGGCCACACAATAGGAAACACTTTGGATGGCAAGCATTGTCGTGCACACTATTTCCAATCAAGTGGTCCAACTGAATGACAGATGGGGCTAATTTTTAGACCTCGAGCGTAACATGGCTTGACAGACGGGTGGTCGAAGCGAATTTCAAATAAGCATCATGGTGAGGCCCACTCGAGCCTCAGACCATTTGTTCCCGTCAGGTTAGAAACCTTTAATACGGAAAGGTAGTGGACTGATAGTACATGGATTAATGAGGTAGTCTTTTGAAAACTCTTTTGGAGAAAGATACTGGAATTTAAATTCAATTTTAATTAGGTAGCTGTCAGTAAAATTCTCAAAAAGAAAATAAAAAAATAAAAAAAAATGGAGCTTTTCTCGGTGGCTAATAATAAATATGGAACGGGAGATTTCTATGTTGGACTTGAAAAAACAATGATTGTTTGGATTCATTCAAGCAAACTTGCGTTGTAACACCTCAGCGGGTGAGGCCCTATCCGTGGGGTCCACCTCGATGTATATACACTGTTCATCCATTTTGCCAGATCATTTTAGTGTATGGTCCCAAAAATGAAACAGATCCAGTCCTCAAGTGGACCACACAGTAGGGATTGAATTCCCAACATTAAAAGTTTCTTTGGGAGCCACAAAAGTTTTGGATGAAGCTCTACTTGTATTTTACCGTCATTCAGGTTTTTGCGATCTTGTCAATAGATTGGATGGCAAATAAATATTTAGAGTGGGCCCACTCTATTTTTGTGGTGTGGTCCACATGAGATTTCAATCTACCATATTTTTGGAACCATGCACTAAAATAGTTGGCAAAATGGATTGACGGCATGGATACACAACACATACATTAATCCGCATACCAATTGGTGTGGGCAGTCGCTTTTATCGTGGATTGTGTAACCCCTTCGTGCCAGGAGCCTAGGAAATTAAGGGATAGGATTGCCGGGGACAAGGTCTCATGGATATCCCTGGAGATCAAGCTCTGAGGGGCCCACTGTGATGTATGTGTTTTATCCATATTGTTCTTCCGTTTTGCCAACTCATTTTATGGTATGAACCCAAAAATGAGGCAGATCCAAAGTGCAAGTGAACCATACCACAGGAAATGCTGATTTTTGTCTTTACCCTCATCCACATCCGCGTGACCTTACGAACAGGTTAGATGGCAAAAAAATGTCATGGTGTGACTTATGAACAGGTTAGATGGCAAGTGGTATTCTTTAGACACTTTGTCTATCATCAAAGTAACAAGTTGTGGACATCTTCACTAAGGTACTTTTTGGGCCTCGTTGTTTGAATATGTCTCCAAGCTAAGCATGATTGACATTCATACTCTGGCTTGAAGACGAGTTTGGTGTGTCTATCGAACCACCGTGAGATGCGCATACCATTTCCTATACCTTTCTCCTTGTATATTTATTTACATTTCAAATACATATCATTTTCCTATACTAACAGTGGGGTGTGTGTACTAACCCAAAAAAAGAAAAAAATGTGTATCATTTTCTTAATTATAAATTAATAGAAGAAAAAAAGCAACCACAACCACAAGAATTCCATTATAATTACGCATGCAAACAAACCCAAATCTCACGGTACCACAAAGCGATATTCTTCTGGTCTCTTGTTGATGACCAAATTCATTTCTTCTACGGGAAGTTTGCCGGTCTTCACTTACCAAATGCAATTGCAAACATCCGGCATTTCAATTTTGATTTTTAGGTGACTATGTAACACAATACGAGGTTCCATCTATACTACGACAAACAATTACAAAAAAAAGGCAAATGAACCAAAGTTTAAAAATCATGATTCATGAACCACCTCACACGAAGTTAGTTTAAAGATCATGTCATTCTCCTTTTCTCGAAGTCGCATCTGTCATCTCAGTTCAGCGGTCGATCATTTCATAAGTCTTCTTGTGCTTTGAAGTGGGCCATCAAGTGACCATCGTATAAGCCGCAAGGGTCTTCAAAACTCAGCCATAACTCATTGCTCAAAACAGTCCTTGGACAGGGGATCTAGTTGTCAAGACAGTTAAGAGCACCAAACTCAACTCAAGATCATTACCAACCATCATCAACAGGATCATGATCATATGCGTAACAAACATGTAGCAATGCATTTGATACTTGCAACATGGCTCATTGGCCTCGACAAATGGAAACGGAGATGATTTCTGTCAAAGGGCTGAAAATATCGAATCACCTATCGACCATTCCAACGCTACTACATAAATGTCATAGTATATAGAGTGTGTATGTTTAGCCTCGCCTTTTCTTATATTTTGGCTCTAGGGAGACTTGTATGCTTCTTTATACAACTTATTTGTATGTATATATGTATATGTTTATATATATTTGGCTTACTTGGTGTTGGTTGTGGATCCTTTGGGGGCCCACTTGTGGATTGGGACTCATAGGAAGTTACCGCATCCTTTTCCTTCCGAAAATTTGATTTTCAAATTCCGGAGGTGGTTAGATGAGATAAGGTTTATCCCTCGTACGAGTGTTATAAAAGGAGAGCTCTCTTCCGATACAAATACAAGAAAATATGTGAGATACAAAGAGAAAAGAGAGAAAGAGGTCCTCGAGAGTTCATCTAGTCCATCCTTTAGATCTGAGCCATAGATTTGATCCCGGGACCATCTTCACTGTAGGATCAGAGGGGTGATCAGACCCATTTGTTCCTGCAGCAAATAGGCGGACGGCTGGATCATACCGCACATCCTCGATTTTGCGAAGGTTCTCATCGTGTAGACCTGTCAGATCCTGGAGGCCCACACTTCCACAATATCTTTCCGTGGTATCAGAGCGTTAAACGGCGGATCTCCGATTTAAAAAAGGAATAATCGCAATCGAGGTAAGTGGCCTTAATCTGAGGATTATAAAATAAAATTAATTTTATTTTAATAAATACAGTGAATCATCAAATTAAAATCACCATTAAATATTTCTTTTATTTATTGCATTTATTCTAATTTTTAAAAAAATTTATCGCTGAGGTATAGAGATTAAAAATTTTAGAATAAGAAAAATAATTAAAATAAATGGTATTTTTCAAAACCTATGTAAATGAATAAGAATTTTTTGAAAAAGATCCCAAGACTAGAGATACGGGTGATATCCTGACTATGGGACCAATTCGATGTATACTTTATATATTTACACCGTTCACTGTTTTGAAATAAATTGAGTTGGCAAAATGGATGACCAGCATAGATATACAAAGCATACATTTAGGTGGGCCTATGGTCTGGGCATACAACACCCTATGGATATGGGAGTTACACCCTGAAATATCTCGGCTTTTTGGCTAAGATCAAGTGAAATATATGATCTTATCAGTTTAATATCTGATACGTGGCTCATAGGGTCACATGATATTAAATTAATTTCTTGTGGGGGAGGGTCTAGCACAGTAGCTTGGTGCCGGGGCCTTCAAGCGTCGCCCATGTGTTGCAAACAAGCAAAAGCCATGGCTGTCAAGCAAGCAAACTCCCTGGTGGGTCCCATCTTTGTCTTCCAAACAAGCAAAAGCTACCACGGCAACCGCCACCTGCCGCCGCCACCACCTGTATAAGCGGCAGCGAAAGCCATGGTTGTCGCCGCCAGCGGCAACCACGGAAGCCATGGCTGTCACCGCCAGCCGCAACCACGACAGCGGAAGCCACAGAAAAACCCCCCTTCAATCTCTCTCTCTCTCTCTCTCTCTCTCTCTCTCTCTCTCCTATTTTCGAGCTCGCCCGACGCAACCGCAGCAGCAGCAGCAACACCACCGCCGCCGTAGCAGCGCTGGCCATCGACATCCGCCGTTGATTGAAGCGGCCCAGGGTAGGGAACGGCAGCGGCAACCATTGCCGAATCTCTTGCCAACTTTCTTTCTTTACGATGGCAACCATGGAAATTTTTTTTTCAAACCCTAATGCTGAAGAAGAAGAAAGGGGAGATGGGCCTTTATGGGCCTGGGTTTGAGCTTAGAAATGGGCCTTTTGGGCCTAGGCTGGAGATTGGATATGGGCCTTTTCTTATTAGGCCATGGCTTGAGAATATTGGACCTTTGGTATGGACCAATTTTTTAGCCCATAATCTAGTTTTAATAATTAAATAGTGCAAACTCAAGCCACTAATCTAGTTTTAATAATTAAATAGTGCAAACTCAAGCCACTAATTACAAATGGGCCAATTTTGGAATTGGGCCTTTTGGAATTAGGCCTTTTGGGCCTTTTTGGAAATGGTTTGGAAATGTTTTGGAAAAGGGCCTAAATTGGTTTGTTATTTATTGTCTTATGGGACTAGTCCAAATTCTTTTAAGGGCCAGCCATCCTAAAGCCCAAACAGGTTTATACAATGGGCCTTTTATGAAAGGGAAAGGAATTGAGTTGGGCCTAATTAAAGTAATTATGGGCTATTCCTTTATGAAACTTGGGTTGTTCCTAATTAAAAGGATTAGGACCATCATTGGACATCCATAAGTGGATGGATAGTCTAAAAATGGCCCAAATTTGAGAAGATGACTCTTTACTGTAATCATACCTTTTTTATGGTTTTATTGATATCACTTGTATCCATTATTTGGGACAAAATTAAGGGACCATTATGAGCTATCCACACGTGATTGAACAACCCATATGGATCCCACAATTATGAACAAAATTTTAGTGGGCCAAATTAGAAGCCCAATTCACTTCCTTTCAAGATTAAGAGTATCTTGTAAAAGAGGCCTTTAATCGGCCATTTTTGGACTGATTTAGACCAAGTAATGGGAAGTAACTTGAGGTTTTTCGGCAAGATCTAACCGATGGTGTGATCTGTTTTTGTGATTAACGGTCCAGATCTCATATTACCATGATGATCGATGTATATATTAAAATGAAAGCATATAAAAGAAATTTTGGATTTTATATATAGTGAATAATTTTTTCGTCTCCACATATCTAATGATTTATTTAATGTACATGTGCATGCATTAATACATATATGTGTGCAAATGAATGATTTTTTTTTTATATATCCATATGATCACTATTGATCACGAGTCCACAAATGAATGGAACCATTATCAACCATGATGATCAACATTGATGAGAGGATCCATCATTAATGGTGATGATAAGATCCATCATGAATAAACACAATCAATGTGGTGATTATATTGTCATTTAATCATAGAACTTTTTTATTCGTTCAATGGACATGATTGTTTTCTTTAATCTAATGATTTATTAATTTTGGCTTTAATCTTCATATGATTAAAATTAAGCCATCTTTTCATTAGAATATAGATCTCATATCCCAAGGTTGTGCATAACCTAAGTAGAAATTTTATTCCTTCCCTAAATGATGCATAAACCCATAATGGTGGGTTGTAGGTTAAACAAATATATAGTCGTAAAAGCATCAATTTCATCTTATTTAGAGAACTTGATTGATCTGCACCGCCCATACAGGTATGTAGGCTTTCAGATCTCTTATAAGATGGATTTGATACTTTTATAAACTTGAAAGTTTGTATGATCAGTAGAAATGCTAGTGATTAGTGTCAATACTCTAAATCATAGCTAAGTAGTGATACATGATGCGATGTAGAGATGGCCTCTAAAGCATTGATCACCGATCAACTCAAAGGACAACATTTCGACGGTAACAACTATGAAGACCAGTCCCGCGCAGTGCGAAACCTTCTAGACAAATATGACATTTTGTACACTCTGGATGGGGTTCAAGAGGAACCCATATTGGCTGAAAATGAAAATCTAGGTGAACATAGGGCCGTGATGAATCTCTACAATAAGTGGCGTAAACAAAATCGCTCCGCCCATAATGTTTTGATTAGCACAATGCACAAAGAACTCATACTCACATATAAAGTGCATGAAACCGCTAATGGGATCTAGGATGCACTGGCTAATGCTTATAAGTAGAAGTCAGATGTAAACGTTCGAGCTATGGAATTAGAGTTCCAAGAATACAGGATACCAGTGGATTGCCCCATGAAGGATCATATCCGTAAGATGGAGCAGATGATAGGAGCCCTGAGGAATGTAGGGTGCAAACTAACTGAAATCAAAAGATTATAACAATGCATCGTTCCTTACCCGAATCTTGGGCCCAAATCAAAACGATTCTGAACCATACTGATTCTATCATAACGTTCAGAGACTTTTGTAGCCATCTGGTACGAGAAGTTGAAATGAATGCAATTCAGCCAGGTTCGACCAAGGCTTTTGCAGTAGAAATCCACAAGCGGAAAGCTAATAAGAAAAAGTTCAAAGCTCGCAAGAAGATGAAGAAGAACAATCAGGAACAAAAGATCGCAATGCCTCCTCCAAATCCCAAGAAGGGGAAAGGAAAGAGGAAACCTAAAAAGACAAGCATAACCTGTTTCGTCTGCGAAAATCCCGGCCATTATGCCCGTCAGTGTGCCCATAAAAAGATGGTAATTCCTCTGTCACTAGATATTTTATTTGTAGGCGTTTGTTCTGAGATCCTTTCCGTTGATATCCTATCTAACGAGTAGATTTTGGATTCAAGCGCAACAAAGCACGTGACACGAGATCGTCGAGGACTCGAGGAATTTCGACCTATAGCCACAGGGAGCTACAAGGTGTACATGGGGAATAACGCTGCTGAAGACGTGCTAGGGATCTCTGTACGCGCGTAGGGCACACAATAACCCTCCATAATACTCTTTATGCACCGGGCATGCGCCGAAATTTAATTTCTGTTTCTAGGTTATTAGTTAATGGTTTTGACATTCATTTTTCCTAAAAAAGACTCTCTTTATGACTCAACAACCTCATCTTTGCATGGAGAAACTTGATTTCAAATTTATTTATTCTAGATGTAGATAATGATAATACACCTCTTGCTTTGTCTGCTACATCGAATGAACATGTAGTATCTGAATCTTTAAAATGGCACGCGAGGTTAAGTCACATTGGAAAGGACCGTATGACAAGACTAGCAAGATCTGGTCTGTTAGGTTCATTATCCAAAGTTGATTTGTCATTTTGTGAACATTGTGTGTCCGGGAAGACTTCTAAGAAACCACTCCCTAAAGCGACTGGGTCAAAGCGTTTGCTAGAGATAATCCATTCGGATATCTGTAGACCCTTAAATGTACGTGCTAGAAATAGATACCAATACTTCGTCATATTTATTGACGATTACTCGCGCATTGTATATGTATATCTTATCTCATATAAATGTGAGGCTTTTGATTGTTTTCTCAAATTCAAAGCTGAAGTAGAAAATCAGCTTGAGAAAAAAATTAAAATTCTTAGATCTGATAGAGGTGGCAAGTATACATCTGAAACGTTTAAATCATACTGTGCAAACGTTGGCATCATTAGGCAATACACTATGGCATATACTCCACAGCAAAATGGAGTTGCAGAGAGAAGGAATAGGACACTGTTGGACATGGTCAGGTCGATGATGGCACATGCCAATCTCTCTACCACATTCTGGGGAGATGCGCTTCTTACAGCCGTCTACGTCCTAAATAGAGTCCCAACTAAATCCGTTCCTAAGACCCCATATGAGATGTGTACTGGGAGGATTCCTTCTCTAGCTGACCTGCGTCCTTGGGGATCTTTAGCATATGTTTTATTACCTGCTCAACATAGAAGTAAACTTTGATAGTAAAAATATTGAGTGCGTATTCATCAGGTACCCAATGCACTAAAAGGGATACGTTCTAGTTTATAAGGATCGTGGAGGATGGACTGAGATTGAATCTCGGGACGTCACCTTTGTCGAAGATAGATACCCCAGGTGAAAGAAACAAAAGGTTTCCACAGAACTTTTTGAAATTCCCGATGTATCTCAGGAGAGTGGGAGTTTTGCTTCTGAAAATGGAGATACTCCTGTAGTTCATCAGGACAGTGGGAGTACATCTCAGCAAGCTCCTAAGTTACGTCAAAGTGAAAGAGGTTTGATTCCCAGAAGATATTTCGATATCGATGGTCAATCTTTCTCTTGTGTTGTGGTTGACGATGATGAACCTGATTCTTATCAGGATGCATTATTATCTCCGAATTCGGCTGATTGGGTAACTGCTATGGACTAGGAGATTGCCTCCATGGAGAAGAACAAAGTCTGGAAACTTGTAGATCTACCTTCTAAACGCAAAACAATTGGTAACAAGTGGGTATTTAAGATCAAAAGAAATGCAGATGGTACAGTGGACAAGTACAAAGCAAGATTAGTTGCAAAAGGTTTTACACAAAAAGAAGGAGTTAATTATGAGGAAACTTTTTCACCTGTTGTAAAATTTTCCTCAATCCGCATGATCTTATCCATTGTCGCAAGTTTAGACTTAGAGTTATATCAAATAAATGTAAAGATCTGTTTCTTAAATGATGATTTGGATGAAGATATATACATGAAACAACCCATAGGTTATGTGGACAAAAGGTATCCAAAGAAAGTCTACAAATTATTACGATCTATTTATGGTTGAAGCAATCTTCAAGGCAGTGGTACATAAGGTTCCACTTAGCAATCACCACTTTCGGGTTCACGATGAGTGAAGAAGATCATTGTGTATACGTAAAATGGTCTGGAAGATCCTTTCTGATACTATCTTTATATGTAGACGATATCCTATTAGCTGGTAATGACATGCAACTGTTGATGATATCTAAAGATTGGCTTTTCTCGAACTTTGAGATGAAAGATCTTGGTGAAGCCAACTTTATTCTAGGGGTTAAAATCATCAGGAATCGTTCTAGGAGATTCTTAGGTTTGTCACAAACCACTTACATACAAAAGATCTTAGAGCGGTTAAGGATGGAAAATTCAAAAGCTGTTGAAACCCCTATGGATAAAGCTACCAAGTTAGACAAGAAATCGTGTCCCCAGACAGAAGCTGAGAAATCAACAATGTCCTCAGTACCTTATGCGAGCGCAGTAGGCAGCTTAATGTATGCTATGCTTTGCACCAGACCCAATATTAGTTATGCAATTGGCATAGTCAACCGTTACCAGAGTAACCTGGGACAGTCTCATTGGCAAGTCGTGAAACGTATATTTCGCTATCTCAGAGGAACCAATGACTTGATGCTGTGTTATGAAGGCGTGAGTCTCGAGCTCAAAGGATATCCAGATGCCGCCTGGGGTAATGACGCCGACGAGGGAAAGTCTACTTCAGGATATGTCTTCTTGCTCGAAGAGGGAGCTATCTCTTGGTCGAGCAAGAAATAGACATCCACAGCACTTTCATCAATGGAGGCCGAATACATTACATATTGTGTTGCAGTTCTAAAGTGTGTATGGGTTCACAGATTCCTACAAGGATTGGGTGTTATTCCAAGCATACATGAGCTTATATCGTTGAGGATAGACAACACCTCGGCCATTGACTTGACAAAGGATCCCAAACACCACCAGAAATCGAAGCACATTGAGATAAAGTATCATTACGTTCGTGATCAAGTAAAAGAAAAGAAGGTTATCCTCAGCTACATTCCAACCAAGGAGATGATGGCTGATCCCATGACGAAACCTATAGCTAGAGATCTATTTCAAGTTCACGTCAGGCAGATGGGATTAAGGAAAGCTTGATTGATATACTTGTATTATGTATCTTTGATCTTTCATGAGTAATAAATTTCCTTTTATTCAGTATTGAGCACTTGTTAGACTAGGTATGTAGATCATCAGCTTTTTCTTTGAAATTGAGTAGGATTTCAACTACTATCGACAGGCCGGTCTCCCACTCGCACGGGATGACCAACCCTAAATGTACAAGAAAGGTAAACTTGGGGTGATGTTCATACACTGAGATATGAACTACCCTTTATTGAAAATAATAAAGGATGAGGATGCGAATGAGTTGTATCCGCCTTCATTCCTATAAGATTGAAGATGAGACTAACAAAGTCGAATAACATAATCGCACCATTACTCATAATGCGAATAATGTTATGAACTGAATCACAGCCAAGTTGTAAGGTTATGAGATGAGTCATACCTCATGTAAGACGACTTGCATATAGTAGACCCGACAGATACCTAGTATTGTCTACTTTACGGCGTGGATTATAGCCACGTGCTTAGACCTATTACCTACAGATTGCTTTGATTCGATCTAATCATTGCAACGTGCGAGTAGCCAGTCCTATAGGTAACTCTTTGTGTCCTCAGGTACCCTCCGCTTGTGTACAGGAGGATGAGATTGAGTGTCGCTACTTTAGTATACGATGACGAAAGACCCTTGATTGGTCAGACTCGGTTATGCTAGAAAAACGGCTTGATCGATTCCAAATTACACATCTGCGTGGGGAAGATCCCGTGATAGCTACACCAAGTTTCTAGAACTATAAATACGCACTTGATGACTTATCCGCCGGCAGTATCGAGTTTTCCTAGACTTTTACAAACGTTATTCTCTTTTAATATATATATATATATATATATATATATATATATATATATATATATATATATATATATATAGGGAAATGGTACTATGAGGTCGACCTCATGGGAACTTCCCATGAGGTCGAGCTGTGTGGGTCCCACTGTAATGTGTTTTGAACATCTACTACATTAGTTAGATGCATCATTCAATGGTGGGCCACATGCTAAAAAATTAGGTCAATCGATGACTTAGGTGGGACACACCACAGAAAACAGTTGGGAGGGGTTATCCACCCATTAAAATATTCACAATCGTTGATTTGGTCCACTGAGATGTGATTCAAAAATCCAGCCCATCCATTATGTGTGTTCCACTTGTAAGAGGGGTCAGACCAGGTTTCAGGCACATCCAAAACTCAGGTGGGCCCCACCAAGTGATGGTATTTTAAGCATATCTTCACATGGTTTTAGATGGTATGGCCCACCTGAGCTCCCTATTTAGCTGATTTTTGGGGTATCTCATAAACTAAAGAGGACCCATCAAATGCACGGTGTTGATGTGCGACACACATCACGGTGGGGCCCACACAGCTCGACCTCATGGAAAGTTCCCATGAGGTCGACCTCATAGTACCACTTCCCTATATATATATATATATATATATATATATATATATATATATATATATATATATATATATATATATATATATATATATACTTTAAAAAGAATTCAAATTGTTGTTTATAGAAAACCAAGTTTTTCAGAATAAACTCGATAAGTTGGATAAGTACGTATGTTGGCCGAGTACTCCAGATTGGGAGTTAACTCTATCCGGTGTGGTCATGCAGACTAGGACAGGCAATGCAAAGCTTCTGTTATTGAGTGCTAGTTAAGTGGTCTCTTAGTACTCTAACACCTGTGAGAAGATAACGGTGTTCCAGCTGGTCCCACGCCTCTGATTCTTTTGATCGTAATTCTTTGGTTTTGATTGTTATGTAATGAGCTAGACGAACTCTCATGATGTGCGTACCCCACAATGTGATTGACTGGGAGATGTTGGTTGTGGACCTTTGGGGGCCCACTTGTGGGCAACCACTTGTGGATTGGGACCCATAGGAAGTTACCGAATCCTTTTCCTTCTGAGAATTTGATTTTCAAATTCCGGAGGTGGTTAGATGATATAAGGATAAACCTTATATCATCTCACCATCTTATCCCTTTTATCCCTCGTATGAGTGTTATAAAAGGGAGAGCTCTCTTCTGATACAAATACAAGAAAAGCTGTAAGATACGGAGAGAAAAGAGAGAAAGAGGCCTCGAGAGTTCATTTGGTCCATCCTTTGGATATGAGCCATAGATCTGATCCCGGGGACCATCTTCACTGTAGGATCAGAGGGGTGATCAGACCCATTTGTTCCTGTAGCAAATAGGTGGACGACTGGATCGCACCGCACATCCTCGGTTTTGCGAAGGTTCTCATCTTGTAAACCGTCAGATCTTGGAGGCCCACAATTCCGCAATATCTTTCACTTTGAACTACTCTGAATTTTGTACCAGCACGTATTTATGGTACACCCATACACGTAATCGTTTTTCATCTCTATCTAACGACTATAATCAACACAAATGGTGAGAGTCACTAGTACATTGCAAGTCTTGTTTTCAACAAGTGTAGACTTCTTAGGTTAAAATTAGGGTTGTCAACTAATAGGGTATGGTATGGGCTTTCTACATCTGACCTGAAAAATTACTAAATTACTAGAAGTAATATTATGAGTTGGTTTGAATTCAAGCAAAGTTATATATTGTGTAAGATAGATGGCTTTTTCGGAATTTGTCAAATCCATTTACACACAAGAATTCGGAAAAATACTGGCAATATATGCCAAATCACCTATAATCATCACACCATGAGAGTCTTTTGTACGACTTAAGTCTCATTTTCAATGTGATTACTACGGTGTAGACTTGTGTCAATATGGTACGGGGATTTCGGTCTACTTTGAAATTTGATAAATCAGTAAAAGTAGACTTCAGGGGCAGTTTGGATTCGAGCAAAGTCGTGTTGTCCCCACACAGCTACGCCATGTCTGACGGATGCTTGTTGATGTGCTTTTCTTTCTTCCTCGCCACAGCCATGCCAAGTCATGGCATCTGTTGTCACCGGCTTACACTCTTCAATCACAGGCAGACCTCCAAGATGTTTTTGTTGTCTATTTCCATGATTATACAAGGATCATGGACAATTGTACAATAACCTGCAAAGATGTACTTCATTTCATCTGGCAATGGTAGAACTTAATGGTCAAAGAATGCATGAAGGCTGCATGTGTCAAGACAATTCCACACAGTAGGATTGAATTCCGAACATTAAAAGCTTCGTGGGAGCCACAAAAGTTTTGGATGAAGCTCTACTTGTATTTTACCTTCATCCAGGTTTTTGCAATCTTCTCAACAGATTGGATGGCAAATAAATATTCAGAGTGGGCCCACTCTTTTTCTGTGGTGTGGTCCACATGAGATTTCAATCTAGCATATTTTTGGAGCCATGCACTAAAATAGTTGGCAAAATGGATTGACAGCATGATACACAACACGTACATTAGTCCGCATACCAATTGGTGTTGGCAGTCACTTTTCTCATGGTTTGTGAAACCCCTTCGTGCCAGGAGCCTAGGAAATTAAGGGATAGGATTGCCGACGACAAGGTCTCATGGATATCCCTGAGACCAAGCTCTGTGGGGCCCACTGTGATGTATGTGTTTTATCCATGTTGTTCATCCAGTTTTGCCAACTCATTTTATGGTATGAACCCAAAAATGAGACAGATCCAAAGTGCAAGTGGACCATACCACAGGAAAGGCTGATATTTGTGTTTACCCTCATCCACGTCCAGTGTGACCATACTGAATAGGTTAGATGGCAAATAAATGTCATGGTGTGACTTACTAACAAGTTAGATGGCAAGTGGTATTCTTTATACTCTTTTTCTATCGTCAAAGTAACAACTTGTGGACATCTTCACTAAGGGACTTTTTGGGCCTCGTTGTTTGAAAATGTCTCCGAGCTCAGCATGATGAACATTCATACCCTGTCTTGAAGGGGAGTTTGGTGTGTATATCAGACCACTGTAAGATGCGCATACCATTTTTGTACCTTTCTCCTAATATATTTATTTACATTTCATATGCATATCATTTTCCTATACTAACAGGGGGGGGGGAGTTGTACTAACCCCCCAAAAAAAAATGTGCATCATTTTCTTAGAAGAAGAAAAGGAACCACAACCCCAAGAATTCCATTATAATTACGCATGCAAACAAACCTAAATCTCACGGTACCACAAAGCAATATTCTTCTAGCCTGGTAAAATCCCCATTGTTGGTCTCTCGTTGATGACAAAATTCACTTCCTCTACAGGAAGTTTGCTGGACTTCACTTACCGAATGCAATTGCAAACATCCGGCATTTCAATTTTGATTTTTAGGTGACTATTTAACACAATAGGAGGTTCCATCTATACTATGACAAACAATTAAAAAAAAAGGCAAATGAACCAAAGTTTAAAAATCATGATTCATGAACCACCTCACACGAAGTTAGTCTAAAGATCCTGTCATTCTCCTTTTCTCCGCATCTGTCATCTCAGTTCAGCGGTCGATCATTTCATAAGTCTTCTTGTGCTTTGAAGTGGGCCATCAAGTGACCATCGTATAAGCCGCAAGGGTCTTCAAAACTCAGCCATAACTCATTGCTCAAAACAGTCCTTGGACAGGGGATCTAGTTGTCAAGACAGTTAAGAGCACCAAACTCAACTCAAGATCATTACCAACCATCATCAACAGAATCATATGCGTAACAAACATGTAGCAACGCATTTGATACTTGTAACATGGCTCATTGGCCTCGACAAATGGAAACGGAGATGATTTCTGTCAAAGGGCTGAAAATATCGAATCACCTATCGACCATTCCAACGCTACTGCATAAACGTCCTAATATATAGAGTGTGTATGTTTAGCCTCACCTTTTCTCATATTTTGGCTCCTGAGAGACTTGTATGCTTCTTTATAGAACTTATTTGTATGTATATATGTATATGTTTATGTATATTTGGCTTACTTGGAACTTGGACTATTCTGAATTTTGTACCAGCATGTATTTATGGTACACCCATACACGTAATCGTTTTTCATCTCTATCTAACGACTATAATCAACACAAACGGCGAGAGTCTCTTGTACATTGCAAGCCTTGTTTTCAACAAGTGTAGACTTCTTAGGTTAAAATTAGGGTTGTCAGCTAATGGGGTATGGTATGGGTTTTCTACATCTGACTTGAAAAGTAACTAAATTACTAGAAGTAATATTATGAGTTGGTTTGAATTCAAGTAATGTATTGTCTAAGATAGATTGCTTGTTCAAAATTTATCTAACCCATTTATACACACAAATTTAGAGAAATATACACAATATATATCAAATCACCTATAATCATCACGCCATGAGAGTCTTTTGTACAACTCAAGTTTCATGTCAATGTGATTACTACGGTGTAGACTTGTGTCAATATGGTACGGGGATTTCTCTGTCTACTTTGAAATTTGATAAATCGGTAAAGTAGACTTCAGGGGCAGTTTGGATTCGAGCAAAGTCGTGTTGTCCCCACACAGCCACGCCATGTCTGACATATGCTTGTTGAAGAGCTTTTCTTTCTTCCTTGCCGCAGCCATGCCAAGTCATGGCATCTGTTGTCACCGGCTTACACTCTTCAATCACAGGCAGACCTCCAAGATGTTTTTGTTGTCTATTTCCATGATTATACGAGGATCACGGACAATTGTACAATAACTTGTGAAGATGTACTTCATTTCATCTGGCAATGGTAGAACTTAATGGTCGAAGAATGCATGAACGCTGCATGTTTCAAGACAATCAGCCTCTCCCTGAAGTCTCACCAGTCACTTATGACATCTTGGCACATCTCAAAAGGGTTTCTAGACGATGACAATAGAGAAGTCGACTTGGCTGAACTTCCATCGGCAGCAAATGAATAAAAAGAATAGAGAGATCATTTAATGTCTATCGATTTCCACATGCAGTCTTCATATGTTGCCATGCATGGTTCTAACATTTTTTTTTGGGTGGTTGTTCCACATTGTTAAGAAGATCCAACATACTTAATAGAGAGTTCTCAGTGTCCAAAATAGCCTAAGGCTCATTCTCTTCTAAATATTTGGATTGTGATTTCTCCTTGGTCTAGAAGGATTTGATTGCCCATTGCTTGGTGGATTTCGCATGTTGCTGAGCTTTCCCTTGGGATCTAGATCACATACGAATCTTTTCGTATATGATTTTTGACAATCGAGTTTTCGATCTCATTGAGATCGTAACTCTGCCGAGCACTCTCTACAGATTAGCTTCTACACAAACATGAGCCATATCCATTTTAAAAGAATGAAAGTGTTGAATGATCAATTTGAATAAGGCCACTAATGGTACTTGCTACAGATCTAATGCATCTTTCGTTATAAAGATTCGACAAGAAATTCAAAATCCAGTCTACCAACATCTTCTACTAACACAAATTATGCAATAAAACATCTGTTGATCAAATGCAAGAACATCCCCACGAATTCAAGCTTCCATAGCGTAGACTAGAGTTTTCAGACAGAGCTACCAATGCCCTCTTTTGGGCTGGCTAATGGCAACTAATGTTCGAACCACCAGATTCATCTCTGGTTGCCAAAAATCTGAATAATGGAAGACTCCAGTGAGCCACATGACATGGAACAATGGGGAGAGAACATTAAACATAGGTTTGTTCCAACATGAAAAATTAGCCTGATCAAGAACTCAAGTGGACCACACTACCTTAACTTATTGGTTTTATGTGCGATTTGGCATTTTCTAAATCGCTTGGCCCACCTGAGTTTTGGATCAGGCTGATTTTTTAATTTGTGGGGTGAACTCATTGCATGCAGCTGATGGGCAAAGTGGATGTCACACATACAGCACACCCTGGATTGGATGCAAGTCCCCTGCAACATAAAGTCGTGTGGGGCCCACCTCCACTCCATCCATTAGAGTGAGGGAGGCAAAAAAAATGAGGCAGATCCAAGACCCAAGTGGGCCACGCTGCATGAAACAGTGGAGATGGAAAAGCCCACCATTGAAACGTAAACCTTCCTAGGGCTCACGGCGATGCTTATATGCCATCCAACACTTTCCTAAGGTGCTTCCCCACCACGATGAAGCCAAAACTCAAATACAAGCCTGATCTGAGACTCATGTGGGTTCCAAAAAGGTTTCAATGATGGCCGTTCATTTCCAACAGTTTCTTATGGCATGGCCCACTTGAGTCTTAGAACTGGTTCATTTTTGGGTGCTGGTCGTAAAATAAGCTAGCGAATCTAATAGTCAATATTGTATTTAACAGGGACGTCAAAGTGGGCCCCACAAGGCCTCCTGTTGCAGGAACCGTTGGTTTTGACATTGATTTAAGGACGGTGACAGGCTCTCTCTCTCTCACTCTCTCTCTCTCTCTCTCAATCAAAAGACCTTTCTATGTGACCCAATACCTAATTATGTACCCAGGAAAGAAATCTCGACGTTGATGCAACAAATATCTGAAGAGAGAATCTTTTATAACCATAGAAAATTAGTACGTTGCAACAAAAAAAAAAAAAAAAACCTCCTACGAACAACTTAAGCCCTGGTTGATAGACTCCTAAAAATGAGTTCATCTCATTTTACACCTTCCATGTCTAAAGCATAATGCGTCTAGTTGACATTAAATAAAGCGCAAACATATGGAAAGAGAGAGGCATGGCTACACGAATACTCGCCCTCCACACGACTAACTAATTACAGAGTAAAATATTAAAATTAGCCGAAAACACAGTTCAACTTATATATATATATATATATATATATATATATATATATATATATATGCACACACCAAACGAGAAACAATATGAAATCAAACCACACACAACCATTCGCCACAAGAGAATCTGAATTTACGTGGAAATACCCCTCAACGGGTAAAAATCCAAGGCACAAAGCGATCTACTATGAATAAACAGAAGATTACAGAGTATAACAGCCCACAAGCAAAGAAAACAGAGAAAACTCAACTTCTCTCTCTCACAAACACCTCTCCCCACTTCTTAACGCAATTAAGAAACCTTGGACACCTTAGGATTACATCTAAATCCGGATTACAACCCTTTAAATAGGCAAAACACCGAAAATAGAAATACCTTACGCACTACCGCGTGCTACGTAAGAAAGACGCGTACGCAACCGACTGGTCGGCCAACACACCAAATAGTTCAGGGAGTTTAACAGCCGACGTTGCCTCACCATTGACCGGTCGGAGCCCCTTGCAGACCAGTCGCCCGACTGGTCTAGGGCAACACAGAAAACAGTCCAGGGGCCTCGCGTGCATCTGGGCTACACGTCCAGATCGGTCGCCCAACCGGTCTGAGCACCCAAACCGTGCACATGTTTGAAGGCTCCCCAACAATCTCCACTAAGGCTTCAAATGTCGAATCAACACCATCCTTGCAATGTCATCTCATCTTCAATCATAACTCCACCGCTTCTTGTGCCACCATCGACTCTAACCTTGCACATTCACGCCCTTTTTCCGCTCTTCTCATGTGACCCTTGGGCACTTACCACATACGAGCAACCGTGGATCTCGTTGCTAATCCCGTAGCTCCACCGTGAATTGTGCTCCCAATCAACATGTAAAGAAGGCCACACCTTCGTACTTTCATACACAAGTGCCCATTTCAACACTTCACAACAACGATCGCGGCCGATAAACACGCACCCTTTCGCCTCGAGTGCACCAAGAGGAATCACATTTATCTTCATCTTGGGGACATCCTTCACATCTTTCAGGACTCATTCGATCACGTTGAACATCCTAATGCGCACCGTACTAATACCCACAACCTTATGAGCGTAGCCATCGCCCACAAACACCGATTCACCACCATACTCCTTGTATGTCGTGAATGAACTCTGGTCAGGACAAACGTGACATGAAGCCCCTGAATCTAGGATCCACTCTCTATCATGAGATCCCTTGCTAGATACAGTCAGGACTTCACAAAGATCACCACCGTCCTCTAAAGTATTGGCTCCCTCTGCATAAGAATTTTCATACTTCTCTTACTTCAACCTGGGATTCTGACAATTCCCTCTCATGAGACCCTCCTGACCACAATTCCAGCACCTCACCTTAGCTTTCCATTTGCCATTGGCCTTAGATCCCAATTTTCAATATCCTCCATGCTCAGAACTTCTTCCCCTCATAACCAGTGCCTCTGAGGAATAACGGGAAGCCACGTCACCGTTTTTCCTTATCATCACCTTTAACTGGAGGGCTGAGATAACGATCTCGACGTTTATGGTTTCCCTTCCTACACACACAGAGTCCTTGAACGACTCATATGAATCTGGAAGAGAATTCAACAGGATGCATGCTTGATATTCATCCTTCACCGGTTCATTAATCTCCACCAACTTGCAAACCAGCCTATTGAACGTGCTCAAGTGGTCCTCCACTTCCATTCCCTCAACCATCCTCAAGGTGAACAATTGCATCAACACGTATATGCTCTCTATAAACTTCTTAGCATAAACCTTCTCTAGCTTCGCCATTGTTTCAGCCACAGTCTTCTCCTTCATGACATGATAGAGAACATCATCCGTAAGGTTTAACGGGATTAAGGTTCTAGCCTTCTTGTCGAGCCTTGTCCACTCATCATCTCTCATACCCTTGAGTTACTTTCCAAGAGCTTCACCAAGCCCTTGCTGAACTAGGAAAGATTCAACATTCACCTTCTATAGCTCAAAATTACTTTTCCTGGAGAACTTCTCTACCTCGAACCTTGTGCTTCATCCCATCTTCTTGTCTCGGATTCAAATTCTACTCCACCCCAACGATAGCTCTGATACCACTTGTTCGGAAAACCGGCAGTGGAAGTAGAAGCCGAACGCGGCAGAGTAATGCGAGATCAAACGAGAAACAATATGAAATCAAACCACACAAGCATTCACCACAAGAGAATCCGAATTTACGTGAAAAAACCCTCAACGGGTAAAAAACCACGGCACAAAGAGATTCACTATGAATAAACAGAAGATTATAGAGATTGATAGCCCACAAACAAAGAAAACAGAGAAAACTCAAGGTTTCTCTCTCACAAACACCTCTCCCCACTTCCTAACGCAATTAGGAAATCTTGGACACCTTAGGATTACATCTAAATCCGGATTACAACCCTTTAAATAGGTAAAACACCGAAAATAGAAACATTTTACGCACTACCACGTGTTGCGCAAGAAAGATGCGTACGCAGTCGACTGGTCAGCCAACGCACCAAACATCTAGGGAGTTTAACACCGACGCTGCCTCACCACTGACCGATTGGAGCCCCTTAAAGACCGGTCGCCCGACCGATCTAGGGCAACACAAAAAACAGTCCAAGGGCCTCGCGTGCATCTGGGCTACACGGCCAGACCGATCGCCCGACCAGTCTGAGCACCCAAACCATGCAATTGTTTGAAGGCTCCCAAACAATATATATATATATATATATATATATATATATATATATATATATATATATATATATATATATATATATATAGGGAAAAGCTTATAATTGTGGGAAGTTTCCATGAGGTCAAGATGTGTGGGCTCCATTATGATGTGTGATGGGCATCCACACCATCATTCAGATGCACCACTCCATGGTGAGCCATGAGCTTAAAACTCAGCCTAATCCATGACTTCGGTGGGCCACACCATAGACAACAGTTAAGAGTGGATATCCACCCATTGAAACCTTTAAGACCATTTATAGGATCAAATGAGATGTGGTTGAGAAATCCAGCCCATTCATTATGCATGTCTCACTTAAACAAGAGGTCACACCAAGTTTTAATCGTATCCAAAACTCAAGTGGGCCCCAGCAAGTGCTTTTAGTTGTTGTAGGCATGGTTTTACAGTGTTTCAGTTGGTATGGCCCACTTGGGCTCCAGATACAGCTGATGTTTAGCATATCCCATAATCAATAGGGGACCCACCAAATGCATGGTGTGGATGTTAGATACACATTACAGTGGGGCCCACACAACTCGACTTCAATGGAACTTCCCATGAGGTCAAGTGCAGTGAGTGAGTGAGTGAGTGTGTGTGTGTGTGTGTGTGTGTGTGTGTGTGTGTGTGTGTCTCTGTGTGTGTAATGCTCACCCGCGCGCCATTTCAACCATGCACCTGAGCACACATGTCAGGGACACAAAATCTGAACGGTTTATGTGATGCGGTATCTTTTGAAACCCTTGGGGTCCAATTTTCAACCTGATAAAAAACTCTGGTGGGCCATGGCAAGCAGAAACAGTTTCCTCCGATTTGCCTCTATCTTTGCTATGGCCCGCCTGAGTTTTGGATCGGGCCGAAATTTGGCCGGGTAGGGTTTCAAGGGGTGCCGCATCATATGGTCCATTCAGATTTTGTGCCCCTGACACGTGTGCAAAGGTGCGAAGCTGAAATGGCAAGCAGGTCTCTCTCTCTCTCTCTCTCTCTCTCTCTCTCTCTCTCTCTCTATATATATATATATATATAACTTAACTGGACCATCTCCGCAAAAAGAGGCAAATCAAATGAGAAAATTGTTTTCTTTTGCCGTGGCCCACCAAAGTTTTAAATCAGGATAAAAGTTGGGCCTTGGGAGTTCCTTATGGTCCTGCATCACATGGATTGTTCAGATTTTGAGCTCATATCGCATGAGATGAGTTATCAAACAGTGCTCACGAGCTGTACACGAACCGAGCCAATTCGAAAAGCTCACTCGACTCGGCTCAGTTCGAAAAAGCTCGATTTGGCTCGATTCGTACGACTGAACAAACCAAGCCGAACCAGTTTTTTGGGCTCGTTGGAAATTCAAACCAAGCCCAAGCCTGACCTGAGCTCGATTTGGCTCAACTCGTATATTTAAAACATTAAAAATATATAATACATATTATATAATTTATTAATATATATTATTAACATTAAAAAACTAAAGTTAAAAATTTCAACTTAAAAGGTAAAAAGTAAAACCCTAAAGGCTAAAACTACCTTACCCCATTCGAGCTCCCACCCCCTTCCAACCCTCTCTCTCCAAAACTCTAGGTCGGCAAGTTGGCAGGCATTCAACCGTCTGACAAGGCGACAACAGTCCTGGTAGCCAGGCCAATTAATCTCTCTCTCTCTCATCGCCCGGCGACAGCCACCCTGCGCGACCTCATTCTCTCTCTCCATACATCGACCGTCCTGCTCGACAGGAGACAACCGACCTCCCCAAATAGGCTTGAAAAGTATCGGCTCGAACTCAGGCTCGAAAGCGTGAAGCTCGGACAAGCTCAAACAGGCTCGAATTTGGCTCGAAAGCTCATCCAAACCAAGCCAAGCTCAAGCCCAGGTTGCCCGTTGAAGAAACCAAGCCCAACTGAGCAAAGCTTGGTTTGGCTCGGCTCGTGTACAGCTCTACTCACAAGTTCTCATGAGAATTGGTTAGCAGGTGAGGCCTATATATATATATATATATATATATATATATATATATATATATAGAGAGAGAGAGAGAGAGAGAGAGAGAGAGAGAGAGAGAGAATAACTCTCAAGTCCAACTGATTGGACCACAAATTATGGTCCACCCAACAGATTACTCTCAACCAGTTAAGAGAATATGACATCCAACCCGTCTAATGAGCTAGCCCATCCATGAGGATCTCCTAGTTCAAACATCAGCCCCATCTGTTCATTGGGAGGACCACAACATAGGATACAATTTCTAGCCATTGATAAATAGCAAATTACAAGGGTGCCCACTTAAAAACTAGATGTGGCTGAATTTTTGTTGAAGGCAATCCACATGATAGGGCCAACCTATAAGATGGGTTGGATTTTGGACACACATCATAGGTTCGAAGTTATCTACTAGGTGGACCATAGTTTATAGTCCAACCGGTCGGACTCAAGAGCTATATATATATATATATATATATATATATATATATATATATATATATATAAGAGAGATTTGGACCTCTAATGCATAATTAATGTTAACTAAAATAAGATGGACTTTTTTTAGGTGTCTACCAAACAGGGCCTTGCATTTCCAGTGTAAATCAATTTTTACCTTGTAAAAGTAGACCACCTGCCTAGGCGTAACTCAAAAGGGCCATTATAATCCACACAGCATTTGATGTACAGCAAAAGGGTATGATCTTAAAAAAAGCCTTAGCAGCACACTGGTAAATCTAAGCCTTTGATCTTGGTGAGCAAAATCATATGATGATTGATGAGTGACAATATCTACTTTTGATGAAAATGGACAATTACAACCGATGGTTTGCATTTAATGGGGGCCATGAGGGACATGTTTGGCAGGCATACCATTAAAACTAGAATCCATGGCATCAGCCACCATCTACATCAAAAATTTCGCATCTACAGCATCCCTTTAATGGCAATTTTGTACAAAAGAATACCTCATATTTATGTGGGCCCATAAAGAGGAATCACAGGGCAAAGATGCATCAGGATGGTGGCCTCATGCGTGCGGTCTGTACAAGTGGGGTCCATGGTTGGATGTCAAGATCATTCAGACAATGGGCCCCACTGATGACAGAAGATGCCCCAAAAAACCTTGCTGACAGGAAGCTGTCTTCCACCAGATACTAGGCTTTTTATTGAGTCTTTTTGTTGGCCATTGATCCAGGATTACCTATCTTCAATCCAGGGAATCCTTTTGAAGCATGCCATCAATAGTGGGTCCCATCAGGTCAGTGGTATGGATCAATGATCTATATACCCATCAGGACACTGTACACTGTGATGCATCAACACCCTACAATTCCTTACCTGTAAAATGAATAAAAGAACACCCACCTCGGAAAGTCATGCATTTCTGCCATTTGTGGTGAGCCATGCAAGCATAATCCGAAAGGAGAAACCCTCCTAAACAGATCAGAAAGAATGTAGCCATTGATGCTATTTATAATCTTCTGTCGCAGGCTCCGTTCTAGTAGGAAGGCTCTCTAATGGCCCGCTGTAAATGTCATTGAACGGCAGATTGAAGCCTTCATAATCTTTCTCACAGTCATCCATGAATGAAAACTGGCGAGGATTCCTCCAGTCAATGCCTCCCTCTTGCTCCTCTCCGCTGCCATCTGAGTAGTTGTCGTAATGATGATTCGAATCATGGCGGTCAAAACTGGGTGGCTCAAGAAAACTGGCCTGTGGCCCACCAGTGAACTTCGGGCCACTTCGAGCCCACCAATGGCTCTCAGTGGAGCATCCTACATGGCCTGATTCATGATGCTGAAGCATGCTGTCCTGGAAGAAAGGGCTTGATGTAGATGCCTGAAAATGACTCTTCATCCGATCCTGCAATGGAGAACCCCAGTTTTCCTCACATCTCGGTTTGACTTCCATATTCTCATACAGCATCCGGACATTGGTGATTTGCCTGTTGGCTGCCTCAGTGGGTATTGTTGGGAAGCCCCTTGGATCATATTCTGTAAGAGAAGGGTGGGACATGTAATACCAATCAAGCAGATATGGGTGGCTCTTTTGATCAGCGTTGATCGACCATAGAGAACCCAATTGGTAGCCCGTTCTAGGAATGGGCCCCACATTGTAGTGCACATCCCTTGACAAAAAGCCATGTGTTTCGGTGTGGCCCCTTGAATTGGGGTTCAGCGGCCACGTCCTGGTTGGTGAATATGCGTTTTGGGCGTCATGGCGCCGCATCTGCTGCTCTCGGAAATTTCGGAGAGTCGATATGAATTGCTTTCCCTGAGCATTAGGTTCCCATGTAGGATAGCTGCTCTGAAAGCTGCATATGAGAGAAAAAGATAAGCAGAAACAACGAATGCAATGTGAAGCTAATGTCAGGAAAGCTGCATATGAGAGAAAAAGATAAGCAGAAACAACGAATGCAATGTGAAGCTAATGTCAGGAGACACTGTTTCAGAGGGTGCAAAAGCCCATCAAAGCTGCCAAATATGTGCCAATGTGCAGTGTGCGGGTAAGAAAAGAATAATCAATAGTCCGCATTCAATGTACACGTGTGGCCCACCCGATCAGTGCAACAGCCTGAGTTGGATTAAGGCATATTCAAAATGCGGGCAACCTAATGAACAGCCTGAGAATTGCATGTAGTCCATGTTGGCACATGTTTGGCATTTGCAAAGCCACATTCCTCATTATTTTATCAAAGGAATCAACATATCCATCTGGTGGGCCCAACTACGGATGGCGACAGTGCACAATGCACAAGGATTGAAGAATCCAATCATCCAATTAAAATAGAAATTTCTCCTTTGAAATGTGAACAGTATATCTTATTCTATTTTAACCTTTCCTTTTGCTGGCGACAAAGATCTAGGGTTGTGCATTCAGTATAGTTCTCCTGTGGACCCATGGTTAGCCCTCCAGATAGACAATCCAGATTCCCCAACCATGCCACCAATAAAACAGTGGAGTTACAAAGAATCAGGACTAGTTCATTGAGAGAGGGGGAGGAATAAGCCTCCTCTTTTTATTTAACAAGTAATTGACAAATACACGCACAGTAGAAAAGAGGTTAGGGTTGGAGTGGACGTGCCCACCCTCTTACTTTTATTTCCTTAAGTTATAAAACCAAAAAACCAAAACTACCCCTCACTTTATACAACTTGTAATAGAAGCCCCTGAGAATATAAAATATGCACGAGGAACTGAAGGATAGAAACAAAGGATTAGGTAGGCCGTACATATCAATCAACTTTAACACTCACCCTCAAGCTGGAGCATAGATATCATTGATGCCTAGCCTGGAAAAGATACGTTGAGACTAATTGCTACCAAGAGCTATAGTTAACGCATCTACAAGCTGATCTCGAGAGTTGACATGCAGTGTAGAAATTTCACCACTGTTCACTTTCTCACGAACAAAGTAACCATCGACTTCAATATTTTTTGTTTTCTCATGAAAACTAGATAGTTTGTAATATGAGTTATTGTTTGATTATCACAAGACAACTGCATGGCAAAGTTAAGCGAAACACATCTCTTGTAACAGCTTTACCCGTAAAAGCTCACACATGATATGTGCAATGGCCTTACATTTTGCTTCTGCACTGGATCTTACTACCACACTTTGCTTCTTCCTCTTCCCCCTAACCAAATTTCCTCCCACAAATGTACAATATCCAGTTGTAGACTGGCAACCAGCTGGCAGATGGAAAGCCTGCCCAATCGACATCAGAATACCAGATAACCTGGAGATGATCATGTCACTTACATAAGATTCCTTGACCTAGAGTTCCCTTAAGATACCACAAAAGCTGGACAACTGCATCAAACTGTAGAATTCCTGGAGAGCTCATGAACTAACCATACAACATTCGATATGTCTGGTCTTGTAATAGTCCACTAAATAAGTTTTCCGACCAATTTTCTATACCTTATTGGTCCTTCAACTTGTCCCCTTGGACACTCTCATGTTTATTATTAGGATCCGTTGGTGTATCGACAGGATTAGCAACAAGAAAACTTGTTTCTGTAAGTAAATCTAGGGTACATTTTCGTTGTGATATATTAACCCCTTAATCTTGTAACCTATATTCTTAGGAAATACCGAAGATGACACAAATATTCTGTCAAAAGATGATGTTGAAGGTACTACTTGAGTTCTTCAATTCCTCTACTGTTACTACTTATGACCACAATACCATCCACATATACAACCAACACAAACCCAAAAGCATCCCGTCGTATGAAGACCAAATGATCGGCCTAACTCCTCTAAAATCCATAGGCCAATATGACCTTACTAAATTTGTCAAACCACGCACACGGTGATTGCTTCAACCCATAGATCGCCTTACGAAGCTTACACACTTCATCAGACTCCCCTTGAGCTAAAAACCCAGTGGTTGCTCTATATAGACTTCTGTGAAATCTCCATGAAGAAAGGTGTTTGTACTGTCAAGCTGTAATAAGAACAGTCATGATTAACTATAGCCGAGAGAATAACAAGGATGGAGTTGAGCTTAGCAATTGGAGAAAATGTTCTCAATGAAATCAGCTATAAGAGTTTTGAGTGTAACCCGTAGCAACTAATCAAGCTTCCGATCCTTCGATTGTTCCATTAAGCTGAAACTTGATGGTATACACCCATTTGACTCGAACAGCACACATGCCAACTGGAAGATGGGTCAGCTCCCAAATACTAGTATGATTAAGAGCAGCCATCTCTTGATCCATAGCCTACTTTCATCTCTCATGAGACGGGGCTTCCTTATATGACTTGGTACAGAATGGGAAGAAAGAGATAATGCAAACTTATGAAATATGGGAGAATGAAAAAAGATAAATCTAAAATCAGATGTCCAGTACAAGAACGTCTTTCCTTTGTGCAATAGGAAGATCAGAAGAATCATGAGGTATAGGATCAGAAGGCTTGGAAGAAGATGTAGAGAATGGCAGGTCATGGACCACTTCACTGTCTCACTTCTTCCATCAGGAGCAATGTTGTCAAATGCGATCACATATGCCATGGTAGCATATGCGATCTCCATGCATATGCGATCACATACTGCAAAATGTGACTAGTTCACATATTGGACCCTCTCTCTCTCTCTCTCTCTCTCTCTCTCTCTCTCTCACACACACACACACACGCGCGCGCGCGCGCGCGTGCGCATTCTCTAATTTCTACATTCTCTATTACTTGCCTTGTCTTTCAAGTGTGTTTTTAACTCAAGTGTACAAGTGTACAAACCGAATAAGGCTCCAAGTGAAAAAGTGTACAAGGCTCGTAGTGTGTAGCACAGGTAGCGTACGCTACGCTGCACCTTTTTTTAACTTTCCTTTACATTAAATGGTTATAAACTTGTATTTTTCCGGCTTAGGCCTTCTTCAATAAAATCTTTTCTCATCGTTCAAAAAAAAAACCACCAACAAATATTGCTTTATTGATCTTATTTTTAAGCACTTGTATTCATATGATAAAATGAGTGTTAAACTCACATTACAAGGAAACCTATAAAGTTAAGTTAAAAGAGAAATCAAAAGAGAGTTTTTGAAAACCCCTTTCAAAGCCCTAGCTGACACAAACTCCTCTCCTCCTCTTCGAATCTTTTGATCAAAAAGGCCATCGAAGGGGATTCTTTGGCCGATTATTGGAGCTTGTAAGGTGGTCCGTTTAATGTATTTTCACGAACATTGGAGCTTAAACAAAGGAGAAATTAGATTTCCCCCTTTCCGAATCCGGACGGCTATGAAGCTACAATTTTCATAGTTTTCATTGATTAGGGAGTGTTTGGTGCATGGGATTAGGTGGGATAGAACTGATCAATCCCAATGATTACATGGTGTCAGGGATTGTCTTCAAATCCCAAGATGAACAAAACTTCATATCCCATGTCTAAATACGTTTGGATGGTAGAAAGGTCAAGTAACAAAAATCACACAACCCTGCCAACCTATCTTATATGTTAACATCACTAAGTTGAGTGGACCCTACCACGATGAACTTTATATCCACACCATCCATCCATTTTGCAACATTATTTTATGGCATGGGCAAAAAAATGAAGCAAATCCAGAGATTACATGGACCACACCATAGAAAGCAGTGGGTACATTGATGCCCACCATTGAAACCTTCCTAGGGCCCAACGTGATATTTATTTGCCATCCAACCTGTTCATAAGGTCACACACACCTAGATGAAGGGAAAACACAAATATCAACTCGATTGAAAACTTTTGTCGCCACCAAGAAGTTTTCAATGGTAGGCCTTCAATCCCCACTGCTTTCTGTGGTGGGGTCCACTTGAGCTTTGCATTTGCCTGATTTTTTGGCCCATGGCCTAAAATGATCTCAAAAAATGGATGAATGGTGTGGATGGTGCCTATGCATCATGTTGGGACCCACAAAACTTGTGGACAACAACACACTAATTCAATTATTTTGAAATAATTCAGTGGCGGGAAGCAATGGTATTTGGAAAATCTCAGCGCATTTTTCGAAGCATACAAAGCTTATATCTAGCAAGAAAACAAACAAGGCACGAGTTCTAAACGATGGATTCACAAATACAATCCCGCCAAATCCCATGCGCCAAACACCGCCTTAATCTCTTCTTAAGCCTGCAATAGGTATGTTCTTGCCCCTTAATGAGTTTCTTTTCATTTACAATGAAAATTAATAAGTTATTTTGAGATTTTTTTTTTTCATTTTTTCTTTTCAAAATGTCGTTTACTTAGCAATATTTGTTGTTTATCAATTTCTTTTTCAATTCTTTTTCATTTTCTTAGGTGTTGTTAATCAATATGTGTGACTATGCGTTGTTCTCTATGGCGTGGCCCACGTGGGGCCCACTGAGGTGTGTGCATGGGTGGATACAGTGTTTTAAATATTGACGATATTGGCCGATATATCCCACGATATATCTTGTATCCCACTTGTGAGATATGAAACACACAGGTAGTGCCGATATATCCAACATGTTTGATCAGGTGAGCATTTCGAATTTTCAACCCCCTTTTTTGTTGAAATTATGTTAAATCAGTGTCAAATGGTTAAAAATCCATTGGGTCTTCATGTTTTTCATGAAAAACCATGGAGTTGAAGCTTTGATTTCGATATCCATTGGTCCTTCATGTTCTCTGTGTTTTTTTTTTTTTTCGAAATTTTCCTTTAACCAACTATAAATTGAGATTAATTTCGAAGTATTTAATGAAATGATCATCACATACACTTTAATTTCGAAATTTGAGTCTAGGTCATCCCATTTGGGGAAAATTCAAAATTTTCCCAATTCCTCTCAAATTGTTTGCAATGTTGCACTCCAAACATGAAATCAAGCATTTATGATGGCTAATCTACTGATTTGTTAAGTCATTATCAATTTTTGAAAAATAAAAATCATTTTTTATTAAAATATTATTTATTTATTTTTCGAAATTTCCCTTCAACCAGCTGTCAATTGAGACTAATTTTGAAGTGTTTAGGAGTGTTTGATGAAATGATCATCACATACACTCTAAATGTTATGAATTCAATTTTAATATAGTTGCATAGGTTCAGTCAGCGCATAGCTTAGGACCCTATACAAAGGAAACCTATTATGTGCACTTCTTTTTTGAGATGTTATGATTTAAAAGTGTGTATTTAGGTCTTTTTTAACAATCCTTGAAGTTTCATTGAAAAATTCAACCATTTTTTTAATGTTTCCCCATGTTTCCTAAAAAAGTGTGATAAATTACCTAATACAAACGATATATCCCGTACGATAACCGATACATATATGTATCCCAAGGATGCGATACATAACGCGATACCAATATTTTGAACACGTGGTGGATGTACATTGTTTTCTATGGTGTGGCCCACATGAGGACCACTATGTTTGTGCATATAGGTGGTTGTGAATTGTTTTTTAAGGTGTGACCCATGTGGGAACCACTATGGTGGGCATATAGGTGGTTGTGCATTGTTTTCTATAGTGTGGGCCCACATGGGGACCATTGTGGTGTGTGTATGGGCGATTGTGCATTATTTTCTAGTCCATTATGTGTGCCACAACTCTCTTATGGTGGTTTTTCACATTTTAGTATTGATCTTTGTGATTCACTGATTTGTAAGTCTACAACTTGTGAATTTTTATTTTTATTTTTTTAGTGAAGTAATGAACTAAAGAGAAAAGAATATATATATATATATATATAGCGAGAGAGAGAGAGAGAGAGAGAGAGAGAGAGAGAGAGATTTTGCTTGGAAATATGTGGCCGATAATCCACTCGAACAATCACATAGAAATTATGTGCATTGCAAATTTTGTATTCAAAGGTTTACGGGAGGCGTGACTCGCCTGAAGCATCACTTGGCCAGAAGCCACAATGGAATAAAGCCATGCCTAAAAGTGACAGAAGAAGCCAAGGAGGAATGTAGATAGGCTTTAAAATAATATCATGATGGAAAAAATAAGAGAAATGAGGTGTTTCGAGATATAGGGAGAGGGGGATCAACATATACTTCTGGTACTGCAAGTGATGACATCAGTGTGGGTAAGATGCATTCATTAGCAGCCAACTTGGCAGTGGATCTTATGGTAATCAACCAATGACAGGAGAAGATGGATCAATTTGTTAGCAGTGAACAAAGTCAATACACATTGAACTTACAGTGGAAGAAGGAAGAGAGAAAAGAAGTATGCTGGGTGATTGGAAGATTTTTTTTTTTTTTTTAGCCATGCTTTCTCATTCAACCTATGTGATAGCCTGTACTTTTCAGCATTGTGTGAGGGTATTGGAAAGTTTGGACAAGAGTTGAAGCCACCATCCATGCACGAGATGAGATGAACAAAGTCAATACACATTGAATTTACGGTGGAAGAAGGAAGAGAGAAAAGAAGTACGCTGGGTGATTGGAAGATTTTTTTTTTTTTTGCCATGCTTTCTAGTTCAACCTATGTGATAGCCGATACTTTTCAGCATTGTGTGAGGGTATTGGAATGTTTGAACAAGGGTTGAAGCCACCATCCATGCATGAGATGAGGACATGGATACTAAAGGAAGAGGTTGCTAATATTGATAGTTTAATGAAAGCATACAAAGATTCTTGGAAAACTCATGAATGTTCAATTATGTCCGTTAGTTGGACTGATGGAAAGAATAGAAGCATCATTAACTTTTTTATTAATTATCCGATCAGAACAATGTTTTACAAGTCTATTGATGCTTCAGATTCAATAAAAGATGGAAATTTGTTATTTAAATGTCTAGATGAAATTGTGGAAGAAATTGGGGAAGAAAATGTGGTCCAGGTTATCACAGATAACCATTCAATCTATGTGAGTGCTAGAAAGAAGCTGATGGATAAGAGGAAAAGGATAAATTGGACACCACGTGCTGCACACTGCATGGATCTAATGTTGGAGGATATCGGAAAAATGAAAATGTATTCTGAAACGCTTGAAAAGGCGAGGACAATGACCAGGTTTATTTGTGGGCATGGAATTGTATTGAGCATGATGAGGAGCCTCGCGAATAATAATGAGCTTTTACGACCAATAGTGACACGCTTTGCAACAGCGTACCTCACCCTCCAAAGTATTTACAAGTAAAATAATGGTCTTCAAGCCATGTTCGCATTAGAACAATGGTGTTCATGTTCTTAGGCTAAAAGACCGGAAGGAATAGAGGTATGGACCATTATAATGTTTGATCAAAAGTTTTGGCCAAATGTTGCCTTATGTGTAAAGAGCACCATGCCTTTGGTAAACGTTTAAGAGAAGTAGAATTGAAAAAGAGGCCAACAATGGGGTTCATTTATGAATTGATGGACTCAACAAAAGAGAATATTGCATTTAATTGCAAATTTTGAACAAAATAGATGAGAGATGGACTCCTCACCTTCATTGTCCTCTACATGCAGTTGGGTACTATTTGAATCCTCGGATAGGTACTCAAATAAATTCTCTACACACCCTGAGATAAAAAGGGGGTTGTTTGAATGCATGGATAGGATGATCTCCCGTGATGAGCATGCTAATGTTGATATTCAATTGGATGAATATGACAAGAGAAGAGGGGATTTTGGCTCTCGCCTGGCACTCGAAACCATGACAAAGCGTCCACTAGGTAATTTATAATTTTATATTTTGATATTTTCATTTTTATGTAAATTATACTTGTATAATTGGTGAAAACATTTCATTAATTTATAACTAATTTGTGTAGCTGATTGGTGGGAACTCTTTAGAGATAGAACTCCATAGCTTACAAAGTTTGGAATATGAGTTTTAAGCCTCATATGAGTGCTTTTGGTTGTGAGAGAAATTGGAGTACTATTGAGCAAGTGACTTTTGTACCATTCGATATTCTAAATTGAAATTGGTTAATTTTTATTTAGTAGATTAGCAAGTGTTTGGCGATTGACTGACATAGATCATCATATGATCAGATCCACACAAAGGAGAAATCGGCTAGAGCAACAAAAGCTAAAATCTCCAGTATATGTGATGTATAATATGAAAATGAGAGAGAAGTATGAAGAGGGCGGCAATGGATCCTATATTGGTGGACATCATTGCTTCAGGTGATGAATGGATTATTGAGAAAGAAGACCACGTTCTCCAAACTGATCCATCATGGCTTGAAGATCAAAATATGGGCTTTGATATTAGTGTCATTGCAACTATTTCGAAGTCTAATGATCCAGCCAACAGCAATGCACCATCAACATCTAATAGTTTTGGAGCTGATTTAAGTACTTCTAGTTATATTTCTAGTTATAGACTATTATAGACCTAAGTTACATGAACATTTTTCACAAAGAAAGTAAAAGACTAATGAATCTCTTTCTTTAATGTGTAGTGGTCCTAGGAGACGATTTCATGGCGTGGATGATGTAGATGCAGATGCCGATGATGAAAGGCCTAGACTTGGTGATGAAGTGAATGAGTATGACAATGATGATGATCTATTAGTTGATAAAGATGACCTTCAGACACTAGATTTCAGAGACTATTAATTGAGAATTTGAGATTTTGAGGAATGTGACATTTGTATTGAACTTAATACTCTTACTTGTGGGATTTTTATTTTGAGGAATGTGACCTTTTTTTTTTATTTATTTATTTTGCTTTTTTTACTATTTATCATATTTTTCTTATTTTTAAATTAAAAAATAGAAATATCGTGTAGCTTAAACTATGCTATTTACTCTACATGCCACAGAGGGTTGAACACTACGCAACACGCTACCACTATTTAAAACACTATCTACAAGTGTAGGCTTAAAGTACAAACTACAAGATTCAAGAAACAAGACTCAAGACACAAGATTGCAGTAATTGTGTAACTCTCTCTACAAGTGTACAAGAAGTCAAGAATCATGTCTTCTTCATCCCAATCCTCTTCTTTGAAATCCAAGTGTAATGACTCGGGTTGGAAGTATGGGCACTATCGTAATAACTTGAGTTATGTGGGTTTGTAAGTGTCAATGGCATTGCACCACACAAGCAACACCTTGCACATACGTCAGGATCAAATGCAAGAGCATGTCCCAATATTACTCTAGAAATCATGGGGAAAATCATAGAGTACATGAATAAACAACCAAGAAAAAAACACGATGGTGTCGTACTTCAAGAGGAATTTATGGAACAAGAAGCATATGAGAATATAGATGTGGTTGATGTAGATGAACCTAGCCCTACCCCTCCTATGCCAACCAGCTAGTCTAAATCAATATCTTCGAAAAAAGCTCATGGGCATGGGCCCTTGGATAGATGGTGTAGATCACATCCCAAGGATGCGATCGACCAAAGGAGTTGGGGTAAAGGACTTGCTCAAACCACATTAGAAAATCGATATAAGCAAAAAGATAGGAAAACCACGATTCAATATATCACTAAGTGGTTATACCAAGTCAGTGTTGCTTTCAACACTATTAAGTTGAAAATTTCAAGATTATAGTTGAGGCAATACATCAATTTGGATCTAGGATTAAGCCTCCTTCATATCACGAAGTGAGGTACATATGCCTCAAAACCGAGGTTGATTATACAAGAAGTTTCATAGCTAAATATAAAGAATTATAAAAAAAACCTATGGTTATACTCTTATGACTGACGGATGGTCCAATAAATCCAATGAAACCTTAATAAAATTTCTAATGAATTTTCCAATTAGGACAATGTTTTTGAAGTCTATGAATACATTGGCCCATCCTCATACAGCCGATTATTTGTTTAAATTATTAGATAGTGTAGTTGAAGAAGTAGGAGAGGATTACGTTGTCCAAGTAATCACAGACAACGCAACCTCATATATAGTCGTCGGTCGCCTTCTTATGGAGAAGAGGCATCGTTTATTTTTTACCCCTTGTGCGACACGTTGTGTAGATCTTATGCTAGAAGACATAGATACATTGTCCTTAAAAGTGATCGTAAGGGTTAGAAGAATCACAGCCTTTATGTACAAACATGCACTTCTTCTCCATCATTATAGGAAAACACATTGAGTGTAACTTACTACATCTAGTTGTCACCTATTTCTCTACAGCCATCTTAGCACTACAAAGATTACATTTAAAGAAATCCAAACTTAGAAGTTTTATAGTGTTGGCCAATTGGACTAATGGGCCTTGATCAAAGAAGGCCGAAGGAAATTTAATCCAACACACCATCCTTTCTCAATCTTTTTAAACGTAAGTGCTAAAGGCACTAAAAGCATCAAAACCCTTAGTGACTATATTGCGATTGGTGGACGGAGATGAAAAGCCACTGATGGATTATATCTATGATGTGATAGAGAGAGCTAGAAATAAAAAAATAAAATCATGAACCATTTTAACTATAGAGCGTGTGATTACAGTCTCATTTTAGATATTATAGATAGAAGATAGGGCAACCAGATGCCATCTCCATTGTATTCAACTACCTACATCCTTAATCGGGCCGCCTACATCCTTAATCCAGTCGTATTCTTCACTTCCACCGATTCAACAGAAGCAAAAGCAACGCATATGGTTGGCTTTCTTGTGTTGGAAAGAATGGCTCCAAATAAAGAAGAATAGGACAGGATTTCAACTCTACTGGACTTCCATACGAAGAGTGAGTGTATACTCTCAAGAGATATAGTCATCAGGCATAAGATAATGAAATTGCCAAAAATGAACGTTTTAGCAAATATATCTAAGTAATTTATAAATAGTTTTTACAATTTACAAAGTTTAACCTACTTAAACTATTCTTTCAGCTAACTAGTGGGTTACCTATGGAGTGGACCCGAACAGAAAGAAGAGGGGGCGGAGGGTGAATAGGAAAGGAGATGATCAGGATCAAGATCAACCATTAGATGTTGATGAAGTACTTACGTATACAGATGATGAAGAAACAGAAGAAGATGAAATATACGTCGAAGAAGGAGATGACGATGGTGGTGATTAAATGCCACAACGGCAACTGGATCAATGTATATAGTATTAGTATTACTATTATTATGTTTACATTTAATATTTCATTATTTTGTAAGTAGTGTATTTGTACATTAAGGGCATGTTTGGTAAAACTTATTTTCAGACCTTATCGTTGAAACGAGATATTTTTAGTGATTTTGTTGATTCATATCGCTTGGTAAATTAAAAAAATCATGTGCTTAATTCTGATTTTCACTGAAAAAGAAGATTTTTTTAAGCTTCCCTCTTTCGGCTTAAGACTTAACGCTGAATGCAGTAAGTGATCTTGAGTTAAATTTTTTATAAATGACAATTTTGCCCCTTTCTCAGTAACCTCTGCAGCCGCTTCCACGGGTTAATTGTGTAGGTTGAAAGACGGTTGACGTGGCAAAGTCCTTTGGCCCCATCATGATGCATGCATTATATTTTTTCCGAATCATTTTAGGGCATGGGCCAAAAAATGAGGCAGCCCAAAGCTTGAGTGGACTACACAAATAGTTGTAGGATGGTGATGCCCACCATTGAAACCTTCCTAAGGCCCACCAAGATATTTATTTACAATCAAATCTGTTCATAAGGTCACACACACCTGGATGAAGGGAAAACAAAAATATCAGCTTGATCCAAAACTATTATTGCCCCAAAAAGTTTTCCATGTTAGGAATTCAATCCCTACTGTTTTATGTGGTATGGTCCACTTAAGCTTTGGATCTACCTCATTTTTGGGCTCATGCCCTAAAAATCTGAAAAAATTGATGGACAGTATGGATATAACAAATACATAGTGGTGGGGCCTACAATGCTTTCCCACCACAACACGCTATGAAACCCCGTTGCAGGCTACGCAAAATGTGAGGATGGGCAGGAAGTTCTTTCACTACTATCAATTGATTTCTTATGAAAGTGAAGCTAGGTGGGCCTACTATGATGTTTGTTAGAAATCCATTCCACCCATACATTTTTTCAGCTCATTTTAGGCCATGAGACAAAAAGTTAAGGTGGATCCAAAACTCAAGTGGGCCTTAAGAGATGGAAAAGTGGGGGAAAAAATGTCACCATTGAACCATTTTTCCTACCAATGAGCTTTGGATCTGCCACATTTTTTAGCTCATGGTCTAAAATGATCTGAACAAATGGATGGACAGTGTGGATCTAACACATACATTATGGTGGGATCCACAAAACTTTGGCACATCAACTCAGTATGGCTAGTGCCTAGTGACACAGGATGGGGCAGTGGACGAGGATTTCCTGCTCGAGTTTTTTAGAGGAAGTTCTTATGTTGGGATGCTAGGTGGGGCGATCGTGATGTTGGTGAGAAATCCACCCCGTCCATCCCTTTTGCGGGCTAATTTTATGACATCAAACCAAAATGGAGGTGGATCCAAAACTCAAGTGGACCACACAAGAGGAAACAATGGGGATTCAGTGACCACCAATGAAACATTCATATGGCTACAAAGTTTGTATCAAGCCAAGTCTTTTGTGTTTTCACTTCATCCTTGGGGATGAACTAATAAACAGTTTGGATGACATAATCATCAAGGTGGAGCCTAGAAAGGTTTCAATGGAAGGCATTTCTTTTCCCAAATTGCACTCTCGCATAGCCTCTTTGAGTTTTGGATCCACTTGATTTTTCGTCTCATCTCCTAAAACTATCTGCCAAAAAGGATGGACAGGGTGGATTTCTCACAAGCATCACGGTGGGCCCCACCTAGCTTCCCAAGAACTTCTTTGGCAAGAAATCTGCTTCGTATTGCAGGTGTTACCCGAGTAACACTTTAGTAGGTGTTGCCCTAACCGTATGGGCCTCACCTTGATGAATGTAATTATAAATCCATGCTGCCTTTCCATTTTTACATCTCATTTTAGGACTTTTCCCAAAACTTAAGCAAAGCCAAATCTCAGGTGGATAATACCACTGAAAAATGTGGTGATTGGCCATTAAAAACTGATTGCGGGCCATAAAAATTTTGGACCAATCTATTCTTTGTATTATCCCTTCATCCAAGTCTGTTTGACCTTATCAACAGGTTGGATGAAAAATGAACATTACAGTGGGCCCTTACTTTTTGGAACCACATACTAAAATGATATGGAAAAACGGACGGACAACATAGGGTGCTACAGTCATGGTAAAACCCACTAACGTGTTACCTGGGTAATACCTAATCCTTTCCTAGGTAATTTGAGCCATTTCTCGACAACGAGAGTTATATAATGCTCCACCTGAGTATTAATCATATTTAGTTTTTGTTCACATAGATGGGCCCATTGGTTTCATGATCAACAATGCCATGGGGCCCACTATGGATGGACTATGCAAAAAATAATAATAATAAACAATTAAATATTAGATGATCCTAACCTTTAAATTGAGCTTCATCAGTTAGTATATGAGATGTTTAATTGTTCAATTCAAGGACACCAATCGAAGGGTTATGATTATTTATAAAAAAAAAAGAACATAGTATGTGGTTTATTAATTTGAAGGTTATGTTTGAGAGATGTATATGAATTGGACATGGGTGTGCCAAATTTGGTGGCATGACAATAACATGTTTTGTCTTATACTCTATAAAAGATAGAAATTGAGACACTAGGGGCAAATATGACAAATTGTCAACTTTCAGATACTTCTTATACTGTATTTACCAAACAGTTTTTTATGAAAAAAGTACTTAATTTCAGATATCAAGACTTTTTCAGACAAATTACCAAATAGATTTTCCAATACTTACAAGTACTAAAATTCAGCACTTTTAAGCTTTTAGCGCTTAAATTAATTTTCAGACTTTATTTTTCAGTTTACCAAACGGCACCTAAGTTGTAACTTGAAACTTAAAAGCTTCATTATTAATAAAATTTGTATGTTAGAAGTTCTTCATAATTAAATAGCTTATAAATTGTATTTGTACATTAAATAGCTTGTTAATTGTTTTGTTAAATAGATTGTTGATGTACTTCATTCATTGTTCAGTAGATTGTGTCTCTCTTGAATGAAAAATAAGTAATCTAATCACTTGGAAATTTTCCCTTCTTTTTTATAATTTTTTACATGTAAAAAAATCCCTTATTTTTATTTTTTTTTAATTTTTTTGGAAAAAAAAAAAAAAGGCATATGCGATTGTGTGACCGCATATGCGCATAGGCATATGCGATCGCACACAATCACATATGCGATTTGACAAAATTGATCATGAGTAAACTTTGAGAATAGGTTCAATTGTAAGAAGAAGCCGACTTATGGAAGAAAGTTGTTGGATAGAATGGACCTCCACAAGGAGAGGCATTGGGACCGTAAAAGGGGACTAAGGGTCTTCCATTGCAAAGCTTTACCTTCATCTAAAACGAGCGTTGTTGATTCAAAAAGGTGAACATCGGCGCACACAATTTGTTTATGAAGACTAGGGTTTTAACAGTCATATCCTTGTATTCTAGAATATCTAAGAAACGGATTTTATTGCTCAAAGACGAAATTTATCAAAACCCGACTCCAATCTATTAAAAAAAAAAGCACATTCACCCAAAAATTTTGGGGGGAAGAGAAAATAGTGAGTCTCAAGAAACACAACAAAATGAGGCTGATTGACCCACTAGAATCGTGGAAGACATTCGATTTATTAGGTAGCATGCATTCAAAACGACATCACTCCAAAAGACCTTTAGAACATTCATATGAATTAATAATGCACAACTTCCAATCAGTGACAATTTTTTTCTTTCAGCAATGTAGTTTTGTTGCAGCGTATGGGCACATGATGTTTGACGCAAAATGCCATGTTCAGATAAATACGAATTAAATAAATATGATAATACTCTTTTGCATTGTCGGATCAAAGTATACACAACTTGGAATTGAATTGATTCTACACCTCCATATGAAACATTTTAAAAATAGAAAATAACTCAAAATCGATCTTTCATTAACTAAAGCCAAGTCATCCGAGAGAAATCATTAACAAAAGTAACAAAATACTTATACCCTAACATACTAAAGACTCAAATAGGACCACAAATATCTAAAAGGCACTAAAGCAAATGGAACATTACTACGCTTTTCCACTCATGGAAGAAAAGTGACCCTATGGAGTTTACTCAACTGACACGCCTCGCAGTCTTAACTCTGACACATCAGACAATGATGGAATAAAACTCTTGAGGCACTTCAAAGACAGGTGATCAAGATGACAATTTCATTTGTAAAAAGTGATACTTGGTTGTGTTGTTACTCCAACTGCCTCACAATCACAATAGTAACTACCACCATGCTCACAATCCTCTTATTCGTGTTTATATCCTAGAAAACACTACCTGAAGGGTAAAGTTTCCAAAGCAATTAAGATATTTGGTGAATTTCCCAACTGACATGAGACAAAAAAAAGAATGTAAGGACATAAAGAACATAAGACAATGAGAGTGAAGTACTATCATGAACCATACCCACTCCACATGCTTTAGATAGGGTATCTGCCAAAGTAAATATATGAATCAACAAAGGTGAATGAACGAAGGAAAACACCAGATGCACCCAAGGCAGTGGATGATTGAGATGCGATCATGGAACTAGTCGGACGAGATCCATGGTTGTCATCAGAATAAGAGGCATGATTAGCCTAGGCTAGTTTCCCATGGATATCCCAATGCCTCTCCATTGTGTGATTAGTTAGCTCATAATGAATACACTTTCAAAGCACACAATCTCTACCAAGACCTTGCCAAAATCAGTACAACCACCTCTATCACCTTAATTTGGTGCAGAATATCATGAAATTGGTTGTAACCAAGCACAACCTTAATTAAAAATCTAGAAGTAGTGTGTAAGATACACGCTACGTAGATCACGCCTCACACTTCATAAGGATGAATGCTACGCTACACGTGATTCACTATTTAAAACACTGGTTAGACCTTAGGTCATCAAGTATTTTCTTACTACCTCCATCCATGTCCTTTTGGGGGCCTTCCCTTGCCATTTTAGAGCCTTCAACCTATACCAACTCACTCTTAACTGTCACAATTCTTGATCTCCATTGCACATGACCAAACCAAAAAGTCTATTTGCCCTCATCTTATTACCTACTAATGATACTCCAAATGCATTCATTTCTAATTCTATCATTCCTTGTCCTGCCACTCGTCCATCTCAACATCCTCATAGCTACAAATCCAATGAATATGTTGTTCCTCAACTGCCCGACATTCGGTGCCATAAAGCATGGCTGGACTTATAGCTATCCTATAAAATTTCCCTTTCAGTTTGTGTGGTACATAATCACATAAAACTCCCAATGCACATCTCCATTTCTTCCACTTAGCTTTAATTCTATGGGCAACCAGTGTTCGCAATATCGATACTATCGGCCGAGATATCGGCCAATATTATCGTTATCGATGGTCAGCGATACGAAACCCACCAGAAACTCATTGAAATTTTTAAAAAAAAAAAAAAAAAAACAAAATTCTTTTTATCGTGCGATATTTCACACGATATCGCAAGATTTTTTGCGAAATCACCGATATATTGCACAATATAACACGATTTTAGGCCAAATCATCGATTTTTTTGCGAATTTTCTCATCACTCACGGATCTACTGCAGACTCTGCCACGTACTCACGGGTGGACTGTAGCCAACAACCATTTGACAAACAATAAAAAGGAGGGAATGTCAGGAACGTAGAAAAATAAAAAATCTTCTGAGAGGGGTTTTCGGTACTTGATTCGCGTGATCGGAAGAAGAATTCGGTGGGCCACTCGATTGACAACTACGGGTACTCCAATAAATCTTCGATTTTCCTTTTGGTAGGCATGATGAAAGGGGATTTCAATGACAAATCTCCACAAACCACGAAGATTTGGTGCAAGATGGAGAGATTTCAGGGTTCCGGCTTCCGGAACCCTCTCCCTTTCGAAATCCCTTGTTTCCAGCAATTTGGGGGTTTATCCCCAAAACTAATGTGTAATGTGTTGCGCGGTACGCTCTTATCGTACCGAGTAGAAGCTGTTGGGCCCACTGTGAATGTATGTGGTTTATCCACGCCGTCCATCTGTTTTTCCAACACATTTTAGGGGTTGATCCTAAAATTGAAGCATATCTAAAGCTCAAGTGGACCATGACATAGGAAACAGTGGGAATAATGATTTCCACCGTTGAACCCTTTGTAGGGCCCAGAGTGATTTTTTTTGTCATCCAACCTATTCATAAGATCACACAGACATGGATGAAAGGAAAACACTAATACAATCTTGATACAATACTTCTGTGGCCCCTAAGAACTTTTCAAAGGTAGACGTTTAGTTCACACTTTTCTTGTGGTGTGGCCCACTTGAACTTTTGATATGATTAATTTTTTTTCCTTCAGGCCAAAAATTATCTTTTAAGATGTATGGACGAAGTCGGATACAATATTTAAAGTACAGTGGGCCCCACAAAGTTTACTTAGTATGATTAGCGTATTGAGTTACTCACTATGCAGTCTGCTTCGAACGCAGATTTCCTGCGAAAGCCTTGCGCAGGGAAGTTCCTGCACTGCGAACCTAGGTGGGGCCCACAATCATGTTTTTGATAGATCCACCCCGCTCATCCGTTTTGTAAGATCATTTTGGGAGATGAGACCAAAACTGAGTCGGATCCAAGACTCAAGTGGGCCTCACTAAAGGAAAAAGTGGGTAGGAAAATTACTACCGTTGAAACCTCCCTGGGGCCCACAGTGATGTTTATATGAAATTCATACCATTCATAACGTCATTAATACTGGGATTAACTGAAAACACAAATGTTAGCCACATAATATCCATGTGAGCCACACGGTAGGGGTAAACACCCACTAAGCTGCTCCCAGGGGTAACACCTAATTCGCTCCCACGGACGGACAAATAGTCCTGTCGCGGGCCTCTGTGGGGTCCACTGTGATGTTTTTTTTTACCATCCAACCTATTCATAAGGTCCTTTAGACCCGAATTAATTGAGAAAAAAAATATCAGCTTGATCCAAAACTTCTGAAGCTCCCAATAAGTTTTTAATGATGGCCGTTAAATCCCCACTTTGTGGTCCATTTAAGTCTTGGTTTTGCCTCATTTTTTTGTTAAAATCCTGTAATCATCTGTAAATATAGATGGACGGTTTGGATAAAATATTTACATTACGGTAGGTCCAACAGAGCCCTGCCCGGACGGAGTTTGGTCCAAGCCGGGTAGTACGCAATCTGCTGCTGCGGACGCAGATTTCCTGCGAAAGCCTTTGGCAGGACGTTCCTGCGCTGGGAATCTAGGTGGGGCCCATTGTGATGTTTGTGAGAAATCCACGCCGTCCATCTGTTTTGTGAGCTCATTTTAGAGTGTGAAACAAAAAATAAGCCAGATCCAATACTGAAGTGGGCTAAAAATGTGAGAATTGAACGGCCACAGTTGAAATATTCGTTGGGCCACAGAAGTTTTGAATCAAAGGCTAATAATTTTTTTTTTAGTTCATCCCAGTAGGAATGTAATTATGAACGGTATGGATGGCATATAAACATCACTGTGGACCTAGGGAAGTTTCAACGGTAGGAATCTTCCTATTCACCTTTTCAAATATTGTGGCCCACTTGAGTCTTGGATCCGGCACAGTTTTGGTCGGACGTCCTAATGTGAGCTCTCACTGTTTATTATGTTGCAGTCCAATTAAGTGTCCACTAATATGATGTTACAATTTTTTTCAACCAATCTAAATTTTTTTTTTTTTTTTTGTAAATAATTATAGTGGTTACCATAATTCCTTTGGCTCAATTTGAGTTCATATATGCCACGTGTATCATTGAATTGCATACTTGCTACTGGACGGTGCTCTATGGCCCCACCAAAATACATGTGTTTTATCCACACCACCATCTACTTTCCCAATCAGGTAAAGCAGATGGGTGGCATGGATATACAACACATGCATCGAGGTGGGCCCTAAAAAGTTCTGAAATAATGTTCTTTTGCAGATAAAATATGTCCGGAGGAAGAAGAGGGAGACAACCTGATATAGGATAGCGATACAGCCGAGCCATTCCTGATAATCGATATGGGAGTATATGTAATTTATGTGACCATGTGTCGAGGAGTGGGGGGGTAATCCGCTTGAAGGAGCATTTAGCGGGAGGATATAGCAATGTTGTGGACTGCCCTAAGTGTCCACAGGATGTGCGAGCAGAGATAAGGGAGGTATTGAAAAAAAATGTGAAGATAAAAAATGATCGACATATACGGGAGAAGGAGATTAGGGAGAAGTTGGGGCGGCCGCCATATGTAAGTGATGAAGATGTAGTAAATCTCGATGACGATGATGATCCTGATTATAGACGTGCAATCCAGAGTCCCTACGGGATGGATGGGAGAGAGATCAGGAGAGGAGATGGGATGCGAGTAGGCTTAGATTTGAGGGGTCTACCCATGAGCGTGGTGGAGGTAGTGGAGCTAGGGGGGAGTTCTAGAGGTGGTGGAGGGGAGGGGAGTAGGCGGGGAGGATTATGGGGTATGGGTAAGAGGGGTAACATGCGAGTGCCAGATATACCTTCAGATCCAAGGATGTATAAAGAGGCAGGAGGGACACAAAAGAAATTGAAGGAGATGTTTAGTAGAGGGGATATGAAGAAGAAAGTTAGAAAGTTTATATCGAAGTTTTTTATCTACGGTCACATTCCTGCGAATGCCGCAGCGAGTCCGCACTTCAAGAATATGATAACTGAAGTGCAGCGTGGGGGTGAGGGTGTGCAGCCGCCCACGCCCTTTGAGATCATGGGGAAGTATTTGGATGATGAACATGCAGAAATGAAGACATACGTGAAGTCATATAAGCAATCATGGGAGATGTACGACTGCACTGTCATGTGTGATGGTTGGACCGGACCAACGAAGATGTCGATTATAAATTTTATGGTTTATTGCAGGGGACGGGCGGTGTTCCTAAAATCTGTAGATGCGAATAATAAGATTAAAGATACAAACTACATTTACAAACTAATGCACAATGTCATGGAGGATGTCAGTAGGAGAAACATTGTTCAGTTTGTCACAGACAATGGGAGTGCATTTGTCAAGGCGGGGAAGGATATTGAAGACAAGTATAATATGTACTGGACTCCCTGCGCAGCCCATTGCATCGATCTCATGCTGGAGGCAATTGGGGATAGGCCATCAGTGAAGACTGTTATCATTGACGCACGACTCATCACAAATTTCATATATAACCACACATGGGTATTAGCCGCAATGCGCGAGAGGTGTGGTGGGGATATAGTGCGCCCTGGGGCGACGAGATTCGCCACAAATTATATCGCCTTAAGTAGCCTCATCAAACACAAGTAGGGGTTACGAGAGCTCTTCACCTCTCATGATTACGAAGAACGGAAAAAAAAAAAAAAAAAAAAAAAAAAAAAAGGGAGGAGAGTAACCTGGAGAATCGAGGAGCTTGTGTTGCGGATGTCGTTTTGGGATCGCTGTGCGCATTGTATTGGGTATTCTAGAGCCCATTTACGTGGTGTTGAGGAAGGTGGACAATGAGACAAATCCGTCAATGGGGTCATTATATCCGTCTATACAACTAATGAAAGAGGCCATCAAGGTTAAAGCCCCCAACGCGTATAAGTGGGTCCATGCAATAATAGATGAACGTTGGGAAAGGACACTTTCTCACCCACTACATCAGGCTGGTAAGTACTTTTACAGATTTTTTTGTTTATATGTGATAATGGACGAACGTTGTACTAATATGTAAATATTTTATTCATGCTGCTTTTCAGCGTATTTTCTTAATCCCAAATACCACTATAGCGAAAATCTCTACGAAGACAATTCATTGAAGAAGGCTATACATGAAGTGTACAATCACTTATTCCCTGACTGTACAGGGAAAGGCACCTTCGGTAGTGAGGTAAATATATTCCACACTTACATTCTCCATATCTTCATCTCAACCACTCTATACTTACCCTTGTTGATATATGGAATCAATAGATTGTTAGATGCCGCGACGCGGCTGGAAAATTTGGGTGCCTCCCCGCGATGGAGTCGAGGAAAACCATGATGGCATGTGAGTTGCTGTAGTAAACTTAATTTTCATATTATTTTGGAAATTTTAAAACTAATGAAAGAATTTTATAATACGTAGGTGAATGGTGGTCCATGTATGGGACTCACTGCAAGGTTTTACAGCGACTAGCTGTCCGTGTGCTTGCACAGACGGTGTCCTCGTTACCCTGTGAAAGAAATTGGAGCACATTATCCCTCATCCACACAAATAAGCGCAACAAATTGGGGTACGATCGGCTTCAAAAGCTAGTGTATTGTCACTATAATATGAAGCTACGAGAGAGGCTGCTCTGATCCAAAGGAAGAAGAAAAGAACAGGAGGACCCACTAGACCTGATGACGGTTGGGCAACATTCATTTTTTTCGGAAGAGGAAGACCCAATTTACCAGTGGGTTAGATTGGATGACTTAGATACTTTAGAAGGGCGACCGGAATCGCATGTTGCGACAGAGGCAGCGTCCCAAGGGATCGATGTTGATGCACATGTGGAGCAGTAAAGATGTCCTGACGAGGCATTTGACCCACTGACGAGGAGTCCAGTAGGCAATCCGCGACAGTTCACGTGGGACACGAGGTGGAGAGACATTGTCCGACACTGAGACAGAGAGTGATGCGGCGGGTGGATCCAATGATGGTAACGAGTCTAATGACAACGATAAGGGTGATGGTGACTCTAGCAGTAGTAGCAATGATGGTGATGAATCATGATGGAGACGGGGATGGTGGCGATGAGGGTGAGAGTCAGCCTTAGAGGCCTTCGAGCCCTTTCACTGGGGAGGGAGATTTCGATCATGCCACACAGGACTGTGACCACGGTTCTCGTCCTAGGAGGATCACGTCCCCGTCTTATCTACAATAAGACATACGAGCGCTAGAGGCTACAAAAGAAAAAACAAACACGAAAGCTTTCTGATTTTGAGGAGTTACTGGCAAAATGCATGAGGGACACAAGCGTTCGTGGGAAGCCGAGGTGGCTCTAGTTCCAGTTCACGGATGAGGGAAGGAAGCTCAAGTTACAAGCCGCAACATGGATATGGATCACATACACAAGAGAGTAGCTCAAGTTCTGTGCCGCAACATGGATATGCATATGGAGCTGGTGGATATGCGGGAAGTGATTCCAGTAGTTACAGATCATCATTTTTCGACTACGGTCAGGACCTCACTTCCGCATATGGGCAGGTATATGGGCAGCAATATGAATATGGATGGCAGTATGTATACCCAGTAACTCCATCTATGCCCATCTTAGATCCATAACAGCCATAGACTGTGGCTATTATACAGTACCCACGGATGGGCGTATTAGTTCAGTTCGAAGAGGATGAGTACCAGCGTTATGTCAAGGAGTATCTTAATTGGTATCATTCTACTATGACTTGGGTACAATATTGTCGATTTGTGGAGGAGCAGTATTCTTCCCAGCCACGTCGAGATAGAGATGATGATTACGAGCCACCGCATAACTCTGTGGGTCTAGGCCATAGCCAGTCACATCATTGATAAGTACTTTTTTTTTTTTAATTTCTACTATGGATATCGCCTTTGAATGCATTGGTTGTGTTTTCATACATGTCTTGATACATTTATAAATGTTAAACATCATATTTAAATATAGTTGCCTTACTTCAATCAAACATCGCATAGCTTAGGACTCTATACAAAGGAAACTTATTTTGTGCACTTTTTTTTTAGATGTTATAATTTAAAAGTGTGTATTAAGGTCTTTTTTAACAATACCTGAAGTTTCATTGAAAAATTCAACCATTTCCCCAATGTTTCCCCATGTTTCCCAAAAAGTGCGATAAATTACGCAATACAAACGATATATCCCGTGCGATAACCGATACGTATCCGTATCCCAAGGGTGCGATACATTGCGCGATACCGATATTTCGATCACTGTGGGCAACATCCTTCTCGATCTCTCCACTCATGAATTATAGATCCAAGGTATCGAAAGTGGTCATTTTGAGAAACTCTGTGGTCAACAATCTTAACAAATTCATCTTCTTACTTCTTTTGTTACTAAATTGCACTCCATATGCTCTGTTTTAGTCCGATTAATTTTAAATCAATTAGATTCTAAAGCACCCCTCAATAAATCTAGGTTTATATTAAGTTAATTTTATTGAAATTTGAATACCAGTTTTCTAGGCTACTCGTCAAGAAAGATTGGTTATAACTGGAAAACCAGGATGAAAAAGAGAAACTTTTCATCATTTTCTTCATATAGAAAATCTAAACACGCCAAAAACAACAATAAGAATGACTATCATTCATACCTTAAGAATGATTTCTCCATTTTCCCTTGAGAACTCCTTTGGTCACGTGCAGCGTTGTATGGCGACCCATAGTTGCTATTTCCATGGTTTTCAAAGTCAAAGGTACTTAATCTGTATTAATGGGCAAAAAAAAAAAGAAGTCAAAAGTTGAATAGCAAACGTAAATTTCACAGGTAAGTAGAAGATTAAATCTTTCTATCCCAAAAGAACATCCATTCACAAAATCCAACCCGTGCATCAGGTGGCCCAACCATGTAAAGACCTGGCCATAAAATCAGGATGGTACACCCATCAAGCAGACAATGCATATAAATGCGGACCAATGGCAGTTTTCTAAAAATGTTTATTGTTTAAATACATGCGGCCCTTCTAATGAATCTGCAAGTCTGAATTTGAGCCAGGTCATCTACACAGTGGGGCCTACATAATGAACAGCTCACATCTACATGAACCAGGTTGGCTTGTTTGATCTGCATTTGGAGTTGGATGTGGAGAGGTGCATGTGGGATTGGCAAACTCTTTACCTACAAACATCACCAACACCATCAACACCAACTGTGAAATCTGAAACGAACTTCAAAATATCATCGACATGCTGGCAAGCAAACAAAGAGAATCAGGACTGCAGTTGAGGTGAATGGTCCCGAAAATGAGATTAAGCCCATGAGCAACAGCTAAATTTCGCACCTTCGGTACAATGAATAGAAGTAAATATGGTGTAAGGAAAATTGAGGCCATCTCCTCCAATAACATCATTCCAGTGTACTGCATTGTTGAGCAGATAAGTATAATAAAGCATAATGCCAGTTCAAATCTAACAAGCAATTTGCAGTTCTTGTAAGAAACATTAATTTTAGGGTCATGCACCTCTTCATGCAAGTCCTAACATCAAGTGGGGCCAAGATCTACGTCATTAATCAAATGAGTGGACCATGAATTAGGGATGCCCAAAAGATCTCTCAGATTAGAAGTTCCTAGCCATCCAATCTTGGGCCTTTGCTCCAGATTTTTAATCTTTTTTCCCTTTCTTTTCTTAACCCACTTAAAATGTAGGCCATTGATCAAAGGGCTGCCACCCATCCACCTTTACTAAGTTGGCCCATCAGGACACTACTCATTCTTATTCTCATTACCTAAATTTCCTCAATAAACAGACGCAACAAATTCAGCAAAAAAGGATTACGAGAAACTTAAAATCTGGCTCAAAGGAACATTACCCCATCAAAGGTATCTCTGATTCTGCATTAGAAAATGTTCTGGTAGGGTTTCTATTTTATGTCAAAATGGATACAGAAATTTCCTTGAAGAAGATGGACATTAAGATGGATATTTTGGACACATTCACAGGACTAGATTCACCAGTAAGAGCTACAAATTTGATATTATCACATTCACATACTAGCCACATTGAAACTACCAGCGATTATATGATGTATATCAAGTGAAAGTTAATGGCTATTAGAAAGAACTAACATTGTGTAATTTCGGAACATGTCATGAAAGGTTTAGCATCAAATAACTTAACAAGTTGACCCATGTAAACAATGCATGTCTCGTTTGATAAAAGAATGGACCCAATGCAAATATCACTATTTTAACACTTGGTCTCAAAAAATCATTATAAGAGCCAACATGACCAATATAATAGTACAGTTGTGCTATGCCGGCCACAAGTAGATCCCAGTTGAGCTGCATGTAGATACACATGCAAACGTATATGCATTCAAGACCCAAGCAGCCCCTCAGGTCAGGCCATAGTGCACCAAAAAATTAAGGCAAGACCACTCATCAAGCAGGCCAGAGTCACACTGAATGTGGCCGTTTGCAAGCTTTTTAACTCTCCATTTTTTTCATACAATGGCTCACTGGATAAGTCGGCCAGTCCCACTCTTAGGCCAGGGCACATAGGAAGGATAGGGTCTCCCTGATGGAGGGCTCAAATCTGACATAAATGTGCCATATTGGAATGTGTATCTTGATCCACATGCATGCATGTTCGCATAGCAAACCCCTATAAAAAAAATCAAAAAATAAAATTTAAAAAAAAAGCCTCAAAGAGTTGGATTAAGTAGCACATATAATGGGGAATGCAACAGCTACCCCCATCAAATGCATGTTTGCTTAGCAAAACCATATAACAACAAACTCGAGGAGTTATAGGTAACAATAAAACAAGGAATTTTAAGTAATAAACTAGCAAGCCGTGATGTCCTTGTGTTTGCCAAGTACAATCTGTAATTAAGAGTAAGAAAGAAATCGAGAAAAAGCAAAGCCTAGATCCAAAATGTTTTTTTCAGAAGCAGATCAGATGATGAGTGAATTACTGAGAAAGGTGATTCAGCCCTTCCAACTGACCAAAGTTGGTCAATAGTTGGTAATGATATGTTTGAAGAAGATGAAAACATGCGAGTGCAGCAAGAGCCTAATGACAAACCAAGAAAACAGAGTAAGTGGTTACATTTTAAATAACTCATAAATTCAAGCTTATAGCTTGCAGGTATTTGATGTGATACAATATCTTACTCAGCCAAAAAGCCTCCAACATGGAGGAGGAGGAGGCTACAGAAGATTTTGAAATAGAAGATGTACTTGTGGCCAAAAAGCCTCTAACATGGAGAAGAGAAAGGAGGCTAAAAAAGATTTGAAATAGCAGATGCATACATGGATCGATTGGAAGCCTACATGATGAAAATGATGCAATATGATGAAACAAAAAATAATAATAATAATAATAATTTTTTAATATTTAGTTAGCTTTTTCCTATGATTTGATGAAAAAACAGTAACCTTACAATCTATGATTTACCCCTCTTACTATTATACGATCTGATTCGATTTTCAGAACATCGATCCCAATCATACACAAGCCCCACCAGATGAGTTGGTTGACCAAACTTGAGCCAGGGCACATACATGTGATGGGGCCTACCTAGTAAATGGCCCAAGTCTGGCATGTGTATACATGTGTAGAACGGTTGGGGAATATGATCGCTATCTCACCACATGTGTGTAATTTAGCTAAGTTCTATAACAATAACAATGACAACCTAAAAGAGTTACATTACTCGATTACAAATCTCTACAACAATAACAACCTAAAATAGATACTAGCAACACTATAATGAGGAATGTGATGGCTTCTAGGAAGAATACCCACCATAACATTTACATGACCCCATCCCGATGAACTGGATAGCTACTGGGAAGAATAGCCACTGTTAACATTTACGTGAGCCCAACCTAATGAGCTGGTTGACAGTGATCAACCTCAATTTTGCACTAAGTGATGCAATAGAGCCCACTTGATTTTTTTTGCAAGGTGATAGAGCCTACTTGATATATGGCTCAATGCACAGTGAGGGTCAAAAAAGGTGCGAATGTAGGCCTGACCATGTAAACCTAGTAGGATTAAGGCCTGATTAATAGTGGGGTTAAGAGAGTCAGTGGGGTTAGGCATGGTACCATTTAGATAAACGGAGTCCTAGGTAGTGGTAACAACACTGGCAATTGGAATAAGTTGATAGAGGTGAGTTTCCTTGAGCTCTTAAAAGGCTTGAGGACTAGTGTCTAGTGATAAAGACAGTTGAACCGGATTGCAAGCAGTACTTTAAAACCAAACCAGAAAGGACAGTTGTACCACATTGGGACAGAACCAGCAAAGTAAACAATTCAGGTCACCAAAATATAGTTTGAAATGTCTAATCCTGGCCCACACATTAGGTTGCACATTTCCAATGGCTGGGCCAGCCAGCCAGCCAGTTCAACTATTTGTGGGTAAAATCCAAAATGTGTTTTGCAGTGTTTGAACCCACAACCAATGTTGTAGAAACCTAACACACTATAAACTGCCTAAGACATTAAGCTATGTAGTTCCTATCATCTTACTTAAACACGTCGTTGGTCAAAAGAGTTGGACCTATTTGGACAAACCCACCGATGGAAGAAAGTCAAATTCCAGTCCATGTTTTAAAACAGTGTCCCAAAGGGCTTGAATACCAAAATTAAGGAATTTGACTTGCATAAAAGCATCATGTAATCATCATGGATTAGACAAATTAAAACAGCATAAGGATAAGAAAGTGAATGATAAATTACAAGCCATATCATTTAATTTTAACTGCCAAACACAGTACCCACATCATTAAAATACATTCAGTTTTTATATTTATACATGAAATAACCACTACATGTTGCCAGATGTTGAAAACAGAACAAGTGAATTGGTATATTTATTAATAAGAACTGCAAGTGGCGTAATAACCCAGATATTCAAGATTGTAAATCCTGGGCTTTTGCCAAGAAGAAAGAAAGAAAATGATTGACACATGAAAATGGTACATAATAGCTATATTGAAGAACTGGCATGCCACTTCTCTAATGGAAAAGGGCTTTCTACTGCACACATGAAAATGGTACATAATAGCTATATTGAAGAACTGTCATACCACTTCTCTAATGGAAAAGGGCTTACTACAAATCAGATAAAATCAGTAGAAACTTAGTATTAGAAACAGATGAAAACGGCGAACTTTTGTTTTACCTGAAATAGGGCTTCAAACTCTGTACGGACCGAATCAGTATTTTCTTTACCACGCCATCGCTTTGGCATATAATGCGTATGCTGGACAACAAGAGACATTGCCCCTTCTGGATCAAGGACCTGAAACTCATTGGCCACAGCAGCCCTACTGATGGCTGTCACAGTCCCAAAAACCGCAGCATACCAAAACAGGTTGCGACCAAATATCTGCATATTGTATTAAGATGCTACGGTATCGTAAAAACCCAACCAGTGGATTTTCCAATCCTAGAAATGAAATGTCTACAGTCTAGTGGAATTATAGGGTCTTGAGCCTCAGAGAATACGAGTTTGCTGATGCCTCCCAATTCCATGCAAGTTGGACGGATGGTTCAGTGATCCAGACCATTGATTTGATGGCTGCACTGCAGATAGGTGATGCCCCGAAAATCTCCCAGGAAGATCCTGACTCTTCAAGCATTGAACTGCAAATAGACAGTTAAGAAACAATACAGCAACAGTCCACATTCAACAGGAGGCCAATGATTATGAATATGATTTTATAATCTGGAAGATCTTCAGGACAACTTTTAAGAGTTTCTCCTATGCATTTACACCCACAATGCCCATCAGATGAATGGTCTAGATCACATATAGTGGCACAAAGCATCAGGGGAAGTGGAAATGGATTCACGTGCAAGATTGAGGAAGCATTTGTTTCAGAATGTTATCAATATAAACAATAGGAAGTGGGAGCAGAAGCACATGTCCAAAGTGGAGCTGCACTTGCATAGAAAATTTGTGCAGCTTAGGGATCACCCAATAAATAAATAAAAGAGCTAAATGTGTGGAGATTGGAGCATCGGCAAACTGGACAAGTGAGGCTATCCTATAATCCCTCTGCAGTCTAAAGAATCACAGTGGGGTGAGAAGTGACTTTACATGGCCCTCTAGCAGAGACTCTTCAAGGAATGCAATGATGATCAGAATAGCAGCGAAGCCACCAGAAACGAAAGAAATGAATTTGGCAATCAGAGTAACAATAGGAGAAGGGAATTGCTTTAGATATTCAGCAGCATGTACAACACTACTGTCGATCCGGTGTCTGAACAGATGATCAACCTGAAATGAACACAAGAAGCAACATGAGTTGAAATGTAAACGGAAAAGCTTGAGAGTTGAGACTGATGGTAGCAAAAGAAATCAATCTCTTTCCATCCACTTGCAATAAATCAAATATTGATGCATTTAGTATTCAATGCGTACTATGTCTACATGCCTCACGCACATTGAAGTGAAAAAGAGAAGAAAAATCATAGAAAAATAACTTGAGAACTGGTCATAAGAAGCTCAATTGAACTTCATTGACTCTGATGATCAAAATTGCCAGCAACATTGATACTTCAAAACACTTTGAGCCAGGTGATGAATATGACACAACATGGTGCAGATGGAGGAAGAATGCCACCTGGCATAGGGGTGGAGTAGGACAATGTTTATGGCACTGAATTTCAGAATCTTTTGAAAAATAGAGAACGTCAGATGTGTCATGCTAAACCACCTACCTGAAGAGCCAACAAGCTAGACTAGGGTCAATCTTATACCTAAGTGTAAAAACAAGAAACTAAAATAAGTGACAAAATGAAGCATTCCTTTGAAGGGGCCCTTAAAAAGAAGGAAAAAAAAGAAAAAGAAAAAGGAAAAGGAAAAAAAAAAAATCAATATAAGGGTTTCATGAGAAATAGATAATACGCAAATAACCAATGCTGTTGTATGTCATTAAGTGGGAATATCCAGTAATTGTGTCGAGGAAAAGCAGTCTAATAGTGCTGTCACACATTTTAACTAGAGGATTTATATGATCCTACACTCAAGGATATGTGTAGTTTACTTGGATTTTCAGTTTCTAACTTCATACAAATGATGCCCAATCAATATTGCACAAATCAAAAAAAAAAAATGTAGTAGATGCAAAATATACCAAAAAGAAATACAAATCAAGCATGATTTGGTCAATTTGGAGTTATGCTGATTCGACACCATTACAGCAAGATAAAACAAAACAGAAAAAATAATGCCTCCCATTTTTACCCTTTTCATTAATTTCCACAATACTGCCTTCAAATTTTTTATTCTTCAATTCAAGTCCAAATCACATGTTCTGATCTTCCAAACAAGTAAAATATGGTCATAAATTAGTTTAAAACAATCCCAAGCAAGAAAAATTGAAAAAAAAAAAAAAAGTAGGAGAAAAGGGAAATATGAAAAAATGGGCTGGCTGGGACAATTAAATACCTATATCGGCCATGAACGATAAGGGAGCAGCACATCAGTGCCGATAAGGCCCATATTGGCCAATACAGAAAAAATCGGAATTCATCTAGGGATGAATGAAATACTCCCTCTAAAACAAAAGATCGATTATATGAATGGTTAATCATATCATGTGGCCTGACGAGCGCACCTAGCACATTCATGCAGGTAATGACACAAGCTTATGGTCTTTCATAGGCAAGTTCGTCATTGTGAAATTGGACGAAATTTTCATCTACAGTCATACTCCTAAAGATCATTTAAAATATGTATGACAGGTGATAAGAATCTTGTGCCAAGAGTTAACCTAGAAAAATCCACCTGCATGAGTTCCAGAATAGTTTTCTTGCGATTCGTTGTGTCAACAAAACATAGAGGGCATGAACATTCACGACGTTCTCAGTTTTCATGGGTTGGCAACCTTTTAATGAAGGTTTATCAGGAACATCAGTTTCATCATTGAACCAACTACTAAGTGTACAAAAGCCTATCCTTCTGAATGCACTGCACAGAGGTCGTTGCCTTCAAAGAGATCAAGAAGAAGATGAACAAAGCACCGATTCTACACCTGTCGGACTTTGACAAAATCTTTAAAGCACTGGGCAATGCCTCTCACATGGGCATTGGTAGTGTCCTGGGCCATGAAGGGCATCCAATTGTGTATTTCAGCTGAAAGCTCAACAATGCATGAAAAAAGCCCTCTACCTGTGACGTCAAGTTGTACATTGTAGTTCCAAGCCCTGAAGCACTAGAGATGCTATCTAGTGCATTGAGAGTTCATACTTTATTCAAACCATGAGGCCTTGAGTTGTCTAAACTCCCAGAAGAAATTAAGTGCATGAAATGCTTAGTGGAGTGTATAGATTCAGAAGTTCACCACTAACCTGCAATACCAAGCAAATGTGGAACAATGTAGTAGATGCTCTCAGCAAGAAAACACATCTCTTGACCACCCTCTCAGTCTCAACAGTGGGACTTGAGGAGATCAAGAGAGATTGTGTTGCTAACAGAGACTTTCGAAAAAAATTGCCCACTTTAACTGTCGGATCAGAAGATGAGTAACCTCTCTTTTCTGTACATGATGGTTACATGTTCCACGATACAAAGGCTATGTATTCTAAACGGCTCATTGTGAAAGCTAGTGGTGCAGGAGTTGCATTCTAGTGGCCTTGGTGATCACTGCAGATTGAGAAGAGAATGAAAATGGGTGAATATCATTTTTATTGGCTAGGAAGTAACATGTTGTCATTATTGTCCGACAATGCGCACATGCCAGCTCGGTAAAGGAAAAAAACAAAACACCAATCTGTACAATCCATTACATGTTCTGAATGAACCATGGGAAGATCTTAATATGAATTTTGCTTTGGGTTGACAAAGAGACAATCTGGTCATGACTCCATCTGCATCATAGTTGATTGCTTCTCCAAGATGTCCCATTTTATCCCATGTAGGAAGTCAATGAATGCCATGCATGTTGCAAACCTCATCTTCAGGGAAGCAGTCTAACTGCATGGGTTCCTAAACAATTGTGTCTGCCCCAGTTGTTAAGTTCATGAGTAACTTGTGGTAGACACTCTGGGAAAAAATAAGAACCAAACTAAAGTTCTCACATGTGTACATTCACATACTACCAGCCACATAGAAGTGCTCAACCAAAGCTTTGGGAACTTGTGATATCTTGAGGATGACCATCTCATCATTTGGGATCTTGTTCTATCTCAAGCAGAGTTCACCTACAAGTCTTTAGCAAACCAACCACAAAATTTTCCACTTTTGAAATCGTTGATGGGCTTAAACCTTGACAACCTACTGATCCAGTACCACTATTGATTAGTACCGGACCAAGCCAGGGTGCTGAGGATTTTGAGCAACATATCATGGGGATACACGAGGATGTTAGACATGCAATTGCACAAACTAATGGAAACTACAAGGGATGAGCTGACATGAGGAGACAATTGGCAATCCAATGATGATGAACATGATATGGTCTATCTTAAGCATAAACAGTTACCACCAGGGCAAAATACATTCGACGAATGTGGGTCCTTAGTCCTTACTATGAGAGCATGAGACTTGGAGAAAAATGTGCATCTCATCGAGCTTCCACTTGAGTTCAGGATCAGCCCTATCATCAATGTAGAAGACTTAAACATGTCCATCAGACACCATGAAGATGGGGATGAAGAAGAACAATCAATTCAAATACCTTAAGTGCCACAAATGTGCAACGAAGTGAACAAAGATGAGCTCGACAACCAAATTGCGTCCACACGCTGTGGCGGTATTAGAAGTTTTTGGTGAACTGGAAGGGTCGACTGAGGTCTAAGATCAAAGTGTACATGGATTTCTAGTGAAGAATTTCATCACTCAACCTAGAGCTCAACAAGCAGTACATCAAATTAAACTCGACAGAACTGAGTTCTTCCAAGCTGAGGGGAGCTGATGCAAGCTGGTCCTACCCACGAGTGGATTAACACTACCAAAGTCCACCCCTCACATGATCATGTGTAAGCCCCACATGTGCACCTTCAAGTCAAAAGCACATATGGCCTCTTACCTTGTTTTAAGTCCATTTTTATGTAATAAAGTGGCTTAAAATAAAACAATCGTTCCTATGGCATTATATGAAACAGCCATAAGCAATGGCAGTTTCATTATTTCTCTAGGTTTAGGGTTTGACTTTTTTTTGAGAGCCGATATAAAGCACCTATAGTTGGACATGCGAATCACTTGACAATAAAAATGAGATTTTTATTGTGCTTGTGATTAGGGATAAGAAAAGAGAGGGAGTGTTCAAGGTGGTCTCTAGTAATCAACTAGAGGGATAGTAAGGTTCATCCCATACCCTTTGAAGCAATCTCGTCAATACCATTGCATTCACCACCTTCTACAATGAAGCAATAGCAACACAAATCACATAAGCAATATAATTGACATCACCAATAGTATACCTAACAACATGATGAGAAGGGAAGACATATCAGGAATTACAATTTGCGATTCAGAAACAACACCATACATAAGTACGGATAAATATTCAAAGTATATGAATATGAATAATACCTCATTGAATTCTCGAAAAATCCACTTTGATAAGTTAGACCACCTCCGAGATGAAGCTGTGCTCGGATGATTATAAAATTGTTCAGCATGCCTCAAGAAGAGATACACCAGCATAAAAATAACAAGAAATGGAGAAATGAGAAGCATCCCAAGCCCAACTGCCATTAGCCTCTTCTTTAATGCAGTAGGATTGCTGATGAAGTCCCTCCTAACACAAAAATTTCTGTAGAAGCACACATGTTTTCGTATCAATATGGGAAAACCTACAAATTGCAATTTAGCTTCTCTTCTTAGACAATTTAAAGAAGTGCAATTCTTTAAACACATAAATAGCTCATTGGCTGTGTGCGGTTGTTGATGTCGTGGTGTTGGTCGACAAGACTAGGGGCAGATGACAAATCGAAGATTTGAAGGGGAGCTTCTAGAAGCTTAAATTTAGTAGAGCCAAGACGAAGTATTCATAATGCGATGATAATGAGAATAGTTATACAGGAGTTTTAGTTAACATCAATGGCTATGAGATTCCCAGAAAATGAATTTTTGTGTTACCTTGCATGATGTAAAAGGATGGAGAGACCATTGAGTATGTTTCCAAGAGAACTAATGTTGGCAGATGAAGTGGAGATGTGCCTCTAAAGTGTTGTGTGATTGCTCTTATGCCTAATGAAACTTAAGGGCATGTTTCGATCAATGTTTTAAATAGTTACACTATGAAGCATGTAGCTTACACTACATAGTGTAGCTTAGCCTTAACGCTACATAGCTCATGAAAATAGCTTAAGTTGTGTGTAGCCTACGCTACATGATAATCTGCATACGCTACAAGCTACATAGACTACGCTATACGCTACATAGCTTACATTACAAGTTATTTTTCACTACGACATTAAAATCATTTAATGTTTTCAATGATTTGTTACATTTTTCTATTTTCAATAAAAATTAGTTAATCTTTTCAATGCTTTTGGTAAAATAATATAACTATATTAAATCACTATCATTGATCTTTCTTTACCTTTATACTTAATCATTGCACCACATATCATGAAACTTTGTTAAATTTCATTATTAATCAGATTAATTTAATGCAAAATATCATGAAATTGGTGCAACCAATCGCAACCTTCATTAACAATCTAGAAGTAGCGTGTAGCTTACACTACATGCTATGTAGCTTACACCTCACGCTTTAGAGGGGTGAACGGCACGCCATTTGCTATTTAAAACACTGGTTTGGATAAGTGGAACCCAATGCAAAAGAAAGGAAAAGATAATAATTACCCAATGGTGATTTTCCATGAGAACTATCGAAACATGGATTCCAATTTTGAGTTCTTGTTTCGGTAGCAAGTGGAAACCTCATATTCCTCTCACAATACTAACCTAGTTTCTCGTGCCAAGAATCCAAAACATGGAAAAGTGAATGGAATCTACCCTTTTCCATGCCATCTAAACAACACAAATTGTCATTTCACAAGGAAAACCCTCCCTTTATGCTGTTTGGTATGGAATCCATGGTTTCCAAACATGGCCTAAGGTAAATTTTATAAGACAACTATTAGGCCAGCTATGCTTTATGAAGCAAAGCATTGTCCAGTTTGAGGGAAACATGAGTAGAGCATGACTCCTGCCAAGACAAGAATGTAATGATGAATGCACGGGAAGAATGTCAAGATGGATTTGTGGGAAGACTAGGAATGATAGAATTAAGAATGAGGTCATCTAATCAGTCAAGTAGTAGTCCCAATATGAGATCCAATGATTGAGACAGCATCAATATTAAGATGGCTCTACTAAGGAGTAAGAACTTCGATAGGAGTTAAAGTGCCTAAAAGAGAATGAAGGCAAGACCTAAAAGGACTTCAATGGTGGTGGTGAGACGGGATATGAAATTTTGTTCACGTAACAGGGATAGGACCATAGGTAAGAATAATTGGCACAACACAATTTGTAAAGCCATCTGGAAGTCCAGGACTCCCCATGAGCACACCTTAGACTTGGCCCATGAGATAGTGCTGAACAACAGTCACCTTTAAAAATGACCAAAAAGAGATCGAAGCTCATGGCCAACTTTACTGTCCCTGCAGCAATGCAGCAATCTTGGAGAATCTTCACCCCTTGGTGAATCTTCATTAATCCAGCGAAACTCCCAATCACCTCTTTTAAGTTTCTCCTGAAAAGTGGGCACCAAACCAAACTGCTGCCACTTCTCCACAAAAAGCTCTGGCAATGCTACCTTTACAAGATTAAAAAGAATGTCTTCAAATAGATCACAGAGAGGCACTTCAGAGCACCATGTACCCTCCAAGAAGAGAGACTTGTATACATTACCCACCTGGAAATGCAAATGACCACGGCAGAAGGGACGAACCCACGAATCGCTCTTCAAATGTGCAAGCCCATCTTAATAGAAGCACATGTGATGTCCCAGCCATTATTTGGAACTCCATACTTTCGCTGCTAACATATTCCTCAGCAACAACCGGTCCCAATATCCTAACCATCACCCCAATTGCAAAGAAGGCAATGTTACACGTCCCAACATCCCTAATTTCCAGACCCATGAAGACCAACGAGCTTGGACCACTTGGACCAAGCAACTAAGGGCTTGTTTGTTTCACCAATTACCCCGATAATGTAAAGGAAAAGTATCAACATTACGATTTTACCACTGCCAAATCAAAACATGGGAATCGTTGGTCAAATGTAGATGTATTCAGGAGATAGGTAAAGTAATTTGTAATCATTGTACATTTCGATGGCATTACCATGAAAATTTTGAATCCAAACAGCAACATCAGTGTAATTTTGGTGATTATTTGACATTAAAGGAATATAAAAATGTCATCATAACGATTTTACCACCGAGAAACCAAACACAGGAATCAGTGGTCGAATGCAGGTGTTGTTAGGAGACGGGTAAAGTAATTTATAATCATTGCACATTTCCTTAACATTACCATGGTAATTGGTGAAACAAACAGGCCCTAAATGGAATTCATGCCCACCATCACTGCTATCCCAAAGAAACCTTTCTGCATAGACTCTATGTTTGCGACCACCACCACCAGACATCTCAAGGCAGACAAAAAGTAAACAGGCAATCTCGCTAAGACTAATTTAATGAGCATAATCCTACCAGCAAGGGAAAAGAACTTCCCCTTCCAAGAAGCAAGCTTGTTGTTGAACCTTTCAATGATAGGATCCTAGATATTCTTCCAGGGCATATGAATGGAGATTGGCAAACACAAAGATGTGAAATAGGGTGACAAGCTACACCATAGCCCACCTCCCTCGTGATAGTCTCAACTTTCCCACTGCCAACATTAACACTAAAGATGCTAGTTTTATCCACATTCACACCCAGCCTAGAAACAACATCAAAGCAAAGCAAGATATCCTAAAAGCAACAGCTTCCTCCAAAGACTCGACGGCAAAGAACAATGTATCATGATCATCGGCATAATGAGAGTGGGACACCACAACATCCTCATTATAATCTCAGTGCTCACCGCCCTATGAAGCATTCTGTATAAAGCCTCGGCCACAATCAAGAAAAGCAGAGGAGACGGGTTCCCCTCAAATTACATGCCGCCCCTTAAAGAAGCTTTTTATGGCCACCATTAATGACGACCGGAAACCACCCAAACGTAATGCAGGCTCTAGTCTGCCCAGCTACACCACTTCAGCCCAATACCCCATACGGCTCATCATATATGAAAGGAACTTCCAGTTAACACACTTGTATGCCTCAGCCAGATCCACCTTGAAAAGAAAGCAACCCTATGTTGGAATATTTGTCCACTAGATCATCAGGAGCGAAAGCACTTTGGGAGGAAAGAAATAATTCCCCCAATCACCTTTTTTAATCTACCCGAGACAAAGCCATTTCGGGATGTGGGGAGGAGAGATCAAGAACATGAATCTTGCATTACTCGGCAAATGGCTTTAGAGACTGGGAGGATGGAAGGTTAAGTACGGCAACCATTAAGGGGGTTGGTTGGTGAAGTACTCATCAATCTACAGGGCTTTCAGGATGTGGAATGCAATTTGCAAAGTATAAATTCAGCGAAGCGGTTCAATTTACATATGGTGACGAACAGCGAGGCATTTTTGAGTTGATCATTGGACCGATGAGCGGGGCCCCTCCAGGACTTCCTGACGTTAGTGGATCACGCCCCGGCAGTATGTTTGAAGCCCATTGTTTCTCGAAAGATCTTGTTATGTGATCCTCTACCTGCAGAAGAATCTTACAGAGGAGGCAGAAAGTTTGTACAACTAATTGCGAGACTCCACTACGCTAGGTCATCCCCTAGAGTGAGGGACACAATGGCCAAATCTAGTAGTTTCTCAGTTCATTCTTCCTATAAGGAGTTGTATAATTGCCCGTTGGAGGAGGAGAGTGGCTTGACTTCCTACAAACGGTCCTACAGACCAAGAAAGTCAAGCACCAATCAAGAGAGTAGAACCCAAAGCAGCAACACCCACCTCACCAAATCGAACTCCAAAAACAGGCCATTGATACCCTTGCATCTACACCAACAAGAGGAATATCTAGGGAGAACCCAAAGAACATTGAGAAAGCTAAGGGGCAAGAATGGAACATTGAAGTTTGACCACCAAAACCCCTAGGAAGATGGGTGAATCTTACTAAGATACCAGGCATGACATCTCTAAATGCCCATCCCGGCCATCTAAATCCCCTGTTAAATAAACGCCATTGGACACAAAAATTAGTTGGTTTTAATCCCCGTAGGGCAGATGAGATACCTTGCTGACCGAGTGCCAAAAGAAATCCTTGAGAAGGTGACTCAACTCGATGTGTGGAATGCTTAAATTGCCCACATGTTGCCCCAGAGGCCCTGATAAGGCAGGGATTCGACTCTCCCCTTCAAACCAAAAGACCTCACCATGCCTTGACTCTATATGAGGACTTGTTCGGCTTTGAAGTTTGTCTTCCATCTTATCATAACAACCCACGTGCACACCACCAATCACCCTACAATCCTCCTCCGCACTTCACCACTAGCGAGCTATTTCTCTGGGACACCACCCCTATAACCATTAGGCACCAGTCCCCGTGGACCTAGGCATCCACCAAAGTATTCAAAAACGGTTACATAATGACCATACTGGTCACGGTGGGAACTGTTATACATTTTTTTTTTTTTTTTTTTTTGGAAGATTGAAGCAAAATTATATTAGAGGGAGCTGAAGCAACCCAAAAAAGAGAGGGAAAAAAAGTTGCACAAAGAAACCAAAGATAAATAAGGAAAAAGACAAATAGCAGAAACCTAAGAAAACCACTGTACAACTCAAAGAGAACCCCTAGAAACTCCCCCAAAAGAACCAAACATAAAGCAGAACTCAATCGCAACCTTAAATAGAAAACTATCTTTGAAGCTAAGGAGAAGAAGATTTGTCGAAGATCTTGAGCAAGGACCAGTCCCTCAAAAGTCTGGAGACTTGCTCCGAAACGCTGAAGGAGAAGAAGATTTATCTTTGAAGCAACACAAATTTCTCTTGAACCAGATAGCCCAAAGGGTGGCCATCAATGAGAGCCTCCAACAAGCCTTAGGATCTTTGTCAAAGCTTCCTCCATGCCAGGCAAAGAGTAAGTCAAGAATTGAATGTGGCATCGCCTAGTGGCAATGGATTTTGGAAGGGGAGGAAGCCACATTTCAGTTGCTAAGGGGCAGTGCAAAAAAAGATGCAAAATAGTTTTTGCATCACTAGTCACTACAACAAAGGGGGCATGTTTCCGCAAGATCATTCCTTAGTGTTGAAGATTGTCCGTTGTGAGAGTCCTTCCTCTTGCGAGAAACCAGATGAATGTTGATAACCTAGGAGGAGTTTCGTAAAACCAGAAGAAGGATGGGAAAGGAGTGGTAGGAGACGAATTCTAATCTCGAATGGAGTTCTAGAAAGATTTAGTAGAGAACAAACCAAAAGGAGAGAGCATCCACAAGAGAGTCTTCTAAATCCAAGTTGGGTTGAATTCCTTGCAGCAGCTTGAGCAACTCGAGGAGATCGAGAACTTCATTGTCAAGGAGAGCTCTCCTACAAGGAGGGCACCAAACTCCTAAACCGTCAAAAGAGAAACAATCAACCACTAATGTAGACAAATTAGAAGAAATAATGGCTAAGGGTGTATAGACATCTCACAAAGGCATGTATGAAATCCATTTGTCTAACTAAAATTTAATCATATTTCCATTGTCAAGAGCGAAACAGATGCCATTACGAAAGAGGGATTGGGAAGTAGCGATGGCTTTCCACACCAAGGAGGCTTGATTAAGGGAAGAGGCTTTTGGGAAGCAACCTCCCACCTTGAGACTATATTTGTAGGCTAAGATTTCTCTCCACCTATGTCCTAACTCGATACTGAAACAACTCAGTACTGAAACACCAAAGCCACTTCCCAAGAAGGGCCCAACTCACATCAACAATAACTCTTATACCAAAACCTCCTTCAAAGTAAGGTCTACAAAACCTTGGACCAACTACGAAGATAGAATTTGTGGTAGTCAGAGTTTCCATTCCAAAGAAAATCTCTTCTATGCTTCTCAAACTTGACAAGAACAAATTTTGGATAGTAGAACAAGGAAGGAGAGAAGATTAGATAACATCTTTGATGAAGGTTAGATGCCCTCCTAGAGACAGATAGTGGCTCTTCCACGGAAAGGGCTTTTGTTCCACCCCTTCAATGACAACATCCCACAAATGGGATGCTGGCTTTCCAATGCAAAGCAAAACACCCAAGTATGAGGGGAAGGAACCAGCTCTGCAGCCAAAAGCGTTTGTTAAACTAAAATGAAGGGGATCAAATATATTAGTACCCAGGATTAATCTTTACACTTAAAATAGCCTAAAAACATCTTATCACTTTTCTCAAATTAACCACTGAGATAAATGCTTCACAGAAGAGGAGGTTATCATCAGCAAATTGAATACGAGTGACTAAAGGGCTAGAGGAAGAGACCTTAAAACTGCTAAATAACCCCACAAACTCTCCCCTCCTCAACATCCTGATCAGGCCATTAAAGACTCACAAAAAGGAAAGGGGAAAGCGAATCACCCTGCCTTAGCCCCCTGGAAGATTCAAAAATCCTTTGGGAGAGACATTGACTAGAACAAAGAGGGAGGTTGAGGAAAGACATGCATTGGTCCAATTCCTCCATTTCTGGTTGAAGCCAAAACTAACTAACGTGTAGTCTAAGAAGCTCCAATCGACATGATAGAAGGCTTTTTCGATATCGAGTTTGCAAACCAAGCTCCCCAAACCTTCTCTATTACAATAGTCAATACATTCATGAGCTAACAGGGCATAGTCCAAGATTTTACTATTAGCCAAGAAGACCCCTTGAGCTACTAAGATGATATTAGAGAGCACTGGCCTGAGTCTAGTAGCCAAGATTTTAGCAAGGATCTTGTACGAATATCCCAAGAGCCTAATTGGCCCAAAATCTTTAAGGTCAACAGCAACTTCGACTTTGGGGATAAGGGCTATGAATGAGGCTCCCAAGCCTTAAAGATGTTGCTCGAGTGTCTGAACTCCACAATAAAATTAATGAGATCAACCTTCAAAATTTCATAGAAAGTTTGAAAATAAGTCACGGGAAAACCACCAAGGCTAGGGAATTTATCCCTTCTAAGGGAGAAAATTGTCGTTTTGACTTCCTCTTCAAAGAAGGGAGATTCAGGGCCCCAAGTTTTGTCGACAGAGATCTAAGGAAAATATATATTATCAAGCTTAGGCCTCACCCAAGATTTTGCTAAGAATAAAGCAGAGTAGAAGTGATATGGTCCTATACTTGTCAAGGATATTCTATTTTGGAGCCATTAACATTAACGCCACTTATCTTATTTGATCTAACTTTGGCATTGGCGATTACATGAAAGTAGCCGATATTCTTATCTCCTACCTGAAGCCAAAGAGCCCTGGACCTTTGTGTCCACTTAATTTCTTGCTGGTGGACTACTTTGGAGTAAGCATCTTTAAGGGATTCTCGAAATATTTTGTCCTCTTCAGAAAGTGGGGAAGATTCATCCTGCAAGTCCAAGGCCTGGATGGTCACAAGAGAATTAGAAACCGCAACGTCGAGCTCGACTTGAGTATTTTTCCTCCAAGAATTAAGATTGGATTTTAAAAGCTTAAGCTTCTTACTTACAACAAAGCTTAGGTTACTAACGATCGAGAAAGAAGACCACCAATTAGAAACCACAAGAATAAAGCCATCAATTTCTAACCAAGATGCTCAAAACAAAAAGGCTTGGGACCCCTAGATCTCCTCGACCAAATCCAAAAGAATTGGACAATGATTAAAAATTAAAAAAAAAAATGGGACGAGGAAGACCCCTTCGGGAAACAATCAGGAAAGCCTCCAGCCAGACAAGGGAGACAAGAAATCGATCTAGAAGAGAGAGAATGGGTGGGGATTGACCATTGGTCCAAGTGAATTTCATATCAAGAAGAGGCAAGTCTATTAGGTCACAATTCCCCACCCAGTCTGAAAACAACTTCATGCCTCTGCCGATGTGAGAGCCATTCAATTTTCATAGGTGAATCGAACAACATTAAAGTCTCCTCCAATGCACCATGGAAGATTCCACTTTTCCTTAATTAAATTAAGATCCTCCCAACCAAGATGTCTTTGGGAAGCCGAACGAGGACCGTATACCAAACAGAGATGAGTTTATGAAGACAATTAAGACAGCAAAGGAACCAATCGGGGAGTCTTCTTTGACCCAAGATGTGGAGTCCCAGGCCACAAGAATTCCTCCTCACGAACAAGCCACATTAAGAGCAACCCAATCCTTATGTCTGCAACTCCAAATGCATTAAGGTTTGAAAACTTGCCGAGGAAAGCTTGGTTTCTTGTATAGCTATGAGCTGGGCTTTGTACTTACGAAACATCTCTTTCAACTAGATTTTCTTCCTCCTACTTCCAAGGCCCTAGATATACCAAGAGATTATCTTCATTGGACCACTTACCCATTTTGCCCTTTGTAGAGGGTCATTATACATTACAAGGTCGTTAAGATAAGAAATAGCCCATTAAGGCCCATAATGACTCCCTAATTGTCCATTACAGGGCCGATACAGGTTTTTTTTTTTCCAAAAAAAAAAAAAAGGTCATAAAGGCCATTACAACCTATATCATAATAATAACATGGTGGTTGTTACAGCCGTCATTGCCATTATTGAATACTTTGGCATCCACGCCATCAAGAATTTCCATGTCACAAGTTGTGCCCCGGCATAGCGGCCCAAAAAGCCGCTGCCGCCACCAGTCGTAGCTCCAACTCAGTCATTCCCCAACATCTATCTGCCCTTGCAAAGACCTACAAGAGGCTGCCAGGTGCCACACCAACTACATCACCACTCGCAAAAGACTAAGGGTGCGTTTGGTAAAACTTAATTCCATGACTTGCCACTTAAAATTGTTAATTTCAGTGATTTTGGTAATTCAGACTGTTTGGTAATTAAAATAAATTAAGTACTTACTTGAAAATATCACTGAAATTTGGTGGGATTTTTTCAGCCACACCAACTTCACTTAACGCTTATAACTGAATGCGATAAGTGATTCTCTTTAAATTTTTGGATGATTATGGACAAAAGTATCCTTGCTAGCATTTTAAAATTACAAGATTATCCTTCTTCGTTATCTCCTCGTACATAGCATCTTCTCCCCTAAGAACTTGAAGTCACCAAGTTCTATGGGCCCCACCATAATACATGTATTATATCCACGCCATCCATCCATTTAGCAAGATCATTTTAGGGCACGAGCCCAAAAATGAGGTAGATCCAAAGTCCAGGTGGACCACACCACTGAAAGCAGTGGGAACAAGAAGTTTTCAATGTCAGGCATTCAACCCCCACTATTTTATGTGGTGTGGTCCATTTGAGCTTTGGTTCTGCCTCATTTCTTAGCAGATGATCTAAAATGATATGAAAAAATGGATGGACGGTGTGGATCTAACACATACATCATAGTGGGTCCCATGGATATAACACCTACATCATTTGTTTTATGCGGTGGGGAGTTGGCGGATTCATAGGGGGAGCGGATTAGGTGGAGAAAAATTTTGCTACACCCACGAGTTAGCTACGCTAGCTACACCGAGTGTAGCAATGACCGCAGCATGATGTATTGGTTATATCCACACCGTCCATCCATTTGGCGAGATCACTTTAGCACATGATACAAAAAATGAGGCATATCCGAAGCTCAAGTGGACCCCAAGAATTTGTTAATGGTTGGCGTTCAATTCCCACTATTTTCTGTTCCAGGTCCACTTAAGCTTTGGATCTGCCTGATTTTTGTTGTCAGGCCATTAAATGATCTTTCTAAATGGATGGACGGAGTGGATATAACCAATACATCATGGTGGGTCATTTCTACACCCGGTGTAGCTAGCGGAGCTAACTCGTGGGTGTAGCAAATTTTTTCTCGATTAGCTAAGACCCCGGATTCACCGAGGTGGGTGGACCTTGACTATGGGGCCACTGTGATGTATTTGAATACATCCACACCGTCCATCCGTATTGAAAATTCATTTTAAGTCATGATCCAAAAAATGAAGCAATTCCAAATCCCAGATGGGCCATAGTACAGGAAACAATGGTGATTGACCATTAAAAACTTCCTGTGCTTGGAAAGCTAGGTGAGGAGTGGGTACTGTGATGTTAGTGAGAAATACACTCTGTCCATTTGTTTAATTTTTTAGCTTCTTTTAGGACATGAGAAAAAAAAAAAAAAATTAGGCGGACTCAAAAACTACTCTCCAGAGACTTCTTTCCTATCTGGACACGTGTTAAGAAATTGATCATAGGGTCAAATGTGACAAATTGTCGATTTTCAGCCATTTAATGCCTTGCGTTTACCAAACAGGTTTTTGTAAAAAGAGTGCTTAATTAAGATATCAGGACCCTTTTCAGACAAATTACCAAACAAATTTTTCAGTACTTTTAAGTACCAAAATTCAGCACTTTAAGCTTTCAGTGCTTAAATTAATTTTCAGACTTAATTTTTCAGTTTACCAAACGACACCTAAGTGACTCGGATAACCGCCAACGGTTCCACAACAGCAAGAACAGGGAACGATAGCCTGCCAACTTCCATGTCTACTGCCTTACCCACCACCACCTCCACTTCCACTTCAATCAACACGCTAACATGGCAAACATCATGTAGGATTTCTTAGACAATAGCTTAATTATTTCTAACACGCTTCCAGACCTGGATCCCAACTCAAAAATGACTAAGACAGTCCATGCATGGAGAGAAACACAATACAGCCTGATTCAGCTACCTCTATTTGTTCTCTTTGGTAGATGGGCACTAAGCGTACACCTTAGCAAGACCCTTGGGAAAATGGAGGTTTGTCGTCTTGAGAATGAGACCATCTCCAAGCTCGAAGACAGGGTAAGAACCTGTTAGGTGAGATTCTCTTAAGTACCACCTATGAAGCCCTTAATAGAGAGGACCTAATTGCATCAAGAGAGAAAACATACTGACATGCCCTCAATGACAGCTGAAACCACCAAGCTGCATTCCAGTCTTTCAATCTGTTCATTAGCACAGCCTCTAAAAGCCTCAGAACATTGTCATCCAGTGCAGAATGTCCATCCCCCTACCGCAAGACCTCTCAGAAAGGACCCTAGATGACTTTAGGAGTTCCTTACCCCTAGGAACATCACTAGGGACAAGGGTAGAACGAGTGGTCGAGAGCGTCTAGACATCACCCGCCAAAGATTCTTTCAGCTCGCAGACATTAAGATATCTTTCACCAAGGAGCCTATGTTTTTCATGGCTTCAATCACCTTATCAACCTGGTCAAAGCACTGTTAAAGTACAAAAACAAAAGTACAGCTCATCCCAAACCCTCTACTCTTTGAGAACCCTCTCTCCTTCAAGATGAAGACGTCAACCTCCACTCCAAATATGCCAAGAACCTCTTATAAATCCGAAGTCGAGATGGAGAAGGGGATGCTACCTAAAAAATAAAAAATCTTCTAGCAGATGGGAACCCAACGCTCATCTCCATCACCATTATTCATAGCCAATTCACTTGATTTGGAGAGTCTAGCAAGTTTCACAATGATGAGTTTTAACAACACGTACTTTTTGGTTACAACAGAAAACTCATAATAAAATCCCTAAGAGACCAAATTTTAAAGAGGTAAAAAACTATCTGAAGCAGGCAGGAATTTCAACACACTAAAACATTAGAAAGCAATTGGAAGTACCTGTCAAACATGCTTTGCAATATGCACCAATTTAATGTCCATTCTAGAGTTTTTGTAAGTATCAGATGATGGTTTTGACCGTGTGCTCTAGAGTTGACAGCAGGACCTGCTCCTGGAACCCACTGAGGAATCGGGAAGGCAAGCACCCCTTTGTTAAGCATCCCAATCAAGTAATTCTCCTTGCGCATTATCCGCATAACAACATCGTGTGCAGAAAGATCCTTCACCACACATAGTTGCTGCGATCTTTGTATCTGAACCACCTTTTCTAGAATCACTGCCCACGGAGTAGTCTGAATTTCACAGTCTGTAACATTAAGACTGCAAGAAAAGAGAGTCAAAGGATTCAATAATGGTTCATCACAATTATTTAAGACAGAACTATAGGGTCCTGATGCTCACCAAATGTAGAGTTCACCAATGCCCCAGTTCAAAACATATATGGTCCACAGTTTGCAGATCAAGACCAATGATCTGATGGGCCATGATCCCCCATCTCCCAAAGTGGAAGATCCCAGTTTCAATAAATAATTACAGCAGTGACCATCATTCAACAGAGAAAAGACTAACAGTTGAAGGACCTAGAATCTTCCAACTTGGAAAGTTCAAGGGTATCCCATTCACAGCAGGCCTGTCAGATTAATGGTTAGATCATCGAATCATGAGTTCCACATGTAAGGATGCTGTAGCATGAGCAATCTACCTTTGCGGAGCTACAGACCCCTTGTGATTGCTATTGTTTTCAACATCAATTCAATACCAGATAAAATCTATCTTACCAATTATAATAGAAGTGGCGGGTCTCCAACGTATCTTTTAACTGCGCAAAAAACCTCAAGAAGCAAAAGACCCAATAAATAGAAAATATTCCCAGATACCCGACAATAATAGCTTTGGAAAATGTAAAAGGAGTTAAAGGGTGTCGGTCAAGAGCCTCCTTAGCCAGATCGCACGGCTTTATTCCTGACTCAACCGCATCTATCCCACACTTCGCATTGCGCAGACCACGCCAATCAACAAATAATAAGAAAAACCCAGAAAAACATATGGTGAAACCAAGACTCAAGAGCTCGACTATCCACTTGATGATAATGCACCAAAGCCCCTTTTCACAGTAATAACTATACAACCTTTCGAAGAATAGATCTAAATCTGCAATTGCTTCTACCTTAAAGCTTTCACCGTTGAGAAGTCCAGAAGGGCTCTCACTACCAGAACTCGATAGCCTTTGGTATGTGGACAGTTCTATCTCAGGAAGGGAGTCATTAAGCAATCCGCTGGTTAGTGATGACTCTGCTTGCCATGGCCATTTGAATCGGGTGAAAGCATTTGCACCCTTTTGCTCTGCGGACATCATTCAATTTCGACCATGCAATTGTTGATAGTCCATTCCAAACTGATTGATTTGACCTGTGAATGTTAAGACAGCTGTAAATAGAAAAGGGAAAAAAAAAAAAAACCAGTATTATGTTGGGAAAGATTGTAGAAATATGGAGCATGAGTGCAGCACAACGCATGGAATAAATAGTGGCAGTATCAATGGGAAGAGAGAAGAGTTTTGCTAAGCACGCCATACCAACCGTTTAGCAATGCAAGCCCAGATCAAATGAAATTAGCAACAGAAACTGAAATCAATATGTATCAGAACTTTTAGCAAAGATCACACAAATAAACCAATTCATACACAGGAATCATTTCAAATATCCAAAAGAACAAGCTACAGGACAATAGAACCAAAGTCAAGTGGCATGGGATTGAATCGGGCCATACCACTAACATGTAGACTATTATTTCGGTCGGAACGCGTAAATCAACAGTCTCTGCATTAGCATCTTATTTATCCAGCTTCTATGCATGGTGAAAATGCCAATGTTTTACACATTTCTTCTATCTTAATATTTCCCAAGCACCCAAAGTGCCTGGATGTTGACCATGACTTACATTTGAAAGAAGCATAAGTCTGGCATTGTATCCATTGGCAAGTCTCAAGCAATCAAGTTGGAAGTAGGAGTACAAATGGGTCGGGTCGATCCAATGGATCATTGCATCCAACCCAACAATCAACAGCTATTGATCTGAATTAGGCCCATTGGAACAGGACTGGGTCCATAAGTTCACCTTGATTATTAAATGAGTTGGATCCGGGACCTCCCAATATCAATCCAACCCAAATTGCTAATCTAAACGTGTCCAATTTGGACCAACCTAAAATGGACTTGAACCAAACCCAATCAACAACTAGACCCATCCCAGACCAAGCTGAGAGTAACACTTAAACTTCCAATGATTTTTAGACTTTACCAAACCTTATGTTTAGAGACAAAAGCTTTATGAGTGTATTTAGACTTCAACTACTATGCACTGCTTATGGGTGATTTTTTAATCTGTATTGTGCAGTCTACCAAAATCAATTTGTATTTGGATTTTAATCTTAGCTTCCTCTCAAATTTTATCTAAGATGGCATCAGAGCTTTCAGGGCTAATTTGATTTAAGTCTAGACACAACCAACATTTTTTTTCTTTTTTTATGAATAACAAAGTGTATTTCACCCAAAGCGCAATAGGACAATTAAACAAGGACAAAACCCAACAAAACAACATAAAGAACAATACTGACCCAATCATACAAAAGCACAACAAACCCTCGCACAACCAGACCCTAAGCTGGGTCCGACCCTTAGTAGACAACCAACATATTTGGGGCATCATTTGTGTAAAAACCCTAAGTAGACCCAACCCATACCCAACTTGAACTGACCAATTAAATAAATGGGTCAACTCATTTTGACTTTTACCTGAACCAACAAAAGCCAGATATTAATGGGTTGGGACTGGGGCAAAAATACAGATCCGATTATCAAACATGTCAGATCCAGAACTCCCTTTGTCCCAACCTGACGCACTTGCATTCCTGGCTATAAGTCAAACACTTCACCAAGGCCACTCATGGAGCTGTCACATAATTCTCAATGAAAAGTTACCACTCCTTGGCTTTCTGACAATAGCTGTAGCCGTCCTAATTACCATATCCAATGGCACAGTTATATGCATTTTTTGCGGCAAACGGTGATCTTATAGTTGTAGAGTATTGGCAAGAATGAGACTGGATTCATGCATCCCTGAAAACGATATGAAAGTGTGAACTTCTCAAAAGCAGGAGCACAACTTTGAAGCAAAAGAGGGTGCTAAATCTATGTTAATGGTTCTTGCCCTCAAGTAAATACACTAATACAACTATCCATGGGAAGTTTTCATTTATAAATAAATAACACCCACGAGAGCCTACCTATAACTAAGCCACCCCTAAATACTTCATTCTTCAATTTTCAAAATTCTAAGAAAGCACCAAATGCATGGGATGAGAAACAAAGCTATCAATCACAATTCCACATGAAGTATTTGATAGTGTCAACCTTAAATTCTTAGTATTATCATGTTTTCATATAATAATCCCGTAAAGATGAAAGGAATCATCTAGTTCAGTTGCAACAATAGAATAAGAAAATTTTCATTTGGCTAGGCCGTTGGTTTTCATCTTTCCAAGGCCCGAATTTGATTTCAATGCTTTCTCTCACCGACACTCCAAATATCGTGAATCAAACTACAAACTAGTGGGATGCAATGAATATATCAATAACAAAATGAAGCATCTCCAAAACTCCACATTGTCAATCAAAACTCACACAGAGAGAGAGGAAACGTGAAACGCTTGGTGCTAACTAGTGACATTTTAGTCCAGACCAGCATTATGTATATGTGGGACACCACCAATCCCAACCGTTCATCAAGTGGGATAGGAGACGCAGCATTAAATCTCCATCCAACAATCCAAGCCGCCAGAAAAATGTCCACCCTTGTGATGGCTGGTATTTTACTATCGAGGAGACTTTTCAGCTCATCACCCAATACAAGGTGGGGTCTACAGACAATCAGTCTGATGACTGAAAGGTGGGTTCCACATACCGACGGCTAGTTCGTTTGATGCAAAGCCGCTGCAATCTGCAATCTTCTAAATAAAATAAATAAATAAATAAACTACTTCTGGTAGGTGAAATTTTCAACTAAATTCAATCTAAAAATACCCAACTCAACTAAAGGAGCATTCAAATAAAAGCAAAAAACAAAAACAGCTAGAAATGCCTACATAACACCAAAGAACCTACCAAGAAAAAGGCTTCCAAATTGCCAAAATTACAAACTTACCAGAGACCCACCAAAGGGTTCGTAGAATTAAGCCTTCAGATCATCAAAATCCATCAAAGGTTGGATTTTTTGAGACACCCAACGAATATTCTGGTCTGAAAAAGCAAATAAAATGGGGTAAATAAAAATAAAGCAGCGAAAAAGGGGGTTTTTGAAATAAAAATCGATATTTCCGTTGATTGAAGGAACGAAGGATTGAAGAGAAGGAAAGAAAAGAGGTGATTTGTTTCTCTTTCTTTCCTCTTTTTCCTCTTTTCGTCTTCGTGGTGTATAAAAAGGAAGAAAAGAAAGAGACGTGAAATTGCAGAGGTAGAATCTTGTCTCCGTTTCATCTACAGCCGAAGGGAGACAGGCTCGATATTTTATACTCTGGCAGAGAGCTTGGTTGATACTCGAGACTCATATGTTAACTAAGATTAAATTGTCCAGTCTGTGAGACCCATTTTAGAAGGTTAAAAACCAAAGTTTAATTATCTTAGCCTTTAACTCCGGGACACTTGTTTGTTGTTGGCTTCTTTTAATCTCAGCCGTCCAAATAATGTCCACCAATCGATTATTTAATTTATGGAATCAGAATGAGTTTTCCTTTATGATAGATAGGATGTTACGGATCCGTATTTGGACGGTTTATTCTTCGTTATTTTTATGTAACTTATACAATGCCTTAGTGCCTGTGTATCAACTATCACAACTATCGTAGTATCAAAGATTTTCTGAATACGAAAGGTCCAAGAGTACGGTATTACTTGTAGGGAGGGCCACCTCATGCAAGACGCGGAACACGTGTCGTCAGAGATCAAGGTGGACCACACAAATATCAAGATCAGGACCACTCATCAGGTAGTTCCCACTGTGGAGATGCCATATGACAAAAAATAGGGCCGTACACTCATCAAGTGGGTCACACATGTAGATTGAATTTGGACGGTCAGATATTTTTCCAAACAAGTTTGGCAAGCCTAATCAAGGGACCGATATTATATTTGGTCTATGATCTGATCACAGTATATTCTACCTGATGAATGGTGCTGATCTCTAACACGTGTGCAGACACCTAGATATTGGATATTCAGCCCCCTCACACGTGTTCCGACGCATACTTAAACATATATTTTTTTAAGTTGTGGTGTCTGTCTTATCATCCGGACGTGGCATCAATGGACGGTAATCCGGGTTGTGCTCATCGGAGGAGCCAATGGAAATGAGCCATTGCCCGAGAATCAAACGGATTGAAAGGACTTGACTAGCATATTTTGCCAGCGAAATGGACGATGGGAAATTAAAATGGCCACTGGTCCAAATCCGACTAATGAAATCAGATGGTTCAGATCCTTCGATCCGTACGAACTTCCAGTTTTGCTCATTTTACAACTGAACTCACGGTTTGGACGGTTTGGATTAATGTACATGTATACCACTTCCACATCAGATGAGACTCCATAACTTACAAAATGATGGTGAACTATCATCGTAGTAGAAAGGATTCCGCATGTACACGCGGAATCTACACGCTACTTTAGCTGCTAACTTGGAAAGCGTGTATGAAATCTGATCCGTTGGTAAGGTGGGCCCTAAATAAAGATGATTTTTTGGGAAATTCCGTTGGATCAACTAGCCACAAGATAGTGTAAGACACGTGTCGGTTCAGGAATTGTAAAGCGTGCAAAGGAGCGAGTTTTTAACGGGCAAAACCTCGGTTATGTGCCCAAATGCAGAGGAGGTGAGTTTTGGAAGTTTCGATGTTGGCTAATCCTACCCACAGTGACAAATCTTTCTGGCTATTTCTGGGATGGAATTTTCTTGGGAGGTTTTCAAATTTTGCTGTTTTTTCTTAGAAATTGTTGGGAAAAAAATCTCATCAAAAATATAAAAAAAAAATTAAAATATATATTTAAAATTAATAGATAAACCTAAAATTTATATTAATTAGAGAAACTCTCGTGTGCAATCCTGAGAAGTTATTTTTATCCACTTTGGAAAGAGGTTTGAAGCATGGGTGGGCCCCACTATGGCGTTAATGTGAATCCTCGCGAGCATTAGATGCATCACTCATGTTAGACCCGGGCCTAAAAGTCAGCCCCTTCCCTGATTTAGGTGGACCATATGATTGAAAATAGCCTATAGGAAACCTCACCCTCCAAAATGTTTTTGTTGATAGGGCCCAACTAAATCATAAACGGCCTTATTTTTAGGCCCCTGGCCTCAGGCTGGAGTGAATTATATATAATTATTAGGCCAACTGTTTTCTTTGGTGTAGCCCATCTTAATCATTGGTAGGGTTGATTTTTTGCTATAGGGCTAACATAGGATTACACATATAATGGTCAGAGAGGATCTTACATACAAATCATGGTGGTCCCGTAAAAAATTCCAAAGTACATCCCACTTGCTATATTAATCCATGCAATAACTTTCAAAGTATTAAGTGCACGTGACATCTTGCCCTTCTTACAAATTGGCACTACCATGAGGACTGCCTAATGCAGTGGTCAGTCCTATCTACACATCAAGTGGGCCACATTATATAAAATAACATCCAAATGCTGGTAAATAACAAAACACAAGTGTGGTCCACTCAATAAATGGATGTTGCTAATTTTTCTAGAAGGTGATGATCATGATAGGTGCAACCTATTAGACGGGTTGGATGTTGTATACACATTAAGGGTCACATGATGGCATGGTAGATGAAGAAGTTGATGATCCAGCCGCGAAGCTAGATGATCTCTTAAAAAATTTCAATTAAAAGCCAATGTTATAAACCTTAGATCTTTAAAAAATCCCCAAGTTTGCATTGGCCATGGTTGTTTGGCGTTTCATTCTCACATGAAGATAAACTAAGGCTAGACAAAAGCCCAACAATACATCATTAGTGGATGAAGTCAAGTTTTAAACCCCACCAATAAAAACTCGAAAGAATGACACCCGGATAAATGTTGAAGATTCGAGAGGAAGTTATCCTACTACCTACCTAAAATTATTAGTAGCATCCTACTACCTAACATTTATTGTAGGCACTATCTGAGTCAGAATTTGCATTGACTTCTGTGATCTCAATAAGACAAGCTTGAAAGACAACTTCACTATTTTGCACAATGACATTATGACAAGCAACAGAATCAAACACAAAATGTTTTCTTTCATAATTGGTTTATCAGGCTATAATCAAGTTAAAATGGTCATGGAGGACCACAAGAGAACATCATTCATCATGCCATGAGGTATATTTTGTAAGATTCTAAACATTGCGGAATTGAAGGACCTTACCGTGCATCATATATGGAGATCAAATAACTGGAATAAAGACATACCTGTCCGGATGGTCTATCTCGAATTGGAGATCTGGATCTTCCTCTCCTAGGATTGCTGTAGAGAAAACCTTAGATGGGGGTTATTTTCAGTGTAATCCCGGATTGGGGACCCAGTACCCTTTAAATAGGGTTTGTAGTGGGTATGGCAGTGTTTGAAACCCACCAAAACACTGCCACCCTTGCTCTACACGAATTTGGCTATCAAGAATCCATGTTCAACTACAATACTGCCACAGGCAGTGTAGACGCGCAACCTCTCTTAATTCTATAGATCACGACTGTAGTGGGGTCCACTGATCAGTCCACACATGAATCTGCATCTATAGTTAAATCTGGACCATTGATCAGTCGGTCCACTATATAGAAAACTTACATTCTCCCACTTGGGCCATACTGTTCAATGTCACGGATTTTAATTCTACTTAAGTGGTTAACCGATATGTCAAATTATGTGGACAATGTCTTTTCCAATCTAGTCCATCAAGACTACTAATACTGGATCGTGGTAGTCTACACAACATTAATTAAGGCGAAGTGAGACGAATCACGGTCACTAGTATCATCAATCTTAATGACGTAGATTGTAAACATGGTCGTGTGGTATGAAGGTTACATTCAAGTGTGATTGAAAGTGCCTACCTTCAAGAGGTCTTAGGAGCTTTCTTAAGATGTCTCCAATGAGACAATACTGAAATTCTACTATTCTGAAAATATTTTGTGTACACCAAATGAGACAAATAGTATAAACCAAAAGATGGAATCATCAAAGTATATGAGATCTCTACGAGTGTCTGAACAAAATAGATCTATACTGAATCTGAAAACTCCCACTAACTGAATGTATCTATGAGGTCATGACTCCCATAGACACTACATACTCCTGAAATGGCGCCACAGGAAGCCCTTTAGTGAGAGGATCAATTATGATCTCTTTAATACCAATAAAGCTTAATAGACACTTGATGATCCCGCACTCTATCATTTACAATATGATACTTTATGTCGATATGCCTCAACCTTGATGAGTGCTCGCTATTGTACGAGAAATGTATCGCAACTGAATTGTCACAAAAAAAATGTTTTCATGGGTTTTGGGATATGCTCCAAGACCCATAAACCAATGAGAAAACTCTGTAGCCACACCGCCTGATTTGTAGCTTAGTGACATGCGATAAATTCTGCCTTTATAGTGGATGAAGCTGTGGTGGATTGTTTTACACTTTTCCAAAACATAGTTCCTCCACTCATAAGAAAGAAATGTAACCGGACGTGGACTTTCATTGTGTCGACGCAGCCAGCATAATCTGCGTCTAAATAATCGACCAAATCCAGATGGTTGGCTTTCTGTAGGTGAGTTTAAAGTCTTTCGTCCATTGCAGGTAGCGCAACGCTTTCTGCAGTTACCTGCCCAATATTCCAAGCCATAAAAGTAATATCCAGGCGCGTACAGAACTGAGCGTACATTATACTCCCACTGCTGACGCGTATGGAATTTACTTTATGCGATCCTTTTCTAAATCATTCTTGAGGCACTGAAAAAACTTCTGAACTTGTCACCTTTAGTTATAGGTTATCAAGCATGAAAACAACTTTGCATGTCAAATCGCTCGAGTATCCTACCAATGTAGGATCTCTGTGACAAATCAAGCAGTCTTCAAGATGTATGCCTATGAATCTCGATGCCTATGATAAAGAAAGTATCACAAAAGGAAGAATCTGATTTCTCATTTATTAGGTTCATGGATCTGTAGTGAAAGTAAACGTTTATAAAAGTGATAAATTATTTGTGTCCACTCTATGAGACTATAGGGAATGGACCACAAATATCTGTATATATCACTTCTAGTAGTCCTACATTTCTGATTGGTTCATTTTTCCTGATTCTAGTCTATTTTCTCTTAATGCAATCTGTACAATCTTTAAAATAAGAGAAATCCAAGGATTGAAGTATTCCATCCCGCACAAGCCTTTCCATTATCTCACAAGAGATATGGCCTAATTGCCTATGCCATAAAATGGGGAAAACTTCATTCCTCTTTATTTTCTTTATTCCTGCTCTACTATACTGCAGGTTTATGTTTAGAACATTTGTGGTATGTAGGTTCAACTGATATAGCTCATTCACAAAAAATTATAGCCAACTAAATTCAAAACCAAAGTAAATATTAAAACTTTCATTCTTAAATTTAAAAGGGCATCCTTATTTGACTGAAAAGAGAAATTGAAAAATTAAATTTCGCCTTATAAAAGGCACATAAAAAATATCTACTAGGTCTAATAATGGCCATTTGCTAATCTAAGTCTGTAGACTCCTACTGCCGCAACGTTCACTTTTACGCCTATTGCCAACGCACACTGATTGCTCCATGTCAGTGGCATTTACTCTGTAGTATATCCTGCATGGAAGTGCATATGTGAATAGAAGTGCTATAGTCTATCAATCAGGAATCTGTAGATACTCCAGTCAGATTGCTTTCAAAACAAACAAGATCATGATGATTACCTTTCTTTACCAACCACGCTTTAAAACCTTCGCAGTCCTTTTTCTGATGTCCTGGCTTATTGCAGAAGAAACATCCATCATCAGGACCCCGTCTTTTCTTCTTTGCTTTGCCTTTAGATTGTGGCTGATTGCCACCTGTAGGATCCAAAGAACCTTTTTCTGAATTTTGCTTCCTTTTCTTATTCTTCCATTTTCTCCCTTGTCCTGGGGTTACGAAATTTACATTATGTACGATACCTTGCTTAGCCAACCTTTCCTCCTCTTGGACACTGAGAAATCAATTCGTCCAACGTCCAGTTGTCCTTAATAGTATTGAAATTTACCTGAAGCGTACTGTATTGAGGAGGCAGGGAAATCATGATCAGATAGACAAGCTGATCATCATCAAATTTCAGTCCTAAGTTGCGTATCTTGGATACTACTTGGATCTGTTGTATAATGAATTCCCTTATATTTCCTTTACCGTTATAAGTTACACGGATCAGTTTGCTGAGTAATGAACATAGTTCAGCCTTTTCTGATTTCGTGAATCGTTTGCCTATCTCGGTTAGGAAATCTTTGGCCTTATCTGTATTAGGCATGGCACCCTTCATGGCTTCTGAAATCGCGTACTTCATGATTTTGAGGCACATTATATTGGACTCTATCCAGGCCTTATAGTGAGTTTTTTCCTCTTCTTTGCTTTCAGATGAAGGCTTAGGAGGTTCTGGCTCTCTCAGGGCAATGTCCAACTTCATACACCCTAGGACAATCTCAGTGGACTCCTTCCATGTGTTGTAGTTGGAGCCGGTCAGAAGGGGTACTGTATTATAGCTGTTTGGAATATTAACTGAAAAATAAACTCACATTAGACTTTATGTTATGAAGTTTCAGGCGAATAAACATTCAATTGATTGAGGGCCTTCAATTGAATTATCCAGGATGAATGTGGGCCTGAATAATCAATCCTGGCGAGAATCGGTCACATCATCATGACTCCACCTGTGGGTGGTAATCATAACATGCAGACGGCTCTCCTGAACTTGAATCCAACGGTGATCGTCTGTGTTTTCGTCACCGTCTGCATGTGTTCATGTCCTTACTAAAGTGGTGATCGTTTGTGTTTTCGTCACCGTCTATATTGGACGTGAACGCGACTGTATGCAATCCTTTAACTTAATCCCAAAATTACAAGTCTGAATTCGTGTAAATCTTCACTGATAGTGGTCACTGTGGTGGCTAACACTACCAGATCCAACTCCATGATTTTTGACTCAGGATTGCAATCATGTGTTCATATCCCTACTAAAGTGGTGAACGTCTGTGTTTTCGTCACCATCTACATGGGAAACAAACACAACTGTATGCAATCCTTTTAAACCCAATATTATAAGTCCAAAATTGTGAAAAATCTTCACTAATTGAGGTAACTGTGGTGGCTAACACAATCAGATTCAATCCCACAAATTTAGACTTAGGATTGCGATTTAATCCTGCCCTCAACGGATCAATAAAAATTAGTCTGATTGGGCTCAATTAGTAGTTAGCATTGATCATTGAAAGATGGTGAAACTAAAAAGAAACTAACACTTAAGTTTCATTCACCAATTTCCTTTTAAACCAACGGATCAAGTTAGCTCTAGAGTATGGGTAATTGGCCCACAACTAAGCCGAATCAAGACTCTATATGATTTGAACATCACAATGAGCATTCCAAGTCTGACACTTAACATTCACAAGATGTATGGTCCAAATAGAACATTTATCGTAATTTAGGTGGACAATCAGATTCTTACATAAAAAATCCATAAGATGGACGGTTCAAATCTGATACTTAAAGTCCACATGATGAAAAAATCTAAATGTTAAATCATTCATCTAGTAAATGAGCCAGACTGTACACTCATTTTAAACTAAATAGATAGTCCAGATCTAAGATAGCAGAGTAAAAAAAAATGTGCCTAAAGGAGAATGCTTGGCCAAAGCATACTAAAATCTATCCCATAAATTTGGCCAAAGCATGCTAAAATCTGGCCCACAAATCTGGCCCAAATTATACTAAAATCAGGCCCATAAATTTGCCCAAAATATGCTGAAATCAGGCCCATAGATCTGGCCCAAAATATGCTGAAATCAGGCCCATAGATCTGGCCCAAAATATGCTGAAATCAGGCCGACAAATCTGGCCCAAAACAAATTTAAAAAAAAATGGACTCACGTCCTTAAGCAAGTGGCCCTTCAGGTTCTTAAATGGGTGTGGGCCCAAAATTGGGCCTAGTCAAAGTTATGCCACATGATATGCATATTAATAGTGGGCATCTAAAGTTTGAACTTAATGTTTGGCTTGATCCAGATGGTATGTCCTCAACATGTTTAATAGATGGCTCAAATCACAGGTGGAAGCCTATGAAACCCTCTTGGAAAAGAGGCCCATATCTTAACTATAAATGGGCACAAGCCATTTAATTAGGCCCATTGAACATATAACGTGTGAGCCTAATCTCATGGCCCACAACAAGTCCCAGATGGGAGACGCTTATAGCAGATATGGAGTGGGCGCTGGCCAATTGTATAGTGCTCACTGGCCCACTCTATAGATTAGAAGGCAGGGCCATGAGCCCTGGAGACCATGTGAATCCCACTATCCTGCTGGACCATCAAAAGTAAAGCCCAAGATAATTAAGGTGGGCCAACCGTGTGGACTCAAAATGAGTATCCTGACAAGGCCTACAATTAAGCATATAAATTGATAATTTGGACGGGTTCGATTTTAGCCCAAAACTCAATTAAAAAAAAAAATCCCCTGTATTAGTGGGCTCGAGGGTGTGCCCTGCCATAGAATCTATAATAGGCTGAAATTGGCTGAATTCCAATGCAGCAGGCCTACCAAGTGAGCCCACTGCTTGTACAGGACCTCCCGAGGGCCCACTAAAGTCACATAAAAGGAAAAAAAAAAAAGGGGCGCAGGCCCAGCTTGGACTAAAAAAACAAAACCCCAAATGTCTCCCTTTCGAACAGAGAGAGAGAGAGAGAGAGAGGGATGAAACCCTAATCAAGATGCCGCCGCCTCCTTCAATTCGCTGCAGAGAACAGCCATTCCGAGGTCGAAGGTGGTGGGCACCGTTGATCGGGCTTCCTCAATCCATGGCTGCTGGCTCTCATAAACTGAGCTGTTGCTGAAGCGAGAGAAGGAGACCTCAATGCCGCCATTAATGGCAGCTCCACCTTCTTCCCGAGAGGACGGCATTTTCTATTGTCGCTGGCTCAGGTAAGGCTGAAAACTAAGAGGCAACCTATGTCGCCATTAATGGCTGCCTTGAATTAGTTACAAAGGTTGATGGGCCTCCATCGTTGGCGACGAAATAGGGTAATGTATCTCAGCCTCCATCCCTGTAATATACTTCAGACAACAGGTTTCGAAAACCCTGTACTGTCATCAATGGCTGCTGGTGTCGATCATAGGTACTAGCAGTAGCAATGCCAAATTCCGGCAACAACTTAATGCCCGATGACATTGGCAATGCAAACCACCAAAAAAATTCTGATTGCCGGATCTTTCTGTGATTTTTTTTTTTTTTTAAATTGATATCCAATGGCCATTGTCCATAGAAACCCTATTTCGAGTTTTGCCGAAATTCACCTATTCTATCGGCTCCAACAATGGAAGCCCTCAATGGTTAGGGTTTAAAGATTCATGGCCGATCAAAACCCTGGCTCTGGGAGAGTATGTCCATGAACGGACTATTCAGATCTAGCCCATAGGGTTTACATGAATCTGATTATCTGAAAGGATCCACCATAACAGATGCACAGATGGCTCTGATACCAACTGTAAGATTCTAAACATTGCGGAATTGAAGGACCTTACTGTGCATCAGATATGGAGATCAAATAACTGGAATAACGACATACCTATTTGGTGGGCCATCTCGAATTGGAGATCTGGATCTTCCTCTCCTGGGATTGCTGTAGAGAAAACCTTAGATGTGGATTGTTTTCAGTGTAATCCCGGATTGGGGACCCAGCACCATTTAAATAGGGTTTGTAGTGGGTGTGGCAGTGTTTGAAACCCACCAAAACACTGCCACCCTTGCTCCACACGAATTTGGCTATCAGGAATCCATGTTCGACTACAATACTGCCACAAGCAGTGTAGACGCGCAACCCCTCTTAATTCTGTAGATCACGACTGTAGTGGGGTCCACTGATCAGTCCACACATGAATCTGCATCTATAGTCAAATCTGGACCATTGATCAGTCGGTCCACTATATAGAAAACTTACATATTTTACTACAAAATTTATGACATTCGGGTTAAAGAATGCCAACGCCACATATTAGCAAGCTATAATTGTCTTGTTACAAGACATGATGAAGGAAATGGAGGACTATCAAGAACAAGTCTCGATAAAATCTTCAAGAATGTTCAATGCATAAGAGAAGTTGCTCAGCTTTAGAGTTTGCAGAGAAGGTATCGAGGTCCATGACATGAAAACAACAAACATCATTGACATGTCATTTCTGAAGACTGAGAAAGAGATCTACAACTTCCTTAGGCCACATCCAGTACATCAGCTATTTCATTGTTCACATGACACCCACATGTGAACTCAACTTCAAGCTGCTTCGAAATAATTTGTGAAGGAGTGGAGTGATGAGTGTCAAGCTGCATTTGACAAAACCAAGTACTTGCTAGATCCAGTAGTTATAGTGTTGCATGTTCTTGGGCACACTTTGCTTCTATGCATCACAGTCTCGCCATCTGCAATTGTGTGCATTTTCAACCAACATGGTTGTTAGTGAACTTTTCTATGGCATACTAGTACAGCTTATTTGTCAATCATGTGCATCCATGTGTTGTAATGTCAGTTGAGCCTTGGCAAGCTGAAGACTGAAGATTCAAGTGGACAAGAAGTATCAAGGAAGAAAAACAGATAGATGAGATGCCTTGGTGACCCTAACTCTTATAACCAAAACAACCATAACCTCTAAATGACTTCGACCATATAGGAAAACCCTTAATCATCTTCATTAGCCTTATAATACCTAGAAAAATATGATAAGTTAGGCTAATTTACAAGGTGCAAACTGATGTAAATCAAACCTGCCCAAACAGCAATTTTCGATTGGACTTCGATGTCATCGAAGTTCAGTTCGATGATACTTCGATGCCATCAAAGACCGGTTCGATCTCATCAAATATATGTCCAGCAACATTTCTAAACTCTCTGGACAATTCTTCAACCACATCAAAGTGAGCTTTTCGATGTCATCGAAGAGTGTTCACTACAAGACTACAAGAAAACAGTCTTTTGCTGGCGTTCATAACCGCCGTCAAAAAACCAAAAAACCGCCTGTAATACATATACCGGCGGATTCAAGCCCGCCGGAAATAAGGTGCGTCGCTAAATGTTTTGCCGGCGGTCAAACCCTTTTGCAGGCGGTTGTTTTGACCGCCAGGATAGATACTCCTTTACCGGCGGTCACGAAGTATTTACCGGCGTTCAAATTCTCCCTGGAAAAGTCGGTAAGTATGCCGGTAAAAGACTGAAAACCGCTGGTTAATATATGCCAAAGCCTCCGGGAAAAAGGTGATTAGACTTGAAAGTGTGTAGAGATTCGCTGGGAAAGGCATGCCGAAGCCCCCAGGCAAGGTATGTCAATGCGCTCGGGAATATCTATATCTATTGTCTGTGCGCCGGTACAGTTCTATTCTGACCACGGGTAAAAAGTGTGTATATATATATATATATATATATATATATTCTTAATTTTATTTGACTGGAAAGAACCTGTATTGATTTCTAATAAGCGCAGCACAATTAAAGGAATACTAATAAAAAATATAAAATATTTACATCAATAAACTAAATAAACAAAAATGAATTATTTTAGAATAAAAATTGTATAATATTTACAACAATATGTTGAACGGTTCCGAATACGCAAGGAAAAAAAAAAAAAAGGAATCGACCCCCACCCAGCCCTCATCCATCTCAGCCTTTAACTTGCCATCCACCATCATCTCTGCCTTTAACTTACCATCCACCATCCATCTCTGCCTTTAACTTGCATCACCATGCAAACCGCCAGGCTCCAGGTTGAGAAAAGCAGTGTCGCCTTTGCAAAGCTCGTCGACTGCTTCCATGGCCTACACCTCCGCACGCTTAGTCCCTTGTGCATACCAAAGGAATGAGATTGAATTTTAATTCATCAAAATATAGAAGAATAAGAAAATGGAAACAAGCCATCCAAAATACATACCCTGTTCAACAATCAATTCACCCACAACCTTTGCTATCTATTTTTTGAAACATAGCACAAACCAAACGTCAGCAGCAAGCCAAAGATAATAGAAGTTTCGAGTAAAAGTGCACAGTATTCAACTTCAATTTTTTTTCAAACCTTATTAAAATGCTCATTCTATTTGTTTCCAAGCCCAAAAACACCATATGTGAGGTTTTGAAGCCAGGCTCCCCTCTCGTCCCCTGAGAACAGCAAGTAATTTCACGGAATCCACGTCATCATGGATAAAGGGAAAGTGGGCCCCACTCTAGTCCAGCTTTTCATGGAATTCAAAGCAGCGATGGTGGTAAGGAAAATTTTCGTCGACTTTTCAACTCCACAAGTCCGGATACTCTGTTTGTAGCCGACAGGAAGTCCTTGTAGCTTTTGTATTGGTCCATGTCATCACATCAAGACGTCATTATGATGAGATTGTGTGCCTATAGTGAGGTTTTAGCACTTGCATATGCCATAATGGCATGTTTTATACACAACAACTTCTTGATGTAAAAATAGCTTGAAACAATTTAAAGAGAAGCATACACTTAGTCGTGACTATGGCAGTTGCTTGTGGAAGCAAGATAATCTGTGGCAGCTTGGTTCATCCTACACATCAAGGATGGATGCATACTAGAATTCAACCAGCCCAAGTAGTGGTTCTTACCTCAACTTTCCAATGTAGTTGACACATGAAGGTATCTTGTACATTGTTCATAAGACTGGACTGCATATCACGTTGTGTTCTCATTCTTGTTACCTTGAATACAGCAGGAATTGCCAATAGGTTCTGATGACTCTAACCACTATACTGAGAAGTAAAGGCACCATGGGTTGTCAACTGTTTCAGTTAAAACAGGTAAAGATAGATTGAACCAGTTAAACCAGACAAAGATAGATTGAAATGCAATACTTATGTGGCTGAAAATGAAATAGGTATCGCTATGAAATTGATACAAAACAAACACGACTAAAACAAGCAATCACAAAGGCCCACAAATTTCATATAAGAACCTCAAACATGGGGATACAACTCCCTTTCCAATTTACCCCTTTATGCTCCTCTTGGAAACCCAACAACAGGAAAATCCTACAATAGAACAAGGAGCAATCAAAATGATACAAAAGGAGCAGATAATGCATTTTTACCAATACCTCAGAAGTTTGTAGCCTGTTTTGTATAGATTCTTTTTTGTTGGCTGAGCCTATATGATAGGTGATCCCTGATGCTTTTTTTTTATTGGGCTCACCCGAATGGATGTACAACCTATTTGTTTTGGATTAATAAAATTTTAGGTTGGTGAAAAAAATAACTAAAAGATCAGGTCATTATTTGCTCAAGGTAGCAAGGTCACTCCGTTTTCTAAATAATTGCTCTGTTGAACGCATGTCCATATGCAATTAGGAAAAACGAAAAGATACAAATACACGATTCTTGTCATATGTTTATATCTCTATCTACAGATATTAACACTTCTCTATATCTCATAGCTACAAATATTTCAATATATAAACCTGATAGATGCAAGCCTCGGCTGGGTTATTTAAAACACACATTAGCCATCAAGGAGTTGGTGAGGAAGGAATGTGGGATGAGGGTGACTTAGTTGGACAGTCCTATGAGATGAGCAGGTACGACCTGCATCAATAACAGAGATTTCAATTTTATCATATTGCTGCATGGACATATCCTCAAGACAGTCATTTTTTTATTTTTTTTTGCACCCTTGAGTTGTTTGACATTGGTGCATGAAAAATGGATCAGAAAATGCATTAGGGCCAGAAAGCAAAAAACCATAGATGTTATATGAGAAGTGAACCTTGAAAAGCATCCAGGAAATAAACACAAAGCATTTACGCTGCAAGTATCAGGCATATGTAAATCTGAAAGACATTATTCCAATCTCAAAAGCTATGAGACATTTGCACATCTTCCTAGATGGTCTACCAAAAAATGAAGCATGAGAAAGAATATTAGTTTCTCAAAGCTTATTCCATTCTGAACAAGCAAAGAGCAACAGAGTATTCTTCTTGGTGACATGGATGACAAGAAGAACCACTATTCTAACAAAAAAGAATAATAACGAAGATTGGTAAGAAATATATATTGTTGTTCCTGAAAACATATGATGGTGTTCACGAGACATGGTCAGCTATAAGATTGAACTTCTCTACACTCATCAAAAAGACTATGATAACTAGATACAAGACAATGCTCCATGTTTATGCTATCAATCTTCTAACACAAGGTTGCATTCTAACAGGGAGATGGCTACATTTCCACATGGACGTGCCATATGGAGGGCAGATATTATGGACAAAGAAGGAGATGACTTCAAGGTGACAACTATCACATATTAAGAAAGAACCCAACATTCTTCATTTCCCCTTGAGTGGGCCAATATCTCAGTCTAATCTAGACTGTTGAAAGGATGGTCAGCACATGGATGGATCACCTCCCAAGTTTTCCTAACTTGAGAGATCCTAGTCATAATTGCATACTCAAACCTCTCATTTTTAGCACGCTATTCAGAAGAACTCGGGATGTTAATTAGCCAACCCCAATTAGTCAGGATAAGGCTTAGGTCAATAATAAGGCATATAACCTTACATTGTAAGGCACACACCTTTTTGTTTACAAATTTTGGTAAGAGATGCATCCTGTTTGACTGTAATTATGGTCTGTTTCAACTTTTTTTTTTTCGGGTTGAAACAACTTCAATCAAAACCCATGACGAAAAGCTCTGACTATTTTATTTTTTTCTGTTGAATTTTCTGGCCATTTTTCTGGATCTCTAGCAATATTTTTTGGGCTTTCAATGGGTTAGGTTCGTGTTGAATACTGGTGACACGCAATCTTTTCAGGGCCATTCTTCCACTGCTCCTATGCCTAAAATAATGACATTTCACCTTGTGTTGTAAATGAAGTTGTGTAATAAATTTAAGTCAATAAAGCTCATGCACACGCCAAGCATGTGCTGACATGACATGATAGGTCCAAGATCCAATCCATCCACCAGAATGTCACCACTATATTGATGTCTTAACACAAGAAACATGTTAATCCACTCGTCAGGTGGGTCACAATATGCAAAACAAATGTACAGATCTGAAAAACATTGCTGAACTTTTGTAACCCATACAAGAGTTTCCAATATTGGGACCCACATGCTGATTGGGGCAGATTTTATTTTTGGGAAAACATGAAAAAGTCAGTCTAACATGATGCAAGGACAACAATTTAGATGCAAATTCACATAAAAAAAAACTAACTAGAGCTATAAAGGAAGAATGTACGTAAGAACGACTTACCATTTATGGAAAGCAAGTTCTTCCACTTTTGTAACAGAGATACCCGCTGCTGCTTCTAAAGTTGATGTTGTTTCACCAGTTGAAACAATAGAATACCTATATGTCACAAAGCATGTCAAAATTATGTAAAGTGAACCACAGGCAGTCATGCATGAATAGATGCGAGAAATTAGAGTGTTCAAGTCTACTGATACATTCCTCTTCATTTTTCTTTTCCTTTCTTTTCTTTTCCTTTTCTTTCCCTTTCTCGAAGATGAGAAGGCAGAATTTGAATCTGTTGTTTGTGCAAAGGTGTGATTTGGGTCCTACATTGGCCAAAATCATACTTTGATGTCACTGAAACTTCTATTCGAGTTTAGAAGTGCTTTTTCTCTTCAATAATGATCATGAACCTATTATAACAACGAGAACAACAAAACAACAAACGAAAGGAACCAACCTTCAAATCTCTAATTTGAACATTGGATTGCATTCTAAACCAAATGAAATGAACCAACCTTCAAATCTCCAAGCTCACCATCTATTATAGGCTCACCATCTTAAGAAAACACGACCTATTGTGAGAGGCAGATGATTGTGCATGATACTGGATTATTTCTCTACGTAAGATAATCATGATGAAGATTTGAGTGATATGAAAAATGACTCTACAATGAGAAATGAACTCTATCATTCACACAATCAACCTCTTGAGAAAATTATATCATATACAATCGCATGTTTATATAGAGTTAGAGTTAGCATATAGAGTTAGCATATAACCTTATATAGAGAAAATTTCTTAATATCATGAACAATAGAAACAAAATTTATGGCCGACATCTTTTTGAGAATAGAAGGCTAAAGAAGCACAAATCTAAAATTAGAAGGCAAAAGAAGCACACAAAAAATGCTACGAACCAATCAAAACCCTACTTGGGTATTTGTTATAATTTTCACCATTACCACTTTACGTTCGGAAACTAAAATAAGTTGGCATTGTTCTAATACTAAGTTGGCATTTTAAGTTCCTAAAATCAGTGTTTGGCTATCCACTTCTATTTTTCAGGATGTATTTGGATGCACCATTTGATTGAATTGCAATAATCAGTTTAATCAAAGAAGTACACTCTGAATGGCCATTATGTTATTGTGGACCCTCGCCGATTTTTCCGCGCTCCCACACGACGTTCTTCTCCCTTCCCCTTTCCTTTCGGAAAAGAAGGAGATGAGGATGCGTGAGTGCGAAATCGCCGTTTGTGCCACTGGCTTGCCTCGTTCTCGAGGGCTTCGTTTGGTTGTCGTATTGAGCTGGATGTGTGTAAGTGAGTTTATATAAGACCAGAGTCGCCACTAGCCAGTTACTTCGAATCTACAGTCGGCTAGACCCCGTAGAAACGTTAGAGAAGGGAATCCGAAGATTCCTTCCTCTAAAATGACTCCTGTTGATCTGCGGCCAGAGATTCAAGGTAAGGGATCACGGTTACAGGGTGGGAAGAGGTTAAGCACCCCACACACTGCCCGTACCGAAGTACGGTCTCTACTTCACAGAATCGATCGAATACTTGAAAGTCTAATTTAATCCTCGCATATTCTCATGGATGACATGATGCATGAATGCGGGTCTGAACAGTAAGAGTTTCTGATGAGCAGGTTCTAACAACGGGCAAGCCCAGAGCGTACGCTCGAACTGACAGGTGCTTAATGTAAGACGTATGCAGTGTGCTTGAATGATCAAGGTGTTTTATGGTGAAGCATGAATGCAGGTCTGAACAGTAAGAGTTTCTGATGGGCAGGTTCCAACAACGGGCAAGCCCAGAGCATACGCTCGAACTGACAGGTGCTTTAATATAAAGACATATGCATGTGTACTTGACGGATCAAGGTGCCAGTAGTGAAGCAGGGGGGTTGGAAGAAAAGTAAATATTGCACTTATGCTAGATGCAAATGAGATGATGCTGGATGAATGATAGCTGGGTGGATGGAGGTGTCGCAAGGGTTGGCTTCGAGTGGTTGGATCAAGACTTGGATGGCTTGGGAGGCTTGGACCAGTGGTCAGGCTGGGCTGGACCAGGGCTAGGCTCTCCTCACTCGGGCTCTCCTTGGTGGAAAAATGGGCTAAGGGTGGAGAAGGATGACTCTAATGGACGGACTCTCTCTGGCCGGTTGTTCTGTTTAAAAGAGAAAGGGGAGGGGGTATTTATAGCAGCGGAGAGTGGCAACTCTCGTAATTTTTTCCGGGCGGCCTGCCATGGGCCGCCCGTACGGTCGCTCCTCGGTTTCCAGCGAGTACGATCGCTCCCTCGGGGCTGCTGTTGGACTCGCTAGTCGACTCAGTGAGTTGACTCAGCGGGTCGACTCGGTGGTTTGACTCGACAGGTTGACTCGACGGGTTGACTCGGTGTTTTGACTCGACGGGTTGACTCGACGGGTTGACTCAGCGGGTTAACTCAGCGAGTTGACTCAGTGAGTTTGACTTTTTTGGGATTTTTTTGACTGGCCTTTTTTTATGGGGGGTTTTTCAGGGTGGTGTTTAGGACTGGGTTGACTGGGTTCAGGCTTGAACTGGGCTATGGAATGGGGCTTACAAGGGTGAGTTTGGCTGAATTTGGACTTGAGATTTGGGGGTATGGTCCTCCGTTCAACCAGCTATCTCTACCAACAGTGTAGCCGAAGGTGGGGTGTCTACAGATGCCCCTCTTTGGCAGAGGTTGCGTGCAACCGAATGCCAAAGCGAGTGGACACCCCACTTCTGACCCGGTCATTCATGGATCATGTTCTGAAATCTTTGCTTGCCTTTGCATCTGTGTCAGTTGATCGTTTGGAAACAGATCACTCGCACATACCGCGGGAGTTTGGAGAAAACGTTGCGATTGTCCCTGCAGTTTGCTGTAACCTGGGTACCCAATCGCAACCCTTCCATTCCCGACCGGTACTAACATCGGAAAGGTACAGCAGAGCCTCTGCGTCGACAGTCTTACGAGGTTACTGACCCTGTGATTGATTGTATGATGTTTGATGTTTTCCCAGATCACTCCAGGAGTACTTGTTTTGCTTGACTGTCAAAGTGGTTAGACGCCCTGCGTCAGATAGTCTTACGGGATTCTACTACGCCGACTTGGACTCAGTCAAGGTACTTCAGGCATCCACGCCTAGGTATGTGCGGGTGGGCTTTTTCCACCCGATCTGCTGGTTTCGATGCTTGGTTTGCAATTCATTCTTTCCTTGATTGTGGTCTGGAGTCTTTGTTGTCCTTTGTATCTGAGTCAGTTGATTGTCTGGAAATTGATAACTCGCACATACCGCGAGAGTTTGGAGAAAACGTTGCGATTGTCCCTGCAGTTTGCTGCAACCTGGGTACCCAATCGCAACCCTTCCATTCCCGATCGGTACTAACATCGGAAAGGTACAGCAGAGCCTCTGCGTCCGCTAGTCTTACGAGGATACTGACCCTGAGACTGATTGTGTGATGTTTGATGTTTTCCCAGATCACTCCAGGAGTACTTGTTTCGCTTGACTGTCAAAGTGGTTAGACGCCCTGCGTCCGATAGTCTTACGGGATTCTACTACGCCGACTTGGACTCAGTCAAGGTACTTCAGGCATCCACGCCTAGGTATGTGCGGGTGAACTCCTTCCACCCAATCTGCTGATTTTGATACTTGGGTTACAATTCATCGTTTCCACCTGTTCAAATGGTTTCTGTGACCGAGCCTTTTGGCTTTCATCTTTTTTGTATCTTGGCATGTGGTACGACCGCACTGACACTAGAGTTCAGTTCGACCGTACTTTGAGTGCATTGGATCCGATGATCTCCGGGGAAACCGCGAGACATCGGATCTTATTTGATTTTTGCGTCGGCTCCTACCCAGAGATATAGAAGATCTCCTGGTGTTTTGGAGGCAGAACACTCTACTGGAAAATATTTTTGGATTTTTGAAAAGGCATCCACTCTGGGGAGTGATACTCTGTAGGGTTTTTATTTGCACATAGAAATATTTTTTTGTCTTTTTGAAATGGAAATCTGGTTTGCACGTGCCTCCACTAGGGATGCCTGTGGGGCTTTTGGCTAACCGACTTTTATTTTGAAAGCAGGTAAACATGATGATTGATGCGATGGATGCTGATGCTGGGAGATGCATGATGAATGCATGATTTGGCTCATTCTCTTCTCGTTTGATGATTTTGCTTTTGCTGTGGGTGCAGAGAACTTTGAGCTTATTGCTTGCAGGGTTGTGCTTCCCTGGGGTTTTTCTTTTTGTACGGGCGTTTGGTCAGCGAGTTGGTCAAGATCCCGACCCGTGATCGATCAGGTCCATCGTCCCAATATGCTGTCTCTTTGCTAATGAGAATGTACGAGGATGCTATCCGACTTCAAGATGTTCTTCTGGGCATACATGTGATTGAGATGGTGTTTGGTCGCCCGTTTTGGTCAAGATTCCAATTTGCGGACGATTGGATCCGTCATCCCAAATTGCGAAGTGAGTGGAGTTCAAGACTCCTGAAGTGTAGTGCTGGGGCTAATTTTTGTGATTTTTGCAGATATGTGGTCCGAATCTTTACCTGAGAGGGTAGAGATTGGTTTATTGAAAACACAGTAAATATTTTTGTATTTTTGAGGATATTTTCTTTGAAAGCAAGAGAAATATTTTTGTGATTTTTGACAATATTTTGATTGAAAGCAAGGGAAATATTTTTGTGATTTTTGCAGATATTTGATTTGAAAGCGATGGAAATATTTTTTGTGATTTTTGCAGATATTTGATTTGAAAGTGATGGAAATATTTTTGTGATTTTTGAAGAGGTGATTTTGCAATGTTTTTGTATTTTGTGATTTTTTCTGAAATGCAGGGAAAAGATGTAGAATTTCCATCCACTTCCAGCTTCTACTGCTGGTAAGGCACCCGATCCATTTTACGTCAGCGAGCAAGACAGGTCTCACACAGTCAAGTGCCGTAGTTTTACATATTCGGATGAGGGGATTTTGAGGGTTTTCAGTCAACACACCCACAAAGTTGCCTGTTCCTCATGTGCAATGCACATAGACCACGTATCGTCCGACGGACTCCTTCGGCCACAAAATGAGCCACATCCTCACATTTCCCTTAGTCAATCCAGTTTGGGGTCTTACGTTGCTCACAATTTCGTGAGGGTGAGCTCCACCTCCCAACAGCCTTAATCCCCTTCATGAGTTCTAGGAACAGGGAACATCCGTCAGCTTCAACAGCGACTTCCAAATCAAGGTTGTCTATCACGGTGCGTTCAACACGAACAGGATTGCGGAGTTCTGCCCGCCACAGCACTTACCTGTTTAAGAGATTCCAGACACCCGTACGATCAATTGTCAGCCATGCATGGAACAGGTTAGGAAAGAAAGCCCCCGAGAATTTAATCCCAGTGTAGTTTAAGGTCTTCGGACCGCTGGGGATAAATTGGTGCGTTTGAAACTAGTGGTGAAAACTTTTTGTTTTATATTGTATCTATATATATTTTTTTTTGAAAAGGTTCCAGATTTCAACTCGGGTGATCAAGATTGATACTGGTTTTTATGGAAAGCTTTAAAATATTTTTGGTATTTTTGAAATGATCCGGGTTTATCAAACCATGATCCCAACGGTCGAGGCTGATGCCGGTTTTTAGTTAAAAGCGAGAAAGGTCCCCCGAGAAATTAATCCCAGTGTAGTTTAAGGTCTTCGGACCATGAAACTGTACAAAAGAGGGGCAAATATGTTTTTTTTTTTTTTTTGGAAAAATGTCCGGTGTCAGCGGATGGACAATCCAGACTGATGCCGGTTTTTTATTGAAAATCCCTCGGGATCTTGATCCCGACGTAGTTTAAGGTCTTCGGACCTAAAACTTTAAAAGAGGCAGATATATTTTTTTGTTTTTCTGAAAATGTCCTGAGATCGTTAGGTCTTGATTCGATCCAAACCGATGTCGGCTTTTATTGAAAATCCCTCGGGATTTTGATCCCGACGTAGTTTAAGGTCTTCGGACCCTGAAACTGTACAGGTAAGTGTTGGAAATGCATAAATATATTTTTTTGTGGTTTTTGAAAGTACCCGATGTCGTCGGATTTTGATTCGAGCAATCAAGACCAATACCGGCTTTTATTGAAAATCTCTCGGGATGTGAATCCCGACGTAGTTTAAGGTCTTCGGACCCTGAAACTGTAAAAGAGGGGCAAACATTTTTGTGTTTTTCGAAATGATCTAGATCATCAGACCTTGGCCTGAAAGGCTGGGATCGATGCTGGTTTTTATTAAAAATCTCTCGGGACGTTGATCCCAACGTAGTTTAAGGTCTTCGGACCAGAAACTGTACAAAAGGGGGCAAACATATTTTTTTTTTTTTTGGAAAAATGTCCGGTGTCAGCGGATAGACAATCCAGACTGATGCCGGTTTTTATTGAAAATCTCTCGGGATGTCGATCCCGACGTAGTTTAAGGTCTTCGGACCACTGAATTTTTAAAAGAGGGGCTGGTAGTATATATATATATATTTTGGAAAAATGTCCGGTGTCAGCGGATCTTGATTCAATCCAGGCTGATGCCGGTTTTTATTGAAAATCTCTCGGGATGTCGATCCCGACATAGTTTAAGGTCTTCGGACCACTGAATTTTTAAAAGAGGGGCTGGTAGTATATATATATATATATATATATATATATATATATATATATATATATATATATATATATATATATATTTGTTTTGGGAAAATGTCCGGTGTCAGCGGATCTTGATTCAATCCAGGCTGATGCCGGTTTTTATTAAAAGGTCCCTCGGGATCTTGATCCCGACGTAGTTTAAGGTCTTCGGACCCAAAATCTGTACATAAGAGCAACAATCCAGGTTGGAGACTGCGGGAATTCTCTTTGGAATGGTTCGGATCATCAGGTCATACCTTTGGATGGTTGAGATCATTGTTTGACCAAGTCAAATTTTCCTTTCTTTTTCTTGGAAATTCCATGGAACTTTTCCACATCATCAACCCAATTTCTCACCCATTTCTCATGAGATGAGATTTTGGTGAGATTTCTTCATTTTTCTCACCCTTCTCTTCCATCACTTCATTCTTACATGAAGGTACAAGATTCACTTGCAACCACCCTTCTCAAGGAGGAGTTCTTCCCAAGGAGAGGAGGTGAGAAGTCACCTCACTTAGGTGGAGGCTAGGACGGCCTCCCATGGGCCGCCCGCCCGGTCTGTGCCTCCTGGTCTCTTCAGGGGGCTGGGTAAAAGGGTGCCCTCCCCTTTTCTATATAACATGGGGCACCCTTGCCCCCTCAAACGTGCAATCTCTCTCTTCTTTCTCTCATACTCTCTCTTTTTCAAGTTTTCTCTTTCTTCTTTGGTGGCCTTTTGCTTCTCTCAAGTGGTGGGCCTTAGAGAGGTCTTGGGACAGCAAGGTGGTCCTTTGGTGAGTGGTAAAGGTATGGACCACTTCCTTTCTCTTTCTTGTTCTTTTCCATCTTCATTGTCTCTTCTCATGGTCCTTTTTCTTTTCTTCATGTAGCTATTTCAAGAGGTGTGAAGGTGGGCCCAAGTATTCTTGACCTTTTTCTAGATCTCAAGTCTCTTTCAAAGGTGGTGCATGGAGAAGGACATTGCAAGCTCTCCACTTCATCATTTTTTCCTTTTTCACACTCCCTCCATGTACATGTAAAGGGTGATTTTGCCATGTCACCAAGTGTTCATGGCAAAATACTCTATCTTTTTCATGGGAGTTGGGCCTCTTTTTATGTGTATCAAATGGGCTCAAAGTGAAGTCATGGCCCTTGGTGTATTTGATGGGCCCAATGCTTCATTTTGGGCTCCCTCATGCTTTCTTGCCCTTGTCATTTTTCCTTAATGCTCTTCCTTTCTTTTCCATCTTTTTTTCAAGGTTTGGGCCCATGGTCATGGTAGGGCCCATCTCGAGTTTTGGGCTCATGGGGCCCATCTTTCTTCACATGTGTATGGACCAAGGAGGCTAGCCCAATCTTCATTTTGGATCTTCAAGTGGGCTAGCTTTCCTAGTTGGGCCTTTATGGACAAGTGGCCCAATTCTTCCATCATTTCTTTGATTATGATGTACATCTTTGCACAAAGTGTGGTGGGCTCCTTGGAGTTTTTTATGTGTATGGGCTTTTGGGCCTTCATTGGAGCTTGGATTTCTTTGGACCATGTGTGCACCACTACACTTTGTCCATGTAGGCTTTTTTTTTCATGCTTTTTCCTTTGATGGATGGAGGACTTGAGTTACTTGACCATTTACAAGTCCCATGAGTGAGTTGTTCCCACAATCTCACTAAGTTCAAATGGTTTTCTTTGTGGGAGGAATGTGATTCTCAAGAGTTTCCCTTTAATGTTATCAACCTCAAATGGATGATCCTCAAGTGAGCTATCCATACAACCATAGCTCCTTGAACTTTTCTTTGGGGACTTGGTGGGTCATCCATCATCATTCTCAAGTATGAGTGATTTTTCTTTCCATTTGTGGGAAAGAATGATACCCATAAGTTACCCATTTTTGTCCCATGCCTTGGGACATTTTGGATTTTGATCTTCAAGTGGGCTATGTGTACCATTCTTATCCATTTTCATGATGGTTGGGTGACTCATCAAGCCATGCTCTTTTGTGCTCACATAGTCTCTCTTTTTGGTGAACAAGTTGGTGCACATAAGTTGCCCAAACTTGCCTTTTCATGGGCATTTTCAACTTTGATTCTTCATGTAGGCTATGTGCATCAACTTTCTACCCTTAGCTTCTTTGATTCATATGTTTGTGGGTAGACCTCCATGTTGTATTCTTATGGTCAAAATTTTCATCAAGATGAGGCACATAAGGTTGCCCATGGTTAACCCATGAATGGGTTCTCATATTCTCCAAAGTGGGCTATGTACTCTCTCCAATCCATTGAGATGAGGCATTTGGGTTGCTCTTGGGGGCCCGTTTCCTTTCTATCCCTCACTTGTCCATGCATATGTGTAAAAAGATGGAGACATCCTAAGTGAGAAACATGGCCTTGGCATGAAAGTGGATCAATCCTTGGCCACATATAGACTTTGAAGAGGGGCTCCATATGATGTAGGGTTCTCACCCTTTGTTGTCCCCATGGCACTTGAGTGTATTTATTGTCCAAAATGTGTCCTTAGGTGATGGACTTTCTTGCCTAAGGCATGCCATGCCACCTTCTTTAAGGTGGGCCTTACTTTTTCCAATGGGCCCAACACATATCCTAAGTGACACATGGAGTTGGACTTTAGATTTTGCATTTAAATGTGAGTCCAATCCCATGGGTTTCTTGGATGAGAATTTGGATTTTAACGGGTAAAGGATAGGGACTTACCTTGCCAGGCTTGTAGGATTCCATGGCGGATGGCACCAGAGGTCACCGAGTGGTTGACGAGGATGATCCTGCTTTCATTGTCCGCCGAGGGGACCACATGTGTTCCCTAGCTATGGAGCATCAACCTCTTCCTGCTATCAAGGGTCGAGGTACAAGGGATCGTTGGGACAATTGGATGAAAGAGCCACAGCCCTTGCTTGAGCGAGTACTAGATGGTACTCCTTTTGCTGGCCTCCTCACCCTACGCTTCCATAATAACGACGCCAACCGCATGATGCTTGCGGCCCTTTGTGAGAGGTGGCGGGATGAGACCCACACCTTTCAGCTCCCTTGTGGGGAGTGGGGAATAACCCCCTTGGATATTTACATGCAGATAGGTTTCCCGTTTCATGGGGCAATTCTCCCTCAAGTTAGCTCTCTAGCTCCCCTCTCTTCCACTGATTGGCTGCGGCTTGTCGGTGACGTCCCTCCTGAGGGTGAATTCCAAGGCCATCAAGTGAAGATGCGATAGTTTTACAACAATTTTGCTTCCGTCGTCCCTACCACCGAGCGAGAGGCCCTCCACAAGGCGCGGGCCATGATCACTTATGCTTTTGGATCCTTTCTTTTTTGCCATGCGAATGAGAGAGTTGATCCTAAATTTCTTCGTTTAGTCGAGGACCTTCATCACCCCTATAACTGGAATGGGGCCATCCTGACCCGTCTCTTTCAAGGTCTGGACAAGACCTGTCGGCATAGCCGGTCCTTCACAGGCTTCTGGCCTGTCATTGAGGTACCTCTTCTTTCATCCTCCTTGGAGCCATTTGCCTTCTTTCTCTCTCTGATCATTGAATGTGCTTTTATCCAGACCTGCTTTTATGACCATTTTCCGCATCTTGCGCCGAGGATGCGAGATGACATTGAACCCTCTCAGTATCGCCACATGTACTGGCATCAACAGAATCGTCAGCGGAACTCCCGAGTTCCCGGGGACAATTGGCGTGCTGATATAGACGGGCTGATCGTTGAGGACGTAAGTATCTTGCTTGTCTTTGTCCTTGTGCTGTACTTGTAACTGATCGTGGTAACCTCTTCTGCTGCAGTTTGCCCGGATGCCGTACGCTAGTTTCCCTCTCTACTACACACCCCAGCGCGTGGAGGCATACGATGCTTCATGTCTCCGTATTATGCTTTCTGACGCTGAGTCTTTTCAATGGTACTTGGGAGAGAGATTGCTTCGGCAAGTCACTGGGGTGGCTCGGGTCTCCTGTTCTGCACCTCCTCTAGCTGCTCGGATGCCAGCTGATGAGAGAGTTGAGGCTCTGGTGGGCCAGCCTGGCTTCCCTTTCACGATCCCGGATCGTGATTATGACGAGTGGTATCTGCTGTTTGGCCAGGGGCCTCTGCTTCCTTCGCTTTATGTTCCAGGTGGTCGTCGCAGGTATGCTGGAGGTTCAGTGACTGCTCCTTTGATGGATCTTTATCGTCGGAAGCGGGACGCGAGGAGGGGCGATGATGATTATGTTGGTGACTTGTAGCTGGCTCTGCTTTATATGGCCTTGTACTTTTGTTTTTGTCCCCTTTTGTATCAAGCTCTTTTGGATGAATATACAGGCTTTGATTTCTCCCAAATTCCTTGGTGATGTCTGGATGCTTTGACTCTTGACTCATTCCTTCATGATTTGAGACTGCTTAGCTGCATGGGTGATGACTTGAATGGTTCAGATTGCTTGATTAGGCCTTGTGGGCCCACTTGATGTTTAGATCTTAGATTCTGGCCTTTCTTTTGATGATCGAACCTTTGATCTTGCTGCTCCATGACTTGTGTAAGCTTTCCAATGGTTTGGATCCTGATGATCTAGCCCTTGAATGGTTCAGATTGATAGATTCGGCCCTGTGTGCCCATTTGAGACCTTGGTTTTACTTTGGGGCACCTCTTTTGATGATTTGTGAGGCTAGGAAGGCTTCTCATGGTGTGGATGATGGCTTGAACGTCTCTGATCGCTTGATTTGGCTTTGTGGGCCCACTTGATGATTAGATCTTGGATTCTGGCCCTTCTTGTGATGATCAAACCTTTGATCTTGTTGTTTGACGGCTCATGTAGGTTCTTCAATGGTTTAGATCATGATGATCTAGTCTTTGAATGGCTTGGATTGCTTGTGGCCCCCACTTGATCACTTTCCCCCTTCTTTGGCTTGATCAGCCATATTCCGGCCACATTGCTTCGTGATTGGACCAGTGGGGCACCTTTTGTATGATCTTGATCATCTTCAGTTGAAATTTGGAGTGGACCGGAGCCTTGGGCGGCCCACGGAGCGCCATCTGCTGATGTGGACTGTCAGCCTCACCTACCAAAAGCCCCGGAGCCAATCCCGCGGAGAGAGGGGATCTGCGTCCGTACGGGCGGCCCAGGGCGGGCGGCCCAGGGCAGGCCGCCCAGAGCTCGCCTCTTGAGCGGCCTGGGCTGGCTCTGGTTCGGACATCCTCTGCTGTCTGTTGCTGCTGTCCCCACATTCCCTGTACTGGATCGTTCGATTCCAGCCATGAATCTTCTTGTCCCCTTGTCTTTTCTCTTCATCTTATCTTCTTCTCATTTTGTCCTTTCTTGGGCAGCTTTGGATGATGACTTGTGGGCCATAGTGGGAGAGGTCGGTGGGTCCCACACTCCAGCACTTGGTGAGGGCTTTAATGATGGAGGGATTCCTCTAATGGAGGGTGTAGATGGTGCATTGAATGGAAGCATTGATGAGGGGCTTGGGATGGTGGTTGGTGGAGCTTTGAATAGCTCCATTAATGGTGGGATGGCTGGATTTTCAGATTTAAATGGGCCCCTCATTATGGGAGGAATGGATGGTATGGATGAGATGATGGGATGGGACATAGGTGAAGCTATGCATCCCTTGAGTGTGGGTCCCATGGATGACGTGATGGACGGTGATGATGGGACTATGAGGGACATAGATGGGCTGATCTCATGTCTGGATGGTATGGATAGCTCAGATGGTACCTTTGACGGTTTGGATGCTCTAGATGAGGGCCGAGATGTGCGGCACACTTGTTTGGGTGGACTTGATGTGATCATTGATGATGTCCCCTTGATGATGGACGGTGTAGATGCCTCGATGATCCCTTTGATCGGCCAGGATGATGACTGGATTCATGATTTTCTGTTGGAGGGGGCCGCAGGTCCAGATCTGACCGTTGATTCTTTGATCGGGGTTGCCGGGACCCCTTTGGATGGTTCAGATGTATTCTTTGACGGTCAGATTGGTCAGGATGCCACGATGTGCGGTGTGATCTTCACTGATGGCTCTTTTGGTTGGGAGCATTGTTCTTCTTTTGGTCATCGGCCCTTTGCGCACTCTGTTCATGAGGTGGGCGAGTCTTCTCATGCGGCTGAGATTATGACAGTTTCAGATGGCGATGCGACTATATCAGACATAGCCGTCACTGAGGGCCGATCAGGGGTTGTCGAATCGGCAGAGGTTCCAACTTTTTCTTCTCCTTCGCCCGTTGACCTTCCGATCCTCGATGAGTTGTCCTCGATTTCTGGGCCTTTTGTGCTGGAGGGGATACCGGTGAGGACTTGTCAGCTGCTTCCTCGTCCTTCTTGCTCGCCACGACTGCTTGCTTGGCTTGACAGCTTGTCAGTTTATGAGATTCGAGATTTGGAGTCTTATGGCTTTGGCAGTCTGATTCATCTGGCCAGAGTTGATATTGATTGGAGGATGCTTGGAGCTGCCTTAATTGACTGGGTTCCTTCGTTGAACTTGTTTGCGTTCAACGATATGGAGATGGGGCCTTCTTTGGAGGAGCTTGCACGCTTGACAGGCCTACCCTGGGATTATGCCCAGTATTTTTCGCCGAAGACATCGCCGAAGACTGCTACACCGCAGAACTGGTTTGGGATCCCCTATCTTGTTTGGCCTGCAGCTGGTGGCCAGGATGCTGTTGTGTTCTCCTTGGACTTACTGTATGATCTTTTTTCGGGTCCTCAGAGTGTGGCTGGTTCCACCTTTGCTCGGAACGCACTGATGTTCTGTTTGATTGCTGAGGTGCTGTTCTCGGGATGGCGCAGGTCCCAGACTCCTTTGCTTTTTGAGGTGATGAGCCGAGCTGTCCGTCGGCAGGGGATCATTTCTCTCATCTTGGCCGAGCTATTTGATGGGCTGACCGACTGTGCCCTGGGCCGCACTCGTGTCCTTCGCGGCTGTTGTGCTTTCCTTCAGGTATCTTTTCTGCACCTTTTTTCTTCTTGCTTTGCTAGGAATTGTTTTGCTCTAGCTGAACTTCTTTTGCTTTCTGTGATCAGGTATGGCTATGGGAGCGTCTTTCTCTGACCGTTCCTGTACCTCTTCCTGGCATCCCTAGCTCTGACATCATGCGTTATATCATGGAGTTCCTTCCGCATACGGCTAGGATGAGCGAGCCCTTGTATCGCAGGATGTTCGCTGATCTGCGTGACTGGAACGTTCGTTGGGAGTCATCTTGGCTTTCACTTCCTCCAGTGCTTTGCGATGCACACCGCCATCCTCTGATGTTGGTAGGCTTTCGATCCTGCTTTTCTTATCATCCCATCCGATTCCTGCGGCAGTTTGGATACGAGCAGGATGTTCCTCTTTTCGCTTTCACGGGTATCGGGCGTCGAGTGCTTCCATCTAGGTCCTCTGACTTCAGGACCCGGATTGATTGTTCCTGGGCGAGTTATTTGACAGCTGATTCGTTGGGATTTGAGCTGCGGACTTTTCCGATGGCGACCGCCCCGTATCAGTACTGGGTTGTTGAGCAGTCTTTGTATCGACGTATCCCTTGTTGGCACCAGACTGCTGATGAGGATGAGCAGGATATTCTTGGAGATGCTGGCTCTTCATCTGGTTCATATGAACCTTTTGAGGAGCGCCCATTTATCGATCCTGGCTTCCTTTTGGCCACTCATGGTCATCTGCTGTCTGAGATCTCTGCACTTCGGTATCATTGTGAGATGATGTCGAGGAGATTGGCTGCCGATCGGAGGTTGTCTGATGAGGAGACAGCGATCCGTACCCTTGAGCGCGATGAGGTGCATTACCTGCGTATGGAGGTGAGCAGGTTGAGAGCGAGACTATCTTTTTATGAGTCAAAGGACTCACCTGATGTGGCCGAGGAGGAGGGTAGAGATTGATTGTGTTGGCCACCTGCACATTCTTTTTTGCATATATGATTGATGATGATGAAATTTTTTTGTATTTTTTTAAAAAGATGGTATGATATGTGTAAAAGAAATATGATGCATCTAATTAAAAAGAGAAAACTGTTTGAAAATCTATTGTGCCATGAGTTGTCTTGTGAGTGTTTCTGGACTTTGTGTCGGGATATAGGAATCAGAACTGGGGCTCGGCCAATGCTTTGACCGATGTCTCGAGATTTGACTTGCTTGATCCTTTGGTTCCCTAGAGATGTAGGCAATGGAAACTCTTGCTTCCTGAGATTGTCAGAGTTTGTAGAGTTCTTCGCTCCTGACTGTACTTCCTCTTGTTCTTGCACTTTCACTGCTTGAACCGATCTGGACTGTCTGATTTCTTGGTACCTGCACTTTTATTTTTTCTTTTTTTCATTTGAGCCATTTTTGCCTGCAGTGCTCTTTCGAGTTTTCACCACAGCCGGCTTTTTCCCGTCATTTTTGCCCGTGGCGCCCTTTCAGGTTTTCACCACGTCCCGGGTATTTGGTCTTGCCTGCCCCTTGGCAGCTGTGCTGTTTTTACCCTTGGCGCCCTTTCAGGTTTTCACCAAGTCCGCTGTATGCCCACTGTTTTTACTCGGAGCGCCCTTTCGGGTTTTCATTCCGCCCTCTTTGTTTAGGCACACATTTTCTTTTTTCTTTTTTTTTTCTTTTCTTTTCTTTCTGGATCTCTGGATAACTGCGGCGGCTAGAGGTCGGGAATCCGTCGTTGCCGGCCGATGGCAGTCTTTCAGCCCTTATCCTGAGTTACGATAATAGAGCTGTCGGTCTTTGCTAAAGACCCCTCTGAGATGAATGGATGGATGACTGTGTTTCTTGGATTGATTTTTTCTTGAGTGCCTTTCTTTGGCTTCCCTTTTTCTTTCTCTTTTTTTTTTCTCTTTTTTTTTGTATTCTTTTTTTTTTTTTTTTGTCTTTTCTTTTTTAATCCTTTTTTTTTTGAAACACTTGTTGGTGGACGGGAACGATTTCTCAGAGGTCTTAGCTTCGACCTCTTGACTTCAGCTCTATTAAAGTAACTCTTGATAAGGTCAGAATGACTTACCCGTGAAAGATCTTCACGTTGTCGGCGTTGGTTGGCTCAGGAAGATCCACCCCTCTCATGCTGGTGAGTCTGAGGGCGCCTCCAGGAAGTACTTCTCTGATGATCAGCGGCCCGTCCCACGAGGGTTTGAACTTTCCTCTGGGATCCGGAAGGTGCGACGGTAGAATCTTCTTCATGACCATGTCGCCTACCTTGAAACTTCTTTTCCGGACTCTCTTGTTGTAAGCCCGAGCGATCCTTTTCTGATAGCATTGTGAATGACTTAGTGCACGCATGCGCTTTTCATCTGCTAGCTGCAACTGATCGAATCTGGCCCGTTGTCATTCTCCTTCTTCAATTCCGCTTTCTAGTAACACCCGTAGTGATGGTATTTCCACCTCGACTGGTAGGACTGCTTCCATTCCGTAAGTAAGCTCGAAAGGAGTAACGCCCGTAGCAGACCGTACAGACGTTCGATAGGCCCAAAGTGCATATGGGAGCATATCTGACCAATCTCGATAGGTCACGACCATCTTCTCGAGTATCCTAACGATTGTCTTGTTTGCGGCTTCTACCCCACCATTCATCTGGGGACGGTAGGGGCTTGATCGATGACGTTGGATCTTGAATTTGCTGAGGAAGTCATCCATCTTCTTGTTGATGAACGGGGTCCCATTATCTGTGATGATAGCATTAGGGATTCCATACCGGCATATGATGTTGTTCTTCATGAATTTGATCACTTGAGATGCTGCAATCGTGGTGTAGGAGGCTGCCTCTACCCACTTGGTGAAGTAGTCGACTGCCACAAGTATGTACTCATGACCATTTGATGCTTTGGGACTGATTTTGCCGATGATGTCGAGTCCCCACATGGAGAAGGGCCAGGGGGTGGTCAGGTTGTATAACTCTGATGATGGGGCATGGATTTGATTTGCATGCTCCTGACACTTGAAACATTTTCTGACGTGCTGGCAGCAGTCTGTCTCCATGGTGAGCCAATAGTAGCCGAGTCGTAGAATCTTTTTTGCCATCATGTGCCCATTCATGTGTGGGCCACAGATTCCTTCGTGTATTTCTTCCATGATCTTTGCAGCTTCTGTTTCATCGACGCATCGAAGGAGGATGTGATTATAGGATCGCTTGTAGAGAACTTCGCCACTGATGGTGAACTGGCCGGCCAAACGTTGGATGGTTCGGCGATCTGTTGCTGTTGCTGATTCTGGATACTCCTGGGTTTCGAGGTATTGCTTGATGTCGGCATACCAGGGTTTGTCAGGGATAGCTTCAGCTTCTTCTATTTGCAGGCAAAAGGCAGGTTCATCTTGAATTTCGACTGTGAGCTCCCATTCTGAAGCTCCTTTTGGGATCTCGAGCATTGATGCGAGCGTGGCGAGAGCATCTGCGAACTGGTTCTTGGCTCTGGGCATGTATGAGAAGGTGATTTCCTTGAATTCTTCGATCAGATTGTCAAGATACACATGATATGGTATCAACTTCTCGTCTTTGGTCTTCCATTCGCCATTGGTTTGATTGATGATAAGCTGTGAGTCTCCAAACACTCGTAGCTTCTTGACGCCCAAGATTATGGCTTCCCTTAAGCCAGCGATGCATGCTTCATACTCTGCCATGTTGTTGGTGCACTCGAATGCGATGCGCCTCGAGATAGGAATAGGGACATCATCTGGAGAGTAGAGGATTGCTCCAATACCACTCCCTTTAGAATTTGCTGCGCCGTCGAAGAATAACGTCCATTCATCTTTTTTCTTCTTTTCTTCCTCTTCAATGAGCAAGAGATCTTCATCAGGGAAGAATGTCTTGAGCGGCTGATAGTCCAGGAGAGAGTGAGCCGCAAGATAATCGGCGAGGGCCTGTCCCTTGATTGCCTTTTGAGTGACATAGGTGATGTCAAACTCAGACAAGAGTAGCTGCCATTTAGCTATCCTTCCAGTGAGTGCCGGCTTCTCGAACAGGTACTTGAGCGGATCCATGTGAGCGAGGAGGAGAATAGGGAATGCAATCATGTATTGACGGAGTCGCTGAGTTGCCTAGACTAGGGCGAGGCAAGTCTTCTCGATAGGAGAATACCTGGTCTCGTAGTCGGTGAACTTTCGGCTCAAATAATATATTGTTTGTTCCTTCTTCCCGGTCTCGTCGTGTTGGCCGAGGACACAGCCAATGGCTTCTGCTGCTACTGAGATGTATAGCAATAGTGGTCGTCCAGGAGTGGGTGGCACTAGGACTGGAGGATTCATGAGATATTTCTTGATGCGGTCGAAAGCGACTTGGCAATCATCATTCCATTCTTTTGGGACGTTCTTCCGTAGGAGCTTGAATATGGGCTCACAGATAGGTGTGAGCTGTGCGATGAAGCGACTGATGTATTGAATTCTGCCGAGGAAGCCACGAATTTCTTTTTCTGTTCTAGGAGGGGGCATCTTGATGATTGCTCTGGTTTTGGTCTCGTCGACCCTGATGCCGTCCTCGCTCACCATAAAACCGAGGAGTTTGCCTCTCATTGCACCGAAGACACATTTCTGAGGGTTGAGACGGAGCTTGTACTTTTCTAATCTGTTAAATAATTTCTTCAGATCTTCAAAGTGTCCTTCAATTGTGCGAGATTTGACGATCATGTCGTCCACATATACTTCGAGCTCTTTGTTCATCATGTCGTGGAATAGTGCTGTCATTGCTCGCTGATATGTTGCTCCTGCGTTCTTTAGACCGAACGGCATCACCCTGTAACAGAAGGTTCCCCAGGGAGTGATAAATGCTGTCTTCTCACGATCTTTGACGGCCATCTTAATCTGATTGTAACCTGAGAACCCGTCCATGAATGAGAAGATCTTGTATCCAGCAGTGTTGTCGACCAGAGTGTCGATATGGGGCAAAGGGAAGTCATCTTTTGGACTGGCTTTGTTGAGATCTCGGAAGTCGATGCACATTCGAACATTGCCATCCTTCTTCGGTACTGGTACGATGTTGGCGAGCCATTCAGGGTAATTGGAGACTACAAAGAATCCCGCGTTGTATTGTTTGATGACTTCATCTCGGACTTTCAGGGCCCACTCTGGCTTCATTCTTCGAAGTTTCTGCTTCACTGGCTTCATATCTGCCTTGGTTGGCAGATGGTGTACAACGAGCTCTTCATCGAGCCCCGGCATGTCTTCATATGAGAACGCGAAGTTGGACAATCTTGGAGCTAGGAACTCTATCATTTTCTGTTTCATCTCAGGTGGCAACGATTTTCCAATCGTACTTCCCTAGGGATCTCAGGCGTCCCCAAGTTTACTATCTCGAAATCATCGGCTACAACATTGGCTTTAGATTCGAACTTTTTGAGGAGATCCTCTAGTTCTGGAGCTGGATCATCATCTTCCACATCCCGAGCTTCGTCCAGACCCATGAGTTCGAAGTCTAATTCGATGTCGAAATCATATGATTCGACTTCAAACTCATGCGACTCTTTAGACGAACTTGGCACACTATTGAATGCAGGAAAAGAAATATTTTTTGGTTTTTGAGATTTTTCTGAAATGGAAATACTAGATGTTTTTGGCTTTTGAAAGTTTTTGATTTTTTTGGATTTTCGAAATTCACGGGACTTTGAACAAGCGGGCATTGCAGACCATGATTGGTCCCAACTTGTTCCAAAGTTCCGGTCGCTGCTTAAACAAGCATTTTTTTTGGAAGCCAGAGCCCTTAGATGGCTCTTTGGCTGATTCAAAAGTGAGGGGAACAGATGACCATTCAGGACCCCACACTTCCTCCCCTGAAGAGGTGGGGGTTGATGATTTGGGCGAAGAGTCACGATCTGGCCCAATGACCATGACTTCTTGCTGGTCAGGTTCGAGATCTGAGTCGCACTCAGTCCCTCCCGGATCACTTACCTCGCATTGCAGTTCGTCTGGTTCCACAGTAAGACACAAGTTTGAAACCTGGACATCAGACCAATCTAGGGCCGGCCACTTCCCTTTCTTGGTCCAATGGATGGGCTGCTTCTGCCCCTGGCTGGCGATTGTTGATGTTGATTCTGTAGGAATGGGCAAGTCGTGCCCCTCGCTAATTGGTGCTGAGATGGGCAAGTCGTGCCCCTTGCTGATTGAAGTGGGCAGGTTGTGCCCCTGGCTGATTGAAGTGGGCAGGTTGTGCCCCTGGTTGATTGATGCTGACGTGGGCAGGTTGTGCCCCTGGTTGGGAGCAGGTGTCAGGGTAACCTGGTCCTGAAGCTGCTGTTTTGACTTCCTTCTTCGTCTTCATCCTTTTCTTCTTTTTCTGGAGGCTTAGATGGTTCGAGAATCTGATCCCATCGAATGGGGGGCCACGTGGCCCAAACTAGGCTCATCGGGAGGCCTTTGTGTAGTGCAGTCGGTTGATTCCTTCCTGGATCTTTGCAAGGTTCTCCTGGCTTGACGAATTGGATGGGTGAGCACCGAAATTTCTTCCTCCTTTTTTCCACGAAGACTGTCTTGTATCCGAGTCCCCATTTGCGCTGGTTATATATCAGTGGTACCTTTCTGGATTTGAAATGATTCTTCATTCGGTATTTGAGGATCAGACGCTCTGCCGGTGAAAAGACACGTTCCACCCTTATCGGTTCTGGATTGGCGATAAAGTTCACAGTCTCGAATTCGAAACTGTGAAACGGGATGTCTTCTTCAGAGTGCTGGATATCGATGACCGGGATGTCTGGTTCAGTGGTAGCAGCATTGGAGGGAATGATGAGCTCCTTCTCTGCATGGATAGAGATCACTTGATTTCCACAGATATACTTCACTCGTTGATGCAGGGTTGATGGCACAGCTCCAACCTTGTGCAGCCACGGTCGTCCGAGCAACATGTTGAAAGAGGCTGATATATCCAGGACTTGGAATGTGATGGTGGAGACTTCCGGACCTATCTGTACCTCTATGTCGACCTCCCCTTCCACTGATCGGCGGGTGTTGTCGAATGCTCTGACGCATATGGTGCTGGGTCGGAATGAAGAAGGACTGATTCCCAGACGTTCTGCAGTCTTGAGTGGGCAGACATTCAAGCTTGAGCCATTATCGATAAGGACCAGCGGAACACAGAGGTCTTTGTATCGTAAGGCTATGTTGAGGGATCGCCCATGATCGCGCCCTTCTGGTGGCAACTCATTATCTGTGAAGGTGATGGCGCGCGGAGCCAGGAGTTGTCCAATCATCAAAGCTATCATTTCTGGTGCCGTATCGGAGGAGACATGAGAATCGTTCAAGGTTTTGGCAAACATTTCTCGGTGTATGCGAGATGTGCAGAGTAGCTCCCATACTGAGATTTGTGCAGGGATTGACTTGAGCTGAGTCGCCACATCGTATGCGGCTTCATTTTTATTGCTGAGGCCTGAGAGAGCGCCTTTGGTATCTCCTCTATTCTGATTATCTCTTCGGATGCAACGCCCATTGGGATTCATGTTCCCCACTTCCGCACATTCTGGATAGTGCCATGGAACCTCTTTGTAGTTTTCCTCCCTTTTGCCTTCTAGGACCACCGGTTCTTGCAACGGTGCTGGTGTGGGTACCAGATCTTCCTCGTATGGAGCTTTTGCCTTGAGAACTACATTGTTGCCTGTGCTGAAGGGGTAGTATCGAGGCTTGTCTTCATAGACCACATAAGGTCGCGGTCCTGGCTTGATTGTTCCTGGGACAGGAGGCTCCCATGGAATGAATACCGGTCCTCTTGATATGGCAGGAGGTTTCTCTGTTCGTCCCAGCTGTCGTAGTGTGATTGACACGCCCCCGGGATTTGCCCCTTGCAATATGACTGGCTCAAATGGAGGAGCTCCTTCCAAGATAACGGGCTCTTGCTGTTGATGAGTATAATCCTTCCATTGCGGATTTGATTGCTCTGGAGTTGCCCCTTGCAAGATGACAGGTTCGTATGTAGGCTCAATGTATGATTGTGCTCCTTCCAGGACGACTGGTTCCCAGCTTGAATGGTTGTAAGGTGCCCCTTGAACAACTGGTATATCATATGGAGGTGCTCCTTCGAGCACTACTGGCTCGGAGATTGAAGGAAGAAAGGGACTTGCCCCTTGCATGATCGGAGGAGGACTTGTCGGCCCATAAGTGTAAGCATGAATGGACTGGATGGGGGAGAAGAAGCGATCGAGATGGTCCCCTTCTTCTATACTATTGACTGCAGGGCCACGAGACGAACTGGGGTCCGTTGGATGTTGAGGCAGAGGATTCTGAAGAATGTTGGTGGAAGCTGCTGGAGAAGTTCCAGGGACCGAGATGACGATCTTGCGGTCATCAATCAGGTCTTGTATGGCATTCTTCAAAGTATAGCATCTATCAGTGGCGTGGCCACGTCCTTGATGATAGGCGCAATACTCATTTTCTCGGTAGTTTGGTGGCAAAGGATGAGGAGGAGGCCTAGGTGTCATCAGAGTGAGTAACTGCTTTTGTACCAGCGTAGTCATGATTTGACTTAGTGGTTGACTGAGTGGAGTGAACTTCCTGGACTCCCTGTAATTCTGCCTGTTCTGGTATGAGTATTGGCCATTTCTCCTGAACTGCTGCTGTTGTTGAGGTGTTTGTGGCTGAGGATTCGGTTGTGGCTGATATCGCTGAGGCTGATGCTGAACTTGATTCTGCTGATACTGTTGACGTCCCTGTGGGGGAGCATGTTGATTTCCTTGAGCAGCGGTGTTGATGTTGTTTACCTCTGTTGGGCGGGGAGGAGAACCACTGCGGTTTCCATTCCCGTGCCCGATAGGTCTTCCTTCCACTCTGTTCCTCTTGACTGGAGTGGCTTGATGAGGCCATGGGAAAATCGTCCCGGCACGGATTCCTGCTTCGACTTGCTCTCCAGCACGGATTAGCTGCGAGAAGTTCGCGTATGGATGCGAGATGAGATACCCGGATATGCCTGGATATGTTGAATGAACAATCATGGAGATTTGTTCTTCATCGTCGATGGGTGTCCGCATTCTGGCTGCCATAGCTCGCCAACGTCCCACATAAGCTGATAGTGTTTCATCACTCCTTTGCTTGAGTGCTGCGAGGTCGGCTCTTCTGGGTGCCATGTTGAGATTGTATGCGAATCTGTCGACGAAAGCCTGGGAAAGCTGTTCCCATGTTCTGATGCGGTGGCAGTCCAATGAAGTGTACCAATCTAGGGCATCGCCCTTCAGAGATTTTTGGAACAAACGAATAAGGGCCCCTTCATTTCCTGCGATTGCACTCAGCTCCCCGCAGAAAGCCTTGAGATGTGCTGTGGGACAACCGCTGCCATCGTATCTTTTGAATTTTGGTACCTCAAAGTTTTGAGGTACTTGAGCATCTGGGAAAGGACACAAGTCTCTGAACTTGGTCGAAGGTAAGTCGATTCCTTGCTGTCGCTGAAGCTGATTTTGCAAGATCTGGAACTGCTCCCGCAACTCGTCCAGTCCTGAGTAATCTGTTCGAGCGACTGGTGCCTCCTGGAGTAAGGTACGTTCTTCTTCGGCATAGTGGTCGATGTCTTCGACCCTATGGGCTTGCTGAAAAGCAACCGCGGGTTGCTGAAATTGATTTGATGACTGAACTGGATTCTGATGAACTTGTGCTTGAAATGATGGTAACTGAACTGGAGACTGTACTGAAGGTTGAACTGGAACTTGCTGGAAATTGACTGGATTTTGCTGAATTGAAGATTGCTGAAAATTAACTGGATTTTGCTGAATTGAAGATTGCTGGAAATTAACTGGAATCCCATCGGCGGGGATGTGCTGGAATTGAAAAGTGCTCCTGTTTGCAGGAGGCTGAGATGCTGGGAAGTGACCCCCTTGTTGGGTATTCGCCACTGTCCGCTGATTGATGTGGGCTTGACACTGACCCCCATTGTGGGCATTTGCCAGTGCTGTCCCTGTTGCTGGAAATTGAATTGAAATCCCATCGGCGGGGATGTGCTGAAATTGAAAAGGTGTCCCATCGGCGGGGACATGCTGAGATCTACTGAGATTGTTGTTTGCAAGATTGACTAGAAGCTGACTGGATGTTCCTGCAACGGAAGTGCTCTGAGATGGCCTTGTCGTCGCAGGAAGATATTGAGAAGGATGCCCCGTAGCGAAGGGCTGAGATGGCTGCTGTCGGTAGTCTTGGGCAGACTCCGATGGTTGTGCTTGATTTGAACTGGAGGCCGGAAGGGCCCGGCATGGTTGCTGAGATTGTTGAACTGGGCCAACCTGATTGTTGGCTGCTGCGGTGGCTTGTGCTTGCATGAATTGCAAGAGCATTTCTTGCATTGCTCTCACTCCTTGTGCCAATTCTTGTATGATTGGCGTATTATCAATGGGCTGTTGCGCTGGAGGTTGCGCTTCGGTCATTTCAAGAGCAGGGAAGTGATGAGTTTCTTCTTCGTGGTCGGACATGGCTTGCTGAGCCCGAGTGCGGATTATGCTGCGGAAGGGAAGCTGTCTCCGAACACGTTGAGCCCGAGGAGGCGCAATGGTGAGGACTATCTTCTACTCTTTTTGGGTTTTGGGATTTTCTATTTTTTTTTTTGTTTTGGAAATTTCTATTTTTTGTTTGTTTTGGGTTTTGGGTAGAATGCTATGCAGATGAGATTGTATGAGGATTAGTGACTTTCAAGTACGGGAAGGATTCTATTTTCAAGTCGGATCACGACTAGTGGGACTAGCTTATCCCCAGCAGAGTCGCCATTCTGTGGACCCTCGCCGATTTTTCCGCGCTCCCACACGACGTTCTTCTCCCTTCCCCTTTCCTTTCGGAAAAGAAGGAGATGAGGATGCGTGAGTGCGAAATCGCCGTTTGTGCCACTGGCTTGCCTCGTTCCCGAGGGCTTCGTTTGGTTGTCGTATTGAGCTGGATGTGTGTAAGTGAGTTTATATAAGACCAGAGTCGCCACTAGCCAGTTACTTCGAATCTACAGTCGGCTAGACCCCGTAGAAACGTTAGAGAAGGGAATCCGAAGATTCCTTCCTCTAAAATGACTCCTGTTGATCTGCGGCCAGAGATTCAAGGTAAGGGATCACGGTTACAGGGTGGGAAGAGGTTAAGCACCCCACACACTGCCCATACCGAAGTACGGTGTCTACTTCACAGAATCGATCGAATACTTGAAAGTCTAATTTAATCCTCGTATATTCTCATGGATGACATGATGCATGAATGCGGGTCAGAACAGTAAGAGTTTCTGATGGGCAGGTTCCAACAACGGGCAAGCCTAGAGCGTACGCTCGAACTGACAGGTGCTTAATGTAAGACGTATGCAGTGTGCTTAAATGATCAAGGTGTTTTATGGTGAAGCATAAATGCAGGTCTGAACAGTAAGAGTTTCTGATGGGCAGGTTCCAACAACGGGCAAGCCCAGAGCATACGCTCGAACTGACAGGTGCTTTAATATAAAGACATATGCATGTGTACTTGACGGATCAAGGTGCCAGTAGTGAAGCAGGGGGGTTGGAAGAAAAGTAAATATTGCACTTATGCTAGATGCAAATGAGATGATGCTGGATGAATGATAGCTGGGTGGACGGAGGTGTCGCAAGGGTTGGCTTCGAGTGGTTGGATCAAGACTTGGATGGCTTGGGAGGCTTGGACCAGTGGTCAGGCTGGGCTGGACCAGGGCTAGGCTCTCCTCACTCGGGCTCTCCTTGGTGGAAAAATGGGCTAAGGGTGGAGAAGGATGACTCTAATGGACGGACTCTCTCTGGCCGGTTGTTCTGTTTAAAAGAGAAAGGGGAGGGGGTATTTATAGCAGCGGAGAGTGGCAACTCTCGTAATTTTTTCCGGGCGGCCTGCCATGTGCCGCCCGTACGGTCGCTCCTCGGTTTCCAGCGAGTACGGTCGCTCCCTCGGGGCTGCTGTTGGACTCGCTGGTCGACTCAGTGAGTTGACTCAGCGGGTCGACTCGGTGGTTTGACTCGACGGGTTGACTCGGTGTTTTGACTCGACGGGTTGACTCAGCGGGTTAACTCAGCGAGTTGACTCAGTGAGTTTGACTTTTTTGAGATTTTTTTGACTGGCCTTTTTTTATGGGGGGTTTTTCAGGGTGGTGTTTAGGACTGGGTTGACTGGGTTCAGGCTTGAACTGGGCTATGGAATGGGGCTTACAAGGGTGAGTTTGACTGAGTTTGGACTTGGGATTTGGGGGTATGGTCCTCCGTTCAACCAGCTATCTCTACCAACAGTGTAGCCGAAGGTGGGGTGTCTACAGTTATTTTAAAGTTGGGCTAGAAAAATAATGCACAAAAATCAGATTTAGCATTCAACTGATTTTCAAAAATCAGATTGTACAGAATTCAGATTGCACAAAAATCAGATTGTGCAGTTGCTAAACATGAGCAATTGTAGAAACCAAAACTGAAAATCTGCACATGCGAACCCAGTTTGGATTGTGGAGTTCTATCAGTGTGGTCCACTTGTGCCTTAAATCTACCTTAGTTTTGGATTCACATCCTAAAACGATCTTCCAAAATGATCTCCCTCACCGTACATACCAAGAAAATCCCTATATAAAACTCAGGTGGGACACACCATGGATTGCAACATACAATCACGCCTAAACCGTATGCATTCACATGTGTGGCCCACTTGAGTTTGAAATAACTTGATTGGTGGTGTGTCCCTTCATCCATGATGTGTCCGTTTATCGCCTGTCTCTAGCTCGGAATGGGCAGATCTGTGTGGGGCCCACCTTGATGTATCTGTTTATCCATGCCGTTTTAAGATCGTTTCAAGGTATGAGCCTAAAAATGAGGCAGGGGCTCTTCATGATGTATGGGTTTTATCCACGCTGTCCATTCATTTTTTAGACTGGCATAAGCACAAAAATGAGGCAGATCCAAGGCTCGAGCGGACCACACTGTAGGGATGCAAGGCTCAAGAGGACCACACAATAGTGATTAAACGCCTACCGTTGAAAGCTTCTTGGAGCCACAGAAGTTTTGGATCAAGCGGATATTTGTGTTTCCCCTTCATCTAGGCCCATAGAACCTTATGAACAGATAGGATGGCAAATAAATATCACAGTGGGCCCTGATGCTTCTTGTGGTGTAGTCCACTAAAGCCTTAGATCTGCCTCATTTTAGGATTATGTCCTTCACTAATGTGGCAAAATGGATGAACAGCGTGGATAAAACCCATACATTATGGTGGGCCCCTCGTAGGCCCAGCCTATGCCAAGCTGAGACAAGTAGTAGTACATATTCGGGTCCTCAAAACCAAAGATAACCCGAACGGGACTGGTCTCAGGGTCAGCCACATTAGAGAGATGTGGGATGCATATTATAGAAACTACGAATCCTCTTCCTACTAAAGTTGTAGAACGGATAAAAAGATAAACTCAAACTTAAACTAAAAGATACGACTGTTTTACTTCTGCTTTTGATCAGGCTTTTTCTAGTCCATATTGATCATGTAAATATCTGTGGCCGGCTCTACATCATGTGGTAGTGTGGTGAGATGCCATTGATGGAACCCTCTCACCACACCATAGGAAACAGTGTGAATTGAACCTCTACCATTGAAATGAAAATTTCTTAAAGGACAAAGACATTTTGGATCAAGCTTATATTTTTGTTTTCCATTCATCTGTCTTTTTTATCTTATGAACAGTTTGTATGACAAATAAACATCACTGTGGGCCCTAGAAAGGTTTCAACCGTGGAAATCATTATTCCCACTATTTCTTGTGGTATGGCCAAATTGAGCTTTGGATATGCTTCAATTTTGGGATCAACCCCTAAAATGAGGGGGGAAAACGGATGGACTGTGTGGATAAACCACATACATTAACAGTGGGCCCAACTGAGTTTACTCAGTACGATAAAAGGGTACTAAGTAACTGAGTATGCAATCCGATTTCGCAAGCTTGGGCAGGAAGTTCCTGGGAACCTAGGTGGCGTCCACCGTGATGTTTGTGAGAAATCCACCCAGATCACAGGCTTGCATCATCAGAGCATTTAGCATATCCTACACAATGTGGGGTATGTACGACAATGAAAGACTCATTTTCCATGGAGATGTTAAGGACAAGACTGTTGTGCATGCATAAGAAAAACAATCATGATGTAAGTAACAATTATCATAGGGCATCGAGCATTGTAAGTGATGGGAATCAAAATTTTTGGGCATTAAATTCCAGAAACATGACAAGAAACTTTCTAAATACAAGAATAAGCAGATAGCACAAAAACATGACTCGAAGCTTTTATGTTGATTGAAAGGTTGAAATGTTTGTGTGTGCAATGTTTGAATTGCCAATTGGCTACTTTTAAAAGTTTTTTTTCTATATGTATTTATGGCTTCTAATTTTTTGTTTTTTGTTTTTTAAGTTATATTCATGGCATATCAACTCCACCACCAGCAGACCATGTTGTCAAAATGCCACCTCAGTCCTCTCCTCCACCACCTTTTGGGTTATGTCCACAAAGGAGTGCTCCCAAGTGGTGAAGAGGTTGCTGTCAAGAAGTTAAAATCTGGCAAACATGGCTGAGATGGTTCAGTCATCTACAACAGAGTCCAGAGCTCTTGGAAGCAGGAAATAATACTAGCTAGGTTTGAACGCCTTAAAGATGATGAGATGAAGTGAATTAGACTTCCCCTGTGAATGATGGATAGGATCTTTTAGTAAGAAACTGGTTCATCAGTAAAAAATTCAACAAGAAAATAGACTAAACATTGGACAGATGGGTTCTTGAACTTGGAATATTTTCAGGACAAGGTCCATCAATAACAGGGGAAGTCTAATTCTAGAGAATTCATTTCTACATCAGAAGGAAAAAGTCTGTATGAAGTGAGGAAAAACAAAGGAAAAATAGCATATTAAACCTTAGAAAAAATATAATTCAAGGGTAAAAAACATGCAAGACCCACAATTAGATGGTCTAGACAATTGATCCAATGAGCCTAACAATTCATGAGGTATAACCCCAGAAAATCTCGTTGAGTGGGAGATCTTAACCCTTTAATTAATCAGTGGCCTTAGGCGACAGCAGTCACATTCAACAGAAAATACACCAAAGCTTAAAAGGCTATAATCTTCCTATCCAGAAGTCATTGCCCACTTCTCAGAAATTACTTACAAACATCAGGACAAAAAGCTATCAAATGGATAATTGTAAACCATGGTCAAAATGCTGAGGAATTCAATCCTTGGACACTTATCTCAAACGTCAAGAGCTTGCAATCCTCACAGATCCACCAAAAATAATCCAACAGCCATAAATAAATGAATACTAAGATTAACAGTGAGTCAAGAATTTCAAAATTCCCATTTTCCCACTTTCTAAAGTCTTACACTTATGTATTTCAGCTTCTTCTCATTTTTCACAGTACTAAGTTTGGCACTTCTTTTAGGCTTAGATTTGATACTCTCTTAAGAATCTGGGGGTGTCATACATTGGACATTGGGCTCATCAAGATCTGTCACAACTGAAACTTGTTCAATTGCACTCTCATTCGAACCCAAATTATCATCATTACGCTTTCTCTTCTTGAAAGTATTGTTACTGGGAAACTCTATTCATTTATCAAGAATAAGATAGGACATAGATGCATCATAGATTTTCATTGCATGGAATGAGGCATAGTTTGCGATGGTCCAGTCATATATCAGAAAAAGATATGGATGCATGAAATTAAACATAAAATAAAAAATAAAAAAATACAGATGGCATTACTTGAATGACTTTTAGCAAGTTGTTCTGGATGGCCTGTGGGGACAGCCCTATTAAAAAATGTGAATTTGCTAGGCCCAGGCATGGCCCATTGATAGCCTTGGAAATAACATAAGAAATGATGTTGAATCAATGAAATTACACCAACATGAACCAATGTACAATTTCTCTAAAAAATAAATACATAAATAATAATAATAATAAATTCATTGTTAGATTTTACATGCCAAAGAAAGACTATTCATGGATATGTGTCTGAAAGTAGAGTTCATTGATAAAGCAAATGAAAGGTGAATGATGTTCTATGCAGAAGATGGATATGCAATTTAAAGAGAAGTAGATTCACAGTAAGATGTTGAGAAGAGAATGAAAAATACAAATTAAGAAACTTGAGTTGGCTATCTATACAAAAGTACATCAGCTACGACTGGTGTGTTGCGTACATGTAAACCAATTCAAAAAATCAAAATTGTGCGGCCTAAAATAAATGGATCATGATCCAAAAATAACACTCAATTGATGATCATAACCGTTCAATTTGTGGCCATAAGTAAGAGGTTTCAAAGGGAAAATGTTCATCATTCCAAATAATAATAATAAAATAATAATTTACATAAACTGTAGGCAGACATTGTAAATATAACAAGATTAGGGGTGGCAATGGGCCATGCTACACCAGGGCTTAGGCTACTAAAAATTGGCCTGGGCAGAGGCCTGATGCTTGGGCAGGGCCTGGCCTGGCCTGGGTTAATGTTGAATCGTGCAGCCTGGCCTGGTCCAGTCACTGAGTGGTCCACCATGGGTTTAAAATACTTTTTAATGGTTTCTAATGTATATGTGTACGTAGTTTAAAGACAATCTCCTCTCATAAAAGAGGAAGACCAACGACCCACGTTCAATGTCCAAGAGTGATATACTAGAACAGCAGACCAACCCATCGCATACCCAGTCTGGTCTACTTAATGAACGGCCCAGATCATGCAAATGCACCACACCATGTGTTTCCTCTACTACTTCCACTTAATATTTATCACTCTACTAAATAGCTTGGGTCCCATTTGAATTCACGTTATCCTATCGTGTTCCAAAACCTACTCCAACAACAACTACAACGCAACAACAACGATTGGCAATAAGAAGAAGAAGAAGAAAGGAAGATGCATCTTCCTGTAGAAGGAAAACACAACAAATATCATGATATTTCATTATTAAAAGTATTAAAAGAAAGAAAAAAGAGGCATTTATGTTGTGCAACCCACTGGATGATACTCTTGCCTTTGCCAGATGCATGTCTTCTTGTGGGTGGACAATCATTCAAAAATATTCGTTTATTTAAGCAAAACCACAAACACCTTGCTTGCACAACTTAATTTAAGCAAAAACACAAACTCCTTGTGTGCAAAATAAAAAATCAAATTAAAGAAAAATCACAAATACCTTGTGTGCAAAACCAACAACTAATTTAAGAAAAACTACAAACAGTACAAAACCAACAACTAATTTAAGAAAAACTACAAACAGTACAAAACCAACAACTAATTTAAAAAAGCCTAATTGGATATCATCGACAATGAACAAATACAATTTCTCTAAAAATCCTAAGAAATTGAAAGCAAGAAGCAAAATCATCAGAAAATACTCCAAATCCATGTAAGATTTCCCAAAACGGAATGAAATCCTCTGCTCAAACCATCGAAAACAGAGATAAAAGAAATTATGGCTGGGAAAGATAAAATAAAAGATACAATAAAATTACTTTTCAGGATCTACATCAGAGAGTAAGAGAGAGACAGAGAGAGTCGCTTCACTTCTCAGTTCCAATGCCACGCTGGATCCAACATCCAGCACCTACGTACGAAGGTAGAGAGAGAGAGAGAGAGAGAGAGAGAGAGAGAGAGAGGGGAATCGGGGGAACAGATGGGAGAGAGGGGGAAGAGAATCGAGGGCATACACGGATGGGAGAGAGGGAGAGAGGCCGAGAGCTGGAGGGTTTAGGGGTTTGAGGGGGCGTGGGAGTCGAGAGGGAGTTTTGGGGTTTTATCTTTCATGGGCGCGGGAGTCGAGAAGGAGAGAGGGAATTTTGGGGGTTTTTTTATTTTATTTTAAGTTTTGAGATCTGTTGCCGGCAGACAGGGTTAGTGTCTGCCGGCAACAATTACCCCTAAATGAAGTCTTCCGTCATCGGGGGCGCTCTTTTCTTCAAATCACCGGAAGATACACAATCCGCCGGTGGCTCTCATATGTACTGGCGGAATATTTTGTTCGCCGGGAAAAAAGTGCCGGCAATACTGCAATTTCTTGTAGTGGTTTGATGCCATTGTATTGAATACCTGGCAACCTTTTGAACTCTCTAGACAGTTCTGCAATCCCATTGAACTAGGGTTTCAACCCCATCAAAGATCCTTCGATGCCATTGATTGACCATTTTCTATCCATTTTCTAGTTGTTGGAGCTTCATCTATAAATGTAAGGGACTCGGTCTTTAGGCTTAAGAGAAGGATTTTAGTGCAATAAAAGTCACCATTGTTACAAACATCATTAGACTCTAATCCTGACCTATTCAAGTCATCTTTCTTGTGATTAATCACATGTTAGAGCATTCAAAGCTTAAATGAAGATTGTATTGTTCCCTCTTGATCTTCAAAAGTTTAGACACCTCTACCATAGGTAAAACCCTAGTATAAACCTCTATAAGAGATCCTTATAGGTGAATTCTTCTAGGCAACCAAATCCTATCAGTTGTAGAGAATTCACAATTGCCTCTCATAATCTTGGTCATCTCAAGAAGATCATATGCAAGGGGATTGATCGTTGACGCTGAGGCCTTGGCAACGCACTGACAACAACATCGGGGGAGCAAAGGGGAACTGCTTGAAGCACGAGAGCTCGAAGATCAAGCAACCCAAGTGGCACATCAATGGGGCCCAAATCCAACAAATAAGGTTATCAATTTGTAAGAATTCAGCCACTCTTTTCGTAGGGGATTTAGTGTAGAGTTTGAATTACCAGACTTGATAGGTTCGATTGTAGGACCTAGGCCCGGTTGTAGGGTTGAATCAAGTCTCCGTGGGGAGCCTCCGGCGGGAGAGTACACTAAGTTCAGTTGTAGGACCTTGGCTCGGTTGTGGGGCCTAAACTCATGTTCGGTTGTAGGATCTTAACTCTTGTGTAGAGCCTACATTGTCAACTCTCCAAGGGAAGCCACCAACACAGGTGTACATGGTCCACCAACCCAAGTGCGTATGTGTAGGTGTTCACAACCCTAAGTGTAGGGTTGCGATGTAATAATAATTTGGTAGAGACCGATATCGTCCTTAGGGATTTGAAGTAACAATTCCAAACATGAATTAACTTAGATTAGCTAAATTCAGATTTATAGCAAGGTAGGTGATTTCAAAACATAAATAATAACTTTAGAAGGAAATGCAGAAAATATAAGCATCAGGGTGTAAAGGATCTATATATATTCATCTACAATGCCAAATTCATCAATCCAAGTTGATAACCCAATTAGAATCGAAGTTCTATCTCTATTCAATCGGAAGATAAATTTACTTAAACCACAATTCACAAACCAATATAAAATCTGAACTTCAATAGGTTAGATTTACATAAAACATGGAGTACTTAACTTGTAGGATTACAAAGCATCCACCATAATCATGATGAATCTATGAACTCCACAAATCAAAACTCTTAAAAACCTACTTGATTAATTTCAGAAGATAAAAAAACATCTCATGTAATCACAATAACAATAGATGGAATATTAAACTAAAATTATCAACTTTATTCAAACAAAAAAACTATAAAATTCATCATTAAAACTTTAAACACTTAAATCAATGAAATTTAAGCATCATAAACAACTATAAGCTTCACCTCTTAGCCCTAGCTAAAAGGTTTAGCCAACCATGGAGATGGTTGAACTAAAACTTCTTAAAAATAAAAGAAAAATATAAAACTAGAACTAGAAAATTTGAAAATTCGATGTAAAAGCCTCCACTTTAAATTTTCCTTACTCATTTGCTTCTAGGATTCCTTGGATGTCTTAGGATGTGTTAGGAAAAGACTTTAAATAAGAAAATCTATCAAGTTTTGCATATCTGGAAGATTCCACCGACTTTCGCAAAAATTACACAATTACTGCCTTTTTCGATGGCATCGAAAATAATCCAGAGACTGATTTTTTTTCAGCATTTTTTCGATGGAATCTCGATGGCATCGAAGTCATTTTCGAGGGATCATCAATAGAATTGAAGTCAGCTTCGATACCATCGTAAATACAGTCAATAAATTTTAGGGTTATTTTCTGAATTTTCTGCATCTTGCTGTTCTAGCCCTGCAGCTTTGCACTTTGATTTTTCTGGACAATTCAAGTCTCATAGCTTGATTTTTTTTTAGACTTTTTCTTCATGATTTTTTTTTTTTTTTGCTTTAATTTCTTATTTTAAGCATGAATTTGGTCTTGATCCTTAAGTATTTCCTTGCATATAAAACACACATAATTAGGAATAATTAGCTTAATGTGTATGATAAAATCAATGTTAAGTATGGGATAAATATGAAAATTTTAGGCCATAACAGTAGGTTCTTGTGTAGGATCCAGTCCTTGTGTAGGATTGTAAGATTGGGAGGAATCTTTTTAAAACTATTAGGTTGTAAGGTGAACCTGATTTAAAACCCTCATAGTGAAATTCGGTATTCTCATGGGTCAATCGAGAGTGGAGTAAACAAGTAGTCGAACCATTATATATCGTTGTGTTTGTGATTGTATTGGAACACATTTCTATTCATGCATTATTGTTTAATTTGATAAATTATATAAATAACGAATAGAATGTATGCTAGGCAATAGATAGACATATTTACACACAACATGTATTTTCATTAATTGAGTAGACTTGAGCTTATATGATTGCATTTCATATAGTTTGCATAGGTTGCATAGACTAATTGCTTACCTAGTTAAATCATTTGTTAATCTGTGTTTAGATTAGGAGCTTAATTACTTATTCATTTGCTAGTCTATGTGATTGGACACACTAAGGCTTGGAAGTCGAAGTGTTTTTGCTTACTTAGTATAAATTGTTAGATTAAGTTAAATTGACGAAAATAATTTCAAAAGGTTGTAATTACCCCCCCCCCCCTGTAGGACTTAGCCGTGATTCTAGTAGCCTTGCCAAGACTTTGCAAAGCACATAGCATGATAAGGTGTCATGTTAGACTACCCCATACAATTTCAATGGTGATACTAAAAGGAAAGAAGGAGCTTCATATTACTTAAGCCAAAAGTTACTAAAAAAAAAAAAAAACTTGCTCCTCAAAAAGCATTGCAATTATTCGACCTTGCCCTTATCTAAGTAACCTAAGCTCTCCAATAATATGTAATGGCCTTTTAAGTGCACTAACATAGTAGAATACAAAGCATGCATCATTAGCTTAAAAGAGGTCATCATCCCAGAACTCAAGAAGCCAATGCATCTCTTATGTTGGATTAGAATATCATAGCACCTCAGTTTAAGGCAAATAAACAATTTAAGAATAAAAAGAGAAAAAAATCATGTTAAATTGTTGACGCTGGATCACGAGCGAATCACACTCACGTGTGCCTTTTTAAGGGCGTGTGGATATGTTTGAGGCATATGGGTATATTTGATTGGAGTTGACACCCACCAGTTACTCTTCTTCCACAGTCTGTTAAACCTTGTAGAAACGTTAGGGAAGAGAATCCCAAGGTTCGTTGTCCTAAAATAACTCCTTGATTTACAACTAGAGATTCAAAATAAGAGACAATGGTTATAGAAAATGAAGGTGTTAGGCACCCACTCTGCCCGCACAATTGTGCAGTCTTTACTTCACAAGGCTAAACAAACCATTAGAAATTAGGATTAGCTCTCGTGCACCAATGATGTAAAGTGTGTGAATGCAGCGATAATGCGATGCATATGACAAGTAATTGTTCGAGTCAAATAAATCTACCCTAACTAACCTACTTGATGAAGCAGTCGAATAGCTAGTCAACTTGAGCTTTTGATGGACATGATCTAATAGTTCGGCAAGCCATACAACATACACTCGAGTCGACTGGGTGTGAAAATGCGATGGATGCAATGCAATCTTGAAGGGCGAAGTAAGTAGGGGGGTTGAAAAGAGAGCGGATATTGCACAATGCTGAGGTAGACTTAAAACTGATTGGGGTTAGGCAAAAGGGTGAACGGTTTTGTTGCAAGGATTAATGGCTTGGATTGGTATTTTCAGTTACTCAGGTAGCTAAGGGTTGGATTAGACTAGGCTAACCTGGATTCCTCTCCTTCAGCTTTCACTTCTCTTTGATGGAGGGTAAGGGCTTGGAAGGCAGAGGGGATGGAGAGGCTTTGATGGATGTTTGGTAGATTTCCCGGATAATTTGAAAATGAAGAAGAGAGCTATTTATAACCCCTTGGACCGATTGTTTGTTAATTAATGGAAAGTCTAGGGGTAAAAGGCTTAAGGGTTGAGATTTGAAATCGTCAAAAAATCTCAATGATTTAATCAATAGGTAAGGGGGTAATTTGGACCAAAGGGAAGGACACTCTAAGTGCCGCCTAGAGCATGGGAGCCCTCCTACTTTCATAGGTAGGTTCCCATGATGGCATGTTCCCGTGATGGCATGTTGGACTTAGTTCCCATGGGTTGTGTGTCTGCAGTTCCAAGTGCTGATGAGCCTGGGATATGGGCCTGGTTTTGGGCTGAGTTGACTGGACTGATTGATCTGACTTCCAAGTGGATTGAGTTGACTGGGTTGGGTCGTGTTAGTTGAGTTGAGCGGTTCAGTAGGGTTGGGTTAAGTCCGGTTCTGATCAGCTTGTCCGCCTTAGGTGGAGTGTCTGCATAATGTCCTACAATATGGACAGTTTGCATCACTTAACCATGGCCCCTACCTCACAGATTGAAAACCCGAGCATACCGCACAAACGTGTGACTCAGTAGGACCTGATCTGCCAACTCAGTCCACCATTGTTTTTACCATATTGTCAATCTGTCCGTCTGCATTGATCCAAGCCAATCTCATGGATCATCCAGCCTTCATCCTAGACTGAAAGCCAGGTATGCAGTTCTCCAACCTAATGTTTGTATTGGTGGGGCCATGTATCTTTGATTCAAACCATTTATATGATGTGTCCCATCATGGAAGGTCCAACCAGTTAAAATCAGAGAATGAAAAATCATATGCCCTTCTACAGGCAGAGAAGAGACTACTACGAAAGAAAACATATCAACTGTCACCTTCAACAAAAATGGTCAGACTTTACGGCTAAGATCTACCATTCCGAGTAACGTTTGCCACATGGTCATCCATGATGAGGTCAATTATATCAATGGTCTGGATAACAGAACCATGGGCCCCACCTGTACAAACTGAATATCTGAAGGTACTTCACAAGCATTTGGCCATAGTTCTACAGATGCACTCCCAAGTCAATGACAACCATGGGAACCTCTCGTCTTGAGCTGGTAGAAGTGGGGTGCACATCTCAGTGATGAAGGAAAGTGGGGCCCATAGCTCAGTAATCTAGGACATTGATCTGCTGATTCCCAAGATGGATGGGATACTCCCCCACAAAACTAACCATCCAATAATTGGCCTTTTGCCTACAAGAGACTCTGCAGATCAACTTCCACCATCCATGCCTTCAAGACACTCTGCACATCGACTTCCACCATCCATGCCTTCGATCAAGACACTCCGCACATCAACTTCCATCATCCATGATAGGGCCTACAAGAGCCCAGTGGTCTTGTTCATCGATCCATGGGCCACACCAATCATTCGAAAGGTTCGGTGATACTAGTTGGAGAAATCTTTGCTTACTCTTTAAATGGAATCGGGCAAAGTGACTCATTCAACAAACAGCTTGTTTACATAACCAAAAGCAAGCTTTCTCAAAAGCTTGCAATCTCAATCCATTCACTAGGATGTTGAATTAAAATATAGAAAACCCCCATTTGAAAGGGTAAAAGATTGAAGGCAGCTTTCGCTGCAGCCCATCAATGCTTCGGCCGGTTTTAACTGCAGCTATTCATGGGAGCTCATTCTCACAACATCCATAGGCTGCATCTGAAAACCTCCGTTCTTCGTCGCTTGAATTTCAAACAACCCAATTAAGCTTGTACTTAAGAGTTGGATAAGAGATGAAAAGCCACTGAAACTTTTCAAGCATTCTTTCTTACTCAGCTTCTGCAAGTCTTGTGTGTATTGATTCTGGACTTGAAATCTTATTGACGCTGTCAATACAAACATACAACCAAAAAAGATATTTACTACTAATACTATGAACAGTATATAACTAGATAGGACTGTAAATCAGGTCATACTTGCTCAAAATGATTCAATTGTACGGATAAATATTCTGGCATTTTTTAACAGTTATGTGGTTTAACACAGACACCAACTAGTAAAACTAATGACTATGTTGCACATAGAGAGGGAGAGGTTATAAAAGGTAGGCCTCTTTTGGAAGGAAGACATTGATGCAGCTTTGTCATAAAATACCTGAATGGGCTTTCAATTGCTTAAAGACCCATCACATGTCCTTCCATATTACATAATATGGTTTAATATTTAGTAATGTCTCAACCCCAACCGGTTGAATGATATGTCACTGTCTGCCCAGTAAGATAGCTTCCAAACTCCAGTGGATTGCTTCCAACCTGTAATCTGCATGTGACATCCAACCTGTAGAATAGGTTGGCCACACCTCAGGTTCCCCTTGTGAAAAAAATCAACCCCATCGCTCATTGGGAGGTCCAGATTTGTATTTTTGTTACAGAAACTGTACTTTGTTTTCTATGGCATGGCCCGCCAAATGAGTAGAGATGGGACTAGTTTTTGCACGAGGAAATCCTAATGGTAGGGCCAACCTATTGGACAGGTCAGATGTTGCACAGGCATGATGGGTTGGTGTCCACTGGGCAGACGGTAGCTTTTTGTCAAACTGGAACTTCAGACCTCATATTTGAATGACCAGTTGCATGTAAATTATGCCGCCGGCAATTCTAATCATATTAGTGGAGATGGGAAATGTTCCCATACATGGGATGCATGTGAGCGATAAGAAAGGCACTAGACAATGGCTTGGCCCATTCTCATGACACTTTAATAATTCAGGCATGCATGGCCCACCTTTTAGTCGGTCAAGTCAATCCATATGGGGGCCCCACTGTAAATGGGAATAGACCAAGAGGACTCCATTGCATAATCCCAACCAAACCATAAGGTGGATGATTAATCATTCATTTACCAGTCATCAATTCGAAGGACAATGGGTAAGATCAGATCAACCAATATGGGATCTTTCGCAGTATTGCCTATCCACAGTGGGCCCAATAGATAAAAATCTGTATCACTGAATGGCGGGCTGCACTATATATAAATCTTTTCAAACAAATGATTACTAATTCAGGGCGCACAACATATCTTTGTTATAAAAGAAAACAAACACTGGGGCAGCAAGTTGCTTTCTAGAGTTGAGTTCCAAAACCTAACGTCAGAACTACTCTTAACATCAAATAACCTCATGCAGGTAGAAGAAAAAGGAAAAAACCAAGGACGACTGAACATATTGTCTATGGTCTTAATAGTGTCTGAGAAAATCAGCAGTAAATTTTAACCAAGCGAACACAAGAATCTTGAGTTTCTAGCAGTCGCCAGCCCTACAGTTCATTTTACATGGGTTGTGGGCCTAATATCTTCCCTGTTTTCAAGAAATTTATGGGGTTTTACACCATTCAAAATACACTGCACCTCTCTGAGTCTTCAGATCATGGGCCATGTCGGCTTTAAGTTGTTCTTTATTAAAAGGGAATCTCTTTGTCAATACACATGGCCTACTAAATACATCAATGCTGACCAGCAAAAATCAAGGGCCCCACTGGATGAAACACATCCCAAGCATCCAATGAATATATTATTTTAACCATATGATTTTGGTTATCGAATTTTGACTGCTGATCATATCCTTTTTTGGCTGTCCATTCAATGGACACTAATTAGATTGCTAGAATCATCAAATCAGTGGCTTTCAGGCATGCTCCGTCTGCAGCAGTAGCCCCAATTTGAATGGTCTAGATTAACATAGATTTGTGTCATGTGTACAGTCGCCAGGCCGTCATTATTTATGAAGTGGTGGATAATAGTCTGGCACTACACAGAAAGAAGAGAACTAGACAAATATTCTGGAAACTCACCAGAAGAGGAAATCTCCACTGGATGACATCTTTCCAGAAATCCAATCAGGGACAAGCTCTTGCAATAGCTTCAGCTGTTCTTCGACTTCTCCTGCGTTTCCAGAGAAAGAATATTTTAGGTTGTGGGCCCCTCTGCTATTATTTTTAAAAGGTTATCACTGATCATAACCAAAAAGAAATAAATGACTTACTTCTGTCAACTATGTCACAATTATTTGTGATTATCTTGTGCATGAGCTCCTGTTTTGTGAGAACAGACCGCCTCATTGACTGGAAAATGAGGTGTATCATGTCAAAGAGCTTCGGCAAGCATGCAATCATCTGTTGTCGCCTCTTGGCTTCAGGCACACCTGCATTCCTTTCCTCCATTGCCTTCCTTTCTTTCATTCTTAACTGTAAAGAGCAAATCTAGTAAGGCCTTTGCTGATGTGCTTGTGACATGCTTGATGTGCTCCAATATAACACATGGACATGATAGTTGAAGTTAGACACAGCGACCATAAAAACCTAACGGGCCAATCCATTCGTATGGTAGCAAATGATGTTAAATCTTGTTTGCTACATGCTCCCCTCTATCTGTAAGGCCCTACCATGGATGAGCCTATCCCAAGAATACACTATTGGGACTATTCTGATTGCCAACTGAAGTACTTACAAGTGGATGGTTGCCAAAAAATCAAACCAATCAACAAATTCAACATCTCAAGTCCTCAAAAGGGTGGCTAAGATCATCTGACGAGCATGATTTTTGAGACATGCCCATCCATGGTAGGGTCTAATAGACGAATGTTTCGGATCTTGTACATTGTGCCATTATATGGGTCTAAAACTAAATTATTTCTTATATGCCCCTAGGAAAACATATGTACTTGCATTTGTATGTTATCCTTATGTTCCTATGGGGCACTACATGTTTCTCTCATGTTAATATGTGGGCGTGAACGTGCGTGCATTTCTTCTGGGCTAGCACCTGTACACAATTAGATTTAGCCCACAAAAGACTGCAAACATAAAAATTAGCATGAGAGAAATATATAGTCCTCTAGTCCTCCACAGAGTAGATGGATAACATACACACACTTACATATGTTTCCTACAATGCCAATGACTAGAAAGCTTATAATCTACTAATATAACTACTTACAGCATATACAATAATAAAAAATCCCAAGCAGGGATATATATATATATATATATATATATATATATATATATATATATATATATATATATATATATATATATATATATATAGTGAAATGGTACTATGCACTCGACCTCATGCGAAGTTCCCATGAGGTCGAGCTGTGTGGGCCCCACTGTGATGTGTATCTAACATCCACACCATGCATTTGGTGGGTCTCATATTGGTTATGGGTTATCCCAAAAATAAGCTGTATCCGGAACTCAAGTGGCCTGTACCAACTGAAATAGTGTAAAATCATGCCTATAACATCTAAAAGCACTTGTTGGGGACCACTTGAGTTTTGTATACAGTTCAAACTTGGTGTGATCTCTTTTATAAGTGGGACACGCACAATGGATGGGCTGGATTTCTCAATCACATCTCAATCAATCCTATAAACGGTCATAAAGGTTTCAATGGGTCGATATCCACTCCTAACTCTTGTCTATGGTGTGGCCCACCCCAGTCATGGATTGGACTGATTTTTAGGCCCATGGCCCACCATGGAATGTTGCATCTGACTGATGGTGTATATGCCCATCACACATCACAGGGGGGTCCACACAGCTCAACTCATGGGAAGTTCCCATGAGGTCGAGCGCATAGTACCTTTTCCCTAAGATAGATATATATATATATATATATATATATATATATTAACATGAGAGAAATATATAGGACTCCACAGGTGTACACACAATTACATATGTTTTCCTACAATGTAAATGAGTTGATAACTCTGAATCTACTAATAGAACTACTTATGGCATATAGAATTATTAGAAATTCCAACCATGGAGAAGCTTTTTAGCCATCTGTCTTGAGCATCATGTGTGCTAACACAACTATCCCACATGCAATGATTTAAGAAATAAAATGTTATTATGTTGAAGAAGTTACCGACTGCAAAAGCGTCTCTGGAAGAAAATTAAGAATATCAGCATCAACTTCTGATGTGCCAACATCATTCTTTTCATCTTCAAGTTCAGTGTTCTTCGTGGGAGTATTGAATTCCAATGACCTGGTCGGAATTGGACGCCTTGCTGATTTGTTCAGTGATGTGGAACCATTATATGGACTGTATGGACTAAGGCGACATCTCTTTGGTGATTGTAATTCGGGCGTTCCAGTCATCAGCTTTAATGGAGTAGAGATGAGTTTTGCGGGAGTTCCTGTGATGCCATCCACTGCAGTTTGAGCATCATAATCTTCATTCTTCATGGTGATCCGTTCTTTGTGGGTTTCACAAGGGCTTGATGGAGGAATTTGAACATGGGAAGAACCAAAAGTTAATGATTTTTTACTGGTAGGTGGTTTTGAAAAGCATCTAAAGGGGGATTGATTGACAAGAATAGGGACTTCCTTGTCAGAAAGTTGTTTGTTGGTGCATGGACTCAAGATTGAGGTAACAGGTTTCAGAGGCTCTGCTGAATGTTCTAGTTGGGTCTTTTCTGATTTGGGGATTGGAATTTTCTGCGAAAATCTCCTCTTAAAAGATTGGGACATATGAGAAGGTCGCTGCGGAAGAGTTTCACATGATGGTGGAGGCATTTGGGGCCCACCAGGTGCAGCAGCATTTGGGAGCAAGCTTGGTTTGGTTTGATTGAATGGCTCTGGCAATGTTTCCTGTGGAACTTCATCACCCTGGTTTGCGAGAGAAAAGAAGTGTTAAAAATATTCATCCTCTAATGGCAACAACAAATTAATACCACAAAAGAAAAGAAATTCAATGGAAATGGTTGTAAATCTCATTTGCGTCATGAGCAAGGTTTTGAATAATGGTATTAAGAGGCCTATTAGCCAGGCCCAAAAATGATACGATAGTTTAGGACCATATGGAACTGCATTGACCAATTTTTTTGGGCCCCAGAAAAACTAACAAAATATGGGAAAAATAGAAAACATCATAATCTGTCATATTTATATGTTCTGAATATGCATTCAATGGTGTATCATGCCATTCTTTGATAAGAATGCCGTCTGTTGGCTTAACCTGTTTAAAGTCAACCAAATAGGTCCTAATTGAACACAAATCAAGCATGCTTTCGTGGATTGGGGCCGATTACAGTGAAATAAAACCAAGAGAAGATCATAAATGAAAAAAATAAAAGTGATGGGTTACCCCTTCAATCTTGGCTTCGATCCTCAAAACAGGCTTTTGATATTTCCCAAGATCGTTCAGTTCGTTTCACCAAATCCCTCTCAATCTTGGCTTTGATCCTCAAAACAGGCCCAGATCTAGTCTAAAATTAGTTTCCAAGCTTCCTCCATGGTTGATATGAAGAAAGGTGGAGAGACAGATATTGAAAATAAAAAGTCCAAAACACAACCTTTATGGCCATATTTTGGTACCAATATGGGCTCTGTCAGCTTGTATCAGCCAATAGGGGCAGATATGGACCATTTTCTCCACTGTGACCAGTTCACCCCTGTATCATGTGTTGGGGTGAACGGATACGATACATTCATATAATAACCATTTTTAATAACCTTGATCATGGGTTAAAAGCATTTCTCAGTCATTGGCATATCATACCATTCTTTATATAACCAAATAGGAGTAATTTTTTGTTCATGATACATCTAAACTGATTTGGATGGTTTAATACGAATTACTTGTATGTCCTGTATGCAATTTCTCAGTAATTTCTAGCTGCCTGCTTATCATCCATCACTCTATGACAGGGTATCAAAGTATTTCTCAAAGCAATAATGAGATATTGATTGGACAGCAAATTCATAACATGCAATCATAAGAATTAAAAATTCAAATAGATTGAGATAAATTCCACTTCAATCCACATACAATGCTGAAAAATTATAATTAAAAAGTACCTCAGGATGTGCATTGAAAAAATCCAAAAGGCGGGCACGGAACATCTTCCTCAAAAACGCATAGCCACTTCCTGATTTATGTTTACCGCCATTTTCGCCATTTTCAAATGCATCCAGTTGTAGTATGATTTGAAGCTCGGGCTTCATACAAAGTGTCCTCTCGTCATGCACAAGGATCTTCTTTATACTAATCGCCTCGGGTAAGATGTACTTCAATTGTGCTAAATGACTATATGAAAATCTCCTAAACAACGTAAAAAAAGAAATGAATGAGGGAAGTTGATTTATACATGATGGTTGACCAATCAACTGTACAGATGGAGACCGCCTTCTGGCAATGCGGACTGTTTATCTGGTGATCACAAATAACAGAACAGCAATGCCTAAAGGATTCCTCCATTGAACAGTCATAACTGTGAAATTGGTGGCCTGCAGGATGATGATTTTGCCAGCATGCTGCATTTAAGAGGTAAGAAAGAGGCTTGAGGCATGACCCATCCATGGTGGGGCCCAAAGGTGAACCGTCTGGATCAGAGACAGTGGATCTCACCTCACATATGCTGGCTAAGCAATATTTTCTTGGCAACAAAACCAAAGGGATCTTCAATCCCAATCGTACATCACCCAAACAACCAAATCAGATCGCATAAAAAGATTGAAAGGATACCTGTCTGTTAGAGATTCGATCTTTGGGCAGATGTTTGCAAAGGTCGACATCGATCTCTTCAATCGAACCAACCGAATCGAACTCTCCAAGCAATCAAAGAACTCACCCAACATCTCATACCTGACCATCCAAACAACATATTCACATTTCAAATGAAAATCATACCATCAAAACAAGAAGAAAAATTCAAGATCGGACACTTATCCGATCTTGTGGTTGATGACATGTTTGTCCATGAACAAAAGTCTGCACATGTAGAATCGCTGGTCCATTGATCCAGACCATTCGTCCAGTGTGCCCTGACTACAACAGAGGGATGAGCACAAAAACCTGCCAGATGGGAAGACCATGGCCATCCAATCCCAGTTCTGTTTCACGTTCAACATGAATAGATAGGGAATCTGGTAGGATTTGCCCTCTAGCAAAGGTTTTTTTAGGCATCTCCAATCTGTGGTGGAACCAACCAGATCAATGGCATGGATAATCGAACCAGTACCGTATGATTCATCATGCAAAGAACCCAAATCAAATATAGATTTTTTCAGCAAATGAAATTGCTAAAATTTGAGAGACCCCGCCCCCCCCCCCACCCCCCACAAAAAAAAAAAATCTGTTTTAGGAAAGAAAAAAAGACTCACTTTTCAGGAAGCTTGACATGATCTTTTGCATTTGGCAGCTTCCGGACAGGATCTGCTGTAGAATCGGCATTGATCGTGTCCTCTATGGATCGGACGGTGCCTGTTTGATGTGAAGATTTCTTGGTTGTTGTTTGGAGGCCTTGAGCGATCTTCCTCACCTCCTTCACGGACAGGGCAAGGCCGCGGTTTCTGGCTCGTCGAGGGAGCTGGATCGGCTTCTCGGGCGTGTTCGAGATTAAGGGATTTGGATCGGACAGCGGGGATTTGGCCGGAGTTGGGTTCTTGTATTTGAAGTCGGAGGGTTTTTTGATGGGAGTGAGAGATGCCATTTCAGAGAGAGAGAGAGAGATGTGGCGCGAGACGGAGAGATGTGGCGGGAGACGGAGGGTTATTTATAGACGTTGCTTGGCGGGAGATTGTTGGCGGGAAGGCTGAGGTGCCCTGGCCACGTGGATGTTGTTGCTGACGCGGCTACCGTTACCCCGTTACCATCGGGGAGATAATACAGTAGAGTCGGGAGAATGGGAATACGGAGGAGCTATTTCTCCAATGGACATGTGGCAGGATGATCTTCCGATCTGGTCTACCTAAAATATCGACATGATGGCTTGAGTTTTAGACACAAAATTATAGACAATCCAATCCATTAATTCTTCCACAGTTTATCCCACTCATATTTGACGGTTAAATGGCTTTTAAGCGGTCACTTTTAATGGTTATAGATCAAATGAATAGGATTCTCCAGCCAGTTGGATTTTTGACACATTACCATCCTTGCTAGAACCCTACATATGTACAGATGTAACCATCGTACGGCTTGTACTACCGGCTAGGGCTCTCAGGGTCATCTGATGTATGCATTTTATTCCATTCATTTTTCCACATCATTTTAGATCTTATAAAAAATGGGGCAGATCAAGGTTCAAGTGGGCCACATCACAGGAAGAAGCAGTGCTAATGACTCCTACCATTGAAACCTACCTGGGGGCATCGTGATGTTCATTTCCCATTCAACTTATTCATAGGAACATAAACGCCTGGATGAAGGGAAATAAAAAATATTAGCTTATCCAAAACTTCCCATGGCACCTAAGAAGTTTCAATAGTTAAAATTTAATCCCGATTTGATGATCCACTTTATCTTGGATCTGCCCCATTTATGGTCCCATGAACTAAAATCACATCGAAAAAAGAATGGAAAGTGTGGATAAAATCCATACATTACGGTGGCCCCAAGAACTCTAGCCTGTAAAGCGCCCCTAGGTGGGCACAAATTGGGTACCACCTCCACCAGGGAAGCGGATTGGCTGGTGTACCAGAAACCGGTGACCTCCCTGATGTAATGACGTCACCAAGTTTTGTGGGTCCCACCATGAGGTAAGTGTTATATCTAAACCGTCCGTCCATTTGGCGAGATCATTGTAAGGCTTGAGCCAAAAAATAAGACAGATCCAAAAATCCAGTGGACCACACTCCAAAAAGTAGTGGGAGATTGAACATCTACCATTGAAACCTTATTGGGGATTATAGAAGTTTTGGATCAGTTTGATATTTGTTTTTTTTTTCTTCTTTGTCCAAGTTCGTGTGACCTCATGAACAAATTGAATGGAGTAAAAACATTTTGATGGGCCCTTTGAATGTTTTAACAGTGGGAATCATTATCCCCATTGCTATTTGTAATGTGGTTCACTTGAGCATTAGATATGACTCATTTTTGGGCTCATGCTCTACAATGATCTCACCAAATGGATGGACGATGTGGATATAATAAATACATCATTGTGGGGCCATGTAGGTTTGATCTTCTTTCAACCATTCTAACATTCCAGGGTTGGAGGACCTGGTGCCGTCATCTTTGCAGCCACACGTACCTACACCAGCGACCACTTCCCCCCACTAGGGAGTGGATTGGGCGAGACCCGAATCCATTGAGGTGGGTGGGACCCTTGACAGTGAGACCCACTGTAATGCATGTGACTACATCCATGTCGACCATCCATATTGAAAGCTCATTATAGTGCATGATCCAAGAAAATGAAGCAGAGTCAAGTCTCAGATGGACCATAGTACAATAAATATTGGTAATTGACCATTAAAAACTTCTTGCGGGCTGCAAAAGCTTTGGATCAAGATAATATTTTCGTGGTCTCTTCATCTGGGTCTTTGTGACCTTATAAATAGGTTAGATGACAAATAAACATTTTGGTGGAATCCATGAAGTTTTTAACACTGTAGAGTTAATCATGGCTGTTTCCTGTAGTGTGGTTCATCTAAGATTTCAGTTAGCTTCATTTTTTAGAGACGGTGTGGATTTAGGGCACACACATCATCGTTAACCCCATAGTCAGGGGTCCCACCCACCTCGGTGGATCTGATGTCTCACCTAATCCGCTCCTCCCCCAGGATCTAGCTAGAGACGGACAATCTTATCAAGGGCTCTGTGGGCCCACCGTTATGTATATGTTTTATCCACTCCGTCCATACATTCTGACAAATTGTTTATTGTTTAAGGTCACGAGCCCAAAAAGGAGGCAAATTGAAGGCTCAAGTGGACCACACCACAATAAGCTGTGGGGATTAAATTCTTACCGTTGAAAACTTCTTAAGGTGTACCATAATGTTTATTTGCCAACCAACCTGTTCATAAGGTCACGTAGACGTATGAAGGGAAAACATAAATATCAGTTTGATCTAAAACTTATGTGTCGATAAGCTTTCCATCCCCGTTGCTTCCTCTGTTGGGTCCACTTCAGCCTTCAATCTAACTCCTTTTTGGGGTCATGCCCTAAAATTATTTGTAAAAATGGAAGGATGACATGGATAAAGTACATGCTATATGCATCATGGTGGCCCACATATCCCCTGACAAGACCCTCCATCTCCAGCCAAGTCTTGGTGGGGTAGCATCCAATCTGCACCCCTATTAGGTACTATCGTACTGAGCCTAAAAATAAGCAAAGCACTAGAAGCAGTAGAGATTGAATGCCCATCATTGAAACCTCTCCAACGCCCCCACCACGTTTGTTTAGCGCTGAACACAAGCCTGAAAAGCTCGGTCAACTCGGAATGCCTCGACTCGGGAGGGGTTCAGATCAAGTCTGAGCTGGATTTTGGGACTCAAAAGTACTTCGAGTCAAGCATCGAGCTGGCTCTAGCTTGACTCGACTTGGATCGAAATTTGGCTTGAATTCGACTTGGATCGAATTGACTCGTTTGACCAGGTATAAATACCCAGTCGTAAGTAACCTTAATCCTTTAAAAAGAATCCCCTAAATTCCCCCTTTCCCCCTTTCTCCTCTAGCCCTCCAGCGACCGGCCGGCCTCTCCCATTTTCCATTTCCCCCTTCTTTCCACTTCTAGCCCTTCCATTTTCCATTTCTCCCTTCTCTTCCAACCCTCTAGCGCTCGGCCTCCTTCCTCTCCATTGTCCTCTAGTGCCCGACCTCCTCCATCTCCATCTTCATCTTTAGCTTGAAAGACTGGAACTCGGACTTGGCTCAAAAACTTGAACTTGAACTCACTTGGTCTGCTAATCGAGTCAAACAGTTAGGCTCGAAGCTGAGTCGAGTACTGAGCAAGAGGTGTCTGTTGGCCGAGCCGATTTGAGCATGGCCAAGCTCGACTTGGATTGACTCGTGTACAACACTATGTTTATTTGCCATCCAACTTGGATGAAGAGAAAACATACAAATCAGCTTGATCCAAAACTCTTGTAACCTATAAATTTTTTTCAATGGTATACACTCAATACTCACATTTTCCTATGGTGTGGCCCACTTTTATTTATTTATTATTTTTTTTAATTTACACACACCCATGCACTCACACCATAGTGGGATTTCACCACAATGAGTACTCGCACCCATAACCTCATGATGAAACTCTTGTGAGTTTACCACTAGGCATGAGTTAAGGATCAAATGGATTTTTGGGATGATGCCTTAAAGTGAGCTGAAAAAATGGATAGATGAAGGCATGGATAAAACACATAAATTATAAATTATGATGGGCCCATAGAGCTTTGACATCGAAATCAGTTGATGGGCTTAAGCTGAAGGGGCGTTGGTTATCCGGTCAATGTATTCGGGTCCCATCTAGTGTGCAGATTGGCCTTTAAGGTGGGTGATGCTGGAAAAATATTATTGGTTCACCATAGGTTTTTAATAGAATGCCACCCAAGACCTGTTTTCTACTTGTCTGGTCTGATGGAAGGTATCTTGGTGATTAAGATCATTCATCAAGCAGTGTAAATGTAAATATTGCATAGACTATAATAAAAATATTGGTCCACTCATTAAAAGGAGCACATTTGTCTAGTTCAATCATTTTCGACATATCTCATGTCAAATTGTTTGTTGTTGACAAATGGTTTAGATCAATCTCCCAGTACCACCGAGGGTGTGAAGAGGCATCAACATAGATATTAACATGCTTTGTTGAGGCTTTTTAAAATCTACCAATTTTAAACTTTTCAAAAGTCCAGATTTATTATTACTTTAGTTTTACATGTTTTTGGCATACCTACGTAGACTAATAAGATGCCGCCATGTGTTGGTACCATGTGCCTAATAATGAAAAAAATCGTACTCATGTTTGAAGTCTAATATACTTCGGAGGCGTGTGACTTATCAAAAGTAAAGTAGCGCAGAGTCGTACACACGTATGTAAAAAAAGATGAAGCAACGAATGACACGTAGCTCTAATTTGTGTGGCACGTGACTGAGGCAACATGTTCGGTAAGTTTATAAAAGACCCATTGAGGCAAGGATCTTATCATAAGTCCGGATATACTCACGTATGTAAAAAAGATGAAGCAATGAATGACACGTAGCTTTAATTTGTGTGGCACGTGATTGAGGCAACATGTTCGGTAAGTCTATAAAAGACCCATTGAGGCAAGGATCTTATCATAAGTCCGGATATACTGATAAGGCCATCTTACACAATTCTTCCGAAATAGGAGATCTTCTCGGAGACGATTTGAGCTTTCACGACGATTATAAAGATTTAAGAATTAAATCAACATTAGAAGAAATGGGAACCAATAGATTGAGTCTTGATTTAGGTCGAACATGTTCGATCTCATAAGATCCATGGATTTGTGTTCCCAAGTCAGCAAGAGATCTGAAAACAATTTCTAATACATGAAGATCTCTTAAGCCAAGCAGGGTGATAAGAGAACAACTAAACACTATGATCGATGGTCAAGGATCCTTGATTGGAAAAGAAACTCAACAATAGTTTTACCACATTTCGAACCTATAAAATGAGAACGTGATGAAGAGCTCCAGACCTACGCCAAACATAATTTATCTACACAGCGCGACATTGCTTTCATTTTTTATCTTATTTTTTAGTCTTACTTCTATGTAACCATGCTAAAGAATGTCTGAGGTTTATGTTAGTTTATATCGCTACTGTCCAACCATTGCTACAATACACTTAGGAGTAGTATAAATATCCACAACCTTCTTGCTGGATCCTGATCAATCGAGTCCTAGATTGGGAGATCACGTCTTAGTTGTTGGGATAGGAGGGCCGGCAACGAAAGCAAAGCCGAACACAAATAGCAAATTAAATCAAACAAGCAATACAATGCAATCAGAATGCATGCAATCATCCACACATAGACAATCCAAATTTAACGTGGAAAAATCCCTCACGGGTAAAAAAGCAACGGCACAAAGCGACACTAATCCACTATAATATCAGAAGTTACAAGAGATGGAACCCAAGACCCCAAAACCAAGCCCACAAGAGAAATCCAAGCTACCCCAAGAAGAAAACCCTCTTCTTCAAGCTCTTTCTCTCACCTAGAAGCTCTTTTAATCCCCTTTGCAACTTAGGATACCTATAATCTCGTAGTACCCCCTTAAATAGGTATAAAAACGGATTTAGAAACCTTTTTGCACAACACCGCGTAAGAATCTGTGTTGCAATAGGAAACTGCCGATTGGTCGTCTGGCCGGCCGGTCGGATGGCCCAAAATTGGTCCAATAACATTGCTGCCTAAACTTCATTGTGACCGGCCAGTGTTTCTGTGCAATGTGATTTATGTCGTCCGTTTTCAACATTAGTTACATCCTTTTGACCTATCCACCTCAATTACTTGTCCAATAAGCGAACATAGGTATTTATCTTTTGTTTATTTTTGTCTATTTGGTTTATCTCTGTCGATTGTACTGAACTTCCATTATTATTAATAAAATTGGCATTGTTAGCTCATTTAGTTTTAAAACTGTTCATCTACATTTTATCGAGAAATACAAATGTTATAATTACTAGTGAAAGAAAATTCCTTAAAAGCAAGGCAAAAGATTCCATTCAGAAGGACTAACCCCTACCATTTTAAAATCACCTGATCGCTGTTACAACTAATGGTTAAGAGGGCGATTGAGTCCTTGAATTCGGTCTTAATCAATCTATTTCAATGCGGGGGCACTAATGTTCAATCAAACTTGTGTCGAGTACAACTCTGGCATGCCCACACTATCATAATCACACACATTAACCAAGTACAGGCCTTTGCTAACACATGTGGCCTCGTGTTTTATTGAATTGTCAAATACTATAAATTCCCTTCTAGATATCAATAGGTTATATGATGAAAAAACAAAAGCAAATGATATGATTATTTGTAAATTGCAGTTGCTCAAAACTGAATATCATGTCACACCTTTAACTAATAAGGTTCTCTTCCAGATATATTTCAAATGAGAAAAGAATGAGACATGACAACCCTAGAGTATGATTAGGGTAATATACGAGAATGGTACAAGGTGGACTCTACATGTGGATGTGTATGAGAGAGTTTTCTCTCTCCTTTTCTTCTCTATTTTTTCCTTCTCTTTCTTGCTTTCTCTCTCACTAAGGGGGTTAGAACGTCCAATGCCACTCTTTTGATTTCCTCTGACATACAATCTATTTATAAGGATGAACATGGTTACATATAGGGTTGTCAACGGCTCGGATCATGATCCGAATCCAATTCGTATTCGATCCGATTTAATCGGATTCAGACCATTAATCGGATCAGCGGGTCGGATTTGGATCGAAGATCTTGATCCATTTAATAATCGGGTTGGATTCGGATTGACCTCGATCCGCTCCGTTAATAGTCCGATTAAATCAAAGTAAAAAAAAAAACCTAATTTACCTCTGTTCGTCCACCAACCATCCACCACTGTACCAGTCTCTCTCTCTCTCTCTCTCTCTCTCTCTCTCTCTCTCTCCTGCACTGCTGTATGAGTGCATCTCTCTCTCTCTGCTGCGCGACAGCATGAGTGGATCTCTCTCTCTCTCTCTCTCTCTCTCTCTCTCTCTCTCTCTCCTTCCTTCCTTCCTTCCTTCTCTAGATGGCCAGCCGGCCACCGGGTGTGCGTTGCTCGACTAACAGGGTGGGTGGGTGCAGCGTGTGACTAATCGTGTGTGTGCGTTGCCTAGATAGCAAGGTGGGTGCGTTGTCTAGCTAACAGGGTGGGCTCCACCGCGATGTATGTATTTTTTCCATGACATCCATCCATTATACCAAATTGAACGGCCACAACTATAAGAATCTGATCGGATCATATTCGGGTCGGGTTTAGATTTATAAATATCTAAACGGGCCGGATTTGGATAATGTGTTTGTGATCCGAATCGGATTCGGGTCGGATACGGATCGGATATATCCATAATCGGATGGGATTCGGATCATCACTGATCCGGTCCGTATTCGATCCGTTGACAACCCTAGTTACATGTAGACACCAATATATTGTTCTACCACTTTATAGACTTTGGTAAGCCCTATAAAATCTAAAGTTTGTAATTCTACCTATTAATGTACTTAAATTGACAAAATCTCTCTATTAATAATGACCGTCCAGTACCCTTGATCTAATACTCATGCAAATTAAGTTGTGAACACAAGAACTTAACTATTGGAATTATGTGATTTAAAATATTTTAATGATTAAACAAAAAAAATTAACGGTTGAAAATATTTATAAAGTCATACAACTTTTTAAGTGTTAAGCCCAAAGAAAAACTACTTGACAGATAATTTAAGCTACCACATCTAAGTCACAAAAAATGTTTATAATTGAATAACCAATAGATCTCTTATTGGGTCATATGGACCTCAACCATATCTCAATGAATGCATTCATTGAAACTGACTTCATGAGCGAGCCAAAGTATATTAGACTAGGAACTGGAATCTTTATATATCCTCAGGTCTAAAGATTAGTCAAAACTAATGCATACACAAGCTGATATGGACCAAGCTATTAGGCCTATTGATCCAAAGACTTTAAATGATCCTCTAATGTAAGTATCAATGAGTCTAGTAACATATATAATTTCATGTTCATGAATACTCACTCCCATGTGAGGTAGGGTAGGGTTGCCTAGTTGTTGTTGAGCCTAACCGTAAAGACCTTCCATCTTGACTCGTAATCAGTTCTCTCACATATGATGAACATATAAGGATAACCATAGGTTCATCTTAAAATATGCTAAGTGGTCATGGATAATTTCTAGGTTATTAAAATCCATGAAACCCAACTCTCTATTGGTTAATAATAGTTGTGCCCGAACTTATGTTCCCAAAGACAACATAGGAAACCCTCTCCTTTAACCCATTTTTACATACGCTTAACATAGACCTACATATTAATTATAGCATTAATAGGACCATTGAATTTTGAACTCTTCAATAAATGTCCATGAATCTAATACCCAGACAATGAAATAAGATTAAAATTTTGGTCTATGACATGTTAAAATTCCAACCTATTTATTAAATAAGCTTCATGGGAATGAATAGAGGCTCCAGCAATAAGCCCCATCTGAGCCTAAGGCGGCAACATAGCACGAATTAGAGGTTACAGGCATGCTTTACATTTAGGTGTGGCCTACCTGGGATTCAGATCAATTTGGTTTATATGTGTATGGTGAATAGGAGAAGACTTTCTTAATGGATGGAGTGAATGCCACACCTACAACATATAGGCCCATAGAGATCGCATGTTGTATGGGGGGCGGAGTTGATATGCATGAGAGAGGCAATATGGGTTCCACACAGATAGTCCTGTCTTGAAAACTCTATTTTCCTTTTTCTCATGCCACATGGTTTAAAAATTATACATCAGTTGAATGAGGACAGGCAACATTTTTATTATTTTCAGCACATCAGCTTGAAGGACAATGGTAGAATAGCAAGAACCATGGGCCCATCCTAATGAACAGCTAAGATTAACATGTGTGTAAGGTGGAGAGGGCATTATCGTATCATTTCCCTCAACCAAAGGCTCCACTAGGATTGTAGACATGACATATATTTATGAGAATCGAGATAAAAATCATGGGCCTATTTTGTTCACACTGATTGAGTGATCTTAATCATCTGATTTCTGATGCACCATTTGAGAGCCACCAATTGGATGGTTGGGCTCTGAGCATTAGTTGATGTTCATTTAGTGGCTTGTAATTGGATGGTTAAAATCATTCATTCATTGTGATTTCAAATATATTAATTGTGCCCGGAATGATAGGTATCATATGGTATTGTGGCCTACTTCTTTGTACGAGATTGGTCAAGAAGTGGGGTCTACCGGTAATCAATACTTTATCCTTGTCTCAAAAGTTTTCTTCTTTAGAAAATCTTAGTGCCCTTTAAGATGCAACTTTAAATTAAAAAGGTGTTTGTTCGCCTTAATCATCTTTCGAGCTAAACTCCAGTTTGCATTATACGTTTGAATGCGCCTTCGCAAACCCCATCTCATCTCTGCCAGGTACTAAAAAGCTGATTTGATGATGGCCAATCAAAATGACTTTCGCCCGGGTTTTCATTGAGTTGATTGAGAACGTAGGCATAAAAACCCCTCTGTGAGTTCATGTAAACGGGCCCTTAACATTTCAGCTTGAAATCGAGTCAACCAAGTCAATGAGCTGACTTGAATAATCTAGTCAAGTCCTAATTGAGACGAGCTTGTTAGTGAGTTTCATGGTGACTTAGCTCAAAATCTCAGGGTCGAGTTGACTTGATTGAGTTTCGAGTCCATTCACCCAGTTTTAGAGCTATGGTCTATAACTATAACAGTATATTGTAAGAAGATACGATAAATATCATAATCTTTTAGTAAATTAACTAAATTATATTAAAATTATTTGAGAAATGACACATCAACGATGCATTCAAATATTATGCCCATGTATTATCAAAGTTCATCCATGATGGAAACAAAAACCATACTTTTTGATACATAGCTGTTTTGTAATACAACTGTTTTTTTTTTCCCATCACCCATTGGATATTGATCATCTACATAATTTGTCATGAAGGCATATTTTTTTTCCTGCCAACTTTGTATTTGTGTAGGACATTTATACCATGCTTACTGTAAGCCCCATCTTGAAGATCAGCAAGGATAAAAACAAGCCAGTCCATCATCAAACTGGGCCACACCATTAGAATAAATGGAAACTAGCAGCTGGATTCAACATTCAAGTGTGGCCCATTTGATATATGGATTAAATTGATTTTTGGATATGAGAGATCTTCACGATGAGGCCGACTACTAGCATGGCACTGATGTCCTATGTGAGCGGCATGGTCATGGCAAAGACACCCTTGCAATGACAAGTTATGGTGCCATTTGGCTGATCAATTATCATGTACATTTTAATCTTTTTCCCTTACAATACAAGCATTTAGACCTCCAGGATCTCTTCAAGTTATTTCCCTCTCCACATAAGTGAAATGCTTTTATCTGGCATCCTTCCTTTGGTTCTTCACAAGATCCAGGCTCCGGAGACTTGATCTGGTCCACATGAATCTCCTTCTTTGCCCCACAACAGCAAGTAAAGTCCAATGATGACAATAACACCTCCTATTATGCTAAACATATTAAAGAAATCTCTTAGGATAGGGAAAACAACAAGTAATGTGCCGTTATGTGCAGCAAAAGTTCTGTCCTAAACTGTTTAGCCAAGGACAAGTCTCTTGTCCTACCAAATAAACGTTGGTCCCCACCGCTACCAGTTGACCGGGTTGGGTGAAAACTCCACCCGTGTCCCGTTCGATTTACCCATCGCCCAACCCGATATCGATCTTGCTACTGGGGAAAATTCATTTATTCAGCCCGAATCCAACTTGGGACGATCTGGGTTGGGCTGGTCTCGGTGGGTATATCAACCCAATCTACTCAACTAGGTTGGGTTAGATTTTGGGTAGTGTTTTATTTCTTCTTTTCTTATCTATTTACAAAATACGTACATGTATAGGTGACAACTCGATCAACACCTATCGGAATCACAGTATAAGGTAAGAATTTGAACTGAACCCAACACCACCTAACCCAACCTAATCAGCTCGGACTGGATAAATGTACTTTTACCCAACCAGCCTAACCGAATCGAGCTACATAAAAATTCACCCAAACACAATTCAGTCTCCCTTTACGTAACACTCACCCCAAACCCTTTCTTAAGAACCGGACAAAAGATTTATCCGGCCCGAACTCCACTCGGACTGGTCCAGGTTTGGGTTGGGTGACGATAGGGATATATTTGTACGAACGTACCTTGGGGTATTTTTGTCCCTGTATCGAATCTACAGTCGGCTAGACCCCGTAGAAACGTTAGAGAAGGGAATCCGAAGATTCCTTCCTCTAAAATGACTCCTGTTGATCTGCGGCCAGAGATTCAAGGTAAGGGATCACGGTTACAGGGTGGGAAGAGGTTAAGCACCCCACACACTGCCCGTACCGAAGTACGGTCTCTACTTCACAGAATCGATCGAATACTTGAAAGTCTAATTTAATCCTCGTATATTCTCATGGATGACATGATGCATGAATGCGGGTCTGAACAGTAAGAGTTTCTGATGGGCAGGTTCCAACAACGGGCAAGCCCAGAGCATACGCTCGAACTGACAGGTGCTTTAATATAAAGACATATGCATGTGTACTTGACGGATCAAGGTGCCAGTAGTGAAGCGGGGGGTTGGAAGAAAAGTAAATATTGCACTTATGCTAGATGCAAATGAGATGATGCTGGATGAATGATAGCTGGGTGGACGGAGGTGTCGCAAGGGTTGGCTTCGAGTGGTTGGATCAAGACTTGGATGGCTTGGGAGGCTTGGACCAGTGGTCAGGCTGGGCTGGACCAGGGCTAGGCTCTCCTCACTCGGGCTCTCCTTGGTGGAAAAATGGGCTAAGGGTGGGAAGGATGACTCTAATGGACGGACTCTCTCTGGCCGGTTGTTCTGTTTAAAAGAGAAAGGGGAGGGGGTATTTATAGCAGCGGAGAGTGGCAACTCTCGTAATTTTTTCCGGGCGGCCTGCCATGGGCCGCCCGTACGGTCGCTCCTCGGTTTCCAGCGAGTACGGTCGCTCCCTCGGGGCTGCTGTTGGACTCGCTGTCGACTCAGTGAGTTGACTCAGCGGGTCGACTCGGTGGTTTGACTCGACGGGTTGACTCGGTGTTTTGACTCGACGGGTTGACTCAGCGGGTTAACTCAGCGAGTTGACTCAGTGAGTTTGACTTTTTTAGGATTTTTTTAACTGGCCTTTTTTTATGGGGGGTTTTTCAAGGTGGTGTTTAGGACTGGGTTGACTGGGTTCAGGCTTGAACTGGGCTATGGAATGGGGCTTACAAGGGTGAGTTTGGCTGAGTTTGGACTTGGGATTTGGGGGTATGGTCCTCCGTTCAACCAGCTATCTCTACCAACAGTGTAGCCGAAGGTGGGGTGTCTACAGTTATTTTAAAGTTGGGCTAGAAAAATAATGCACAAAAATTAGATTTAGCATTCAACTGATTTTCAAAAATCAGATTGTACAGAATTCAGATTGCACAAAAATCAGATTGTGCAGTTGCTGAACATGAGCAATTGTAGAAACCAAAACTGAAAATCTGCACATGCGAACCCAGTTTGGATTGTGGAGTTCTATCAGTGTGGTCCACTTGTGCCTTAAATCTACCTTAGTTTTGGATGCACATCCTAAAACGATCTTCCAAAATGATCTCCCTCACCGTACATACCAAGAAAATCCCTATATAAAACTCAGGTGGGACACACCATGGATTGCAACATACAATCACGCCTAAACCGTATGCATTCACGTGTGGCCCACTTGAGTTTGAAATAACTTGATTGGTGGTGTGTCCCTTCATCCATGATGTGTCCGTTTATCGCCTGTCTCTAGCTCGGAATGGGCAGATCTGTGTGGGGCCCACCTTGATGTATCTGTTTATCCATGCCGTTTTAAGATCGTTTCAAGGTATGAGCCTAAAAATGAGGCAGGGGCTCTTCATGATGTATGGGTTTTATCCACGCTGTCCATTCATTTTTAGACTGGCATAAGCACAAAAATGAGGCAGATCCAAGGCTCGAGCGGACCACACTGTAGGGATGCAAGGCTCAAGAGGACCACACAATAGTGATTAAACGCCTACCGTTGAAAGCTTCTTGGAGCCACAGAAGTTTTGGATCAAGCGGATATTTGTGTTTCCCCTTCATCTAGGGCCCATAGAACCTTATGAACAGATAGGATGGCAAATAAATATCACAGTGGGCCCTGATGCTTCTTGTGGTGTAGTCCACTAAAGCCTTAGATCTGCCTCATTTTAGGATTATGTCCTTCACTAATGTGGCAAAATGGATGAACAGCGTGGATAAAACCCATACATTATGGTGGGCCCCTCGTAGGCCCAGCCTATGCCAAGCTGAGACAAGTAGTAGTACATATTCGGGTCCTCAAAACCAAAGATAACCCGAACGGGACTGGTCTCAGGGTCAGCCACATTAGAGAGATGTGGGATGCATATTATAGAAACTACGAATCCTCTTCCTACTAAAGTTGTAGAACGGATAAAAAGATAAACTCAAACTTAAACTAAAAGATACGACTGTTTTACTTCTGCTTTTGATCAGGCTTTTTCTAGTCCGTATTGATCATGTAAATATCTGTGGCCGGCTCTACATCATGTGGTAGTGTGGTGAGATGCCATTGATGGAACCCTCTCACCACACCATAGGAAACAGTGTGAATTGAACCTCTACCATTGAAATGAAAATTTCTTAAAGGACAAAGACATTTTGGATCAAGCTTATATTTTTGTTTTCCATTCATCTGTCTTTTTTATCTTATGAACAGTTTGTATGACAAATAAACATCACTGTGGGCCCTAGAAAGGGTTTCAACCGTGGAAATCATTATTCCCACTATTTCTTGTGGTATGGCCAAATTGAGCTTTGGATATGCTTCAATTTTGGGATCAACCCCTAAAATGAGGGGGGAAAACGGATGGACTGTGTGGATAAACCACATACATTAACAGTGGGCTCAACTGAGTTTACTCAGTACGATAAAAGGGTACCAAGTAACTGAGTATGCAATCCGATTTCGCAAGCTTGGGCAGGAAGTTCCTGGGAACCTAGGTGGCGTCCACCGTGATGTTTGTGAGAAATCCACCCAGATCACAGGCTTGCATCATCAGAGCATTTAGCATATCCTACACAATGTGGGGTATGTACGACAATGAAAGACTCATTTTCCATGGAGATGTTAAGGACAAGACTGTTGTGCATGCATAAGAAAAACAATCATGATGTAAGTAACAATTATCATAGGGCATCGAGCATAGTAAGTGATGGGAATCAAAATTTTTGGGCATTAAATTCCAGAAACATGACAAGAAACTTTCTAAATACAAGAATAAGCAGATAGCACAAAAACATGACTCGAAGCTTTTATGTTGATTGAAAGGTTGAAATGTTTGTCTGTGCAATGTTTGAATTGCCAATTGGCTACTTTTAAAAGTTTTTTTTTCTATATGTATTTATGGCTTCTAATTTTTTGTTTTTTGTTTTTTGGTTTTTAAGTTATATTCATGGCATATCAACTCCACCACCAGCAGACCATGTTGTCAAAATGCCACCTCAGTCCTCTCCTCCACAACCTTTTGGGTTATGTCCACAAAGGAGTGCTCCCAAGTGGTGAAGAGGTTGCTGTCAAGAAGTTAAAATCTAGCAAACATGGCTGAGATGGTTCAGTCATCTACAACAGAGTCCAGAGCTCTTGGAAGCAGGAAATAATACTAGCTAGGTTTGAACGCCTTAAAAGATGATGAGATGAAGTGAATTAGACTTCCCCTGTGAATGATGGATAGGATCTTTTAGTAAGAAACTGGTTCATCAGTAAAAAATTCAACAAGAAAATAGACTAAACATTGGACAGATGGGTTCTTGAACCTGGAATGTTTTCAGGACAAGGTCCATCAATAACAGGGGAAGTCTAATTCTAGAGAATTCATTTCTACATCAGAAGGAAAAAGTCTGTATGAAGTGAGGAAAAACAAAGGAAAAATAGCATATTAAACCTTAGAAAAAATATAATTCAAGGGTAAAAAACATGCAAGACCCACAATTAGATGGTCTAGACAATTGATCCAATGAGCCTAACAATTCATGAGGTATACCCCCAGAAAATCTCGTTGAGTGGGAGATCTTAACCCTTTAATTAATCAGTGGCCTTAGGCGACAACAGTCACATTCAACAGAAAATACACCAAAGCTTAAAAGGCTATAATCTTCCTATCCAGAAGTCATTGCCCACTTCTCAGAAATTACTTACAAACATCAGGACAAAAAGCTATCAAATGGATAATTGTAAACCATGGTCAAAATGCTGAGGAATTCAATCCTTGGACACTTATCTCAAAGGTCAAGAGCTTGCAATCCTCACAGATCCACCAAAAATAATCCAATAGCCATAAATAAATGAATACTAAGATTAACAGTGAGTCAAGAATTTCAAAATTCCCATTTTCCCACTTTCTAAAGTCTTACACTTATGTATTTCAGTTTCTTCTCATTTTTCACAGTACTAAGCTTGGCACTTCTTTTAGGCTTAGATTTGATACTCTCTTAAGAATCTGGGGGTGTCATACATTGGACATTGGGCTCATCAAGATCTGTCACAACTGAAACTTGTTCAATTGCACTCTCATTCGAACCCAAATTATCATCATTACGCTTTCTCTTCTTGAAAGTATTGTTACTGGGAAACTCTATTCATTTATCAAGAATAAGATAGGACATAGATGCATCATAGATTTTCATTGCATGGAATGAGGCATAGTTTGCGATGGTTCAGTCATATATCAGAAAAAGATATGGATGCATGAAATTAAACATAAAATAAAAAATAAAAAAATACAGATGGCATTACTTGAATGACTTTTAGCAAGTTGTTCTGGATGGCCTGTGGGGACAGCCCTATTAAAAAATGTGAATTTGCTAGGCCCAGGCATGGCCCATTGATAGCCTTGGAAATAACATAAGAAATGATGTTGAATCAATGAAATTACACCAACATGAACCAATGTACAATTTCTCTAAAAAATAAATACATAAATAATAATAATAATAATAAATTCATTGTTAGATTTTACATGCCAAAGAAAGACTATTCATGGGTATGTGTCTGAAAGTAGAGTTCATTGATAAAGCAAATGAAAGGTGAATGATGTTCTATGCAGAAGATGGATATGCAATTTAAAGAGAAGTAGATTCACAGTAAGATGTTGAGAAGAGAATGAAAAATACAAATTAAGAAACTTGAGTTGGCTATCTATACACAAGTACATCAGCTACGACTGGTGTGTTGCGTACATGTAAACCAATTCAAAACATCAAAATTGTGCGGCCTAAAATAAATGGATCATGATCCAAAAATAACACTCAATTGATGATCATAACCGTTCAATTTGTGGCCATAAGTAAGAGGTTTCAAAGGGAAAATGTTCATCATTCCAAATAATAATAATAAAATAATAATTTACATAAACTGTAGGCAGACATTGTAAATATAACAAGATTAGGGGTGGCAATGGGCCATGCTACACCAGGGCTTGGGCTGCTAAAAATTGGCCTGGGCAGAGGCCTGATGCTTGGGCAGGGCCTGGCCTGGGTTAATGTTGAATCGTGCAGCCTGGCCTGGTCCAGTCACTGAGTGGTCCACCATGGCTTTAAAATACTTGTTAATGGTTTCTAATGTACATGTGTACGTAGTTTAAAGACAATCTCCTCTCATAAAAGAGGAAGACCAACGACCCACGTTCAATGTCCAAGAGTGATATACTAGAACAGCAGACCAACCCATCGCATACCCAGTCTGGTCTACTTAATGAACGGCCCAGATCATGCAAATGCACCACACCATGCGTTTCCTCTACTACTTCCACTTAATATTTATCACTCTACTAAATAGCTTGGGTCCCATTTGAATCCACGTTATCCTATCGTGTTCCAAAACCTGCTCCAACAACAACTACAACGCAACAACAACGATTGGCAATAAGAAGAAGAAGAAGAAAGGAAGATGCATCTTCCTGTAGAAGGAAAACACAACAAATATCATGATATTTCATTATTAAAAGCATTAAAAGAAAGAAAAAAGAGGCATTTATGTTGTGCAACCCACTGGATGATACTCTTGCCTTTGCCAGATGCATGTCTTCTTGTGGGTGGACAATCATTCAAAAATATTCGTTTATTTAAGCAAAACCACAAACACCTTGCTTGCACAACTTAATTTAAGCAAAAACACAAACTCCTTGTGTGCAAAATAAAAAATCAAATTAAAGAAAAATCACAAATACCTTGTGTGCAAAACCAACAACTAATTTAAGAAAAACTACAAACAGTACAAAACCAACAACTAATTTAAAAAAGCCTAATTGGATATCATACAATTTCTCTAAAAATCCTAAGAAATTGAAAGCAAGAAGCAAAATCATCAGAAAATACTCCAAATCCATGTAAGATTTCCCAAAACGGAATGAAATCCTCTCCTCAAACCATCGAAAACAGAGATAAAAGAAATTATGGCTGGGAAAGATAAAATAAAAGATACAATAAAATTACTTTTCAGGATCTACATCAGAGAGTAAGAGAGAGACAGAGAGAGTCGCTTCACTTCTCAGTTCCAATGCCACGCTGGATCCAACATCCAGCACCTACGTACGAAGGTAGAGAGAGAGAGAGAGGGGAATCGGGGGAACAGATGGGAGAGAGGGGGAAGAGAATCGAGGGCATACACGGATGGGAGAGAGGGAGAGAGGCTGAGAGCTGGAGGGTTTAGGGGTTTGAGGGGGCGCGGGAGTCGAGAGGGAGTTTTGGGGTTTTATCTTTCATGGGCGCGGGAGTCGAGAAGGAGAGAGGGAATTTTGGGGATTTTTTTATTTTATTTTAAGTTTTGAGATCTGTTGCCGGCAGACAGGGTTAGTGTCTGCCGGCAACGATTACCCCTAAATGAAGTCTTCCGTCATCGGGGGCGCTCTTTTCTTCAAATCATCGGAAGATACACAATCCGCCGGTGGCTCTCATATGTACTGGCGGAATATTTTGTCCGCCGGGAAAAAAGTGCCGACAATACTGCAATTTCTTGTAGTGGTTTGATGCCATTGTATTGAATACCTGGCAACCTTTTGAACTCTCTAGACAGTTATGCAATCCCATTGAACTAGGGTTTCAACCCCATCAAAGATCCTTCGATGCCATTGATTGACCATTTTCTATCCATTTTCTAGCTGTTGGAGCTTCATCTATAAATGCAAGGGACTCGGTCTTTAGGCTTAAGAGAAGGATTTTAGTACAATAGAAGTCACCATTGTTACAAACATCATTAGACTCTAATCTTGACCTATTCAAGTCATCTGTCTTGTGATTAATAACATGTTAGAGCATTCAAAGCTTAAATGAAGATTGTATTGTTCCCTCTTGATCTTCAAAAGTTTAGACACCTCTACCATAGGTAAAACCCTAGTCTAAACCTCTATAAGAGATCCTTATAGGTGAATTCTTCTAGGCAACCAAATCCTATCAGTTGTAGAGAATTCACAATTGCCTCTCATAATCTTGGTCATCTCAAGAAGATCATATGCAAGGGGATTGATTGTTGACGCTGAGGCCTTGGCAACGCACTGACAACAACATCGGGGGAGCAAAGGGGAACTGCTTGAAGCACGAGAGCTCGAAGATCAAGCAACCCAAGTGGCACATCAATGGGGCCCAAATCTAACAAATAAGGTTATCAATTTGTAAGAATTCAGCCACTCTTTTCGTAGGGGATTGAGTGTAGAGTTTGAATTACCAAACTTGATAAGTTCGATTGTAGGACCTAGGCTCGGTTGTAGGGTTGAATCAAGTCTCCGTGGGGAGCCTCCGGCGGGAGAGTACACTAGGTTCGGTTGTAGGACCTTGGCTCGGTTGTGGGGCCTAAACTCATGTTCGGTTGTAGGATCTTAACTCTTGTGTAGAGCCTACATTGTCAACTCTCCAAGGGAAGCCACCGACACAGGTGTACATGGTCCACCAACCCAAGTGCGTATGTGTAGGTGTTCACAACCCTAAGTGTAGGGTTGCGATGTAATAATAATTTGGTAGAGACCGATATCGTCCTTAGGGATTTGAAGTAACAATTCCAAACATGAATTAACTTAGATTAGCTAAATTCAGATTTATAGCAAGGTAGGTGATTTCAAAACATAAATAATAACTTTAGAAGGAAATGCAGAAAATATAAGCATCAGGGTGTAAAGGATCTATATATATTCATCTACAATGCCAAATTCATCAATCCAAGTTGATAACCCAATTAGAATCGAAGTTCTATCTCTATTCAATCGGAAGATAAATTTACTTAAACCACAATTCACAAACCAATATAAAATCTGAACTTCAATAGGTTAGATCTACATAAAACATGGAGTACTTAACTTGTAGGATTACAAAGCATCCACCATAATCATGATGAATTTATGAACTCCACAAATCAAAACTCTTAAAAACCTACTTGATTAATTTCAGAAGATAAAAAAACATCTCATGTAATCACAATAACAATAGATGGAATATTAAACTAAAATTATCAACTTTATTCAAACAAAAAACTATAAAATTCATCATTAAAACTTTAAACACTTAAATCAATGAAATTTAAGCATTATAAACAACTATAAGCTTCACCTCTTAGCCCTAGCTAAAAGGTTAGCCAACCATGGAGATGGTTGAACTAAAACTTCTTAAAAATAAAAGAAAAATATAAAACTAGAACTAGAAAATTTGAAAATTCGATGTAGAAGCCTCCACTTTAAATTTTCCTTACTCATTTGCTTCTCGGATTCCTTAGATGTCTTAGGATCTGTTAGGAAAAGACTTTAAATAAGAAAATCTATCAAGTTTTGCATATCTGGAAGATTCCACCGACTTTTGCAAAAATTACACAATTACTGCCTTTTTCGATGGCATCGAAAATAATCCAGAGACTGATTTTTTTTCAGCATTTTTTCGATGGAATCTCGATGGCATCGAAGTCATTTTCGAGGGATCATCAATAGAATTGAAGTCAGCTTCGATACCATCGTAAATACAGTCAATAAATTTTAGGGTTATTTTCCTGAATTTTCTGCATCTTGCTGTTCTAGCCCTGTAGCTTTGCACTTTGATTTTTCTGGACAATTCAAGTCTCATAGCTTGATTTTTTTTACACTTTTTCTTCATGATTTTTTTTTTTTTTGCTTTAATTTCTTATTTTAAGCATGAATTTGGTCTTGATCCTTAAGTATTTCCTTGCATATAAAACACACATAATTAGGAATAATTAGCTTAATGTGTATGATAAAATCAATGTTAAGTATGGGATAAATATGAAAATTTTAGGCCATAACAGTAGGTTCTTGTGTAGGATCCAGTCCTTGTGTAGGATTGTAAGATTGGGAGGAATCTTTTTAAAACTATTAGGTTGTAAGGTGAACCTGATTTAAAACCCTCATAGTGAAATTCGGTATTCTCATGGGTCAATCGAGAGTGGAGTAAACAAGTAGTCGAACCACTATATATCGTTGTGTTTGTGATTGTATTGGAACACATTTCTATTCATGCATTATTGTTTAATTTGATAAATTATATAAATAACGAATATAATGTATGCTAGGCAATAGATAGACATATTTACACACAACATGTATTTTCATTAATTGAGTAGACTTGAGCTTATATGATTGCATCTCATATAGTTTGCATAGACTAATTGCTTACCTAGTTAAATCATTTGTTAATCTGTGTTTAGACTAGGAGCTTAATTACTTATTCATTTGCTAGTCTATGTGATTGGACACACTAAGGCTTGGAAGTCGAAGTGTTTTTGCTTACTTAGTATAAATTGTTAGATTAAGTTAAATTGACGAAAATAATTTCAAAAGGTCGTAATTACCCCCCCCCCCCCCCCCCCCCCCCCCCCCCCCCCCCCCACACACACACACACACACACACACCCACCCACACCCTGTAGGACTTAGCCGTGATTCTAGTAGCCTTGCCAAGACTCTGCAAAGCACATAGCATGATAAGGTGTCATGTTAGACTACCCCATACAATTTCAATGGTGATACTAAAAGGAAAGAAGGAGCTTCATATTACTTAAGCTAAAAGTTACTATAAAAAAAAAAAAAAAAAACTTGCTCCTCAAAAAGCATTGCAATTATTCGACCTTGCCCTTATCTAAGTAACCTAAGCTCTCCAATAATATGTAATGGCCTTTTAAGTGCACTAACATAGTAGAATACAAAGCATGCATCATTGGCTTAATAGAGGTCATCATCCCAGAACTCAAGAAGCCAATGCATCTCTTATGTTGGATTAGAATATCATAGCACCTCAGTTTAAGGCAAATAAACAATTTAAGAATAAAAAGAGAAAAAAATCATATTAAATTGTTGGCGCTGGATCACGAGCGAATCACACTCACGTGTGCCTTTTTAAGGGCGTGTGGATATGTTTGAGGCATATGGGTATATTTGATTGGAGTTGTCACCCACCAGTTACTCTTCTTCCACAGTCTGTTAAACCTTGTAGAAACGTTAGGGAAGAGAATCCCAAGGTTCGTTGTCCTAAAATAACTCCTTGATTTGCAACTAGAGATTCAAAATAAGAGACAATGGTTATAGAAAATGAAGGTGTTAGGCACCCACTCTGCCCGCCCAATTGTGCAGTCTTTACTTCACAAGGCTAAACAAACCATTAGAAATTAGGATTAGCTCTCGTGCACCAATGATGTAAAGTGTGTGAATGCAGCGATAATGCGATGCATATGACAAGTAATTGTTCGAGTCAAATAAATCTACCCTAACTAACCTACTTGATGAAGCAGTCGAATAGCTAGTCAACTTGAGCTTTTGATGGACATGATCTAATAGTTCGGCAAGCCATACAACATACACTCAAGTCGACTGGTGTGAAAATGCGATGGATGCAATGTAATCTTGAAGGGCGAAGTAAGTAGGGGGGTTGAAAAGAGAGCGGAAATTGCACAATGCTAAGGTAGACTTAAAACTGATTGGGGTTAGGCAAAAGGGTGAACGGTTTTGTTGCAAGGATTAGTGGCTTGGATTGGTATTTTCAGTTACTCAGGTAGCTAAGGGTTGGATTGGACTAGGCTAACCTGGATTCCTCTCCTTCAGCTTTCACTTCTCTTTGATGGAGGGTAAGGGCTTGGAAGGCAGAGGGGATGGAGAGGCTTTGATGGATGTTTGGTAGATTTCCCGGATAATTTGAAAATGAAGAAGAGAGTTATTTATAACCCCTCGGACCGATTGTTTGGTAATTAATGGAAAGTCTAGGGGTAAAAGGCTTAAGGGTTGAGATTTGAAATCGTCAAAAAATCTCAATGATTTAATCAATAGGTAAGGGGGTAATTTGGACCAAAGGGAAGGACACTCTAAGCGCCGCCTAGAGCATGGGAGCCCTCCTACTTTCATAGGCATGTTCCCGTGATGGCATGTTCCCGTGATGGCATGGGTTGTGTGTCTGCAGTTCCAGGTGCTGATGAGCCTGGGATATGGGCCTGGTTTTGGGCTGAGTTGACTGGACTGATTGATCTGCCTTCCAAGTGGATAGAGTTGACTGGGTTGGGTCGTGTTAGTTGAGTTGAGCGGTTCAGTAGGGTTGGGTTAAGTCCGGTTCTGATCAGCTTGTCCGCCTTAGGTGGAGTGTCTGCATAATGTCCTACAATATGGACAGTTTGCATCACTTAACCATGGCTCCTACCTCACAGACTGAAAACCCGAGCATACTGCACAAACGTGTGACTCAGTAGGACCTGATCTGCCAACTCAGTCCACCATTGTTTTTACCATATTGTCAATCTGTCCGTCTGCATTGATCCAAGCCAATCTCATGGATCATCCAGCCTTCATCCTAGACTGAAAGCCAGGTATGCAGTTCTCCAACCTAATGTTTGTATTGGTGGGGCCATGTATCTTTGATTCAAACCATTTATATGATGTGTCCCATCATGGAAGGTCCAACCAGTTAAAATCAGAGAATGAAAAATCATATGCTCTTCTACAGGCAGAGAAGAGACTACTACGAAAGAAAACATATCAACTGTCACCTTCAACAAAAATGGTCAGACTTTACGGCTAAGATCTACCATTCCGAGTAACGTTTGCCACATGGTCATCCATGATGAGGTCAATTATATCAATGGTCTGGATAACAGAACCATGGGCCCCACCTGTACAAACTGAATATCTGAAGGTACTTCACAAGCATTTGGCCATAGTTCTACAGATGCACTCCCAAGTCAATGACAACCATGGGAACCTCTCGTCTTGAGCTGGTAGAAGTGGGGTGCACATCTCAGTGATGAAGGAAAGTGGGGCCCATAGCTCAGTAATCTAGGACATTGATCTGCTGATTCCCAAGATGGATGGGATACTCCCCCACAAAACTAACCATCCAATAATTGGCCTTTTGCCTACAAGAGACTCTGCAGATCAACTTCCACCATCCATGCCTTCAAGACACTCTGCACATCGACTTCCACCATCCATGCCTTCGATCAAGACACTCCGCACATCAACTTCCATCATCCATGATAGGGCCTACAAGAGCCCAGTGGTCTTGTTCATCGATCCATGGGCCACACCAATCATTCGAAAGGTTCGGTGATACTAGTTGGAGAAATCTTTGCTTACTCTTTAAATGGAATCGGGCAAAGTGACTCATTCAACAAACAGCTTGTTTACATAACCAAAAGCAAGCTTTCTCAAAAGCTTGCAATCTCAATCCATTCACTAGGATGTTGAATTAAAATATAGAAAACCCCCATTTGAAAGGGTAAAAGATTGAAGGCAGCTTTCGCTGCAGCCCATCAATGCTTCGGCCGGTTTTAACTGCAGCTATTCATGGGAGCTCATTCTCACAACATCCATAGGCTGCATCTGAAAACCTCCGTTCTTCGTCGCTTGAATTTCAAACAACCCAATTAAGCTTGTACTTAAGAGTTGGATAAGAGATGAAAAGCCACTGAAACTTTTCAAGCATTCTTTCTTACTCAGCTTCTGCAAGTCTTGTGTGTATTGATTCTGGACTTGAAATCTTATTGACGCTGTCAATACAAACATACAACCAAAAAAGATATTTACTACTAATACTATGAACAGTATATAACTAGATAGGACTGTAAATCAGGTCATACTTGCTCAAAATGATTCAATTGTACGGATAAATATTCTGGCATTTTTTAACAGTTATGTGGTTTAACACAGACACCAACTAGTAAAACTAATGACTATGTTGCACATAGAGAGGGAGAGGTTATAAAAGGTAGGCCTCTTTTGGAAGGAAGACATTGATGCAGCTTTGTCATAAAATACCTGAATGGGCTTTCAATTGCTTAAAGACCCATCACATGTCCTTCCATATTACATAATATGGTTTAATATTTAGTAATGTCTCAACCCCAACCGGTTGAATGATATGTCACTGTCTGCCCAGTAAGATAGCTTCCAAACTCCAGTGGATTGCTTCCAACCTGTAATCTGCATGTGACATCCAACCTGTAGAATAGGTTGGCCACACCTCAGGTTCCCCTTGTGAAAAAAATCAACCCCATCGCTCATTGGGAGGTCCAGATTTGTATTTTTGTTACAGAAACTGTACTTTGTTTTCTATGGCATGGCCCGCCAAATGAGTAGAGATGGGACTAGTTTTTGCACGAGGAAATCCTAATGGTAGGGCCAACCTATTGGACAGGTCAGATGTTGCACAGGCATGATGGGTTGGTGTCCACTGGGCAGACGGTAGCTTTTTGTCAAACTGGAACTTCAGACCTCATATTTGAATGACCAGTTGCATGTAAATTATGCCGCCGGCAATTCTAATCATATTAGTGGAGATGGGAAATGTTCCCATACATGGGATGCATGTGAGCGATAAGAAAGGCACTAGACAATGGCTTGGCCCATTCTCATGACACTTTAATAATTCAGGCATGCATGGCCCACCTTTTAGTCGGTCAAGTCAATCCATATGGGGGCCCCACTGTAAATGGAAATAGGCCAAGAGGACTCCATTGCATAATCCCAACCAAACCATAAGGTGGATGATTAATCATTCATTTACCAGTCATCAATTCGAAGGACAATGGGTAAGATCAGATCAACCAATATGGGATCTTTCGCAGTATTGCCTATCCACAGTGGGCCCAATAGATAAAAATCTGTATCACTGAATGGTGGGCTGCACTATATATAAATCTTTTCAAACAAATGATTACTAATTCAGGGCGCACAACATATCTTTGTTATAAAAGAAAACAAACACTGGGGCAGCAAGTTGCTTTCTAGAGTTGAGTTCCAAAACCTAACGTCAGAACTACTCTTAACATCAAATAACCTCATGCAGGTAGAAGAAAAAGGAAAAAACCAAGGACGACTGAACATATTGTCTATGGTCTTAATAGTGTCTGAGAAAATCAGCAGTAAATTTTAACCAAGCGAACACAAGAATCTTGAGTTTCTAGCAGTCGCCAGCCCTACAGTTCATTTTACATGGGTTGTGGGCCTAATATCTTCCCTGTTTTCAAGAAATTTATGGGGTTTTACACCATTCAAAATACACTGCACCTCTCTCAGTCTTCAGATCATGGGCCATGTCGGCTTTAAGTTGTTCTTTATTAAAAGGGAATCTCTTTGTCAATACACATGGCCTACTAAATACATCAATGCTGACCAGCAAAAATCAAGGGCCCCACTGGATGAAACACATCCCAAGCATCCAATGAATATATTATTTTAACCATATGATTTTGGTTATCGAATTTTGACTGCTGATCATATCCTTTTTTGACTGTCCATTCAATGGACACTAATTAGATTGCTAGAATCATCAAATCAGTGGCTTTCAGGCATGCTCCGTCTGCAGCAGTAGCCCCAATTTGAATGGTCTAGATTAACATAGATTTGTGTCATGTGTACAGTCGCCAGGCCGTCATTATTTATGAAGTGGTGGATAATAGTCTGGCACTACACAGAAAGAAGAGAACTAGACAAATATTCTGGAAACTCACCAGAAGAGGAAATCTCCACTGGATGACATCTTTCCAGAAATCCAATCAGGGACAAGCTCTTGCAATAGCTTCAGCTGTTCTTCGACTTCTCCTGCGTTTCCAGAGAAAGAATATTTTAGGTTGTGGGCCCCTCTGCTATTATTTTTAAAAGGTTATCACTGATCATAACCAAAAAGAAATAAATGACTTACTTCTGTCAACTATGTCACAATTATTTGTGATTATCTTGTGCATGAGCTCCTGTTTTGTGAGAACAGACCGCCTCATTGACTGGAAAATGAGGTGTATCATGTCAAAGAGCTTCGGCAAGCATGCAATCATCTGTTGTCGCCTCTTGGCTTCAGGCACACCTGCATTCGTTTCCTCCATTGCCTTCCTTTCTTTCATTCTTAACTGTAAAGAGCAAATCTAGTAAGGCCTTTGCTGATGTGCTTGTGACATGCTTGATGTGCTCCAATATAACACATGGACATGATAGTTGAAGTTAGACACAGCGACCATAAAAACCTAACGGGCCAATCCATTCGTATGGTAGCAAATGATGTTAAATCTTGTTTGCTACATGCTCCCCTCTATCTGTAAGGCCCTACCATGGATGAGCCTATCCCAAGAATACACTATTGGGACTATTCTGATTGCCAACTGAAGTACTTACAAGTGGATGGTTGCCAAAAAATCAAACCAATCAACAAATTCAACATCTCAAGTCCTCAAAAGGGTGGCTAAGATCATCTGACGAGCATGATTTTTGAGACATGCCCATCCATGGTAGGGTCTAATAGATGAATGTTTCGGATCTTGTACATTGTGCCATTATATGGGTCTAAAACTAAATTATTTCTTATATGCCCCTAGGAAAACATATGTACTTGCATTTGTATGTTATCCTTATGTTCCTATGGGGCACTACATGTTTCTCTCATGTTAATATGTGGGCGTGAACGTGCGTGCATTTCTTCTGGGCTAGCACCTGTACACAATTAGATTTAGCCCACAAAAGACTGCAAACATAAAAATTAGCATGAGAGAAATATATAGTCCTCTAGTCCTCCACAGAGTAGATGGATAACATACACACACTTACATATGTTTCCTACAATGCCAATGACTAGAAAGCTTATAATCTACTAATATAACTACTTACAGCATATACAATAATAAAAAATCCCAAGCAAGATATATATATATATATATATATATATATATATATATATATATATATATATATATATATATATATATATATATATATATATATATATATAGGGAAATGGCACTATGCGCTCGACCTCATGCGAAGTTCCCATGAGGTCGAGCTGTGTGGGCCCCACTGTGATGTGTATCTAACATCCACACCATGCATTTGGTGGGTCTCATATTGGTTATGGGTTATCCCAAAAATAAGCTGTATCCGGAACTCAAGTGGCCCGTACCAACTGAAATAGTGTAAAATCATGCCTATAACATCTAAAAGCACTTGTTGGGGACCACTTGAGTTTTGTATACAGTTCAAACTTGGTGTGATCTCTTTTATAAGTGGGACACGCACAATGGATGGGCTGGATTTCTCAATCACATCTCAATCAATCCTATAAACGGTCATAAAGGTTTCAATGGGTCGATATCCACTCCTAACTCTTGTCTATGGTGTGGCCCACCCCAGTCATGGATTGGACTGATTTTTAGGCCCATGGCCCACCACGGAATGGTGCATCTGACTGATGGTGTAGATGCCCATCACACATCACAGGGGGGTCCACACAGCTCAACTCATGGGAAGTTCCCATGAGGTCGAGCGCATAGTACCTTTTCCCTAAGATATATATATATATATATATATATATATATATATATATATATATATATATATATATATTAACATGAGAGAAATATATAGGACTCCACAGGTGTACACACAATTACATATGTTTTCCTACAATGTAAATGAGTTGATAACTCTGAATCTACTAATAGAACTACTTATGGCATATAGAATTATTAGAAATTCCAACCATGGAGAAGCTTTTTAGCCATCTGTCTTGAGCATCATGTGTGCTAACACAACTATCCCACATGCAATGATTTAAGAAATAAAATGTTATTATGTTGAAGAAGTTACCGACTGCAAAAGCGTCTCTGGAAGAAAATTAAGAATATCAGCATCAACTTCTGATGTGCCAACATCATTCTTTTCATCTTCAAGTTCAGTGTTCTTCGTGGGAGTATTGAATTCCAATGACCTGGTCGGAATTGGACGCCTTGCTGATTTGTTCAGTGATGTGGAACCATTATATGGACTGTATGGACTAAGGCGACATCTCTTTGGTGATTGTAATTCGGGCGTTCCAGTCATCAGCTTTAATGGAGTAGAGATGAGTTTTGCGGGAGTTCCTGTGATGCCATCCACTGCAGTTTGAGCATCATAATCTTCATTCTTCATGGTGATCCGTTCTTTGTGGGTTTCACAAGGGCTTGATGGAGGAATTTGAACATGGGAAGAACCAAAAGTTAATGATTTTTTACTGGTAGGTGGTTTTGAAAAGCATCTAAAGGGGGATTGATTGACAAGAATAGGGACTTCCTTGTCAGAAAGTTGTTTGTTGGTGCATGGACTCAAGATTGAGGTAACAGGTTTCAGAGGCTCTGCTGAATGTTCTAGTTGGGTCTTTTCTGATTTGGGGATTGGAATTTTCTGCGAAAATCTCCTCTTAAAAGATTGGGACATATGAGAAGGTCGCTGCGGAAGAGTTTCACATGATGGTGGAGGCATTTGGGGCCCACCAGGTGCAGCAGCATTTGGGAGCAAGCTTGGTTTGGTTTGATTGAATGGCTCTGGCAATGTTTCCTGTGGAACTTCATCACCCTGGTTTGCGAGAGAAAAGAAGTGTTAAAAATATTCATCCTCTAATGGCAACAACAAATTAATACCACAAAAGAAAAGAAATTCAATGGAAATGGTTGTAAATCTCATTTGCGTCATGAGCAAGGTTTTGAATAATGGTATTAAGAGGCCTATTAGCCAGGCCCAAAAATGATACGATAGTTTAGGACCATATGGAACTGCATTGACCAATTTTTTTGGGCCCCAGAAAAACTAACAAAATATGGGAAAAATAGAAAACATCATAATCTGTCATATTTATATGTTCTGAATATGCATTCAATGGTGTATCATGCCATTCTTTGATAAGAATGCCGTCTGTTGGCTTAACCTGTTTAAAGTCAACCAAATAGGTCCTAATTGAACACAAATCAAGCATGCTTTCGTGGATTGGGGCCGATTACAGTGAAATAAAACCAAGAGAAGATCATAAATGAAAAAAATAAAAGTGATGGGTTACCCCTTCAATCTTGGCTTTGATCCTCAAAACAGGCTTTTGATATTTCCCAAGATCGTTCAGTTCGTTTCACCAAATCCCTCTCAATCTTGGCTTTGATCCTCAAAACAGGCCCAGATCTAGTCTAAAATTAGTTTCCAAGCTTCCTCCATGGTTGATATGAAGAAAGGTGGAGAGACAGATATTGAAAATAAAAAGTCCAAAACACAACCTTTATGGCCATATTTTGGTACCAATATGGGCTCTGTCAGCTTGTATCAGCCAATAGGGGCAGATATGGACCATTTTCTCCACTGTGACCAGTTCACCCCTCTATCATGTGTTGGGGTGAACGGATACGATACATTCATATAATAACCATTTTTAATAACCTTGATCATGGGTTAAAAGCATTTCTCAGTCATTGGCATATCATACCATTCTTTATATAACCAAATAGGAGTAATTTTTTGTTCATGATTCATCTAAACTGATTTGGATGGTTTAATACGAATTACTTGTATGTCCTGTATGCAATTTCTCAGTAATTTCTAGCTGCCTGCTTATCATCCATCACTCTATGACAGGGTATCAAAGTATTTCTCAAAGCAATAATGAGATATTGATTGGACAGCAAATTCATAACATGCAATCATAAGAATTAAAAATTCGAATAGATTGAGATACATTCCACTTCAATCCACATACAATGCTGAAAAATTATAATTAAAAAGTACCTCAGGATGTGCATTGAAAAAATCCAAAAGGCGGGCACGGAACATCTTCCTCAAAAACGCATAGCCACTTCCTGATTTATGTTTACCGCCATTTTCGCCATTTTCAAATGCATCCAGTTGTAGTATGATTTGAAGCTCGGGCTTCATACAAAGTGTCCTCTCGTCATGCACAAGGATCTTCTTTATACTAATCGCCTCGGGTAAGATGTACTTCAATTGTGCTAAATGACTATATGAAAATCTCCTAAACAACGTAAAAAAGAAATGAATGAGGGAAGTTGATTTATACATGATGGTTGACCAATCAACTGTACAGATGGAGACCGCCTTCTGGCAATGCGGACTGTTTATCTGGTGATCACAAATAACAGAACAGCAATGCCTAAAGGATTCCTCCATTGAACAGTCATAACTGTGAAATTGGTGGCCTGCAGGATGATGATTTTGCCAGCATGCTGCATTTAAGAGGTAAGAAAGAGGCTTGAGGCATGACCCATCCATGGTGGGGCCCAAAGGTGAACCGTCTGGATCAGAGACAGTGGATCTCACCTCACATATGCTGGCTAAGCAATATTTTCTTGGCAACGAAACCAAAGGGATCTTCAATCCCAATCGTACATCACCCAAACAACCAAATCAGATCGCATAAAAAGATTGAAAGGATACCTGTCTGTTAGAGATTCGATCTTTGGGCAGATGTTTGCAAAGGTCGACATCGATCTCTTCAATCGAACCAACCGAATCGAACTCTCCAAGCAATCAAAGAACTCACCCAACATCTCATACCTGACCATCCAAACAACATATTCACATTTCAAATGAAAATCATACCATCAAAACAAGAAGAAAAATTCAAGATCGGACACTTATCCGATCTTGTGGTTGATGACATGTTTGTCCATGAACAAAAGTCTGCACATGTAGAATCGCTGGTCCATTGATCCAGACCATTCGTCCAGTGTGCCCTGACTACAACAGAGGGATGAGCACAAAAACCTGCCAGATGGGAAGACCATGGCCATCCAATCCCAGTTCTGTTTCACGTTCAACATGAATAGATAGGGAATCTGGTAGGATTTGCCCTCTAGCAAAGGTTTTTTTTAGGCATCTCCAATCTGTGGTGGAACCAACCAGATCAATGGCATGGATAATCGAACCAGTACCGTATGATTCATCATGCAAAGAACCCAAATCAAATCCCCCCCCCCCCCCCCCCCCCCCACAAAAAAAAAAAAATCTGTTTTAGGAAAGAAAAAAAGACTCACTTTTCAGGAAGCTTGACATGATCTTTTGCATTTGGCAGCTTCCGGACAGGATCTGCTGTAGAATCGGCATTGATCGTGTCCTCTATGGATCGGACGGTGCCTGTTTGATGTGAAGATTTCTTGGTTGTTGTTTGGAGGCCTTGAGCGATCTTCCTCACCTCCTTCACGGACAGGGCAAGGCCGCGGTTTCTGGCTCGTCGAGGGAGCTGGATCGGCTTCTCGGGCGTGTTCGAGATTAAGGGATTTGGATCGGACAGCGGGGATTTGGCCGGAGTTGGGTTCTTGTATTTGAAGTCGGAGGGTTTTTTGATGGGAGTGAGAGATGCCATTTCAGAGAGAGAGAGAGAGATGTGGCGCGAGACGGAGAGATGTGGCGGGAGACGGAGGGTTATTTATAGACGTTGCTTGGCGGGAGATTGTTGGCGGGAAGGCTGAGGTGCCCTGGCCACGTGGATGTTGTTGCTGACGCGGCTACCGTTACCCCCGTTACCATCGGGGAGATAATACAGTAGAGTCGGGAGAATGGGAATACGGAGGAGCTATTTCTCCAATGGAGATGTGGCAAGATGATCTTCCGATCTGGTCCACCTAAAATATCGACATGATGGCTTGAGTTTTAGACACAAAATCATAGACAATCCAATCCATTAATTCTTCCACAGTTTATCCCACTCATATTTGACGGTTAAATGGCTTTTAAGCGGTCACTTTTAATGGTTATAGATCAAATGAATAGGATTCTCCAGCCAGTTGGATTTTTGACACATTACCATCCTTGCTAGAACCCTACATATGTACAGATGTAACCATCGTACGGCTTGTACTACCGGCTAGGGCTCTCAGGGTCATCTGATGTATGCATTTTATTCCATTCATTTTTCCACATCACTTTAGATCTTATAAAAAATGGGGCAGATCAAGGTTCAAGTGGGCCACATCACAGGAAGAAGCAGTGCTAATGACTCCTACCATTGAAACCTACCTGGGGGCCACCGTGATGTTCATTTCCCATTCTACTTATTCATAGGAACATAAACGCCTGGATGAAGGGAAATAAAAAATATTAGCTTATCCAAAACTTTCCATGGCACCTAAGAAGTTTTCAATAGTTAAAATTTAATCCCCATTTGATGATCCACTTTAGCTTGGATCTGCCCCATTTATGGTTCCATGAACTAAAATCACATCGAAAAAAGAATGGACAGTGTGGATAAAATCCATACATTACGGTGGCCCTAAGAGCTCTAGCCTGTGAAGCACCTAATATGCGCCCCTAGGTGGGCACAAATTGGGTACCACCTCCACCAGGGAAGCGGATTGGCTGGTGTACCAGAAACCGGTGACCTCCCTGATGTAATGACGTCACCAAGTTTTTGGGTCCCACCATGAGGTAAGTGTTATATCTAAACCGTCCGTCCATTTGGCGAGATCATTGTAAGGCTTGAGCAAAAAAATAAGACAGATCCAAAAATCCAGTGGACCACACTCCAAAAAGTAGTGGGAGATTGAACATCTACCATTGAAACCTTCTTGGGGATTATAGAAGTTTTGGATCAGTTTGATATTTGTTTTTTTTTTCTTCTTTATCCAAGTTCGTGTGACCTCATGAACAAATTAAATGGAGTAAAAACATTTTGATGGGCCCTATGAATGTTTTAACAGTGGGAATCATTATCCCCATTGCTATTTGTAATGTGGTTCACTTGAGCATTAGATATGACTCATTTTTGGGCTCATGCTCTACAATGATCTCACCAAATGGATGGACGATGTGGATATAATAAATACATCATTGTGGGGCCATGTAGGTTTGATCTTCTTTCAACCATTCAGACATTCCAGGGTTGGAGGACCTGGTGCCGTCATCTTTGCAGCCACACGTACCTACACCAGCGACCACTTCCCCCCCACTAGGGAGTGGATTGGGCGAGACCCGAATCCATTGAGGTGGGTGGGACCCTTGACTGTGAGACCCACTGTAATGCATGTGACTACATCCATGTCGACCATCCATATTGAAAGCTCATTATAGTGCATGATCCAAGAAAATGAAGCAGAGTCAAGTCTCAGATGGACCATAGTACAATAAATATTGGTAATTGACCATTAAAAACTTCCTGCGGGCTGCAAAAGCTTTGGATCAAGATAATATTTTCGTGGTCTCTTCATCTGGGTCTTTGTGACCTTATAAATAGGTTAGATGGCAAATAAACATTTTGGTGGAATCCATGAAGTTTTTAACAGTGTGGAGTTAATCATGGCTGTTTCCTGTAGTGTGGTTCATCTAAGATTTCAGTCAGCTTCATTTTTTAGAGACGGTGTGGATTTAGGGCACACACATCATCGTTAATCCCATAGTCAGGGGTCCCACCCACCTCGGTGGATCTGATGTCTCACCTAATCCGCTCCTCCCCAGGATCTAGCTAGAGACGGACAATCTTATCAAGGGCTCTGTGGGCCCACCGTTATGTATATGTTTTATCCACTTCGTCCATACATTCTGACAAATTGTTTATTGTTTAAGGTCACGAGCCCAAAAAGGAGGCAAATTGAAGGCTCAAGTGGACCACACCACAATAAGCAGTGGGGATTAAATTCTTACCGTTGAAAACTTCTTAAGGTGTACCATAATGTTTATTTGCCAACCAACCTGTTCATAAGGTCACGTAGACGTATGAAGGGAAAACATAAATATCAGTTTGATCTAAAACTTATGTGTCGATAAGCTTTCCATCCCCGTTGCTTCCTCTGTTGGGTCCACTTCAGCCTTCAATCTAACTCCTTTTTGGGTCATGCCCTAAAATTATTTGTAAAAATGGAAGGATGACATGGATAAAGTACATGCTATATGCATCATGGTGGCCCACATATCCCCTGACAAGACCCTCCATCTCTAGCCAAGTCTTGGTGGGGTAGCATCCAATCTGCACCCCTATTAGGTACTATCGTACTGAGCCTAAAAATAAGCAAAGCACTAGAAGCAGTAGAGATTGAATGCCCATCATTGAAACCTCTCCAACACCCCACCACGTTTGTTTAGCGCCGAACACAAGCCTGAAAAGCTCGGTCAACTCGGAATGCCTCGACTCGGGAGGGGTTCAGATCAAGTCTGAGTTGGATTTTGGGACTCAAAAGTACTTCGAGTCAAGCACCGAGCTGGCTCTAGCTTGACTTGACTTGGATCGAAATTTGGCTTGAATTCGACTTGGATCGAATTGACTCGTTTGACCAGGTATAAATACCCAGTCGTAAGTAACCTTAATCCTTTAAAAAGAATCCCCCAAATTCCCCCTTTCCCCCTTTCTCCTCTAGCCCTCCAGCGACCGGCCGGCCTCTCCCATTTTCCATTTCCCCCTTCTTTCTACTTCTAGCCCTTCCATTTTCCATTTCTCCCTTCTCTTCCAACCCTCTAGCGCTCGGCCTCCTTCCTCTCCATTGTCCTCTAGTGCCCGACCTCCTCCATCTCCATCTTCATCTTTAGCTTGAAAGACTGGAACTCAGACTTGGCTCAGAAACTTGAACTTGAACTCACTTGGTCTGCTAATCGAGTCAGACAGTTAGGCTTGAAGCTGAGTCGAGTACTGAGCAGGGGGTGTCTGTTGGCCGAGCCGAGTTGAGCATGGCCAAGCTCGACTTGGATTGACTCGTGTACAACACTATGTTTATTTGCCATCCAACTTGGATGAAGAGAAAACATACAAATCAGCTTGATCCAAAACTCTTGTAACCTAGAAAATTTTTTCAATGGTAGACACTCAATACTCACATTTTCCTATGGTGTGGCCCACTTTTATTTATTTATTATTATTTTTTATTTACACACACCCATGCACTCACACCATAGTGGGATTTCACCACAATGAGTACTCGCACCCATAACCTCTTGTGAGTTTACCACTAGGCATGAGTTAAGGATCAAATGGATTTTTGGGATGATGCCTTAAAGTGAGCTGAAAAAATGGATAGATGAAGGTATGGATAAAACACATAAATTATAAATTATGATGGGCCCATAGAGCTTTGACATCGAAATCAGTTGATGGGCTTAAGCTGAAGGGGCGTTGGTTTTCTGGTCAATGTATTCGGGTCCCATCTAGTGTGTAGATTGGCCTTTAAGGCGGGTGATGTTGGAAAAATATTATTGGTTCACAATAGGTTTTTAATAGAATGCCACCCAAGACCTGTTTTCTACTTGTCTGGTCTGATGGAAGGTATCTTAGTGATTAAGATCATTCATCAAGCAGTGTAAATGTAAATATTGCATAGACTATAATAAAAATATTGGTCCACTCATTAAAAGGAGCACATTTGTCTAATTCAATCATTTTCGACATATCTCATGTCAAATTGTTTGTTGTTGACAAATGGTTTAGATCAATCTCCCAGTACCACCGAGGGTGTGAAGAGGCATCAACATAGATATTAACATGCTTTGTTGAGGCTTTTTAAAATCTACCAATTTTAAACTTTTCAAAAGTCCAGATTTATTATTACTTTAATTTTACATGTTTTTGGCATACCTACGTAGACTAATAAGATGCCGCCATGTGTTGGTACCATGTGCCTAATAATGAAAAAAATCGTACTCATGTTTGAAGTCTAATATACTTCGGAGGCGTGTGACTTACCAAAAGTAAAGTGGCGCAGAGTCGTACACACGTATGTAAAAAAAGATGAAGCAATGAATGACACGTAGCTCTAATTTGTGTGGCACGTGACTGAGGCAACATGTTCGGTAAGTCTATAAAAGACCCATTGAGGTAAGGGTCTTATCATAAGTCCGGATATACTCACGTATGTAAAAAAGATGAAGCAACGAATGACACGTAGCTCTAATTTGTGTGGCACGTGACTGAGGCAACATGTTCGGTAAGTCTATAAAAGACCCATTGAGGCAAGGATCTTATCATAAGTCTGGATATACTGATAAGGCCATCTTACACAATTCTTCCGAAATAGGAGATCTTCCCGGAGACGATTTGAGCTTTCACGACGATTATAAAGATTTAAGAATTAAATCAACATTAGAACAAATGGGAACCAATAGATTGAGTCTTGATTTAGGTCGAACATGTTCGATCTCATAAGATCCATGGATTTGTGTTCCCAAGTCAGCAAGAGATCTGAAAACAATTTTTAATACATGAAGATCTCTTAAGCCAAGCAGGGTGATAAGAGAACAACTGAACGCTATGATCGATGGTCAAGGATCCTTGATTGGAAAAGAAACTCAACAATAGTTTTACCACCTTTCGAACCTATAAAATGAGAACGTGATGAAGAGCTCCAGGCCTACGCCAAACATAATTTATCTACACAGCGCGACATTGCTTTCATTTTTTATCTTATTTTTTAGTCTTACTTCTATGTAACCATGCTAAAGAATGTCTGAGGTTTATGTTAGTTTATATCGCTACTGTCCAACCATTGCTACAATACACTTAGGAGTAGTATAAATATCCACAACCTTCTTGCTGGATCCTGATCAATCGAGTCCTAAATTGGGAGATCACGTCTTAGTTGTTGGGATAGGAGGGCCGGCAACGAAAGCAAAGCCGAACACAAATAGCAAATTAAATCAAACAAGCAACACAATGCAATCAGAATGCATGCAATCATCCACACATAGACAATCCAAATTTAACGTGGAAAAATTCCTCACGGGTAAAAAAGCAACGGCACAAAGCGACACTAATCCACTATAATATCAGAAGTTACAAGAGATGGAACCCAAGACCCCAAAATCAAGCCCATAAGAGAAATCCAAGCTACCCCAAGAAGAAAACCCTCTTCTTCAAGCTCTTTCTCTCACCTAGAAGCTCTTTTAATCCCCTTTGCAACTTAGGATACCTATAATCTCGTAGTACCCCCTTAAATAGGTATAAAAACGGATTTAGAAACCTTTTTGCACAACACTGCATAAGAATCTGTGTTGCAATAGGAAACTGCCGACTGGTCGTCTGGCCGGCCGGTCGGATGGCCCAAAATTGGTCCAATAACATTGCTGCCTAAACTTCATTGTGACCGGCCAGTGGTTCTGTGCAATGTGATTTATGTCGTCCGTTTTCAACATTAGTTACATCCTTTTGACCTATCCACCTCAATTATTTGTCCAATAAGCGAACATAGGTATTTATCTTTTGTTTATTTTTGTCTATTTGGTTTATCTCTGTCGATTGTACTGAACTTCCATTATTATTAATAAAATTGGCATTGTTAGCTCATTTAGTTTTAAAACTGTTCATCTACATTTTATCGAGAAATACAAATGTTTTAATTACTAGTGAAAGAAAATTCTTTAAAAGCAAGGCAAAAGATTCCATTCAGAAGGACTAACCCCTACCATTTTAAAATCACCTGATCGCTATTACAACTAATGGTTAAGAGGGCGATTGAGTCCTTGAATTCGGTCTTAATCAATCTATTTCAATGCGGGGGCACTAATGTTCAATCAAACTTGTGTCGAGTACAACTCTGGCATGCCCACACTATCATAATCACACACATTAACCAAGTACAGGCCTTTGCTAACACATGTGGCCTCGTGTTTTATTGAATTGTCAAATACTATAAATTCTCTTCTAGATATCAATAGGTTATATGATGAAAAAACAAAAGCAAATGATATGATTATTTGTAAATTGCAGTTGCTCAAAACTGAATATCATGTCACACCTTTAACTAATAAGGTTCTCTTCCAGATATATTTCAAATGAGAAAAGAATGAGACATGACAACCCTAGAGTATGATTAGGGTAATATACGAGAATGGTACAAGGTGGACTCTACATGTGGATGTGTATGAGAGAGTTTTCTCTCTCCTTTTCTTCTCTATTTTTTCCTTCTCTTTCTTGCTTTCTCTCTCACTAAGGGGGTTAGAACGTCCAATGCCACTCTCTTGATTTCCTCTGACATACAATCTATTTATAAGGATGAACATGGTTACATATAGGGTTGTCAACGGCTCGGATCATGATCCGAATGCAATTCGTATTCGATCCGATTTAATCGGATTCAAACCATTAATCGGATCAGTGGGTCGGATTTGGATCGAAAATCTTGATCCATTTAATAATCGGGCGGATTCGGATTGACCTTGATCCGCTCCGTTAATAGTCCGATTAAATCAAAGTAAAAAAAAAAAAACCTAATTTACCTCTGTTCGTCCACCAACCATCCACCACTGTACCAGTCTCTCTCTCTCTCTCTCTCTCTCTCTCTCTCTCTCCTGCACTGCTGCACGAGTGCATCTCTCTCTTTGCTGCGCGACAGCATGAGTGGATCTCTCTCTCTCTCTCTCTCTCTCTCTCTCTCTCTCTCTCCTTCCTTCCTTCCTTCCTTCCTTCTCTGGATGGCCAGCCGGCCACCGGGTGTGCGTTGCTCGGCTAACAGGGTGGGCGTGGGTGCAGCGTGTGACTAATCGTGTGTGTGCGTTGCCTAGATAGCAAGGTGGGTGCGTTGTCTAGCTAACAGGGTGGGCTCCACCGCGATGTATGTATTTTTTCCACGACATCCATCCATTATACCAAATTGAACGGCCACAACTATAAGAATCTGATCGAAATCATATTCGGGTCGGGTTCAGATTTATAAATATCTAAACGGGCCGGATTCGGATAATGTGTTTGTGATCCGAATCGGATTCGGGTCGGATACGGATCGGATATATCCATAATCGGATGGGATTCGGATCATCACTGATCCGGTCCGTATTCGATCCGTTGACAACCCTAGTTACATGTAGCCACCAATATATTGTTCTACCACTTTATAGACTTTGGTAAGCCCTATAAAATCTAAAGTTTGTAATTCTACCTATTAATGTACTTAAATTGACAAAATCTCTCTATTAATAATGACCGTCCAGTACCCTTGATCTAATACTCATGCAAATTAAGTTGTGAACACAAGAACTTAACCATTGGAATTATGTGATTTAAAATATTTTAATGATTAAACAAAAAAAAATTAACGGTTGAAAATATTTATAAAGTCATAAAACTTTTTAAGTGTTAAGCCCAAAGAAAAACTACTTGACAGATCATTTAAGCTACCACATCTAAGTCACAAAAAATGTTTATAATTGAATAACCAATAGATCTCTTATTGGGTCATATGGACCTCAACCATATCTCAATGAATGCATTCATTGAAACTGACTTCATGAGCGAGCCAAAGTATATTAGACTAGGAACTGGAATCTTTATATATCCTCAGGTCTAAAGATTAGTCAAAACTAATGCATACACAAGCTGATATGGACCAAGCTATTAGGCCTATTGATCCAAAGACTTTAAATGATCCTCTAATGTAAGTATCAATGAGTCTAGTAACATATATAATTTCATGTTCATGAATACTCACTCCCATGTGAGGTAGGGTAGGGTTGCCTAGTTGTTGTTGAGCCTAACCGTAAAGACCTTCCATCTTGACTCGTAATTAGTTCTCTCACATATGATGAACATATAAGGATAACCATAGGTTCATCTTAAAATATGCTAAGTGGTCATGGATAATTACTAGGTTATTGAAATCCATGAAACCCAACTCTCTATTGGTTAATAATAGTTGTGCCCAAACTTATGTTCCCAAAGACAACATAGGAAACCCTCTCCTTTAACCCATTTTTACATACGCTTAACATAGACCTACATATTAATTATAGCATTAATAGGACCATTGAATTTTGAACTCTTCAATAAATGTCCATGAATCTAATACCCAGACAATGAAATAAGATTAAAATTTTGGTCTATGACATGTTAAAATTCCAACCTATTTATTAAATAAGCTTCATGGGAATGAATAGAGGCTCCAGCAATAAGCCCCATCTGAGCCTAAGGCGGGCAACATAGCACGAATTAGAGGTTACAGGCATGCTTTACATTTAGGTGTGGCCTACCTGGGATTCAGATCAATTTGGTTTATATGTGTATGGTGAATAGGAGAAGACTTTCTTAATGGATGGAGTGAATGCCATTCCTACAACATATAGGCCCATAGAGATCGCATGTTGTATGGGGGGCGGAGTTGATATGCATGAGAGAGGCAATATGGGTTCCACACAGATAGTCCTGTCTTGAAAACTCTATTTTCCTTTTTCTCATGCCACATGGTTTAAACATTATACATCAGTTGAATGAGGACAGGCAACATTTTTATTATTTTCAGCACATCAGCTTGAAGGACAATGGTAGAATAGCAAGAACCATGGGCCCATCCTAATGAACAGCTAAGATTAACATGTGTGTAAGGTGGAGAGGGCATTATCGTATCATTTCCCTCAACCAAAGGCTCCACTAGGATTGTAGACATGACATATATTTATGAGAATCGAGATAAAAATCATGGGCCTATTTTGTTCACACTGATTGAGTGATCTTAATCATCTGATTTCTGATGCACCATTTGAGAGCCACCAATTGGATGGTTGGGCTCTGAGCATTAGTTGATGTTCATTTAGTGGCTTGTAATTGGATGGTTAAAATCATTCATTCATTGTGATTTTCAAATATATTAATTGTGCCCGGAATGATAGGTATCATATGGTATTGTGGCCTACTTCTTTGTACGAGATTGGTCAAGAAGTGGGGTCTACCGGTAATCAATACTTTATCCTTGTCTCAAAAGTTTTCTTCTTTAGAAAATCTTAGTGCCCTTTAAGATGCAACTTTAAATTAAAAAGGTGTTTGTTCGCCTTAATCATCTTTCGAGCTAAACTCCAGTTTGCATTATACGTTTGAATGCGCCTTCGCAAACCCCATCTCATCTCTGCCAGGTACTAAAAAGCTGATTTGATGATGGCCAATCAAAATGACTTTCGCCCGGGTTTTCATTGAGTTGATTGAGAACGTAGGCATAAAAACCCCTCTGTGAGTTCATGTAAACGGGCCCTTAACATTTCAGCTTGAAATCGAGTCAACCAAGTCAATGAGCTGACTTGAATAATCTAGTCAAGTCCTAATTGAGACGAGCTTGTTAGTGAGTTTCATGGTGACTTAGCTCAAAATCTCAGGGTCGAGTTGACTTGATTGAGTTTCGAGTCCATTCACCCAGTTTTAGAGCTATGGTCTATAACTATAACAGTATATTGTAAGAAGATACGATAAATATCATAATCTTTTAGTAAATTAACTAAATTATATTAAAATTATTTGAGAAATGACACATCAATGATACATTCAAATATTATGCCCATGTATTATCAAAGTTCATCCATGATAGAAACAAAAACCATACTTTTTGATACATAGCTGTTTTGTAATACAACTGTTTTTTTTTTCCCATCACCCATTGGATATTGATCATCTACATAATTTGTCATGAAGGCATATTTTTTTTCCTGCCAACTTTGTATTTGTGTAGGACATTTATACCATGCTTACTGTAAGCCCCATCTTGAAGATCAGCAAGGATAAAAACAAGCCAGTCCCATCATCAACTGGGCCACACCATTAGAATAAATGGAAACTAGCAGCTGGATTCAACATTCAAGTGTGGCCCATTTGATATATGGATTAAATTGATTTTTGGATATGAGAGATCTTCACGATGAGGCCGACTACTAGCATGGCACTGATGTCCTATGTGAGCGGCATGGTCATGGCAAAGACACCCTTGCATGACAAGTTATGGTGCCATTTGCTGATCAATTATCATGTACATTTTAATCTTTTTCCCTTACAATACAAGCATTTAGACCTCCAGGGATCTCTTCAAGTTATTTCCCTCTCCACATAAGTGAATGCTTTTATCTTGGCATCCTTCCTTTGGTTCTTCACAAGATCCAGGCTCCGGAGACTTGATCTGGTCCACATGATCTCCTTCTTTGCCCCACAACAGCAAGTAAAGTCCAATGATGACAATAACACCTCCTATTATGCTAAACATATTAAAGAAAATCTCTTAGGATAGGGAAAACAACAAGTAATGTGCCGTTTATGTGCAGCAAAAGTTCTGTCCTAACTGTTTAGCCAAGGACAAGTCTCTTGTCCATGGTTTATTTGCAACCAGGGGTGGCGATGGTCAACTGGCCCAACCCACTTTTGAGGTGGGCACAGGGCAAGCTAAATGGGTAGCGGGTTGGGCTATAGCTAGAACGATGACCCCTTTTAAGTAAATAAGTCGGGCTTAGGTTGAACCCTGCTAGACCCAACCCGACCAGAGCCACCCATATAGTTGGGTTAGATGAGTTGATCCAACCCAATCTAAAACCCATCACAAAATAAAGAAGAAAAGAATAGATAAATGTTTTATGCATGTACATATCCACTGTTGAGCTAGTTGTGGATAGCCTTAGTGTCATATTCCATTCTTAAACTTGACTTGGGTTGTGGTGGATTGGGTTGGATTAGTCGAGCCTGACCTATTTACATGAAAATGGGTTGGTCGGATTGGCTTAGCTCGATGTATTTTTAAGTGGGTTTGTGTTAAGTCAGAGGGAAATGCATTGTGAGTGGGGTTTGGGAAAGAATTCTTGGCCTGTTTTCTAAATAGGCCGGGCTTGAGGTGAGCCTGACCAGGTCCAAACCCAACCCACTGCTATCCCTATATAAAACATGCTTGCATGGAACCCCATAAAAACAGGGACAAGTTCCATATTTTGTGATCCTTGGATGGTTTTCTTTGTTTCCCGGAAAAAAGAAGAGACTAGCCAATCTATGTGACAGTAAATGGTAGGCCATGTGCCACATGTATTAATGTGCCACAAGTACCATTGTCAATCTTCAAGTGATACAAATATGTTACATTTAATCTTTTGTTTATATGATGCATTTGTCACTAGCTGAGTTGTGCAAACATAGTGAAAAACCTCAAATATGCACCACTGTACATATTCAAGCAATCTTCATGCACCACATTTTTTCTGTCATATATTTTTGGGCACAATATATGACTACATGTGCTAAGTATTCAATGTCCCCATGCATCATATGTGCCAAATAATCCATCATTACTTTAGCTGGTTGGGATGTTTGTTGGGGGGAGATTTATGATCCACCAATTAGATGGTTGGGATGTCCAATGGAGGAGGTTTTTGGTTAATGACCATGGTAACATCTGGATCATTGTAAGGTGGGCCCCAACTATTTGATAGTAAAACTGCTAGAAGAGCTTACCTTCCTGTGTGGAGTTTTTCACCAAGAACAAAGTATGCTAGTACTGCAACGAGTATAGTTGCAAGAGGGTTGAACATGGTTACAAAAACGGGTCCTTTTTCTTTCGTGCACCATAGTTGCATGAAGACTATTAAACCCGAGACTGCCACTCCCTGCAAACACATTAAGCCTTGAAATTTAAAATTCTTTGGGAATTAATCATCCATGTTTGAAGATTGTAAATTATCTAAAGCCCCTGTGAATCCTGCTAAGTGCACTTTCTAAGTATTCCTGATGTGGGCCCACCAAGTAGATGTTCTGTGGCTAAAGAATTAGATAGATACATACATCGAAAGCTCAATGACTTGACTCAGGTACTCAGCTGAGTCAATTCGACTCACTATGTTCAAGGTCTAGTTGTCATGTAAACTCAGTTTGTATCATAATTCGATTGGACTTCAAACTTGGCTGCATCAACTCGACTCGGTGAGATTTCAAGCCGAGTTGCTGGGAAACTCAATAATGGGTCTGACTCGACCTGGACTCAAAGAGACTCATTGAGTTGGTATGCCTGCTGGTGTTAGTTTGAGTTATGTTCTATATTATGTATTCTAAATTTAACTATTTTAAATATCTATTAGCATTTCTAATATATTTTTAATTTACAATAATTAAATAGAGTCAAGTTGAGTTGGGTCAAATCTTTGAGCTAACTCGACCCAGCTGAACATCGAGTCAAGCCAAGTTTTCAAGTTTTCAAACTATGGTTTGTAGGCCTACTGTGACTCAGTTAACTCGAAGCGACTCACAATTATATTACTTACAAATAAATATATCAATAATTAATGTTACAAATATATCTAATTTAATTTTTAAGCTTCAAATAGAGTCAAATAAAGACTCGACCCAGTCTTCCAGTCAACTCAGCTCAGTGGACCATTGAGTCAGTCCGAGTTTCAAAATTTTGAACCATAGGCAATGTACTCATCAGGTGGCATCTCTTGTCTAAAAAGATTCAAGCTCAAGCTAAAGCTCAACGTACCCGATCGCAAACAGGTAGCTGATCGGGACCATTGCTTTGGTGGGCCACCACATGGATGGGCAATAGGCCGAAAGATGTAGTTGTTGGATAACTTTTACCATTCAAAAATGTCCCTGTTGGCTGGTGTTGGAGTAGTGTACCATGTTCGGTGGTTCCTGAGACTACCATATATTTCCCTATTTCTATAAATAGAGAAGAGGGAGAGGGATAACATGACGTCTACTCTGTGGGTCCACCATATGAATGGCTTAGATTTCGCATCTGCAAGCAGGAGTCACTTGTAAAGTGGACTCACGTGTACCCATTTTGGTGCACTTCTCTCTATTCTTTTTCTTAATCTTTACTTACACCATAAATGATACTCCAGAGGTCGATGTTGAATCCAACGGTCCACGCCTTGGGTTTGTGTACAACGCATGCTGTGAAAACAGCTGATTGGGCCCCACCAACAAAGCTCATCCACGTTGTTAGTGAAAGCTGGGCCGGATATTTCTTCAATGTGAATGCCTGCACTAGTCATGGACGGCAAAATGCTTGTCTTAATCAGGAGATAGAAATTGCACCCAATAATCATACATCTGGACCGTCCAAATAGTGGGTCCGTTGTTGATTAGACTGGAAATGGACCCAGTTAGCCCTGGACCGAAATACGTCAGGCCTAGCACTGTAATGTTGAGCCCAGGCCTGATCTGATAACCTGATTGACAATTGAGTTGGCCCATCAATCTGTTTTGTGAAAAAATGCTATTAAGGTGCAATTCGCCCCCTGGAGGAGGATCTGCCTGTGACGCGTGATTTAGAAATGGTCAGGCTCAGGATGTAGCCACATCAATGGGTCTGGGCGGCCATGGGTCAGCTTATGGACCCATGATTGGGCCAGACTTAACAGGGCATGGGTTGACGATGTTTAGACAACTGGGTCAGTTAGGGCACCTGTCCTGATCCAACCTGCTTATAATAAGCCTATAAATAGCACTTCAGGGACTGTTTGGACCCACTTCCTCAAGGGGGATTTCATGTTTTTTTTTTACCCCTTGCAGCTCCACCAAGATCAATTTGATTGATTTCTGCTGAGTCGATTGTTTTTGTACTTATTTTGTTAAGCGGGGATGAGATGGGGTTTGTAGAAGTGCTTCCAAACGCATAACACAAGCTGGGTTTGTATCAAAATGCTGTTTAGGCATCAAACTCTCCTTTTGATGGTGTGTGCAAACGGGCCCTGGGAAAGCTTTAATCCCTAAACCTCCTTTAGGTACAGATAATGTCCCTCAAAGTCGACTGGGCCGAAAATTTCACTACGGTTTGAATTCATAACCCATGAGAGAGAGAGAGAGAGAGAGAGAGAGAGAGTCAACCTGCATGATGTACCATAAAGCCCATGTAATGCAGCTCGAGACTGTAAGAATGGATCCCTTGATCCAATTTTCGTGGATGGTAGTACTTCCTTGGAAGTGAATAAGAGCACCCCCTAAATTCCTCAAAACAGGTCCTTTATACAGTGTCATGGCCATCACACCAGTCAGTGAAACCAGGGTCCCAGCAATCTTTGCAATCCCACGTGTGCTCCCATCCAGACCCTCCAATCTAAATCAATTTGCATACTAAAATTCATCAAAAATAATTTGAACTGGTTGACACCAATGTATAAAATAAAGTCAGAATGGCCCATTCCTTTGGATATTCAGGCCACAAAGCCCAGTAGGCACTTGCCCCTCTTTAAGGGAATGTCTTTAAACTACACATGTATAGTGAATGGAATCACTCCCAAGGGTCCTTAAATTATCTAATTCCATTTTAAAACATTGGCCCACTTTATGGTTAGACTGGGGCATTCAGTCATCAGCCCAAGTTTGGCTCTTGGTCCAATTTTAAAGGTCCAAGCCTTGCCTACAAGGTAGGGCTGGGGCATTGCTAGCCTGAAAATGCAAGTTGTTGTAAATTCAACTAGTTGGAAGGTGGGGCCTACCATGATGTATGTAAGGCATCCCCATGATGAAAACAGAATACCCAAAAATAAATGGATCCAACCATCAAGCGGTTGTCCATTGTTTCTGTCTTTTGGTCCAGCATGATGATTAGATCAGCATGATTTTTTGGCCATCCAAATTTCACTGAGGGGCCAACCCTGTTGAATGATTTGAATGTCATTCATAAACTATGGTGGGCTCCACGCAGCTAGTTGCAAATTTTTATTTTTAATTAGTTGTGTGTGAGAACTTCCCTTATACATTTACCATATATAAATATATATGTATGTTCACAATCAAATATATAGATGAAAGTAAAATATAAAATGAGTGGTCAAGATGAAGGTGGACCCCACCTGAGAAGGACTGCGATCATAAACGTCAATGACGAGATGGTGTTGACCATAGATGCCACGAACGTTGGAGATGTGTATCTTAAGCTTGAAAAGTACATGTTTAACGTAACGCTGACCCTGTAATCAAAATACCCAACTAATGTGTTATTCCTTTTTCCACCCAATTCAAATCATATGGTACAATCTAGTGGGCCCTGCCACACACACACACACACACACACACACGCACGCACACACTATGGTCCCACCATGGCTTTGATAGGCCAATGGTCCACATTAATTGGACCATTATACATGGAATGATCGGCTACACATATTGTTTTGGATATTAATGCATGGGTTGTCCTCCAATATTTGACAACCGTCCGATCAGTATCCGACGGCTATTAGTTGTCAATTAAGCGATTAGGGCCTCCCTGTTCCCTCTTTATTTATATTAATAAAATATTTAAAAAGGGTATAGTAGTCTATGGGACCATCCAATACGTTATACCCCACCCTAATATGTATAGTATATATGGATACTCACCCATGGGGCTGTAAATGGGTTAGCGCTCCCGATGGGGTACCTGGACCCAACCCATTTAGACCCGACCCAGACCCGACCCATTTGTTAAATCGTACGGGCCTGTGTCCAAGAATAGACCCAATTGGTAAACAGGTCTGGGTTTGGTTTCCTTTATATTAGGCCCGACCCGACCTGACCGAACCCATTTAGTAACTGGGCGGGTTTGGTCTATGTTTCAAGGGACCCATCCAGACCTGATTTTAAGCCTTGTAAAATGCTTGCGTACTTGATCCAGACCCGATTTTAAGCCTTGTAAAATGCTTGCATACTTGATCCAGAGCCGGGCTCATTAGACCCGACCCATTTATAAATGGGTCTGGGTGGATCTCCCTCTACCATACCCGGACCCATTTATAAATGGGTCTAATGGGTTGACTTAGGATCCGATTCGGACCTGCCCATTTAGTAAAAGGGTCTGGGTCTAAAATTTGGACCCAGACCCATTTAGTAAATAGGCGGGTCTGATTTTGGCTAAACCCGCCCGAACCCGACCATTTATAGCCCTACTCACCCAAGAAGAGAGAGCACAAATATCTCCAGAAACAATGCGAGTGTGAGCTTTGGCCTTATTTTTCTGCAATGAAAGCATGCAAAACCAATAGTTAGTATGCTTTTTTTTCAACCGTCCATTTAGAATTCAGCCGTTCCGCAACCTATCTTATTCATGCATGTGCAATATCTGGGCCATTCATCAGATGGGGGCCACTCTGAATGTGCCCCTCCCAGAGAAAAAAGGCCATACCAACCATCGACTGGGTGATATGGGTGTGAGAAGGATCTATATACAATGTACCCATGTGACCCGCTTGATGAGTGGATCTTCTTGACTTTTGGACAACTCATATTCATGGTGGGCACCCATCTGATGAGTGGCTCCGATCGCACACACGTGCTGTGTGTGAGTGTGTGTGTGTGTGTGTGAGAGAGAGAGAGAGAGAGAGAGAGATGCACTCACTTCTCAAGGAAATAGGCAAAAGGAAACATGACCACACCACCTACAAAGTGTCTGTAGGTCACATAGACGAAAGGATTCATTCCATGTTTGAAAGAAGCTTCTGTGATGAAGTAAAGGAATGTGTATCCAAACTGACCCAAAACCATGAGAAGGTGTGGCTTGAATCTCTTGTACATAGCCCCTTTTTCACCCATACAACCCATTGTATGTGTTGTATATGGCCTCAGCATGCATGAATACAACAAAAGCACCACACCAACTGCTTATAATACACCTTAAGATGATTTGGGTCTGATTCCTCCTTCCACCTTGTTGTTGGTATCCTGTTCTCTTCACCAAATTCCAACAATTTGTCGAGTACATGACGATAAAGAGAACAAAAAGAAGAGGAATTGAATACAAACGCTCTAAAAGAGCATGGTGGATTATGGGTACTGCAACTGCCTCCACTGTGCCATATGGAATGCATGAATCTTTCTCTTATGCTATAAAAAAATTGTGGGTCCCACTGTGGATGGACCCCAACATATATAGAAATCATGCTGGTTGGACGGTTGTTATTGTCTGATCCTGGCCTTAGAAATCTAAACCGTTGAGCAGTTTTGCTTTTGAGTGTCCATTGTATGGCCATTCATCAGGTGTGCATGGCAAAAGCCAGCTTAATTCATTCATCCGGTAGGGCATAAGTGTTGGTTGAATATGGACCGTAGATTGACCACCCATTTTTCTCTTGCAAGCGTGTGGCCTACCCAAGGAATGACTTGGGGCCGGATCTGGTCACTGTCTACCTACTTGATGAAGGACCCACATGTCACACACATCCTTGATTTTGCCACGTGTCCCTTGGGTCCTATCCATCTCAGGTGAGCTGGGGAGCGGATTAGGTGAGACCCTGGATCCACTGAGGTGGGTGGGACCCCCTGACTGTGGGGCTCACAGTGATGTATGTGTCTTAAATCCACACCGTCCAAACATTTTGAAAGTTCATTTTAGGGTATGATCCTAAAACTGAAGCTGACTCAAATCTTAGGTGGACCACACCACAGAAAAAGTCGTGATTGAATCTCTATCATTAAAACTTCATGGATTCCACCGGAATGTTTATTTGCCATCCAACCTGTTGATAGGGTCAAAAACACCTAGATGAAGAAACCACATAAATATCATCTTGATCCAAAGCTTTTGTGACCCACAGGAAGTTTTTAATGGTCAATCACCACTGTTTCCTTGTACTATGGCCCATCTGAAAATTTGGAACTGCTTCATTTTTTTGATCATGCCTTAAAATGAACTTTCAATAAGGATGGACAGCGTGGATTTAGTCACAGACATCACAGTGGCCTCAAAGTCAGGGTCCCACCCACCTCGGTGGGTCCGGGGTCTCACCTAATCGGCTCCCGGCGAGCTGACTACATGATGTCACACACATCCTTGATTTTGCCACGTGTCCCGTGGGTCCTAGCCATCTTTGGCGCGCTGGATACATGTACCATAATTCCTGAATATTTTAGGCAGAAAAAGGAGCGGATTAGTTGAGACCCCGGACTCACCCAAGACGGTTCAACCCTTACTGTTGGGCCCACATTGATTTATTTATTATATATCCATGCCGTACATCCGTTTTTACAAATAATTTTAGGGCATTATTCCAAAAATTAGGCAGATAAAATTATCAGGTGAACCATAGCATAGGAAACAGTGGTGATTGACCATTAATGGGCCACAAGTTTTGGATCAAGCTGATATTGTTTTTTTTTTTTTTTTTTTTTTTACCTTCATCCAGGCTTTTGTGACCTTATCAACAGATTGGATCTAAAGAAATATTAAGGTCGCTCTAAGAAGTTTTTAATGGTATGGCATTCAATCACCACTGTTCCCTATGCTATGGTTCACCAGATTATTTGATCTGCTTCGTTTATAGGCTAATGCCCTAAAATGATCTGGAAAAACGTACGGACGGTGTGGATATATGATACATAAATCAAGGTGGGCCCCACGGTAAGGGTCGCACTGTCTCTGGGTGAGGCCGGGGTCTCATTTAATCCGCTCCCACAAAACTAAACTTCATGCGTAGTAGAAACGGAGATTAAATAGTGAGTTGTTGCAGATAGCGGCTCCACTGCCTCTAAAGGTACCGTGGTACTTTCAGATTTGTAACCATACAGATGCACACATATATATGATGATCTGAACCGACCATCCTGTGGACACTTACATTGATTGGTCACCAATAAAAACTTTCTTTGATTGGAGTACTCAAACTATCAAATAAATGAAACTTTGTCAACGAATTTGAGCCGTTGGTAACTTTTGTCTTCTAGCATCCACATGTGTGACACAAATTGGAAGGTAAAATGATGAAAAAGGTGGGACTTTTTTTAAGTAATGGCCCATTCACTGTCAAATGAACGGTTTTGATCTAGTGCATGTATGTCTCTTTTACAGCAATAACATGACTTGGACCTGTCTAGACTCAATTTTTAACTGGGTCTAAAAGTGGACCTATTATTCATTGGGTACTTGTGGGTCACAGGCACCCATGGACAGCTCTAAGCACATAGATTGGCCATCTAGTGTACCATGCAGTGCACCATGCACATTGTAAGTGCACCCAGGATGCATGTTGCAATATTCTGAGATGTGCATGAAGACTGAATCAATTTCATTTTGAGTGTATATTGGGAATTTAATGAATAATCCTCTAGGCAGTGTGGCAGGCATTTGGAGAACAAACCCCTAGCTAATATTCCACGTATCCACTGGAAAAAGATGCCTCAGGGAATAGACGGCATTTTGCTACGTAGACATTGATTGAGAATGTAGCAGCAAAAGGAAATACAATCACAGGAGATAAAAAAAAACTTTGATACTCTGGAAGAGTGTCATGGTTGATAGACAGGCACTAAGATATTGCAAATTTGGCATACATGTACGTAACTCAAAATCATCTAAATGGTGCCCTCAAGATTTTTTGTGTACAGTCCACCAGCATAGCTGATGCAATATCCAAGCCATCCATCATAGGGGTACCAGTATTTAGATTCCCTATTCGAAGAATGAGGTCTGTCCACTTGTCAGGTGGCCCATAATTAAGTAAATAGATGTATAGATTGTGAAAAAATCAGCCGAAGTTTTCTAACCTAACGAATTATTTCAATGATCATGCATGCAAACCTGATTGGACAACATTTATATTTGGACAGAGTTGGGGTCCACCTGATGGATGACTTGGATATTTCACCTGTCTGCCACGATGGCATATGTGGTAGTGTGTGCACTTAAAGTAAATCTCTAGTTAGTACTTAAAGTCTGTTGGTGGACATTTATTGGATGGTGGAGATGAAAAATAGCCAATGTTTCAGACAATGAATTATCTACAGTGGGTCCGACAATGAGACATGTTAATTTGAATTAATGCAGGACAAATGTACAATTTATGCGTGCCTGCGTATCAACTCTCAGCATAACTCCCAAGACGCCACCACCTTCTGTGGGCCCATGATTTTCCAGCTTTTGTAGTGGAAATAAATGAGAAGTAATCATCTCCCTGTGGGTTTTCTCAAGTTTTGCTAAAGCTTACTCGTACCTTTACATGCAGCCACACGTGCCAACTTAACATAGCTACACGATGGTAGATCACAGCATCTGATGGCCAACCTGGTGTTAAGGCGGGGGAGAGTTGAAGTCTCCCACTAAAGCTTGCTTCTCTATGGCTTAGGTTATGTTGGTGCAATAGAGAAAGATATATTTGTCTATGTATATAAAGAGGGCCATTGGTAGAGAAAGAAATATTTGTTCCATTAATTTATCTTGTTGGGTTTTTTTTTTTTTTTTTGTGTGGGATTTGTTATATAGGTGGGAGAGATGTAAGTTTTATATTTTTTGTTTTTTTTTTGTTTTTAGTAAAGAAGAAAATTCTATTGCTACTCCGTGGAATAGGTATGAATATTGTTGAACCACAAAATTTTGTGACTCTTGTCTCTTGTTTTGATTTGACTATTATTTTCTTTCGTGTTTTGGCCTAACTTACATTAATCACGTGCAGATGTTTTTCTGCAACAATTGATATTAGAACTGAAGGTTGAAAACCTTTTAAGCACAAAATCAATGTTGGCGTTTATTTTGCAATTATGTTTCAGATGACTGGATCGAGTTCTATTAGATTTGAGGTGTCGAAGTTTGACGGAACCAATTACAAGTTGTGAAAACTGAAGACGAACGCGGTATTGGTAAAGGAAGGATGTGCAATTGCAATTCGAAGAAAAGATAAGAAGCCCATGGAGATGAAAGATAAGACATTTAAGGAAAAAATCAATTAGTTATGGTGGATTTTTTCTTGCACTAGATGATTCGATTTTGTTAGACTTGTTCACAGGATCAAACCATTGCAAAATATTTGTGGTACAAATTATGAAACCCATATAAAGAAAAATCGATATCGAATAAATTATTTCTCTAATGGAAACTGCACAACTTGAAGATGAAGGAAATGTGTTCTTTGTAAGAACACTTTAATGGATTTAACACCCTGATTAGCAGATTGATGTCGATCGATGTGAAAATTGACAATGAAGAATAGGTCACACTTTTGTTTTATTTGATGTTACATTCGTAGGATGGTTTGATTATGAATCTTAACAATGGTCCAGACCTCACTATGGAGTCAGCCGTTTCCACATTGCTTACTAAAGAGTCTTGCAGAAAAACACATGGAATCTACTGGTGATGCTATGATGGTCAGAGAAATCTAAAACTAACCATGCCTTTAAATCAACCATCGCATTTTCTGACCTTCCTAGTAAGCTCCATAAATGCCTTCATGTACCTCATGCATGACTACCATGTCTTTGTTTCACTCTAGACATTTAAGAAGAAGGCCATCAACCTTTTTCTATACTGATCATTGTTTAGGACCAAGTAATGCAAGGAGATCCGTTATATCGATCGGTTGGTCTTTGTACTCAGCCACATTAGATACCGGATCATTGTAAATTGCCAATCATCCGCCAAAGTTTCTAATGATGCTATCTCAATGGTGAGAGACATGTACCGAGTTGCAGGCAATGGGCGTTTCCGTACTCTAAGAAACCCCTTGGATAATCCTTGGGGAGCCTTAATCCTATTGCGATCTATTCCATTTCATTGACATTTTCATTCAATTTTTGAAGAATATACTTTAACAAAACATCATTGAAATCAACCAATAGCTACACGATCGTCTCTTAGTAAGGAAATAATGCCCAACTCATGCATTTGTACATTCTAACAAGCTGATTTAAGATTAACAAAGAGTCAACAATGACCTCAATGTTTTTAGCCCCAAGTTTCATTAGAATTTCTTAGCCGATTATCAATACCTCATACTCAGCCTGATTATTCATGTAGTCAAACTCCAATTGGAAAGAATAATCTTCCTTTTTTCTGGTTGGGAAGAGATGGTGATCCTGCCCTAGAGGAATGTTCAATCCATGATCCATCAAATGTGAGTCACCATGGGACAAGATTAATGATATGAATTGCTAATTCCTCTATTGTGATCTGATCATCCACCCGCATACGATGGTTGGCCAGGAAATTTGCTAACGCTTGGCCTTTCACTATCTTTTGAGAAACATACCTAAAGGAGAATTCTGAGAGAGTTTTGGAATCGACTTTTCAATCCTCTCTCGTAAAATCATGTGAGTATGTACTTGATCAGATTGGTTGACAAAATGACATGAACCGTGCTAGTCATCAAATAGTGATGAAGCTTGGTGGCAGCGGATAACAAAATTGGAGGTCGAGATTAAGACCATGCAGGATCATTGTGTCTAATATACTTTTAAAATAAGGATGCGTGTACAGGAGCGGAGGCTACTACTTGATAGAAGAGGGAGAATGCTACAACAACTAAATGAGTTAAAGGTCGAATCAACTACTTAGGAGGCCGGGCGGATGGAGGTGAAGTGCTTGGCTAGTGAGGGAAGATGACGATTTTCAGAGCACCAAAGGGTAGGATTCAACCTTTGAAGAGATCTAATGATTCCCTCCCTCCTTTTCTTTTCTCGAGCGAAAAACTTGAATCTTTTAATACAATTGGAGTTGGCCGTGGGTTGATTCTTTTGTTGAACTTTGGCGACGACCATTCTTTTTGTTGGGCTGTTGTAATTATAGATATATATTTTTTGAATGCCTAATTGCCTTTATTCATTTACATTATAAATTAGAATTTTGAGGCCAGATTGTATTTGGTCAGCTTTACATTATTGAACCTCAAGGAAATAACCTAAAGCTATAATATGCCTTTCAGTTAGGCTTCTCGACTGTCCCTTCGGCCTCTTTTTATTATGTTTGCTCCTAAGCAGTTAATGCAGTTGGTGCATTCGGCCTCCATTCTTTTCGAACTATTTTCTTTATAGGCTTTTTATGTAGGGTTTTTTCATGGTTTGCCGTTGGGTAGCCTTTTTCGGCTGCTTCTCGACTTGTAGCTATCCTTACAAGGCTATTAGTTGTGGGAGAAGGGTGGTCTCTTCTTGTTGGCTGCCTTTTTTTACACATGCACTCCACACAACCCGACACTCACTTCCTAATTGGATTTTCACCACTTATGGGTTTTGAATCCAAGATGACACAGGGAGGACATGGTAGGTTGATCACCGTCTCCCTAACCGAGTGTTTCTTGAATCCACGAGAAGAAATAAAAAAATAAAAGAGGAAATTAATTCTGAATAATTATTTTTTGATATATTGACACTACAAGAGAACGGATTATTACCGACGAAATTATTTTCGTTGGGAAAAATCATTTTTCCCGACGAAATATAGAAATTGTCGGTAAAAATCATTCCAGCTTACCGCCACCGCCGGATTTGCTTCCCGCCATACACTTTTACCGACGAAATTATAATTTCGTCGGTAAAAAGTTTATTGCCGACGAAGATACCTGTCCCTAAAAAATAAAACAACAAATTTTACTTTTACCGACGAAAATTTTCGTCGGTAAAAGCGAAAACTTTTCCCGATGACTGTGGCCTGTCGGTAATAATGTGTAATGTGTGATTCCGGCCAAAAAAGAGATGACTTTTACCGACGAAAATTTTCGTCGGTAAAAGTTTTGATACGGACTTTTACCGACGAAAAAAAAATTTTACCGACGAAAATTTTCGTCGGTAAAAGTCGTCTTTTTAACTTACCCGATCGCCCTCTTTTCTCTCATTCGCTCTCTCTCTCTCTCTCTCTCTCTCTCGCGCGCTCTCTCTCTCTCTCGCGGCCATCTCCCTCACTGCCGACCACCGGCCGTCCGTCACCTGCGGCCACCCGACCACCGACCCCCAGCCGACCACCGACGCCGCCGTACGCCGTCACCAACGCCACCCGCGTGAGCACGCGCCTCCACCAGCCACCGTACGCCGCCGCCTCCGCCGGTAACCGTCTCCCCCTTCCTTCTTCCTCCATTTCCTCTCTCTCTCTCTCTCTCTCTCTCTCTCTCCTCGTTGTTCATTGTGGGGCCCACTGCCAAAATCCAAAGCATGTGGGTCCCATGCGCCATCTCTGTCCAGTGCATGTGGGTCCCACCGTTGCTGTCCATTGCATGTGGGTCCCACCGTCGCTATCGCTGTCCATTGCATGTGCGTGGGGTCCGCCTTAGCTGTCCACGATTTGGTGGGGCCCACTGATTTAGTAAATCCCTAATTAGGGATTTTGAAATTAAAATCCCCTAATTAGGGATTTCGAAATTAAAATCCCCTAATTCCTTCCTTAATTAGGGATTTTAATTTGTGATTTACAAATTAATAAAAATCATGATATACAATAAATGTGGGGCCCACCGTCGCTGTCCACTGCTCGTGGGGCCCACCCTCACTGTCCACTGTTTTGGATCAAGCATATATTTGTGTGGAGTAAACTCTGTGGGGCCCACAGTGATTTACGTATTTTATCCACTCCGTCCATCCATCTTAGCAGGAAATTTTAGGTATGGTGCCAAAAAATGAAGCACATCAAAATCTAAAGTGGACAACACCACAAGTGTGAACTGAATGTGTATCATTGAAAAATTCTTGGAGGACACAGAAGTTTTGGATGAAGCTGATATTTGTGTTTTCCCTCATCCATATCCATGTGATCTTATGAACAGGTTGGATGACAAATAAAGATCACTGTAGGGCCTGGGAATGGTGGAAATCATTATTCCCACTGTTTCCCATGGCATGGTCCACTTGAGAGTTGGATATGCTTAAATTTTGGGCTCAACCACTAAAATGAGGTGGAAAAACATAAGGACGGAATAGATAAATCACATACATTCTAGGTGGGCCCAACTGAGTTTACTCTACACTCCGCACGCAATCCGATTCCCATGATGGGCCACCCATACTTATTTGTTCACAAAATAGTCATTAGGTATTTGATTAAACTTGATTCATGGTGTTGATGATTCTGCCATTTTCATGTGTTTGTGTATCTAGAATTGATGGAGCAAACCCGGATGTGCGTCGGAGCTATCCGTGGTTGATTTATGTGGATATGTATGTTGTGGATGTATTTGGCTTATTATTAATAATTATTTTTTGTCCACAAATGGTAGTATAATAGAATCAGTTAGCCCATTTGGAGATTTATATATTGCCGAGCATGGATAAAGTGTGTTTTGGAGGTAAAGAAATCTGCCAAATTGTCCTGTTGGACAGTCCAAGGTTAGATAGATTGGAATGTTATCGTTGTTTGTCATTTACATGCGTAGGGTCATTAGTTTCGTGCAGTAACTCTCCTATTCTCTCTGGATATGTTTCTTATGTTTAATTCCATTATCAATTTAATCCACACAATGTGTGGATAGTTGACGTGGAAATGAAATGTAAGATAAATATATCTGGAGAGATAGGGGGAGATGCTGTCGAAATTTAGGCTTGGGCATGTAAATGGAAATAATGATAACATTTCAATCTATCCATCCTTGGATGGGCGACTGATTTTATTATATTATCATTTAGTGGCAAATTAGATGACGAACATGATACTTGTGATTAAGAGTAGTTGATTGATGTTGATGTTGAGCGGGGGTCCCTGGAAGGTGGGAACCGCTGTTGTGACCATGCTGAAGCTGTCCTGTTCCTATGGACAGCAATATGGGTGGCCTGGCCATTTGGACAGGTCCGTGTTTATGTATTAGCTCAAAATTAATGGAGCAGACCCGGATGTGCGTCGGAGCTATCCGGGTGTTGAGCGGGGGTCCCTGGAAGGTGGGAACCGCTGTTGTGACCATGATGAAGCTGTCCATTTCCTATGGACAACAATATGGGTGGCCTGGCCATTTGGACAGGCCCGTGTTTATGTATTACCTCGAAATTGTTGGAGCAGACACGGATGTGTGTTGGAGCTATCCGGATGTTGAGCGGGGGTCCCTGGAAGGTGGGAACCGCTGTTATGACCATGATGAAGCTGTTCATTTCCTATGGACAGCAATATGGGTGGCCTGGCCATTTGGACAGGCCCATGTTTATGTATTAGCTCGAAATTAATGGAGCAGACCCGGATGTGCGTCGGAGCTATCTGGGTGTTGAGCGGGGGTCCCTGGAAGGTGGGAACCGCTGTTGTGACCATGATGAAGATAGTCCATTTCCTATGGACAACAATATGGGTGGCCTGACAATTTGGACAGGCCCGTGTTTATGTATTAGCTCGAAATTAATGGAGCAGACCCGGATGTGCGTCGGAGCTATCCGGGTGTTGAGCGGGGGTCCCTGGAAGGTGGGAACCAGTTTCTCCTCCTTTCTCAAATCCACTTCTCATCAAATCCATGGTGCCAAACAGAATAAAGCAACCAGTTTCTCCTCCTTTCTCCTCCTTTCTCTTAGAATCCATGGTGCTAAACGGGCCATAACTTTAAACCTAGACCCAAACTCGAAAACCTAACCATAAACCCGATCCCGAACCCGAAACTATAAACCAATGCGTAAACCTAATCCTAATCTCAAATCACCTAACCTAATGCTATACCAATTCCTAACCTAAACCTTAGTTTGCACACGAGAACCTTTTCCTAAACCCGATCCCTAAACTCATATCACCTAAACTAAACCTACACCTATTCCTAAATCCATTCACCTACCCTAAACCTAGACCCAAACACGAAAACCAAACCCGAAACCCGATCCCAAACCCAAAAATCTAAACCTATCCCCAAAACCTAGTCTTAAACTCAAATCACCTAAACTAAACCTACACCTATTCCTAAATCCATTCACCTAGCCTAAACCTAGACCCAAACACGAAAACCAAACCTGAAACTCGATCCCGAACCCAAAAATCTAAACCTATCCCCGAAACCTAATCCTAAACTCAAATCACCTAAACTAAACCTACACCTATTCCTAAATCCATTCACCTAGCCTAAACCTAGACCCAAACACGAAAACCAAACCCGAAACCCGATCCCAAACCCAAAAATCTAAACCTATGCCCTAAACCTAATCCTAAACTCATGTCACCTAAACTAAACCTACACCTATTCCTAAATCCATTCACCTACCTTAAACCTAGACCCAAACACGAAAACCAAACCCGAAACTCGATCTCGAACCCGAAAATCTCAACTTATGCCCTAAACCTAATCCTAAACTCATGTCACCTAAACTAAACCTACACCTATTCCTAAATCCATTCACCTACCCTAAACCTAGACCCAAACACGAAAACCAAACCCGAAACTCGATCCCGAACCCGAAAATCTCAACTTATGCCCTAAACCTAATCCTAAACTCATGTCACCTAAACTAAACCTACACCTATTCCTAAATCCATTCACCTAGCCTAAACCTAGACCCAAACTCGAAAACCAAACCCGAAACCCGATCCCGAACCCGAAAATCTCAACTTATCCCCTAAACCTAATGCTAAACTCATGTCACCTAAACTAAACCTACACCTATTCCTAAATCCATTCACCTACCCTAAACCTAGACCCAAACACGAAAACCAAACTCGAAACCCGATCTCGAACCTAAAAATCTAAACCTATGCTCTAAACCTAATCCAAAACTCATGTCACCTAAACTAAACCTACACCAATTCCTAAATCCATTCACCTAGCCTAAACCTAGACCCAAACACGAAAACCAAACCCGAAACCCGATCCCGAACCCAAAAATCTAAACCTATCCCCGAAACCTAATCCTAAACTCAAATCACCTAAACTAAACCTACACCTATTCCTAAATCCATTCACCTAGCCTAAACCTAGACCCAAACACAAAAACCAAACCCGAAACCCGATCCCGAACCCAAAAATCTAAACCTATGCCCTAAACCTAATCCTAAACTCATGTCACCTAAACTAAACCTACACCTATTCCTAAATCCATTCACCTACCCTAAACCTAGACCCAAATACGAAAACCAAACCCGAAACTCGATCCCGAACCCGAAAATCTCAACTTATGCCCTAAACCTAATCCTAAACTCATGTCACCTAAACTAAACCTACACCTATTCCTAAATCCATTCACCTACCCTAAACCTAGACCCAAACACGAAAACCAAACCCGAAACTCGATCCCGAACCCGAAAATCTTAACTTATGCCCTAAACCTAATCCTAAACTCATGTCACCTAAACGAAACCTACACCTATTCCTAAATCCATTCACCTACCCTAAACCTAGACCCAAACACGAAAACCAAACCCGAAACCCGATCCTGAACCCAAAAATCTAAACCTATGCTCTAAACCTAATCCTAAACTCATGTCACCTAAACTAAACCTACACCTATTCCTAAATCCATTCACCTAGCCTAAACCTAGACCCAAACACGAAAACCAAACCTGAAACCCGATCCCGAACCCAAAAATCTAAACCTATGCCCTAAACCTAATCCTAAACTCATGTCACCTAAACTAAACCTATACCTATTCCTAAATCCATTCACCTAGCCTAAACCTAGACCCAAATACGAAAACCAAACCCGAAACCCGATCCCGAACTGAAAAATCTAAACCTATACTCTAAACATAATCCTAAGCTCATGTCACCTAAACTAAACCTACACCTATTCCTAAATCCATTCACCTACCCTAAACCTAGACCCAAACACGAAAACCAAACCCGAAACCCGATCCCGAACCCAAAAATCTAAACATATGCCTTAAACCTAATCCTAAACTCATGTCACCTAAACTAAACCTACACCTATTCCTAAATCCATTCACCTAGCCTAAACCTAGACCCAAACACGAAAACCAAACCCGAAACCTGATCCCGAACCTAAAAATCTAAACCTATGCCCTAAACCTAATCCTAAACTCATGTCACCTAAGCTAAACCTACACCTATTCCTAAATCCATTCACATACCCTAAACCTAGACCCAAACCCGAAAACCAAACCCGAAACCCGATCCGGAACCCAAAAATCTCAACCTATGACTAAACCTAATCCTAAACTCAAATCACCTAAACTAAACCTGACTCTAATCTTTGCATTGTAGATATGGATAAGAGTTGGATGCAAGTTAAGAATCGGTTTGGCCCAGAGTATAAAGAAGGTGTTAAGGAGTTCATGGAATTTGTGAGATATCGGGCAGATTCAGGTAATAGAATTAGGTGTCCATGCCGAAAATGCAAGAACATGATTCACAAGACATTGGACAAAGTGGAAGATGATTTGTTCATAGTTGGGATTGACCAGGGTTACACTTGGTAGATTCATCATGGTGAAGACTTCCACCAAAGAGTTGAGGCCACTGAAGTCCTTGCTGACCCAATTGTGCGTAATGACGAGGATGAAGATGTTGACGATATGCAAGATATCATTGGGGATGTGCTAAGGGGAACAATTGCGGATACTGATTTTGCAGCGACAAGTACTAGCCAGGATATTCCTCCTATGGGTGATGCCGAATCAGAAAAGTTTAGTAGGTTGTTGAGGGATGCGCAACGTCTTCTCTATCCGGGGTGTCGGAACTTCTCCAAGTTGAATTTCCTTACAAGGTTACTTCATTTAAAGACAATAAATCGTTGGAGTAACAAATCGTTCGACATGTTACTTGGCTTGTTGAAAGAAGTATTACCTGAAGGTGAGACATTGCCTAAGTCTCATTACGAGGCAAAATCGTTAATGCGAGACTTGGGCCTTAGTTACATCCTCATACATGCATGTATAAATGATTGTGTATTGTATTGGAAAGAACATGAATATGTTGAGGAGTGTCCACAATGTGGAGAGTCTAGGTGGAAATATGACGAAGCTAAGCGTAAGAAAATTCCATAAAATGTGTTAAGGTACTTTCCATTGAAAACCAGATTACAAAGATTGTTTACGTCGAGCAAGACGGCTGAAGATATGAGGTGGCATAAGGAGAAACGCGTTCATGATGATAATACATTGAGGCATCCCGCTGACTCTGAAGCCTGTCAACATTTTGATAAGCAATATGACTGGTTTGCAGAGGATTCTCGCAATGTTCGGCTAGGTCTTGCAAGTGATGGTTTTAATCCATTTGGTAATATGAGTAGCTCGTACAGTATGTGGCCAGTGATACTTATGCCCTACAATTTACCTCCTTGGTTGTGTATGAAGGAATCATTTTTTATGATGTCGTTGCTTATTCCTGGACCCAAGTCACCGGGGAATGACATTGATGTGTATCTCCGACCGTTAGTAGATGAGTTAAACGAGTTGTGGAGTCAAGGTGTCCAGACGTATGACACTTTTGCAGAACAGACGTTTCGATTGCATGCAGTGGTCTTGTGGACAATAAATGACTTCCCTGCATATGGGAATTTGTCTGGGTTGAGCACGAAGGGAAAGTTGGCTTGTCCTACATGTAGTGCTAAGACTTGTTCATTGTTATTGAAGCATGGTAAGAAAACGTGTTATATGGGCCATCGTCGCTTCCTTCCGAAGGATCATAGTTGGCGCAGGAAGACGGTAATCTTTGATGGCAAACAAGATCATAGGCCACCACCGAAAGAACTATCTGCAGAAGATGTGTTACAACAACTAAGTAACATTGAAGAAGTTAGATTTGGTAAAGCACCGCACTTGAAGAAGAGAAAACGTACAGTATTGGAGTACAACTGGAGGAAGAAGAGCATTTTTTTGAGTTGCCTTATTGGAGTCATATGAAATTATGACACAACTTGGATGTCATGCATATTGAGAAGAATATATGTGACAATGTCTTTGGAACATTGATGAACATAGAGAAGAAAACAAAAGACAGTTTTAAGGCTCGATTGGATCTACAAGCAATGGGTTTAAGGAAAGAGTTGCACTTGCAACCACATGAAAATTCATATACTATACCAGCAGCCTGCTACACATTGACAAAACTAGAGAAAAAACGTGTATGTGAATGGTTGAACAAGGTGAAATTTCTCGATGGGTATGTATCGAATATCTCTCGGCGCGTAAACATTACGGACTGTAAGGTAACAGGAATGAAAAGTCATGACTGTCACGTCCTTCTGCAACGTCTACTACCGGTTGCGATTCGTGGATTCCTTAACAAGGATGTCAGTGCTACGCTGATTGAGTTGGGGATATTCTTTAAGGATTTGTGTTCGAAATCTTTGAATGTAGAGGTTATTAAACGACTGGAGAAGGATATTGTCGTAATTCTTTGCAAACTTGAAAGAATATTTTCACCTGCATTTTTTGATGTCATGGTACACCTAGCGATTCACTTACTGCACGAAGCGAAGCTTGCAGGCCCAGTACAATATCGTTGGATGTATCCGATCGAAAGGTGATAGAACAATGATCATAAATTTTTATTCATTCCATAAACTACGTATATCCATGTTTTCATGTCATTTACATATTGATTTTGTGTACAGATACCTTCACACATTAAAACAATATGTGAGGAATAAGGCACGTCTAGAGGGATCCATTGCTGAGGCGTACATTGATAATGAGTGCCTGACATTTTGCTCCATGTATCTTCGTGGCATAGAGACTAGATTCAACCGAGAAGATCGGAATGCCGATGCAGGGCAGGAGAATGAACAAGGACTCATATCTGTATTCGCACATAACGTCCGTCCTTTAGGATCGCCGACGTTTCAGGATATGGACCCTCGGGATCAAGCGAAGGCGCGGTGGTATGTGTTGCATAACTATGAAGAAATAGAGTCGTACTTGGAGTAAGTCTTCGCACATAATTATTGTATATCTACAGACAGTTTTAATCTCAAAATTTCTTGCTTACAACGTACCAATTGTGTATAGCGAACACATCGAGGAGATGAAGTCCCAATACCCTACAAATTATGATCGAATGCATCAGGATTTGTTTCCAGAATGGTTTGCAAAACGTGTAAGATTAATTTACCTTCTATCTCACCACACTTACAATATTGTTGTATTGCACAATATTTACACGTAATTTTAAATGCCTAAACGTACATTTATATTCTGTACGTGATGATAGATGAAGATGTTGCGCGCTAGCAACTCTGCGGATGCGTCTGATGCGCTCTACTCACTGGCGTGTGGTCCTGATAGACATGTATGTAGATATACAGGTTGTATTGTAAACGGGATTCGGTTCCACACTGAGGAGCATGAGAAATATAGGACCACACAGAATAGTGGTGTGGTTGTGAAGGAAACACATGAGGAGGTTGAAATTGATTTTTATGGCGTTTTGACGGATATTATTGAGCTGAGTTATTGTATGAGAAAGCGGGTGTACTTATTTAAATGCGATTGGTGGGACATTGGAAATAAAAAGTTGGGAATACAGACTGATAATTACTTCACGAGCGTAAATTTATCTCGAAAGTGATTTAAAGATGACCCATTTATCATAGCTGGCCAAGCCGAACAAGTATTCTACCTCGCTGACACCAAGTTAGGCGGCTCTTGGCATGTGGTGCAGAAAATAAAGCCCAGGAACATATTTAACGTTCCCGAAGTAGACGTTGAAGATAACGATGAAGGGAGTAATAGAACGTCGTCAGTTGAACAAGCATACCAAGAAGACATGCCATCTTGGGATAGAGGGAATGATTCAAATATTGATATTGATGTGGTGCAATTGAATAGAGATGATGTGCCACCTGATCATGTTGATGCCTCAATCATAAATGACATTGTTAGAGATGATAGCGCTTTCATCGATGACAACGTTACAGACGATGAAGAGGAAATTCTGATCAGCGATAGTGATGGTGAAGAAGAAAGAGTCCTAAGCGATAATGATTCAGACGACGATTATTAAATGTATACAAGATTTACATGTAATTTTCAATTCGAATAATTTGATTATTACATGTATATATGTTTTACAAGTCATGATTTTTTTTTTCTGAATTGACTTGTTTATAATCTACATTTACAGTTAAGTCACCTTCTGATCATGTCCTCCACAAACTGGAGCGTAGCGGAAGCACGTAGCATACTTCATCAGCTGTTGTGGATGGACTTTCCGGCCCTATATTCTTCTGGTAGGGCCAGAGAGATACCCGGTCTGGTCGAGAAATGTAGGGAGGAAGACGATGACTCAGATGAAAGATTATACAATCTCAAAGAAATTTCGGACCTGATTGAGGAATATAACAGAGGAAAACTTCGTATGAAAGATGCGACATTATCACTTGCACATCTGAATGGAGTCCAGAGAGATCAGATTTCTCCTATTGTGACTGGCATGTTGGCTGTAACAATGTCGAGTGCTTCATACAGCTTGACATATACATCTGCAGCGTACGATAACTTACGCAGGGAGTATTTCGGATAGTTGATCCGAAGTTGATTTGTATTACAATGAGATATATGTATTTAATATAGAATGACAATGTGTAATGGATTTTTCAACTTTTATATTCTGTTTACGGTTTTATTATATTCTGCTTGCATTATAGTGTAATGGTCTAATCATATTTTTATCATCTCTCTAAGCATAAGCACAAATTCACTCTACAATGATGTTCATAAACTTGCATTGACATTATTTAAATTTATAAGTTTGTATTTTAGATATATTCAGTCATGGCACCAGGTGGGAGGTCAGGTCGTTCGCGCACTGGATCTACCCCTTTCACCCGTGATGCGACGCAGACAGCATCGACGTCGCACGGTGCATCACAGTCATCTGATCCTTCGGTTCAGCATACACCGGGCACTGCATGTAAGTCTAGACATTTATTTAGTGATTTCTGTTTAAATTGTTACTTACATATATCTTTTCGCAGCAGCATCTTCTACCAGTCGACGAGGACGTGGACCCACGCGTGGGTTAGTTTTAGAGCGACTTACGCGTGAGGGTAGGGTGACGGTAGAGTTCCCACAGGACTGCCTTAGACCTGTTGGGTACAGTGCCAGACTGTTTACGTCTGAGGTCGGTGTCCTATGCCGATCTCTGATCCCCGCCACCACCTCCCGTTGGACTGACGTGACAGATGATGTGCGACAGCTCATCCGTCAGTGCCTTCAGGTAAGTTTAGTAAATTGAAATTTTCTTTTGTGAAAGTTCATTTACGGTTAAGTCCTATTGTTAATAAGTTTATTGCCTTAATTTATTATTTACGAAACTGCAGGATAAATTTGAATTCGATTTGAATGTTCCCTATATTTCTCATGCCGTCGATGACATGATTAGAGAGCGGTTTAAGGAGTACCGCGGAGAGTTGCACCAGCAGTACAAGCGGTGCAGGACACACGATGAGGCCGTACTGTCCGCACCGCCACACGTTACTACAGACGACTGGCGGATACTCTGCGAGAGATTTTCGTCGGAGGCTTTTCAGGTAATATTTACATGTACGATATCTTACGGTAACAATTAAATTCGTAATTAATAGAAATGTATTTTGTATAATGTGTTCAGAAGAGGAGTAGAATAAATTCTGCGAACAGGAAAAGTTACAAGTAAACCACGTAGCTGGTTCTAAGTCATTTGTACGACATCGTTACGACATGGTAAGAAATTATTGATGATTATTAAGTTAATATATTATTTTGATTGGCATTTATTATATATAAGTCTTTTTTCCTTTCGATTGCGCAGCGAGATTCCGTCACCGGCCAGGAGCCTGGACCAGTAGACCTCTACAGAGGGACTCACTGTCAGCAGGTGATGGGATCTTGGGTTCATCCTAGAGCCAGTGAGCATTGGGTAAAAATCTTTACTTTGTAAAATTTAATTGCGCATTCATTGATAATAATGTCATTCATGTCATTTTTTATGAAATTTCATATCTTTTCATTACAGGCGGCGATGGACACCATACGCAGTCAGCCCACTCCCGATGGTAGTCAGCGGAGTGAGCCAGAAATCCTAAGTGAGGTGCTTGGCACCCGTTCTGGATATGTGCGTGGGCTTGGCCATGGTGCCAAGCTCATGGCATAAACTAGAGTTGGCTCCAGCCGATCCGTAGCTGGTGAGAGCGCTCAACGCCGAGCTGATATCGCAGAGAGAGTGGTTCAGCAGCTACGGGTCGTCGTCGATGAGATTCGAGAGCAGCTGGAGAGGCAGAGAGAGGAGCAGAGGCGTAGGGAGGAGGAGGAGAAGAGGCGACAGGAAGAGCAGGAGAGGAGGATCGAGGAGTTGCGGCAGGAGCGACAGGAGCATGAGCGACGGATGCAGGAGATGTTTCAGGCTCTCGCTGCACGCCTTGGCGCCGATGCCCCGCCACCTCCGCCTTCATCTTCCTGATTATTTTTTTTACTATATGACTTTTAACTTATATGTATTTGTGTGTTGATGAATATTATTTGTTTGTGGATGTGGAATGGATTATTTGTGTATGGATGGTGTAGTTTCTGTTTATTTGTATGTATATGGATGTGAATAGGAAAAAAATGTATAGGTTTCTTTACAGGTGTATATCAGGAATTTTCCTGAATTTTGAAAACAAATGAAACCGGGACAGGGAAAACTTTTACCGACGAAATAATTCGTAGGTAAAAAGATGAAACAATTTTTTTACCGACGAATTTTTTCGTCGGTAATAAAATTTGAAAAACCTTTACCGACGAAATATTTCGTCGGTAAAAGTTTTACAGTTTTTATTACCGACGAACAATTCGTCGGTAAAAAATTATTTCATCTTTTTACCCACGAATTATTTCGTGGGTAAAAGTTTTTTCACCGACGTATCATTTTTATTTCCGACAAAATTCATATATTTTGCCGACGAATGTTTTCGTCGGTAATGGTTTTATTATTACCTACGAAAAATGATTTCGTCGGTAAAAGCCTTTACCGACGGCCTTTCTGCGACGATGTTAGCCGCGAAAAATTTCGTCGGGAAAAAGATTTCCTGACGAAATTTTACTGATTCCCGACGAAATCATTCGTCGGTAAAAAGGAAATTTCTTGTAGTGTGAATGAATAGAAATGGAATTACAATACATATAAATAGAAAACTAAACCCTAGGTAAAGTACTAGACTCAAACTCAAACTCAAACTCCTAGAAAACACAACTTACTATAAGTAGTAAACTTACTGTTTATAGAAGTCGTTCAATCCCACTAGAACTCTTGGTTTTCGGCCAAAAATAGAAAGTTATCAAACGGGCCCAACCATGTTGTTCTACTAAATATTCTAAGCCCTCATCATGTTGGGCACTAACTCTAAAACCCTATAGATCCAAAGTTATGATCGAATTAAAACTTACTATAAATAGTAAAACTGAAAATAAACTGGCCTAATGACCGTTGATATGGTCGAATCTTACAATTTCGGCATGGGAAACCTAGTATAGCAGGGTTGGGTGGCTAAAGTAGCTTGAGCTACCCCAAAATGATATATTATATGTCCAGAAACTCATTCCGGATTGCGAGATACGACTAAATGACGCAGGACCTATTGTTAAAACTCCGAAGAGTCTACCAACGAGGCAAGGACGTACTCGAACCCCAAATGAAACTCCAGAGAGTCTGCCTTGGACATTATTTGTTTCTTTCTTTCGATAACCCTTTTCTTCTGAAGGTGTCTTTTTTAGCCTTGGATTGCCCACTGAGTGTGGTCCACCTTTGTCCTAATTATTCACGTCACTGGGCAAACCATGTTTGATGAGGTTTATAATACGATGAACGCACTCAACGTATTATTGATCTACACAGACTTGTGTTAACTAGCCAAGTTGTACGTTTCTTATGGTCGCCCATCAGTTGAGGCCAGCTCTAGGAGTTACTCTGGCTAAATTGCCATTTCTCTTAAGGGAATACCCTCCAGTTGCTTGTTGTCCGGGCCTCTGACTCAACAATTCATCCCTTGTGTATTTGACTGGGTGCCTTTGCACATTTGCTGTCTACAGTCATGATAAGGTCATAGTCTTGTGGTAGTTATCCTTTTAGTAAATGAAGGATTGGCGAATGAACCACCTTTCCCCTTGTTAGCCTTAGTCCCATCAGTTTTTCGAAAGTTGATGATCTTGGCAACATGCCGGTTTGGTGGTTGCCCGCCCATCTGTTGGGGACTGACCCTTCCCTATTTTAACAATGCTTTCGGCTTACATTAGGCTTGTTGACATTCCTGATTTCATCCTGATTTTATCTTTTTTCTAGCATTCATGGCATGCAAGAGTCCAAAATGCGTGGATAGATTTCAAGTGTTTGAAATCTCAGGGTCCTGATATACCATTGGGGACTTTCCTTTGTCTTTTGATGCAAATGACTACTTTGGAGAACCTTCCGTCCTCTTAGTAGGTTTCCGTTTCTTAGCCGACGATGGAGGTGGGCTTGTAGTCGTTTTGGTTATGGTGATCGATCGTTCGTTGGGAGTCATTTTGGCATGAACTGGAAGCTCTTTTTCTTGAGATGCTGGTGGTCGTGCGATCGGGCGTGGACTATCTTGTTTGGTCGTATGATGGAGTATGTCTGCATGCTTTTCCTTAAGACGATTGATCCCCTTGATGTTTCCTTGGACTATGTTGATGGTGACTGTTTTGGGAGTGGAGGTGACATCAACTTCCATTGCCTTTCCTTCTATCTTGGGGAACTTGATCAATCCCTTGTCAATTTTCTCCTGCACTAGCTTCCTAAACACAACACAAATCTATAGACAGCCCACCCTTACGAGACTGTGCACCACTCACTGACTTCAACTTTGCGCAAACCAAAGTCCCTGTATGGTTAAATACTGTGTCCCCAAGGTGATGAACGGGTCAGATTGGCACCCAACACGCAACTGCTGGAGTATGTGTGGCGCATGAGAGAGAAGTGTGACTCAAACTACCAAAAAGGCACAAAAGACAAAAAAAAAAAAAAAAAAAGAAAAGAAAAGAAAAGAAAAAGAAAAAAAGGGAAAAACATATGAATGACCACCACATGACCATTCCTATGCAAACGTTGTTGAGGATTCTAGAGAGCCTCGTGGATTTGAGGTAATTATCCATGAGGAAGACGATAATCAACCTAACCACGTTCATCCCTACATCATTGGTCTTGGATCTTCTGTGGTTATGACATATATTCCAAATAGAAAGGATTTCAGATAGATCTGAAATTGCTGGCTTCTTGAATCTTTATCTCATAGTTGTTCTTACTTAGGAAATAACTATATATAGATTTGGAATCAATTAGGAGAACCTCTACCATTGATCCTGGACCTCAAATTAATCATGATCATGCATCTGCATAACCTAATCAAACCACCTCTTGTATTTAATTTTAAATTTCTTTCCCTTTTGATCATGTTCTTGTAGGGGTTAGATAGAATGAGGATCCACTAGATCCTGACCCATGTTCATGGTTCTTCCATCGACTTCTTTCATTCTCTTAATTCCGATTATCGTACAGAGAGAGAGACTCAATTTGGTTGATGTTCATCCTCTCTTAATTTAGATTTGAACCATAATTAGATTTGCTTAAACATTGGTATGATCCGTGTATATTCGGAATCTTTATGTCTTCGCACATCCTTCTAATGTCTTTGAGAAGATCTCCCATTTACAAGGAATGTGCGAGACAACCTTACCGAGTGTATCATAACCGGATCCGTGATGGGATTCGTCCTCTCAATGGGTCTTTATAAATATGTTGGGCACGCTACCTCATTAATTGACACGTTAATCATGTCTATGTGGCCTACAATGGTTCAGTCCCCTAAATGCATGCATAAAGATTTGTGCCGCTGCATTATAAACGAAATGAGTATTGTCAGATGAAGATCCATCAAATATATCTTCGGTTGTAAGTAGGATTTCCATGAGTATCAAACCCGTAGTATCAACATGTGATGGCTTTCCATTTGTCCACATTAGGGTGCCGAAAACAAGTGTATAGTGTGACTGAATTTTGAGCCAAAAAATAGTATCATTAAAACTGACTAAACCCAACCAAATTCCAATTGGGTCCAAGTTGATGGACATGACTCTAGCTAGACTCAATTTTTAATTTGGTCTAAAATGGATGAGACCCAAACCGGAATCAATTTATTAACAGGTCTTGGACCTGTCAAAATCGGGTCAGGTTCATTGGTTATACCTGTGGGTGGCAGGCACCGGTGGACAACTCCAAGCACATACATTGACTATTAGCGTACATGCAGTGCACCATGCACATTGTAAGGGCTCCCATGATGCAACTATCAATATTTAGAGATGCACATAAAGTCTTTAATTTCCAATTTGAGTGCATATTAGGAATTTAGTATAAGGTCTTCAATTTGCATTTTGTGTGTATACTGGGAATTTACTGAATAAATCTCTAGGTTGTGCGGTGGGCATTTGGAGGACGAATCCCTGATATTCCATGTATCCACTTATAAAAGATGCCTCAGTGAATAGACAGCATTTTGCAACGTAGACAGTGATTGAGAATGTAGCAGCAAAAGGGAGGACAGAATCATACGAGATAAAAAGCATTGATACTCTGGAAGTGTGATGGTTGATACGCAGGCGCTCAGATACTGAGCATTTGGCATACACGATAACTCCAACAAAATCATCCAAATGGTGCTTTCAACATTGCTTGGAGCATACTGTAAAAGCTACATTAAAACCATAAATTGGAGCTTTGATGCACCAACACGCGTGTATAAGTCAGAACACCAGCACAGTGGGCTGGTGCAATATCCAAGCCATTCATCAAAAGCTGTACGACTATTTAGATTCCCCTATTCCAAGAATCAGTTCCATCCACTTGTCTGGTGGGCCATAATGAATTGAACAGATGTGGGGTTGTGAAAAGATCAGCTGAAGTTTTCTAACCTATTGAATTATTTCAACGATCATGGCACACCTGATTGGACCACATTTATCTTTGGGCAGTTCTAACATCTCCACGGTGGGGTCCACCTGATGGATGGCTTGGATATTTCATCTGTCTGCCACGATGGTGTGGACATGTTAATTTGAATTAATATATGCCAAAAGTACAATTTATGCCCGCCTGCGTATCAACTCTCACACAATTTCTGTCTGCCTACCTCACCATATATTCGTTCCTTCTGTTGGCCCATGATCTCCCAACTTTAGTAGTATGTCTGAGTGGGGAATAAATGAGAAGTAATTATCTCCCTATGGGCTTCTTCAACTTTTGCTAAAGCTCACTACCACCTTTACATGCAGCCACACTTGCCAACTTAACATATTTACACGGAGGTGGATCACAGCATCTGATGTCCCACCCGGCCTAAAATTCAGGTCTTATGCGGGTTGACACACGTTTGCATTGAGTGTTGAGCGTATGCATTGATTTCATAGTTAGAAATCGAAAACTCAAGTCCATGTTTAGTTGGGCTGGCTAGAGTTGACCCAACTTGACTGGGTATAAATATAAAAATTAGGTAAATGAATAGATATTTAATATAGTTAAAGATAAATAATAGAGAAAATGGCATACAGAGGTTTATATTTTGGTTGGATTTCAAAAAAAAACTTGCTTTTGAACTCTTTTCTAAAACTTGCTTACGATTTCTGTTATTAGCCGAAGAAACACCTATAATCTTATGTTGTATTTTGTGCTTCAAAATAAAGTCAAAAGTCAATGTTTTGAAAATTTCAAACTTCTCTCTAAATATTTTGCTAGACCTTTTAGAATTTGTCATTTGTGCATTGTAGAATAGTCCTACATTGGATTTGAGTTGAGAAATTTTCAAGGCTATAAGATTGGGTTTTGGCCTTTCAGGTGGCATGTGAATTTTGTGACTTATTTTGAAGCACAAAATGCAACATAAGATGATAGACATTAATTTTTAAACATGCCTATCATAAGCCAGCCTAAATGGTTCTTTCCTTTTTGCCAAAAGGCATATCCATTGTGCCGTGGTTTGAATTCAGGCCCAATAACGATTTTCTTCTTTAGAACAGGCTCAACGGTCGTTTCTTTTAAAATGAAACATTGCATCTGTTTTAATGGGTGTTTAAACACTCATTCGATGCATCTCTTGGAATCTATAAAAAGACTTTTGGTAGCCTCAGTTTTAATCATGCGAGTGTGTGTGCGTGCAGTGCAGTGCCAAAAAGCCTAAACGGTTTTCTCCCTTTTCCCAAAAGACATCCATTAGGCCGTGGTTTGAATTCAGGTGCAAGAACAGTTTTCTTCTTCAAAACAAGCCGAACAGTTGTTTCTTTCAAAGTGAAACATTGCATTTATTTTAATGGGTGCTTAAACACTCATTCGAGGCATCTCTTAGAGTCTATAAAAAGACTTTTGGTGGCCTCCATTTTAATCATGCGAGTGTGTGAGCATGCGATGCGGTGCCATAAAGCCTAAACGGGCTTTCCCTTTTTGCCAAAAACATATCCATTAGGCCGTGTTTTGAATTCAGGTGCAATAAAGGTTTTCTTCTTTAGAACTTGCCCAACGGTCATTTATTTCAAAGTGAATCATTGCATTTGTTTTAATGGGTGCTTAAACACCCATTCAAGGCATTTCTTGGAGTCTGTAAAAAGACTTCTGGTGGCCTCCATTTTAATCATGCGAGTGTGTGTGTGTGTTTGTGTGTGTGTGTGTGTGCGCACGCGCGCGATGCGAGAAAGCCTAAATGATTTTCACCTTTTTTCCAAAAGATATATCCATTGGGTTGCAATTTGAATTTAGGCCCAATAATGATTTTCTTCTTCAGAACAGGCCCAACAATCGTTTCTTTCAAAGTGAAACATTGCATCTGTTTTAATAGGTGCTTAAACACCCATTCGAGATCTCTCTTAGGGTCTATAAAAAGACTTCAAGTGGCCTCCGTTTTAATCTTCGAAAAATCATTTTGCTCTCTCGTAATATTGGAATTGCAATTATCTTTTTGTTCTTCTTCGGGTTAAACCTACAAAGGGTGCATCGGGCTTGAGTACAAAGTGCAACTTGTGACCAGGCAACAATTGTTGTATCTTGGAGGTTGGCTGTCCATTGATCCTGTTGCACTAATGAAATCGTCTAAGGGAGGACAGTAACAGCTTCAAGCCGAGTGATCATTGATCACGCCTCAACTATTCGATAAATTTCTCCATTTTATTTTCTTTTAAACTTCTTCTTTCTATTTGTTTTCAAACAGTTTCTTCAAATTCTATTTCTAGTTTTTAATACCATTTATCTATATTTTACAATCTAAATTTGGATCGTTTTTTGGCTCATGCCCTCAAATCATGATCCATGAAAGGTGGATGGCATGGATTAAACAAACGGATCATTGTGGAGCCCACAACGTAGTCCACGATCGGAGAGGATTCCATGACCCTTGCACAAGGAAAAAAGGGTTAAAAGGCATCCTTTTGAAATATATCACATGAAACCATGTGATAGCCGTTAGTCAAAGTCAAAATGAATAGTTTTCTAACTATATTTGAAAATCTTAAGCAAATTTTGGAAAAGAGTTAAAAAGCAAGCATTTTTTTAATTCAACCAAAATATAGTTGCCTACATCGCATTGTCTCTAAATAATATGAAATACAAATGTTTTTATTAGACCACTAAACAAGTACACTGGTTAAGTTGATTTTTCCCTTACAAAGGTGGTTGGTTTGATTCCTTCCCTTCGTAATTTCTATTAATTTTCACACTCTGGCTTGTTGATTGATTCGGTTCGAGTCACAATGAGTTATTTCTAATTATCCATGTGGTTGAATTGACTCAACGCATCCTCTCGAGTTGGGGTTGGGCATGCCCAGGATTGAGCTTCCTAGCAACTTGGATTGAAATCTCACGGAGTCAGAGAGCTGACTCATTTGAGTTTAGAGTCAACCCAACGAGTTTCAAAATTAGGATTGTTCTTAAACTATACATTAGTTATGAATGCATTATCCACTTGAACTCAAGGGAGTAGGGCTGAAAGTCGGGCAGGTTCAACCCAACCGACCCGACATTAGGTTGGGCTTGGGTAGGAAGTATCGGGTTCTATCTCGAGCTCGGGCTATGCAAACACCAATCCAATAAAGGTTGGGTCAGGTTCGGGTTGAGGTTTCAGGTTGTTCGACCTAACCCAAACTGATCTATATATAAGTTAATTATAATTTTATTATACTTTATTTAAATAAACTTATTAGTTTATATTACTTTAGTAAGTAAACTTATAATGCTTAAAATTTAATATGCTTGAGTGTTAAAGGAGTAGTTTAGAAAAAAAGTAAAGTTCTTTACGATAAATAACTACATATATAATTAATAGAGCCATCGGTACAAAAAAATAAGATATGTATTGAAATATAATAGAATAATGTAATAACAAAAATATTAGCATGTATCAACCTAACCAGCCTGACCGAGCCTGCTTGGGTTGAGAATTCCCAACCTGAGGTTAGGTTCGATTGACTTAGGGTTGAGGTATAGGAACCTTGAGTTGGATTAGGGTTGAGCACTAACCCGCTGGACTTTCAGCCCTAAAAGGGGGGTCATCTACACAGTTGGGCCATCCTCATAGATGGGTTCAAGCGTTTAAATTAAATAGCACATGTTTGTTGCTCATGCTACACACACTAGTGTGCTGGAGTGCTGATGTTGTTTTAATAGGAATCCATTTTCGAAAAGATCCCGAGTGCTTTGGTGGGTCATCCGAGACCATGCTGTATGATTGGTGGAGCTTGTACATGATCAATATAAACTGCGAACCACATCTGGACAGTTTACTTTGAATTATTTGCATATCAAATATGCAATTTCTAAGTAATCTATAAGTGCATCCACGTTGTCCCCAGGCGGATTAGCTACTGAACCCGGCAGTAGCTAGAGTGGCTACTGAAGTGAAGTCACCAAGTTCTGTGGGCCCCACCATAATGTATGTCTCATATCCGTGCCATCCATCCATTTAGAGTGATCATTTTAGTTCATGATCCAAAGAATGAGGCAGATCCAAAGATCAAGTGGACTGCACCACAAAAAACAATAGGGACGAAATCTTACTAGGGCCCACCATGATGTTTATTTGAGATCCAACCTGTTCAGAAGTTAACACAGATATCAGCTTGATCGAAAACTTCTGTGGCCCCATGACGTTTTTAATGGTAGGCGTTCAATCCCTACCGTTTTCTGTGGTGAAGTCTACTTGAGCTATGGACCTTGCTCATTCTTTGGCTCATGGCATAAAATGATCTCTACAAAGGGATGGACGGTGTGGATACCACACATAGATCATGGTGGGGCTCACAGAGCTAGGTGACGTCACTTACGGTGTTAGTAGCTAATCCGCGTCCGATTGTACCTCATACCTTGCCAAGAGTATCAAAGTTTTTCGGTCTCGAATGTAAGGCACAAACGACACGTGTGCATGTATTGCGTACAGGGATCCTACACATCCTCATGCGTCCCCAGACTCCCCACGCGCCCTTTCCTAAAAAGCAGGTCATTCAAGAATAGAAGTTATTGTCATGCTGTCCACTTAGTTTTTAGGTCATTTTAGGGTACGAGTAAAAAAATGAGGTAGATCGAAAGCTTAAGCGGTTCACAATGAGAATAATTATATCTACCATTGAACCCATTATTTTCTATGGTGCAATCCACTTGATCTTTGAATTTGCCTCGTTTTTGCGCTCATGCCTTAAGGTGATTTTTAAAGGTGAATGAATAATATGGATATAACATATGGATATCATGGTGAGGCCCACAAAGTTGTATTTTGAAAAGAGGTTGAAATTTGCATGGCTTACCATTATGCATTATCATCATTTACCTCCTCTTAAACAAGCCGGATCGTGGGGTTCGGAGCCTTGCCTCGTTGGTAGACTCTGCGGAGGGTCATGGTTTCAGTACCCATTGTGGTAAAATTCTTTTGTGGGATGAGTGCGTGTACCGTGTGTGTATATGGGAAAAGGTATAATGCAATCCACCTCGTGGAAAGTTTTCATGAAGTTGAGCTGTGTGGGCCCCACTGTGATGTGTGATGGGCATCCACACCATCAGGTAGATGCACCATTCCATGGTGGACCATGGGCCTAAAACTCAGGCCAATCCATGATTTGGGTGGTACACACTATAGACAACAGTTAAGAGTGGATATCCACCCATTGAAACCTTTATGATCGTTTATAGGATTGGTTGAGATGTGGTTGAGAAATCTAGTCCATCCATTATGCCTGTCCCACTTAAACAAGAGGTCAACCGTTTCCAAAACTCAAGTGGGCCCCAACAAGTGGTTTTAGATGTTGTAGGCATAATTTTACACTGTTTCAGTTGGTATGGCCCACTTGAGTGGATGTCTGATACACATTTATCAGTGGGGCCAACACAACTCGCGCAAAAGGACCTTTTCCCTATAATAACAATAATAAAGGACAGGGAGTTTGTTGTAAGATATTGACTATTCATCAATTCAACACTCGAACTCTCAAATTTGATATATTCAATTTTTATTTTTATTTTTTAAATTTTCTCTGCCATCTACTTTTTATTTTGCCAATATTCCATTAAGGAAGTTGGTGTCACCGAGCATTGCTTAGTGTTGGAAAATCGGGTAATTCCGGTCAACATGCCACGTGTTAACTGTGGTGGACCTTTAGACAGTGGCTTTAAACATGCATTAGATACGTGGCCCACTTGCTACTAAGCCAGCCTGATTTCGTAATCCCAACTCATAAAGCTACCCAAATTGCACGCACTAACCCTATCGTGACTACTAGAAAAGGTTGCAGAAGACAAAACATTGGTGGGTTGTCGACAATGGGCTGTGTTTGGGTGGGCCAGCTGGCTCAGCACTAACTATAAGGCTCAATGTCATATCCATCCATTGATCAAGTGGGCTGCACATGCACAAAGATTGTTAAAGAAAGGGGTAAAAAAGAAATAAAGGTCTATAAAGCATAGTTCCAAATCTGGCCGCGTTGGTGGGAAACTTGATTCTGAGCCTGGCCTGACTCGATCTTGACTTGATTGACTTGTCGAGTTAAGCTTATTGAGTCACTCAGTGAATCACAGTGTGAAAATTAATCAGATGTAAATGGGAAGGGAGGGAATCAAAGCCACGACCTCTGCTTGAAGAAAATATGAGACTCCTAAAATTTAAAATATATACTTATAAATATTGAGTTGAGTTGGGTCGAGTCTTCATGTCACCACAGGCCACCGGATGCTAACTCATGCATGCTAAGTACCTACGGGGGTTAATTTTGCAAACTGAGAGCCATGAGAATGGAACTTTGATCAGATCCACTCCGTCCATCAACTATGTTGCTTCGTTTCCACCATTGCACACAAAAACCATGATTATCCAAATTAAAGCAGACCACACCACAAGAAACAATTGAGATGAATGCACCATTAGTTATGTGTAGGACACAACGTAGTGTTTATATGCCATCCAATCCATTCATATTATGTGCGTCATCAAGACGAAAGAATTACAAAACAATCACAGTATTTTAAAACTAAGGTGTGCCGTGTCACCTGAATTTAGAGGGACACGAATTGGCTGGTGACCCTACATGAGCCAGCCAGCTGGTGGAAAAAGTTCTGTGAGCCCAACGATGATGTATGTGTTTTATCCACACGTCCATCCTTTTTTCCAGCTCATTTTAGGGCGTGAGGCCAATAACAATGCAGATCCGAAGCTCAAGTGGACCACATCATATGAAATAGTGAAAATTGAACGCCTACAATTGAAAACTTCTGTGGGGCCACATAAGTTTTGGATGAAGCCGAGCAATGCTCGTGTTTCCCTTCATCCAGGGAGTTATGTGACTTTATGAATAGGTTGGATGGCAAATAAGCATTCTAATGTCCCCCAAGAAGTTTTCAACAGTACTAGTAAGCCTTTACTCCCCATTGTATCCTGTGATGTGGCCCACTTGGGTTTTGTTGTCTCTGGCGAATGAAGGAAAGAAATGTAGCATTGCATGGAAGCTATACAAAGCGAATGCGTTCTGTGGAAAAATATGGAGCGGATTTTCCAAGTTGACAGGTGGCATTGGCTAATTGGAACACGTCATTCGGAAGGCGAATGGTCGAAGCAAGCACTGGACGATTCAAAATGTTGCAAGAAGAGGAAGCGTATCAAGGAATTTCTACAGTCATAATAGCCAAATAAAGAAAGATATCCAGAAGATTCTCATTAGTAATGAGAAGTCTATGAATAAGAGATGAAGTTGAGCAAAAGAGTCTCACACCAAACAAAAAACCTAATTTATCTTTTCTTAGTATATCTTAGTGTAATACATAATCTAGGAGTAGTTGTAATCTCAGTCCACACCCATTGGACAATCTTAGTGGTAATAGCAAGTCCACGCTCGCTGGACGAACTTATCTCCACACAATCAATTCTTTTTCTGCATGATTGTTTATCTGATAGTTGATCTCCTTGATTGCCTGGCATTGTTACAAGTTTGTATCTGAAAGTCCTTTCTGGTGGAAAGGAAAGGTGCAACCCATCTTCAGAGGACGAACCCCACCCTCTGATAATCGCTTGATTGCTCTGAATTCATTTACAGTGGCTGGATAAGCGACTGACCTTCTCAAGATCCGGTCATATACGGTCAAGCAAGACGTATTTGCCTATCTTGGCGATTGTGTTCGAAGTTGAACTAGTTGGAATCGAGCTCCACAATTGGTTCTAGTAGGCTTGTGCAAATAACACTGCATAGCTAGAAACTTACTTGAGCGACGGAAAACTGAGGCCAATAATTTTGGCATGCTCGGTGAGACCAAATTTCAAACACATTTAGGATTCTCTTTTACTTGGTTGCCATAAACATTTGTTGCGCACTAGCCATGCGACAACAATTTAAAGTTCAGGTATACATACTGATCTAATCTTAAGTATTATAATTTGAAATATATATGAGTTGTCGAGGTGGTCGAGTTTCTGCAGCTAATGAGCTTGTGACATCCACAGTTGTTCCTCCACAGGAGGAGGGTCCTATATAGATGACACATGTACCTCTGAACCTTGTACCAGAAATAGCTAATGATCCCTCAAATAGGGCATCTACTTCTCAAAATGACCCTATTGAAGCCATTTCGCTTGGATTGCATGACCTGCATATGGGGATCCAACACATCGTGGAACAAGGAAGGACACATGCCGACATACCGCGTCTTCTGGCTGAGCAGTCTCGGGCTTAGACCAAAGCATTTAATAGGTGGATGATATCCTAAACTGAACATATAAATTGGCTAATGGCAACCATCAATGAAAGGGCGCCAATAACGCCTCAACCAAAATTGAGGTTAGCTCAATCAGGAATTTAACACCAGCTCGACAAGTGCCGATGCCACCACTAAATATTTCTTCAGCTCTAATCCAGGAAGCACGAAATATTCCGACACGTAATGACTTCAAGAGACCTGATCGAGAAGCTAGGAACATCATCCATGAAGAAAGGAATCAGGGTATATGTGGAGGTTAATCGTTCCCTGGAAATCAACCAATCGAGGTCGGGCACAATCAGATCGACACAGAACTGCCACCAGTGGCAGAATCGTGACATTTCGATCATGACTAAAGCATGTAAATGGTTCAAGAAGTGGTAGGCCGGGTTCTTGGTTGAACCACTTCACTGGTCTATCATAAGCCGTATCCAGAATGGATTGACTGACATCATCTATTACCTAGGAATTATCGATCGGATTTTACTTCGTTCATAGGCGATACTCATCAATTGACCATATTATATATATATATATATATATATATATATATATATATATATATATATATATATATATATATATATATATATATATATATATCATGCAATTCGGAGAATTGGCCAATAATGATTATAACAAATTAAAATTATTTGGTGATTCTTTAACGATTATATAGCCAATCTATGTTTTGACTGGGGTTGATATTTTGTATGTACCGTTCAAATAAGAGTTCTCACCTGATAGTTGGAGTGGATTTACATGTATATAAATTGGTGGACCCATAGAGCATGGGTGTTTCACGCGCCAGGTAAAACTGACGTTGCAGAAGATTCCATTCCATGATTGTGTGGTACAATTATGGAGCCAAGTGCCCCTAAAGCACCCAAGTTCTGTGAGGCCCACCATATTGCATGTGCTAATCCACTCCATCCATAAGGTGATAACCCTTATTTGAACCGTTGATATTAAATATCAGTCTTTAAGAGACTCCGATGGGACACAGCAATGGGAAAAATGTAAAATTGCTGTTAAAACCTCTGATTTTTCATGCAGTGTTACCCACTGAGCTTTGGATTGGGATGAATTTTTTTATCTTCACTTCATGAAGGGTGAGTTACACTTGGCATTCCATTCCATCGTTCCATATGATGTGGCCCACTGAATTGTGGATCCGTTTAATTAAATTTTTTTTTCTTCCTAGGGCTAAAATAAAGGATAGAACCTGATCCACCGAGGAGATGTTGGACGCGATTTGGGTACTATCATTGAGGGGCCACCCTGATGTATGGATTTTATCCACACCGTCCATCTATTTTGCTATATCATTTTAGATTATGAGCCCAAAACTGAGGCAGATCCAAAGCTCAAGGGGACCACACAATGGGGCCACATAAGTTTTCGATCAAGCCAATATTTGAGTTTTTCGTTCATCAAGCTCTATATGACCTTATTGACAGGTTGGATGACAAATAAACATCACGGTGGGCCCTAGGAAGGTTTCAACCGGCTGGCTTAGGGCTGGACCAAGCTATGTCCAAGCCCGGCCTGGATTATTAAACCTAAAGCCCAAACCCAGCTCAAACCATGATGGGCCACAATAATTCAGCTCAAGCCCGGCCCGTTATGTTTATATCTGCAGCCCTTTAAAGGAGCCAATTCGGTGTGGCTCTTACCGTGGGGCCCACCTTGATGTATTTATTCTACATCCTTACTGTCCATCCGTTTGTCCGGATCATTTTAGGACATGATCCCAAAAATGAAGCAAATGCAAATATCAGGTGGACCATACCGTAGAAAAACATGGTGATTGACCATTTAAAACTTCTTCTGGGCCACAAAAGTTTTGGATCAACCTGATACTTGCTTCTTTTTTTTTGTTTTTTTTGTTTTGTTTTTTTTTTTGTTTTTCAGCTTTGTGTGACATTATCAACAGGTTGGATGGCAAATAAACATTACGGTGGGCCCTGAACATTTTAAATGGTGGGACGTTCAATCAACCGTTGCTTTCGATAATATGGTCCACCTGAGATTTGTATCTTCTTCGATTTTGGGCTCATGCCTAAAATGATCCGTCACAAACAGATGAACAGCGCGGGTAGTGAGTCCCATGGTAAGGGCTGCACCGCCTTGGGGGGGGGGGGGGGGGGGGGGGTGGTGTTTCTCAAAATAAAAAAGTGCTACGTCAAACCCTCAATTTTTTGTGGCCCACCATTATCTAAGATCTACACGGACCATTTGATGTCCTAGGCTAGGCCAAGGCCAACCAGACCTCCAAACCGACCTACCCACAACCGCCATAAAGGCGCGTGACAATCCAGGGATGGCTCAGAAGAAGACGGAACACGTCTCCTAACGGCCAGGTATGATCCATGCCCTAATAATCACGTTGCCCTCCACGAGCAGCGCCCATGAATGTGGCCACGATTATAGCCTTCTACAGCTCTTTGAAAGCCCTATAAATAGAGGCATGCACCGACATCCTAAGGTATGGATAAGCTCCCCCAAGCACTCTACCTCTATGCTCATCAAGCCTTTGGCCTGACTTAAGCATCGGAGGCCTAACGGCCGGTCCCTGGCCACCCCTCTTAGCTTTTTTTGGTGATTCATAGGGCCTAGGAGATCTTTCAATCCGTATCTAGTTCACTCTCAGGAGATCAGAGGTATCAGTTCGCGCAGTGGTGGAGGTCACATCATCTCATCTGTTGATCATTTTTTTGCAATAACACCTCTAAATGAGTAGAGATGTACAACGACCTTAGATGTTGAGTTATTTTGAAGTCTGGCCATTCAATGATCACTTTTTTTGACAAATGGCCTTGGTTTGATCGTGATGATTGAGGCACTCCGAGTTTCTTTCTCAAGATAGAAAGAACCATATTAGACAACAACCGGAGAATTAATTTCATCCACGTCCCCCTCCATCTCACTTGGCTAAGATGGTTTAGCCTAAAAACTCTTGGGAAGAGTGAGGACCATATTGCAGTCGACAGTGATTGATGGAAATATCCCAAACATGATTTCTGTTTTGGGATATCGCTCCCTAGTGTTTTAGAAACCTCTATTTTATCTGGGCCGGTCGGATTAGAGGTCTCTTCAAACTTAGGGGTCATATTTTTCATCAACTCTGCTTTAGCAAAGTAACTCTTCGATTAATAGATCATCCCCTAAAAAAATTCATCGCTAAGGAACTCAATCACATCGTCCATTTTTTTCAGCGATCATGCCATCCAATCCCTTGGTATGATCAATGTTTGAATGGGTTATCCTGATCGAATTCTTTAGCCATGATTTAGGTTGTAATTCAACCGCATTAATTGACTGTTAGTTGTTCTCTATCTTGGTGAACAACCTGTAAGGTTTGTTACACTCGAGGCTGGTTGTTGGCCACATAAGCTCTTTTCCTTATTTTAGCATGTTGTCATTGCCAGTGCCCCTTCTGGGTGCGAGTCATCCCCTCAAGCATGATTGGAAACTTTGAATGACTCAACCTCTTCCAGACATTTCTATGATCCGGGCATGGTTTGACCATCCTCCGCCTTGGCGTCAAGCTCGGCTTACCCTATTCCTCATGTTGAAGCTGGTTGTCCTCGACCACTTTTGACGTTCTCAACCGAGGAACCTCATGCGGAAACACCGTAATGGTTGATCGAAGTGATCCCGCACATCGACCATACAACTGAGGATCACGACGTTGTTTGCTCTGGTATCTTGATTTCCTTGGTGGCCTTTTGTTCGTCATTGTTAGTTGCTTGCTGGAAGATACGACCCCTTCGATTAGGAAACTAATATGACTGGCTATCCGAACTGGGGTTAATGTTTTGTTGGGATCGGGATAATCTTTGAAGATTGACTGCTGCCATATGGACCTCCATGTTAGGCGAAAATGGATTGGTGTCGATCAGCTTTGCTCCGCTCTCACTTTCAGAGAATTTGAGAAAATTAACCCTTATCAATATTGTCATGAATAATATTCTTGAAAACCACACAATTGTTGGTAGCATGAGTGCGAGTCCCGTGCTATTTACAATATTCTTTCTTTATTTCATCATTGGCAGGCATCTTATGGTTATTGGGCAATTTGATGAATTTCTCAACCAACATTAATTCGAAAGTTTCTTCGGCCTTAGTAATGTAAAAAAAAAAAAAAAAAAAAAAAAAAAACCCATCCTAGGCGTCTTTTAGATAGTGGTTCTAGTAAGTTCGGCTTTGATCAAAGCTGAACATACAAATATTTTTTTTGGCTATGACCTAGGCCATAGACATATCATAATTGGGATAATAATATGTTCTGACTGATGAATTTTATGTCTCCCCCCTTCTTAGAGAAGAGCCTCATATTGTGACACCTTTTTGGTTAAGTCATACAAATTGGCAAACTTCATTCCGATGAATTTCTTTCAGATCTTGCATTCTAGACCATCTTGAGCGAGTTGCACAAACTCAGCTTCAGTCATGACCACCTTACATCAGCTTCTCACTCTTTTAAAGTGTACGGTGTAGGCTTCACATGATTCATTCGGCAACTGACGGAATCGGATGAGGTCTATCATAGAAATTTCCATATTCCTATAAAAGAAATGGGCATGAAACCTTTCCTCCATTTCTTATCATGTTTGGATGGAATTGGCTGGCAGATTCGAATACCAAGTAAATGTTGTACCAATTGGAACAATGTAAAAAATTCTCCATAAACCTCTAAGTTCACATGGTATGGCCCCCATGAGTTCCAAATTAGTCTAATTAATTATTCTATCTTCACTCCATCATGATGAGTTACACTTGATTAGCGTGTTTGATGAAAGATACACACTAATGTGGCCCCACACACAGATGTATGGTTGGCATCCCATTCCCACTCTTTCCTTATGTGTGGCCTACCTAAGTTGTAGTTCTTGGTGAAACCTTATGGATAGTAAAATTTTTAGACTATAGAGCTTTTTTTTTTTAAATTTTTTTTATTTTTACGCACAGACACCCACACCCACACACACCACAATGGGTACTTGAACCCATGACCTGCATCTACCACTAAGCCATGAGTAGAGACCCATAGAGCTTGCCTATTTTATTCATAAGAATTTTGGTCCCATCAATGACCCGTAGCTTGGACCAATTAAACTTATTTAATCATTGAGCCACAACTCACCTATTGGGAGCTTGTAAATGGAGGTAAATGAATTGGGATTAAATGACTTACTTAACGTGTGTTTGGATGGGAGTAAATGAAATGCATTTAAAATCCAAATATTTTGTTTGGATAGGAGTAAATGAGAGGATTTGGAATGTATTAGAAAATTTCAATATATTCACAGTAATGTATGTGATGTCCCAAATCAGCTTTATTATCTTAAATTAGTGTACATATGTAATATTTAATAGATTGATTGTATTAAACCCATTGAAATATATAATTTAGCCAAAAAAAAAAAAAAAAAATCGAGCCTCCAGTGGACCACAAACATAAGATTACATACAAATAACTTGCGCTTCTTAACCTCCCATTTAGATGACCAACCTTTAGACGGTTTGGATCATTTTATTGGTGTAATTTTAGTGATGTAGCCAGTATTTGAATGGTTCTAGAGCATCATTAGCATGTCATGTGTGTGGTGGATATGTGCATAGCGCCATCTTTGTTTAGTCATGCGACTTTCTAAGGGAGTTCAAAAAGGCGTTTCACCCCATTAACTTCCAATTCCTCTCCCCTTGGGAAGATTTCATTTACAAGGCCATTTACTTTCATTTCATTTCATTTGCATGCATTTACTTCTATCCAAACACATATAAAAGACCATTTACCTTCATTTAATCCCAATTCCCTCCATTTACTTCTATCCAAACAGTCCCTAAGTTAGGGGTGAGTTGACTAATCTTACCCTCGAGAGTGATTCATGGTGTCAAACTAGATCAGGTCCAATTTGAGTCGAAGTCAATAGGACTCCTCCGAGTCTTAAAATGAAAGCACTCAAAAGTTATAGTGTTTTTTTTTTTGTGCATATAGAGGGCACTTGAATAGTTCAATCAATAGGTCTGGAGTATCAATTCTTCATTAAGTTTAACCCTAAACTTCATCAGCCACCATGAGAAAATCATAAGGATTAGATGATCTTATTTGGAAAGTTGTGCAGTTATGATTTGAATAACTTCACATGGTTTTCATCGGTAAATTTCAAGTAAGGGACTCGATTATGGGGTAAAAATGTATGTGGCACCCTTCCCTACCCTTCCCTACCTGTATAAATATATGATACTTTATAGTATTTGAAATTATTTAGTATTTTAGCTCTAAATTATTGCTTCGAAATAAGTAGATGAATAAAGCAAAAAACAAAACAAATCAATAACAAGAGGACATATGTGAGGGAAATGTAACAATACACCAAATGGTCGTTTGGGAGCTTATAAATGGAAGTAAATGGAATCCATTTCACATTTATTCTCATTTTAAGTTTAAATGACTTAGTTGTTTTCGGATGGGAGTAAATGAAATGCATGCATTGGAATCCTAATATTCTATTTAGGAGCGATTAAATGGGAGGAATTGGAATGCATTTGAATTTTCAATATATTCATAGAAACATATGTGATAATCCTAAATCAGCTTTAATATCCCAAATTATTATACGTATGTAATGTCTGATAGAATGATTGTGAGAAGCCTATTGAAATAATATACATTAGTAAAAATTGAGGAAATTTTGAGCTTCAAGTGGGCCTTAAACGTAAGGATTGGAAACAAACAACTTGCCAACATTTTTTAACTATCTATGTAGATATTTGGATGGTTAGGATAATTCTATTGGTGTGATTTTAGTGATATAGTTGATAATTGGATTGTTTCGGAATATCATCAGCATGCCACATGTACAGCAAATGTGTGCGTAACGACACCTTTTTTTTTTTTTTTTGCTCATGTAAATATCCAAGGGAACCCCATTTACTCCAAAATCTCTCCCAAACCATAGGATTTTGTATCAACCCCATTTACTTCCAATTCCATTTACATCCATTTAATTCCATTCAAACGCAACTCTTATCCCGTTTACTTGCAACTCCTCCCATTTACTCTTATGTAGGATGTGGAACAAATACATTCTTCACATGGTTGGATCAAAAGAAGGTAAACCATAAGTTGACCAGAAGGTAAACCATAAGTTGACCATAACTTTTGATCTGAGTATCATTACATGATGCACCACTTATGAATTTGGACCAGAACAAGCTATCCGGGGCCAACCGACTCACAAAGTGAGGCATGTCAATCCGCTTTGCAAGAAAACATGCGGTTATAGTTTAAAAATAAAATTTTAGGAAAAAAAATGCTATTTTTAGTAATTCTAATTTTTGTAGTATTTTCTTATTTCTAGAATTTTATTTACTTAAAAGTTCATACTTTGAGTTAATAATGAGTTTTAGAGAGACTCTATTTAGTAATAGTCTTTAGTTAGGAGTTTATTATTTTTAGTAACTTTTTATTTCGAAAAACTTATTATTTTTAATAAGTACGAATTATGGTTTATTAAGGGATATATAAGGTTGTTAAATTCATTTTTCATAATTATTCTCATTATTATTCTTAATAAAATTCTTATAAATTTAAGGTATTTATTTTATGAGGAAGATGATGGTTGACCTTATCACGTCCTTCCCTACGTCATACTCCAATCCAAATGACCCCTAAATGAAAAACAATATAAATATAAGTAGTAAATGAATTACTCATGTTAACCTAAGGCTAAAGAGATAGTTGAGAGGTAAGAAATTTAATATTATTTTTTTTTTCTCAAAAAAGATAATTGGAGCTTTTAATCATCAATTTGTTAAAAAAAAAAGAACAAGAAAAAAAAGAAAAAAATTAGACTAGATTAACCTAGCTAATAAGCTGTCATGGCTAGAGGTGGGCACAAACCAAGCCAGCTCGAAAGCTCGGCTCGGATTGGTTCGAAAAAGCTCGGCTTGGATTGGTTCGAATGGAAGTTCAAACCAAACCAAGCCTCCGAGTCAAGCTTGTTTGAAAAAACAAACCAAACTCAAACTAGGGTAGTTCCAGCTCGGCTTGGCTCGAAGCTCGATTTGATTCAGCTCGGTTTGATTCGGCTCGTAGATTATAAGCACACTGTTTCCTATGGTGTGATCCACTTGAGCTTTGGATATGATTCCATTTTGGGATCATGTCTTAAAATGATGTGTAAAACAGATGGATGACATGGATAATACATAATACATATACATGATGACATGGATAATACATAATTCATAATACATATACATGATGAAATGGATAATACATAATACATATACATGAATGCACACTGTTTCCTTGCACTTGTAAAATTATGCTTGTGTACTTTTGTTTGGAAAATACTCTTACATGTCTATTTTGAAGGTGCACTCTTTTAGAGGATGTTAAACATCATAAAGTAAGATATGTTTGTACTTTTTTTTTCTTCTAACTTTTTAAATTCTTTTCTATTTAAGTGAATAAGGAAAAAAAGAGCCACTGTCTGTTTGAACTTGGCCCGGCCTGGTTTGAAATTTTCAACCAAGCCGATCCTGGCTCGAACCAGATTTTTCTGGAGCAAACCAAACTCGGGCCGCATGGGTCGGCCCGAAACCCAAACCAAACTGATCCACAAACTATGGTGGTCCAAAAACAAACCAAACCAAACTAGGGCTAACTTGGCTCGGCCCGGATCGTTGCCCACCTCTAGTCATGGCCGGCTTAGATTAATGAGGCCACCGAGTCTGCCCAAGTCACCACTATGTATGAACTCATTTACTCAAATCTATTGGGTGCCCTTGAGTATGGCTTGATTATTACGTCTTAAAACCATGCTAAGAAAATAAGAACAAATGCTTCAGCAATCCACAGTGAAAGACGAGAACCGGACCATCATAATGTGCACACATGCAAGGCACTCCACGCTAACAAACGCACAAGCAACGACAACCAGAACCGAGCTCATCGAACAAACGCTCCTTGTGCACCATGCCCAACAAAGAATATATATATATATATATATATATATATATATATATATATATATATATATATATATATATATATATATATATATATATAGATCCTCCGCTGGAAAACATTCATAACATACTCTGCCTTTCAGCCTAGACGAATGGGGCTCTAGTCCTCTCAGACCACTGGTCTGCTGGGCCCACTGTCGAAGAAACAAACGATCATAACCATCCAGTCTGTGGCTTGCAAAATATGAATGCAATATGAATCCATTAATATTCATACTAACCGCACCGAGTATAGTTAGAAATTGGTAGCTAAGGTCATCCAAACTGGTAGATTCTTCAGGGTTAAGACCATCTGCGGTGGTGCTCAACGAACCAATGGTCGGGTTCACTGATCCGTGGGTCCCACTTTTGCAAACGTACAACTCGAATATACAGTATAGAATTGGATTGGTTCCTTGTACGTATAAATGTATGTGTGTTTTTTGTTTGTTATTCATTTGCAATGGACGTGGAGCCACGCTATTAACTCGCGAGAAATAGCCACGTGGTGGAACTTTCTTGAAATCCAGCCGTTCATCAGATACACTGTCTCATGTTTACCTTCAATTCCACAAATCATGACCATCCAAAACTGGGATAGGCCACAACCTAGGGAAAAAAAAATGGATGGGGCGTCCACCATTTGCATTGTGTAGGGGCCACCGTGGTGTTTATACAACATCCAATCCATTCATCTGATGTGTCTATCAGAATGAAACGATTACTCAAAAATAAAATTATTCCAAAACTCAGGTAGTCCATACAATGTGATTTAGAGGATTTTTTGTGTAATTGTAAACTGGAGTTATGATGAATCAGCCTAATTTTTTAGATTAAGGCTAAAAAGGAGCTTTTGTACCTGATAGACGGCGTGGATTTCATTCAAGTTAAATGGTTTCCCAACGTTAGAATATGTTACTCCGGGATGGTACCTACGCGACATACCCAAGAGTTTTCCACAGAAAACGCCTCCCGTTCGAGATTTTTACTTTAATAGCCTGGCTTGTGGTTATTTTTACTAAAAGTTCAATTTCTCGTCCGCCTTATTTTTTTTGGGCTTTTGACGAGAAATTGAAAATTTTGCAGTTGCCCGGTGGATATATCAGAGGGGCATTTTCGACCATAAATTTTCAATTTCTCACCAAAAGGTCAAAAAGGATGAAACAGATGAGAAATTAGACTTTAAGTAAAAGTAGCCACAACGCAGGGTTATTGCAGTAAAAATCCCCTCCGTTCCTCGCTTTACTATTGTTTTTTTTTTTTTTTTCCGTAAATACCATGCGCACGTACATCTCAGCTCCCATATACACCTCTACGTGTGCCAGCATAGCAAGAATGTGGATAATCTAAGCCATCCATCATGTGGGGTCCACTTAATAGATGTCCTAAAAAACATTAGGCCAACCCACTAGTTATCTGTGCCACTATATGAAAGAAATGGGTAGTGTACGAACAAACTTGCTCCTGCTGTCCATTTTATTTGCTACACCAATACCTATTTTTCAGACGAGGGCATCTAGGTAGCTGATCCACCTAATAAATGGCTCCAGATTTTTCCCATGTGTGCAGTTTTGGCACATGTGGGGGCTTGTAATGGGCTGGGCAATTCAAGCATGTAGGATTGGATTACAGCCATTCACAGCAATGCTGCGATGAATACCAAGCTCTCTCAGGTGGACCACCTTAACCATTTGTTGCATTGAGCTGGATAAGCTAGAGCCCTTGAAATAATCGTCCCTTTTGTCTCCTAGAATCTTGGCCGTTCTTAATTTAATAGGGATAGCTGGTTCCTTGAGAGGGACATCCATGCCATCATCCCATTAGGGGAATCCTACCCACACAAGGCTCGTTGCATAAGTTTATTGAACATGGAGATGACACGTGGCAACAGTATGAAAGATCCTGTCTTCTCATCCAGCTGGTCCCAGAATCAGTTGGGACCGATGATGAAAATGTTGGATGGTTTGGATCGAACAGTTGAGACCGCTGGATTGCCTGTGTTTTGTATTATGGCCCCATCCATGTTGAGGCCCGCTTGAAGAACGGTCTAGATCGTAGAATTGTGTCAGGTACTTCATTGAGAACTCACGTGCAGTAATGTAACTAAATGTGTGAGTTTAGCACCATTTATTGGTGGCGAGTCCTCCACAATGACATGGTTTACATATGTTAGGATTATCTTTCAATCCGGATTGTTAATCTAGTGGGACCCACTATGGATTCAAATTGTTTCAAGATATGAATAGATCGGATGATCCTAGCCATCTAAACGGTTGCCTTCAAATCAACGGTGATGGCTATGCTCTTGTGATGAGAATAATATCTGAGACATCATCCATCCATAATTGGGCCCACTATTTGATGGTGGAGATTAACGAATTCCTTTTTCAATAATAAAACAGAGAGATGGCTATCCTGTATTCTGGTTGTTTGGCCATATCGTTCTCGGTAGTTTCTCGGGAGATTTTCATATTTTGACATTTTCCCACGAATTTATGGGGCGATCTCGCTAAAAAAGAAATATTAAAAAATATTTTATAAAAAAATAAATATATGTGTAAAATAAATTATCTTAACTTCTAAGTATTTTTGATTAAAAACTCAATAATTCCACAACAAAATCACGAGAAATTTTGAGATTTTGAAAATCTCATGATAGTTTGATTTGTTTTCACGAGAATATCGCGATATTTCAAAATCAAGGTCATATATCTTGGTCCTGGATCTACCATGTCATGTCTATCCATGGGGTCCAAATCATGGGCTCATTGTGAATGTAACATGGCTCAAAATTCACAATAAAAAGGCCATCTTTACTATCTTACAACGGCTGCTGCATTGGGAATTGTCACTGTCCAATTATGACTCTGCCAAATGGATGGTTTGATTTTTGGGACACTCATAGTGGATGGTTTAGATTGTCCAATCACTGTGGTTTTTGGGACATTCCCCATTAACATTGTGGCCCATAGTTTAGATGGTCTACATATGTACCAAGTGTACGGTGATCATGAGTCACCAACATATAAGAGATGCACTGAAGGCACACGACAACTCTCTTTTCTCAGCATAATTCACACTTTCATAGAATATATTCCTACAAAGCTAGAGAGAGAGAGAGAGAGATGAAATATTAAAAAATATTTTATAAACAAAATAAATATATAGTTTAAAATAAATTATCTTAACTTCAAAGTATTTTTGGTTAAAAACTCAATAATTCCACAACAAAATCACGAAAAATTTTGAGATTTTGAAAATCTCACGATAGTTTGATTTGTTTTCCCGAGAATATCGCGGTATTTCAAAATCTGGGTCATATATCTTAGTCATGGATCTACCAGTCATGTCTCTCCATGGGTCCAAATCATGGGCCCATTGTGAATGTAACATAGCTCAAAATTCACAATAAAAGGCCATCTTTACCATCTTACAGCGGCTGTTCGATTTGGAATTGTCACTGTCCAGTTATGACTCTGCCAAATGGATGGTTTGATTTTTGGGACACTCATAGTGGATGGTTTAGATTGTCCAATCACTGTGATTTTTGGGACATTCCCCATTAACATTGTGGCCCATAGTTTAGATGGTCCACATATGTACCAAGTGTAAGGTGATCATGAGTCACCAACGTATAAGAGATGCACTGAAAGCACACAACAACTCTCTTTTCTCAGCATAATTCACACTTTCACAGAATATATTCCTACAAAGCTAGAGAGAGAGAGAGAGATGAAATATTAAAAAATATTTTATAAACAAAATAAATATATAGTTTAAAATAAATTATCTTAACTTCAAATATTTTTGGTTCAAAACTCAATAATTCCACAACAAAATCACGAGAAATTTTGAGATTTTGAAAATCCCGTGATAGTTTGAATTGTTTTCATGAGAATATCGCGATATTTCAAAATCTGGGTCATATATCTCAGTCTGGGATCTACCATGTCATGTCTATCCATGGGGTCCAAATCATGGGCCCATTGTGAATGTAACATGGCTCAAAATTCACAATAAATGGCCATCTTTACTATCTTACAGCGGCTGCTGCATTTGGAATCGTCATTGTCCAGTTATGATTCTGCCAAATGGATGGTTTGATTTTTGGGACAGTCATATTGGATGGTTTAGATTGTCCAATCACTGATTTTTGGGACATTCGCCATAAACATTATGGCCCATAGTTTAGATGGTCTACATATGTATCAAGTGTAAGGTGATCATGAATCACCAACATATAAGAGATGCACTGAAAGCACACGACAATTCTCTTTTCTCAGTATAATTCACACTTTCACAGCATATATTCCTACAAAGCTAGAGAGAGAGAGAGAGAGAGAGAGAGAGAGAGTATGCACAGGCCGGTGGTGGAATTCCGGACACCCCAGCACCCTTCCTCAGGGTCCAACAATTGGGGTGGTGCATCTCCGTTGCTAGCAAGGAACTTACCCCAGGAGTCCCTAGAGACAAAGTACCTCAGGCTCAATTCCATACGTACACGTGATGAGATCTTCCCGGCCAACGACGACATAATCTACTTGCCACCGTCGCCGCCGCCCAAGTCCTTCGACCCAACGCCAACCCCACGTCGTAGCTTCTTATCAAAGCTAACATGGCTGCTCAGGGAAAAGAAGGCCATCGGGTCATCCACTAACAAGAAGAAGAATAGATGGCTCCCAAGTGGTGAATACCGTACCAGGTGGCCCCAAGGTTGGTGATGATGATATCTAACCTTTTAGGGCTCATATGGACCCACTTCTACAATAGGGGTTTCCATAAAAGCAGTTTTTTCGCATTTATTTTATACGGGAGAAGGTGAGATGGGGTTTGTGAAGGTGCATCCAAATACATAGGGCAAATTAAAGTTGACCTAAAATACCACTTAGGTGTCAAATGCCCCTTTTAAAGATGCATCCAAACAGGACTTTTATTTTTCCTTTTTTTAAGTTGGATTGCACTGTTATTCGTATATTGAGGGTGTGGTGATTTGTTTTTATAGTTCATTTTGGTGATTGAATGTATGAAAATATCTATTTCAATGGGAACCATTCTTTAGCATTTTCCTTAGCGAGGGTTATTTGCCATTCTTTCTTTATCTTTTTATCCCTTAATAAAAGAAATGAGCAAAAATGCCATAGGATCTGATTCCTGTTGGACGGTTGTATTCTGAATTGATGTTAAGCTAAGATCATGTTTCTATAGGAATCTAACATGGTTTTCGAATGTTGAGAGTGGCTTTGCAAGTACCCAAAGAGGATAAATAGAATCTCTTTTGCATGGAATTTGTTTCCTCCAGAGACATTCGCTCTCCCTTTTAAGTTCCAAGAAGCCAAACAGATCATAGTTTAAGAATTTGGAAACTCAACTTGACCAGCCGGTTTGAGCAGTTCGACTCGAAATCTTGACTGAGTCTTTGCTAGACACAGTATGTAATTGTTAAATTAGATTTTTGGAATCATAATGAAGAGAAATAATACAGCAGTTTTAAACCACAACCTAAGTTATAAAGAGATGTTTGATATCGTTTTGGGAAAAATTCTGCCGAGTTACCAAGCTGAGCCATCTGTTTGTTGGGGCCCCTAGTGGATTACTTATGTCTTTAAAGGGTGACTTCAATCAGGGAATCAAAGCCATTTCATCCATGGCTTGGAAAACAAATTGCAATATATTAAAAAAAAACCAACTTATGGATTGGGTTGGATCGTCTAACCATCGTGATTTTCACATTGTAGCCCTTATATGTTTAACCCAACTGGCAGTGTGGATTGATCAATGGAACTGCTCAAGTGCTCTGAGATTACCCTTTACCAGTATGTATCTCGTGCGGAGTTCCACCCTGCACATATTAAACAAGGGGTCTCAGTCTCGAAACCCAACAGGGTGAAATTTCTGCTGCTGACAGCACCAGTGGGTGCATTGCATGACTGACTGGGTGGGTGTGTTGCGCGATTGACTGGGTGGGTGGGTTGCATGACTGACCCAAAAAAAAAAAAAGTCACTTGATATACATTGATATACCATTTTTTAATGGCTCAAGCTTTTAGAGCAAGTGGTTATTTGATACCGGAGTGGAAGGTTATGTGTTCAAATATGGAGGGTAGCAAATATGCCTCCATAAAATATTCGTCAGGCCTTGATTATGGTGTGAGTGTCCCTCCATCCTAATTGCTAAGTTATGGTGTCCTGAATTTCCTCTGACTTGGCTTGAAATATCACTGAATTGCGTTGACAGACAGCCAGATTTTTGAGTCAAGTCACCCTATTTTGGAACTTTAGTTATAATCCATACAAGTGTGGAACTCATTTTTTGGTGATCCATGTCATTGAACTGATGGGCCTGCTATAATGTGGATGAACAAAAAATCTCCCAGATCGATAAGGGACTGGTTGTTTAGGAGGAATCGAGGAAAAATGAATGTTCTTCCTTAAGAGCCATTCTCTGCCATTTGATTTGTAGGGAAATTCATGAATTCACCAAATAATAGTTAAACATATCCATAATAGATTTCTCTTGTACAAGATATAAGATGACCATTGTTTAATAAATTTAAGATTTTTTTTTTTCATTCTTTTAAACAAATAAGACCTAAATGAAATCCACAGGTGTATGGTGACTAAAAAATTATCTATATCCCCACTTTGGATTCCTTGTAAACAAATAGGCTCTTGCCCTCGTAATGGAGTGGTAGGATGTAAAAAGGAAGAACAGATCATTATCTTCTTCTATTGTTATAGATGTCTTATATTTTGTAGAATGGTGTAAGAAAAGTTATAGATAGAACCCAATGGGCCAGGGGGCTTGCGTGTATGGGGCATCAGATCTGATCTAAAGACTTGACCCAACAAAAATAGGGTAATTTGGGCATTTTCATGTATGGGGTATAAATATCGTTTGTAAGGTTAAATTAGGGCTATGCAAGAAACTTTTTTCAAATTTTTTTTGAGGCTGGAATATTGTTAGAGATATAATCCTTTTGAGAGTTAGTATCTTTGATAGGAGCTCATTCGGAAAGTAGGCATAATGCCGAATCACATAATTCCTTTGTGTTTTCTATACATGTTTGGTTTGCTTTGTTGCATCAGTTCATTTTTCTTACATCTTCCTTCAAAATAACCCTTGAATCCATGGGGAGAAAGTAGGTGCATGGATTTCTTGTAAACAATAGACTCTTTCCCTCTTAATGGAGTAGCTGGATGGAGAAAGGGGGAGGACAAGATCATGACTATATTCTTCCTTCAAAATAATCCTTAAACCCACAAGGAGCTTTGACTTCAGAAGGTTAAAAAAATTCTAAAAAAAAGAATACTATTAAAGTCATAGAATAAATTGCCCTTTTTTACACACTTGATATTCTTAAATAAGCCTAGACTTCTAATTCGATTGAAAATAAAAGTATATTTCCTTATCAACAACTCTAATATATGACAAAGTCAAAGTCACGTGGACAAATAAGATTGATGGAAATTGAGATCGAAAGTTTGATCCGAAGGTCAAGTGTGTGTTATAGCTTCCACCGGCCACAATTTTACAATTGATAATCCATGTGCATATGTTGTTAAAAAGCTATCGATGAGTTCCACATGTTAGTCAATGTCGAAGGCCATTGCCTCCTAACCTTTTAAAAAAGAAAAAAATAAGTCAAATTAATTTTGAGTTTTAGTTAAAATTAACTAATTTTTAGTATTTTTTAGAATACTTTAGATTTTAGAGAGTCATAGAATAACCTAAAGTTCTTATATAGAGTTATGGGAAAGAATTTGAATCAATTTAGAATTAGAATTTCAATCAGTTTAGAAATCATTTAGGGCTCGTTTGGAGACCACCAAATAAGTTATTTTTTCTAACTTACAATAATAGATAAGTAAGTTTGGTTTAAGATCAATTATAAGTAACTTTTTTTTTTATACTTAAAGTTACTTAATCGCTTCGACTTAATAAGTAGAAATCTAGATAAGTTACTTGCGGCATAAGTAGCTTAGCTTAAGTAACTTTCTATCTAAACTCCCCCTTAGTGTTTTAGGAAAGTTTATTATTTAGAGAAAGTTATGAATTTAGGACCTAGGGCTTATATAATCAGCATTGAAAAAAAAAGCTTTATTCAAACTTTCATCCACAATAGCAATCTTATTTATCATTTTTTAGAGATTCTCTTTATTTGTGGATAAAGGATATTCTTGAGAATAAGAGGAGGATCTCTTTTCTTTATTCCATGCACCCCTATGCAAAACCCTCAGATAACTCAAATAAAGATTTTAGATTATAAGTAGACTCTTAAAATCTTTAAAAATAATAAAATCATAACTTACCTAAAATTACTATGTTTGAGTTTAAACTGAAATTTAACCCTTTAGTGCTTGAATTTTGCGAAGCGACAATAACTTTCCAAGAACATATTACAAGTACAGATAACCAGTCGCGAAGTTAATGCCTTGGTCCATTTTTATCCAATATCGGCTCTTCAAGCCTAAATTCAATTTTGGCACTCCATTAAGTCGTCCACAACCTATGCTACACCTCACCAAGGATTACAAGCATATAGAAAAGGTGGGGAAAGAATACAAATAATACAAAAGATGGATAGCCTAGAGGTTCTAATCTGGAACACATTTAGTGCATCCTCCATTTGCAATAGGTCCCAAAAAACACCAGAAATGGGCTGCACCTGTATAAATTCACCCGCGATGACAATATGCATGTCCCGAGCCACAGGGACTTAAGTAGCTTTGCCACCATTGTTTTCACAACAGACGTTTGTGATGGCCGCATGACGGTTTTTTATCAGTCCTTACAAGTGCAGTCCTGACCATCCAGTGGCAGCTGCGAGCATGATCGCAGTTAGGTTGACAAATGGGCCACACAAAATTAAAGCATGTCCACAACTCCCACATCTCAAAAACTTTCGAGTAGGCCCATAATGTCACTAAAGCAAACTTGAAGAATAGGCCCACGTTGGCGGATAAGAGCTGAGTGAAGAATTTCAGGTTAGTTTGATTAGTGGGTTTGAGGTGGGCCCACCTTTGATTCATAAAGTGAGTTTTTTTAGGGAACACAAGGAGGAATACAAAATTGGCAAGTCTAGTCCAAGACCCACTTCAAGGGTATGAAATGCCTCCTTGAAAGATAAAAATGTTAAATGGGCTGAGATGAGGCCCATCAATGCTAAGAGCCCCCCAAACTAAGAGGTAAATCATGCTTGAAAAGTCCTCTCGACAAACCCATAATCAAACATGTCCAATCTTCCTCACATGGCTTACAAACCAACTTGGGCCCAAAAGAAAAGAAAAGCCCACTAAAGTCTTTGTACAAGTTCCAAGTGTACAACCACAGGTCCAAGATTGGAATTCCTGGTGGGCCTGATCATGTCCAGTGGGCCCAAAGCCCAAAATCCATCCATGGGATCCAAATGGTGAGAGTGTCCCTTCACCAAAGTAAAAAAGAGGAAATTAAAGAGAGGGAAAGCAAGAAACTGCAAAGGAAAGATTCAAAGAAAAATGAGGCCCACCAATTACACTTGGGTCTTGCTTTGCTTTGAAATCAAAGAAGCAAAAATATGCATACATGCAACCCTTCCTTGAGAGTTTTCCATGGAATTCCTCCATTTTTTTCGGAAGCCCATGAAGAACTCGCATGCCTTACAACACTTTAAAATGATAGGGGGACAAAGAAAGAAGAATGAAAAGAAATCTTACACACCACTTGCACCTTGAAGAAGAAAATTGCTTCACCAGCTAAGGGGCCTCCAAAGGATGCTTGAAGAAGGAACATGCTTAGAAAGGAAAGAGGGGTAAAGAAAGGGGAATGATGGAGAGAGAAAGAGAGTAAGGGAAAGCCTTGGAGAGGAGAATTGGGGGGTGGGTGGAGGGGAGAATTAGGGGAGAAAGACACACTCCAGATCGAGACCGGCTAAAATCCAGCAGTCCAAATTGAGAGTATTGATGCGTTGAGAGGGACCATTCTCTCGGGGAGTGGAATTGCATGGGGAAGGGAGGAGGTGTAAAAAGCTTAGGAAGGAGAGAAAGTTAATGGGAAAGACGAGAAAGGAGAGAAAATGAAAAGTAGGAGAGAATTTAAAAAGGGGAGTAATAAGTGAGAAAATAAGTTATAAGAGAGAATAAAAAATACTTTCAATAAGTTCAATCTCGATTGCAATCGTTGAATTGCGAGACGATGGATCGGATCATCTTTAAAAAATACATAAAAATCATTCAATAAGTCTGATCTCGATTGCAATAGTTGGATTGCGGGATGACGGATTGGATCATCATTTTAGAAAATTTACAAAAATACTTCTAATAAGTCCGATCTTGACCACAACCATTGAATTGTAAGACGGCGGATTGCATAAAAAATTAGAATATTTCCAATAAAATCTGTTCTCCATCGCAACTGTTAGATTGCAGTATGACGGATCGGATTATCATTTCAGAAAATTCACAAAAATAATTCCTATTAAAACCTATCTTGATTGCAACTGTCCGATTGCAGTACGACAATCAAATTGATCCCAGCATGGACTTTTCTATTTTGGGTTTTGCTGTTGGGTTTAAGTGGCTAATTAAGTGGGGTCCCCATGTTATTTTGGATTAGGTTATGATCAGGTGGTATGATGGGTTTGCAGTGAGTGGTTCGTAATCGGGTTTCTAGGTTTCCTAACAGTGTGTTTTTTGGGATAGCCAGCAGTTCCGGTTCAATATTAAGTGCATGATGTATCAGATGCATCAGGGTTGGGTGTTTATAGTTTCATACAGGCTGTCGTATAAAATTTGCATTGAGTAGATATAATTTTTTTTTATCATCACTATTTATACATGAGTTAAGAATAATGAATTTTTTTTCTTGATCACATTCATCTCTAGAATAAAATGTGAGGATCATCATTAAAGTGAGAGTATGAGATAGTAGCTTATTTATAATAGTTAAGAGCATAGGACGGTTCAAATCATCAAAGATTACCTTAAAAATTGAGTACCATTTGTTGGCAAAACACGACACCCATTTTTCTCTTCATACACCAACAAAATAGAGGGTCTATATTTTAACTCATCGGTTGAACATCTTACTTTGAACCCATTTGTTGTGTCACTAAGGGCCCATTTGGATACCACCAAATAAGTTACTTTTTCTACTTACAGCAGTAGATAAGTAAGTAACTTATCTCAGATAAGTAAGTTTGGTTAAAAGAATATAATCACTTTAGTAATTTTTTTTAGCTTTTTTTATTTTTTCATGAGTTGTTGAGGAGAGGAATAAAGGAGACGAAAGAGAAGAAAAGCTAGTAAGTATGTTATTTACCAAACATACTTACACTCTTAATAAGTAGAAACTAAGATAAGCTACTCCTAGCATAAGTAACTTTTATTAAGCAACTTACAATCCAAACGGGCCCTAAAAGAGAGATGTGTAGAAACTGGCAGCGACTCATTTGTATATATAATTAGCAATCCTAGGACATAATATGAATGATAAAAGGCCACTCTTCCTGTTTGTGAATAGTTTGAAATGTTACCAAGGTTTGAAATTCCATTTTAATATATTGTATAGTTATATAAATTTTTAGCATTATTCAAAAACTCAAAACTTGACTTGATTCAATTTTTAGTTAGGTCAGATCAACTTGAAGAATCAATATGACTAGGCCCGATATTTAATTATTAAATTAATAAGAATATTTAAGTAATAATAGCTATATAATATTTTATGATATAAACATGGTGGCAAGTGAAGAAACATATTCTCTTGCTGGTTGAAGCAATTGACTCCCTAAATAAGATTGTTAATTTGAATCTCACACTCGGCATCAACTTTTTATTTTGAAATCACCAAGCGAGTGACTCTATTCAAGTCATATCGAGTGGTACAAGTCAGCGAGCTGACTTGAAGAATCTAACCGAGTCATGACTGAGTCGAGCTTGCCAATAAGTTTCATGGTGATCAACTTGTGACTTGAAGAATTTAGCTGAATTCTGACTGAGTCGAGCTTGCCAATAAGTTTCATGGTGATCAACTTGAAATATCACAGAGTCAAGTTGGATTGTTGACTCATGAGATTCGAGTCCATTCACCGAGTTTTTGAACTATGATTTATAGCAATATGTTTGAAATAAATACAATAAATATCATAATCTTGAAGTTCATCCCATGATGGAAACCAATATAAACCATACATTTTATTATATATAGTTGTTTTGTTATACAACTGTTTTCTTACATCACCCAATGGATATTGATCATCTATAGATAGACCATAACTTGTCATGATGAAGGCATATTTTCCTGCCAACTTTGTACTTGTGTAGGACATTTATACCATGCTAACTGTAAGACAAAAACAAGCTAGTTCAGTCCCATCATCAGGTGGGCCACACCATTAGGATAAATGGAAAGAAGGGGCCAGACTCAAAATTCAGGTGTGGCCCGTTATTAGCATGGTGCTGATGTTCGATGCAAGCGTCATGTTGGCAGCAAAGACATGCCTGCATGACAAGTTATGATGCCACTTGCTGCAGGTGATCAATTATATATCATATAGATTTTGATCATTTTCCTTGCAGTACCGTATTTAGGCCTCCAACGATCTCTTCAAGCTATCTCCCTCTCCACCTAAATAAATGCTTTTATCTTGGCTTCTTTCTTCTGGTTCTTCAGAAGACAAGGAGGGGTCTTGAGACTTGGTCTGGTCCACATGATCTCCTTCTTTGCCCCACAACAGCAAGTAGAGTCCAATGATGAGAATAACACCACCTAGTATGCTAAACAGAATAAATAAAATTTCTTAGAATAGGTGAGACAACAACTAATGTGCTGTTTAGTTGCAGCAAAAGTTATGCCCCTGACTGTTTGGCCGAAAGATAGCCTCTTAACCATGGTTTATTTGCAACTAGAGAGGCAATATAGGTCAATTGGCCTAACCCACTTTTAGGTGGGTTTGGGAAAGCTAATTAAATGGCAGATTGAGCTCATGCTAGACTGACCCCTTTAAGAAAATGGTTCGGCTTTGCGTTGAACCCTACTCGATCCCATCTGACCCAGCCATATAAGGTTGTGATAATTGGGTTAGATGAGCTGACCTGACCCAATCCAAAACCCGACGCAAAATAAGAAAAAAAGTGTAGATTAATCTTTAATTTATGTCCATATATCCATCGTCTGAGCCAATCGTGTGGACAACCTTAGTGTCTTATTCAATTATTAAACTTGAGTCGCGGATTGTGTTGGATTAGTTGACTGGACCCATTTACAGCTAAATGGGTCAGGTTGGATTGGGTCCAGCTTGATGAATTTTTAAGTAGGTTGGGTTGGGGAAGGGGGTGATGGGTCTTGGGCCAGGTTTGAGCAAGAATTGTTGGACTGTTTAGAAAATTAGTTGGGCTTGAGCTGACACTTACTTCGTCCAAACTTGACCCATTGCCACTCCTATCTACAACTTGCCCACATGGAACCCCATAAAAGCACGGGCAAGTTCTGCATATTTTGTGATCCTTGAAGGGTTTTCTTTGTTCCTTGGAAAAAGTAGAAACTAGCCAATCCATGTTATGGTGCATGGTGGGCCATACTCTTGTGGTACATATCCCCTCGTGCCACACGTCACATGTGGTAACAGGCCATAAGTGCCATCGTCCATCTTCAAGTGATGAAAATATGCTATATACATTTAACCTTTTGCACATTTTATATGCCACATATGCCATGCATAGGGCTGGTCATGAGCCGAGTTAGCTCGAGAAGCTCGCTCGACTCAGCTCAACAAAACTTGCCTCGACTCACCTCGACTCAGTAGGGTGAGTCAAGGCAATCTTAAATTTGGAAGCTCGAGTTAAAATTAAGTCAAGCTTGAGCACCCAGTCCCTTAACTCGACTCAACTCGAAGCTTGCCACGAATCAGCTCCACTCGGCTCGTAGCTCGACTCGACTCGCTCGATTTACCGCCTATATAGGTAGTTTGAGAAAAAAAAAAAATCCTAACATCACACCTGCAGCTGCAAGCCACACCTTTCTTCCCTCTCTTTTCCAAAACCCTACCGTCCTTCTTCCCTCTCTTTCCCAAAATCCTAACCCGTCGCACGGCCCCGCACCTCTCTTTCCCTCTCCCAGATCTTCTCTCTCTTAGACTAGTCCGGCGTCCAGTGGCTACGAGCGAGTGGAGCGAATTGTCCGCGTCTCTCCTCCTCTTTCTCCTATTCTATTTCTTTTGAACAAGGTAATGCGAATGCCTCCTTTTCCCGCACCGTTGGGATGCTAGGTGGGGTCCACCATGATGTTTATTAGAAATTTAACCCGTCCATACGTTTTGCAAGATCATTTTAGAATGTGCGACAAAAAATACAGTGGATCCAAAACTCAAGTGGGCCGCACGAGAGGAAAAATGGGAAAAGGGGTTTCCTACCGTTAAAACTTTATTGGGCTCCACCTTTATGTTTGTACCCTATCCAAACCGTTTACAAGGTCATTACCACTGAGATGAAGTGAAAAAATGAAAAAAAAAAGTTTGATAGGAAACGTTTGTGGCCATACGAATGTTTAAATGGCGGTCACTGAATACCCACTATTTCCTCTTGTGAGGTCCACTTGAGTCTTGGATATGCTTGATATTTTGCCGCACGTCCTAAAATAATCTCACAAAACATATGAACGGCGTAGATTTCTCAGAAGCATCACTGTGGGCCCCACCTTGCATCCCAGCGCAGGAACGGAAGCGGATTGGCTGGTGCACCCTACACCAGCTACCTTTCTAGTGTGGGTTACAGTGGGTACGTGTCAAGCTCAGACAAGGGTGTCAATCCTCGAGCACGGTGAAGGTACAAACGGTGGACCACACCACGATGGTGTATTTCATATATTTACACCATTCATCCATTTGAAGAGATCATTTTAGCTCATGACCCAAAAAATGAGTCATATCCAAATCTCAACTGGACCACACCACAAAAATGATTCTCACCGTTAAAAATATCCTAGGTCCCACCATGATGTTTATTTTCCATCCAAACTATTCATAAGGTCACATAGACCTGGATGAAGGGTAAAAACAAATATCAGATCGATCCAAAACTTCTGTGACCCCCGATAGGATTTCAATGGTAGAGGTTCAATCTCCCACTGCTTTCTGCAGTGTGGTTCACTTGATCTTTAGATCTGTCTTATTTTTAGGATAAAGTCTTATCACTATGTCGCCAAATCGATGAACGGTTCGGATATAACACGCACATCATAGTGGGGCCCACAGAACTTGGTGACGTCAATACACCAAGGGTGCACCAGCCAATCCGCTTCCCGCAGGAACTTCTTGAATCCAGCTAAAGGATTTCACAGGAAATCGACGTTTGGACTGCACCTGTCTACTCACCTTGTCACCCACACCTGTCCACTGTCTGGCTGCACCAGTCACTCATACCACACCTGTTCATTCACCTACACCTGTCTAACTTTTGTGGGCCCCACCATGATGTATGTGTGGTATCCACGCCGTCCATTCATTTGGAGAGATCATTTTAGGGCATGATCTGAAGAATGAGGTAGATCCAAAGCTCAAGTGGACCCCACCAAAGAAAACAGTAGGGACAGTGATATGAACCCCAATATTGGAAAATGGTGAATGGTGAATGGTTAGAAAACTTTAGCCAAGGTTTTTTGGAATGTTTTGCAAACCGTGATCCCACTGACCAGTGGATCAACCTGATTCTTAAGCTAGCGCATCAACATAGTGTTGCCATTCATGTGAGACCCAGGCCTGATCCAGCAAACATTGATTGATACCCAAGCCCGGTCCAGCAGGCTACCAAGACCCAAACTTATATTGGTCCACTGATCATGGTGAGCCTTTTTGGACATACATAGTGTTGTTGACTTTTAATTTGTATTGTGCAGCAAAAAATATAATAAATTGTGGTGGGAGCAGGCTCGCCTCAGCTCGAAGTAAGCTCAACTCGACTCGATCCACTAGCTCGCCTCGAAATATTTCGCAAACAAAACAAGCTCCAATGGTAAGCTCAAGGGTGAGGTCGAGCTCGATTAGAGCACAGACAAGTCAAGCCAAGCTTGGCCCACCTCGACTCGACTCGGCTCGATGTGAAGCCTTAGCCATGCATTAGGTGCCAAGTTATGCATGTGACGTATGTGTCACATGTGCACATATGTTGTCAAGTGCACTACATGTGTCATTGAACATATTCAAGTACTCTGCATGCACCATATATATATTATAGATTTTCAAACACTATACATTAGTATATGTGCTAAGTCTTTAATGTGCACATTCACCGTATGTGTCAAATAATCCATCCTTATTTCAAATGGTTGATAAATAAAACAAGATTAAAAACTTAGGCCAAACAGCACCTGGACAAACTTGACTTATAAAGGTTGTCTATGACTAAACTTTTGCTGCTACCAAATAAGCTCTGAGCACACGTATTTAATAATCTGGCAATTGCAAGACAATAATACTTCTATACTATTGCATTACAAAATATAGAGAAGATGGTAAAGTTTATTAAAAATAAAATAAAAAATGCAGGTGTAGGTAGTGTGCCCCGATGATATATAATAAGGGTGTATTCACCAGAATTGTAAATAGCAGGGGCCTGTCTTTTTGTTATCCACACCTCTCATCTGATGATAATAATAATGATGTTTTCACCAGAATTGTAAAATGCAGGGGCCCATCTTTCTGTTATCCACACCTCTCATCTGGTGGGCATCACCATGAATGGGTGATGTTAGAAAAACACCCATTCATTGAACAATCTTACCCATCCAATAATTGGCCTAAAAATAAATGGGTTAAAAATAGAATATAGCAAACGGTCCATATGCAAAGAGAAATGTTCCACCAATTAGATGGTTGGGACATCTGATGGAGTGGATTTTTGGTTAATGAATATCCATGGTGGTGGCACCCAGAATGAGAATACTGGATCATTGAAAGGTGGACCCTAATTATTTGATAGTAAAACCGCTAGTAGAACTTACCATCCTGTATTCAGTTTTTCACCAAGGGCAAAGAATGCTAGTATTGCGACGAGTAGGGTTGCAAGAGGGTTGAACATTGTAACAAATACAGGTCCTTTTGCTTCTGTGCACCATAGCTGTGCGTAGAATGTTAAACCTGAGATTACCACTCCCTGAAAACACATTAACCTTGAAATTTAAAATTCACTTTGAATTAATCATCCATGTTTGAAGATTGTAGATTTTCTAAAGCCACTGTGACAACACAGATGTTCTAGCAGTCCGCTTTGAAACCTAACGAATTGGCACAGATCAATGCAGTTGTGTGGCCCACAGACTAGTGCTTGGGGCCTATATTTTTTTCACATGACATCTACTCTGCGGGTCTACCATATGAACGGCTTGGATTTCACAGTTGCAAGTAGGAGTCTCTTGTAAAGTGGACTCACGTGTATCCATGTTGGTGCAGTTTTCTCTATTTATTTATTTATTTATTTACTTACACAATATAGGATATTCCAGAGGTCGATGTTGAATCCAACGGTCCACGCCTTGGGTTTGTGTGTCATGCAAGCTGTGAAAATAGCTGATTGGGCCCCACCAACAAGGCTCATCCACGTAGTTAGTGAAAGCTGGGCCGGGTATTTCTTCAAGGTGACTGCCTGCACTCGTCATGGACGGCATACAATATCACATTTTCTACCATATTAAATGCTTGTTAAAGTTCAGTAATCTCTTGATCAGGAGATAAAAATGCACCCAATAATCGGAAATCTGGACCGTCCAAATGGTGGGACCATTGTTCATAAGGCTGGAAAATAGGCCCGGTTAGCCATGTACCAAAGTAGGTCAGGTGCAGCACTTTGGCATTGGTCCCATTATCTGGAGCCAGGCCCGAATTTGTTAACCTGATCGATGACTGGGCCTACCCATCAATCAGGTGTGACACCTGATTAACAAATGGCCAGGCCCAGGTTGTAGCCACATCAACGGGTCTGGTCAGCTTACAGGCCAGCCGATTGACCCATTTCTTAGATGATTGGGCCACACTTAACAGGGCGTGGTTGATTATGATTAAATAAAACTGGGCGGGGTAGGGCACCTGGTCTGATCCAACCCGATTATAATAAGCCTACAAATTACATTAGGGCCTGTTTGGACGTGGGTTTCCACAAAAAAAGGCATTCATGCCTGCCATTTTCTGTTGACTCCACAAAAATACCAATTTGATTGGTTTTCATCCCAGCCGTTATTTAGCTCTTATTTTGTTGAGGAGTAGATGAGATGGGGTCTGCGGAAATGCATCCAAATACACAGCACAAATGGTCTTTTGGGAGTGCGTCCAAAGGAGCTAGCCCTTAAAAAGATTTAACCCCTAAACCTCTTTAGGTACAAATAATGGACCTCAAAATGGGCCGGGGCAGACATTCACTTGGCCAAGTTCTTAGAGAGAGAGAGAGAGAGAGAGAGAGAGGGCTATGTACCTGCATGAGGTACCATAAGGATGCTGTGATGCAGTATCCAATTGTTAAAATGGATCCCTTAATCCAATTTTCATGGATGGCAGTACTTCCATGGATGTCAACGAGGGCATCCCCTACATTCCTCAAAGCAGGTCCTCTATAGAGTGTCATGATCATCACACCAGCTAGTGAAACCAGGGTCCCAACAATCTTTGCCATCCCACGTGTGCTCTTATCCAGACCCTCCAATCTAATTCAATTTGCATAGTAAAATTCATCAAAATTAATTTGAGCTAGTTGACACCAATTTATTAAAATAAATTCACGATGGGCCATTCCTTCATCTTCTTTGGGCCAGAAAGCCCTACAGGGTTAAGGCACCCTATATGGAAAAAATTTAAATGATAAAAAATTGAGACTTCATGACCTTGATCCAACTAGAGTCCTTAAGTACTACACATGTATAGTGGATCAAACCATTATTCAACTGCCAATTCTATTTTATTTTACAATGTGCCCACTTAATAGTTAGACTGGGCCATCCATCATCAGCCCAAGCCTGACCCTTGATCCAAACAAATCAAGGGTGGAGGTTTCCTCCCAATTCGTTCCTTGTGGTATGGCACACCTGATTCGCGAATCAGCCAATGTTAGGGCCGCCCTTCGGTTAACATCCGTTGATAAATGTGATCGACGACTCGGATTTTATCCATGGATGATGTGGGCCCCACATCTACCTGGTATCACTGTAGTTCTTGTACACGTGTTAAACTTGTGAGTGTTCAAAGTAAAATGATTGAAAAGAGAATAAAAGATGAGGGGATACTATTTGATTATAATCAACCTATGTAATAGACTAGCTAATTCATGCAGCGAACCCTAATTAATTGAAATAAGGCATAGATGATGATGAAATGAAAATATGAAGGAAGTGGTTAAGATGAAGGTGGTCCCTACCTGAGAAGGACTGCCAATAAAAAAGTCAATGAAGCGACGGTGTTGGCCATCGATGCCACGAACGTGGGAGATGTGCATCTTAAGCTCACAAAGTACATGTTTAGTGATAAGCAGATCCTGTAATCAAAATTTCCAATGTCATTTATCCAGTGGGCCCTGCCATATATGTACAGTGGCCCAAAAATGGCTTTGATAGGTCTTGAAAATATACATGTTAAAATCAATAGGCCAATGGCCCACATCTGTTGTCCACGTGTGATGTGGGGCACCAACCTGATTTTTGGGCCGTGTATGCAATTCAGATTTTGCACACATGCTTGTTTTGGATATTAATGAGAACCGTCCGATCAGTATCTGACGGCTATTAGTTGTCAATTAAGCATAGCATTCATGTAGATTGGAACATGGATATAAACTCACCCAAGAAGAGAGAGTACACATATCTCCAGAAACAATGCGAGTGTGAGCTTTGGCCTTATTTTTCTGCAACGAAAATATGTAAAACCAGTAGTTAACATGTTGTAGGTGGACACAACTTCTCCCTCTTAGGTCAGTTGTATTTTATTTTCAACCGTCCATTTTGAATCCAACCATTGGATGCCTATGATTGTTTAGCAAGAGTGCTTTTCATAGCATTGTGCATCATTAGATGAATGCTTTTACAAGGGTTAGCATTGATTTTCTGGGTGTCCTACATCAAAGATGAGGCCCATCAGATTGAGGGTCTGATCACCGAAATATGGTCCCCACACATACTCAGTCCTTCCCACCAGTATCTGGGCCATTCATTAGATGTGGGCCACTGTGAAGATGTCACAACCAATCATCGGCTGGGCGATTTGGGTGCAAGAAGGATGGATGGTAGAAAAAAAAGATGATCAATGATCCATATTCTTTGTACCCATGTGACCCACTTGATGAGTGCATCCTGTTGACTTTTGGGCAGCTCATATTCATGGTGGACACCCATCTGATGAATGGCTCAGATTGCACACACGTATTATGTTGTCACTGTGCTGCAGACTAACTCAGAGAGAGAGAGAGAGAGAGAGAGAGAGAGAGAGATGCACTCACTTCTCAAGGAAATAGGCAAAAGGAAACATGAAAACACCAGCTACAAGGTGTCTGTAGGTCACATAGACGTGAGGATTCATTCCATGTTTGAAAGAAGCTTCTGTGAAGAAGTAAAGGAATGTGTAGCCAACTTGAGCCAAAACCATGAGAAGGTGTGGCTTGAATCTCCTGTAAATGGCCCCTATTCCACCCTTACAACCCATTGTATGTGTGTATGGCCTCAGCATGCATGAATACAACATAAGCAGCATACCAACTGCTTATATACACCTCAAGATGATTTGGATCTGATTCCTCCCTCCACCTTGCAAGTATCCCGTTCTCCCCCACCAGCTCGATGTTCTTGTGGTCGGAAGCCGTGTGGTCCCACAGAGATTTCCGTGATAAATCCTCTCCATCCATCCGTTTTGCAAGACACCAATAGGACATGAATCTAAAAATCAGACAGATCCAAAATTGATGTGGACCACACGACACAAAAAAGCAGGGATTGAACGCTCACCATTGGAAGCTTTATGGGGCCACAAAATTTTTTTATCAGTATGTTATTTATGAATACAGTTTATCTGAGTAGTAATAACCCTATGAACGGTTCTGATAGCATATACATATCATGGTCGGCTCCAGGAAGGTTTCAATGGTGGAAATTTCGTTTCTACTGTTTCATGTGGTGTGGCCCACATGAATTTTGGATCTATCTGCATTTTAGTTGCATGTCCTATGTTGGTATTACAAAACGGATGGACGGAGTGGATTTGTCACTGGCATCTTCGTAGGCCCTACACAGCTCCCACCAAATTCCTACAATTTGACGGGATTTTTACTCCCAGCTGGGGCTATTTTTACAAAAAAAAAAAAAGAGCTCAATTTCTCGTGAGGCTCATCTTTTTTAGCCTTTTCACAACAAATTGCAAAACTTCGGATCAGAAATGCCCCTCTGACGTCCGTACATCCACCAAGAGCGGAAGCCCTCTGTGCGTTACAAAGGGGCTCCACTGTAGGCCCCACCATAATGCATATGCTACATCCACACTGTCCATTCATTTAGAGAGACCATTATAGGGGATGAGCTAAAAAATGAAGTAGATTCAAAGCTCAATTGGACCTCACCAAAGAAAACAGTGGGGATTAATGTCCTACTGTTAAGATCACCTTCCTTGGCCCACCCTGATGTTTCTATGCCACCGAACCTACACAAACGGGGGCCTTTTGGAACCACCATGGGCTGCTCAATCTGATGGATGGAGCGGATCTTCAATGTGGGACACACCCAGGGTTTTATTACAAAATAATAATAATAATAATAATAATAATAATAATAATAAAATATATGTTGTTGGAACACTGACCAGCAACGTTCGGGTGTAAAGCCCTTTTTGGGCAGGGTCACACTCGTGGGACCCACTTCGATGTTTGGGTTTAATTGACACTGTATGTCCGTCTATTTTCCCATCTTATCTTAGGCCATGGCAGCAAGGGGTGCGGATTTCCTGCGAAAGCCTTGCGCGGGAAGTTCCTGCACTGGGAACCAAGGCGGGGCCTCAAAGGGATGATTTTTGATAAATCCACCTCGTCCATCCATTTTGGGAGCTCGTTTTAGGACATTAAAATAAAAATGAACCGGAGTTAAGACTCAAGTGAGCTGAAATCGTGAGAATTGAACGTCCACAGTTGCAATATTTGTGAAGCCAGGGGAGTTTCAAATCAGGATAATATTTGTGTTTCCAGTTCATCCCAGTAGTAGTGACGTTATGAACGGTATGGATGTCATATAAACATCACTGTGGATCCAGGGAGGTTTCAACGGTAGTAATTTACCTACCCATCTTTTCCTTTAGTGAGGCCCACTTGAGTCTTGGATCTGGTTCATTTTTGTTATCATAACATAAAATGAGCTCCCATAACAGATGGACTGGGTGGATTTCTCAAAAAAAAAACTTCACTTTGGGCCCACCTTGGTTTCAGCGCAGGAACTTCCTGCGCAAGGCTTTCGCAGGTATCGGATGCCCGGTACGAAATATGAGCCGTACACAGAATATTGTAAGTGGGCCACACCATAAGAAACAGTTGAAGACCATGACGTCCACCATTGAAACTTTCCTATGGTCACGTGTCACCTCTCCTTGGCCATGAAAAGAAAACACAGATATCAGCATGATCCAAAACCTCTTGGGGCCACCGTGTGGACCTTGCAGTCAGTGTGCTTGCTCACGCTGTCCAGCAGAGGCCCACCTCATGGGGCCCACCTTGACGTAGGTATTTTATCCATGCTGTCCTTTCACATTGTCAGCTCATTTCTGGGTACGAGCCCCAAAACGAAAATGACTCAAAGCTCTAGTGGACCCCAACAAAGGGAATAATGGCGATTGAACTCGTACTATAGAAACCTCGGAGTCCACTGCAGTAGATATTTGCCATCTACCCTGCGTATAAGGTCACTCAAAGACCCGGATGTAGAATAGGGCCCACAAATGAGGTAGATCCAAAAACTTAGTAGACCTTGTTGGAGGAATCCACAATACTTAGGGGATCCATGATGCTAAGAAGGAATCCACAGAACCTTACAGTACAACGAGCCCTACTATGATGTTTCTTTACCATCAAACCTGGAGTGCTGGGGGGGAATCCATAGTGCTCTGGGGAACATGGTGGGGTCTACAGCAGGCCCTCTAGACAAGTTAGACGGAAAATAAGCAATACACTTAGCCCTTGGAAATTTACAATGGTAGGCACTCAATCACCACTATTTAGAGCCCACCTGGATGTATTGGTCATATATCCATGCTGTCCATCTGTTTCTTCTTCTTATTTTAGAAAAATATTTAGAAAATGAAGCATATGAGAACTTTAGGTGGACCACACCACAGGAAACGGTGGTCATAGAACACCTACCATTAAAAAATTCCTGGCATCCACAGTAATGTTTATTGACCATCCAATCTGTTGATAAGGTCACGCAGACCCGGAGGAAAGAACAAAACAAATATCAGGTTGATAGAAAGCTTTTGTGGCACAAAAGGTTATTAATGGTCATTAAACACTGTTTCTTATGGTGTGATCCACTTGAAATGTACACCCACTTAATTTTTGGTACCATGTCCTAAAATACGCTGGAAAATCAGATGAACGGTATGGATATACAATTCATACATCGAGGTGGGATCCTACGGTCAAGGTCTCAGCCACCTCGATGGTTCAGGGTCTCACCCAAGTCGCGCACTGGATTGCCTGTGCCCCGGCCACAAAATTCCTGTTGGAAGCCATGTGGGGCCACAGAGATTCCTGTGAGAAATCCACTCTGTCCATTAGTTTTTCAACCTTACAATATGATAGGACTCCAAAATTCAAGCAGATTCAAAACTCATGTGGGCCACACGACAGGAAACAGCATGGATTGAATGCCTTCCATTAGAAAGTTTGTGTGGGCCACATATTTTTTGAATCAGGATAATATTTGTGACTACAGTTTATCGCAGTGTTAGTGACATTATGAGTGTGGATGGCATATGAGCATTATGGTGGGCTCTAGGAAGTTTTCAATGGTTGAACTTTCCATTATCACTCTTTCCTTTCGTCTGGCCCACATTAGTTTTAAATCTTTCTGATTTTGGGCATACTTCACTATTGTGAGGTTGAGAAACTAGTGGACGGAGTGGATCTCATCGGCATCTCTGTGGGCCCCACAAAGCGTGGGGCAGTCCGCCAAAAAAAGAGGAACTGAATAATACTTTGGTAGAGCATGGTGGATCATGGGCCCAACTCCCTCACATGGAATACATGGATCTTAATCCATACCTTAGCAAAATTGTGGGTCCCACTGTGAATGGACCATAACATAGAAATCTTGCTGATTAGACTGCCGTCGCCATCTGATTTAGGGGCGTGGCCTAAGTGGATCCCTGAACGTGGCATCCAGTGGATGCTAGACATACATCATGGTGGGGCCCACACAGCTGACCTCATGAGGTCCACGTCATAGTAACATTCCCCACACACACATGTATATATATATCAAAACGATCACTGCCCACATTCTTAGGTGAGAACTTGTGCGTACCTTTGCACGTGTCATGGGAACAAAATCTTAACAGTCCATGCGATGCAGCACCACATGAAAACCCCACAGCTCAACATTTTAGCTTGATCTAAAGCTCTGGTGGGCCATAACAAAAGGAAACCATTTCCTCCCTTGATTTAACTCTCTCTTCGCTATAGTCCACAAAGTTTTAGATCATACTACAATTTGGGGCCTAAGGGTTTTCATGGGGTGGCACATGGACCATTTGAATTTTGTGCCCATAACATGTGTGCACAGGTGCACATGAGTTCTCACCTAAGAAGGTGAGTAGGTGACCATCTCTCTCTATATTCGCCCCCGTGAACATAATAATCATATCATATTGGTAGAAGCATAATGAGCATATTACGCTTCGCACAAATCCCAAAAGGGATCCTTTTAGTCCCGTGTTTCAAGCCACTACCTTCTATTTTTTGTGATGGTTTTGAAGAATTGAATTTATTGATTAGCTCGTAGCATTTATTCCTCCATGAAATGAAAGGATTGCTCTTGAAGTGACGAATCATATATTTTTCTTTTGAGTGACATTATAAGAATTTTTTTCTATAGAAAAGACATCTTGCAAATTATTTCTATACTAATCTTACTATATAAAAAGTCATTCAAACTACAGTGTAACTCCCAAAAAGTTGTATGATTTCCCAGCTTTCATGGTAGTGTCTCGGTGGGAATAAATGAGAAAAGATTCTCCCAATGGGTTTTCTCAAGTTTTGCTAAGCTGGCTCCTACAGCAGCGTAACATATCCATACGGTAGTGGATCACAGCATCTGATGGCCCCACTTTGTAGATCACGTGCCTAAATTTCACGTCACCAACTCATTATGTTGTGTGCACTTTTCTCATATTTAGAAAGGCAAAAACTTTAAGTTGATGTTCATTTGGGTAAGCTAGAATCGAACCAACTGGGCTCGATATAAAATTAAAAAAAAAATTAAGGTTATAAATAGATATTTAACATAGTTGAGTAATATGAAATGCAAATGTTTTTAGTAGACTACTCAATGGTGCGCTAGTTAAGTCGATCTTTCCTTCTCTTGAAGGTGGTGGGTTTGAATCCTCCCTTCCCAATTTATCTTTATTAATTTTCACACCATAATATTCACTGATTGACTAAGTTCAAGTAGCCGAGTTGACTCGATGAGTCATATTGAGTTTGGGGTTGAGCAGACACAGGATTGGGTTTCCCAGCATCTTGGCTTGAAATCTCACTGAGTTAAGTTGACTCATTGAGTTTCAAGTTGACCTAACAAGTTTTAAAACTAGGGTCCATTTGGTATCTCTACTCCAATCCAATATGGGCTTTTCAAATAAGAGCCACGCTCTAATAAGCTTTGCTTGTTATAGCTCTTATTTTAATAAGCTTGTTTGGTAAAATCTTTTTTTTTTTTTCTTTTTTTTTTCTTTTCAAAACTGAAAAAGTACTTACTTAAAATAAGCATGTTTGATTAAACCTTTAAATAAATGCTTTTTTAAAGAGGTAGGTATTATTTTTAAAAATTACAACAACTGCATTATAAAATCAATCTAGACCGTTATTTTGCAAACAGTCACCATGGATGGACCTTGCCTCAAATGGCAAAAGAATGAATGGCTACAATCTTCATGTTTCAAGGACATTCGGGCGGTTGATCATGTCAAACATTGGATGTGGGTCATTCTTCATGTGGAGGCCACCTTGGTGTTGGCCAAACCTTCAAAGTGGATCATCCATCATGTGGGGCCCTCTTAGATGTGGACCGTCCATCAGTTGGGGCCCACTTAATGTGACTATCCATCATGAAGGGCCACACTTTGATGTGGGTCATCCATCATGTGAGGCACACTATTTGCATTATGTGGGGCCCACCTTGATGTGGACCATTCATTATGTGGGGCCCCACCTTCAAAATGAGTTGTTCATCACGTGGGCCTACCTTTGATGTCAACTATCCACTATGTGAGTCCACCTTTGATATGAATTATGTATTATTTTAGTCCCACCTTTGATGTGGACTATGAAATGGGCTTGCCTACTGAGTTACTTAATAAACTTTTATTATACTAAGTAAACTCTGTTGGGCCCAATTGTGAATGTATGTGGTTTATCCGCACTGTCCATCCGTTTTTCAAGCTCATTTGAGGGGTTGAACCCAAAATTGAAGAATATCCAAAGCTCAAGTGGACGACACTATGTGAAACAGTGGGAATAGTGATTTTCCACCATTGCAACCTTGCTAGGGCCCACAGTGATGTTAATTTGTCATCCAACCTGTTCATAAGATCAAACGGACATGGATGAAAGGAAAACACAAATATCAACTTGATCCAAAACTTATGTGGCCCCCAAGAAATTTTCAACGGTAGATGTTAAATTCACAGTGTTTCCTATGATATGTTCCATCGTAAGCATTGGATATGCTTCGTTCTTTGCTAAAGCCCTAAAATTATCTGGTAAAAAGGATGGACGGAGTGGATAAAATACATAAACCACAGTGGACCCCACAGAGTTTGCTCAATACGCTTAGCACACTTGGTTACTCAGCATGCAATTGGCTTCTTGGACTCTGCATCAGGTGGGACTCACTTGATGTCAACAGACCATCACGTGGGGTCATATTTTATGTTCAAAATTGCTTAAAAAATTTAAGGACAAACTTATTGTAAAATTATCCAAAAAAATGTCTATCCACTTGAGCTAAATAAGCTCTCGAAGAAATAGATCTTTCAATCACTTATTTTTTAAGAGTTTTTTTTTTTTTTTTTTTAGCTAGTTTTTTAAAAATTAAGTAGTAAAATTAGAACTTTATCAAATAGTTTATTTTCAAAATAAGAGAGTTTTTGTTGTTGTTGTTGTTGTTGTTGTTGTTGTTGTTGTAAGAATAAGCAAATAAGCTCTTATTAGTAGAGATGCCAAATGGCCCATACAACTATTCTTAAAGTACTATACATTATTAGGTCTAAGTGCATGGCCCACCTGATTTCATGCGAGGTCATCCACACAGTTGGACCTTCTTGATAAATGGGCTTAGGTGTCCAAAATAACACGTTTGGCATACATAGTTATACACACTTGTGTGCAGCAAGGTTGAAGTCCATGCCGTATGATTGGTGGAACTCACATTTAGAAACAACCAAAAATCGGTTGCAGTATGTTGGTGTAGCCTTCAATCTGAACATAGTAAGGGGGTTTTGGGCAACCGACCGGCTGGTCGGGTGATCGAAACTACCTCGAATAAAGCAGATTGGTCTCTAGACAATTTTGAGGGAGTTTGGGCGATCAAACTCTAGGCTTTAGGCACTTGATATTCAGCAGTTTTTTGGGCAAAACTCTTTAGATGTTTTTAAGTGGTTTCGGGCGACCGAACCATGAACGTCGGGTGACCGACCATGGTCTCGAGCATCCGACTATGTTGGTTTCTGTTACTCAATTTGCGTGGTTTTGCGTTAATTATTTCTATTTTCAGTTAGAGCTTATAAAAGCGGGTGTAATTGTCATATGGTATTGCTAATTCGTTCTAAATAAGATTAGGGTTTTAAGAGAGAGTTTTGGTGAGAGAGAGCTTGGATTTTCTCTTAGGGGCTTTATTTTGAGTTGTTCATCTCTTGTACTTTTGGATTCATAGTGCAGATCGCCTTATGCCGTGATTTTTTCCCGCAAGGGTTTTTCCACGTAAAAATTGGATCATCTCTATGTGTGATTGCTTGTGCATTTGTATTTTCTTGTTTGATTCTCTTCTGTGCTTCTGCGAGGTTCCTAACAAGTAGTATTAGAGAATACGTTGAGTAGCAGTTCTGACTCTGAAGACAAGTTATCATGGCATCTAGCATGAAGTTTGACGTGGATAAGTATTCCAACAAAAATAATTTTGAACTATGGAAGGTGAAGATGGAAGGCCTTCTAGTTCAGCAAGGGCTCGAAGAAGCACTTGGAAAGCGACCAAAATCTATGAAAAAAGAAGATTGAAAAAAGGTCGACAAGAAGGCCAAAATCTCCATTTAATTATGCTTGATGGATGACATCCTCTATAATGTCATGAGCGTTAAGATGACGACTGATAAATGGGCGAAATTAAAGAACATCTACGCGAAGAAGTCTTTAGAGAATTGGTTGTATTTGATGCTCCAGTTATTAGACTTGAAGATGGTGGAGGGGGTCGATGTTGAGGATCACATCAGCACTTTTAACAGGCTCGTTTGCAAGTTATTGGACATGGGTGAATTGATGAAGGATGAATACCAGGCATGTATCTTGTTAAACTCTCTCCCAGGATCGTATGAGTCATTTAAGGACTCCTTGTGCGCAAGAAGAGAGACTTTCAACGTTGAGACTGCCATCTCTGCCCTTCAGTTGAAGGCCATGAGAAAGAAGAGCAGTGACGTTCGGTCATCTTCCGATGCACTGATTACGATGGGGGAAATTTCTGATCAGGATACTGGATCCTTTCGTTCAAGATCCAAGTCTAAAGGTAAGGGGAATGACAAGCTAAAGTGTTAGGCATATGGCCAGGCAAGGCACATGAAACGAGATAGTAAGAATCCCAAATTGAAGAAAGAGAAAAGTGAAATCTTTGGGGAAGCCAATACTACTAAATCATCAGAGGGCGGCAGTGATGTGTGGGAGGCCTTGATAGGATCAAAGATGGGCTCTCTCAGTGATGAATGGGTCATGGACTCCAGAGCATCGTATCACATGTGCCCTAGTCGGAGCATCTTTGCTTCATACACGGAGTTTGGGGGTGATTTGGTATTTTTAAGAGATGACTATTCTTGTAAAATTGTGTAGATTGGATCAGTGCGCATCAAGATGTTCGATGGGATCGAACGGACCTTGACTGAAGTGAGGTATGTTCTTAGGTTGAAGAAAAATCTGATTTCTTTTGGTGCACTCGAAGTGATGGGGTGTAAGTTCGCTAGTTTTGATTGATTTTACAATGCTTTAACGGGGCTCTTGTTATTATGAAGGGACAACAACATGAAAACATTTACATGTTGATTATAAGTATTTCATCGGGTGGAGTTGCAGTGTCTTTAGTGGATTCCATATCTGTACGTATGTGGCATGTACACTTGGGCTACCTGAGCGAGTGGGGCATGAAGGTACTTTCCGATCGTTCTTTAATTCTATTTTTTAAATGTATAGACTTTAGTAAATGAAAGCATTGTATGTATGGTAAACAGTCTAGGATATCATTTAAAATGAAAAAACATGTTTGTAAAGGAGTGTTTGAGTATGTTCATTCTGATGTATAGAGGCTGTCGTCCGTAGTTTCTATTGGGGGGTCATCATGGTTCATGTCGTTTATTAATGACTTTAGCAGAAATGTGTAGGTTTATTTTTTGAAAAATAAATATGATGTTTTCACTACTTTCAAGCATTGAAAAGTGATGGTGAAAAATCAATTAGGGCAGAAGTTGAAAGTGCTGTGAACAGATCGATAACGGTGGACAATTCATTTCTGGGGAGTTTAATTAGTATTGTAAGAAAGAAGAGATAATGAGGCACAACATAGTGCATCATACGCCAGAGCAGAATGGTATGGTAGAGTAGATGAATTAGATTCTCTTGGAGAGAGCCCGTTGTAAACTAAGTAATGTTGGGTTGGGTAAAGAGCTATGGACTGAGGTCGTCAACATAATGCGTTACCTGATAAATCGATCACCTTCGATGGCTATATATTGTAAGATCCAAGAAGAAGATGTGTGAAATTGCGTTGGGGGGATACCCTACGCTACATGACACCTTAACACGATACGTGCTTTGCAGAAGCTATATAGATCTCTTAGAATAATGGCTAAGTCTTGGGGGGGGGGGGGGGGGGGATTAGGAACTTTTGAATTTTTTTGTCTACTTAACTAATTTAACAGTTTAAACTAAATAAGCAAGAACACTTCGGCTTACAAGCCTTAGTGGGTCCAAGCATATAGACTAGCAAAGATATGCAATTAAGGAAACTAGCCTAAGCTATTAGATTATAAAGATACAATAAATGAGCAATTAATCTAAGTGCAATACTTAGACTACAAATGATGTTACTGATCAAACAACTAGTCTAGAAGTGAAACTACAAGATGTGTATGTGAAAATATATATCAAGTACCTAGCATACATTCCAATTAAGCATTCATAATTAAGCAATTAAACATATAACACATAAGTGGAAATGAGCTCAAATACATCACAAACACAAGCATGTATAGTGGTTCGAATACTTGTCTACTTTACTCCTAGTTGCTGTACTCACCCCTTGAGTACTCCGAATTTTACTAAGAGAGTTTAAATTAGGTTCCTCTTAACCTAGGTGTTATAATCCGGTTCTATCCTACCAAGGTATTTAAGGGTTCCACCCAACCTAGGAGTTTGACAAGGTTCCTCACAACCTATTAAGGTGTTTAATGGTTCCACCCAACCAAGGAGTTTAATAAGGTTCCTGCCACCCTTTAACAGTACATACGTATACTCTCGCCAGAGGCTCCTCATAAAGACTTGATTCAATCATTTCACAAGGGCTTAGGGTCCTACAATCGAACATATCGAGTTTGATAATTTAAACTCTTATATTCAATCTTACATAAGGAAGGAGCATGTGGATTTTATAATTTGACAACCTTACTTGTCGGATTTGAGCCCTGTTGATGCGACGCTTGGGTTGCTTGATCTCCGCTCTCTTATGCTTCAATCAGCTCCCCTTTGCTCCCTCGATTTTGTTGCCAATGCTTCACTAAGGCTTTAGCTCTAACGATTAATTACCTTGCATGAGATGCTCCAATTGAGATGCCCCAAGGTGATAGAAGGTAGTGGTGAATCCTCTACAACTAGTAGAAAATGATTGCCTGAAGAAATACATCTATAAGGATCTCTTTGGGAGGTTTAAATTAAGATTTTAATTATGGTAGAGGTGTCTAAACTTCTAGAGATCAAGAGGGAGCAAGACCATCTTTATTTGAGCTTCGAATGCTCTAACATATGATTAATCAAAAGGAAGATGTCTTGAATGGGTTAAGATTAGAACCTAAGGGTGTATGCAATAATGGTGGCTTCTAAATTGCTAAAGTCTCTCTTTTCAGCCTAAAAACTGAATCCCTCGCTTTTATAGATAAAACTTCAATGGTCATAAAACGGACAAAAAAATAGTCACTTTGATTGCATGGAACTCAGATTTAATGGCATCGAAGTACCTTCGATGGGATCGAAGTCCCACTTCGATAGAATCGAAGAATTATTTAGAGAGTTTCTTCAGTTGCTAGACATCCAATTCGATGACATCAAGTACTCTTCGATGACATCAAAAAAGCACCTTTAATAGGATTGATGTGTTGTTCGATGACATCGAAGAACTGTCCAGAGAGTATATATTTGATGTTGAACATATGTTTGATGGCTTGAACTGATCTTCGATGGCATCGAAGATTTATCAAAATGATTTATGATAACATCAAAGTCCAATTGAAAACTGTTGTTTGGGCATGTTTATTTACAACCGTTTGTACCTCTTTTATTAGCTTAAATTATCATGTTTCTTAGGCGTTCTAAGGCTAATAATGATGACTAAAGGTATTACTATATGGTTCAAGACATCTAGAGGTATATGGGTGTTTTGGTTCTAAGGGTTGGGTCACCAAGTCATCTATTTTACCTGTTCTTCTTTATTGATGCTTCTTGTCCACTTGAATCTTTGGTCTTCAGCTTGTTAAGGCTCAACCGACGTTACAATACATGGACACATGTGATTGACAAATAAGGTACACTAACAGTGTGGAGTGGTCATTCGATTGACTACTTAAGTCTGCGAGTGTTTGATTGTGAAGCTTAATCTCATGTACTGTCAGTTGAGAGAGATAAGCTAGATCAAAGGGTCAGAAAATATATCTTTATTGGCTATGGTGATGATGTGATGGGTTATAGACTGTATGACCCCGTTACACGAAAAATCACTTTGAGCCGCGATGTCAGGTTCGATGAAGGATCCATTTTTCAAGAGGATGTGCCAAAGAAATTGAAAAAATCAGAGGTTGTTAACATCTAGTTAAACAGAGATGAGATACGGGCCGATACTGAGATGTAGGAAGAGGTACAAGATCATGTGGAGCATCCACCTATGCGAAGAAATCTGCCTAGAGATCGCAGGTTATTAGCGAGATATATGAATAACTTGAATATTGCATTCGCCCTTATTACGAATGAGCGAGATATGTCTACTTTTCAAGAGGCACTTAATAATATAGATGTTAAAAAGTGGAAGGTAGTAATGCAAGATGAGATTGACTCTCTGTACAAGAATAAGACATAGGAGCTGGTGGAGTTTTCTATGGGCCCAAAATGATTGGGTGTAAATTAATTTTTCAGAAGAAACATGATAGGTACAGAGCAAGATTAGTGGGGAAGGGATATGCTAAGTGAGAAGGTATGGACTTCAATAAGATATTCACACCGGTTGTGAAGCAAGTATCTATCAGGTTTGTGTTGGCTCTGGTTGCCTAACACGAACTCGAACTGGAACAGATGAATGTAAACACTACTTTCCTGCATCGGGAATTGGATGAGCAAATTTACATGTCGCAGCCAAAAGGTTATACGATACAAGAGGTAGAGAACACGATTTGCAGGATGAGGAGGTCGTTATACAAGTTTAAACAGTCGCCTAGGCAATGATACAAGAAATTTAATTTCTTCATGATGAGTCAGGGCTTTTCCAAGAGCGAGTATGATCACTGTATTTATTTCAAAACACTAAGTAATGTGAAGTTTGAAATGCTTATTGCCAATCATAGCATATCTGATATTTATGTATTGAAGACTTATTTTTTAGGGATATTTGAGATGAAGGATTTGGGGGCTACAAAGAGAGTTCTTGGCATTGATCGATATACACAGAGATAGGAAGAAGAGTAGGATTTGGTTATCACTAGGCTGAATACCTTATGAAGGTATTAGTAAAGTTTGGGATGGATACGGCGAAGTTGCTCAGCGTTCCCTATGTGACTCACTTGAAGGTTTCTTCATAGTAATATCCTAAATCAGATGAAGAAAAATGGGATGTCTCATGTGCCTTATTCGAGTGCAGTGGGCAGCTTGATGTATGTTATGATCTGTACGAGACTAGATATTTCACATCAGTCAGTGTTGTGTGTAGATTCATACCTAATCCCGGCAAGCAACATTAGGAGGCTGTGAAATGGCTACTTCGGTACATCCGTGGTATGTAGGACTACGTTTTGACATTCCAAAGGTCTAAGGATAAGTTGGTAGGGTACATCAATTCAAATTACGCATGCAGTGTGAATTGTAGGAGATTGATTTTCGGTTCTTTGTTTATATTAGCGGGTGGAGCTAACGATTAGTTGGATGTCCAAGCTTTAATTGATGGTGGTTCTTTTTACTACTGAAGCGGAGTATATGGTGGTGATAGAAGTATTCAAAAAGGTCGTTTCATTGAGGGGCATGATAAATCAGTTGAGGCTTTAGGAGGAGGTCGTGCTATTCAATTATGATAGCTCTAGTGCTATCAATTTGGCTAATAACTCAGTTCATCACTCTTGTACTAAACATATTGATGTGCGTTACTATTTTATTCAATAGGTGCTTGAGGAAGGAGATGTGACTCTGGAGAAGATTTACACTAGCGTAAATCCAGCGAATATGGTATTAGGAGGGATGAAATGATATTAGGTGGGATTAACATCATTTATTACACAATGATTACATACATAGTAATACCATGATCTTCTCACCATTCAATCCCATGTTTGGGATTAAATTCTTACTATGGGAAAAACATTGGATTAAGCAAATCCTGTTTGGTGGACCATGGAATTGTAATTAACGGACCAATTCACAATGGATGTCAATCACTTGTACATGTATATAACCATAGTGTCATGTATAAAGTGCTTATGTGGATCGACAACATGGATAAAACACATGTATCAATTCGGGGCCCACATGTGTGTAGGATTTTGAAATCCTGCATGGGATCAAATGTAATTCCATCCCACCTAATCCCAAGCCTCCCATCCTCCCCAAACATAATATGGAATTTGCACTGAACCAAATATAATTCCATCCCACCTAATCCCATCTAATACCATGCGCCAAACGCTCCCTAAGGTGGTTCCTACAAAGAGGTTCAAGTTTTGTATAACTTCTCTAGGATTGGTAAATATGGAATGAAGACACAGTGTGTAAGAGAAGTGGTGGAGCTGGGATTGAAGAAGAGATGATGAATGAAGCAAAACGAGGATATCAATGATTAAAGCCTTGGCGGAGATTGTTGGTGGAGCCTTCAATCTTAACATAGTCAGGGGGTTTCGAGCAACCGAAACTGCCTCGAATAAAATAGATTGATCTCTTGACGATTTTGAGGGAGTTTAAGTGGCCAAACTCTGGATTTCGGGTGCCCAATATTCGATAATTTTTTGGGCAAAACTCTCTAGACGTTTTTAAGTGGTTTCGGATGACCGAACCATAGGCGTCGGGCGACCGAACCATGCTCTTGGGCGCTCGACTGGGCGACTGACTGTGTCGGTTTCTGTTTTTCAGTTTGCGCAATTTTGCGCTAATTATTTCTATTTTTTGTTAGAGCTTATAAAAGCGGGTGTAATTGGGTTATTAGGTATTTCTAAATCATTCTAAATGAGATTAGGGTTTTGAGAGAATGTTTTGGTGAGAGGGAGCTTGGGTTTTCTCTTGGGGGCTTTGTTTTGAGTTATTCATCTATTGTACTTTTGGATTTATACTGTACATCATTTTGTGCTATGATTTTTTTATGTAAGAGTTTTTCGACGTAAAAATTGAATGGTCTCTGCGTATGATTGCTTGTGCGTTTATGTTTGCTTGTTTGATTCTCCTCCATGCTTCCGCGAGGTTCCCAACACATTATAGCATAAATCGATAAATGTGTGCTATCCCTTATGCTTTTCTACAAGGAAATTATATATTTTGATACTTTGGCTTTGTGTGACAATTGATATGTAGGTATTTAAAAATTATAAATGAGTCATGCATAACACATTGAACCGATTATACTGCGGGACTCACTGTCACTAAGGAAAGTCACAAAATTAGCTAGATTAGTAGAATAATCCTAACCTCTAATTCATGGACACTTGTAAGCTAAAATAAGAGCATTTGATTTTTTTTCTTCAAAATTTTAATGTCCAATAAATGTCAACCAATAGGGAAAAGCTAACAAAAGATTGTTATTTTTGTTTCATAAACAACATAAATTGAAAACCACAATTTGGACAATTTACTTTTGAATTACTTGCATTCCAAATATCTAATTTCTAAGTAAGTTATAAATGCATCCGTGTCATCCATCAAACCTTGCCAGGAAGATTCCCTGACCCAAAAATCATGTTGTTCAGCTCATTAGATTATCTAATCATGAACATTAAATATTCTAATATAATATTCATCTCTTGCCCATTTGAGTAGGGCTGTAAATGGGTCAGCAAACCCTAATGGGGTACCAAACCCAACTCAGTTAGACTAGACCCATTTGTTAAATGGTAGGGTCGGGGTCCAAGAACAGACCCAGTTGCTAAACGAGTTTGTATATTGTTTCCTTTATATTAGGCCCGAATTGACCCAAACCCATTTTGTAAATGGGCGGGTTTGGTCTATGTTGCAAGGGATCCATCTAGGCCTGGACCAATCCAGACTCGATTTTAAACCTAGTAAAAATGCTTGCGTACCAGATCTAGACCCAGACCCATTAGACCCGCCCCATTTATAAACAGGTTTGGGTGGATCTCCCTTTACTAGACCCAGACCCATTTTTAAATGGGTCTAATGGGGTTGACTCAGACCCGATCCAGACTCAAACCCGCCCATTTAGTAAAAGGGTCTAAGTTTAAAATTTAGACCTAAACCCATTTAGTAAATGCGCAGGTCTGGTTTGGCTAAACCTGCTCCAAACTTGGCCATTTACAATCCTTACATCTGAGGAGTGGGTGACACTGATTTTCAAGACGAGTAATATCCTTCATGGGGGCCTAACATTTGCATGCTTAGTCCTTCACAAGTAGAGATGACCATGAGTTGAGTAAGCTCGAAAAACTCGCTTAACTCGGCTCGAAAATGCTCGACTTGGCTCAGATCGGAAGTGAGTTAGAGCGGAGTCGAGTAATTTTTTAGGTGCTTGAATGAATTCGAGTCGAGCACCGAGTATGGCCACGGTCGACTAGGCTCGTTTCGAATATTAACTTGAACTCATCTCAATTTGACTTGGCTTAACTCAACTCGTTGACTGGGAGTATAAATATAAAAAAACATAATCTTATTCTAATCTACCCACCCGAGTGCTCCTCTCTCTCCGACTCTCCCTAACCTTAACCCACCCTCATTGACCTCGATGACCGGCCATACCGGCCCCACTCCCTCCCTCCCTCTCTTTCTATCCACAGCTGGCCACCCCCGAGCTTCCTTGAGACACTAACCCATTCCCTGTTTGCTAGCCCATTGCCATTGGCCACCCTTGAGCTGCTCTGTCGGTCTGAATCCTTGATCTCTCCTCCTTCCAGTTTTTTTCCTTGTCTGTTTTTCTTAAACTCCCTCTTATGCCATTCCATTTTTTTTTGGGGCGTTTGGGTGTTCGACCGGCGATCGGCTCGATAGATTGTAACTCGGACTCGGCTCGAACTCGAGCTTGACTCGAACTCTCTCAGTCTGTTGATCGAGCAGGTCCACACTCAACTCAGCCGATTTGACTCTGAAATTGCGGTTTTATCGCTTGTAGAGATACTCGGAGATATGCTTAATGTCCTAGAGGGGGGTGAATAGGACCTTTTGAATTTTCAATTACAATTAAAAACTAATCAAGTTAATCTTAACAATCAAGATTATCACAATAACATTCAAGGCAATTATATGATGAATTTATAAGCAAGGATTATCATAGGCATTTCATTAAATAGTTAGCATTCATGATTGACTAAACCATTCAACACATAGCAATCATTCAATCTCACAATGCACAACGATTTATAGTGGTTCGGTTTCCCTACTCCACTCCTGGTTCACGATCTCAACCTATGAGACCACCAGATTTCACTATAGTCTTGGTTTTAAATCAGGTTAACCATCAACCTTGACATCCTTTGATCTAGGACCACGTTTACCACCCACCGATGGCCTAATCCAGGGTCTTGACGAGTTTGGATCTTAAACTCTCACCAATCCTAATCCAAGGACGGTCACGTACACTCCCGCCAGAGTTTTCCAATTCAGGGAATAGTGATTCAATAAATGGACTCTCAAATACTAGACATACCTCGACGATTGAGCCCCAATTCGATGCCTTTGATGAGTAGCTTCAGCTCCACGTGCTTCAGCTTCTCTTTGTGTTCCCAAGATCAACTACCAATGCAAATGATGTGATTATGATTATGCCGGGTAGTTGGGAGAGAGTTGGTCAAGTTCCTCTTGCCTATTCAATACAATGGTTATGAGGGAACTACCAAACTTCAAGCATTCAATGGCTATAAACGACCTCATAAAGATATTCCGAAGGTAGGTCAGCCATGAATGAAGATCTTGAGTTCATACTTCAAACCGAGCTTTGAATACTTAATGATAAGCCATTAATGGCTAGGTTTGAATGATGAACTCAAGGGAGTTAAGAGCAAAGAGGGTAGGAGGATGTGAGTAAAAGCTCTCTCTCTTAGCTCTTGAAGAAAGACCTTAAGATATGGCTATATAGAGCCCCAAATGATGGCCCCAACGGATAAAAAACAGTCACGTTCGACCTGTCAGAGAGAGGTCTCAACCGGTCGGACGGACCGGTCGTAATTTAAAAACTTGGGCCACATCTGGGTCTGCCCGACCGTTCAAGACCGGTCGGTTTACCCTGCTGGAAATATCAACTATACAGGCCGACCGATCGGCTGAGCTTGCTGGACGGATTTGTTCTTCTTGCCGACCAGTCAAGACCGGTCGGCTGTCCAGCTGAAAACCTTCCAGCAAGGTTTTTGATCACTTTGATATATCTGGCCGACCGGTCAAGACCGGTCGGCTGCCCAGCTGAAATTATCACAGCAAGTGCTGTTGTGTTGATGAGCCTGGCCGACCGGTCATGACTGGTCGGCTGTCTAGACAACGTTATTATAGCAAGGTTGCTGGATGAACTTTGAAGTTTTGGCCGACCGGTCAAGACCGATCGGCTGTCTAGATGAACTTGTCACAACAGGTTTTGCTGGATCAGGTCCTACAACATAGCAGTGAATCACTTTGAAGGATGAGGCATGAAGTGATTTGGTGCATGGGGTCCAATGTTTGGACATATCAATTATGATTCGCACCAAGCCATGAATCATAAGTCTGATCAACTTGTGCAAGGGTCGAGAGGGAATAGGGATAAGATAGGTGAGTTATTACGCCATTCTTTGATGTTTTGGGTTTCCTATGGTCGATCTATATGCAACTTACTTGAGATCTTGTTTCAGCTTGAGCTTGAGCAATGGAAGAAGCATATTCTTCAAGTCTTGATCTTCAAATCTTTGACCGGGGCTCACACGACAAGACGCGACCAACCTACACAGTCAATTGACAAAATAAAGTGTACTAACATTCTCCCCCTTTGTCAATTGCGTGACAAAACATCTAACCTAGACAAATTATGACTTCCTTATCATGATTGACCCTTAAACAAAAAGAAATATACACCCAATTACATGTCTATACAGATATACACAATGATCTTTACAAAAAACATGTACAGACTCGATTTTCTTCAAAATCTCCCTCTCAATGCGTGCACCTACAAAGTCCTACAAAAAGATATAATCGGACCTTCTAGGTGGGATGATTCTCCCACTTTTTGTTAGTAATTGACAAGGGTTAGCCAGCAAAAAGATATGCCTAAGAAAGCTGCAAGGCTAGTGCCGAAAATATGTCAATCACATAAAACAGGGAAGAGATATAGAAATTTAAGCCCTGAGGAGATTTAAAGAACAAATATTGCCATATATACAAGTAATAATGAAAGCATAGAGGGCTTATAGCCCAATCAACCAACCACCCCTCCAGATGTATATCCAGACATAAATAGAACACAAAGCATGAGCTAAAGGAGGGCAATATGCCCAAACCATCCAACCGCCCACAGATATTCAATAAAAGATCAAGAGCTCATATAAAAAGATATAACTATAGAAAATAGCATCCATACATATACTAAAATGGGTAAGCAGCACAATGTAAATATTTATCAATCCGCAAAATATACAGACATCCCATAGAAAGATAGTGCATGAAATCCAGACAATGTCGTTGGTTATACAAAAAGGAACTGTGACCAAGACATGAGACTAGTAATCTGTTCCGTCTCCCAGATCAGGGGGTGGAACATCCCCAAGTGACGCGTGCTCCCACATCTCTATCCGCCTCTCCAACTGTGCGAGGCGAGTCGCAAGAGCCTCCTGCTGTATAAGAATGGTGGCCTGACCCTGCAAAAGCTGGTCCCCACTTTGCTCGATCCTATCTAGCCGCCGAAATAGGCGCTCCTGAAGCTGACGAAGCTCAACAATGTATGAAGGAGGATCTACAGAAGGGGATCGTTGTCGAGAAAAAGCTCTAGGAGGCGTACTGAATCGACCCGGAGCAGCTCGAGGATCGAGGGATGGATTAGAGGAAGGAGCTGAAGGTGAAGTCTGAAAAGGGCCAGTGGAGGCAGGTGAAGCCTCAAGTTGGGACGGCTCTGCCGGATCCTGCTGCTGATCCTGCAAAAGACGACTCTGGATGGCTTCTTTTGTAAGCTCCATACGAGCAATGATGGTACGGTTTATAATGACGGGCTTGTGAACTTTATCAGAACCAACAATGTCAATCTCAGCAGCTAATTTGCATATGAGATGCCCAAAAGGAAGACTGGAGGAGTTTCCATCATCTCGCAAGATAACCTGGTGACTGATGGACATGATCCGGGATGGGAGGCAAAGCGGATGACCCTGACCTACACGATAGAGCACACGAAACATGGTTTCGGTGACATCCGCCTTGTTGCTCTTTCGAGGATATACATTGCGGAAGAAAAGGTTGTGAAGAAGGCAAAAATCCTACAACATGGAGGATGCCCGAAGAGCACCTCCTACCCATTGGGGTGTCCCATCACTACAGAGAAATTTGGCAATAACGTGGTTGGGTTTGGGACCCAGTGAGACAAAATCAAAAGAAGACTTCTTAACAATGGGAACTCCAACGAATTCAGAAATGTATTTCAAAGAAAAAACGCATAGTCGATCACCAACCTCAACTTTAAAACAGGGGGGAGATGCGGTGACATGGACACAAGAGGTATAGAATTTTCGAACCATGTCAAACTGGACAGGGCCCCCCATGTGGAGTACGGGACCCCAATTTATGGCGTTCAACATGGAAAGAACATTATGGTTGGCCAAGTCATCCAATTTGACGGACTTTTCACACACCACTTCTTTGTCCTTGAAGTCATCTCAATGGGTGGAATAGGATGAAACATTTTTACCCAAGGATTGAGATTTAAGAGGGGGAACGGAAGATGAGGCAGCCCCTTTCCCTTTTGAAGCGGTTTTCTTGGATTTTAAAGGGCGAGGAGGAGGTTTAGCTTTTGCCTTGGGCCGATCACTCCGCCTCAAGGGGAGCTCATCTTCACTCTCCTGGGAAGACATTGAAGAAACAACAAAATACCCTAAATCACTCCTAGATATGAAAGGAATGGATTTAACAAAGAAGGATGAGAGTGAATCCCTTACCAATGGAATGAGAATGGAGAGGAGCAATGTAGAGGAGGTTAGAAACTCTAATCTTGCCCAAAATCACCTTGGAATGCAAGAGGGGGAGCTGGAGCAGCAAGTGGAGGTGAGACACTGTGAAATGGGGGACTCAAATGAGCTCCAAATACTTATAAGGACCCCCCCCCCGCGGATGGGCTGACCGGTCTAGGGTTGTATGACCGGTCGTGTGATGTGAAGGGAGCGTCTAGACGCACCAGATGACAGCACGACCGGTCGTGACCGGTCGGATGGCGTGAAACACGAGTGACCAGACAGGTCTTTGATGAAGCTCGACCGATCATCCGTCACATTTTAACACCTTTGAACAGCAGCAGACTGGATTTTGCACTGGATTTGCTGGATAGAAGGTCTGTCCTTTGGACAGACCATTATCATTTAAAACCAAGTACCCTTACTAAGGATACAACATCCATGGTCATGGTGTACCAAGGTACAACCCAACACAAAATGAGGGACCCTTAAAGGTCCAGATTTATCGATACATGACAGGAAATGGGACTATGTTCCCGAATCTACTTAGCGATTAATGAAAAAGAGGCAAAGGTCCTCAGATATACCTATAAAGATAAGATAGAGAGGCTTAATCATTAGATATTACCTGTAAAACATACACTTGTTAGGTAAACTAGACACACCCAACACCAATGGACTTCTGGAGGTTCGCGAAGCGAACCGAGTCCAAGGGTTTCGTTAGGATGTCGACTAGCTGATTCTCAGTAGGCACATGTTCGAGAGATATTATGTGATCTTCAACCAATTCTCGAATGAAGTGGTGCCTAATATCGATGTGCTTAGTGTGCGAGTGCTGAACTGGATTTTTAGAAATATTTATGGCACTAGTATTGTCGCAAAATAGAGTCATTGTGCCTTGATTAATCCCATAATCGGTCAAGGTTTGTTTCATCCATAATAATTGGGCACAACAACTTCCAGTAGCAATATACTCTGCTTCGGCTGTGGATAAAGAGATGGAGTTTTGTTTCTTACTATGCCACGCCACAAGGCAATTTCCAATATAAAAACACCCACCGCTGGTTGATTTACGATCATCCATGTTTCTAGCCCAGTCGGCATCTGAATACCCTGCAATATCTGTAGATGAATCAAAGGGGTACCAAAGACCGTATTCGGTAGTGCATCCTACAAACCGGATGATTCGTTTAACAGCAATAAGGTGAGATTCTTTGGGATCAGCCTGAAACCGAGCACAAGCACCTACACTAAATGCAATATCTAGTCTACTAGCAGTGAGATAAAGAAGACTAACAATCATGCTTCTATAAAGATGTTGATCTACACTTTTTCCTGCAAGGTCTTTCGATAGTTTAACAATGGTGCTCATAGGTGTAGTATAAGATCGACCAGAATCTAAGCCAAATCTCTTAACAAGATTTTTAGCATATTTGGCTTGACTAATGAATATACCTGATGCAAGTTGTTTTACTTGTAGCCCTAGAAACATGTGAAGTTCTCCTACCATACTCATCTTAAATTCTGATGTCATTAATTTAGCAAAGGAGATGGACATTTTCTCACATGTGAATCTAAAAATAATGTCATCCACATAAATCTGGGCAATCAACATAGAATTCTCGGCATCTCTTATAAAGAGAGTTTTGTCAACGCTCCCCCTAGCAAAATCATGATCTATAAGAAAGTGAGTTAGACGTTCATACCATGCACGGGGAGCTTGCTTGAGTCCATAAAGAGCCTGTTTCAATCGGTACACTTTGTGATGATACTTAGGATCAATGAATCCTTTTGGTTGTTCAACATACACTTCCTCATCAAGAATACCATTCAAGAAGACGCTTTTTACATCCATTTGAAATAGTTTGAACTTTAAAGCACAAGCAACAGCCATAAGGATTCTAATAGACTCGAGTCTAGCTACATGTGCAAATGTTTCATCAAAATCAATGCCTTCAATTCGTGAATATCCCTGAGCAACTAACCAAGCCTTATTTCGTATTACATTCCCAGATTCATCGGATTTATTCTTGAAAATCCATTTGGTTCCCATAACATTTTTCCTTTCAGGCCTGTCGACCAGATACCACACCTCATTTTTAATGAATTGTTGAAGCTCTTCCTGCATTGCAAGGATCCAGAATTCATCGTTTAGAGCTTCATCAGCATTTTTTGGTTCTATTTTAGAAGTGAAACACAGGTGACTGTTGACTACCTCCAACTGTCTCCTGGTTTTGACACCAACGCTAGGATCCCCAATGATTTGATTGAGGGGGTGATCCTTGACAATTTGTACATCACCAGGAGCAGTAGTGGCATTTGGAGATGAGGGTTGTTTATCAGATTTTCCTATCTCTCATATACCCTCATATTCTTCTTCATCCCCTGGAGACACAGATTTATCCAGGCTATCATCTACAGTCACATTAATTGACTCTTGAACTGATGAGGTACGAAGGTTGTAGACACGAGAGGCTCTACTATTTAATGAGTACCCTAAGAAGATACCCTCATCACTTTTGAAGTCAAACTTTTCCAAATTTTCTCGGTCTCTTAGAATATAACATGTATTATCAAAGACCTTAAAGTATTTCACGTTTGGTCTTTCCACGCCACAGTTCATAAGCAGTTTTGTTTAGACCTACCCTTAAATAAACTCGATTTATAATATAGCAGGCAGTGTTTACTGCTTCGGCTCACAGATTTTGCGCAAGATTTTTATTATTAAGCATAGTTGTGGCCATATCCAACAACACTCGATTTTTCCTTTCAGCAACCCCATTTTGTTGAGGTGTTTTAGGTGTTGAGAACTCATGGTGAATACTCAATTCATCGCATAATTCCTTCAAACGATGATCTTCAAATTCACCGCCGTGATCACTCCTGATTCTTGCTACCATGTATCCTTTCTCATTGTGAAGTTGCTTCACTAGTTTTTGGAATTCTTCAAAAGTGTCAGATTTTTCTCTTAGGAAGGCGACCCATGTGAATCTAGAGTAATCATTAACGACTACAAAGAAGTATCGTTTTCCACCTTGGCTAAGTACCCTGGTAGGACCAACTAGGTCCATGTGTAGCAGTTCAAATGGTTTTGATGTGACCAGGATAGAGGTTCTCTTGTGTGCAACCTTGATTTGTTTATACCTTTTTGGCATGCAATGCACATAAATTTGGTCTTTTACCCATCTTTGGTAGACCTCTCACCAAATTTTTCTGACTCAGTTTAAACAGATTTCTATAATGTACATGACCGAGTCGATGGTGCCATAGTTCTGTTTCATCCTGAACTGCCACGTGACACATGGTGGGGGAGCTTGAATTGTTGTGATTTTCAATGACATAGCAGTTATCTCCTGTGCGTAGACCTTTCATGACTAATTTTCCTGTGGAGTTCAGGATCTTGCACATGTCTTTGGAGAAGCTTACTAAGTGCACTTCATCACAAATCTGTGAGATACTCAGTAAGTTGTGTTTAAGGCCATCAACATACATCACATTTTCAATTTCGGGCAAACCTGGCCCCGTGATGGTTCCTTTACCAATGATTTTAGCCATGCTCCCATCACCAAATGTGACAGACCCACCATCAAATTCGTCATGTGCATAAAATTGATATCTATCACCTGTCATGTGTCTAGAGCAACCACTATCCAAGTACCATCTAGGAGTATTCCCAGCTTTTAGGGCAGTATGAATGACCAAACACTTGTTCTTTATAACCCATTTAGTTGTTGTCCTTTTATGAGGGGTATTCTTATGGTGAGATTCTCTAGTTTTCTTGGGAGAATCAGATTTTCCTTTTTCACACAAGAGAAGAGCAGTTTTTAAATTCAGCATTTTAACTTGCTCCAATAGTTCAACCATCCTCTTGTCCTTCCTAGGAGGAGTAGGATAATTTTTTTGAATGTTTTCTCTTTTTGGTGAAGTATGTATGGAAGGATTCCAATTAGCTTGCACATTTTTCCCGGTCGGTACAAATTTACCTTTCAAGTTTCTAACCAGATTTTTGAACACCATGCATTCAAACTTCAAGTGGCCAATGTCTCCACACGCATGGCAAACAGGAGATGCTTTGGTTTTACTCCCCGATGCATCATGATCTTTTCTTATCATAGGATGGACTGAGGTAGTTTTTGAAGTGTGACTGTCATAACCCAAACCTCTTCTGTCCATTGGTGATCATACAACACCTAGGAGTTTTTCAGGGTTTTCTTCTCCTTGGGTGAACCGTCTTCTAGAGTCAACGACTTGACACTTAAGACAATCAATTTCAGTGTTCGCCTTTTTGAGTTCTTTCTCAAGTCTAGCATGCTTGTCTAGAGATTCACCACTTATGAGCTTTTTCTTTTCTTGTTCAAGCTCATCATTCTTCTTTTTCAGTTCTTCTAGATCTTGACCCATCTTTTGATTCTCAATTTTCAATACGTCAAGATTTTTTGTCAATTTGTCATTTTCAGCCTTCATTTGGCCCAACTTTTTAATGGTATTCATATTTTCAATGTATAGTTAGTTATATACCTCCTGAAGGCCTTCATCCTCATCCTCATCATCACTCAAGGAATCATTTTCAGTGTTAGAAGATTCATGATCATCAATGTTTCCGGTGATCTTTGCAATGGGCTCAATTTGAGGCACAATATCAGTGATGGATGCCATTAAAATTTTAATTGAACCTTGCTCCTCCTCACTTTGGTATATGTATGATTCTGTTTCAGATTCTTCAGTTTCATCCCATGTAGCCGCCATAGCCTTTTTCTTGGCCTTTTTATCGGTGCACTCGGATGCAATGTGACCAAATCCTCTACACTTGTAGCATTAAGGATCTTTTGACTTAAAAAATTTTCCTTTGCTGTTCTTGGAGTCAAAAGGTTTATCCTTCTGGTAGGGTTTCCTTCTAGAAGTATTTTCCCTAGTTTTGAAGAAATTTTGAAATTTCTTGGCCATAAGTGCCATTTCTTCTATATCTGGATCTTCCTCACTTCCATATTCAGACTCTTGTTTCTTGTGAGAAGATTTCAGGGCTGTACTTTTGGATTTTGAGGGAGTTTTGAAACGTAGCTCATAGGTTTGAAGGGACCCTAGTAATTCTTCAACTTTCATGGTATTTAGGTCCCTACATTCTTCAATGGTAGTAACTTTGGAAGAAAACTGTTCCAGGTAGGGATCTCAAAATTTTCCTACACAGTCTATTCTCCGGAACAGGATCCCCCAAGCCCCACATTTCATTTGTGATCTTGTTCAGTTTGGTATAGAAATCATTAAATGTTTCATGCTCCTCCATAGTAATGTTTTCAAATTGTGTAGAGAGGCGCTGAAGTTTTGAGTTTTTAACAATGCTTGTTCCTTCATGAGAAACTTCGAGAATGTCCCATGCCTGCTTACTGGTTGTACAATTTTGAATCCGGCCAAATTCATCTTTAGACACTGAACAAAAAATGGCATTCAGGCCTTTGGCATTATGAACACGTTGAGCTTTATCATAATTAGTCCACATCGCCTTATCTCTTGGCCTGAGGACATCCGGTTCGCCTTCCTTACATATAGTGTCTATTAGGGGTTTATATCCAATATCAACCATGTCCCTAACGTCCGAATTAATAGATTCCAAAAAGATACGCATTCGGGCTTTCCAATATGGATAGTTTGACCCATCAAAGAAGGGAGGCTTAGTAACAGATGTAGAGTCCTCTCTAGACATATTTTCAAGTTCTCTTAGGATCTCACTCCGGGTTTTTAAACCTGAGTGGAGGAACCCGCTCTGATACCAATTAAAATTGCGGTTTTACCGATTGTAGAGATACTCGGAGATATGCCTAATGTCCTAGAGGAGGGTGAATAGGACTTTTTGAATTTTCAATTACAATTAAAAAATAATCAAGTTAATCTTAGCAATCAAGATTATCACAATAACATTCAAGGCAATTATATGATGAATTTATAAGCAAGGACTATCATAGGCATTTCATTAAACAGTTAGCATTCATGATTGACTAAACCATTCAACACATAGCAATCATTCAATCTCACAATGCACAATGATTTATAGTGGTTCGATTTCCCTACTCCACTCTCGGTTCACGATTTCAACCTATGAGACCACCGGATTTTACTATAGTCTTAGTTTTAAATCAGATTAACCATCAACCTTGACATCCTTTGATCTAGGACCGCGTTTATCACCCACCGATGGCCCAATCCAGGGTCTTAATGAGTTTGGATCTCAAACTCTAACCAATCCTAATTCAAGGACGGTTACATTCACTCCTGCCGGAGTTTCCCAATCCAGGGAATAGTGATGCAATAAATAAACTCTCAAATACTAGACATACCTAGACGATTGAGCCCCGATTCGATGCCTTTGATGAGTAGCTTCAGCTCCACGTGCTTCAGCTTCTCTTTGTGCTCCCAAGATCAGCTATCGATGCAAATGATGTGATTATGATTATGCCGGGTAGTTGGGAGAGAGTTGGTCAAGTTCCTCTTGCCTATTCAATGCAATGGTTATGAGGGAACTACCAAACTTTAAGCATTCAATGGCTATAAACGGCCTCATAAAGATATTCCAAAGGTAGGTCAGCCATGAATGAAGATCTTGAGTTCATACTTCAAACCGAGCTTTGAATACTCAATGATAAGCCATTAATGGCTAGGTTTGAATGATGAACTCAAGGGAGTTAAGAGCAAAGAGGGTAGTAGGATGTGAGTAAAAGCTCTCTCTCTTAGCTCTTGAAGGGTATTGAATGCATATCAAGAAAGACCTCAAGATATGGCTATATAGAGCCCCAAATGATGGCCCCAACGGATAAAAAACGGTCACGTCCGACTTGTCAGAGAGAGGTCTCAACCGGTCGGACGGATCGGTCGCAATTCAAAAACTTGGGCCACATCTAGGTCTGCCCGACCGGTCAAGATCGGTCGGTTTACCCTGCTGGATATATCAACTATACAGGCCGACTGGTTAAGACCGGTCGGCTGAGCTTGCTGGAAGTATATAATGAAAATAGGCCGACCGGTCGACCGGTTGGCTGAGCTTGCTGGACGGATTTATTCTTCTGGCCGACCAGTCAAGACCGGTCGGCTGTCCAGCTAAAAACCTTCCAGCAAGGTTTCTGATCACTTTGATATACCTGGCCGACCAGTCAAGACCGGTCGGCTGCCCAGCTGAAATTATCACAGCAAGTGCTGTTGTGTTGATGAGCCTGGCCGACCGGTCAAGACCAATCAGCTGTCTAGACAACGTTATTACAGCAAGGTTGTTGGATAAACTTTGAAGTTTTGGCCGACCGGTCAAGATCAGTCGGTTGTCCAGATGAACTTGTCACAGCAGGTTTGCTGGATTAGGTCCTACAACACAGCAGTGAATCACTTTCAAGGATGAGGCATGAAGTGATTTGGTGCATGGGGTCTAATGTTTGGACACATCTTCAATTACGATTCGCACCAAGCCATGAACCACAAGTCTGATCAACTTGTGCAAGGGTTGAGAGGGAATGGGATAAGATAGGTGAGTTATTACACCATTCTTTGATGTTTTGGGTTTCCTATGGTCGATCTATATGCAACTTACCTAAGATCTTGTTTCAGCTTGAGCTTGAGCAATGGAAGAAGCATATTCTTCAAGTCTTGATCTTCAAATCTTCGACCGAGGCTCACACGACAAGACGCGACCAACCTACACGTCAATTGACAAAATAAAGTGTACTAACAAACTCGAGCAACGAGCAAGGGCTGGGTAGTTCGAGTCGACCAACGAGCATAGCAAAAGCTCAACTCGTCTCTTGGCTCGTGTACAACTCTATTCACAAGTAATATTTTAGTAGTTATAAATAAGCTATATGAATAGTGAGCGTGCCCTCACTTTTAGGTAATCACCTTTAAGTGTCCAACGATGTATTTGTTTATCCACGCCGTCCATTTCTTTTCCAAGATCACCATATTATATGGCCCAAAAATGAAGCACATGCACATCCAATACTCTAGTGGACCACACCAAAAATGACTCTTGTAATTAATGTTCATTTTATGCAACTAGGATTATTATTTGGTGTGGTCAACTAGAATGTTGTATCTTCCTCATTTTTGGGCCCATACCCTAGCATGATATTGGAAAAGAGATGTACCGTGTGGATAAACAGATACGTCATGGTGGACCCCCTGGTCGGACGTGCGACCAGGGGCTGGACGCAATCCGCTTCCCTGTCCGGGAAAGTGCAGCTTTCCCTTTTCCTTTTGCGATTTTATGTAAATGGGTTCCCATTTGATTGCTGTTCCACCGTAAAACATAGCTTTTTATATGAAGTGGAAAAATGGCCCATCACTGACGGTCTTTGGGAAAGCGGATTGCTCAGTATGCTTTTATCGTACAGGCCCACCGTGAATGTATGTTGTTTATCCACACTATCTGTCCATTTTTATGGCTCATTTTAGGGGTTGATTCCAAAATTAAAGCATATCCAAAGCTCAAGTGGACCATATCACAGGAAACAGTGGGAATAATGATTTACAGCATTGAAACCTTCCAACGCCCCACAGTGATGTTTATTTGTCATCAAACCTGTTGTAAGATCATACCGACTGGATGGAGGGAAAATAAAAGTATCAGCTTGATTCAAAAATTCTATGGTCTCTAAGAAGTTTTCAATAGCACACGTTTAATTTACAACGTTTCGTGTGGTGCAGTTCACTTAAGCTTTGGACGTGCTTCAGTTTTTGGGATTAAGCACTAAAATTTTCTTGTAAAATGGATGGACAGAGTGGATAAAATAAATAAATCACAGTAGGCCAACAGAGTCTTTGGAGTATGCAAGAATGGCTTAGATAACCTCCTCTATTATGATAGGAATGACTTTGCTACTAGTACTAATGATTGCCCCTTGCGCTGAAGGTCAGTTGGGTTGACAGAAGCACACTGAGTTTCCTGGTCGACCGAGATTTGTTTCAGTTGACCAACATGCTCGGTTGATATTTCAGTCGACCGAAGGTTCAATTGGGTTGATCAAATGGCCATGTATAAATTTTTCAGAAAGTGTGGGTTTTGTTTCTAATAATCTTATATGAGAGTATTTAAGAAGTCTTTTAAACATGATTAGGATATGTGTGGGAGAGCCTACATGATTTCCAGGGTTTTGCAAAGGAAAAAAGCTAGAGTTTTTCATATTTTGCGAGTAGTTCCATCTATTGTAATTTTCTAATATAGTAGATTGATGTCGCTTGTTGCCGTGGTTTTTTCCCCATAAGGTTTTTTCATGTAAAAATTTCTATTTTCTTTGTGTGTGCTCGAATTTTCTTTCTCTATTACTTGTTTGATTCCATCAGAAGTTGATTCTGCCACTAACATTTTGTGGGGAAACACAAGTTGATTTAATCATGACAGAAACAAAATTCAACTTGCCACCCTTATTTTTCTCTCCATACACATACAAAAATAAAAAGGCCTACATTTTAACTCATTAGTTGAACTTTTTGCTTTAAACCCATTTGTTGTGTCACTAAATGAGAGAGGGGTAGCAGCTAGCAACCACACATTGTATATATGTTTAGCAATCCTAGAACATAATATGAAAGCTCTTCCTCTTTATGAGTAGATTGAAATGTTACCAAAGTTAGAAATTCCATTTTAATGCATCTTATGGTCATGTAAACTGCTAGTGTTATTCAAAAACCCCAAAAACTTGACTCAACTTGATTTTTGGTGATGTCGGAACAACTTGAAGACTTAATACAGCTCGGCCGGATATTTTATTATTAACTTAATAAGAATATTTAAGTAATAATAGCTATATAATATTTTATGATATAAACATGGTCACAAGTGAAGCACATGTCATGCTGGTTGAATCAATTGACTCTGTAAATAAGGTTGTTAATTTGAATCTCACACTCTGTATCTACTTTTTATTTTGAAATGCAATTACAGTGACTCTGTTCAAGTCATACCGAGTCAATTCGAGTCGACCAAGTCAGCCAGCTGATCTGACAAATCTAGCTGAGTCCTGATTGAGTTGAGCTTGCCTGTAAGTATCATGGTGATCAACTTGAAATGATTCTATGAATGCAATTACAGTGACTCTGTTCAAGTCATACCGAGTCAATTCGAGTCGACCAAGTCAGCCAGCTGACCTGACAAATCTAGCTGAGTCCTGACTGAGTTGAGCTTGCCAGTAAGTTTCATGGTGATCAACTTGAAATATCATAGAATCAAGCTGACTTGACTGAGATTTCAGTCCATTCACCAAGTTTTTGAACTATGATTTATAGCTATATATTGGAAATAGATATGATAAATATCATAATCTATTTATAAATTGAATTCCATTAAAATTATTTGGAAAAGAATACAGTAATAATATAGATTTAGATATTATGCCCCTGTATTATTGAAGTTCAATATCCCATGATAGAAATCAATACAAACCAAATTTTTTTTTTTTATACACAGCTGTTTTGTTATACAACTAATTTCTTACATCACCCAATGGATATTGATCTTCTATAGATAGACCATAACTTGTACTTGTGTAGGACATTTAAACATGCTAACTTCAAGCCCCACTGCGAAGATCAGTGAGGACAAAAACAATCCACTCTCATCATCAGGTGGGCCACATCATTAGAATAAATGGAAACTAGGGTCCGGATTCAAAATTTAGGTGTGGCCCATTTAATGTGTGGATTATATTTGATTTTTTTGGATAAGAGACATCTTCACAATGACGTCCATCATTAGCATGGCGCTGATGTCCGATGCAACATGTTGGCAGGAAAGACATGCCGGCATGATAAGTTATGGTGCCACTTGCTGCAGATGATCGATTATCATATGGATTTTGATAATTTTCCCTCTGGATTGGCACCGCATTTAGACCTCCAAGGATCTCTTCAAGTTATCTCCCTCTCCATCTAAATAACTATTTTTATCTTGGCTTCCTTCCTTTGGTTCTTCGCAAGACGAGGAGGGCTCCTGAGACTTGATCTTGTCCGCCTGATCTCCTTCTTTGCCCCACAATAGCAAGTAGAGTCCAATTATGATAATAGCACCTCCTAATATGCTAAACAGATTCAATAAAATCTCTTAGGATAGGCCAGACAACAATTAATGGGCTGTTTAGTTACAGCTAAAGTTATGCCTCTAACTGTTTGGTAAAGGATAAGCTCTTATCCTTAGGTGGCAATAGGTAAATTGGCCTAACCCATTTTTGAGGAGGGGACAACTTTCGCAAATTCAAGCCATCCACCATTTTCACCATCTTATTTTAGGGCATGGGCCCAAACTTTTGAGGATCCAATGCACATGTGGAAACTGTTAATGGTCCATTTTTAATGCTTTTAGGCCATTTAAACATTTAAAATGGCATTCCTAACCATTTAGAATGTCACTTCATTGGTCTGAACGTAACCACTAAATTTTGCCCTTGCTATAAATTTTTTCTGGCACTGGGACCGGTTGAAAGGCCTGAGTCCAATATACACTTATCTTCTGTGTGGCCCACTTGAGCTTAGGATCCGGCTTATATTTTGGCCAAGCGCTAAAATCATACAAGGAAAATGGTGAACAACTCGGATTTTTTGCAAAGAACACGGTGAGGCTTCACACTCATATCTGACACAAGTCTATATAAGTGACCTCTTCATGCAACCATTAATTTTGGTGGGTTTACCTTTGTGATGCTTGTCCTAAATCTGAACCATCCACCATTTTCACAATCTTATTTCAGGATGTCGGCCCAAAACCCAAGCAGATTCAATGAAAAGGTGGGTCCCACAATAGGGAAATGCAGGTATGTTTTACTATTGTTGAAACTATTGATGGTCTAATTTTGGTATTTTTAGGTCATCCAAATCATTGAAATGACATTTTCAACCGTTCAAAATGTCATGATTTCAAGTGGCCTAAATGTAACCACGGGTATTTGTCTCTGATTTAAATTTTTTGTGAACACATGACGATTTGAAGGGCCTGGGTTCAATGCACTCTTACCTACCATGTGGCCCATTTGAGTTTCAGATCTGGATCATTTTTCAGGGACAAGCCGTAAAATCGTATAAGCAAATGGTGAATGGCTCAGATTTTTCTCAAAGAAGACATTGGGTCCACTATCAAGAACACCATCCACCACCACACAGTTAGAGAACAACCACTTCTTTGTACGACCTTCAATTTGGTGGACACCACTTTCCTGATACTTATCCCAAATCCGAATTGTCCATCATTTTTGCCATTTATTTTTTAGGTGTAGGTCCAAAATTCAGGTTGATCCAACACAAAGGTGGACTAGAAAAAAGTGGTACCTGTGGCTTACCACTGTTGTAACTATCAAGGCCCAGTTTTGATATTTTTAGGCCATTCAAACCATCCATGGTGGGCACCCAGAATGGGAATATCTAGATCATTGAAAGGTGGGCCCAAATTATTTGATAGTAAAATCATTAGAAGAGCTTACCTTCCTGTGCTAAGTTTTTCACCAAGAGCAAAGTATGCTAGTACTGCAACGAATATGGTTGAAAGAGGGTAGAACATGGGTACAAACACAGGTCCTTTTTCTTTATTGCACCATAGTTGGATGTAGTATACTAAACCCGAGACTAGCACTCCCTGTAAACACATCAGCATCGAAGTAGATGAATACTTCTAAAACCCAATGGCTCGACTCAGAACTTAGCTGAGTTAATTCGACTTGCTATGTGATCTTGGTCAGATATATGTCTTGTGAACTTGATGTTCGGCATGACATGTATCATTCTAGCAGTCCTCTAGAAACGTAATGAATTGGCACAGATCAATGCAGCTGTGTGGCCCACAAATAAGTGGGTTAGGGCCTGTATATACACTGCGGGTCCACTATATGATCAACGGCTTGGATTTCACAACTGCAAGGAGTCCTTGTAAAGTGGACTCACGTGTACCCATGTTGGTGCACTTTTCTCCAATTTTTTTTTTTTTTTTTTCATGTCATTTACTTACACAATATAGGATATTCCAGAGGTCGATGTTGAATCCAACGGTCCACGCCTTGGGTTCGTGTACCATGCATGCTGTGAAAACAGCTGATTGGGCCCCACCAACAAAGCTCATCCCTGTTGTTAGTGAAAGCTGGGCAGGATATTTCTTCAATGTGATTGCCTGCACTACCCATGGACGGCATACATCACATTTTCTACCATTGTAAATGATTGTTAAAGTTCAGTAGTCTCTTAATCAGGAGATAAAATGAAAACAAATAGTCATACATCTGGACCGTTCAAATGTGTTACATCTGGGTCGTGGGACTCTGTAAACGCACAGTAATGAAGCCTTCACAACAAAATGGTGGGACCATTATTAGTAAGGATGGAAACAGGCGCAGTTAGCCCTGGAGTACTGAAATAGGTCAGACCTAGAACTGTGGCATTGGCCCCCATTTAAGTCAAGCCCAAATAGTCATAAACCTGGACCGTCCGAATTTGTTAACCTGATTGACATCTGGGCTGGCCTATCAATCAGTTTTGCAAAAATGCTATTAAGGCACAGTTCACTCTCTGGAGCTGGATTAGGCATGATGCCTGATTAAGAAATGGTCAGGCCCTGCAGGTTGTAGCCACATCAACGGGTCTGGTTGGCCTTCAGGTTAGGGCACCTGGCCTTATCCAACCTTCTTATAATAAACCTATAAATAGCATTAGGGCAGGTTTGAACGTACTTCCACAAAATGGGGTTTTCACAAAAAGGGTTTTCACGCTTGGTTTTTTGGTTGAGTCTACGAAAACCAACTTGATTGGTTTTCATCAAGTCAGCTCTTTATCTCTTATTTTGTTGAGCCGAGATGAGACAAGGTTTGATGAAATACATTTAAATGCACAACACAATTTGAGGTTTGTCTCAAATGTTTTTTAGACATCCAATGCCCCTTTGAGGGTGAGTGCGGATAGCCTGTGTTGAACGCACAGGAAAATTCCGTGCCTCGCCTTTCATTAGTCCACCTCATTGTCGATAACTCTAGCTAACAAGATACATTTCTTTCTCCTAAATAGATTGCCTAGCACACAACCTCACTTTTAACATGTGAAACTTCTCCGACCCCATAACGATTTATGTTTAATTAGATCCACACCATTTATCAATTTTTACAGATCATTCTAGAGCATGAGCCTAAAAAATGAGGCACATCTAATGCTAAGTGGACCACACCACAAAAAGAAACAAGGATTGAACGACTACCGTCGATACCTTCCCAGGGTCCATTGTGAGGTTTATTGGCCATCTAATCTCTTCATAAGGTCACACAGACCTGGATGAAGGGAAAACACAAATATCTGCTTGATCAGAGCCTTTTTTTGGCCTGTAAGAAGTTTTCAATAGTAAGCATCAAATTCCCACTGTTTCTTTAGTGTGGCCCACTTAAGCCTTGGATTTGTCTCTTTTGCTCTTATTCCGTAAAATGGTATGGAAAAATGGATGGACGGTGTGGATTTGATACATACATTATGATAGGGTCTAAAAAAGTACTATATGTCAACACTTCCGGTTTTCTTCTATGCTGCGCCATGGAAGCAGATTAGGTGAGACCTCGACCTCACCCAAGACGCCGTGGCCCTTACCGTTGTGCCCACCTTGATGTGTGTATTTTGTATCCGCCCCGTCCATCTATTTTTCCATATCATTTTATGACATGATTCCAAATATTAAGATCCAATTATCAGGTTGATCATACTTCAGGAAACCATGGTGATTGAGCAACCTATCATTAAAATCTTCTTAGGGAGCACCTAAATGTTTCCATAGGTTTTATTTAATATCTATCTGTTCATAAGTTCAAATAATTCTGAATGAAGGGAAAAAAAAAACAAATATGATCAGCTTGATCCAAAACTTTTGTGGCCCATTAATGGTCAATCACCATTGTCCTATGGTATGGTCTATGTAATAATTGGATCTACTTCATGTTTTTGGATAATGCCCTGAAATGATATCAAAAAACAGATAAATGGGGTGGATCAGAATACATACATCAAGATGTGCCCCATGGTAATGGCTGCACCGTCTTGGGTGAGGTTGGGGTCTCACCTAATCCACTCCCCGCAGAGACACAGCAACGGAATTTTTTGACGTGTGAAATTTACATGAGCCCCCATGATAATGTATTTCTTAGATTCATTGTCCATCCATTTTTTTCAGATCATTATATGATACGAGCCTAAAACCAATGAAGATCCAAAGCTAAAGTGGACCACACCACGGAAACAGTAGGAATTGATGCTACCGTCCAAAACTTCTTGGGCCACAGAAGGATATGATTAAGCTGATATTTGTATTTTAACTTCATCCAGGTATGTGTGATATTATGAATAGGTCATATGGAAAAAAGCCTCATCGGTTGGCCCTAGGAATGTTTCAACAGTAGTTTGTTCAATCCTCACTGCTTTTTCTACAGCGTGATGCACTAAAGCTTTATATGTATCTCATTTTTGGACTCCTACTCTAGAGTTATCTAGAAAAATTGATGGATGGTGTAGATCTAACATGAAAGTTATAGTGGAACTAAGGAAAGGTCTGCAAGTTAAAAGTTGTATTGTGTAGCTATCAATCTAAAGAAAGAAATCCTGCCTATCTTTTTCTTTTTGTTAGTCATGCAACGCACCTACCTTTTAGTTGCGCAACAGACCCACACCATTAGTTACATGGTGCACCCACCATCAGGGGAGTTAGTGTGTCTCCTTCGCACTTGAACTCGAGACCTGCTATTGAAACGACTAGGCGTCTTCTAGCTTGGCTAGTAGGGGAGTTAGCCAGAATTATCAAAATTGGCGTAGACCAATGAGAAGCGACGGCACTGGAGTAGCTTGTGCCTTCAACACAGACATTCACACTCTTTGGAATTTGGATCATCTGCTCAATTTAAACAAGATTTTCCTGTTTGCCAACACCTGATTAGTCCAGCTCAGCACTGACTACATTAAATGCAACAGTCAGTGCTCAACTGAACCAATCAGGTAACAAGAAAATCCTGTTTAAGCCGAGCAGACAATCCATGACTCCACTCGAGGGTGCATCCAAATGGGCCCTTCAATTTATCTGTGACTCCACTCTTTGAGGGTGCATCCAAATGGGCCCTTTGATTTGAGAGAGAGAGAGAGAGAGAGAGAGAGAGAGAGAGGCAACCTGCATGATGTATGATAAAGCACATGTGATGCAGCTTAAGACTGTAAGAATGGATCCCTTTATCCAATTTTCGTGGATGGTATTACTTCCTTTGATGTGAATAAGAGCATCCCTAAAATTCTTAAAAATAGGTCCTCTGTACAGTGTCATGACCATCACACCCGCCATTGAAACCAGGGTCCCAACAATCTTTGCCATCCCACGTGTGCTCCTATCCAGACCCTCCAATCTAAATCAAATTGCATAGTGAAATTCATCAAAACTAGTTTGACCTTTTGACACCAATGCATAAAATAAATTCAAGATGGGCCATTCCTTTTGGATCTTCGGGCTGGTGAGCCACTTAGGGTCAAGCCACCCTATAAGGAAAAGATTTAAATGATCAAAGATTTAAAGTAGTCTAAATCTAACATTTCTTTTCCTTTCTTTCAGTATACTCTATCTGTTGTGAGCTCCAGTGAATAAACGGTTCAGATCATTGAGACATGACCTAGATCCAACTAGCGTCCTTAAATTACAGATGTATAGTGGACAAAACCTTCAATCAACTGTCTATTCTATTTTACAAAGTGCCCACTTGATAGTTAGACCAGGCCATTCATCATCAGCCCAAGCCTGGCCTACAGGGATAGGACTCTGCCATTTCTACCTGAAATCATATACATAGAGGTCTGTGTCTCGCCCGCTATCCCAGCTGGAAGACGCTAGGCGTTTCAACAGCAGGTCTTAGGATCCGCGTGCTAAGGAGACACACTAACTTCACCGGTGGGTGAGTGCATCATGTGACTAACCATGTGGGTGTGTTGCCCAACTATCTGAGTGGGTGCGTTGCATTGCTAAAAAAAAAAAAGAAAAAAAAGAAAAAAAAAATATACATGGAGGTCTCACCGAAGGTGGGTCCTACCATGGCGTAAGGCATCCAATTCGTCCAACATGGTGGGCCCATGATGAAAATGAGATACCCTGAAATCATATTGCTGATGCTACCACACCAAGTGAGCCATTGTGAGAAATGTCATGGTGCTTTGTTGATTTTCCATTGATTCCGTCGGGTGGCCCCACGTGATGAGATTGATGTGACTTCAAGCCATCCAAATTTCATGATGGTGAACCCGGTTTCTCTGTTGAAACCAAGCCTACTCTGATTGGTTCAGCTTATCCTAACTGTGTCAGAGCAGCTCTAACACAGTCAAGCTAATCTGGACCAGCAGAGAAGTGACGAGCAGAGTCTCTCTGCTAAATTTCAACAGAGGATCTAGACTCATTTTTTATTAGTTGTGCGAGGGCGTGGATTTCCTGCGAAAAGCCTTGGGCATGAATTTCTTGGGCTAGGAACCACGGTGGAGCCACAGTGATGTTTTTTTTTATTTATAAATCCACCCGTCAATACGCTTTGGGAGCTCATTTTAGGACATGAAAACAAAAATGAACTGGATCCAAGAATCATGTGGGCCTCACTAAAGGAAAAGGTGGGTAGGTAAATTACTACAATTGAAACCTCCTGGGGTCCATAGTGATGTTTATATGACATACATACCGTTCATAACGTCACTACTACTGGGATGAACTGGAAAAACAAATATTATCCTGATTTGAAACTCCTGTGGCTCCACAAATATTTCAACTGTGAACGTTCAAATCTCACGTTTTTGGCCCACTTGAGTCTTGGATCCGGTTCATTTTTGTTTTCTTATACTAAAATGAGCTCCCAAAACAGATGGACGGTGTTGATTTATCAAAAAACATCACTGTGGGCCCACCTTGGTTCCCAGCGCAGAAAATTCCTGCCCAAGGCTTTCCCAGGAAATCTGCGCCCAGTTGTGCGCGAGAACTTCACAATGTATGTACAACGAAGACTTATGGTGGTGCAGGGAAGATGTGGGGCCCATGTGATGTATGAAGGTCATCCAATCCGTCCATTAGATAAGTCACATCATATTACCGGCATGTTTGATAGGCCTAATCCAAGACTCAAGTGGGCCAAAACACAGGAGTTTGAAACAGCTTGATTCTCATCGCAACCCTTCATCAAGACCAGACCAGATGAAGGTTCTGAATGGCCTAAAATTTCACATGTACGACATGGACAAGTCCTCCACACAAATCAGTACTGGAGTGCACTTAAAATATCTCTGCACATATTTACACATATTTACACGTGTAAAACTTATGACCGTAGAAAATAAAATTATTGAAAAGAAAGTAAAAGACGAAGGGATGCTGCAGGTTGATTATATAATCAACCCATGCAATAGATTATAATCACATATGTAATTGAAATAAGGCCTGGCTAGTTGTTGTTGTTGATGATGATGATGATGAAAGTAAAATATGAAGGGAGCGGCTAAGATGAAGGTGGACCCCACCTGAGAAGGACTGCCATAAAAAAAGTAAGTGAAGCGATTGTGTTGACCATGGTTGCCACGAACGTCGGAGATGTGTATCTTAAGCTCGCAAAGTACATGTTTGGAGTTAAGCTAACCCTGTAATAAAAAATTCTCATTTAATGTGTTATTCCTCTTTTCACCCAATGCAAATCATACGGTGCCATATATGCACTGTCGTCCAAAAATAGCTTTGATGGGTATTGAAAATATGGACCCAGATTTGGTGAGGCAGGGTTACAGCTTAGCGGGTGAGACCCTGACCGTGGAAGATTTTAATGGTGGGCGATTAGCCACCACCACATGAAAACCTCAGGTGGACTACGCCACACGAACACAGTCATGGCTGAATGCCCACCATTAAGACCATCTTGGGCCTACTGTAATGCTTATTTGCCATCCAACCTGTTGATAATGTATGAAGGGAAAACACAAATAGCAGCTTGATTCAAAACTTTTCGGTCCAAAAGGTTTTTAATGATGAGAATTCAATCCCTACTATGTGGTCCACCTGAGATTTGGATCTACCTTATTTTTTGAACGATGCTCTAAAATTAGTTGGAAAAATGGATAGATGGCGTGGATATACGACACATGGATCAAGGTGGGCCCCACGTTCAGGGCCTCACCCTCTGTCCTGTAACACCTTCCTCACCAAATCCGCCATCTGCAAATATACATGTTAAAATCGATAGGCCAATGGCCAACATTTGCTGTACACGTGCGACGTGTGACACCAAAACCTGATTTTTGTACGTTGGAATATGACTGCTATTAGTTGTCAATTAAGCATAGTTTTCATGTACGTTGGAATATGGATACTCACGCAAGAAGTGAGAGTACAGATATGTCCAGAAACAATGCGAGTGTGAGCTTTGGCCTTGTTTTTCTGCAACGAAGACATGTAAAACCATAGTTAACATGTTGTAGCTGGACATAACTTCTCCCTCATTGATCAGGTATACGTTATTTTCGACTGTCCATTATGAATCCAGTCATTAGATGCCTATGATTGTTTAGCAAGGGTGCTTTTCACAGCATTGGGCATCATTAGATGAATGCTTTTCCAAGGGTTAGCATTGATTTTCTGGGTTCCTCCATCGAAGATGAGGCCCATCAGATTAAGGGTCTGATCACCTAAATACGGTCCTCACACATAACCAGAGCTTCCCACCACCCTATACTTAATCACACATGGGCATTATCTGGGTCATTCATCAGATGTAGGCCACTGTGAAGATGGGTGCGAGAAGAATAGAATGGAGGCAAAAAAGATTATAAAAGATCCATATTCGTTGCACCCATGTGACCCACTTGATGAGTGGATCTTGTTGACTTCTGGGCAGCTGATATTCATGGTGGACATCCATCTGATGAGTGGCTCAGATCGTACTTTGCTGCAGACTAACTCAGAGAGAGAGAGAGAGAGAGAGAGAGAGAGAGAGAGAGAGATATGCACTCACTTCTCAAGGAAATAGGCAAAAGGAAACATGAAAACACCAGCTACAAGGTGTCTGTAGGTCACATAGACATGAGGATTCATTCCATGTTTGAAAGAAGCTTCTGTGAAGAAGTAAAGGAATGTGTAGCCAACTTGAGCCAAAACCATGAGAAGGTGTGGCTTGAATCTCCTGTAAATGGCCCCTATTCCACCCTTACAACCCATTGTACGTGTGTATGGCCTCAGCATGCATGAATACAACATAAGCAGCATCCCAACTGCTTATATACACCTCAAGATGATTTGGATCTGATTCCTCCCTCCACCTTGCAAGTATCCCGTTCTCCCCACCAGCGCGATATTCTTGTGGTCCGAAGCCGTGTGGCCCCACAGAGATTCCCGCGATAAATCCTCTCCATCCATCAGTTTTGCAAGACACCAATAGGAAATGAATCTAAAAATCAGGCAGATCCAAAATTGATGTGGACCACACCACACCAAAAAGCAGGGATTGAACGCTCACCATTGGAAGCTTTATGGGGGCCACAAAAGTTTTGTATCAGTATGTTATTTGTGAATACAGTTTATCTGAGTAGTAATAACCCTATGAACGGTTCTGATAGCATATACATATCATGGTCGGCTCCAGGAAGGTTTCAACTGTGGAAATTTCTTTTCCACTTTTTCATGTAGCGTGGCCCACATGAATTTTGGATCTATCTGAATTGTAGTTTCGTGTTCTATGTTGGTATTGCAAAACAGATGGACGGAGTGGATTTGTAATGGGCATCTTCGTTGGCCCTACACAGCTCCGACCAAATTCCAACAATTTGATTGGATTTTTACTGCAGTAGCCCTCAGCTGGGGCTATTTTTACAAAAAGTTCAATTTCTCGCGAGGCTCATCTTTTTTAGCCTTTCACAAGAAATTGCAAAACTTCCTATCAGAAATGCCCCTCTGACCACCGTACATCCACTTGGGCGTTACAAATGGGCTCCACTGTGGGCCCACCATAATGCATATGTTACATTCACACTCTCCATCCACTTAGAGAGACCATTCTAGGGGATGAGCTAAAGAATGAAGTAGATCCAAAGCTCAATTGGACCTCACCAAAGAAAACAGTGGGGATTAATGTCCTACTGTTAAGATCACCTTCCTTGGCCCACCGTGTGTTTCTATGCCACCGAACCTACTCAAACGGGGGCTTTTTGGAACCACCATGGGCTGCCCAATCTGATGGATGGAGCAGATCTTCAATGTGGGACACACCCAGAGTTTTATTAAAATTAAAAAAAGAATGTTGTTGGAACACTGACCAGCAACGTTCGGGTGGAAAGCCCTTTTTGAGCAGGGTCACACTGGTGGGACCCACCTTGATGTTTGGGTTTAATCCACACCATATGTCCATCTATTTTCCCATCTTATCTTAGGCCATGGTACGAAAGGGTGCGGATTTCCTGCTGGGAACCAAGGTGGGGCTCAAAGTGATTTTGTTTTCTTTTTTTTTTATAAATCCACCTCGTCCATCCGTTTTGGGAGCTCATTTTAGGACATGAGAACAAAAATGAACCGGATCCAAGACTCAAGTTGGCCGAAAATGTGAGACTTGAACATCCACAGTTGAAATATTTGTGAGGCCACAGGAGTTTCGAATCAGGATAATATTTGTGTTTCCAGTTCATCCCATTAGTAGTGACGTTATGAACGGTATGGATGTCATATAAACATCACTGTGGACCCAGGGAGGTTTTAACGGTAGTAATTTACCTACCCATCTTTTCCTTTAGCGAGGCCCACTTGAGTCTTGAATCCGGTTCATTTTTGTTTCCATAACCTAAAATGAGGTCCCACAACGGATGGGCGGGGTGGATTTATCAAAAGAACATCACTTTAGGCCCACATTGGTTCCCATCGCAGGAACTTCCTGCGCAAGGCTTTCGCCCGGTACGAATTATGAGCCGTACACAGAATATTGTAAGTGGGCCACACCGTAGAAAACAGTTGAAGACCTTGACGTCCACCATTAAAACTTTCCTATTGTCACGTGTCACCTCTCCTTGGCCATGCATGACAAGGATGAAAAGAAAACACAGATATTAGCATGATTCAAAACCTCTTGGGGCCACACGTGTGGACCTTGCAGGCAGTGTGCTTGCGCTCGCCCTTCCCACCTTGATGTAGGTATTTTATCCATGCTGTACATTCACATTGTCAGCTCATTTCTGGGCCGAGCCCCAAAACAAAAATGACTCAAAGCTTTAGTGGACCCCAACAAAAGGAATAATGGTGATTGAACTCCTACTATAGAAACCTCTTTTGAGGTCCACCGTGATAGATTTTTGCCATCTACCCTGCATATAAGGTCACTCAAATCAGGACGTAGAGTAGTGCCCACAAATGAGGTAGATCTAAAAACTTAAGTAGACCCTATTGCCCAAGAGGAATCCACAGTGCCCGGAGAACCTTATAGTGCAGTGAGCCCCACTATAATGTTTCTTTACCATCAAACCTTGAGTGCTTGGGGGAATCCATAGTGCCTGGAGAATCTTGAGTGCTTAGGGAAAACATGTTGGGGTCCACAGCAGGCCCTACAAACAACTTAGATGGAAAATAAGCATTACAGTTGGCCCTTGGAAATTTACAATGGTAGGCACTCAATTACCACTATTTCCTTTGGATGTGGTCCGTCCATGATTAGAGCATCATCATCTTTGGCCCCATGGCGTATAATAATATGTAAAAACAGATGGGTGGCATGGATAAAACAAATACATCATGGTGGGACCCATAGGGTGGGCCACCTGCTGGACAGCGTCCGTCACAGAAGTTTTGGATAAAGCTGAAATTTGTGTTCTCCCTTCATCCAAACCTGGGCCGCAAGTCTGGGTAGAAAATAAGCATCATAGTGAGCCTTAGGAAGTCTTCAACGGTGGACATCATTCTCCCCACTGTTTGGTGTGGCCCACTTGAGATCTGTACCTTGCTCATTTTTGGGCCCAACCCTAAAATGATGTGGCAAAATGGATGGGCAGCTTGGATACTACACATACATCAAGGTGGGCCCCACAAAAGTGGGCTACCCTCTGGATCATGGTAAAACGGATGGACAACATGATAAAACACATACATTACAATTGGCACCACTACCCATGCGTCCTTACTGGACCTTGGGTGTGACCCACATGATTTGTCTCACTTTGGGTGGCCTCCTAGTGTGTCCCACTGACACATGGCACCCTGAGTGGGTCCCATGACAGTGGATGACAAATAAACATCAAGGTGGGCCTGAAAAGGTTTCAACATTGGACATCCTTGTGTCAATTGTTTGATGTGTTATAGCCCACCTGAGATCTAAATCTGACCCAAAATGAGGCCCAAAGCCTAAAATGATCTGGAAAAAAGGATGGACGGCATGGATGAAACAGATACAACATGGTGGGTTCCAAATGATCTAATTTCTTGTGAAAAGGCCAAAAAGATAAGCCTCACGAGAAAGTGTCCTTTTAGTAACAACAGCCACTACATGGGGCTATTGCAGTAAAAATCCGCAATTTGACAAGTGAAAAAAAGGACGCGGATTGCCGCTGGCTGCGAGCCCCGGAACCAGGGATGTAGGTGGGACCCTGAACTTAGGGCCCACCTGGATGTATTGGTAATATATTCATGCTGTCCATCTGTTTCTTCTTCTTATTTTAGAAAAATATTTAGAAAATGAAGCATATGAGAACTTTAGGTGGACCACACCACACCACAGGAAACGGTGGTCATAGAACACCTACCATTAAAAAATTCCTGGCGTCCACAGTAATGTTTATTGACCATCCAATCGGTTGATAAGGTCACGCAGACCCGGCGGAGAGAACAAAACAAATATCAACCTGATAGAAAACTTTTGTGGCACAATAGGTTATTAATGGTTATTAAACACTGTTTCTTATCCTGTGGTCCATCTGAAATTTACATCCACTTAATGTTTGGTACCATGTCCTAAAATAAGCTGGAAAATCAGATGAACGGCATGGATATACAATTCATACGTCCAGGTGGGATCGTACGGTCAAGGTAGCTCACCCACCTCGCTGGTTCAGGGGTCTCACCCAAGTCGCGAACCGGATTGCCTGTGCCCCGGCCACAAAATTCCTGTTGGAAGCTATGTGGGGCCCACAGAGATTCCTGTGAGAAATCTACTCTGTCCATTAGTTTTTCAACCTTACAATATGATAGGACTCTATAATTCAAGCAGATTCAAAACTCATGTGGGCCACACGACAGGAAACAGCATGGATTGAATGCCTACCATTAGAAAGTTTGTGTGGGTCACATATTTTTTGATTCAGGATAATATTTGTGACTACAGTTTATCGCAGTGTTAGTGACATTATGAGTTTGGATGGCATATGAGCATTAAGGTGGGCTCCAGGAAGTTTTCAACGGTTGAACTTTCCATTATCACTCTTTCCTTTTGTCTGGCTCACATTAGTTTTAAATCTTCCTAATTTTGGGTATACTTCACTATTGTGAGGTTGAGAAACTAGTGGACGGAGTGGATCTCATCGGCATCTCTGTGGGCCCCACAAAGCTTGGGGCAGTCCGCCAAAAAAAAAGATATTGAATAATATTTTGGTAGAGCACGGTGGATCATGAGCGCAACTAGCTCACATGGAATACATGAATCTTAATTCATACCTGGCAAAATTGTGGGCACCTCTGTGAATGTACCATAACATAGAAATCTTGCTGATTAGACTGTCGTCGCCATCTGATTTAGGGGCGTGGAGTGGGTGGATCACTGAACGTAGCATCCAGTGGATGCTCGACATACATCATGGTGGGCCCACAAAGCTGACCTCATAAAGTCATGTGATGTGGCACCCATGAAACTCATACAGCTCAACATTTTAACTTGATCCAAAACTCTGGGGCCCATAACAAAGGGAAACCATTTCCTCCCTTGATTTAACTCTCTTTGCTATAGCCCACGGAGTTTTAGATCATACTACAATGTGGGGCCAGAGGGTTTTCATGGGTGCCACATCACATGGACCATTTGAATTTTGTGCCCATAACATGTGTGCAAAGGTGCACATGAGTTCTCACCTAAGAAGGTGAGCAGGTGACCATCTCTCTGTATTCTGCCGTTAACATAATAATCATATTATATTGGTAGAAGCATAATGCGCACATTGCGCTTCACACAAATCCCAAAAGGGATCCTTTTAGTCCCATGCATCAAGCCACTATCTTTCATTTCTGATGATGGTTCTGAAGAATTGAATTTATTGATTAATTCGTGGCATTTATTCCTCCATGAAATGAAAGGATTGCTCTTGAAGTGACGAATCTTTGTTTTTTTGTTTGTGTGACATTATAAGAATATTTTGCTATGGAAGAGACATCTTGTAAATCATTTCTATACTAATTTTACTGCATAAAAAGTCATTCAAACTAGTGTAACTCCCAAAAAGTCTGTATGATTTCCCAGCTTTCATAGTAGTGTCTTGGTGGGAATAAATGAGAAAAGAATGTCTCCCAATGGGTTTTCTCAATTAGTTTTGCTAAGCTGGCTCCCACAGCAACGTAACATATCCATACGGTAGTGGATCACAGCATCTGATGGCCCCACTTTGTAGATCACCTGCCTAAATTTCACGTCACCAACTCATTATGTTGTGTGCACTTTTCTCATATTTAGAAAGCCAAAAACTTTAAGTTGATGTTCATTTGGGTAAGCTAGAATCGAACCAACTGGGCTTGATATAAAATTAAAAAAAAATTAAGGTTATAAATAGATATTTAACATAGTGGAGTAATATGAAATGCAAATGTTTTTAGTAGACTACTCAATGGTGCGCTAGTTAAGTCGATCTTTCCTTCTCTTGAAGGTGGTGGGTTTGAATCCTCCCTTCCCAATTTATCTTTATTAATTTTCACACCATAATATTCACTGATTGACTAAGTTCAAGTAGCCGAGTTGACTCGATGAGTCATATTGAGTTTGGGGTTGAGCAGACACAGGATTGGGTTTCCCAGCATCTTGGCTTGAAATCTCACTGAGTTAAGTTGACTCATTGAGTTTCAAGTTGACCTAATAAGTTTTAAAACTAGGGTCCATTTGGTATCTCTACTCCAATCCAATATGGGTTTTTCAAATAAGAGCCACGCTCTAATAAGCTTTGCTTGTTATAGCTCCTATTTTAATAAGCTTGTTTGGTAAAATCTTTTTTTTTTTTTTTTTTTTTCAAAACTGAAAAAGTACTTACCTAAAATAAGCATGTTTGATTAAACCTTTAAATAAGTGCTTTTTTAAAGAGGTAGGTATTATTTTTAAAAATTACAACAACTGCATTATAAAATCAATCTAGACCGTTATTTTGCAAACATCACCATGGATGGACCTTGCCTCAAATGGCAAAAGAATGAATGGCTACAATCTTCACGTTTCAAGGATATTCGGGCGGTTGATCATGTCAAACATTGGATGTGGGTCATTCTTCATTATAAGAATTCTTTTTCCATAGAAAAGGCATTATAAGAATTCTTTTTCCATAGAAAAGGCATCTTGCAAATCATTCATTTCCATACTGATCTTACTATATAAAAAGTAATTCAAACAACAGTGTAACTCCCAAAAAGTCTGTATGATTTCCCAGCTTTCATAGTAGTGTCTCTCGGTGGGAATAAATGAGAAAAGATTATCTCCCAATGGGTTTTCTCAAGTTTTGCTAAGCTGGCTCCCACAGCAACGTAACATATCCATACGGTAGTGGATCATAGCATCTGATGGCCCCACTTTGTAGATCACCTGCCTAAATTTCACGTCACCAACTCATTATGTTGTGTGCACTTTTCTCATATTTAGAAAGCCAAAAACTTTAAGTTGATGTTCATTTGGGTCAGCTAGAATCGACCCAACTGGGCTCGATATAAATTAAAAAAAAAATAGGTTTGTAAATGGATATTTAACATAATTGAGCAATATGAAATACAAATGTTTTCAGTAGACTACTCAATATATGGTGTGCTAGTTAAGTCGATCTTTCCTTCTCTCGAAGGTGGTGGGTTTGATTCCTCCCTCCCCAATTTATCTTTATTAATTTTCACACCATAATATTCACTGATTGACTAAGTTCAAGTAGCCGAGTGGACCCGATGAGTCCTATTGAGTTGGGGTTGAGCAGACACAGGATTGGGTTTCCCAGCATCTTGGCTTGAAATCTCACTAAGTTAAGTTGACTCATCTGAGTTTCAAGTTGACCTAACAAGTTTTAAAACTAGGGTCCATTTGGTATCTCTACTCCAATCCAATATGAGCTTTTCAAATAAGAGTCACTCTAATAAGCTTTGCTTGTTATAGCTCTTATTTTAATAAACTTGTTTGGTAAAATCTTTTTTTTTTTCTTTTTTTTTTTCAAAATTGAAAAAAGTACTTACCTAAAATAAGCATGTTTGATTAAACCTCTTAAGTAAGTGCTTTTTTTTTTTTTTTAAAGAGGTAGGTGTTATTTTTAAAAATTACAACAACTCCATTATAAAATCAATCTAGACAGTTATTCTGCGAACGTCACCATGGATGGACCTTGCCTCAAATGGCAAAAGAATGAATGGCTACAATCTTCATGTTTTAAGGACATTCGGGCCGTTGATCATGTCAAACATTGGATGTGGGTCATTCTTCACGTGGAGCCTACCTTGGTGTTGGCCAAACCTTCAAAGTGGATCGTCCATCATGTGGGGCCCTCTTAGATGTGGACCGTCCATCAGTTGGGGCACACTTAATGTGACTGTCCATCATGAAGGGTCACACTTTGATGTGGGTCATCCATCATGTGAGGCACACTATTTGCATTATGTGGGCTCACCTTGATGTGGACCATTCATTATGTGGGGCCCCACCTTCAAAATGAGTTGTTCATCACGTGGGCCTACCTTTGATGTCAAGTATCCATTATGTGAGTCCACCTTTGATATGAATTATGTATTATTTTAGTCCCACCTTTGATGTGGACTATGAAATGGGCTTGCCTACTGAGTTACTTAATAAACTTTTATTATACTAAGTAAACTTTGTTGGGCCCAATTGTGAATGTATGTGGTTCATCCACACTGTCCATCCGTTTTTCAAGCTCATTTTAGGGGTTGAACCCAAAATTGAAGAATATCCAAGGCTCAAGTGGACCACACCACGTGAAACAGTGGGAATAGTGATTTCCACCATTGCAACCTTGTTAGGGCCCACAGTGATGTTAACTTGTCATCCAACCTGTTCATAAGATCAAACAGACATGGAAGAAAGGAAAACACAAATATCAACTTGATCCAAAACTTATGTGGCCCCTAAGAAATTTTCAACGGTACATGTTAAATTCACAGTGTTTCCTATGATGTGTTCCACGTAAGCTTTGGATATGCTTCATTCTTTTGCTAAAGCCCTAAAATTATCTGGTAAAAAGGATGGACGGGGTGGATAAAATACATAAATCATGGTAGACCCCACAGAGTTTGCTCAATACGCTTAGCACATCGGGTTACTTAGCATGCAATTGGCTTCCTGGACTCTGCATCAGGTGGGACTCACTTGATGTCAACAGACCATCACGTGGGGTCATATTTTATGTTCCAAAATTGCTTAAAAAATTTAAGGACAAACTTATTGTAAAATTATCCAAAAAAATGTCTACCCACTTGAGCTAAATAAGCTTTTGAAGAAATAGATCTTTCAATCACTTATTTTTTAAGAGTTTATTTTTTGCTAGTTTTTTGAAAATTAAGTAGTAAAATTAGAAACTTTACCAAATAGTTTATTTTCAAAATAAGAGTTTTTTTTTTTTTTGTAAGAATAAGCAAATAAGCTCTTATTAGTAGAGATGCCAAATGGCCCATACAACTATTCTTAAAGTACTGTACATTATTAGTTCTGAGTGCATGGCCCACCTGATTTCATGCGAGGTCATCCACATAATTGGACCTTCTTGATAAATGGGCTTAGGTGTACAAAATAACACGTTTGACATACATAGTTATACGCACTTGTGTGCAGTAGGGTTGAAGTCCATTCCGTATGATTGGTGGAACTCACATTTAGAAACAACCAAAAATCGATTGCAGTATGTTGGTGGAGGCTTCAATCTGAACATAGTAAGGGGTTTTGGGCAACCGACCGGCTGGTCGGGTGACCGAAACTACCTCAAATAAAGCAGATTGGTCTCTAGACAATTTTGAGGGAGTTTGAGCGATCAAACTCTAGGCTTTGGGCGCTTGATATTCAGCAGTTTTTTGGGCAAAACTCTTTAGATGTTTTTAAGTGGTTTCAGGCGACCGAACCATGGGCGTCGGGTGACCAACCATGGTCTCGAGCGCCCGACTATGTCGGTTTCTATTACTCAATTTGTGTGGTTTTGCGTTAATTATTTTTATTTTCAGTTAGAGCTTATAAAAGCGGGTGTAATTGTCATAGGGTATTGCTAATTCGTTCTAAACGAGATTAGGGTTTTAAGAGAGAGCTTTGGTGAGAGAGAGCTTGGATTTTCTCTTGGGAGCTTTATTTTGATTTGTTCATCTTTTGTACTTCTGGATTCATAGTGCAGATTGCCTTATGCCGTGATTTTTTCCCGCAAGGGCTTTTCCACGTAAAAATTGGATAATCTCTACGTGTGATTGCTTGTGTGTTTGTGTTTTCTTGTTTGATTCTCTTTGTGCTTCTACGAGGTTCCTAACAAGTGGTATTAAAGAATACGTTGAGTAGCAGTTCTGAATCTGAAGACAAGTTATCATGGCATCTAGCTTGAAGTTTGACGTGGAGAAGTATTCCAACAAAAATAATTTTGAACTATGGAAGGTGAAGATGGAAGGCCTTCTAGTTCAGCAAGGGCTCGAAGAAGCACTTGGGAAGTGACTAAAATTTATGAAAGAAGAAGATTGAAAAAAGGTCGACAAGAAGGCCAAAATCTCCATTCAATTATGTTTGACGGATGATATCCTCTATAATGTCATAAGCGTTAAGATGACGGCTGATAAATGGGCGAAATTAATGAACATTTACGCGAAGAAGTCTCTAGAGAATTAGTTGTATTTGATGCTCCAGTTATTCAACTTGAAGATGGCGGAGGGGGCCGATGTATTGAGGATCACATCGGCACTTTTAACATGCTCGTTTGCAAGTTATTGGACATGGGCCGGTGAACTGATGAAGGATGGATACTAGGCATGTATCTTGTTAAAATCTCTCCCAGGATTGTATGAGTCATTTAAGGACTCCTTGTGTGCAGGAAGAGAGACTTTCAATGTTGAGATTGCCATCTTTGCCCTTCAGTTAAAGGCCATGAGAAAGAAGAGCGGTGACGTACGGTCATCTTCCAATGCACTGATTACGATGGAAGAAATTTTTAATCAGGATACTGGATCCTCTCGTTCGAGATCCAAGTCTAAAGGTAAGGGGAATGGCAAGCTAAAGTGCTAGGCATATGGCCACGCAAGGCACATGAAATGGGATAATAAGAATCCCAAATTGAAGGCAGAGAAAAGTGAAATTTCTAAGGAAGCCAATACTGCAGAATCATCAGAGGGCGACAGTGATGTGTGCGAGGCCTTGACGGTATCAAAGATGGGCTCTCTCAGTGATGAATGGGTCATGGACTCCAGAGCATCGTATTACATGTGCCCTGATCGGAGCATTGCTTCATACAAGGATCAGTTTGGGGGTGATTCAGTATTTTTAAGAGATGACTATGCCTGCAAAGTTGTGGAGATTGGATCAGTGCGCATCAAGATGTTTAATGGGATCGAACGGACCTTGACGAAAGTGAGGTACGTTCCTAAGTTGACGAAAAATCTGATTTCTCTTGGTACACTCGAAGTGATGGGGTGCAAGTTCACTAGTTTTGATTGATTTTATAAGGCTTTAAAGGTACTCTTGTTATTATGAAGGGACAACAACATGAAAACATTTACAGGTTGATTAGAAGTACTTCATCGAGTGGAGCTGCAGTGTCTTTAGTGGATTCCATGTCTGTACGTATGTGGCATGCACACTTGGGCTACCTGAGTGAGCGGGGCATGAATGTACTTTCCGATTGTTCTTTGATTCTATTTTTTAAATGTATAGACTTTAGTATATGTGAGCATTGTATGTATGGTAAACAATTTAGGCTATCATTTAAAATGGAAAAACATGTTTGTAAAGGGGTGCTTGAGTATGTTCATTCAGATGCATAGAGGCTGTCGTCCGTAGTTTCTATTGGGGGGCCATCATGGTTCATGTTGTTTATTAATGACTTTAGTAGAAATGTGTAGGTTTATTTTTTAAAAAATAAATATGATATTTTCACCACTTTCAAGCATTGGAAAGTGATGGTTGAAAATCAATTAGGGCAGAAGCTGAAAGTGCTAAGAACAGATCGATAACGGTGGATAATTCATTTATGGGGAGTTTAATTAGTATTGTAAGAAAGAAGGAATAGTGAGGCACAACATAGTGCGCCATACGCCAGAGCAGAATGGTATGGTAGAGCAGATGAATCAGACTCTCTTGGAGAGAGCCCGCTATAAACTAAGTAATGTTGGGTTGGGTAAAGAGCTATGGACTGAGGTTGTCGACATAGCGTGTTACCTGATAAATTGATCACCTTCGATGGCTATATATTGTAAGGTTTAAGAAGAAGTGTGTGAAATTGCGTTGGGGTGATACCCTACGCTACATGACACCTTAACACGCTATGTGCTTTGTGGAAGCTATGCAGAGCTCCTAGAATATCGCGGGAGGAGTGATTAGGACCTTTTGAATTTTTTTCGCCTATTTAACTAATTTAACAGTTTAAACTAAGTAAGCAAGAACAGTTCAGCTTACAAGCCTTAGTGGGTCTAAGCATATAGACTAGCAAAGATATGTAATTAATGAAACTAGCCTAAGCTATTGGATTATAAAGATACAACAAATGAGCAATTAATCTAAGTGCAATACCTAGATTACAAATGATGTTACTAATCAAACAACTCGTCTAGAAGTGAAACTACAATATGTGTATGTGAAAATATATATCAAGTACCTAGCATACATTCCAATTAAGCATTCATAATTAAGCAATTAAACATATAACACATAAGCACTAACACAAGCATGTATAGTGGTTCGACTACTTGTCTACTCTATTCCTGGTTCTTTTACTCACCCCTTGAGTATACCAAATTTTACTAAGAAAGTTTAAATTAGGTTCCTCTTAACCTAGGTGTTATAATCCAGTTCCATCCTACCAAGGTATTTAAGGGTTCCACCCAACTTAGGAGTTTGACAAGATACCTCACAACTTATTAAGATGTTTAATGGTTCCACCCAACCAAGGAGTTTAATAAGGTTCCTACTACCCTTTAATAATACATACGTATACTTCCGTCAGAGGCTCCTCATAAAGACTTGATTCAATCATTTCACAAGGACTTAGGTCCTACAACTGAACCTATCGAATTTGATAATTTAAACTCTTATACTCAATCCTAAATAAAGAAGGAGCATGTGGATTTTATAATTTGACAACCTTACTTGTCGAATTTGAGCCCCGTTGATGTGACGCTTGTTGATGCGACGCTTGGGTTGCTTGACCTCCGCTCTCTTGTGCTTCAAACAGCTCCCCTTTGCTTCCTCAATTTTGTTGTCGATGCTTCGCCAAGGCTTCAGCTCCAATGATTAATTACCTTGTGTAAGATGCTCCAATTGAGATGCCCCAAGGTGATAGGAGGTAGTGGTGAATCCTCTACAACTAGTAGAAAATGGTTACCTGAAGAAATAGACCTATAAGGATCTCTTTGAGAGGTTTAAATTAAGATTTTAACTATGGTGGAGGTGTCTAAACTTCTAGAGATTAAGAGGGAGCAAGACCATCTTTATTTGAGCTTCGAATGCTCTAACATATGATTAATCAAAAGGAAGATGTCATGAATGGGTTATGATTAGATCCTAAGGGTGTATGCATTAATGGTGGCTTCTAAATTGCTAAAATTCCTTTTTTCAACCAAAAAACTAAGTCCCTCGCTTTTATAGATAAAACTCCAATGGTCATAAAACGGGCAGAAAAATGGTCACTTTGATTGCATCGAGCTCAAATTTAATAGCATCGAAGTACCTTCGATGAGATCGAAGTCCCACTTCGATAGAATCGAAGAATTATCTAGAGAGTTTCTTCAGTTGCTGGACATCGAATTCGATGACATCGAGTACTCTTCGATGACATCAAACAAGCACCTTCGATAGGATCGATATGTTGTTCGATGACATCGAGGAACCGTCCAGAGAGTATACATTTGATGTTGAACATATGTTTGATGGCTCGAGCTGATCTTCAATGGCATCAAAGATACATCAAAATGATTTATGATGGCATCGAAGTCCAATAAAAAACTGTTGTTTGGGCCTGTTTGTTTACAATAGTTTGTACCTCTTTTATTAGCTCAAAATTATCATGTTTCTTAAGTGTTCTAAAGCTAATAATGATGACTAAAGGTATTACTATATGGTCCAAGATATCTAGAGGTATATGGGTGTTTTGGTTCTAAGGGTTGGGTTACCAAGGCATCTATTTTACCTGTTCTTCTTCATTGATGCTTCTTGTCCACTTGAATCTTTGGTCTTCAGCTTGTTAAGGCTCAACTGACGTTACAATACATGGACACACGTGATTGATAAATAAGGTGTACTAACAGTGTGGAGTGGTCATTCGATTGACTACTCAAGTCTGCGAGTGTTTGATTGTGAAGCTTAATCTCATATACTGTTAGTTGAGAGAGATAAGCTAGATCAAAGGGTCAGAAAATGTATCTTTATTGGCTATGGTGATGATATGAAGGGTTATGGACTGTATGACCTCGTTACATGAAAAATTACTTTGAGCCGAGATGTTAGGTTTGATGAGGTATCCATTTTTCAAAAGGTTGTGCCAAAGAAATTGAAAAAATCAGAGGTTGTTGACATCTAGTTAAATAGAGATGAGATACGGGCCGATACTGAAATGTAGGAAGAGGTAGAAGATCAGGTGGAGCATCCACCTATGCGAAGAAATCTGCCTAGAGATCGCAGGTTATCGGTGAGATATAGGGATAATTTGAATGTTGCATTCGCCCTTATTACAGATGAGCGGGATCTGTCTACTTTTCGAGAGGCACTTGATAATATAGATGTTAAAAAGTGAAAAGTAGTAATGCAAGATGAGATTGAATCTCTGTACAAGAATAAGACATAGGAGCTGGTGGAGCTTTCTGTGGGCCGAAAACGATTGGGTGTAAATTAATTTTTCAGAAGAAACATGATAGGTACAGAGCAAGATTAGTGGGGAAGGGATATGCTAAGTGAGAAGGTACGTATGGACTTCAATAAGATATTCACACCAGTTGTGAAGCAAGTATTTATCAGGTTTGTGTTTGCTCTGGTTGCCTAACATGACCTTGAGTTGGAACAGATGAATGTAAAAACTACTTTCCTGCATCGGGAATTGGATGAGCAAATTTACATATCGCAGCCACAAGGTTATACGGTACAAGAGGTAAAGAGCATGATTTGCAGGTTGAGGAGGTCGTTATACAGGCTTAAATAGTCACCTAGGCAGTGATACAAGAAATTTAATTTATTCATGATGAGTCAGGGCTTTTCCAAGAGCGAGTATGATCACTGTATTTATTTCAAGACACTAAGTAATGTGAAGTTTATAATACTGATGCTTTACATTGATGAAATGCTTATTGTCAGTCATAGCATATATGATATTTATGTATTGAAGACTAATTTTTTAGGGATATTTGAGATGAAGGATTTGAGAACTGCAAAGAGAGTTCTTGGCATTGATCGATATACATAGAGATAGGAAGAAGTGTAGGATTTGGTTATCACAGGCTGAATATCTTGGGAATGTATTGGTAAAGTTTGGGATGGATATGGCGAAGTCAGTCAGCGTTCCCCATGCGACTCACTTGAAGCTTTCTTCATAGCAATGTCCTAAATCAGATGAAGAAAAATAAGATATGTCTTGTGTGCCTTATTCGAGTGTAGTGAGCCGCTTGATGTATGTTATGGTCTGTACGAGACTAGATATTTCACATGCAGTCAGTGTTGTGTGTAGATTCATGCCTAATCCCGGTAAGCAACATTAGGAGGCTGTGAAATGACTACTTCGGCACATCCGTGGTATGTAGGACTACGTTTTGACATTCCAAAGGTCTAAGGATAAGTTAGTAGGGTACGTCAATTCAAATTATGCATGTAGTGTGGATTGTAGGAGATTGATTTTCGGTTCTTTGTTGATATTAGCAGGTGGAGCTAGCAATTGGTTAGATGTCCAAGCTATAGTTGATGGTGGCTCTTTTTACTACTGAAGCGGAGTATATGGCGGTGATAGAAGTATTCAAGGAGGCTATTTCGTTAAGGGGTATGATAAATTAGTTGAGGCTTTAGGGGAGGTCATGCTAGTTAATTGTGATAACTCTAGTGCTATCAATTTGTCTAATAACCCAGTTCATCACTCTCGTACTAAATATATTGATGTACATTACTATTTTATTCGACAGGTGCTTGAGGAAGGAGATGTGACTCTGGAGAAGATTTACACCAGCGTAAATCCAACGAATATGGTATTAGGAGGGATGAAATGATATTAGGTGGGATTAACATCATTTATTACACAATGATTACATGTATAGTAATACCATAATATTCTCACCATTCAATCCCATGTTTGGGATCAAATTTTTACTATGGGAAAAACATTGGATTAAGCAAATCCTGTTTGCTGGACCATGGAATTGTAATTAACGGACCAAATTCACAATGGATGTCAATCACTTGTACATGTATTTAACCATAGTGTCATGTATAAAGTGCTTATGTGGATTAGGGCTGCACATCTGCCTCGTTAACCCGCCCAACCCGCCCGACTCGACCCGGTAGAAACCCGGTCCTTCCCGACCCGGCTAAGAAAATGGTCTGGTCCCGAGTAGATGCGGCTGGACCGTTTTTAATTTAGGTACGGTTTAAGGTACATGTCAAACCCGCCCGACCCGACCCGTACCCCGACCCGTGTATCCCGACCCGTTCCACCCGACTCGAACCGCCCCGTTTACACTAGTTTATTGCTTTTAGAAATTTCTATATAGCATTATCAATAGGTTGAATGATCAATAAACATTAGGGTGGACTCTAGAATCTTTTAATGGTGGGAGTTCAATGATCACTGATTTTTGTGGTGTGGTCTACCTAAAGATTTTATCTGCTTCCTTTTTGGGACTATGTCCTATAATAATCTGGAAATGTAGATGGCGGCATGGATTTACAATATATACATCGAGGTGAGCCTCATGGTTAGGGTCTCACCCACATGGCTGGTTCCGGGTCTTATCGACTCTCACCCAAGTTGCGCTCATCTCACACTCATAGAGAACAAATTAGGTGACATCCGGGATCCACCAAGGTGGGTGGCCCCTGACTATGTGTCTTAAATCCACACTGTCCAACTATTTTGAAAGATCATTTTAGGATATGATTCCAAAAATGAAGCTAGCTCAAATCTTAGGTGGACCACGCCATACAAACATAGTCCTAACCTGACCCGACCCGGTTTAACATATAGGATAGGGTAGGGTTAGGGTTAACCCTTTTACAATTAGGGTAGGGTTAGGGTTAGGTCAATCCAACCCGGTCACGACCCGGACCGAAACCCGGACCTTTAAATGTATTTAGGTTCGGTACAGCGTTGGGCCCAACCCGACCCTTACCCGACCCGTGTACAGGCCTAATGTGGATCGACAACATGGATAAAACACATGTATCAATTCGAGGCCCACATGTGTGTAGGATTTTGAAATCCTGCATGGGATCAAATGTAATTCCATCCCACCTAATCCCAAGCCTCCCATCCTCCCCAAACATAATATGGAATTTGCACGGAACCAAATGTAATTCCATCCCACCTAATCCCATCTAATACCATGCGCCAAACGCTCCCTAAGGTGGTTCCTACAAAGAGGTTCAAGTTTTGTACAACTTCTCTAGGATTGGTAAAGATGGAATGAAGACGCAGTGTGTAGGAGAAGCGGTAGAGCTTTCATTAAAGAAGAGATGATGAATAAAGCAAAAGGAGGATATCAATGATTAAAGCCTTGGCGGAGATTGTTTGTGGAGCCTTCAATCTTAACATAGTCAGGGGGTTTCAGGCAACCGAGACTGCCTTGAATAAAATAGATTGATCTCTTAACAATTTCAAGGGAGTTTAGGTGACCGAACTCTGGGCTTTGGGTGCCCGATATTCGACAATTTTTTGGGCAAAACTCTGTAGACGTTTTTAAGTGGTTTCGGACGACCGAACCATGGGCGACGGGCTACCGAACCATGCTCTTGGGCGCTCGATTGGGCGATTGACTGTGTCAGTTTCTGTTACTCAGTTTGCACGGTTTTGCGCTACTTATTTCTATTTTTTGTTAGAGCTTATAAAAGTGGGTGAAATCGGGTTATAAGGTATTGCTAAATCATTCTAAATGAGATTAGGGTTTTGAGAGAAATTTTTGGTGAGAGGGAGCTTGGGTTTTATCTTGGGGGCTTTGTTTTGAGTTATTCATCTCTTATACTTTTGGATTTATAGTGTACATCGTTTTGTTATATGATTTTTTATGCAAGGGTTTTTCCACGTAAAAATTGAATCGTCTCTCCGTGTGATTGCTTGTGCGTTTGTGTATGTTTGTTTGATTCTCCTCTATGCTTCCGTAAGGTTCCCAACACATTATAGCATAAATCGATAAATGTGTGCTATCCCTTATGCTTTTCTACAAGGGAATTATATATTTTGGTACTCCGGCTTTGTGTGACAATTGATACGTAGGTATTTAAAAATTATAAATGAGTCATGCATAACACATTGAACTGATTATACTGCGGGACTCACTGTCGCTAAGGAAAGTTACAAAATTAGCTAGATTGGTAGAATAATCCTAACCTTTGATTCATGGACACTTGTAAGCTGAAATAAGAGCATTTGATTTTTTTTTTTCAAAATTTTAATGTCCAATAAATGTCAACCAATAGGGAAAAGCTAACAAAAGATTGTTATTTTTGTTTCATAAACAACATAAATTGAAAACCACAATTTGGACAATTTACTTTCGAATTAGTTGCATTCCAAATATTTAATTTCTAAGTAAGCTATAAATGCATCTGTGTCGTCCATCGAACCTTGCCAAGAAGATTCCCTTTCACAAAAATCATGTCGTTCAGCTCATTAGATTATCTAATCATGAACATTAAATATTGTAATATAATATTCATCTGTTGCCCATCTGAGTAGGGCTGTAAATAGGTCAGCAAACCCAATGGGGTACCAGATCCAACTCAGTTAGACCCGACCCATTTGTTAAATGGTAGGGTCGGGGTCCAAGAATAGGCCCAGTTGCTAAACGGGTCTGGATATTGTTTCCTTTATATTAAGCCCGAATTGACCCAAACCCATTTAGTAAATGGGCGGGTTTGGTCTATGCTGCAAGGGACCCATCTAGGCCCGGACCCATCCAAACTCGGTTTTAAACCTGGTAAAAATGCTTACGTACCAGATCCAGACCCAGACCCATTTTTAAATGGGTCTGATGGGGTTGACTCAGACCCGATCCAGACCCGACCCAGACCCAGACCCGCCCATTTAGTAAAAGGGTTTAAGTTTAAAATTTAGACCTAGACCCATTTAGTAAATGCCCGGGTCTAGTTTTGGCTAAACCTGTTCTAAACTTGACCATTTACAACCCTACATCTGAGGAGTGGGTGAGACTAATTTTCAAGACGAGTAATATTCTTCATGGGGGCCTAACATTTGCATGCTTAGTCCTTCGCAAGTAGAGATGTAAATGAGTTGAGTAAGCTCAAAAAACTCGCTTAACTCGGCTCGAAAATGCTCGACTTGGCTCGGATCGGAAGTGAGTTAGAGCGGAGTTGAGTAATTTTTTAGGTGCTTGAATGAATTCGATTCGAGCACCGAGTATGGCCACGGTCGACTCAGCTCAGCTCGAATATTAACTTGAATTCATCTCGATTTGACTTGGCTCGACTTAACTCGTTGACTCGGAATATAAATATAAAAAAACCTAAACTTATTTGTAATCTACCCGCCCGAGTGCCCCTCTCTCTCCAACTCTCCCTAACCTTAACCCACCCTCATTAAGCTCGATGACCGGCCACATCGGCCCCACTCCCTCCCTCCCTCTCTTTCTTAACTCGACGGCCGACCACCCCCGAGCTTCCTTGAGACACTGACCCGGTACCTGTCTACTTGTCCATTGCCATTGGCCACCCTTGAGCTACTCTGTCGGTTTGAATCCTTGATCTCTCCTCCTTCCAATTTTTTCCTTGTCTGTTTTTCTTAAACTCACTCTTAGGCCATTCCATTTTTTTTCTTGGGGCGTTTGGGTGTTCGACCGGCGACTGGCTCGATAGACTATAACTCGGACTCGGCTTGAACTCGAGCTTGACTCGAACTCACTTAGTCTGTTGATCAAGCAGGTCCACACTCAACTCGGCCAAGTCGAGTCGAGCAACGAGCAAGGGCTAGGTAGTTTGAGCCACCAACAAGCACAGCAAAAGCTCAACTCGTCTCTCGGCTCGTGTACAACTCTTGACATTTTAGTAGTTATAAATAAGCTACATGAATAGTGACCGTGCCCTCACTTTTAGGTAATCAGTTCCTGTATGGGTAAGTGGATTGCGTGTGACCCTTGGTCAGACCTTTAAGTGTTCGAGGATGTATTTGTTTATCCACGCTGTCTATTCCTTTTCCAAGATCACGTTAGTATATGGCCCAAAAACGAAGCACATGCACATCAAACACTCTAGTGGACCACACCAAAGATGACTCTTGTAATTAATGTGCATTTTTTGCAACTAAGATTATTATTTGGTGTGGTCCACTAGAATGTTGTATCTTCCTCATTTTTGGGCCCATACCCTAACATGATCTTGGAAAAGAGATGTACCGTGTGGATAAACAGATACATCATGGTGGACCCCCTGGTCGGACGCGCAACCAGGGGCTGGACGCAATCCGCTTCCCTGTCTGGGAAAGTGCGACTTTCCCTTTTCCTTTTGGGATTTTATGGAAATGGGTTCCCATTTGATTGCTGTTCCACCGTAAAACATAGCTTTTTATATGAAGTGGAACAATGGCCCATCACTGACGGTCTTTGGGAAAGCGGATTGCTCAGTATGCTTTTATCGTACAGGCCCACTGTGAATGTATGTTATTTATCCACACTGTCTATCCATTTTTATTGCTCATTTTAGTGGTTGATCCCAAAATTAAAGCATATCCAAAGCTCAAGTGGACCATTGTTGGGATTGGACGCCTCTACTTTTCACGCATGAAGACCACCGACCGGCCGGCCGACTGGTCGGTCACGATGGAGCAAAACAGCAGGGTAACTGGAGCCTTTTTTGGGCCATCCGACCGGTTGGCCGATCGGCCGGTGGGGGGGTCCGACCGGTCAGGCAGTTTCCTTTCTGGACTTGGTTTCTTATGCGATTTTGTGCAAGGAGTTTCTAATTCCGGTTTTCTCCTATTTAAGGAGATGTAATCCGAGATTAGGGTTGCCGCCAGTGGCCGCCAATGGGCCAAGGGATTGAGAGGGTTCTAGGGTGAGAGAAAAAGCTAGGGAAGAAGCTTGGAGTTCTCTGGGATGAGGAAAAGGGCTGTGTTTGTCCTTCTCATGTGAGAATTAGCTTCGGGTAGCTTGGGATTTCTCTTGTGGGCTGTGATCCAGGGTATTTCTTCTATAATCTCTTGTAACTTTTGCTTCATAGTGGATTGGTGTCGCTTTGTGCCGTGGTTTTTTACCCTTGAGGGGTTTTTTCACGTAAAAATCGGATTGCCTTCTTGTGTGTGATGATTTGCTTGTTTATTGCCATTGTGGTGTGTTCCTCGCCTGCTTTGATTGCTTCCGCTACGGGGCTCCTAACCCCATTAAGTGGTATCAGAGCTAAAAGTTGGGACGGAGGCAGAGAGAATTTGAGGCGAGACATCAATAGCGTCTTCTAGCATGAGATTCATTGTGGAGAAGGATTCCGTGAAAGAAAAACATGAAAATCGATCGGTATCTATGAAAGAAGTAAAGTTGAAGAAGATGGATCGATAAGCCAATATCTCAATCAGGTTTGTCGACTGCGATCGGGTTTGACCGGGAGCACCATTCATGGTGGAGCAGCGACATCGGCAGCGGCATCCACGGTTGTTCATGTGTGGCATGCTCAAGGGCCACATGAGCGAGCGGGTGATGAAGGTGCAAGTTTGAAGTCGATGAGGCATGAAAAGTGGTGGAGCTATGATGACGACGAAGTAGAGATGAAGATGGTGCATGGCGAGGTGTTGCATGAAAATTAGAGTCGTGGTGGAGTTTGTTGGGATTGGACGCCTCTACTCTTCACACATGAAGACCACCGATCGGCTGGCCGATCGGTCGGTCATGATGGAGCAAAACAGCAGGGTAACTGGAGCCTTTTTTGGGCCATCCGACCGGTCGGGCAGTTTCCTTTCTGGACTTGGTTTCTTGCGCGGTTTTGCGCAAGGAGTTTCTAATTCCAGTTTTCTCCTATTTAAGGAGATGTAATCCAAGATTAGGGTTGCCGCTAGTGGCTGCCAATGGGCTAAGGGATTGAGAGGGTTCTAGGGTGAGAGAAAAAGCTAGGGAAGAAGCTTGGAGTTCTCTGGGATGAGGGAAAGGGCTGTGTTTGTCCTTCTCATGTGAGAAATAGCTTCGGGTAGCTTGGGATTTCTCTTGTGGGCTGTGATCCAGGGTATTTCTTCTGTAATCTTGTAACTTCTGGTTCATAGTGGATTGGTGTCGCTTTGTGCCATTGTTTTTTACCCTTGAGGGGTTTTTCCACGTAAAAATCGGATTGCCTTCTTGTGTGTGATGATTTTCTTATTGATTGCCATTGTGGTGTGTTCCTCGCCTGCTTTGATTGCTTCCACTACGGGGCTCCTAACCCCATCAACCATATCACAGGAAACAGTGGGAATAATGATTTACAGCATTGAAACCTTCCAACGCCCCACAGTGATGTTTATTTGTCATCTAACTTCTTGTAAGATCATACTGACATGGATGGAGGGAAAATACAAATATCAGCTTGATTCAAAACTTCTATGGTCTCCAAGAAGTTTTCAATAGCACACGTTTAATTTACACTGTTTCCCATTGTGCAGTTCACTTAAGCTTTGGACGTGCTTCAGTTTTTGGGATTAAGCACTAAAATTTTCTTCTAAAGTGGATGGACAGAATGGATAAAATAAATAAATCACAGTAGGCCAATAGAGTCTTTGGAGTATGCAAGAATGGCTTAGATAACCTCCTCTATCATGATAGGAATGACTTTGCTACTAGTATTAATGATTGCCCCTTGTGTTGAAGGTCAGTTGGGTTGACTGAAGCACACTGAGTTTCCTGGTCGACTGGGATTTGTTTCGGTTGACCAACATGCTCTGTTGATATTTCAGTCGACTGAGGGTTGCAGTTGGGTTGATCGAATGGGATGTATAAATTTTTCAGAAAGTGCGGCTTTTGTTTCTAATAATCTTATATGAGAGTATTTAAGAAGACTTTTAAACATGATTAGGATATGTGTGGGAGAGCCTACATGATTTCCAAGGTTTTGTAAAGGAAAAAAGCTAGAGTTTTTCATATTTTGTGAGTAGTTCCATCTATTGTAATTTTCTAATATAGTAGATTGGTCGTTGCTTTTTGTCATGGTTTTTTCCCCGTAAGGTTTTTCATGTGAAAATTTCTGTGTTCTTTGTGTGTGCTCAAATTTTCTTTCTCTATTACTTGTTTGATTCCATCAGAAGTTGATTCCGCGACTAACATTTTGTGGCGTAAAACAAGTTGATTTAATCATGATTGAAGCAAAATTCAACTTGTCACCCTCATTTTTCTCTCCATACACAGACAAAAATAAAAAGGTCAATATTTTAACTCATTAGTTGAACTTTTTGCTTTAAACCCATTTGTTGTGTCACTAAATGAGAGAGGGGTAGCAACTAGCAATCACACATTGTATATATGTTTAGCAATCCTAGAACATAATATGAAAGCTCTTCCTCTTTATGAATAGTTTGAAATGTTACCGAAGTTAGAAATTCCATTTTAATGCATCATATGGTCATGTAATCTGTTAGTGTTATTCAAAAACCCCAAAACTCGACTCAACTTGATTTTTAGTGATGTCGGAACAACTTGAAGACTTAATACAGCGCCGCCGGATATTTTATTATTAACTTAATAAGAATATTTAAGTAATAATAGCTATATGATATTTTATGATATAAACATGGTCACAAGTGAAGCACATGTCATGCTGGTTGAATCAATTGACTCAGTAAATGAGGTTGTTAATTTGAATCTCACACTATGCATCTACTTTTGAATCCGGATTCTCTGTTGAAACCGAGCAGAGAACCTCTGCTTCCGCTGCTCTAATTGGTCCACCTCATCCTGACTGTGTCAGACCAGCTCAGCTCTGACACAGTCAGGCTGATCTGGACCAATCAGAAAAGTGACGAGCAGAGTTTCTCTGCATGGTTTCAACAGAGGATCCGGACTCTCTACTTCTTATTTTGAAATGCAATTACAGTGACTCTGTTCAAGTCATACCGAGTCAATTCGAGCCGTCCAAGTCAGCCAGCTGACTTGACAAATCTAGCTGAGTCCTGACTAAGTTGAGCTTGCCAGTAAGTTTCATGGTGATCAACTTGAAATATCATTGAATCAAGCTGACTTGGCTGAGATTCCAGTCCATTCACCAAGTTTTTGAACTATGATTTATAAGCTATATATTGGAAATAGATATGATAAATATCATAATCTATTTATAAAATGAATTCCATTAAAATTATTTGGAAAAGAATACAGTAATAATATAGATTTAGATATCATGCCCCTGTATCATTGAAGTTCAATATCCCATGATAGAAATCAATACAAACCATTCTTTTTTTATACATAGCTGTTTTGTTATACAACTAATTTCTTACATCACCCAATGGATATTGATCTTCTATAGATAGACCATAACTTGTACTAGTGTAGGACATTTAAACATGCTAACTTCAAGCCCCACTGCGAAGATCAGTGAGGACAAAAACAATCCACTCTCATCAACAGGTGGGCCACATCATTAGAATAAATGGAAACTAGGGTCCGGATTCAAAATTTAGGTGTGGCCCATTTAATGTGTGGATTATATTATATTTGATTTTTGGATAAGAGAAATCTTCATGATGTTGTCCATCATTAGCATGGCGCTGATGTCAGATGCAACATGTTGGCAGGAAAGACATGCCGGCATGATAAGTTATGGTGCCACTTGCTGCAGATGATCGATTACCATATGGATTTTGATAATTTTCCCTCTCGATTGGCACCGCATTTAGACCTCCAAGGAACTCTTCAAGTTATCTCCCTCTCCATCTAAATAACTATTTTTATCTTGGCTTCCTTCCTTTGGTTCTTCACAAGACGAGGAGGGCTCCTGGGACTTGATCTTGTCCGGATGATCTCCTTCTTTGCCCCACAATAGCAAGTAGAGTCCAATTATGATAATAGCACCTCCTAATATGCTAAACAGATCCAATAAAATCTCTTAGGATAGGCCAAACAACAATTAATGGGCTGTTTAGTTACAGCTAAAGTTATGCCTCTACCTCTTTGGTAAAGGACAAGCTCTTATCCTTAGGTGGCAATAGGTATATTGGCCTAACGCATTTTTGAGGAGGGGGCAACTTTCGCAAATTCAAGCCATCCACCATTTTCACTGTCTTATTTTAGGGCATGGGCCCAAAATTTTGAGGATCCAATGCACATGTGGAAACTATTAATGGTCCATTTTTAATGCTTTTAGGCCATTTAAACATTTAAAATGGCATTCCTAACTATTTAGAATGTCATTCCATTGGTCTGAACGTAACCACTAAATTTTGCCCTAGATATAAATTTTTTCTGGCACTGGGACCGGTTGAAAGGCCTGAGTCCAATATACACTTATCTTCTGTGTGGCCCACTTGGACCGGCTTATATTTTGGCCAAGCCCTAAAATCATACAAGGAAAATGGGGCACAACTCGGATCTTTTGCAAAGAACACGGTGAGGCAAGACCCTTTCACACTCGTATCTGACACTAGTCTATAAAGTGACCTCTTCATGCAACCATTAATTTTGGTAGGTTTACCTTTGTGATGCTTGTCCTAAATCTGAACCATCCACCATTTTCACAATCTTATAATTTGAGGATGTCAGCCCAAAACCCAAGCAGATTCAATGAAATGGTGGGTCCCACAATAGGAAAGTGCAGGTCTGTTTTACTATTTTTGAAACTATTGATGGTCTAATTTTGGTATTTTTAGGCCATCCAAATCATTGAAATGACATTTTCAACCGTTCAAAATGTCATGATTTCAAGTGGCGTAAATGTAACCACGGGTATTTGTCTCTGATTTAAATTTTTTGTGAACACATGACAATTTGAAGGGCCTGGGTTCAATGACTCTTACCTACCATGTGGCCCATTTGAGTTTCAGATCTGGATCATTTTTCAGGCACAAGCCCTAAAATCATATAAGGAAATGGTGAAAGGCTCAGATTTTTCTAAAAGAAGACATTGGGCCCATTATCAAGAACACCATCCACCACCACACAGTTAGAGAACAACCACTTCCTTGTACAATCTTCAATTTGGTGGACACCACTTTCCTGATACTTGTACCAAATCGGAATTGTCCACCATTTTTGCCATTTATTTTTAAGGCGTAGGTCCAAAATTCAGGTTGATCCAACACAAAGGTGGACTAGAAAAAAGTGGTACCTGTGGCTTACCACTGTTGTAACTATCAAGGCCCAGTTTTGATATTTTTAGGCCATTCAAACCATCCATGGTGGGCACCCAGAATGGGAATATCTAGATCATTGAAAGGTGGGTCCAAATTATTTGATAGTAAAATCATTAGAAGAGCTTACCTTCCTGTGCTAAGTTTTTCACCAAGAGCAAAGTATGCTAGTACTGCAACGAATATGGTTGAAAGAGGGTAGAACATGGGTACAAACACAGGTCCTTTTTTTTATTGCACCATAGTTGTATGTAGTATGCTAAACCCGAGACTAGCACTCCCTGCAAACACATCAACATTGAGGTAGATGAATACTTCTAAAACTCAATGGCTCGACTCAGGAGCTTACCTGAGTTAATTCGACTTGCTATGTGATCTTGGTCAGATATATGTCTGGTGAACTTGGTGTTTGTCATGACATGTATCATTCTAGCAGTCCTCTAGAAACCTAATGAACTGGCACAGATCAATGCAGCTGTGTGGTAGTCCACAAATAAGTGGATTAGGGCCTCTATACACTCTGAGGGTCCACTTTATGATCAACGGCTTGGATTTCACAACTGCAAGGAGTCCTTGTAAAGTGGACTCACGTGTACCGATGTTGGTGTACTTTTCTCCATTTTTTTTTCATGTCATTTACTTACAGAATATAGGATATTCCAGAGGTCGATGTTGAATCCAACGGTCCACGCCTTGGGTTCGTGTACCATGCATGCTGTGAATACAGCTGATTGGACCCCGCCAACAAAGCACATCCATGTTGTTAGTGAAAGCTGGGCAGGATATTTCTTCAATGTGAATGCCTGCACTAGTCATGGACGGCATACATCACATTTTCTACCATTGTAAATGATTGTTAAAGTTCAGTAGTCTCTTAATCAGGAGATAAAATGAAACCAAATTGTCATACATCTGGACCGTCCGAATTTGTTAACCTGATTGACAACTGGGCTGGCCTACCAATCAGTTTTGCAAAAATGCTATTAAGGCACAGTTCACTCCCTGGAGCAGGATTAGGCATGATGCCTGATTAACAAATGGTCAGGCCCAGGTTGTAGCCACATCAATGGGTCTGGTTGGCCTACAGGTTAGGGCACCTGGCCTGATCCAGCCTTCTTATAATAAGCCTATAAATAGCATTAGGGCAGGTTTGAACGTACTTACACAAAATGGGGTTTTCACAAAAAGTGTTTTCACGCTTGGTTTTCTGGTTGAGTCTACGAAAACCAACTTGATTGGTTTTCATCAAGTCAGCTCTTTATCTCTTATTTTGTTGAGCCGAGATGAGTAAAGGTTTGATGAAATACATTTAAATGCACAACACAAATTGAGGTTTGTCTCAAATATTTTTTTAGACATCCAATGCCCCTTTGAGGGTGGGTGCGGATAGTCTGTGTTGAACGCACAGGGAAATTCAGTGCCTCGTCTTTCATTAGTCCACCTCATTGTCGATAACCCTAGCTAACAAGATACATTTCTCTCCCAAAAAGATTGTCTAGCACACAACCTCACTTTTAACATGTGAAACTTCTCTGACCCCATAACGGTTTATGTTTAATTAGATCCACACCATTTATTAATTTTTACAGATCATTCTAGAGCATGAGCCTAAAAAATGAGGCACATCTAATGCTAAGTGGACCACACCACAAAAAGAAACGAGGATTGAACGACTACCGTCGATACCTTCCTAGGGTCCATTGTGAGGTTTATTGGCCATCTAATCTCTTCATAAGGTCACACAGACCTGGATGAAGGGAAAACACAAATATCTACTTGATCAGAGCCTTTTTTGGCCTCTAAGAAGTTTCAATAGTAAGCGTCAAATTCCCACTGTTTCTTTAGTATGGCCACCTTAAGCCTTGGATTTGTCTCTTTTGCTCTCATTCCGGAAAATGGTATGGAAAAATGGATGGACGGTGTGGATTTGATACATACATTATGTTAGGGCCCAAAAAAGTACTACATGTCAACACTTCCGGTTTTCTTCTATGCTAGGCCATGGAAGCGGATTAGGTGAGACCCCGACCTCACCCAAGACGCTATGGCCCTTACCGTTGTGCCCACCTTTATGTGTGTATTTTGTATCCACCCTGTCCATCTATTTTTCCATATCATTTTATGACATGATTCCAAATATTAAGATCCAATTATCAGGTTGATCATACTTCAGAAACCGAGGTGATTGAACAACCTACCATTAAAATCTTCTTAGGGAGCACCTAAATGTTTCCATAGTTTTTATTTAATATCTATCTATTGATAAGTTCAAATAATTCTGAATGAAGGGAAAAAAAACAAATATCAGCTTGATCCAAAACTTTTGTGGCCTATTAATGGTCAATCACCATTGTCCTATGGTATGGTCTATGTAATAATTGGATCTACTTCATGTTTTTGGATAATGCCCTGAAATGATATGAAAAAACAGATAAACAGGGTGGATCAGAATACATACATCAAGGTGTGCCCCATGGTAATGGCTGCACTGTCTTGGGTGAGGTTGGGGTCTCACCTAATCCGCTCCCACAGAGACACAGCAATTTCTTGATGTGTGAAATTTACATGGGCCCCACGGTAGAGTCACATTTTCTATCCATTTTTTCAGATCATTCCAGGATACGAGCCCAAAACCAATGAAGATCCAAAGCTAAAGTGGACCACACCACATAAAACAGTAGGAATTGATGCTACCGTCGAAAATTAAACTTCTTGGGCCACAGAAGGATATGATTAAGCTGATATTTGTATTTGAACTTCATCAGTATGTGTGATATTATGAATAGGTCGGATGGAAAAAAAGCCTCACAGTTGGCCGTAGGAATGTTTCAACAGTAGTTTGTTCAATCCTCACTGCTTTTTCTACCGTGTGATGCACTAGAGCTTTATATGTATCTCATTTTTGGAATCCTACTCTAGAATTATCTAGAAAAAATGATGGATGGTGTAGATCTAACACAAAAATTATAGTGGAACTAAGGAAAGTTCCACTTTAAAAGTTGTATTGTGTAGCTATCAATCTAAGAAAGAAATCCGGCCTATCTTTTTCTTTTTGTTAGTCATGCAATGCACCTGCCTGTTAGTTGGGCAACACACCCACACCATTAGTCACATGGTGCACCCACCACCGGGGGAATTAGTGTGTCTCCTTCGCATTTGAACCTAAGACCTGTGTTGAAACGACTAGGCATCTTCTAGCTCGGCTAGCAGGTGAGTTAGCCAGAATCATCAAAATTGACGTAGACCAATGAGAAACGACGGCACTGGAGTAGCCTGTGCTTCCAACACAGACATTCACACTCTTTGGATTTCAGATCGTCTGCTCCGTTTAAACAATATTTTCCTGTTTGTCAACACCTGATTGGTCCAACTCAGCTTTAAACAATATTTTCCTGTTTGCCAACACCTGATTGGTCCAACTCAGCACTGACTATATTAAATGCAACAATCAATGCTAGGCTAGACCAATCAAGTAACAAGAAAATCCTGTTTAAGCGGAGCAAACAATCCGTAGCTCCACTCTTTGAGGGTGCATCCAAATGGGCCCTTCAATTTATCCGTGACTCCACTCTTTGAGGGTACATCCAATTGGGTCCTTTGATTTAAGAGAGAGAGAGAGAGAGAGAGAGAGAGAGAGGGGCAACCTGCATGATGTACGATAAAGCCCATGTGATGCAGCTTAAGACTATAAGAATGGATCCCTTTATCCAATTTTCGTGGATGGTTGTACTTCCTTTGATGTGAATAAGAGCATCCCCAAAATTCTTAAAAACAGGTCCTCTGTACAGTGTCATGATCATCACACCCGCCATTGAAACCAGGGTCCCAACAATCTTTGCCATCCCACGTGTGCTCCTATCCAGACCCTCCAATCTAAATCAAATTGGAAAGTGAAATTCATCAAAACTAGTTTGACCTTGTTGACACCAATGCATAAAAATAAATTCAAGATGGGCCATTCCTTTTGGATCTTCGGGTTGGTGAGCCACTTAGGGTCAAGCCACCCTGTAAGGAAAAGATTTAAATGATCAAAGATTTAAAGTAGTCTAAATCTAACATTTCTTTTCCTTTCTTTCAGTATACTCCATCTGCTGTGAGCTCCAGTGAATAAACGGTTCAGATCATTGAGACATGACCTAGATCCAACTAGTGTCCTTAAATTACAGATGTATAGTGAACAAAACCTTCAATCAACTGTCTATTCTATTTTACAAAGTGCCCACTTGATAGTTAGACCAGGCCATTCATCATCAGCCCCAGCCTGGCCTACAGGGAGAGGACTGTGCCATTTCTACCTGAAATCATATACATGGAGGTCTGTGTCTCGCCCGCTCGCCCAACTGGAAGACCTAGGTGTTTCAACAGCAGGTCTTACGCTAAGGAGGCACACTAACCTCACCGGTGGGTGAGTGCATTGTGTGACTAATCATGTGGGTGTGTTTCCCAACTAACAGAGTGGGTACGTTGCATGGCTAAAAAAAAAAAAAGACAAAAAATATATATACATAGAGGTCTCACCGAAGGTGGGTCCTACCATGGCGTAAGGCATCCAATTCGTCTAACATGGTGGGCCCATGATGAAAATGGGATACCGTGAAATCATATTGCTGATGCAACCACACCAAGTGAGCCATTGTGGGAAATGTCATGGTGCTTTGTTGGTTGTCCATTGATTCTGTCGGGTGGCCCCACGTGACTAGATTGATGTGACTTCTAGCCATCCAAATTTCATGATAGGGAAACCATGTTGAATGGACTGAGTGTCAACCAAGCATCATGGTGGGCTCCACATGCAACTAGTAGCACTTTCTTATTTTAATTTGTTGTGCGTGAGAACTTTACAATGTATGTACATCGTAGACTTATGGTGGTGCAGAGAAGATGTGGGGCCCATGAGATGTATGAAGGTCTTCCAACCCGTCCATTAGATAAGTCACATCACATTACCGGCATGGGTGATAGGCCTAATCCAAGACTCAAGTGGGCCACAACAAAGGAGTTTGAAACAGCTTGGTTCTCATCACAACCCTTCATCCAGACCAGACGAAGGTTCTGAATGGCCTAAAATTTCACGTATGCGACATGGACAAGTCCTCCACACAAATCAGTACTGGAGTGCACTTCAAATATCTCTGCACATATTTACACGTGTAAAACTTATGACCGTTGAAAATAAAATTATTGAAAAGAAAGTAAAAGATGAAGGGATGCTGCAGGTTGATTATATAATCAACCCATGGAATAGATTATAATCACGTTTGTAATTGAAATAAGGCCTAGCTAGTTGATGATGATGATGATGAAAGTAAAATATGAAGGGAGCGGCTAAGATGAAGGTGGACCCCACCTGAGAAGGACTGCCAGGAAAAAAGTCAGTGAAGCGATTGTGTTGACCATGGTTGCCGCGAACGTCGGAGATGTGTATCTTAAGCTCGCAAAGTACATGTTTAGAGTTAAGCTGACCCTGTAATCAAAATTTCCCATTTAATGTGTTATTCCTCTTTTCACCCAATGCAAATCATATGGTGACATATATGTACTGTGGTCCAAAAATAGCTTTGATGGGTATTGAAAATATGGATCCAGATTTGGTGAGGCAGGGTTACAGCTTAGTTGGTGAGACCCTGACCATGGGGCTCGCCTAAATGTATGTGTTGCATGTCTGTGCTGTTCATCCATTTTGTCAGCTTATTTTAGGGCACTTCACAAAATGAGACATTTCAAAAATAAAAATGAGGCAAATCCAAATTTGAAGTGAACCACACAATAGGGAATGACTACCCACCATTAAAAGCTTTTCAGGGGCACAAAAGTTTTGAATCAAGCTGCTATTTATGTTTTCCCTTCATATATTTTCACCAGGTTGGATGGCAAATAAACATTACAGTGAGACCTAAGAAGATTTTAATGGTGGGCGATTAGCCACCACCGTTTTCATGATGTGAAAACCTCAGGTGGACTACGCCACACGAAAACAGTCATGGCTGAATGCCCATCATTAAGACCATCCTGGGCCCACTGTAATGCTTACTTGCCATCCAACCTGTTGATAATGTATGAAGGAAGACACAAATAGCCGCTTGATTCAAAACTTTTCTGTCCAAAATGTTTCTAATGATGAGAATTCAATCCCTACTATGTGGTCTACCTGAGATTTGGATCTACCTTATTTTTTGAACAATGCCCTAAAATTAGTTGGAAAAACGGATGGACAGCGTGGATATACGACACATGGATCAAGGTGGACCCCACGTTCAGGGCCTCACCCTCTGTGCTGTAACACCTTCCTCACCAAATCTGCCCTCTGAAAATATACATGTTAAAATCGATAGGCCAATGGCCAACATTTGCTGTACACGTGCGACGTGTGACACCAAAACCTGATTTTTGAGCCGTTATACATCAGATGATCGGCTTGGATTTTGCACACATGCTTATTTTGGATATTAATGACCGTCCGATCAGTATCTGACTGCTATTAGTTGTCAATTAAGCATTGTTTTTATGTACGTTGGAATATGGATACTCACGCAAGAAGAGAGAGTACAGATATCTCCAGAAACAATGCGAGTGTGAGCTTTGGCCTTGTTTTTCTGCAACGAAGACATGTAAAACCAGTAGTTAACATGTTGTAGCTGGACATAACTTCTCCCTCATTGATCAGGTATACGTTATTTTCGACCGTCCATTATGAATCCAGCCATTAGATGCCTATGATTGTTTAGCAAGGGTGCTTTTCACAGCATTGGGCATCATTAGATGAATGCTTTTCCAAGGGTTAGCATTGATTTTCTGGGTTCCTCCATCGAATATGAGGCCCATCAGATTAAGGGTCTGATCACTGAAATACGGTCCCCACACATAACCAGAGCTTCCCACCACCCTATACTTAATCACACATGGGCATTATCTGGGTCATTCATCAGATGTAGGCCACTGTGAAGAGAGAGAGAGAGAGAGAGAGAGAGAGAGAGAGAGAGAGAGAGAGAGAGAGAGAGAGAGAGAGAGATGCACTCACTTCTCAAGGAAATAGGCAAAAGGAAACATGAAAACACCAGCTACAAGGTGTCTGTAGGTCACATAGACGTGAGGATTCATTCCATGTTTGAAAGAAGCTTCTGAGAAGAAGTAAAGGAATGTGAAGCCAAATTGAGCAAAAACCATGAGAAGGTGTGGCTTGAATCTTTTGTAAATGGCCCCTATTCCACCCCTACAACCCATTGTATGTGTTGTATGGCCTCAGCATGCATGACTACAACGCAAGCAGCATACCAACTGCTTATATAACCACAAAGATGATTTGGGTCTGAATCCTCCTTCCTCTATGCTGTAAGAATACTTTTCTCCCGACCGAATTCCAAATAAAGAAAGAAAAAGCTGATTTTTACCTAAAAGACCGGACAATCTCTATTTTACAAAATAATGCCTCCACCTTGATGAGTGTTACCCTAACCGTGTGCGGCCCACCTTGATGTATGTTTTGTATATCCACGCCGTCCATCGGTTTTACCATCTCATTTTAGGACGACATACCAATCCTTAATTACATTCAAATGTCAGGTGGACCATACCTCTAGAAACAGTGATGAAACGGCCACTAAATAATTTTTGTGGGACAAACATTTTGGATAAAGATGATCTTTATATTTTACTTTCATCCAGATCTTCTTGAAATTATCAACAGGTTGGATGGAAACTAAACATTAAAAAAACCTTACTATGGCCCTTTGGAATTTTTAATGGCGAGGCACTCAATCGCCACTATTTTCTGTGGTATGGTCCACCTGAGATTTGGATCTGCTTCATATTTGAGACCCAGTGCTAAAATGTGCTGGAGAAACGGATGGACAGCGTGGATATACGATCATCAAGGTGGGCCCCACGGTAGGGGTGGTGTTACCCAAAAAGGGGAGCGGATTAGGTGTTACCTTAGTTGGTGTTGCCCTTACCGTGTGGGTCCTACCTTGATGAATTGGTTGTAAATCCTGCCTTCCATTCGTTTTATCAGCTCCTTTTAACATTATCTGAAAATATAAGCAAATCGAAGGCTCCGTTGGACCATATTAATGACCATTAGAAACTTTTGTAGGCCATAAAAATTTTGGATGATGCTGATCTTTGCATTTACTCTTCATTTTTTTAACCTTATCAACAGGTTGGATGAAGAAAAACATTACAGATCTACTTACAATGTGCACAGGGAATTTTGAATTTTTAATAGCATGCTTTCAATCACCACTGTTTCCTTATGTGTGGTGTACCTTATGATCGGATCTGCTTAATTTTTTGGATCACCTCTTAGCTGAAAATATAGATAGACGGTGGGGATATACAATACATCATCAAGGTGAACACCACGTACGGTCAGAGTGACACCCACTAAGGTGTTACTACCGGGTAATCACACCTAATCCACTCCCTTTTAATTAAGATATTACAAAAATGTCATCATTTGTGTTTTTTTTTGTTTTTGTTTTTGTTTTTGTTTTTTTTTTTCTTTTCTTTTATATGTGGTATGTGTATAATATCCAACTTATTAAATTTATGCACCGTACCATGATGATAGCAAGTAAAAACCATGAGCTCTATCTGACCATCAGATGGGGTTACATTTGAATTGGGATTTTTGAATGGTCTACAATATTTTTATGAATTAGCCCACGTCATGATTGGATCCACAGTATTTTTAATTTGTCTAATAGTAACGCTGGTGTGCATCTGTTTGATGGATGGGATGTGAAACACATATGGGCCCCAAAACTTTTGATTTTGCCGGTTGTAAAGGAGAGAAGGAGGGCAGAAATGTAGTTTCTCGTCTTAAAAACCACTGCCTGTAGCCATTATTTGAGAAAATCCAATTCCTTGTGGAATTTTTGTTGGTGAGAATCCCAAAAATAACAGATAAAAAAAGGGAATTGAATAATCCTCTGGCAGAGTATATTAGATTATGAGAGCGGATTAGGTGAGACCCAAGGCTCACCTAAGACAGTGCAGCCCTTACCATGTGGTTACCGTGAGGCCCACCTTGATGTATGTATTATGTATCAACTTCGTCCATCCGTTTTTTCAGATCATCTTAGGTCATTATCCCAAAAAATGAAGAAGTGACAATTATTAGGCAGACCACACTATAAGAAACAGTGGTGATTGACCATCCTACCATTAAAAACTTCTTAGGACACACCTTTATGTTTCTGTAGTGTTTATTTACCATCCAATCCGTTGATAAGGTCACATGAGCCTGAATGAAGGGGGAAAAAAAAAAAAAAAACAAACATCAGCTTCATCCAAAACTTTTGTAGCCCATTAATAGTCAATAACCATTGTTTCCTATGTTATGGTCCACCTGATGATTGGATCTGCTTCCTTTCTGGTATAATCCCCTAAACTGATATGGAAAAATGGATGGACGACATGAATACATAATACATACATTAAGGCATAGGCCCCACGGTAACCTACTGTAAGGGCTGCACCGTCTTGGGTGAGGCCAGGTTCTCACCTAATCCATCTTGGGCAGGCTCACCTAAGACGGTTCGGCCCTTACCATGGGGCCTGCCTTGATGTATGTATTAGGTATCCACTTCGTCCATCTATTTTATCCACAAAATGAAGAAGATACAATTATCAAGTTGATCATACCATCAGAAACAGTCGTGATTGACCATCCTACCATTAAAAACTACTTAGGACCCACCATCAATGTGCCACGTGGAACACATGAAACTTAATTCATACTGTGCAAAATTGTGGTCCACTGTGAATGGACCACAACATAGAAATCTTGCTGGTTAGACAGTCGTTGCCGTCCGATCCAGGCCTATTGTATGGTCAACCATTGGGTGGCTAGGATTCGTCTGCAGTCTTGTCCGCATTGGATTTTGTGAAAGTGTGCCGGAGCATCATAAAGTTAATCAAGTTTAATTACTCTTGCGTCCGTTGGATAGACAAGAAATTTCACAGAACACGTGTGCCAACATGTCACATGTGAACAAGATTGGGACTGTTCATCAGGTGTGGAATCCTGTTTGCATGGCACGGTCTAAGAGCCAGGCTGATTCACTCAGCGATTGAATATGGACCGTTGGTTGATCACCTTCTTCCCCCCCCCCCCCCCCCCCCCCCTTGTTTGGCAGGTTTTGAATGGAACATGTCTCTAAAATCCCAATGATTAGGAAATCCGATCTGTTCGATTGATGGCTATCAAATGAATGATTAAAAGTTGAAAGTAAGAAAGATAGTGTGTTGTTCAAATTCCCAATGACTAGAAAATCCCAATGACTAGAAAATCCAATCTTTCAGACTATCAAATCGATGATTAAAAGTTGAAATTAAGTAAAATAGAGTGTTGTTCAAACTCGAAGGATAGAATTAGATCGTTATCATTTGGACGATCTGAGTTGCGACACAAACAAGCACGTGTAAGGTTTAGCCAGGTGTGTTCCACAGCTATACCAAAATTGTGCTGGAAACTGACTCAAGAACTGTGGCAGAAATGCTTACAAAAGGGCCCTTCTGTCCTGGAATCTGTGGTTCTGGAGGGCCAGATTCGATGCCCTAAAATCATCGACTCTAATTAAGGTTGTTTGCGTCCTTGGGGAAGTCAATCGAGTGGCAGACGGCTTGGCCGAAATGGGCAGCGCCTCCCAACGATCTGAAAGTTTTTATTCGGCCAAGGAACTCCCAGATCTTATTAGAGGTAATCTCTTTCTAGACAAGGTCGGCTAGTGTGTATCAGAGAGGTAAATGGCCTCACCTAGCTCTCCCCCTTCACATGTAAGGTTGATGAGACCTCACCATTTTTAAACTGGTGATAAAATAAATTTATAGGTCGGGTTTAGGTTGAGTTCCATAGCACCTTATCTGTGCTAATCAGCTGGTTCGGTTCTTGTTGGGTTCAGGTCTTAGCATACAGATCTTGTTCTTGAAGACCTGGACATGGATCAGATTTGGGTTAGGGACTTATTGGGTCATTAGATAAGATCATTTATATGATCAGGCTCACCCGATGGATGGATTAGATTGCACAGACATCAGCTACTTTGACACATGCATGGAATGTAGCCATGCTCTTTTACATGCATATGGCATAGGAAACATCAGTTAGTCGCAGGAATAATCAATCAAAAGTTAATACACATAATACCATTATTAAAATTAATTGAATCCGGCGAAATTTTAACCAGGTCCAAGTTGATGAACATGACTCAGACCTAGCTCGACGTAATTTTTAATTGGGTTCAAACAAGAAAAAACCTATTGGGTATCTGTGGGTCCCAGGTACCCTTTGACAGCCCTAAGCATATAGATTGACTATCTAGTGCACATGCACTGCATATAGATTGACTTGTACACCCACACGTATGTACAAGTCAGTACACGGACTGGTGCAACATCCAAGCCATTGATCAGAAGGGGTACCACTATGTAGATTCCCTATCCATCATGTGTGCCATAATCAACTGAATCTAGGTTGTGAAAAATCACACCAAGTTTCATGGGATCCACATGAATGGTTTGGATATTTCACCTGTCTGCCTTGGTGGTATCTGTGGTAGTGGTTGCATTAGCTATCTCTCAGACGTGGGTTGGTTTGGTGGATATTTATTGGATGGTGGAGGAGAAAAGTAGCGAACTTTCCAATTCAGCTAGCTTCTGTCTGTGAATTGAAGGTTAAGATTGTTCAAAAAATCTGATTTTCAGACAATTACATATCTGCAGTGGGTCTGAAAATGTGGACATGATAATTTGAAGATGGAACGAATGCTACATGTATAATTAGTGACTCTTCAGGCCAAACTTTACTTGATCCATTCCATAACATAAAAATAAATAAATAATTAGAAATTCATCGATTCCATAATATAAAAATAAATAAATAAATAATCATATTATATTGGTAGAATTAATCACAAAACAGGTCTTTTGTGCTCTGATGTTTCAATCCACTCTATTCTTTTTATTCTCATGATGTTTTTGAAGAATTGAATCCACTAACTGATTCATAGCATCCGCGTCTCATTATTGAAAAGGACTCCTCTTGAGGTCCTTTTAAAGTAAGAAAATGACTCCATAAGAATTTTTATAGACGAGACATCTTACAAATCATTTCTATACCTACTTATAGTCTTCCAGATACTGTGAAACTCCCAAAAAGGTTCCCAGATATGCGTTTCTTCTATTGGCCCATGTTTTTTGCCAGCTTTAATAGAGCAATATCTCTGTCGGACTAGATGAAAATGAGAAAAAAATATCTCCTAATGGGTATTCTCAAGTTTTGCTGGAAGCTCACTCTAATGTGCCAACTTAACATATCTATATGGTGGTGGATTACAGCATATATGACGTAGGGAGGGCCGTGATGAGGTTGATCACCATCTTCTTCAAAGGATAAGACCATTTACATGGTCAGGCTCACCTGATGAATGGATTAGATTGCACAAACGTCTGCTACTTAGACACATGCATGGCATGTAACCATGCTCTCTTACATGCATATGGCTTAGGAACATCACTTAGTCGCTGGAATAATCAATCTAAAGTTAATACACATAATACCATTATTAAGATTAATTGAAACCAACGAAATTTTAACCAGGTCCAAGTTGATGAACATGACTCAGACCTAGCTCGACTCAATTTTTAATTGGGTTTAAAAAAGAAAATACCCAAACTGGAACCAATTTATTAACAGATCAAGAACCTGTTAAAATCAAGTCAGGTCCATTGGGTATCTATGGATCGCAGGTACCCTTTGACAGCCCTAAGCATATAGATTGACTATCTAGTGCACATGCATTGCATATAGATTGATTTGTACCCCCACACGTATGTACAAGTCAGTACACGGACTGGTGCAACATCCAAGCCATCGATCAAAAGGGGTACCACTATGTAGATTCCCTATCCATCAGGTGGGCCATAATCAACTGAATCTGGGTTGTGAAAAATCACGTGAATTTTTATGGGGTCCACCTCATGGATGGTTTGGATATTTCACCTGTCTGCCTCAATGGTATTTGAGATAGTGCGTGCATTAGCTAACTCTCAGACGTATGTGGGTTGGTTTAGTGGATATTTATTGGATGGTGGAGGAGAAAAGTAGCGAACTTTCCAATTCAGCTAGCGTCTGTGAGTCGAAGGTTAAGATTGTACTCAACAACTCTGATTTTCAGACAATTACCTATCTGCAGTGGGTCTGAAAATGTGGACATGTTAATTTGAAAAAGTAACGAAAGCTACATGTATAATTACCGACTCTTCAGACCAAACTTTATTTAATCCATTCCATAACATAAAAATAAATAAATAATTAGAAATTCATCCATTCCATATCATAGAAATAAATAAATAATCATATCATGTTGGTAGAATTAATCACAAAACAGGTCCTGCTCTGATATTTCAATCCACTCCATTCTTTTTATTCTCGTGATGTTTTTGAAGAATTGAATCCACTAATGGATTCATGGTATCCGCTCCTCCATATTCGAAAGGACTCCTCTCGAGGTCCTTTAAAGTAAGAAAATGACTCCATAAGAATTTTTATAGATGAGACATCTTATAAATAATTGGTATACCTGCTTATAGTCTTTCATATATTGTTCAACTCCCACAAAAAGTTCCCGGATAATCATTTCTTCTATTGGCCCATGTTTTGCTAGCTTTCATAGAGCATCTCCATGGGAATAAATGAGAGTGAGAAAAAAATATCTCCTAATGGGTATTCTCAAGTTTTGTTGAAAGCCCACTCCAATGTGCCAACTTAACATATCTATATGGTGGTGGATTACAACATATGTGACACAGGGAGGGATGTGATCAGGTCGATCATTGTCTTCCTTAAGGGATAACTATTTTGAATCCATGGACCTTTCTGGAATCCTCAACGGAGCTTCCTTGAATCTACGAGGGAAAATCTCGAATCCATGAGATAAAATTGAATAAATCGAAGTTTTTGATTAATAATTGAAGATAGATGAATAACAACGAAAATAAATGAACTTGAATAACCCTAATAAACCTTTTTTTTTTTAACAAATATCTGTTCATATAAACAGAAAAAACGCAGTATGGACATTCGGGAGGAGGTCACACGAGACTCCACCTATCCTATCTGCACGCTTACAAACGCACATCGAAAAAGAAAAGAGAAAGAAAAAAGAAAAAAGAAAAAAGGAAAAAAGGTAAACGGAAGACAAACCCCATATTAAGGTCTTCTAATGTACCCCAGTCCTGTTCTGTCCAGACAAAGAAGACCCCTAATCCTAGCAGGCAGGTCTGCTGTCGACGAGAATAAGCGATTTTGTTGAGAGGAACTGCCCCATCGAGCAAGGCCGTCCGCCACAGGGTTAGCTTCCCTGAAGGTGTGAAATATCAAAACCTCCAACTTCCTTTTCAAGGCTGAAAATTTGGCTTGCCAGTACCACATGGTCCAAAAAGGGGTTTGACGGTGAGAAGAAAGAAGATTTACCACCACCTTCGAATCCGACAAAATTTCTACTTTGGATATGCCCTTATTCACACATAAAGACAACCCCTCAACCAAGGCCTTGATCTCAGCTCTGTTATTAGAGCTTATACTATAAGCCGAGGAGAAAGCAAAAATGACGTCGCCCGCCCTGTTGCGACATACCCCTCCACCTCCATCCTTCCCTGGGTTACCTAGAGCCGAACCATCCACATTGAGAGAGCACCAGCCGACCGATGGCCTCCTCCATTTGATCACTGAAGGGAAGTCAGAGATGACATGATTCCCTGTAGATCCCGTGCCTAAGTGAAGACACGCCTTGGTAGAGCATGGCAAACTCTTTCGCGCCTGAAGAAGCTGAAAGGCCCATTCCAACCATGATTGAACGTTGTGAATAATGGTCGAAACATTCAACAAAGTCTGATCAAAACGAGCTGCATTTCTAGCCTGCCAAAGTTCCTAAAAAATGAAACAGGGGGTAAAGCCTATCAGCGCCGACAAGCAATTCCCATTGTTGGCCAGCACCCACCACCGGTTTGCGCGGTTGATGGCGAGAAGAAGCGGATGAGGTTGAGCGGCTGTCCCTAGACGACATTCAAAATGCCTCCATACCTGTTCAGCCAATTCCCCTTAAGCGAATAGATGATCAATGGTTTCAGCTTGGGGAGCAGACATCGGTGAGCTTCCACAACATGAACATTTAGAGGCTAGATAGATTCCTCTAGATTGGACTCTTTCATCGACCGAAATTACCTTATGAAGAAGTTTCCATGTCAAAAGAGAGATTTTTGGGGGCACGATGGAATTCCATACCCATTTGGCCCATGGTTTGTTTGGACCTGCACTTCTATACATACTCCAAGCCGTCTTAACCTCAAAATCCCCAGACGTTGAAGCTGTCCAAACACAGGTATCAGCATCTGAATAGGTACAGATTCCCTCCTCCTTAATGTGATCTAGCACCATCTTCGGTAGTAAACTAGAAAAGCTTCCATTGGCTTCAGCCCTTCATGCCCCAACACAGCCTGCACTAGCGCATCTTTGAGGATGGGAGGAGGGGGCTGAATGCACCAGTCTTTGAGAGGCCCAAGACCAGTCCAATTATCATCCCATAGATAGCATTTTCCACTTCCCACCAACCAACGCACCTTCGATGCAATGGCAGGCAACATCTTGCAAATAGACTTCCACATTGGGGAGGCATAGGCTACGTCAGGCATGACACCGTTCATATCAAGGCTTCTTCTGTATTTAGAGCTGCAGAATAATCCCCATATCGAGTTGGACGCTCTATATTTGACAGCCCAGGCTAGCTTCATACGAAGTGCACGCATTACACTCTTAATACCACCAATACCCAGACCACCCTCATCAATGGGGGTTGAAATGGTCTTCCAACAGGTCCAATGACATTTCTTTCTACCATCATCCCATCCCCAGAAAAAAATTGGAGAAAGCTTTCTCCAAATCTTGCACCACACTCGAAGGAATGTCAGACGCTGACAGAAGATGAATCGGCATCCCACTGAGCACATGTTTAATCAGCGCAAGACGCCCAGCCTGGCCTAAAATTCTGAGACTCCAACCAGCAATACGGTTCCGTATCTTCTCTAGCATCGGTTGAAAAAATATTCTCCTTGGCCTGCCTCAATAGATCGGAATCCCAAGATAAGAAAAAGGCGCCTCTCCTTTCTTAATTCTAAGAATTGATTCGACTGTCCTACAATGAGAGGTGGGCTGGTTGGAGGATAAGATGAAAAAGCTTTTGTTGCTGTTAATCTTCTGACCTGAACTCGCTTGGTAGTTTTGAAGGAACAAGCGCAATGGCCCGGAGGGACTTGGAGCTCCCGTTAGCAAACAAGATGGTGTCATCCGCGTAGAGGAGGTGCGAGACCATCTGACAGTGGCTTCGAGTCTGAAAAGGAGAGCAGAAACCTCTTTCCACCAACCTTTTGAAGCCGCGGCTAAGCACTTCCGCTGCAAGAATAAACAACCCCGGCAAAATTGGATCGCCTTGACGAAGACCTCTTGAAGATTTAAAAAAGCCAGAAGCCTCACCGTTGATTAGAATGGAGAAACAACAATTGTTCTAGAGCTTTTCAAGTAGATGAATCGAAGACTGCGAGAACCCAAATCTTGCCAGCACCTGCTTAAGGAAACCCCACTCTAACCGGTCGTAAGCCTTTTCCATATCTAGTTTCAGCAGGATGTTCCCTCCTCTAGCCTTCCTATCAATGTCACGAAAGATTTCCTGGACAAGAGCACAACTCTCCGCAATCGATCTGCCCTTTATGAACGCCCCTTGTTCCATGGAAACGAGCTTCGGGAGTAAGGAACTCAACCTATCTGCGACAATCTTGGAAAAGATTTTGTATATGCAGTTACATAAGCTAATTGGGCAGGAAATCACTGAACTTAACTGGAGTATCTTTCTTAGGGATAAGGCAGATTAAGGAAGATGTGAAAGCTCTTGGAATGTTCCCTTCACGGAAGAATGTTTGAACAGCTTTGACAACGTCATCTCGGACAATGTCCCAGCAACCCCTGAAAAAAGCACCTGAAAACCCGTCTGGAACTGAAGCCGCATCAAGAGGGAGGGAGTTTACCGCCTCATGAACTTCGTTAATAGAAGGTTCATGCAACGGACCTTGATTTTCTTCAGCTGAAATCAAGTTTGGGATAACTGTCCAGCAGGTCTTCCATCGGCCCTGGGTTAGAAGCAGACAAAAGGTCTGAAAAATATTCTACAGTTGCTTGCTTAATGACTTGACGATCCGTTGTAACCATTCCTGATTCAAGCTTGATCTCATGAATCGACATTCTCCTGGCTTTGGTTGATGCTTGGTTATGAAAGAATTTTGTATTACAATCTCCTTCGCACAACCAAGAGTTCCTGGATTTCTGTTTCCAAAAAATTTCTTCTGTAATTCAGCCTGTTGCAACCTGAGCCTAGCTTCCTTCAAGCTAAGAAGAGTAGAGGAAGGGTCCTCTGAAGATTGGGCACTCTGCTCTGCAAGCAGGAGATTTGCTTCAGCCACCTTGGTGTTCTGGAAGACATTTCCAAAGACATCCCTGTTCCAAACTTTGAAAGAGGCCTTCACATTCTTTAATTTTCTGAGAAGGACCAAACTTGGATCACCCACTATGTCTGAAACCCAAGATGATCTGACCTGGTCCATAAAGGAGCCATGAAGAATCCACGTGCGCAGGAATCTGAAAGGTCGTGGAAATGACAGAACTTCAGCAGGGAAGGAGAGCAACAGGGGAGCATGATCTGATTGAGAACGTGCTAGGTGTCTTACTTGGAAAGCTAGAAATTTGTTCGTCCATAGGGTGTTGAAGCACGCATGGTCTAGGCGAGCCCACTTTCTAGACCTTCCCATCTGATTGTTACACCATGTAAAACGATTGCCTAGAAAGCCTGCATCAAACAGCCCCGCGCTATCCAAAGCTTCAGCAAATTCAGTCGAACTAGCCGCGTCGAATAAACAATTCCCTTTCCTATTAGAGGTTGATAGGACCGTGTTGAAGTCCCCTACAGCAATCCAAGGGAAAGATCCACTACTAGCCATCAGCTTCAAATCCTCCCAAAGGAGTCTTCTCTCAACCCTGGAGCACTTCGCATACACCACCGAGGCCACTACCATTGAAGCAATTTATTGCAGCCCCACTGCTATTGTAAGCATCTAAGAGGAGGCTTGCACTACCTGAAGCTGAAGCAGAGAGTTGTAAAAAATCCAGACCTTTCCCCCTTCCATCGCATTCGAGCATGAGGCGTGAAATCCTAGCTTAAGGCCTGTGCTAATTCTCTTATCATCGTTGAGCATGGGTTCCAAAATGGCAATAATAGGCGGCTTAAATTCTCTAATTAAGCGCTTCAGCGACCTGATCGTGGGTTTATTGCCCACCCCTCGAGCGTTCCAGATGAGGATGTTATCCATTCAAAAACTTCATGTTTGTCTCGGCCCTTCTCTTCATCTTTCGCAGTCTACCATTCCAATATCTCAACGGAAGTCTGTCACCATCAGCAATCCCTGCTACTTGAACACACCTGCTTGATTTCATTTTCATAAAACTAGTTGCACTAGTATTTGAACCATTTTGCTGAACTGGGTGGGGGCTTATGTCTTGATTGGCTGTAGGCTGAATGATTAAATCTGACTGTCGGTGTTCGATCGATGCCACCAACACCCTCCCTACCTCAAGGTTGTCTGAAAGTTTATTAACGCAGTCCTTCGGCTCCGCAGAGATATCCAATAACTCGCTGTCCCCATTTACAATATTAGGCAACGTTCCCTGCATCGGAAGCATGCTGTCTATGTTGTGGACAGAGGGTAGCTGCTGCAATGGAGCCCCTGCCTCAGCTTCCATCGAGCTGGGAGCCATGTTGTCAGCCAGTTTTTCCGGAGGGTAGAAGAAAGGGGTGAGGTCTACCGCCAGGTTGATATCACCCAAACCGCACTGCTGACCAACTTCAGGGAAATAGACGGAGTTCCATGCCTCTGTATCTTGGTCTTCAGGTTCCTCTTCAAACATATCATCAACCTTCAAAGGGCTGCTTCCCACGGACAGTGCTTTTGCCACCTTGGGTCTAAAGTCACCACAAACTGCATCATTCGTAATTGGCTCTCGACCAATTTCTTCCAAATTATGGTATTTCAGATTTTGAACCGGGTGGATTTCGCGCCTATAGATGGCCGAGGAAGCAGGATTTGAGACTACTTCTTGGACCACTTGGAGGGGGACCTGATCTGAGCATGTATACTGAGGCTGGCCGCAAATCGGTAATGGGGCAGCCACATTAGCTACTGTATCTTGGTTTTCGACCATCGTTTTCATAGCATAGTGGATGAAACCATTCACATCATGGACCTCTACTGGGGTCATGGGGGGGTTGACCGAAATTGTGGTTGAGGGTGGGGGTGGGTTTGATGCTTGGGTTTGAGGAGGGGCAGGGTATGAGGGATGGTTCGTAGATAGGATGTGGGCTTGGATTTGAGGAGGGGCAGGGGATTGGGGATGGTCCGTAGATGGCATGTGGGCTTGGATTTGAGGAGGGGCAGGGGATGTGGGATGGTCCGTAGATGGGATATGGGGTGATGGTGGGTCCGGTTCTTGTGTGCGGGGTGGGGCCTTGTCTAGTTGTGGGGCTGGGGAAGGTGGTTTGGGTGGAACTGGGGGTATGATTGGGGGTGGGTGCGAGGATGATGGAGGATCCGGAGCTGGGGTTGTGGGTGGGGGTGGGCAAAGAGGGTAATGAAAAGCTTGTTCCACCCATTGGCGAGTCGATTCGCACTGACGAGGACCCCCCTCATCCTCCAAAGAGAGGGCCGTTGTATCACCAGATGATTCCATGACAGCCCAGACAGGGTAGGATACCGTAGATACGAGGAGCCTCCTGACCTTGAATAGGTCTAATCCCGGACATAAGGCGACCTTAACCCTGGCAGATAATTGGTTCAGCCCAAGTAGAGAGCACCTGTCCACTTCAATCACCCGCCCGAACGTCTGACCTAATCCAACGAAAACTGAATTAAACCACGCATGAGATGGAATCCCCCGTAGACGAATCCATGTACCCTCTCCTTCCAAGATGGATGTAGGGGTCCATGCCTTCACTTTAGATAACCCCATGTTCCTGTGTAATGAAGAGTCAGAGAGGAAAGATCTGAGCTCCATGCTTGTCTTAAAAACAAGCAAGAAGCGGTCGTTGTCTATTCTTGATATGTCCACCGCAGCTGCCATAAACTTCGAGTCTCTGAGGCATTTCATTAAACGGATGAGGGGAACTTCCTTATGTTCTGCTATTCCCACAAGGGCCAGCCCCAATTCCTGGATTTTCACATCCACTTCAGTTGGATTAGCTCTGACGGATATATCCTCCAAGGGATCTGCGTTCGGCACCTCACGAATGGGTGTGATGGGTGCTTCATGATGTTTATCCCCTCTGTAAACAGGGGTTCCTCTAGTGATTTCCAAGAAAGACTGTTGGAGCAGAGGCACATCAGGTGCAGGCAAAGGTAGTGGTTTTGGGTAGGGGATCTGGGTTGAGGAGGAAGGAACTACCTTGGTAGGGGATGTGCCTTTGAACTTTTTTCTCGGTTTGGCATGGGCCACTGTAACTACTCTGCCATCAATCCTTTTCCCATGGAAGGTGCTGATGGCCGCATAAGCATCGGCTTCATATAGAAATCTTACAAAAGCATATCCCCTATGTTTGAGCGAATTAGAGGATTGAGGAAGGAATACATCAGTCACCTTGCCGATCTTCCCAAAAATCCTAAGCTAATCCTCCTTAGGCGTGTCAAAAGAAATGTTTCCCACGAAGACTGTGTAATCTGAATCCGGGGGCTTGGTGTTTCTTCTACGGACTTGCTTCCAACCGTTGGTCGGTGTAGCCGCTGTCATGGCTTGCCGTGCCAGGTCAACCTTCACTCTTATTATTTGGCATTTTTATTTGGCATTCACAATTGCTGAATCCCCCAATAAACCTTAGATTCGCATCAAAGAAGTCCTAATCAAATAAGAAAATTAAAAAAAAAAAATCATGCAAGTTCGTGCAAATCTCGAACTCATCGACCAATCGACCCTATCCATCGACTGGTCGAAGTTGAGTGTCGACTGGTCGACACGATCGATTGATCAACTATAACAGGCAAAAAATCGTTCAGAGAGTTCAACCTTGTGATCTAGAAAAATCTTCGGCGACAGACCAAATTTGTCGAGTCATTTGTCAGGAATTCGTCGAGCAACCGAAATTAGCTGAATTTCTGCCACTTTTCCTTAGTATTTTTTTGGTCCATGTGTGATAGGAATGTACTTGATTCATGCCCTTCATCAGGGGGTTCTTACTATACATCAGACCCCTCCACTTCAAATAAATTCATCTTCGAGTTTCTCTTCGAACTTGGATCTTGAATCGCACTCAACCTTCTTAATAGGGTTTGCTTGCTATACATACTGGAGTTCTTCGATAGGTTTGATTTTCTCCACCCAGTGTTATCCACTTCCTAATGTGCTATAATAAAATTTTCTGAATTTCTTTTTAAATTGTGGTTGGTCAGTAGAGGGATTCTTCGTGTTGTTGAAGACTGACTTAATTTGAGAAAAAGAAATATCCTGCACAAGGAACAAATCATCAGAAAGTTCAACGACCACGATCGCCTCAAATTTCGACAATTCTGGCGTGACATCTCTTAGGATGTTCATGAATTCTGTCAAAGTTGACTCCACAACGTTTAGAATATTTTTAGACTCTTCTTCCCTATCTTCTATGACTGAGGTATTGATTTTCTTCAACTCCTCAGAATTGTGAACAACCTCTGAGATGGTGGTGGACTGTATTTTAGAGACATCGTCTGAACTTATATTACCCCTATCTAGAACTAACACATTGTCCACAATCGCTAGTGGTATGAAAATTTCAGTAATGAGGTTATCTGAACTTAGATCATCATTCAGATTGACTGCCTTCTCATCGAATTGTGGTAGCACTAAATCTGCAGTAGAGATCTGAATGACCATCTGTTCATTCTCCTCAACTGATTCCTCCTGTATGGACAAAGGAAGTGTCTCAACAGGACATTGTTCTGCATCCTTCGACATGAAACATGCTTGACTTTCTTGAGGCCCACCATCCGTAGGCTTTGCTTCAGACGCCTGATTCGATTCTTCATTGCACTCGTTTGGGTCCAATGCACCATCATCAATTTCCTTGGTGAAATTTTGGATAGTTATAGAAGACTACTCCTCCACTTTAAAAGTTTCGGGTGGGCTTTTCATTTTCGCAGGGGGACAACATACACACTGCTGATGGGACTTGAGATTTGTTGTGACTCCGTCTCAACTAGATCTTCATTATCTTATAGGAATCATGATAATAACCATTGTTTCATCTGTGACCACCTGCGGATTGGCGCCTTCATCTCTTACGCTCAACAACGTTGAACGAATTCCCACCAAATCATAACACCGCCCTTCAGATGGTATGTCATGATTGGAACCTTCCTCTCTTCAAAAATCTGCATGTAGTTGAAGAAACATTTGACTTCAAAGAGCCATTCGTCGATGCGACTCTGACCATTGAAGTTAGGGAGATTTATCGTTCTCTTATAAAATTGATCTTTTCGATCCACCCGATTGTAAAATCTAATGAATCCTGAAAGCAGGATTGAACTACAAACATAGAGTTCTATAGCCTCCGCTTTACAGTCAAAGGCGGCCCGCATCCCTTGCATAGCTTGTTGATTCTTCTGCCGGTAAGTCTTGTTCCATAAGCTGCCGCTATGAGATAATAGATCCCTGGAGCACCGTCCATGAGATTATTGTCCAAACCTTTGTTAGTTGTCATCGACTCGAGCACAGTCCTCGCTTTGATACAACTTGATACAGGGAGGGACGTGATGAGGTTGATCACCATCTTCCTTAAGGGATAACTACTCCGAATCCATGAGATATATCGAATATGTCAAAGTTTTTTTTTATTAATAATAAAAGAGAGATGAATAACAATAAAAAAATAAATGAGCTTAAATGACCCCAACAATCTCTAGATTTGCATTAAAGAAGTCCTTATAAGATAAGAAAACTAAATTAAAAAAATCATGCACGTTGACGCAAGTTTGCGCAAATCCGTCAGGCTCAATCTATCAACTGGTCAAAGTTCAATGCCGTCTGATCGACATGATAAGTCAATCAGCCAATTAAACAAGCAAAATTCATCCAGAGTGTTTAGCCTTGCGATTTAGAAAAATCTTCGAGTGATGGACTAGATCCGTTGGGAATCCGTTGAGTGACCGAAATTTGTTAAATTTCTGTTACTTTTCTTTGATTTTTTTTCTTGGTCCATGTGTGATGGGAATGTGCTTGATCCACACCCTTCATTAGGGGTTCTTGTTCTGCATCAATCTGATAGCCCCATTTTGTATATCACCTGCCTTTCGCCTACTCATTATGTGGGTCACATGTTTACATTGAGTGTTGAGTGTGTACACTTTTCTTATAGTTCGAAAACGAAAACTTAACTCAATGTCCATTTAGGCCAGCTGGATTCAACCCAACTATACTTAGAATAAATTTAAAATAATTATGAATAGATATTTAACATGACTCAACCCAACTCGGCTTAGTATAAATTTAAGATAATTATAAATAGATATTTAACATAGTTAAGCGATATGAAATTCAAATGTTTTTTTTTAGCAGCCCACTCAAAAGTGCGCTGGTCAAGTTGATCTTTCCTTCTCTCGAAGGTGGTGGGTTTCCCCAATTTACTGTAATTAATTTTCACACTCTAGTTCATTGATTGACTCGGTTTGAGTGCTAGAGAGTCGAGTCGACAAGTCCTCTTGAGTTAGGGTCGAGCAGACCCAAGACCAAGTTCGCAGCAACTCAGCTTGAAATCTCATGACTTAATCAAGTTGGCTGATCATCTAGGCTTCAAGTCGACTGAAAAGTTTCAAAACTATGATTGTTCTTAAACTGTATAACAGTTCTGAATGCACGGCTCACCTCATTTCACTTGAGGTCATCTACAGAGTTGAGCCTTTCCTAATAGATACGTTCAGGTCCAAACTAGCACGTGTTTAGCAAGCATGCATTGCAGCAGGAAAAGTCCATGCCGTGTGATTGGTGGCACTCTTACTAAAAAACAAGGCAACTTTTCATCAAGGGGAGTTGTTTTCATACTCTGGCTTTGTACCACACTTGATACATAGGTATTCAAAAATTATACGTGAGATATGCATTAACACGTTAAACCCATCACATTGTGAGACTCACTGTCACTAGCCCATTTGGATACTACCAAATAAGTTACTTTTCAACTGAACTTAAGACATTAAGTTACTTTTGGCACTTAAGTTCGTTTGGTAAGTATATTGAAAAGTAACTTATCTCTTAAAAATTACTTATCTTAATAAGTATTTTTTTTAGCCTTTTGACTTTTGACTTTTCAACTTATCTCTCTCATGTCACACTTTTGCTCTTTTTTTTTTAATTTTTTTTTATTTCTTTTTTTATGGGTTAGTACACACCCACACTGTTAGTCACCCTCCAATGTTAATTAACCACCCTCCAATTTGGCTTTTCTACTTATCTCCCTCAGGTCACCCTACATATCAAAGTTCTCTCTCATGGTTTATTCAATTACTGCTCTCTCACTACCGTCCATATCAAAGGAGGCCCCACATGATGGACTGTCCCAGCAAAGGTGGGGCTCACACAGTGGACAACCCACATCAAAGATGGGCCCTACATTAATTGGTGCAAGATCCAATCCACCAATTAGGTTGATCTGATCTTCTACATTTTTCCCAAAAATGGTTCTAGTCCACTCACCATGTGGACCGACTATTGGAAACAAGTGAATGGGTTAGAAAACTTCGGCCAATTCTTCCAGAGCCGTACATTTGTTTTGCAGACTGTGGCCCCCCTGACCAGTGGATCAACCTGATTCTTGTGCCAGGGCATCCATATAGTGGTCCCGTTTTGATGGATGGAATGTATCTCGGACCAATCATGCTATGCTAGCACATGCATGGCATGTACATGAGCTTTATTGCACGCAAGTGGGATTAGAAAAGCTCATTCTCTTAGTAAAATTGCCTCAATGCTTAGCTTTTTCTTTTCTTGTCAATATGTTGCTTATTATGTGTAGATTTGAAATTTTCTTTTGAAAAGTTACTTATCAATGTGTTATTACCAAACATACTTACTTATTGGCCAATAAGTATGTTGTTTACCAAATATATGTCTGCTTAATAAGTAAAAACCAAGATAAGTGACTTATCTAATAAGTAGCTTATCTTAAGTAACTTACAATCCCCTAAGTCAAGTCCCAAAGTCAGATTGGTAGAACCTTCCTAACCTCTAATGTGGACAGTTTGAATTATTTGCTTTCCAAATATGCAATTTCTAAACTATAAGTGCATCTGTGTAGTCCATCATACCTTGCCAGGAGTATAGAAGTTTTCCCTTCTTCATGGACACGTACGGATTGCTGGAAGTTCCTTCCCTCAGAAATTAAGTGGGGCCACTGTGATATTTGTGAAAATCTACCCCATCCATCCATTTTTCCAGGTTGTGTTAGGACATGAACCCAATAATGATGCAAATCCAAAACTTGCTGCACTGGAAGTTCCTGCCCTTAGAAACTAAGTGGGGCCACTGTTATATTTGTGAAAATCTATCCTGTCCATCCATTTCTCCAAATCATGTTAGGACATGAGCCCAATAATGATGCAAATCTAAAACTCAAGTGGGCCTTGAGCGTAGGAAAAAGTGGGTAAGCAAATGCCTAGTGTTGAAACCTCCGGCCCATGGGTTCCACTGTGATGTTTATATGCCATTTAAATAACGTTCATAAGGTCATTCCTACAAGGATGAACTGAAAATACAAAAATATTAGACCTATCCAAAACTTCAGTGACCCACGACTATTTCGACCACGGAGCTCAATCCCTACTTGAGTTTTGAATCTGCATCATTTTTTGTTCATGTCCTAACATGATTTGGCAAAATATATGATCGGAGTAGATTTCTTACAAATATCATGGTAGCCCCACATAACTTCTGAGTACAAGAACTTCCTGTGAGAGGGTTTTGCAGGCAATCCGCATAGCATTTTCAACGTAAAGAACAAATGACACATGTGCATGTGTTGTGCACAAGGATCCTACGCATCCTCATAAGTCTTCATGTCCTCTCCTTAAACTCAGGCCATTCAACTCATCAAGTGGGCGATACGTGACTTGAATGAGAGCGGTTATTTTCATCTGCCGTCCATTTCACACTGCACAGGTGGTCAACTTGATAAATGGACGGCGAGAATTGTAGGCACCGGAACATACTCTATTAATTGCCCACTTTATGAATGGCCTAGTTCTTGCCCACTAAAGATGGGGATCTTAGCCATCATTCATCTTCGATCTGGAAACAATAAGGAGACTGTATGGTAGATTGTAACTCATCCTGTAGGCTCTTCTTTTCCGCAATCATGAGATTTGCGAGCAAGTCATCTTTACAATCCAAATAGTAGTCCGCAGCATGAAGACCACCTGGCACAAAAGTCATGCTGTTCAGATTATCGGGTTAGCTAATCGGAGGCATTATAGATGTTCTGATATAATATTCATTGATTGATTTTCAAGACGAGTAATCTTGATGGGGCCTAACATTGCATGGTTAGTCAACATTTTAGTAATTCAAATAGGCTACTGCGCGGACTTTGCCTTTTCCTCTCTCTCCCTCTCTCTCTCTCTCAAGGGTAAACTTTATGGGCCCACTATGATGTATATGTCTTATCAATACTGTCCATCTCTTTTACCAGCTCATTTTAGGACATGAGTCCAAAATTAAAACATATCCAAAGCTCAATTGGGCCACAACACAGGAAACTTTTTAAAAGGCACAGAAGGTTTTGATCAAATTAAAGCTGATCATATTTGTGTTTTCCTCTTCATTCATACCTGTGTGTCCTTGTGAAAAGGTTGGGATGACAAATAAACAACATTGTGGGCGTTGGGAACGTTTCAATATTGGACGTCATTATCCCCACTTTTTCCCACGGTGTGGTCCACTTAAGCTTTGTATACGCTTCAATTTTGGGCTCATCTCATGCCCTAAAATGAGATGGTAAAACGACTAGACAGTGTAGATAAGACAAAATCAGAACAGGCCCCACGGAGTTTACTCAACATGCTTATAACGTACTGAGTGACCAAGTATCCAATCGACTTCCGTCTTCAGGTCTATAGTAAAAAATAACTTTTATATGAAGTACTAGAACAATGGCCCAACACAAACTATCTCTAAAGTAAGCAGTAATGGCTTAGATAGCCTCCTTTGTCATGGTAGAAACCTCCTTTGTCATGATAGAAAGGACCTTGCTAATGGTACCAATGATTGTGGCCTTATGCAATGATGTAGAATGGGTCGCGGACACGTTTATGGTGAGGAAGGACTAGAAGAATGATCAAAAGAAAAAGCCCAAGCTAAAAAAGAATCGCCAGTCAACATCATAGTCAACTAGTCAAACCCAATGAAACACCTGTCGAAAATTGCCCGAAATTCCATCCAACTCTATGGACATATTTTCGCATTTCAACTAGTCGAAAGTTTCCTGAAATTACACAGAGAGTTATCTGAACTCTCTCAACATTTGTGACCTTTTCCGACCAATCGGGTAAATTGGTCGACACTCAAATTCGACCGGTCAACAAGTCGGGTCGTTATGTCGACCAGCTCTGCAGATTTGTGCAGTTTTCAAATTTCTTCCCTTTTTTTATCGAGTCTCTTTCTAATTTGCAATTTGAGTTTGCTTGTTGGTATTTACACATGTTAAGAAAGATCGACGAGAAGACTATATTTGCGTGGTCTTCAATTTTGCTTTTTCCATTTTTTATTAGGACTCTTTCCAATTTGCAATTAGGGTTTTCTTGTTAGTATTTAAACATGTTAAGATGTTTGTTTAGGGCTATATTTTGATTAATTAATACAAATCGACTTTCATCGTTCTTCATCTCGTGGATTCGAAGAAGCTCTGTGATGAGTCCATAGAGGTTCGTGGATTCAGAGTAGTTCTCCTTTGAGGAAGACAATAATCGACCTCATCACATCCTTCCATGCGTCAAGTGGTATTAGAGCCAGGACTCCCCTTAGACCGATGACAACTAATGAAGGTGTGGACAACAATCCCATAGACAGTGATCCATGGATTCTTTATCTAGCAGAGAGAATGAAAGGTATCTACTGGGAGAGTCGGTTAGCCATGTAAGTGCTGCAGGCAACCCTTGATCGTCTTCCGAATGCACTAATTCCGCTTCGTGTCGATGGTGACATTCATCCTCCCATGATCATTGTACAATGCAATCAAGTTGTTCGTAAAGTGCCTCCAGTAGTGAATTGCAGAGCTACACCAGATGAATTGATTTATAGCGATGAAGAAGTTGGTGATGTACTTGCCTGGCAACCCACTTGTGGAGAAGATCTAGTAGATCGAGTAGAACAAGAATACACAGGCAAGTCTAATCTTCAAGGCTTTAATGGCCAGTTACGCATTAAAGAATTCTTCGACTCGCTGGCAGAAGTCGAGTGCTTCTTCGACTTTATGGAAGTGTTGGAAGAGAAGAAAGTGAAGTTAGTTGCCTACAAGTTAAAAGATGGCGCTTCAGCATGGAGGGAACAATTGCAACTTACGCGTACCCGACAAAAGAAATCACTCATCCGATCGTGGCAGCGGATGAAGGGTCTCTTACATGCACGGTTGCTCCTTAGTGACTACGATAAGGTATTGTTTAAGCAATACTAGAATTACCGACAGGAAAATCAACCAATGTTGAAATACACAAAGGAGTTCCAGCGATTTTATGTGTGGAACGACTTGACAGAGTTCGAGTCTTAGCAAGTAGCCAAATTCATCAGTGGCCTATGATTTTTTTTATGTGTTAGTTCACACACCCCATTGTTAGTACACCAACCCATCCCTGCTAGTCACATCACAATGTTAACCACCCCCACCATGTGAATCGATACCATGACCTAAGTGTTAAAACGAGGCTATCTTCACTCAGTCTGCCACTTGACCTATGGACCTGGGTATGTGGCCTACAATTAACAATCTAGGATCCGGTTTAGATGCATCCGGTTTAGATGGTTAATGAAGCAGTCCAATTGGCTAATATAGCAGAAACTCAACTTGCGAGGGCTACTATTCTAACATACCCTACGACGTGGGCTCCCTCAATGGGTCCTATATAGGATGCAACGTTGGATAAAGGAAAAGAACCGGTAGGAGGGTGTCCTCAACCCCTATGGTCGCAAACTATGAAATGAGGTGCGACCCATCTATGCCCCATAACGTAGCACCAACGACTGTGGGCCTGAGCAGAATTCCAAATCCTTATGGTCGGTCGAGGCTGGACCATTATTTTTTATATGGACAACTGCGTCATTTTTCTAACGCATGTCCTTAACACCCCGCAACCCACTTAGTCATCAATGAAGGGGGAGATAATGATGAGGCAGTAGAAGAAGACTTAGGATTTGATGAAAATGAGTAAGTTGCCGAGGAAGGAGTAGGTGAAGAGAATTTGGTGGCTGAGGACCACGGTGAATCCCTAGTCGTGAGGCGACTCCTCTACACCTCGGAGAAGGAACTGCACCCTGGAGAAGCAAAATATTTTCGACATGCAGTGCACCGTGAACGATAAGGTCTGTAATGTAATCATAGATAGTGGAAGCAGTGAGAGCATCATCTCAAAAGTGATGGTGGACAAGTTGTGGTTACAAACTTAGAAGCACACTTTCCCATATTCGATCGGCTGGATCAAGAAGGTAAACGAGACCAAAGTAACTGAATAATGTGCTGTCTCATTTCCAATTTGTAGAAATTACGAAGATAAAGTGGTTTGTGATGTGGTTGACATGGCTGCTTGCCATATATTACTTGGGCGGCTATGGAAATCGGACCGTGATGCGACACACTGAGGATGAGACAAAGTCTATATTTTTGTTAAGGATGGTCGTAAAATGATCCTTGCCCTTATGGCATCAGAGACCCACCCAAGTGGAGGGAAGCTCTCTCCTAGCCATTTAGGATTTTGTGGAAGAATCTAAGGAAACCGGTGAGGTTTATGCCATAGTGGTGAAGGGTGAAGAATTTGAGAATTTAAATACCCTTCTAACCTGAGGTCGTTGTTGAATAAGTTTAAAGAAATTTGGCCCGAAGACTGACCTGATGGATTGCCCCCATGCTGGACATCTAACACCACATCGATATTGTCTCAGGGGCTAACTTGCCCAATCGCCTTCACTATCAGATGAGTGTGAAGGAGTGTAAGGTCCTTCAGGGACAAGTGAAGGAAATAATCCTTAAGAGTCTATTGAGAGAAAGCATGAGTTCATGCATCGTGCCGATCCTATTAACCCAGAAGAATGACAGAAGTTGGCGCATGTGTGTTGACAACTGGGCGATTAATAAAACTTCAATAAAATATCAGTTCCCAATACCACGACTAGATGACATGTTAGACATGCTCGAAGGAGCAAAGATGTTTTCCAAGTTGGATCTGAGGAGCAGTTACCATCCGTGTTGATGATGAGAAGGTCCGAGCTATCAGAGAGTAGGCCAGTTTCAACAAACATCCACGAAATCAGAGTTTTCATGGGTTGACAACATTCTATTTTTTATTTGTGTGAAATTTCGACACCGTAGTGGCACCGATCACGGACTACATGAAGAAGGGACTGTTTCAGTTGACTAATGAGGCTGATAGGAGCTTCGCTGAAATCAATCACACGTGGTCCACAACTCTAGTTTTAGTACTTCTTAATTTCGACAAACTGTTTGAGGTTGACTATGCCACTTCGTATGTCAAAATTGGGGGAGTTTTATATGAGGAAGGAAGACCGGTAGCCTTCTACAGTGAGAAGCTTAACGACACATGAAAGAAATGGTCAATGTATGAACTCAAGCTGTACGCAGTGGTTCAAGCATTGTGACATTAGCGTCATTACCTCGTTAAGAGAGAGATTGTCCTCTACACTGATCATCAAGACCTTAAATTCATTAATAGTCAGACTAATGTGAATCATGTGCAGGTTAGATGGATATCATTCTTGCAGGATTTCACATTTGCTTTGAAGCACAAGGCTGGCACTACAAGAAATTCCCTTTTTGCCGACGAATGATTTCGTCGGTAATCAGTAAAATTTCGTCGGGAAATCTTTTTCCTGACGAAATTTTTCGCGGCTAACATCGTCGCAGAAAGGCCGTCGGTAAAGGTTTTTACTGACAAAATTTTTTTTTGTAGGTAATAATAAAACCATTACCGACGAAAAAATTCGTCGGGAAAACATATGAATTTTTGTCGGAAATAAAAATGATACATCGGTGAAAAAACTTTTACCGACGAAAAATTTCGTCGATAAAAGCTTTCCAGGTTTATTACCGACGAAAAATTTCGTCGGTAAAAAACTTTTCCATTTTTTTACCTATGAACAATTTCGTCGGTAATAGTATTTCCTGTCCCGATTCCATTTATTTTCAAAATTCAGAAAAATTCTGATATACACCTGTAAAGAAACCTATACATTTTTCTCCTATTCACATCCACATACATACGAATAAACAGAAACTACACCATCCATACACAAATAATCCATTCCACATCCACAAACAAACAATATTCATCCACACACAAATACATATAAGTTAAAAGTCATATATTAAAAAAAATAATCAGGAAGATGAAGGCGGAGGTGGCGGGGCATCGGCGCCAAGGCTTGTAGCGAGAGCCTGAAACATCTCCTGCATCCGTCGCTCATGCTCCTGCCGCAACTCCTCGATGCTCCTCTCCTGCTCCTCCCGTCGCCTTTGCTCCTCATCCCGTCGCCTCTGCTCCTCCTGCTGTCGCCTCTCCTCCTCCTCCCGTCGCCTCTCCTCCTCCTCCCTACGCCTCTGCTCCTCCTCCTCCCTACGCCTCTGCTCCTCCTCCTCCCTACGCCTCTGCTCCTCCTCTCTCTGCCTCTCCAGCTGCTCTCGAATCTCATCGACGACGACTCGTAGTTGCTGAACCTCTCTCTCTGCGATATCAGCTCGGCGTTGAGCGCTCTCACCAGCTACGGATCGGCTGGAGCAACCTCTAGTTTGTGCTATGAGCTTGGCACCATGGCCAAGCCTACGCACATATCCAGAACGGGTGCCAAGCACCTCGCTCAGGATTTCTGGCTCACTCTGCTGACTAGCATCGGGAGTGGGCTGACTACGTATGGTGTCCACTGCCGCCTGTAATGAAAAGATATGAAATTTCATAAAAAATGACATGAATGACATTATTATCAATCAATGCGCAATTAAATTTTACAAAGTAAAGATTTTTACCCAATGCTCACTGCCTCTAGGATGAACCCAAGATCCCGTCGCCTGCCGACAGTGAGTCCCTCTGTAGAGGTCTACTGTTCCAGGCTCCTGGCCGGTGACGGAATCTCGCTGCGCAATCGAAAGGAAAAAAGACTTATAATAAATGCCAATCAAAATAATATATTAACTTAATAATCATCAATAATTTCTTACCATGTCGTAACGATGTCGTACAAATGACTTTGAACCAGCTACGTGGTTCACTTGTAAGTTTTCCCTGTTCGCAGAATTTATTCTACTCCTCTTCTGAACACATTATACAAAATACATTTCTATTAATTGCGAATTTAATTACGAATTTAATTGTTACATTAAGATATCGTACATGTAAATATTACCTGAAAAGCCTCCAACGAAAATCTCTCGCAGAGTATCCTCCAGTCGTCTGTAGTAACGTGTGGCGGTGCGGACAGTACGGCTTCATTGTGTGTCCTGCACCGCTTGTACCGCTGGTACAACTCTCTGTGGTACTCCTTGAACCGCTCTCTAATCATGTCGTCGACAGGCATGAAAAATGTAGGGAACATTCAAATCGAAGTCAAATTTATCCTGCAGTTTCGTAGATAATAAATTAAGGCAATAAACTTATTAACAATAGGACTTAATCGTAAATGAACTTTAACAAAAGAAAATTTCAATTTACTAAACTTTACCTGAAGGCGCTGACGGATGAGCTGTCGCACATCATCTGTCACGTCAGTCCAATGGGGGGTGGTGGCGAGGATCAGAGATCGGCATAGGACACCGACCTCAGACGTAAACAGTCTAGCACTATCCCCAACAGGTCTAAGGCAGTCCTATGGGAACTCTACCGCCACCCTACCCTCACGCGTAAGTCGCTCTAAAACTAACCCACACGTGGGTCCACGTCCTCGTCAGCTGGTAGAAGATGCTGTTGCGAAAAGATATATGTAAGTAACAATATAAACAGAAATCACTAAATAAATGTCTAGACTTACATGTAATGCCCGGTGTATGCTGAACCGAAGGATCAGATGACTGTGATGCACCGTGCGACGTCGATGCTGTCTGCGTCGCATCACGGGTGGAAGGGGTAGATCCAGTGCGCGAACGACCTGATCTCCCACCTGGTGCCATGACTGAATATATCTGAAATACAAACTTATATATTTAAACAATGTCAATGCAAGTTTATGAACATCATTGTAGAGTGAATACCCATCGAAAATTTCACCTTGTTCAACCATTCACATACACGTTTTTTCTCTAGTTTTGTCAATGTGTAGCAGGCTGCTGGTATAGTATATGAATTTTCATATGGTTGCAAGTTGTAGACACCCCACCTTCGGCTACACTGTTGGTAGAGATAGCTGGTTGAATGGAGGACCATACCCCTAAATCCCAAGTCCAAACTCAGCCAAACTCGCCCTTGTAAGCCCCATTCCATAGCCCAGATCAAGCCTGAACCCAGTCAATCCAGTCTTAAACATCAGCCTGAAAAACCCCCCAGAAAAAAGCCAGTCAAAAATCCTAAAAAGGTCAAATTCACTGAGTCAACCCGCTGAGTCAACCCGTCGAGTCAAAACACCGAGTCAACCCACCGAGTCAACCCGTCGAGTCAACCCGTCGAGTCAAACCACCGAGTCGACCCGCTGGGTCAACTCACTGAGTCGACCAGCAAGTCCTAACAGCAGCCCCGAGAGAGCAGCCGTACTCGCTGGAAACCGAGGAGCGGCCGTATGGGCGGCCCATAGCAGGCCGCCCGGAAAAAATTACGCAAACTGCCACTCTCCGCTGCTATAAATACCCCCCTCCCCTTCTCATTTCAACATCTCTTCAAGTCCAGCCAGTCCGGGTGCGGTCCGAGTCCTCATCTACCCCTTAGCCCATTTTTCCACCAAGGAGAGCCCGAGTGAGGAGAGTCTAGCCCTGGTCCAGCCCAGCCTGACCACTGGTCCAAGCCTCCCAAGCCATCCAAATCTTGATCCAGCCACTCGAAGCCAATCCTTGCGACACCTCCGTCCACCCAGCTACTCTTTTCCAGCATCATCTCATTTGCATCTAGCATAAGTGCAACATTTACTTTTCTTCCAACCCCCCTGCTTCACTACAAGCACCTTGATTATTCAAGCACACTGCATATGTCTTTATATTAAGCACCTGTCAGTTCGAGCGTATGCTCTGGGCTTGCCCGTTGTTGGAACCTGCTCATCAGAAACTCTTACTGTTTAGACCTGCATTCACGTACATATCACTATAAGCACTTTGAATATTCAAGCACACAGCATGCATCATCTCGCATAAAGCACTTGTCAGTTCGAGCGTACGCTTTAGGCTTGCCCGTTGTTGGAACCTGCCCATCAGAAACTCTTACTGTTCAGACCCTCATTCATGCATCATGTCATCCATGAGAATATACGAGGATTAAACTAGACTTTCAAGTATCCGATCGATTATGTGAAGTAGAGACCGTACTTCGGTACGGGCAGTGTGTGGGGTGCTTAACCTCTTCCCACCCTGTAACCGTGATCCCTTACCTTGAATCTCTGGCCGCAGATCAACAGGAGTCATTTTAGAGGAAGGAATCTTCGGATTCTCTTCTCTAACGTTTCTATGGGGTCTAGCCGACTGTAGATTCGAAGTAACTGGCTAGTGGCGACTCTGGTCTTATATAAACTCATTTAAACATATCCAGCTTAACACGACAACCAAACAAAGCCCTCGAGAAATAGGCAAGCCAGTGGCACAAACGGTGATTTCGCACTCACGCATCTTCATCTCCTTCTTTTCCGAAAGGAAAGGGGAAGGGAGAAGAACGTCGTGTGGGAGCGCGAAAATCGACGAGGGTCCACAGAATGACGACTCCACTGGGGATAAGCTAGTCCCACTAGTCGTGATCCGACTTGAAAAACAGAATCCTTCATATACTTGAAAGTCATTAGTCCTCATACAATCTCATCTGCATAGCATTCTACCCAAAGCCAAAAACAAAAAGAAAATCCCAAAATCCAAAAAGAGTAGAGTATAGTCCTCACCATTGCGCCTCCTCGGGCTCAACGTATGCGGAGACAACTTCCCTTCCTCAGTATAATCCGCACTCGGGCTCAACAAGCCATGTCCGACCACGAAGAGGAAACTCGTCTCTTCCCTGCTCTTGAGATGACCGAAGCGCAACCTCCAGCGCAACAGCGCATTGATAATACGCCAATCATATAGGAATTGGCACAAGGAGTGAGAGCAATGCAAGAAATGCTCTTGCAATTCATGCAAGCACAAGCCACCGCAGCAGCCAACAATCAAGTTGACCCAGTTCAGCAGTCTCAGCAACCATACCGGGTCCTTCCGGCCTCCAGTTCAAATCAAGCGCAACCATCGGAGTCTGCCCAAGACTACCGACAACAGCCATCTCAGCCCTTCACTATGGGGCATCCTTCTCAATATCTTCCTGCAACGACAAGGCCATCTCAGAGCACTTCCGTTGCAGGAACATCCAGTCAGCTTCCAGTCAATCTTGCAAATAACAATCTTAGTAGATCTCAGCATGTCCCCGCCGATGGGACACCTTTTCAATTCCAGCACATCCCCGCCAATGGGATTTCAATTCAATTTCCAGCAACAGGGACAGCACTGGCGAATGCCCACAACGGGGGTCAGTGTCAAGCCCACATCAATCAGCGGACAGTGGCGAATACCCAACAAGGGGGTCACTTTCCAGCATCTCAGCCTCCTGCAAACAGGAGCACTTTTCAATTCCAGCACATACCCGCCGATGTGATTCCAGTTAATTTCCAGCAATCTTCAATTCAGCAAAATCCAGTTAATTTTCAGCAATCTTCAATTCAGCAAAATCCAGTCAATTTCCAGCAAGTTCCAGTTCAACCTTCAGTACAGTCTCCAGTTCAGTTACCATCATTTCAAGCACAAGTTCATCAGAATCCAGTTCAGTCATCAAATCAATTTCAGCAACCCGTGGTTGCTTTTCAGCAAGCCCATAGGGTCGAAGACATCGACCACTATGCCTGAAGAAGAACGTGCCTTACTCCAAGAAGCACCAGTCGTTCGAACAGATCACTCAGGACTGGACGAGTTGCGGGAGCAGTTCCAGATCTTGCAAAATCAGCTTCAGCGACAACAAGGAATTGATCTACCTTCGACCAAGTTCAGAGACTTGTGTCCTTTCCCAGATGCTCAGGTACCTCAAAACTTTGAGGTTCCAAAATTCAAAAGATACGATGGCAGCGGTTGTCCCACAGCACATCTCAAGGCCTTCTGTGGAGAGCTGAGTGCAATCTCAGGAAATGAAGGGGCCCTCATTCGCTTGTTCCAAAAATCTCTGAAGGGCGATGCCCTAGATTGGTACACTTCATTGGACTGCCACCGCATCAGGACATGGGAACAGCTTTCCCAGGCTTTCGTCGACAGATTCGCATACAATCTCAACATGGCACCCAGAAGAGCCGACCTCGCAGCTCTCAGGCAAAGGAGTGATGAAACACTATCAGCTTATGTGGGTCGTTGGCGGGCTATGGCAGCTCGAATGCGAACGCCTATCGACGACGAAGAACAAATCTCCATGATTGTTCATTCAACATATCCAGGCATATCCGGGTATCTCATCTCGTATCCATATGCGAATTTCTCACAATTGATCCGTGCTGGAGAGCAAGTCGAAGCAGGAATCGGGGCCGGGACAATCTCCCCATGGCCTCATCAGGCCACTCCAGTCAAGAGGAACAGAGTGGAAGGAAGACCTATCGGGCATGGGAATGGAAACCGCAATGGTTCTCCTCCCCGCCCAACAGAGGTAAACAACATCAATACCACTGCTCAAGGAAATCAACATGCTCCCCCACAGGGACGTCAACAGTATCAGCAGAATCAAGTTCAGCATCAGCCTCAGCGGTATCAGCCACAACCAAATCCTCAGCCACAACCACCTCGACAATAGCAGCAGTTCAGAGGAAACGGCCAATACTCATACCAGAACAGGTAGAATTACAGGGAGTCCAGGAAGTTCACTCCACTCAGTCAACCACTTAGTCAAATCATGACTACGCTGGTACAAAAGCAGTTACTCACTCTGATGACACCTAGGCCTCCTCCTCATCCTTTGCCACCAAACTACCGAGAAAATGAGTATTGCGCCTATCATCAAGGACGTGGCCACGCCACTGATCGATGCTATACTTTGAAGAATGCCATACAAGACCTGATTGATGACCGCAAGATCGTCATCTCGGTCCCTGGAACTTCTCCAGCAGCTTCCACCAACATCCTTCAGAATCCTCTGCCTCAGCATCCAACGGACCCCAGTTCGTCTCGTGGCCCTGCAGTCAATAGTATAGAAGAAGGGGACCATCTCGATCGCTTCTTCTCCCCCATCCAATCCATTCATACCTACACCTATGGGCCGACAAATCCTCCTCCAATCTTGCAAGGGGCAGGTCCCTTTCTTCCTTCAATCTCCGAGCCAGTAGTACTCGAAGGACCACCTCCATATGATATACCAGTTATTCAAGGGGCACCTTACAACCATTCAAGCTGGGAACCAGTCGTCCTGGAAGGAGCACAATCATACATTGAGCCCACATACGAACCTGTCATCTTGCAAGGGGCAACTCCAGAACAATCCAATCCGCAATGGAAGGATTATACTCATCAGCAGCAAGAGCCCGTTGTCTTGGAAGGAGCTCTTCCAGTTGAGCCAGTCATATTGCAAGGGGCAAATCCCGGAGGCGTGTCAATCACACTACGACAGCTGGGACGAACAGAGAAACCTCCTGCCATATCAAGAGGACCAGTATTCATTCCATGGGAGCCTCCTGTCCCAGGAACAATCAAGCCAGGACTGCGACCTTATGTGGTCTATGAAGACAAGCCTCAATACTACCCCTTCAGCACAGGCAACAATGTAGTTCTCAAGGCAAAAGCTCCATACGAGGAAGATCTGGTACCCACACCAGCATCGTTGCAAGAACCGGTGGTCCTAGAAGGCAAAAGGGAGGAAAACTACAAAGAGGTTCCATGGTACTATCCAGAATGTGCGGAAGTGGGGAACATGAATCCCAATGGGCATTGCATCCGAAGAGATAATCAGAACAGAGGAGATCCCAAAGGCGCCCTTTCAGGCCTCGGCAACAAAAATGAAGCCGTATACGATGTGGCGAATCAGCTCAAGTCAATCCCTGCACAAATCTCAGTATGGGAGTTACTCTGTACATCTCGCATACACCGAGAAATGTTTGCCAAAACCTTGAACGATGCTCACGTCTCCTCTGATACGGCACCAGAGATGATAGCATTAATGATTGGACAACTCCTGGCTCCGCGCGCCATCACCTTCACAGATAACGAGTTGCCACCTGAAGGACGTGATCACGCGCGATCCCTCAACATAGCCTTACGATACAAAGACCTCTGTGTTCCGCTGGTCCTTATCGATAATGGCTCAAGCTTAAATGTCTACCCACTCAAGACTTCAGAACGTCTGGGAATCAGTCCTTCTTCATTCCGACCCAGCACCATATGCGTCAGAGCATTCGACAACATCCGCCGATCAGTGGAAGGGGAGGTCGACATAGAGGTACAGATAGGTCCGGAAGTCTCCACCATCACATTCCAAATCCTGGATATATCAGCCTCTTTCAACATGCTGCTCGGACGACCTTGGCTGCACAAGGTTGGAGCTGTGCCGTCAACCCTGCATCAACGAGTGAAGTACATCTGTGAAAATCAAGTGATCTCTATCCACGCAGAGAAGGAGCTCATCATTCCCTCCAATGCTGCTACCACTGAACCAGACATCCCGGTCATCGATATCCAGCACTCTGAAGAAGACATCCCGTTTCACAGTTTCGAATTCGAGGCTGTGAACTCTACCGCCAATCCAGAACCGATAAGGGTGGACCGTGTCTTTTCACCGGCAGAGCGTCTGAGCCTCAAATACCGAATGAAGAATCACTTCAAGTCCAGAAAGGTACCACTGATATATAATCAACGCAAATGGGGACTCGGATACAAGGCAACCTTCATGAACAAGAGAAGGAAGAAATTTCGGTGCTCACCCATCCAATTCATCAAGCCAGGAGAACCTTGCAAAGATCCAGGAAGGAATTAACCGACTGCACTACACAAAGGCCTCCCGATGAGCCTAGTTTGGGCCACATGGCCCCCCATTCGATGGGATCAGATTCTCGAACCATCTAAGCCTCCAGAAGAAGAAGGAAATGATGAAGACGAAGAAGGAAGACAAATACAGCAGCTTCAGGACCAGGTTACCCTGACACCTACTCCCAACCAGGGGCACAACCTGCCCACGTCAGCATCAATCAACCAGGGGCACAACCTGCCCACTTCAATCAGCCAGGCGCACAACCTGCCCACTTCAATCAGCAAGGGACATAACTTGCCCATCTCAGCACCAATTAGCAAGGGGCACGACTTGCCCATCCCTACAGAATCAACATCAACAATCACCAGCCAGGGGCAGAAGCAGCCCATCCATTGGACCAAGAGAGGGAAGTGGCCAGCCCTAGATTGGTCTGATGTCCAGATTCCAAACTTGTGTCTAGCTGTAGAACCAGACGAACTGCAATGCGAGGTAAGTGACCCGGGAGAGACTGAGTATGACTCAGATCTCGAACCCGACCAGCAAGAAATCATGGTCATTGGGCCAGACTATGATTCTTTGCCCAAATCATCAACCCCCACCTTTTCAGGGGAGGAAGTGTGGGGTCCTGAATGGTCATCCGTTCCCCTAACTTTTGAATCAGTCAACGAGCCGTCTGAGGGCTCTGGCTTCCAAAAAAAATGCCTGTTTAAGCAGTGACCGGAACTTTGGAATAAGTTGGGCTCAATCATGGTCTGCAATGCCCGCTTGTTCAAGGTCCCGTGAATTTCGAAAATCCAAAAAAATCAAAAATTTTCAAAAGCCAAAAACATCTAGCATTTCAATTTCAGAAAAATCTCAAAAACCAAAAAATATTTCTTTTCCTGCATTCAATAGTGTGCCAAGTTCGTCTAAAGAGTCGCATGAGTTTGAAGTCGAATCATATGATTTCGACATCGAATTAGACTTCGAGCTCATGGGTCTGGACGAAGCTCGGGATGAGGAAGATGATGATCCGGCTCCCGAACTAGAGGATCTCCTCAAAAAGTTCGAATCTAAAGCCAATGTTGTAGCCGATGATTTCGAGATAGTAAACTCGGGGACGCCTGAGATCCCTAGGGAAGTACGCATTGGAAAATCGTTGCCACCTGAGATGAAACAGAAAATGATAGAGTTCCTAGCTCCAAGATTGTCCAACTTCGCGTTCTCATATGAAGACATGCCGGGGCTCGATGAAGAGCTCGTTGTACACCATCTGCCAACCAAGGCAGATATAAAGCCAGTGAAGCAGAAACTTCGAAGAATGAAGCCAGAATGGGCTCTGAAAGTCCGAGATGAAGTCATCAAGCAGTACAACGCGGGATTCTTGGTAGTCTCCAACTACCCTGAATGGCTCGCCAACATCGTGCCAGTACCAAAGAAGGACGGCAAGGTTCGAATGTGCATCGACTTCCGAGATCTCAACAAAGCCAGTCCAAAAGATGACTTTCCTTTGCCACATATCGACACTCTGGTCGACAACACTGCTGGATACAAGATCTTCTCATTCATGGACGGGTTCTCAGGTTACAATCAGATCAAGATGGCCGTCGAAGATCGTGAGAAAACATCGTTCATCACTCCCTGGGGAACCTTCTGTTACAGGGTAATGCCGTTCGGTCTGAAGAACGCAGGAGCAACATATCAGCGAGCAATGACAGCATTATTCCATGACATGATGAACAAAGAGCTTGAAGTATATGTGGACGATATGATCGTCAAATCTCGCACAATTGAAGGACACTTTGAAGATCTGAAGAAATTATTCAACAGATTAGAAAAGTACAAGCTCCGTCTCAACCCTCATAAATGTGTCTTCGGTGCAATGGGAGGCAAACTTCTCGGCTTTATGGTGAGCGAGGATGGCATCAGGGTCGACGAGACCAAAACCAGAGCAATCATTGAGATGCCCCCTCCTAGAACAGAGAAAGAAATTCGTGGCTTCCTCGGCAGAATTCAATACATCAGTCGCTTCATCGCACAGCTCATACCTATTTGTGAGCCCATTTTCAAGCTCCTCCGGAAAAACGTTCCAAAAGAATGGAATGATGATTGCCAAGTCGCCTTCGATCGCATCAAGAAATATCTCATGAACCCTCCAGTCCTAGTGCCGCCCACTCCCGGACGACCACTATTGTTATACATCTCAGTAGCGGCAGAAGCCATTGGCTGTGTCCTCGGCCAACACGACGAGATCGGGAAGAAGGAACAAGCAATATACTATTTGAGCCGAAAGTTCACCGACTACAAGACCAGGTATTCCCTGATCGAGAAGACTTGCCTCGCCCTAGTCTGGGCAACTCAGCGACTCCGTCAATACATGATTGCATTCCCTATTCTCCTCCTCGCTCACATGGATCCGCTCAAGTACCTGTTCGAGAAACCGGCACTCACTGGAAGGATAACTAAATGGCAGCTACTCTTGTCTGAGTTCGACATCACCTATGTCACTCAGAAGGCAATCAAGGGACAGGCCCTCGCCGATCATCTGGCGACCCATTCCCTCCTGGATTATCAACCGCTCAAGACATTCTTCCCTGATGAAGATCTCTTGCTCATTGAAGAAGAAGAAAAGAAGAAAGGTGAGTGGACGTTATTCTTCGACGGCGCAGCAAACTCTAAAGGGAGTGGTATTGGAGCAATCCTCTACTCTCCAGATGACGTCCCTATTCCTATCTCAAGGCGCATAGCGTTCTAGTGCACCAACAACATGACAGAGTATGAAGCATGCATCGCTGGCTTAAGAGAAGCCATAATCTTGGGCGTCAAGAAGCTACGAGTATTTGGAGACTCACAGCTTATCATCAATCAGGCCAATGGCGAATGGAAAACCAAGGACGAGAAGTTGATACCATATCATGTGTATCTTGAAAATCTGATCGAAGAATTCAAAGAAGTCACCTTCTCATACATGCCCAGAGCCAAGAACCAGTTTGCAGATGCTCTCGCCACACTTGCATCAATGCTCGAGATACCAAAGGGAGCATCAGAATGGGAGCTCACAGTCGAAATTCAAGAAGAACCTACTTTTTGCCTGCAAATAGAAGAAGCCGAAGCTGTCCCTGACAAACCCTGGTATGCCGACATTAAGCAATATCTCGAAACTCAGGAGTATCCAGAGTCAGCAACAGCGACAGATCGCCGAACCATTCAGCGTTTGGCCGGCCAGTTCACCATCATTGGCGAAGTTCTTTACAAGCGATCCTATAATCACATCCTCCTTCGATGCGTTGATGAAACAGAAGCTGCAAAGATCATGAAAGAAATACACGAAGGAATCTGTGGCCCACACATGAATGGGCACATGATGGCAAAGAAGATTCTACGACTCGGCTACTATTGGCTCACCATGGAGACAGACTGTTGCCAGCACGTCAGAAAATGCTTCAAGTGTCAGGAGCATGCAAATCAAATCCATGCCCCATCATCAGAGTTATACAACCTGACCACCCCCTGGCCCTTCTCCATGTGGGGACTCGACATCATCAGCAAGATCAGTCCCAAAGCATCAAATGGTTATGAGTACATACTTGTGGCAGTCGACTACTTCATCAAAGGCAACCTCCTACACCACAATTGCAGCATCTCAGGTGATCAAATTCATGAAGAACAACATCATATGCCGGTATGGAATCCCCAATGCCATCATCACAGATAATGGAACCCCGTTCGTCAACAAGAAGATGGATGACTTCCTCAGCAAGTTCAAGATCCAACGTCATCGATCAAGCCCCTACCGTCCCCAGATGAATGGTGGGGTAGAAGCCGCAAACAAGACAATCGTCAGGATACTCGAGAAGATGGTCGTGACATATCGAGATTGGTCAGATATGCTCCCATATGCGCTTTGGGCCTATCGAACGTCTGTACGGTCTGCTACGGGCGTTACTCCTTTCGAGCTTACTTATGGAATGGAAGCAGTTCTACCAGTCGAAGTGGAAATACCATCACTACGGGTGTTATTAGAAAGCGGAATTGAAGAAGGAGAATGGCAACGAGCCAGATTCGATCAGTTGCAGCTAGCAGATGAAAAACGCATGCGTGCACTAAGTCATTCACAATGCTATCAAAAAAGGATCGTTCGGGCTTACAACAGGAGAGTCCGAAAAAGAAGTTTCAAGGTAGGCGACATGGTTATGAAGAAGATTCTACCGTCGCACCTTCTGGACCCCAGAGGAAAGTTCAAACCCTCGTGGGACGGGCCACTGATCGTCAGAGAAGTACTTCCCGGAGGCACCCTCAGACTCACCAGCATGAGAGGGGTGGATCTTCCTGAGCCAACCAACGCCGACAACGTGAAGATCTTTCACGGGTAAGTTATTCTGACCTTATCAAAGGTTACTTTAATAGAGCTGAAGTCAAGAGGTCAAAGCTAAGATCTCTGAGAAATCATTTCCGTCCACCAACAAGTGTTTCAAATAAGGGGATTCAAAAAGAGGAAAATACAAAAAAAGGGGGGAATTCAAGAGGAAAAGATAAAAAAAAAAGGAGAGAAAAAGAATATAAAAGAAAAAAAAAGAGAAGAAAAGAGAAAGAAAAAGGGAAGCCAAAGCAAGGCACCCAAGAGAAAAAAAATCAGCCCAAGAAGAAACACATACATCCATCCATCCACCTCAGAAGGGTCTTTAGCAAAGATCGACAGCTCTATTATCGTAACTCAGGATAAGGGCTGAAAGACTGTCATCGGCCGGCAACGACGAATTCCCGACCTCTAGCCGCCGCAGTTATCCAGAGATCCAGAAAGAAAAAAAAACAACAAAAAAAGAGAAAAAGAAAATGTGTGCCTAAACAAAGAGGGCGGAGTGAAAACCCGAAAGGGCGCTCTGAGTAAAAACAGTGGGCATACAGCGGACTTGGTGAAAACCTGAAAGGGCGCCAAGGGTAAAAACAGCATAGCTGCCAAGGGGCAGGCAAGATCAAACACCCGGGACATGGTGAAAACCCGAAAGGGCGCCACGGGCAAAAATGACGGGAAAAGGCCGGCTATAGTGAAAACTCGAAAGAGCGCTGCAGGCAAAAATGGCTCAAAAAGAAAAAGAAAAAAAAAATAAAAAAATTAAAAGTGCAGGTACCAAGAAATCAGATCGGTTCGAGCAGCGAAAGTTCAAGAACAAGAAGAAGTACAGTCAGGAACAAAGAGCTCCACAAACTCTGACAATCTCAAGAGGCAATAGTTTCCGTTGCCTATACCTCTAGGGAACCAAAGGAGCACACAAGTCAAATCTCGAGACATCGGTCAAGGCATTGGCCGAGCTGTTGAGCTCTTAATTGTGTATATTCTAACCCCAATTCATCACTCATTGTGCAAGGTTTATATGGTTTGTAAGCTAATTCAATGCATGTTTTGTGACTACAGGATTGAGGGTAGACTCTACTCAATTGAAGACATAAAGAGCCCACTCGGGATCATTCTGATGAAGAATGTTTGAGGACCAAAGAAGAAAAGAAAGAAAGAACTAAAGAAGAGAAGAAAGCAGACGAAAGAAAGGAAGAAAATAAGAAGAAAATGAAGCTGACCGGTCGTGACCGGTTGGCCAAGGAAGCCAGACCGGTCAGTGATCGGTCAGCCATGTATATTGGGCATTACTGAAGGGGACCGACCGTACCGGTCATGACCGGTCAGACGTCGGTCATTGGTGCTGGAAAAGTGCTGAAGGCGTCCGACCAGTCATGACCGGTCGGACATGCTTGCTGGACCAAGAAGGAATAGGCCCGACCGGTCATGACCGGTCGATGATGTTTGCTGGAGTGTTTTCACTTGAGGCCGACCGGTCTTGACCGGTCGGCCATGCGTATGAACTTAGAAACTTCTAATTTCTTCCCGATTTTCTCTGCGCTGCGTAAGAGTTTCGCAAATTCCCGATTATTCCGACGTTGTGGAGCCTCCAGACTATAAGAGGACACCTAGGGATCGTTCCTAGGGTATCCTAGAAGGGTTCAAGCGAGGTTGGAGGCTGTGGAAGTGAAGATTGGAGTTTCACAACTCCTTTTGGTTTGCTTTACTGTTTTCATGCTTTTTGTAGTTGTTTCATGTTTCCTTGGATCATGAGCAGCTAAACCTCTTAGCTAGGGCTAAGAGGTGAAGCTTGTAGTGAATCCAAGATGTTTTAATTCGTAGTTAAGTGGTTTTAGTTTTGGAATTCATGATTATGAACTAAGGTTTGAAGTTTATACAAGTTTTTAAGTAATTTTTCTTAGTCTTGTGATGACTCATGGATGTTTGGATGAATTACTTATCTTCTTAATTTGTTTGCAACGGTATAGACCTGTATGATCCGAGGAATCGGAGTGCGCTCTAGTACTAAGCTCTTCATAAAGGGACTTCAGGCCAAAGTTCTATTTTAATTGATTTTCTGGAATATGTAAGGACTGTGCTGGTGATTTGAATCTAGTTCAAATCCTAATCTAACCTTGTCTTGTGAGAGGACTTGGGGATGGTTATGATTGAGAACTGGACCTATAGGAAAGGGGAATGACCTATGCAATTGAGCATGCTCAGCTCAGCCTAGATTGAGTGAATCTTATGCATAGAACTTACATATTACAGATTGTTTGGTTTAACAGTTTTATCATCCGACTGGACGGACAGGAATGTCGATTCTAGTTGAGAGAATAAGAAACCACAGTGGATTGAACATCAAGGATTGCTACAAGTGGATCCTTGATACCCTAGTGCCCTCTTACAATTAATTACTTTCAATTTAATTTAGCTTTTGTTACTCACATCAACTTCATACAATAATCTGATTAGTAGACTTCAATAGACACTTGTGGATGAATTTGTGAGATCCTACATAGTCCCTGTGGATCGACCTTGGTCTTACCGAGTTTATTACTACATCGCAACCCTACACTTGGGGAAGCGAACAAGTTTTTGGCGCCGTTGCCGGGGACCTTGACGGTTTCCACAAATTTCTGAAATTAGTATCTATTTAGGATTTTTCTTAGATTTTTAGAACTAACTTAGTTTATTTATTTGATTTTTTTTCTTTTCAGGGATTTCTAGGAAGCTGAAGAAGATACAAGAGTTTCAAGTGCGAATCAGGTTCTATCTTTCTAAACCTTACTCTTCTCCTCCTCCTATTCATTCCTATTCATCTCTTGTAGAGTGGGTGGAGATTCCTTTTGGATCTCTAAAAGGTCGGCCTTTTTGCCACCTGGATTCCTATTGGTCGGCTCAGCCGCCTTGGATCACCTTGTGCTCAGAGATTTCTTTTCTCATCTCTACTCCTCTTTTTCCTTTTTCTGCACTTTTTCTCAAAAGATTCAAAGAGTGGGTGGGGAGTTCTCTGAACCCCTATTGACCAGGAGAAATCGGTCTTTATCCTTGCTTCTGGCCTAGCCATTGCAAGACACCTTGTGCTTCGGTCTTAGAGAAGAGTAAAGAAAAGGGAGGAAGAATTCTCCTTTCTTTTTGTTTCTTATTTTTGGTTTTGCATGCCACATTGGGCTCGGGATTCCAATAACCGACTCATAAGTGAAGGGGGGATAGTAGAAGGCTTTGATAGAGAGCCACGTGTTAGGAGACATCTAGATTCTCCAATTTTATCTGAAAGTATGGCTGCAAATCAACCTAACCCGGTTCAAAATCAAACTGAAACAGGGGAGAATGTGGTTGAGAATGTTCCCCGACCTAGGACTTTACGTGATTTTTTGCAACCTGCAAGAACGAGCACTCCCTCATGCATAGTATTTCCACCAAATGTAGGGAATGTGGATTTGAAACCGGGAGTGATCAATCTTCTCCCTAAATTCCATGGTTTAGACAGTGAAAGTGCCTATCAACACCTTAGGGAGTTTGATGAGGTAATCACCACCATGCACTTTGCAAATGTGACTGAAGATGTAGTAAGACTTAAATTCTTCCCTTTCACTCTTAAGGATAAAGCCAAGGGTTGGCTTTATGCATTGAGGCCAAGATCAATTGGGTCATGGAATGATATGCACAGAGAATTTATAAAAAAATTCTTCCCTACTCACAAAACGAAAATGCTTAAGCGCCTTATCATGAACTTTGCCCAAATGGAGGATGAAACCTTTTCCCAATGTTGGGAGAGATTCAAGGACCTATTAAACGCATGCCCACATCATGGCTATGAAAATTGGCGGATTATAAGTTTTTTCTGTGAAGGACTGATTCCATCCATGCGCCAATTTATAGAGATGATGTGTAATGGGGAGTTCATGAATAGGGAAGCTGATGAAGCATGGGATTATCTGGAAGAATTGGCTGAAAGTGCACAATCTTGGGACACACCTAAACCAACAAATTCCAAGATTGGCCAACAAAAGGAAAAGGGAGGAATGTATGTCTTATCAGAAGAAGATAGCATAAATGCACGGTTGGCTAGCCTTACAAGAAAGGTCGAAGCCATGGAATTAAGGAAAGGAGAAACAATCAACTCCACTGAGGTTGAAACTGTTTGTGGAATTTGTGCTGGAAATCAACATGCTACACCAGATTGTCCCACGATTTCAGCAGTCCAAGGCATCCTACAAGAACAAACAAATGCCATAAACAGTTATCAGCAGCAATATGGTGCTCCAAACTCAAACACGTATAATCCTAATTGGAAGAACCATCCCAACTTTAGTTGGAAGAATGGGCCCAATGCAAATGCAAACAACACTCCAAAAGTATCACTAGAAGAGATGTTGGGTGCATTCGTATCGGTCCAGAATGAGTATAACAAGACAAATTCTCTAAAAATAGATGGGTTCATGCAAGAGCAATTGAAATTCAATCAAAACTCAAACCAAGCCATCAATGAATTGAAAACATCTTTGGCTAGAGTTGAAGCTCACCTTAGTGTTAGAGAGAAGGGCACACTCCCTGCCCAACCTCTTCCTAACCCAAGGACCCAATATGAGATACAAGACGCAAGCTCATCCTCCCACCATACGGAACATGTCCAAGCTATCACCACTTTGAGAAGTGGGAAAGAAATTGATAAATCTAATCCGGTGAAGGCCCCCAAGCCTAAGGATCCGGAAATTCCCAAAGAGGATGATAGCCCAAACAATATTCCACAAGAGAAAGAACCGGAAAGACAATACAAGCCGGTTGCCCCATTTCCACAAAGGTTGATTTCACCTAAACCTTTAGACAAAAATCTGGAGATTCTGGAAGTTTTCAAGCAGGTGAAGATCAACATCCCGCTGTTGGATGCAATAAAACAAATACCATCTTATACTAAATTTTTAAAGGAATTGTGTACAATCAAAAGGAAACATAACGTTCACAATAAAGTGCTTTTGGCTGAGAATTTGAGCGCCATCATCAAACAAGAGGTGCCTCAAAAATACAAGGATCCAGGTAGTCCAACCATCTCATGCATCATAGGAGACTACCAGATTAAACAAGCCCTACTCGACTTGGGGGCAAGTGTGAATCTCATTCCATACTCGGTCTACGAACAACTTGGGTTAGGTGAATTGAAACCCACCAAAACCACACTCCAACTTGCTGATAGATCCATCCGGATACCGAGAGGAATGGTAGAGGATGTTCTAGTCCAAGTTGATAAATTCTACTACCCAGTAGATTTTATTGTCTTGGACACACATCCCGTGATAGGCACCGGTACTCAAATTCCCGTCATACTTGGACGACCGTTTCTAGCCACTTCAAACGCCATTATCAATTGTAGAAACGGACTTGTACAAATGTCCTTTGGAAATATGACCCTTGAGCTTAACATATTTAAGTTATGCAAACAACCGCGGGAAGTTGATGATGATGTCCACGAATTAAACATGATCGAATCATTCGTGGAGGATACAGTCCCCTTATCACTATTTTCCAACCCTTTGGAGGCATGTATGGCCCACTCTCATGAGACAAATGATTACACAATACAAGAGAGGGATGCCATTCTAGATGTGATGCTGGTGCTTGAGAATAAAAGATGGAGGGCCCCAATTGAACCTTTGCCTGTAAATGAGAACAAGGCCCTCCCATCCAACATCAAGGCACCAAAACTCGACCTAAAACCATTGCCAAGTGAGCTAAAGTATGTTTATTTAGGTCGAGATGAGACATATCCAGTGGTGATTTCTTCCCACTTGGATGAGGAACAAGAGAGTAGGCTAATAGCCACTCTATTAGAGCACAAGAGTGCCATTGGATGGTCAATTGCGGATCTCAAAGGCATAGACCCTCTGATTTGTACTCACCGCATACACCTTGAGGAAAATGCAAAATCATCCCGGCAACCACAAAGACGACTAAATCCAAACATGAAGGATGTGGTTAAGGCCGAAGTGGTGAAACTACTGGATGTAGGTATCATTTACCCAATATCTGATAGCCAATGGGTGAGCCCAACTCAAGTGGTGCCTAAGAAATCTGGAATAACCATCGTAGCCAATGCCAATAACGAACTCGTGCCAACTAGAGTCACTACCGGTTGGAGAATGTGCATTGACTACAGGAAGCTAAACACTGTCGCGAGGAAAGACCACTTTCCCCTACCGTTTGTTGATCAGATTTTAGAACGGTTGGCGGGTCATTCTCACTTTTGCTTCCTTGATGGCTATTCAGGGTACAACCAAATAGAAATTGCCCGTGAAGACCAAGAAAAGACTACATTCACATGTCCATTCGGCACTTTCGCCTATCGACGGATGCCGTTTGGACTATGTAATGCCCCTGCCACATTTCAGCGTTGTATGATGAGCATCTTTTCTGACATGGTGGGGACCATTCTCGAAGTCTTCATGGATGATTTTTTCCGTATTCGGTTGTAGCTTTGATGAGTGCCTTGAGCACTTGAAATCTGTGCTAAAAAGATGTGAAGAGAAGAACCTTGTGCTCAATTGGGAAAAGTGTCACTTCATGGTTCAAAAGGGAATTGTACTTGGTCACATCGTTTCACAAAATGGAATTGAGGTGGACAAGGCGAAAATTGATCTTATCTCTAACCTCCCACCACCCAAAAGCATACGAGATATATGGTCCTTTTTAGGACACGCAGGATTTTACAGAAGGTTCATAAAGGATTTCAGTTCACTCTCTCGCCCTTTATGTAACCTACTTCAAAAGGAAAATTCATTCGAGTGGAATGAAGAATGTCAAAAGGCCTTTAACACCCTTAAAGGTATGTTGACATGTGCCCCAATAATGCAACCACCTGATTGGAGCCTTCCTTTTGAAATTTGTGCGATGCTAGCGACTATGCTATTGGGGCCGTGTTAGGCCAAAGAAAAGATAAAAAGCCATGTGTCATCCACTATGCAAGTAGAACCCTAAACTCAGCCCAGGCAAACTACACTACCACTGAAAAGGAACTTTTAGCCGTAGTTTTTGCTTTGGAGAAATTTAGATCCTACTTGATTGGATCCAAGATCATTATATTCACTGACCATGCCGCACTTAAGTATCTGCTTTCTAAGAAGGATGCTAAACCACGGTTATTAAGATGGATCCTCCTACTCCAAGAATTCGACTTAGAAATACGTGATAAGAAAGGAGTAGAGAATGTAGTAGCTGACCACCTCTCTCGACTTATCCTCACTGATTCCCCTGAAACGACTGCAATCAATGACATGTTCCCTGATGAACAACTTTTTGCTGTTTCCCAATTGCCATGGTATGCGGACATTGCTAATTATCTTGCTACAGGTACAATTCCTACATATTGGAAAAAGCAAGATAAAGATAGATTCTTCTCGGAGGTACGGAAATTCCTATGGGACGACCCATACTTGTTCAACTATTGTCCCGATCAAATCATAAGGAGATGTGTCCCAGATGATAAGCAACAAGGTATCATCTCCTTCTGTCATTCTCAAGCATGTGGTGGTCACTTTTCGGCCAAAAAGACCACAGCGAAAATTCTGCAATGTGGGTTTTATTGGCCCACCATGTTCAAAGACACACATGAGTTTTGCAAAGCATGTGAACCTTGTCAGAAACTGGGAGGAATCTCCCGTAGAAATATGATGCCACTCAATCCCATCTTAATTATCGAAATTTTTTATTGTTGGGGCATCGATTTCATGGGCCCATTCCCATCTTCTTTTGGAAATTTATACATCTTACTTGCTGTTGATTATGTTTCCAAATGGGTCGAGGCCATTCCTTGCCGGAATAATGACCATAAAACGGTCATTCGATTTTTAAAAGAAAATATTCTTTCCCGGTTTGGAACGCCTCGAGTCATCATAAGTGATGGAGGGTCTCACTTTTGCAATCGCCCTTTTGCAGCCCTAATGAAGAAATATGGCGTTACACACAAAGTGAGCACCCCCTATCACCCACAAACTAGTGGACAAGCTGAGATATCCAATAGGGAGATTAAACACATTTTAGAGAAAACGGTGAATCCCGATCGCAAGGATTGGTCACTTCGACTTACCGATGCGCTTTGGGCTTACCGTACCGCCTTTAAAACCCCTATTGGAATGTCTCCCTATAGACTTGTCTATGGGAAGGCTTGTCACTTGCCTGTGGAGTTGGAACATAAGGCGTATTGGGCTATTAAGACAATGAATTTCAATTCTGACAAGGCAAGCTCGCTACGCAAACTTCAATTAAATGAACTTGCAGAAATTCGGAATGAAGCTTATGAGAATGCGAGAATTTACAAGGACAAGACGAAGATATTCCATGATAAGAATATTCTTCGCAAGACATTCACGATCAATCAAAAAGTCCTCATGTATAATTCTCGCTTACATCTATTTCTGGGAAAATTGAGATCTCGATGGACCGGCCCCTACATTGTGCAAACTGTCTATCCGTATGGGACTGTCGAGCTATTGAATCCAAGGAACGGCAATATTTTTAAGGCAAATGGGCAGCGATTAAAGCCGTTCTTTGAAAATTTTCCTTCAGAAGGTATGTCTATACCCCTGAATGATCCTGTGTATCAGGATGATTGATCTTCTAGTCTGATGGAGGTATAGAGTAGTTAGGATTAGGATTTCGCTGCTTTTGTTTTCGTTTTCATAGGTTTGTTAGAAGGAGAAAGATTTCCAATGTTCACTCTCTCAGGTAATATTATTCCTCACTCCCTTTTATTTTCAAATTGCTCTCATGTTTTGCTCATTGCGCATCTTTTACATTGAGGACAATGCAAGATTTGGTTGGGGGGGTGTAGGACCGCTTGGATGAATCCAGCATTTTGCAACATCTCAAGCAATTATGTGGAAATTTTTAGATTTTTTTTAAAATTCGAAACTCTTTTGGAAAACATTGGTTCTATGCATTCGAGTTGATATGAGCATAAGAGGAGGAGATATGAAGTGTATAAGGCTGGATGTTTGGAATCTCTCATTGCATAATGGTTTTATATGTGAACTCCCCTATTTTTGTGATTGATAGAAAATCTGAACACTTTTACACCTAGTTCACATTACACGATTTTCATGAGTTGAAGGGATTATGTGATTTATGGATTAGCTAGACTTTGAATTAAAGTATTGAGCAATCAGGCCGGGGTACTTTGTCCGTCCTTGTCCATGGAAAATAATGAAAGATATGGATTTTTAAAAATCCTATCTAATTTAAAAAGAAAAAGGAAAAGGAAGGATGAAATTGAGAATGTGGAAAAACGGTGGAAAATTTCGATTAGGGCTACCTACTACCAACCGGGGGATGGTCTACCCGTAACCAAAGCCGGAAATGGGACGTAGTGTGAAAGTCGTCGGAAGGACAGTAAGGCAAATTCCTGTCATTGGCTTGATGTGGCTCTATGTACCTTGAGTTCAATAGTCTAGTTGATCTATGAAGAAGATAATCCTAGAAACTCATGGAATGAATTTTCACTACCCACACTAGGATGAATTTGTTCAAGTCCCTCTATTTGTCAACCAATTAGTGAGAATCTCATATGAATGCCTATTACGCCTTGAGGATTTACGGTTCCAACCTTTGACGCCTAATCTTTCTGAATCTTACACTTATGAACCTTGGAATGTATAGAAGGATGGTTTCTGAAAGAGAGTTGAGTTTTTGAAGAATGAGATTAGCTTCACGCATGTTTTGCTCGGGACTAGCAAAATGCTGGTTGGGGGGTGTGTTGAGCTCTTAATTGTGTATATTCTAACCCCAATTCATCACTCATTGTGCAAGGTTTATATGGTTTGTAAGCTAATTCAATGCATGTTTTGTGACTACAGGATTGACACTACGCTAAAACAGCAAACAAATGACACAAAAATGCTTGGTTTAACAACGGACTTAGTTCGTCGCAAAAAAGACTTGGTTTAACGACGGATATAGTCCGTCGATTAATTTAACGACGAACATACTTCGTCGTAAAAGCTGAACTAGTCCGTCGCTAACTGGTCTCGTTTCGCATTCGCTGGGTTTTAATTGACAGAACTTTACGACGGACCAAAAGCCGTCGGTATGGGTAAATTAACGGCGGATTCGATCCGTCGTAACATTTACGGCGGATCTAATCCGTCGAACATTAATCTTTTCTGACGGATTTTGGTCCGTCCTAAAATTCTGCGTCCAAATACCTGCCAAAACCTAGGTCCTGGTAATTACGACGGAATTTCTTGTATTTAGAGACCCTTGTAGTCCGTCGTAAATTAATCCAAGTATTTTTAGTGGAATTACGCCTTAAAAAATTTAGTTTTTTCAAAACGAAGATTGAGAAGTTCAAAAATGATTTTGAGAAAAAACTTGAACAGTTAAATAAAAATTAACAATGCTTAAAGAAAAATTGAGATTTTGAAGTATTCGAGGTTTTGAAAATAACTAGGATTTTAAAAAGAACTAAAATTTTGAAAGAAATTGGCATGTTGAAATAGATTGAGAAGTTTGAATAAAATTTTTAAGTTTGAAAACAATAGATTTTGAAAAAGATTGTGATTTTTTAAAGAGAAATTGAGATTTTGTATTTTGAAAAAAAAAATGAGAAATTTGAGAAAAAATGAGATTTTCAAAATGAAAATTGAGAAGTTTAATAAAATTGTGATTTTCAAAAAAAAAATTGATAGTTTGAATAAAATTTATTTGTTCGAAAAAATTGTAATACAATTAACAATGCTTAAGAAAAATTAAGATTTAGAAACAAACTAAGATCTTGAAAATAATCAGGATCTAAAAAATAATCAAATTTTTTAAAGAAATTGAGAAATTTAAAATTTATTAGAGTGAAAATTTTTGTAATAAGATTTAAGAAAATTTGAGATTTACAAAAATCAAGATTTAAAAAAGAACCGAAATTTTGAAAGAAATTGACATTCTTAAAAAAATTGAAAACTTCGAATAAATTTTAGAAATTCGAAAAAAGAATAGATTTAAAAGAAAACGTGATTTTTAAAAAGAAATTGAGATTTTGTATTTTGAAAAAATTGAAAGGTTTAATGAAAAAAGAACAGAGATTTTGAAAGAAAATTGACATTTTAAATGCTGAAATTTGAGAAGTTTAATAAAAATTGTGATTTTGAACAATAAAATTGAGAAGTTTGATAATAAAAAAATGTTTGAGAAAAATTGAGATTTGATAAAAAAAAAAAAAACAAATCGAGATTTTGAAAAAAAAAAATTGAGATTTAAAAAAATGGAGATTTTGAAAGAAAATAACATTGTTAAAATAAAAAAAAATTATCATTTTGAAAAAAAATAATTGAGAAGTTTGAAAAGAAATATATTTTGAAAATAAATTGAGAAGCTTGAAAAGAATACACATTTTGAAGAAAAAAAAATTAAATTAAGGGCTTGTACGTTATTACCCATATCGTGCAGCCCACCTTGATGATATGTTTCATATCCATGTCATCCATCTATTTCTCAAGCCCATTTTAGGATAGAGCAACAAAAATTGTGTAGATCCATATCAAAGGTGAACCACACCATAGGAAATAGTGGTAATTGAGTGTCTCTCCGTTAAAAATTCAAAATGGCCTGTCATAAGGTTTTAGCAATGTTTATTTGCAATCCAACCTGTTATAATCTAAAGAAGATCTAGATGAAGGGAAGTTATAAAGATCAGATTGATCCAAAAACTTTTGTGGCCCACAAAAGGTTTTTAATGGTTATTCATCACCATTGCTATTGGTATGGCCCATATGTGATTTGGATTTCCATGAAATTTTGGATCAGTTCCTAAAAGTAGATGGAAAAGCATATGAACGGTGTGGATATACAAAAAATACATCAAGGTTGGCCCTACACGGTTAGGGTAACACCCCACTAAGATCTAGATGTTAAATGAACATTATATTGGCCTTTGGAAGTTTTTAATGGTGGACATTCAATCACTACGTTTTCCTGAAGTGTGGTCCACCTCAAATTTTGCATCATTTTTGGGAGCAAGCCCGAAAATGATATGTAAAAATGAATGGACGGTGGGGATAAAACACATACATCATGGTGAGGCCCACAGAGCACCGACCAAAGGTAGCAGCGTCACTAGCCAAAGGAAGAAACTATTAATGTGCTAGTTTTGAATATAATATAAAATGGTGGTGACTCGTTCATATGACTTGTGGCGGCAATGATGTAGAGCTATCCAGGCCATCCAAATAGTGGGTCCACATGTAGATGGTTAACATTTAAACTTGAACCATATACGACATTCTTAACCATCTATTTGGTGGGCCCTTAAATGTATGGCTAAGGCCCTATTATATATTATAAATGATGTCAAACGCACTTAGTGCGGATTTGAATGAAAACCACAATTTCAAAGAGGGATTTCTAAAAGCCTCTTCAAAATCCATCTCCCCCCGCTCTCATTTTCGGAAAAAATTACAGAAACCCTCTTTGGAAATCCATCTCCCCCTCTCGCTCTCAAGATCGAGATCGAATCCCATCTCCCCCTCTCGTTCTCAAGATCGAGATCGAATCCCATCTCCCCCTCTTGCTCTCATCTTTCTACGTTTCTTTCAGGTATTATTTTCTGCTCTCTATTTTTTCCCCTTTTTTATCCATTTTAGAAGAACGTCGTCTCGAATCTCGTAGAGTTTTGTCATGGCATGCGATTTGAGGAACCCTAATCAAGGAAAGCCAAAAGGATAATAAAAATGAAATCGATTTGAATCGAGATTTCCTTTGATTTTGATTTTGTGTTGTTAGAGCAGAGAATACCCTCGACTCGGTTTTAAGCTTTGTCACCCCATTTCAGGTTTTGTTTCCTTCGATCGATTGAAACCGAGTCGACCCAATCAATGGTAGGGCCGTTAGATCAACAATCTGGATGACTGAACAATACAACTGCATGTACAGACTGCACATTGGAACACAAACACCTGCAGCCCAACAAATGAAGAGTTTTGTTTGGTTTTACCAATAGTGTTGCTTTGAATTTCATTAGACTCCATTCTGTTGTATAGATCTTACTGTTAGATTCTTCAAAGATGTTGTGATCGGATTCATTGAAATTCCTATTAATTTTCTTTTCTTTCCTTTTTTAATTTTAGTGGCTAATTTCTCTTACATAGCAGTTGGAGCTTGACTTTTGCAATTTTTTAAATCTTGTTCTCTTAAATTAATCTACAGTCATATTCACTATAGATTAATCTACCTCTTCTCTTCTTATGAATTTAGTCATTTGTTAAGAAAAAAAAGTAAAGAAATATCTTCCTTTAATTAAGTGTTAAGATTCTTCATTTCTATGCTCTTAGACTATTAGACATTACTGTTGCCAAAAACATAATTGAGTACATTGTGAAGATCAAGTTATAGGGTTTCCTACTTTCTAAGAACCTTTTATATGTCAGCCTGAATTTTCTATAGGTTTCTTGATCAACACAATTGCCAAATCATTTTCACAAAACATTAGGCATAGGTATAGAATCCACCATCTTCATTAAAATACTATTTTGGGGACAACGCAGCTGTCTTCTGAGCTTTCTGTCAATACAATCTTTAAAAAATGTGGAGCATCCGAGTTGGATACTGAAATAGGAGCAAGGATAAGAGATCCCCTTCCCTAAGGTTTGAAATTCAAAGAAACTTGGATTTTGAGCCATAGAGTTGTTAATTAGAATTTAATAGTGAATTGTCCCAAGTGGGCAGCAAATTCATCTTGTGATAATTCACTTCGACATGATTATACTTGTGAATTGTAACCATTCTCTGCTAAACCCCTATCCTATGATTTTGATTTTGTGCACCCACCGAACCCAATCATTACTGTACTCGATATTGGTAAGTGGTAACTGTACTTTGGCAATGAGCCCCGATATATAGGAGTAATTTTAAGATGAGATATTCAAATAAGGTAAGAAATAAGTTCATGTTAGTAATCTTACATTTGGTAGCTCAGTACTGGTGTATTGAAGAATAAATGACCCATGAGCTGCTTGTCATGAGTTCTTATACCTGTAATTGTAGAATCTTCAACTTAGGGTGCTCCTTATTTGGAATCTTACACTTGTAGATGCTTCGGGTCCTAAAGTAGCTTTTCTGTACTTATTTCAGTTGCCCCCACTTCTTGCCTCTTCTCATAACTAAGCTTCTTTCTCTTTAAGTTGCAGCCTTTGTGGTATCATGTTTTCTTATCGATCTGGCGTTGTCGAGTATATTAATGTATGGATGTATTTGATGCCCAACAACTTGCATCCTTCTCAGCTATTTACAAGAAGTTGATATGTTATATATATATATATATATATATATATATATATATATATATATATATATATATATATATATATATATATTTTAATGCTTATTTTTATGTTTGTTATATATATTTTTCGTGTAAATTCATCATGTAAGCAAGAGCTTGAGCTGCATTACCTCATGCCCCATGATCCCTTCTTCCAGCTACCTCAATTAAAGAGCCCTAAACTTCTGAATTCTGCTCATAAGTGAAGGGCCTTAAGGGACATGGTTTTTCCATACACATACCATAGATTCTGTGTTCAACACCTATACCAAAACTTTCAGAAATAGTTTAGAGGAAGATTAAAAAAAAAATCTAGAGTTTCACATTCATATATGCCATATGACTTTGATCAAACGTTGGATGGCATAAAGAATCATTCTGAAATTGCTTACCAGTGGATGGCAAATGTGGAGAACTTTTGTTCACTATATTATATGGTTGCATCGTACAAGAAACTCTATGAGCATGTAATCCACACCATGCCAGACAACAAGCTTTGGCCAACTCCTAATGAAATTGTGATTTCGCTTGCAAGTTGTCGACCTCTTAGTCGCTTAAGGAAATTGAGGATTCGAGATGAAGATGAGTGCCAGCCTTCCTCATCGCAAATGAGCGAGTGCGGTCAATGCAAAAGGTTGGGACACAACTGGCGTACTTGCAAAGAACAACTCAATCAAAACTAGGTACCTCACTATATTACTTGTTTTTTTGTCCATCATATTCGCTTGTCTTCACATCGCATCATTAAATACCAAGGCATTTACAAGGACACTATTGGTGGGGGACTTCTTTAGAGCAAAATACTGGGTGACAAAGTAGGATGTGTTTGTTAGTGACAAAGCAGTGATGGGATCTTCGACAGTTCATTCATTCATGAGTTCTTTGATTGGAAAACTTTTTACTTTGGTAGTTGATATCTTCTAGGTTGTTTGGAAACTTTATAATGGTTAGGTTGATACATTTGGTTAATATGGTTAGGGTGATACTTACAGCTATATATTTTCTTGACATGTTTTGGTTATATTTTGGTAAATTTTTTCCCCTATAATGTTTACGGGCTGTTTGAAAAACTTTTTATCTTCTTTACTTGACATATAATTTTTGTTATATTTTGGTGAATTATTTCCCTATAATGCTCATGGGTTGTTTTAAAACTTTATAATTACGTTGATGCATTAATTGCTCGATTGATACTTTATAGTTGTGTTTACTCGTCTATTAATGTTATGGGATGTATGAATGCTTATATATTCAGTTAATGAACGAAGTTATTCTACAATGGTTGTGCTCATGTGGAGCAGGATCGATGCACATTTTCATGCCGAAAACCCTAAGCAATTTTATGGAAGATACTTTTACAAATGTCCTATTTGGGCAGTGAGTGATTACACATTTTGATTTGGTTCAAAACTCTGCAAGCCTTCTCTTGACTCCAATTTGTGACAGCGACATAGGGATAATTTTGTTTGGTGGAACAACACATCGAATGCTTCTCCTATATTTCCTTCTTTGGCATATACTTCTCATGCATCTACTTCCCAAACACTACAATGGCGGACAGGTGGGGATGCAACAATACAAGCAATTGAGGAAGTAGAGTCAAGCAGCTGCAGTGTAAAAAGTTTTGATGGTATGAGATGGATGATATATGGAGCATGCGGTTGTTGTCTTATTATCTCTATTGTTTTTGTATTTTTTTTTAATTGCCTTTATTGTCATATGATTTTTGTTCTAATGATATCCATATGGATTCTTTGTCTACATGTTCATATGGATTGTTTGCGTAAATATTAGATCTTTCATTTGGAATTTTGATTGGTTGTTCATTTGCTTGTTTGGTAGATGCAAATGCAGATAACAATTAGTTCTGAATGGAATAATCATGTGGGGCACAGTATTGGCAGTTTATAGGAGACAACAAGTCAGAAGCCCATGTCTCACAAGTGAAGCCAGATTGTTTGGAACAACCAATGGAGTCAGGATCAAGACCTGGCAGGTATGAGTGAGTTCTTTCACAAAGATGATTATGTACATAGAAACATACATGCATTAATGTTTATTTCTTTACGTATGTATGCATGCGTATGTATCTGTGTATGTGTGTGTTCTCATTGTTTATGCATTATCTGTTATACCATAAGTGGACATGCGAGTATTTGTATATAAGAGCTGATCACATATAGGAAACTATACCACAGCTTGAGGTACCATACCATCTTTCTGGACCTGGATTGCTTATGGTAGAACACACCATCGAGGTTTGTACTCTATATATGTGGAAAATCTATGTGGGCCCCACCTGATGTATCTGTTTTATCCACGTTGTCCATTCATGAATTTCATATCATTTTAGTGCATGAGTAAAAAAATAAACAGATCCAAGTTCAAGGGAACACTAGAGGAAACAATAGGGATTGAATGCCTATACCATTGAAAACTTCTTGGCGACAACTTTGGATCAAGCTGATGTTGTGTTTTCCCATCATACAATCTGTGTAGGACATTAATATAATGAAAACAATAGGCCCCACTATTAAGATCACCCCTCACCATCGCATAGTCAGGGCAAGGTTGTTAACATAGATTTGGACTAGTCAACTCGTCCATTCAACTTGGTCTTAATTTTTATTTTGTTTCTCATTTTGTTGAATGTAAGTTTATTTTATTTTTTAACCTTAGTAATTCTCCTTATTAGGATTTCTATATATGCTTTTATCTTGCTTGAATGGCTTTTTTTTCTTTCTATTAGGTGAAAAAAATTATTTCTGATTTTTTTAATACAATAAATTTTCCAACGGCTATAGGACGTCTATTTTCTCTCTAAATTAATAGATTACCAACGGATCTACTCCGTTTGGAAGTGAGGTTGAAATTCTTTTCCCGACGGCTATAGGACGTCTTTTTTTCTCTCCAATTTAATAGATTACCAACGGATATACACCGTCTTAAAAGTGAGGTTGAACACAATTCAGCAATGATCAACGACAGTTGATTGCCATCTGCAAAAGGTGTAAAATGCACTTTAAAGACGGCTAGGGACCGGCTGCTTTTGAGACAGTCCATTATCGTCTTTTATTAACAACAGTGATGGACCGTCGTTTAAGTTTTAGGACGCAGCAAAATAAGACGGCCCCTGCGACGGTCTGAAACCGTCGGAAACCACCGTTTAAGACGGTTTTCAACCGTCGTTTTTTCACTATTTTGGCGTAGTGTGAGGGTAGACTCTACTCAATTGAAGACATAAAGAGCCCACTCAGGATCATTCTGATGAAGAATGTTTGAGGACCAAAGAAGAAAAGAAAGAAAGAACTAAAGAAGAGAAGAAAGCAGACGAAAGAAAGGAAGAAAATAAGAAGAAAATGAAGCTGACCGGTCGTGACCGGTCGGCCAAGGAAGCCAGACCGGTCAGTGACCGGTCAGCCATGTATATTGGGCATTACTGAAGGGGACCGACCGGTCATGACCGGTCGGTCATTGGTGCTGGAAAAGTGCTGAAGGCGTCCGACCGGTCATGACCGGTCGGACATGCTTGCTGGACCAAGAAGGAATAGGCCCGACCGGTCATGACCGGTCGGTGATGTTTGCTGGAGTGTTTTCACTTGAGGCCGACCGGTCTTGACCGGTCGGCCATGCGTATGAACTTAGAAACTTCTAATTTCTTCCCGATTTTCTCTGCGCTGCGTAAGAGTTTCGCAAATTCCCGATTATTCCGACGTTGTGGAGCCTCCAGACTATAAGAGGACACCTAGGGATCATTCCTAGGGTATCCTAGAAGGGTTCAAGCGAGGTTGGAGGCTGTGGAAGTGAAGATTGGAGTTTCACAACTCCTTTTGGTTTGCTTTGCTGTTTTCATGCTTTTTGTAGTTGTTTCATGTTTCCTTGGATCATGAGCAGCTAAACCTCTTAGCTAGGGCTAAGAGGTGAAGCTTGTAGTGAATCCAAGATGTTTTAATTCGTAGTTAAGTGGTTTTAGTTTTGGAATTCATGATTATGAACTAAGGTTTGAAGTTTATACAAGTTTTTAAGTAATTTTTCTTAGTCTTGTGATGACTCATGGATGTTTGGATGAATTACTTATCTTCTTAATTTGTTTGCAACGGTATAGACCTGTATGATCCGAGGAATCGGAGTGCGCTCTAGTACTAAGCTCTTCATAAAGGGACTTCAGGCCAAAGTTCTATTTTAATTGATTTTCTGGAATATGTAAGGACTGTGCTGGTGATTTGAATCTAGTTCAAATCCTAATCTAACCTTGTCTTGTGAGAGGACTTGGGGATGGTTATGATTGAGAACTGGACCTATAGGAAAGGGGAATGACCTATGCAATTGAGTATGCTCAGCTCAGCCTAGATTGAGTGAATCTTATGCATAGAACTTCAATATTACAGATTGTTTGGTTTAACAGTTTTATCATCCGACTGGACAGACAGGAATGTCGATTCTAGTTGAGAGAATAAGAAACCACAGCGGATTGAACATCAAGGATTGCTACAAGTGGATCCTTGATACCCTAGTGCCCTCTTACAATTAATTACTTTCAATTTAATTTAGCTTTTGTTACTCACATCAACTTCATACAACAATCTGATTAGTAGACTTCAATAGACACTTGTGGATGAATTTGTGAGATCCTACATAGTCCCTGTGGATCGACCTCGGTCTTACCGAGTTTATTACTACATCGCAACCCTACACTTGGGGAAGCGAACACGAGCCCTAGTTCTGATTCCTATATCCTGACACAAAATCCAGACACACTCACAAGACAACTCATGGCACAGTAGATTTTCAAACAGTTTTCTTTTTTTTTTAATTAAATGCATCATATTTCTTTTACACATATCATATCATCTTTTTCAAAAAATACAAAAAATTTCATGATCATCAATCATATATGCAAAAAAAGAATGTGCAGGTGGCCAACACAATCAATCTCTACCCTCCTCCTCGGCCACATCCGGTGAGTCCTCTGACTCATAAAAAGATAGTCTCGCTCTCAACCTGCTCACCTCCATACGCAGGTAATGCGCCTCATCGCGCTCAAGGGTTCGGATCGTTGTCTCCTCATCAGTCAACCTCTGATCGGCAGCCAATCTCCTCGACATCATCTCACAATGATACCGAAATGCAGAGATCTCAGACAGCAGATGGCCATGAGTGGCCAAAAGGAAGCAAGGATCAATGAATGGGCGCTCCTCAAAAGGTTCATATGAACCAGATGAAGAGCCAGCATCTCCAAGGATATCCTGCTCATCCTCATCAGCAGTCTGGTGCCAGCAAGGGATACGTCGATACAAAGACTGCTCAGCAACCCAGTACTGATACGGAGCGGTCGCTATCAGAAAAGTCCGCAGCTCAAAACCCAGCAAATCAGCAGTCAAGTAACTCGCCCAAGAACAATCAATCCGGGTCCTAAAGTCAGAGGATCTGGATGGAAGTGCTCGACGCTCGATACCCGTGAAAGCGAAAAGTGGAACATCCTGCTCGTATCCAAACTGCCGCAGGAACCGGATGGGATGGTAAGAAAAGTAAGATCGAAAGCCTACCAACATCAGAGGAAGGCGGTGTGCATCGCAAAGCACTGGAGGAAGTGAAAGCCAAGATGACTCCCAACGAACGTTCCAGTCACGAAGTTCAGCGAACATCCTGCGATACAAGGGCTCGCTCATCCTAGCTGTATGAGGAAGAAACTCCATAATGTGTCGCATAAGGTCTGGGCGACAAGCGTCAGGAAAAGGTACAGGAATAGTCATCGAAAGACGCTCCCATAGACAGACCTAATCACAAGAAGGAAAAGAAGTTCAGCTAAAGCAAAGCAAGAAGAAAAAGGGTGCAGAAAAGATACCTGAAGAAAAGCACAACAGCCGCGAAGGACACGAGTGCGGCCCAGGGCACAGTCAGTCAGCCCATTACACAGCTCGACCAAGATAAGAGAAATGATCCCCTGCCTACGGATAGCTCGGCTCATCACCTCAAAAAGCAAAGGAGTCTGGGACCTGCGCCATCCTGAGAACAGCACCTCAGCTATCAAGCAAAACATCAGTGCGTTCCGAGCAAAGGTAGAACCAGCCACACCCCGAGGACCCGAAAAAAGATCATACAGCAAGTCTAAGGAGAACACTACAGCATCCTGGCCACCGGCTGCAGACCGAACAAGATAGGGGATCCCGAACCAGTTCTGCGGTGTGGTAGTCTTCGGCGACGTCTTCGGCGAAAAATACTGAGCATAATCCCAGGGCAGGCCTGTCAAGCGTGCAAGCTCCTCCAAAGAAGGCCCCATCTCCATATCGTTGAACGCAAACAAGTTCAACGAAGGTACCCAGTCAATCAAGGCAGCTCCGAGCATCCTCCAGTCAATATCAACTCTGGCCATATGGATCAGACTGCCGAAGCCATATGACTCCAAATCTCGAATCTCATAAGCTGACAAACTGTCAAGCCAAGCAAGCAGTCGTGGCGAGCAAGAAGGACAAGGAAGCAGCTGACAAGTCCTCACTGGTACCCCCTCCAGCACAAAAGGCCTAGAAATCAATGACAGCTCATCAAGGAGAAGGAAAAGCTGGAACCTCTGCAGACTCGACAGCCCCTGACCTGTCCCCAGTAACGGCTATGTCTGATATAGTCGCATCACTGTCGGAAATTGTCACAACCTCAGCCGCACGGGAAGACTCGCCCACCTCATGAACGGAGTGCGCAAAAGACCGACGATCAAAAGAAGGGCGATGCCCTCCATCAAAAGGGCTACCAGTAAAGATCACACAGCACATCGTGGCATCCTGACCAATCTGACTGTCAAAGAAAGCATCTGAACCATCCAGAAGGGTCCCGGCAACCTCGATCGAAGAATCAACGGTCAGATCTGGACCTGCGGCCCTCTCCAATAGGAAATCATGAATCCAAACATCATCCTGGCCGATCAAAGGGATCATCGAGGCATCTACACCGTCCATCATCAGGGGGACATCATCAATGACCACATCAAGTCCACCCAAGCAAGTATATCGCACATCTCGGCCCTCATCCAGAGCATCCAAACCGTCAAAGGTATCATCTGAACCATCCATCCCATCCAAGCATGAGATCAGCCCATCTATGTCCTTTGTGGTCCCATCACCACCATCCATCACATCATCCATGTGGCCCACATTCAAGGGATGCATAGCCTCACCTATGTCCCACCCCATCATCCTATCCATACCATTCATTCAAGGGAATTTCAGCATGGCTGCCATTAATGGGGCCATTCAAAACACCATCAACCACCATCCCTAACCCCTCATCAATGCCTCCATTCAATGCACCATCTACACCCTCCATTAAATGAATCCCTCCACCATTAAAGCCCTCACCAAATGCTGGAGTGTGGGACCCACCAACCTCTCCCACTATGGCCCATAAATCATCATCTAAAGCTGCCCAAGAAAGGACAAAATGGGAAGAGGACAAAATGAAGAGAAAAGACAAGGGGAAAAGAAGATTCATGGCTGAATCGAATAACCCAGAACAGAGAATGTGGGGGACAGGAGAAGGGGACAGCAGAGGATGTCCGAACCTGAGCCAGCCCAGGCCGCTCAAGAGGCGAGCCTTGGGCGGCCTGTCCTGGGCCGCCCGTACGGACACAGATTTCCTCTCTCCGCGGGATTGGCTCCAGGGTTCTTGGTAGGTGAGGCTGACAGTCAACGTCAGCAGATGGCGCTCCATGGGCCGCCCAAGGCCCCGGTCCACTCCTGATTTCAATGGAGATTGATCAAGATCATATAAAAGGTGTCCCACCGATCCAATCACGGAGCAATGCGGCCAAAACATGGCTGATCAGGCCAAAGAGAAGAAAATGTGATCAAGTGGGGGCCACAAGCAATCCAAGCCGTTCAAAGACTAGATCATCATGATCTAAACTATTGAAGGACCTACATGAGCCATCAAACAACAAGATCAAAGGTTCGATCATCAAAAGAAGGGCCAGAATCCAAGATCTAATCATCAAGTGGGCACACAAAGCCGAGTCAAGCGATCTGAGACGTTCAAGCCATCATCCATACCATGAGAAGCCTTCTTAGCCTCACAAATCATCAAAAGAGGTGCCAAGTGGGCCCACAGGACCGAATCTATCAATTTGAACCATTCAAGGGCTAAATCATCAGGATCCAAACCATTGGAAAGCTTACACAAGTCATGGAGCAGCAAGATCAAAGGTTCGATCATCAAAAGAAGGGCCAGAATCCAAGATCTAATCATCAAGTGGGCTCACAAGGCCTAATCAAGCAATCTGAACCGTTCAAGTCATCATCCATGCAGTTAAGAAGCCTCATCTTCCACAAATCATTAAGGAACAAGTCAAAGGTCAAAGCGTCCAGACATCATCAAAGAATTTTGAGACAAATCAAAGATTATATATTCATTCAAAAGAGCTTGATACAAAAGAAGATAAAAGCAAAGATACAAGGCCATACAAAGCAGGGCACCCAAGCAGACTACAAGTCGCCAACATAGTCATCATCATCCCTCCTCGCGTCCCGCTCCCGACGATAAAGATCCATCAAAGGAGCAGTCACCGAACCTCCAGCATACCTGCGACGGCCACCTGGAACATAAAGCGAAGGAAGCAGAGGCCCCTGGCCGAACAGCAAATACCACTCATCATAATCACGATCCGGGATCGTGAAACGAAATCCAGGCTGGCCCACAAGAGCTCCAACTCTCTCATCAACTGGCATCTGAGCAGCTGGAGGAGGTGCAGAACAAGGGACCCGAGCCACCCCAGTGACTTGCCGAAGCAACCTCTCCCCCAGGTACCACTGAAAAGATTCAGCATCGGAAAGCATGATACTGAGACATGAAGCATCATATGCCTCCACGCGCTGAGGGGTATAATAGAGAGGGAAACTGGCATACGACATTCGAGCAAGCTACAGCAAATGAAGTCACCACAATCAATTACAGCACAGCACGAGGGCAAAGACAAGCAAGATACTTACGTCCTCAACGGTTAGCCCGTCTATGTCAGCACGCCAATTGTCCCCAGGAACTCGGGAGTTCCGCTGACGGTTTTGCTGATGCCAGTACATGTGGCGATACTGAGAGGGCTCAACATCATCCCGCATCCTCGGCGCGAGATGGGAAAAATGGTCATAAAAGCAGGTCTGAACGAAAGCACATCTAATGATCAGAGAGGGAAAGAAGGTAAATGACTCCAAGGAAGGTGAAAAAAGAAATACCTCAACAACAGGCCAAAAACCTGTGAAGGATCGGCTATGCCGACAGGTCTTGTCCAGACCTTGAAAGATACGGGTCAAGATAGCCCCATTCCAGTTATAGGGGTGATGAAGATCCTCGACTAAACGAAGAAATTTAGGGTCAACTCTCTCATTCGGATGGCAGAAAAGAAAGGATCCAAAAGCATAAGTAATCATGGCCCGCGCTTTGTGGAGGGCCTCTCGCTCGGTGGTGGGGATGACGGAGGCAAAACTGTTGTAGAACCATCGCATCTTCACTTGATGGCCTTGGAATTCACCCTCGGGTGGGACGTCACCGACAAGCCGTAGCCAGTCGGTGGAAGTGAGAGGAGCTAGAGAGCTGACTTGAGGAACAATTGTCCCATGAAATGGGAAGCCTATCTGCATGTAAATGTCCAAGGGGGTTATTCCCCATTCTCCACAAGGGAGTTGAAAGGTGTGGGTCTCATCCCGCCACCTCTCGCAAAGGGCCGCGAGCATCATGCGGTTAGCATCGTTATTGTGGAAACGTAGGGTGAGGAGACCAGCAAAAGGAGTACCATCCAGTACTCGTTCAAGCAAGGGCCGTGGATCCTTCATCCAGTCGTCCCAGCGATCCCTGGTACCTCGACCCTTGATAGCGGGAAGAGGTTGATGCTCCATAGCTAAGGAACACATGTGGTCCCCTCGGCGGATGATGAAGGCGGGATCATCTTCGTTAATCACTCGGTGACCTCTGGCACCATCCGTCATTGAATCCTACAAGCTTGGCAAGGTAAGTTCCTATCCCTTACCCGTTAAAATCCAAATTATCATCTAGGAAACCCATGGGATTGGACTCACATTCAAATTCAAAATCTAAAGTCCAACTCCATGTGTCACTTAGGATATGTGTTGAGCCCATTGGAAAAAGTAAGGCCCACCTTAAAGAAGGTGGCATGGCATGCCTTAGGCAAGAAAGTCCATCATCTAAAGACACATTTTGGACAACAAATGCACTCAAGTGCCATGAGATCAACAAAGGATAAGAATCCCACTTCACATGAGAAGTCCCTCTTCAAAGTCCATATGTGGCCAAGGATTGATCCACTTTCATGCCAAGGCCATGTTTCTCACTTAAGATGTTCCCATCTTTTTACACACATGCATGGACAAGTGGGGGGTAGAAAGGAAACGGGCCCCCAAGAGCAACCCAAATGCCTCATCCCAATGGATTGAAGAGAGCACATAGCCCACTTTGAAGAATATGAGGACCCATTCATGGGTTAACCATGGGCAACTTTATGTGCCTCATCTTGATGAAAATTTTGACCATGAAAATGCAACAAGGAGGTCTACCCACAAACATATGAATCAAAGAAGCTAGGGGTAGAAAGTTGATGCACATAGCCCATATGAAGAATCAAAGTTGAAAATGCCCATGAAAAGGCAAGTTTGGGCAACTTATGTGCACCAACTTTTTCACCAAAAGGGAGACCATTTGAGCACAAAAGAGCATGGCTTGATGAGTCACCCAACCACCATGGATGGATAAGAATGTTACACATAGCCCACTTGAAGATCAAAATCCCAAAATGTCCCAAAGCATGGGACAAAAATGGGCAACTTATGGGTACCATTCTTTCCCACAAATTTAAAGGAAAATCACCCATACATGAGAATGATGGTGGATGACCCACCAAGCCCCAAAGGAAAAGGAGCTATGATTGTATGGATAGCTCACTTGAGGATCATCCATTTGAGGTTGATAGCATTAGAGGGAAACTCTTGAGAACCACATTCCTACCACAAGGAAAACCATTTGAACTTAGTGAGATTGTGTGAACAACTCACTCATGGGACTTGTAGATGGTCAAGTAACTCAAGTCCTCCATCCATTAAAGAAAAGAGCATGAAAAGAAAAAACCCACATGGACAAAGTGTAGTGGTGCACACATTGGTCCAAAGGAATCCAAATTTCAATGAGGACCCAAAAGCCCATCTACGTATAGAGACTCCAAGGAGCCCACTACACCTTGTACAAGGATGTACATCATAATCAAGAAATGATGGAAGAGTTGGGCTACTTGTCCATATAGGCCCAACTAGGAAATCTAGCCCACTTGAGATCCAAATGAAGAATGGGCTAGTCATCTTGGTCCATACACATGTGAAGAAAGATGGGGTCACTCAAAGTGAGCCCCATGAGCTCAAAACTTGAGATGGGCCCTACCATGCCCATGGGCCCAAGTCTTGGAAAAAAGATGAAAAGAAAAGAGAATTCCAAGGGAAATGACAAGAGAAAGAAAGTAAGAAGGAGCCCAAAATGAAGCATTGGGCCCACCAAATACACCAAGGGCCATGACTTCACTTTGAGCCCATTTGATACATATGAAGAGAGGCCCAACTCCCATGAAAAAGATAGAGTATTTTGCCATGCACACTTGATGACATGGCAAAATCACCCTTTACATGCACATGAAGGGAGTGTGAAAAGAAGAAAGAAAAATGAAGTGGAGAGCTTGCAATGTCCCTCTCCATGCACCACCTTTGAAAAAGACTTGAGATCTAGAAAAAAGGCCAAGAATGCTTGGGCCCACCTTCACACCTCTTGGAATAGCTACATGGAAAAAGAAAAGAGTCATGAAAAGAGACAATGAAGAAGGAAAAGGATAAGAAAAGAGAAAGGAAGTGGTCCATACCTTTACTACTCACCAAAGAAGGACCACCTTGCTGGCCCAAAATGTCTCTAAGGGCCACCACTTGAAAAGAGCAAAGGACCACCAAAGAAGAGAGAGAAAACTTGAAGAAAGAGAGAGTATGAGAGAGAGAAGAGAGAGATTGCACGTTTGAGGGGGCAAGGGTGCCCCATGTTATATAGAAAAGGGGAGGGCACCCTTTTACCCAACCCACTGAAGAGACCAGGAGGCAGAGACCGTCCGGGCGGCCCATGGGAGGCCGTCCTAGCCCCTACCTACATGAAACGACCTCCCTCCCCCTCTCCTTGGGAAGAACTCCTCCTTGGGAAGGGTGGTTGCAAGTGAATCTTGTACCTTCATGTAAGAATGAAGTGATGGAAGAGAATGGTGAGAAAAAGGAAGAAATCTCACCAAAATCTCACCTCATGAGAAATAGGTGAGAAATTGGGTTGATGATGTGGAAAAGTTCCATGGAATTCTCAAAGAAAAGAAAGGAAAATTTGACTTGGTCAAACAATGATTTCAACCATCCAAAGGCATGACCAGATGATCCAAACCATTTCCAAGAAGAATCCCAAGAATCTCCACCCTTGATTACTGTTCACATGAACAGTTTTGGTCCGAAGACCTTAAACTACGTCGGGATCGACATCCCGAGAGATTTTCAATAAAAGCCGGTATCGGTCTTGATCGCTCGAATTAAGATCCGACGACACCGAGTACTTTCAAAAAATAAAAAACAAAAAAAATGTCTTTCCTGTTTTATGCAATACTGGTCCGAAGACCTTAAACTACGTCGGGATCAACATCCCGAGGGATTTTAATAAAAACCAGCATCGATCCCAGTCTTTAAGACCAACATCGGATGATCTGGATCATTTCAAAAAACAAAAAATATATCACCAGCCCCTCTTTTAAAGTTTTTGGGTCCGAAGACCTTAAACTACGTCGGGATCAATATCCCAAGGGATTTTCAATAAAAGTCGGTATCAGTCTTATCAAGATCCGCTGACACCGGACATTTTCCACAAAAAAAAAAATGTGTTTGCCCCCTTTTGTACAGTTTTTGGTCCGAAGACCTTAAACTACGTCGGGAACAAAATCCCGAGAGATTTCCAATAAAAATCAGTGTTAATCCTGACCGTTCAAAATTGAGATTTTATGACCTGGAACAGTTTTCAAAAAATCACAAAAAAGGAACGTATTTTCAGCATGTACAGATTTTGGTCCGAAGACCTTAAACTACACTGTGATTAATTTCTCGGGGGACCTTTTCTCGCTTTCAACTAAAAAACTGGCATCGGCCTCTACCGTTGGGATCAAGGTTTGATAACCCGGATCATTTCCAAAAATACCAAAAAGATTTCAAGCTTTCCATAAAACCAGTGTCATCTTCGATTACTTGAGTTGAATTCTGGAACCTTTTCAAAATACAAAAAAATATAAAAATAAAAAATAAAAAAATTTTACCATCAATTTCAACTGCACAAATTCATCCCCAGCAGTCCGAAGACCTAAAACTACACTGGGATTAACTTCTCGGGGGCGTTCTTTCCTAACCTGTTCCGGACATGGCTGACACTTGATCGTACGGGTGTCCGGAATCTTTTAAACAGGTAAGGGCTGAGGCGGGCAGAACTCCGCAATCCTGTTCGTGTTGAACGCACCGTGATAGACAACCTTGATTTGGAAGTCGCTGTTGAAGCTGACGGATGTTCCCTGCTCCTAGAACTTATGAAGGGGATTAAGGCTGTTGGGAGGTGAAGCTCACCCTCACGGAATTGTGAGCAACGTAAGACCCCAAACTGGATTGACTAAGGAAAATGTGAGGATGTGGCTCATCTTGTGGCCGAAGGAGTCCGTCGGACGATACGTGGTCTATGTGCATTGCACATGAGGAACAGGCAACTTTGTGGGTGTGTTGACTGAAAACCCTCAAAATCTCCTCATCCGAAGATGTAAAACTACGGCACTTAACTGTGTGAGATTCGTCTTGCTCGCTGACGTAAAATGGATCGGGTGCCTTACCTAGCAGTAGAAGCTGGAAGTGGATGAAAATTCCATACTTTTCCTTGCATTTCAGAAAAATCACAAAATACCAAAAACATTGCAAAATCAACTTTTCAAAAATCACAAAAATATTTCCCTCGCTTTCAATCCAAATATTGCCAAAAATCACAGAAAATATTTCCGTTGCTTTCAAAGAAAATATTTCGAAAATTACAAAAAATATTTCCTGTGTTTTCAATAAACCGATCTCTATCCTGACCACTCAGGTAAAGATTCGGACCACATGTTTACAAAAAATCACAAAAATTGTCAGTATCCCCAGCACTACACTTCAGGAGTCTTGAACTCCGCTCACTTCACAGTATGGGATGACGGATCCAATCGCCCGCAAATTGGAATCTTGACCAAAACGGGCAACCAAACACCATCCCAATCACACGCATGCCCAGAAGAACATCTTGAAGTCGGATGATATCCTCGTACATTCTCATTAGCAAAGAAACAGCATCTTGGGAAGATGGACCTGATCGATCACAGGGTCGGGATCTTGACCAACCCGCTGACCAAACATCCGTATCAAAAAGGAAAATCCCCAGGGGAGCACAATCCCGCAAGCAATAAGCTCAAAATTCTCTGCACCCATAGCAAAAGCAAAATCATCAAACTGAAAGAGAATGAGCCAAGCCATGCATTCATCATGCATCTCCATGCATTAGTATCCATCGCATCAATCATCATGTTTACCTGCTTTCAAAATAAAGTCGGTTAGCCAAAGACCCCACAGGCATCCCTAGTGGAGGCACGCGCAGACCCGATTTCCATTTCAAAAGATAAAAAATATTTCTATTTGTAAATAAAAACCCCACGGAGTATCACTCTCCAGAGTGGGTATCTTTTCAAAAATCCAAAAATATTTTCCCAGTAGAGCGTTATGCCTCCAAAACACCAGGAGATCTTCCATATCTCTGGGTAGGAGCCAACGCAAAAATCAAGTAAGATCCGATGTCTCGCGGTTTCCCCGGAGACCATCTGATCCAATGCACTCAAAGTACGGTCGAACTGAACTCCAGTGTCAGTGCGGTCGTACCACATGCCAAGATACAAAAGATGAAAGCCAAAAGGCTCGGTCAAAGAAACCATTTGAACAGGTGGAAACGATGAATTGTAACCCAAGTATCAAAATCAGCGGATCGGGTGGAAAGAGTCCACCCACACATACCTAGGCGTGGATGCCTGAAGTGCCTTGACTGAGTCCAAGTCGGCGTAGTAGAATCCCGTAAGACTATCTGACGCAGGGCGTCTAACCACTTTGACAGTCAAGCGAAACAAGTACTCCTGGAGTGATCTGGGAAAATATCAAACATCACACAATTAGTCTCAGGGTCAGCAACCTCGTAAGACTAGCGGACGCAGAGGCTCTGCTGTACCTTTCCGATGTTAGTACCGATCGGGAATGGAAGGGTTGCGATTGGGTACCCAGGTTGCAGCACATGCAGGGACAATCGCAAGGTTTTCTTCAAACTCTCGTGGTATGTGCGAGTTATCAATTTCCAGACAATCAACTGACTCAGATACAAAGGACAACAAAGATTCCAGACCACAATCAAGGAAAGAATGAATTGCAAACCAAGCATCAAAACCAGCGGATCGGGTGGAAAGAGTCCACCCGCAGATACCTAGGCGTGGATGCCTGAAGTACCTTGACTGAGTCCAAGTCGGCGTAGTAGAATCCCGTAAGACTATCTGACGCAGGGCGTCTAACCACTTTGACAGTCAAGCGAAACAAATACTCCTGGAGTGATCTGGGAGAACATCGAACATACAATCAATCACAGGGTCAATAACCTCGTAAGACTGTCGACGCAGAGGCTCTGCTGTACCTTTCCGATGTTAGTACCGATCGGGAATGGAAGGGTTGCGATTGGGTACCCAGGTTGCAGCGCATGCAGGGACAGTCGCAACGTTTTCTCCAAACTCCCGCGGTATGTGCGAGTGATCGATTTCCAAACGATCAACTGGCACAGATGCAAAGGCAAGCAATGATTTCAGACCATGATCCATGAATGACCGGGTCAGAAGTGGGGTGTCCACTCGCTTTGGCATTCGGTTGCACCCAACCTCTGCCAAAGAGGGGCATCTGTAGACACCCCACCTTCGGCTACACTGTTGGTAGAGATAGCTGGTTGAATGGAGGACCATACCCCTAAATCCCAAGTTCAAACTTAGCCAAACTCACCCTTGTAAGCCCCATTCCATAGCCCAGATCAAGCCTGAACCCAGTCAACCCAGTCTTAAACATCAGCATGAAAAACACCCCAGAAAAAAGCCAGTAAAAAAATCCTAAAAAGGTCAAATTCACTGAGTCAACCCGCTGAGTCAACCCGTCGAGTCAAAACACCGAGTCAACCCACCGAGTCAACCCGTCGAGTCAACCCGTCGAGTCAAACCACCGAGTCGACCCGCTGGGTCAACTCACTGAGTCGACCAACGAGTCCAACAGCAACCCCGAGAGAGAGGCCGTACTCGCTGGAAACCGAGGAGCGGCCGTACGGGCGGCCCATAGCAGGCCGCCCGGAAAAAATTACGCAAACTGCCACTCTCCGCTGCTATAAATACCCCCCCTCCCCTTCTCATTTCAACATCCCTTCAAGTCCAGCCAGTCCGGGTGCGGTCCGAGTCCTCATCCACCCCTTAGCCCATTTTTCCACCAAGGAGAGCCTGAGTGCGGAGAGTCTAGCCCTGGTCCAGCCCAGCCTGACCACTGGTCCAAGCCTCCCAAGCCATCCAAATCTTGATCCAGCCACTCGAAGCCAATCCTTGCGACACCTCCGTCCACCCAGCTACTCTTTTCCAGCATCATCTCATTTGCATCTAGCATAAGTGCAACATTTACTTTTCTTCCAACCCCCCTGCTTCACTACAAGCACCTTGATTATTCAAGCACACTGCATATGTCTTTATATTAAGCACCTGTCAGTTCGAGCGTATGCTCTGGGCTTGCCCGTTGTTGGAACCTGCCCATCAGAAACTCTTACTGTTCAGACCTGCATTCACGTACATATCACTATAAGCACTTTGAATATTCAAGCACACAGCATGCATCATCTCGCATAAAGCACCTGTCAGTTCGAGCGTACGCTCTGGGCTTGCCCGTTGTTGGAACCTGCCCATCAGAAACTCTTACTGTTCAGACCCGCATTCATGCATCATGTCATCCATGAGAATATACGAGGATTAAACTAGACTTTCAAGTATCCGATCGATTCTGTGAAGTAGAGACCGTACTTCGGTACGGGCAGTGTGTGGGGTGCTTAACCTCTTCCCACCCTGTAACCGTGATCCCTTACCTTGAATCTCTGGCCACAGATCAACAGGAGTCATTTTAGAGGAAGGAATCTTCGGATTCCCTTCTCTAACGTTTCTACGGGGTCTAGCCGACTGTAGATTCGAAGTAATTGGCTAGTGGCGACTCTGGTCTTATATAAACTCATTTAAACATATCCAGCTTAACATGACAACCAAACAAAGCCCTCGAGAACGAGGCAAGCCAGTGGCACAAACGGCGATTTCGCACTCACGCATCTTCATCTCCTTCTTTTCCGAAAGGAAAGGGGAAGGGAGAAGAACGTCATGTGGGAGCGCGGAAAATCGACGAGGGTCCACACAAGTGCAACTCTTTCCTTAAACCCATTGCTTGTAGATCCAATCGAGCCTTAAAACTGTCTTTTGTTTTCTTCTCTATGTTCATCAATGTTTCAAAGACATTGTCACATATATTCTTCTCAATATGCATGACATCCAAGTTGTGTCGTAATTTTAGATGACTCCAATAAGGCAACTAAAAAAAATGCTCTTCTTCCTCCAGTTGTACTCCAATACTGTACGTTTTCTCTTCTTCAAGTGCGGTGCCTTACCAAATCTAACTTCTTCAATGTTACTCAGTTGTTGTAACACATCTTCTGCAGATAGTTCTTTCGGTGGTGGCCTATGATCTTGTTTGCCATCAAAGATTACCGTCTTCCTGCGCCAACTATGATCCCTCGAAAGGAAGCGACGATGGCCCATATAACATATTTTTTTACCATGCTTCAATGACAATGAACAAGTCTCAGTACTACATGTAGGACAAGCCAACTTTCCCTTCGTGCTCCACCCAGACAAATTTCTATATGCAGGGAAGTCATTTATTGTCCACAAGACCACTGCATGCAATCGAAACGTCTGTTCTGCAAAAGTGTCATACGTCTGGACACCTTGACTCCACAACTCGTTTAACTCATCTACTAACGATCGGAGATACACATCAATGTCATTCCCCGGTGACTTGGGTCCAGGAATAAGCAACGACATCATAAAAAATGATTCCTTCATACACAACCAAGGTGGTAAATTGTAGGGCATAAGTATCACTGGCCACATACTGTAGGAGCTACTCATATTACCAAATGGATTAAAACCATTACTTGCAAGACCTAGCCGAACATTGCGAGAATCCTCTACAAACTAGTCATATTGCTTATCAAAATGTTGCTAGGCTTCAGAGTCAGCGGGATGCCTCAATGTATTATCATCATGAACACGTTTCTCCTTATGCCACCTCATATCTTCAGCCGTCTTGCTCGACGTAAACAATCTTTGTAATCTGGGTTTCAATGGAAAGTACCTTAACACCTTTTGTGGAATTTTCTTATGCTTAGCTTCATCATATTTCCACCTAGACTCTCCACATTGTGGACACTCCTCAACATTTTCATGTTCTTTTCAATACAATACACAATCATTTATACATGCATGTATGAGGATGTAACCAAGGCCCAAGTCTCGCATTAAGGATTTTGCCTCGTAATGAGACTTAGGCAATGTCTCACCTTCAGGTAATACTTCTTTCAACAAGCCAAGTAACATGTCGAACGATTTGTTACTCCAACGATTTATTATCTTTAAATGAAGTAACCTTGTAAGGAAATTCAACTTGGAGAAGTTCCGACACCCCGGATAGAGTGGACATTGTGCATCCCTCAACAACCTACTAAACTTTTCTGATTCGGCATCACCCATAGGAAGAATATCCTGGCTAGTACTTGTTGCTGCAAAATCAGTATCCGCAATTGTTCCCCTTAACACATCCCCAATGATATCTTGCATATTGTCAACATCTTCATCCTCGTCATTAGGCACAATTGGGTCAGCAAGGACTTCAGTGGCCTCAACTCTTTGGTGGAAGTCTTCACCATGATGAATCCACCAAGTGTAACCCTGGTCAATCCCAACTATGAACAAATCATCTTCCACTTTGTCCAATGTCTTGTGAATCATGTTCTTGCATTTTCGGCATGGACACCTAATTCTATTACCTGAATTTGCCCGATATCTCACAAATTCCATGAACTCCTTAACACCTTCTTTATACTCTGGGACAAACCGATTCTTAGCTTGCATCCAACTCTTATCCATATCTACAATGCAAAGATTAGAGTCAGGTTTAGTTTAGGTGATTTGAGTTTAGGATTAGGTTTAGTCATAGGTTGAGATTTTCGGGTTCGGGATGGGGTTTTGGGTTAGGTTTTCGAGTTTGGGTCTAAGTTTAGCTAAGGTGAATGGATTTAGGAATAAGTGTAGGTTTAGTTTAGGGTATTTGAGTTTAAGATTAAGTTTAGACATAGGTTTAGATTTTCGGGTTCGGGATCGGGTTTAAGGTTAGGTTTTTGAGTTTGGGTCTAGGTTTAGGTTAGGTGAATTGATTTAGGAATAGGTGTAGGTTTAGTTTAGGTGACTTGAGTTTAGGATTAGGTTTAGGGCATAGGTTGAGATTTTTCGGTTCGGGATCGGGTTTAAGGTTAGGTTTTCGAGTTTGGGACTAGGTTTAGGTTAGGTGAATTGATTTAGGAATAGGTGTAGGTTTAGTTTAGGTGATTTGAGTTTAGGATTAGCTTTAGGGCATAGGTTGAGATTTTTGAATTCGGGATGGGGTTTAGGGTCGCATTTTCGTGTTTGGGTCAAGGTTTAGGTTAGGTGAATGGATTTAAGAATAGGTGTAGGTTTAGGTTAGGTGATATGAGATTAGGATTACGTTTAGGGCATAGGTTGATATTTTTGGGTTCGGGATCGGGTTTAGGGTCGCATTTTCGTGTTTGGGTCTAGGTTTAGGTTAGGTGAATGCATTTAGGAATAGGTGTAGGTTTAGGTTAGGTGACATGAGATTAGGATTAGGTTTAGGTCATAGGTTGAGATTTTCGGGTTCGGGATCGGGTTTTGGGTCGCATTTTCGTGTTTGGGTCTAGGTTTAGGTTAGGTGAATAGATTTAGGAATAGGTGTAGGTTTAAATTAGGTGACATGAGTTTATGATTAGGTTTAGGGCATAGGTTGAGAGTTTCGGGTTCGGGATCGGGTTTTGGGTCGCATTTTCGTGTTTGGGTCTAGGTTTAGGTTAGGTGAATGGATTTAGGAATAGGTGTAGGTTTAGGTTAGGTGACATGAGTTTAGGATTAGGTTTAGGACATAGGTTGAGAGTTTCAGGTTCGGGATCGGGTTTTGGGTCGCATTTTCGTGTTTGGGTCAAGGTTTAGGTTAGGTGAATGGATTTAGGAATAGGTGTAGGTTTAGGTCAGGTGACATGAGTTTAGGATTCGGTTTAGGGCATAGGTTGAGATTTTCGGGTTGGGGATCGAGTTTAGGGTCGCATTTTGTTGTTTGGGTCAAGGTTTAGGTTAGGTGAATGGATTTAGGAATAGGTGTAGGTTTAGGTTAGGTGACATGAGATTAGGATTAGGTTTAGGGCATAGGTTGAGATTTTCGGGTTCGGGATCGGGTTTTGGGTCGCATTTTCATGTTTTGGTCTAGGTTTAGGTTAGGTGAATAGATTTAGGAATAGGTGTAGGTTTAGGTTAGGTGACATGAGACTAGGATTAGGTTTAGGGCATAGGTTGAGATTTTCGGGTTCGGCATCGGGTTTTGGGTCGCATTTTTGTGTTTGGGTCTAGGTTTAGGTTAGGTGAATAGATTTAGGAATAGGTGTAGGTTTAGTTTAGGTGACATGAGTTTAGGATTAGGTTTAGGGCATAGGTTGAGATTTTCAGGTTCGGGATCGGGTTTAGGGTCGCATTTTCATGTTTGGGTCTAGGTTTAGGTTAGGTGAATTGATTTAGGAATAGGCGTAGGTTTAGTTTAGGTGACATGAGTTTAGGATTAGGTTTAGGGCATAGGTTGAGTGTTTCGGATTCGGGATCGGGTTTTGGGTCGTATTTTCGTGTTTGGGTCTAGGTTTAGGTAAGGTGAATGGATTTAGGAATAGGTGTAGGTTTAGGTTAGGTGACATGAGTTTAGGATTAGGCTTAGGGCATAGGTTGAGAGTTTCGGGTTCGGGATCGGGTTTTGGGTCGCCATTTCGTGTTTGGGTCAAGGTTTAGGTTAGGTGAATGGATTTAGGAGTAGGTGTAGGTTTAGGTTAGGTGACATGAGTTTAGGATTAGGTTTAGGGCATAGGTTGAGATTTTTGGGTTCAGGATCGGTTTTAGGGTCGCATTTTCCTGTTTGGGTCAAGGTTTAGGTTAGGTGAATGGATTTAGGAATAGGTGTAGGTTTAGGTTAGGTGACATGAGTTTAGGATTAGGTTTAGGGCATAGGTTGAGATTTTCGGGTTCGGGATCGGGTTTTGGGTCGCATTTTCGTGTTTGGGTCTAGGTTTAGGTTAGGTGAATAGATTTAGGAATATGTGTAGGTTTAGGTTAGGTGACATGAGATTAGGATTAGGTTTAGGGCATAGGTTGAGATTTTCGGGTTCGGGATCGGGTTTTGGGTCGCATTTTTGTGTTTGGGTCTAGGTTTAGGTTAGGTGAATAGATTTAGGAATAGGTGTAGGTTTAGTTTAGGTGACATGAGTTTAGGATTAGGTTTAGGGCATAGGTTTAGAGTTTCGGGTTCGGTATCGGGTTTAGGGTCGCATTTTCATGTTTGGGTCGAGGTTTAGGTTAGGTGAATTGATTTAGGAATAGGTGTAGGTTTAGTTTAGGTGACATGAGTTTAGGATTAGGTTTAGGGCATAGGTTGAGAGTTTCGGGTTCGGGATCGGGTTTTGGGTCGCATTTTCGTGTTTGGGTCTAGGTTTAGGTAAGGTGAATGGATTTAGGAATAGGTGTAGGTTTAGGTTAGGTGACATGAGTTTAGGATTAGGCTTAGGGCATAGGTTGAGAGTTTCGGGTCCGGGATCGGGTTTTGGGTCGCCATTTCGTGTTTGGGTTAAGGTTTAGGTTAGGTGAATGGATTTTGGAGTAGGTGTAGGTTTAGGTCAGGTGACATGAGTTTAGGATTAGGTTTAGGGCATAGGTTGAGATTTTTGGGTTCGGGATCGGGTTTAGGGTCGCATTTTCCTGTTTGGGTCAAGGTTTAGGTTAGGTGAATGGATTTAGGAATAGGTGTAGGTTTAGGTTAGGTGACATGAGGTTAAGATTAGGTTTAGGGCATAGGTTGAGATTTTCGGGTTCGGGATCGGGTTTTGGGTCGCATTTTCGTGTTTGGGTCTAGGTTTAGGTTAGGTGAATAGATTTAGGAATAGGTGTAGGTTTAGGTTAGGTGACATGAGATTAGTATTAGGTTTAGGGCATAGGTTCAGATTTTCGGGTTCGGGATCGGGTTTTGGGTCGCATTTTTGTGTTTGGGTCTAGGTTTAGGTTAGGTGAATAGATTTAGGAATAGGTGTAGGTTTAGTTTAGGTGACATGAGTTTAGGATTAGGTTTAGGGCATAGGTTTAGAGTTTCGGGTTCGGGAACGGGTTTAGGGTCACATTTTCATGTTTAGGTCTAGGTTTAGGTTAGGTGAATTGATTTAGGAATAGGTGTAGGTTTATGTTAGGTGACATGAGTTTAGGATTAGGCTTAGGACATAGGTTGAGAGTTTCGGGTTCGGGATCGGGTTTTGGGTCGCCATTTCGTGTTTGGGTCAAGGTTTAGGTTAGGTGAATGGATTTAGGAGTAGGTGTAGGTTTAGGTTAGATGACATGAGTTTAGGATTAGGTTTAGGGCAGAGGTTAAGATTTTTGGGTTCGGGATCGGGTTTAGGGTCTCATTTTCCTGTTTGGGTCAAGGTTTAGGTTAGGTGAATGGATTTAGGAATAGGTGTAGGTTTAGGTTAGGTGACATGAGTTTAGGATTAGGTTTAGGGCATAGGTTGAGATTTTCGGGTTCGGGATCGGGTTTTGGGTCGCATTTTTGTGTTTGGGTCTAGGTTTAGGTTAGGTGAATATATTTAGGAATAGGTGTAGGTTTAGTTTAGGTGACATGAGTTTAGGATTAGGTTTAGGGCATAGGTTTAGAGTTTCGGGTTCGGGATCGGGTTTAGGGTCGCATTTTCATGTTTGGGTCTAGGTTTAGGTTAGGTGAATTGATTTAGGAATAGGTGTAGGTTTAGGTTAGGTGACATGAGTTTAGGATTAGGCTTAGGGCATAGGTTAAGAGTTTCGGGTTCGGGATCGGGTTTTGGGTCGCCATTTCGTGTTTGGGTCAAGGTTTAGGTTAGGTGAATGGATTTAGGAGTAGGTGTAGGTTTAGGTTAGGTGACATGAGTTTAGGATTAGGCTTAGGGCATAGGTTGAGATTTTTGGGTTCGGGATCGGGTTTAGGGTCGCATTTTCCTGTTTGGGTCAAGGTTTAGGTTAGGTGAATGGATTTAGGAATAGGTGTAGGTTTAGGTTAGGTGACATGAGTTTAGGATTAGGTTTAGGGCGTAGGTTGAGATTTTCGGGTTCGGGATCGGGTTTTGGGTCGCATTTTCGTGTTTGGGTCAAGGTTTAGGTTAGGTGAATGGATTTAGGAATAGGTGCAGGTTTAGGTTAGGTGACATGAGTTTAGGATTAGGTTTAGGGCATAGGTTGAGATTTTCGGGTTCGGGATCGGGTTTTGGGTCGCCATTTCGTGTTTGGGTCAAGGTTTAGGTTAGGTGAATGGATTTAGGAGTAGGTGTAGGTTTAGATTAGGTGACATGAGTTTAGGATTAGGCTTAGGGCATAGGTTGAGATTTTTGAGTTCGGGATCGGGTTTAGGGTCGCATTTTCCTGTGGGGGTCAAGGTTTAGGTTAGGTGAATGGATTTAGGAATAGGTGTAGGTTTAGGTTAGGTGACATGAGTTTAGGATTAGGTTTAGGGCATAGGTTGAGATTTTCGGGTTCGGGATCGGGTTTTGGGTCGCATTTTCGTGTTTGGGTCAAGGTTTAGGTTAGGTGAATGGATTTAGGAATAGGTGCAGGTTTAGGTTAGGTGACATGAGTTTAGGATTATGTTTAGGGCATAGGTTGAGATTTTCGGGTTCGGGATCGAGTTTAGGGTCGCATTTTCTTTTTTTGGGTCACGGTTTAGGTTAGGTGAATGGATTTAGGAATAGGTGTAGGTTTAGGTTAGGTGACATGAGTTTAGGATTAGGTTTAGGGCATAGGTTGAGAGTTTCGAGTTCGGGATCGGGTTTAGGGTTGCATTTTCGTGTTTGGGTCAAGGTTTAGGTTAGGTGAATGGATTTAGGAATAGGTGTAGGTTTAGTTTAGGTGACATGAGTTTAGGATTAGGTTTAGGGCATAGGTTTAGATTTTCGGGTTTGGGATTGGGTTTGGTTTTCGAGTTTGGGTCTAGTTTTAGGTTAGGTGAATTTATTTAGGAATATGTGTAGGTTTAGTTTAGGTGATTTGAGTTTAGGATTAGGTTTAGGGCATAGGTTTACATTTTCAGGTTCGGTATCGGGTTTAGGGTCACATTTTCGTGTATTGGTATAAGTTTAGGTTAGGTGAATGGATTTAGGAATAGGTGTAGGTTTAGTTTAGGTGATTTGAGTTTAAGATTAGGTTTAGGCCTACGTGTAGGATTTCGGGTTCGGGATCGGGTTTAAGGTTATGTTTTCGAGTTTGGGTCTAGGTTTAGGTGAGAGTTGTGGATTTAGGAATAGGTGTAGGTTTAGGTTAGGTGACATGAGTTTAGGATTAGGTTTAGGCCTACGTGTAGGATTTCGGGTTCGGGATCGGGCTTAAGGTTATGTTTTCGAGTTTGGGTCTAGGTTTAGGTGAGAGTCGTGGATTTAGGAATAGGTGTAGGTTTAGGTTAGGTGGCATGAGTTTAGGATTAGGTTTAGGCCTAGGTTTAGCATTTCGGCTTCGGGATCGGGCTTAAGGTTAGGTTATCGAGTTTGGGTCTAAGTTTAGGTTAGGTGAATATATTTAGGAATTGGTGTAGGTTTAGGTTAGGTGATTTGAGATTAGGATTAGGTTTACGCATTGGTTTATAGTTTCGGGTTCGGGATCGGGTTTAGGGTTAGGTTTTCGAGTTTGGGTCTAGGTTTAGAGTTAGATGAATTGAGTTTAGGTTTCGGTTTAGCCGTAGCTTATAGGTTTTAGTTTTAGGTTTATGGTTTCGGGTTTAGGGTGTAGGTTTTGGAGACTCATGCAACTCAAGGATAGCTCCGACACACATCCGGGTCTGCTCCACACAAAGAGGGCCTGTCCAAATGGCCAGGCCACCCATATTGCTGTCCATAGGAAATGGACAGCTTCACCATGGTCATAACAGCGGTTCCCACCTTCCAGGGACCCCCGCTCAACACCCGGATAGCTCCGACGCACATCCGGGTCTGTTCCATTAATTTCGAGCTAATACATAAATAATGGCCTGTCCAAATGGCCAGGCCACCCATATTGTTGTCCCTAGAAAATGGACAGCTTCATCATGGTCATAACAGCGGTTCCCACCTTCCAGGGACCCCCGCTCAACACCTGGATAGCTCTGACGCACATCCGGGTCTGCTCCATTAATTTCGAGCTAATACATAAACACGGGCCTGTCCAAATGGCCAGGCCACCCATATTGCTGTCCATAGGAAATGGACAGCTTCATCATGGTCATAACAGCGGTTCCTACCTTCCAGGGACCCCCGCTCAACACCCGGATAGCTCCGACGCACACACGGGTCTGCTCCATTAATTTCGAGCTAATACATAAACACGGGCCTGTCCAAATGGCCAGGCCACCCATATTGCTGTCCATAGAAAATTGATAGCTTCATCATGGTCATAACAGCGGTTCCCACCTTCTAGGGACCCCCGCTCAACACCCGGATAGCTCCGACGCACATCCGGGTCTGCTCAATTAATTTCGAGCTAATACATAAACACGAGCCTATCCAAATGGCCAGGCCACCCATATTGCTGTCCATAGGAACAGGACAGCTTCATCATCATGGTCTAAACCGCGGTTCCCACCTTCCAGGGACCCCCGCTCAATATCAACATCAATCAACTACTCTTAATCACAAGTATCATGTTCGTCATCTAATTTGCCACTAAATGATAATATAATAAAATCAGTCGCCCATCCAAGGATGGATAGATTGAAATGCTATCATTATTTCCATTTAAATGCCCAAGCCTAAATTTCGACAGCATCTCCCTCTATCTCTCCAGATATATTTATCTTACATTTCATTTCCACGTCAACTATCCACACATTGTGTGGATTAAATTGACAATGGAATTAAACATAAGAAACATATCCAGAGAGAACAGGAGAGTTACCGCACGAAACTAATGACAGAGCATGTAAATGACAAACAACGATAACATTCCAATCTATCCAACCTTGGACTGTCCAATAGGACAATTTGGCAGATTTCTATACCTCCAAAATACACTTTATCTATGCTCGGCAATATAGAAATCTCCAAATGGGCTAACTGATTCTATTATACTACCATTTGTGGACAAAAAATAACTATTAATAATAAGCCAAATACATCCACAACATACATCCACATAAATCAACCACGGGTAGCTCCGACTCACATCCGGGTTTGCTCCATCAATTCCAGATACACAAGCACATGAAAATGACAGAATCATCAACACCATGAATCAAGTCTAATCAAATACCTAATGACTGCTATTTTCTGAACAAATAAGTATGTATGGGGCCCACCATGGGAATTGGATTGCGTGCGGAGTAACTCTGCACGCTCTTATCTCTTATCATGTAGAGTAAACTCAGTTGGGCCCACCTAGAATGTATGTGATTTATCTATTCCGTCCTTATGTTTTTTCAGCTCATTTTAGTGGTTGAGCCCAAAATTTAAGAATATCCAAATCTCAAGTGGACCATGCCATGGTAAACAGTGGGAATAATGATTTCCACCATTCCCAGGCTCCCCTATGATCTTTATTTGTCATCCAACCTGTCCATAAGATCACATGGATATGGATGAAGGGAAAACACAAATATCAGCTTGATCCAAAACTTCTGTGTCGTCCTAGAATTTTTCAATGATAGACATTCAGTTCACACTTGTGGTGTGGTCCACTTTAGGTTTTGATATGCTTCATTTTTTGGCACCATACCTAAAATTTCTTGCTAAGATGGATGGATGGAGTGGATAAAATATGTAAATCACTGTGGGCCCCACATAGTTTACTCCACACAAATATATGCTTCATCCAAAATAGTGGACAGCGACGTGGGCCCTACAGGTAGTGGACAGCGACGGTGGGCCCCACAGCCAGTGGACAGCGACGTGGGCCCCACAGGCAGTGGACAGAGACGGTGCGCCCCACAGCCAGTGGATAGCGACAGTGGGCCCCATAGCCAGTGGACATTGACGTGGGCCCCACAGGCAGTGGACAGCGACGGTGGGCCCTACAATTTCATTTTTTCTTTAATTTGTAAATCACAATTTGGATTTTAAAATTTAAAATCCCTAATTAGGGATTTTAATTTCGAAATCCCTAATTAGGAGATTTTAATTTCGAAATCCCTAATTAGGGATTTACTAAATCAGTGGGCCCCATCAACTAGTGGACAGCTAAGGCGGACCCCAAATGCAATGGGCGATGGACAGCGACGGTGGGACCCACATGCATTGGACAGTGATGGTGGGACCCACATGCATTGGATTTTGGTAGTGGGCCCCACAATCAACAACGAGGAGAGAGAGAGAGAGAGAGAGAGAGAGAGAGAGAGAGAGAGAGAGAGAAAGAAATGAGGGTCGATCGGCCTTTAAAAAAATTATAACACTTTTACCGACGAAACTTTTCGTCGGTAAAAGTCGATTCAAAAACTTTTACCGACGAAAATTTTCGTCGATAAAAGTGTTTCTTTCACTTGGCGGGAATTCGCTCATTATTACCGACGGGCAACAATCGTCGGCAATAACGACTTTTACCGACGAAAATATTCGTTAGTAAAAGTCAAATTTTCTGTTTATTTTTTTAGCGACGGGCACTTCGTCGGCAATAAACTTTTTCTCGACGAAATCAAAATTTCGTCGGTAAAAGTCTATGGCGGGAGCTAAATCTGGCGGTGGTGGGAAGCTGGAACCATTTTTACCGACGATTTCTTTATTTCGAAAAATGGTTTTTCCCAACGAAAAAAATTTCGTCGGTAAAACTTTCGTCGGTAAAAATCCGTTTTCTTGTAGTGTGGGGAGCAGAACAAGGTGACCGATGCACTTGACCGTCATGTATCACTCCTAGTTATGATGAGCAATGCAGTGGTAAGGTTCGATTGTCTTAAAGAACTCTATGCTAAGGATGAGGATTTTGATGAGGCATAGATGAGGGGCCATGAAGGTCACCCTAGCGACCTACATTTTTAGGATGATTGTCTTTTCAAAGGGAATTAGTTATGCATCCCACAAATTTCTTTGCAGGAGCAGATTATTCATGAGTTGCATGGTCGTGGCCTTGGTGGTCACCTTGAACGAGACAAGACCTTCACTTTAGTGGAGGAGCGATATTATTGGCCATAGCTGAAACGATATGTTGGCAAGGTGGTGCTGTGGTGATATATATGCCAGTTTACTAAGGGGCAGTCCCATAACATGGACCTCTATACTCCATTGCCCGTACTTGACAGTCATTGGGAAGACTTGTCGATGGACTTCTTTCTTGGTCTCCCACGAACACAATGTGGTATGGATTCGGTGTTCGTAGTGGTGGATCATTTCTCGAAGATGACACACTTCATACCGTGTAAGAAGACTCTCAATGCGACACACGTGGCAAATTTATTGTTTCAAGAGGTCATGCGGTTACGTAAGGTTTTCAAGTCTATTACTTTCGACCATGATACGAAGTTCATCAGCCATTTTTGGAGGAATTTGTGGAATTGGTTCGATACACGACTTCAGTTCAACAATCCTTATCATTCGCAAACAGATGGGCAAACTGAAGTTGTCAAATGCACATTGGGAAATCTCATTCGGTGTATCTCTACTGATAAGCTGAAGCAGTGAGACTTAGTCTTATCTCAAGCGGAGTTTGCATTCAATAACATGGTGAACCACTCGATTGGGAAGTCTTTGTTTCAAATTGTCTATGGAAAAGTGGCCCGCCACACACTTGATTTGGTCTCATTACCCAAGCTCCCGAGCATGAGTATCATAGTGGAACATTATGGCAGACTGAATCATAGGCATTAACGAGGATGTTCAAAATAAGTTGAAGGCCTTGAATGACAAATATAAGGATGAAGCTGATAAGCATCACAAGGAGCGATTAAGAACCGGGACGTACAATAAATTGTAGAATAAAAAGATTGGACCGGTGCGAATCCTTTACAAGATCAATGACAAGTATGCTTAATTATGTTGTTGATCTTCCGAAAGACATAGAGATCTCGCACACTTCAATGTTGAGGACCTGTACGAGTATTATGAATCGAAGGTGGATGAGAACTCGAGGTCGAGTTCTTTTGAAACGGAGGGGACTGGTGTAGAATGGGTCGTGGACACGTTCACATCAAGGATGGACTAGAGGAAGGACCAGAAGAAGAAGCCCAAGCTTAAGAAGAATCGATAGTCGATAGCATAGTTCGACTGATCAAAGATCTTGGTCAACCGGTCAAACCCAATCAAACACCTATCGAAAATAGCTCGAAATTTAGTCCAACTCTCTGGACATATTTTGGCCTTTTTGACCGGTCAAAAGATCTAGCCGACCGGTCGAAAGTATCTTCGAATTACGTAGAGAGTTTGGTGAACTCTCTCAACGTTGGTGCCCTATTTCGACTGATCGATCAATCGGGTTGACCGGTCAATACTCAAACTCGAACGATCGACGAGTCGGGTCGATAGGTTGACGAGCTCCGCAGATTTGCGTGATTTTCAGATTTCTTTCTATTTTATTTATTGAGACTCTTTCCAATTCTCAATTAGGGTTTGTTTGTTAGTATTTAAACATGTTAAGACAAATCGAGGGGCTCCGTAAATTTGTGCGGTTTTTAGCATGGTGATCCAACTTTCACGCACTAACCTTATTGTGGCGGTCTTCGGGCTATGTGGCCGTCTTCAGGCTAAAGTCGACTCGGACTATAAGAGTCACGACCATAGCCCAACGTGAGCCTAGCACAAGAGGCCTCAGCCAAAGCCCAAAGGGAATTGATTCGTACATCAATGTTTCTCACCCATCCATTCATCAAGTTGGCTACACATGCTCAAATATATATATATATATATATATATATATATATATATATATATATATATATAGAGAGAGAGAGAGAGAGAGAGAGAGAGAGAGAGAGAGAGAGAGAGTTACAAAACTGCATGCATTGACTCATTTTTAAGATATGTCACAATGTGAAAATTAATAAGATGTAAATGGGAAGGGAAGCAAACCTGCGACCTTTGCTAGAAAAAAATTGAACTTAACTAGCACACAATCAAGTGTTTTAGTGACAATGTTTGCATTCTATATTACTTAGCTTTGCTATGTTATATTTATTTCTATATTTAATTTTTGTGTTTGTACTTAATAAATATCAAGTGAGTCTAGTCTCCAAGCCAACCTGACCTGGCTAAACATCCAGTGGAGCCGTGTTTAATTTCCAATTTTCTAACTATGATATAAAATCGGCCAGTCTGGTTAATCTGAGCCTGGTTGTGCCTAAACGGCTTGAACTCAAGCTCAACTCAAAAATGGAGCAAGCCATACAGACAGGAGGGGCCACCAAGAGCCGGCCTAGGTACCTACATGGGTTATGTTTGCAAATCAAGAGCCACGTGGTTGGAACTTTCATGAGATCTACCCCGTCCATCAGGTACGTCGCATCATTTCCAACATTAATCCCAAAAAAACATGATCAACCAAAATTCAGGAAGGCCGCACCACATAAAAAAAGTAGAGATGGAATGCCCACCATTTGTTCTGTGTAGGACCCACTGTGGTGTCTATATGCCATCCAATCCATTTATAAAACTTATCTCAGCAAGATGGAAAAATTACCCAAAAAAATCACTGTATTTTAAAAATTAGGTGTTGCATTACCTGAATTCAGAGGTTTTAGATTGAGTTTTTTTTTTTTTGGCCGACGTGAGTGCTGAATTATCCTGAAATTTGGATCATGACCGAAAAGAGGAAAAAGTGTCACGTGCCATGAAAAGTGTAGATTTCATGCATACTAAGTTGTTTCTTCCACATCACTGAAAGTAACATTGGTAGATACATCCCAAGGTATCTAATTTTTTCTAGCCCACTAGTCCGGTTGCCACTCACATAATCGAGAAGGGAATAAACAATTCTCCTCAATTTAGCTTACCTACCACCACTATCTCAACACTTTAGGGTGCAATTGCTCTTATTGGAAATAAGATCGACTATGGATTCAAGCATAGCATATGTTTGATAAAAGCCTTATGACTTTTCCAATTCAAATCGACCATAGGTACGTAGGTGAACAAATATTGTCCCCCACCATTTAAAGTAGTAGTTGAATTTTTTTTCTTTTTTTCTTTAATTCTTCCTATTTTTTAGGCACATAACTCCATGAGCACTCGATCCCATGATCTCTAGTGCTATATTAATAGAGTGTGTCTCTCATTAAGCCATGGAGCTGGACCCAAGAGGTCTTGTAATACGTGAGATTGAGATGGCCGCCATGTGTCTAATCCATCCCATGTGTTTCTTGTGCCGGTCTTAGAGGCTGGCACGGCTTCCATAGATCACAGGTGGGTCGGATCTTTGACCGTGGGGCTCACTGTGATGTATGTGCCTTATATCCATGCTGCGCCTTTTGAAAACTCATTTTTGGGCATTATTCCAAAAATAATCAGATCCAAATCTGTTGTACATGGACCACAATGTACAAAGACAATGGTAATAGAACATTAAAAATTTCTCGTGGGCCACGGAAGTTTTGGATGAAGCTGATATATATTTGTGTGATCTCTTCATTCAGGTCTCGGTGACCTTATGAACAGCTTAGATGGCTAACAAACATTCCGGTGGCCCTGTGAATTCAATCACGACTGTTTCCTGTGGTATGGTTCACCTAAGATTTGGATCTGCTTCATTTTTTGGATCATGCCCTAAAATGAGCTTTCAAAATGAATGGACAGTGTGTGAATGATTTGAGGAACATACATCACAGTGGGCCCCACAGTTGGGGATCCATCGACCTATCCACCCAAACCGTGCCCCTCATAGGCACACCATGTGTCAAAACCTCCGTATGGGTCTCATATGAGTGGAGGCCCCACGCATTCATAAAAGTACATCCCTTTTATAGTGGCTACAGCACTTGCCATAATGGGTTCCTCATTGTCAGCGCTAGGTAGGTCCGGAATCCTCTGCAACGCTCCTTTTACTCACTGCGAAAAATAATCAGCTCCACAAGGCTCATAATGTTGAATACGTAACATCACATCCTTCCATCAGTTCTTCTCGATTCTAGCCATAGGGAAAAAATCACACCGATCCGCAACTCATGCGGACCACATCACATGAAAACATAGAATGCAATGCCAACCATAGGTTTGTGTGGGTGGTCACCATGTTCAGTTTGGACAAAGTGAAGATACAAAAATATTCATCTTAATGAAATTAGAGGTTTTAGGAGCTATTTTACATTTTTCCATAGGTGTGGTCCATCTCAGTTTCTTGCAGATTGATATGTAATATTTTCAGTTCAAATAAGTGTTCTCGCTTTATGGATGGAGTGGATTAATATATACAATATGGTGGGCCTCACAAGGCTATGAGTGTTTTACGCGCAGGTGTTGTAGACAATTCCAATCCCATAAGACATGAGACAACCACCTCTGATAATTTGGGCCACCAAAAACCAGTAATGGGTGCATTTGGCTCCATTTCACGACACCCATCGTGAATGGGATTGTATGCAACGAGAGAGAGAGAGAGAGAGAGGGAGAGGGAGCTTTTACGCAATGCATGAAACATCCAATCTCCATGGATCCACCATGTTGTATATGTAAATCCGCTCCATCCATCAGGTGATAAACCTTATTTGAGCTTTATATACAAAATTTCAGCCTGAATAAAAACACAGATGGGCCACACCAATCAGAACAATGTAAAAATGTCTCCTATAACTTCTAAGTTCACGTGGTATGGCCAGCATGAGTTCTTAGTCAGGCTGATTTTTCTATCTTCACTCTTATCTTGATGAGTTACACTTGATTAGTGGGGTTGATGAAAGTACACACCATGTGGTGGCCCCACATACAAACATACAATTGGCATCCCATCCCCATTATTCTCTTTCGTGTGGCCCACCTAAGCTGTAGTTCTTGTTGATTTTTTGCCCCACAACCTACACTTGAAGATAAAACCTTTTGTGCCGAGTGGATTTTAAACATACAACATATGGTGGGACACATAGAGCTTGCCTGTTTTATTCCAGAGGAGTCTGTTCCCATTGTAGGCATATGTGATAGAGGTCTCTGAGCATGGTTATGATTCATCAGCTTGGACCAATGTGTTCAATCATTGGTCACAACTCACCTAAATTGGGATGAATAGACCAATCTCACTCTTTGGAGTGACTTCAGGTTTGTCAAACTCGATTGGGTCTAATTTGAGTCAAAGTCTATGAGTACTCTTTCAAGTCTTAAAACCATGGCTTTGAAAATACTCCAAGTTACAATACTTTATGCTATGTGGCACTCCAAGTGAGACATATATCAGAGCATAATGATGAGGTTGAATGTATGAACTAGATTCTTTTGGAAAAGGGTTCGTAGTATGTTTAGTAATTCTGGGTAAGGAATTATGGGTTAAGGGCAACAATATGACTAACTATTTAGTGAATCGATCTCCATCTACAGCTATTGATTACAAAATTCCAGAAGATATATGGAGTGGTTAGGAAGTTAATTGATTACTCGAGGCTGCGGATATTTAGTTGTGATACTTACTCTTATGTACTATCAGTCGAGAGAAATAAGCAAGACCAAAAGGTAAGAAGTATACTTTTGTTGGCTATAGTGATGGAGTGAAAGGATATAAATTGTATAATCGGGTTTCATAGAAAATCATATTTAGCCAGAATGTAAAGTTTGATTAAGGTTCCTTATTCTGTAAGGATGAACATAAAGAAGCGGAAAAATCAGTTGTCGACCTTAAAACAGACACTTGAATAACCTGAGTTACAAAGGTACAGGAAGGGGTGGTGGCATAACCTGTAAAGTGAAATCCATCTAGGGATTGCAACTTACTGTTGAGATATAAGGATAGCTCAAAAGTTGCATTTGCACTTATTACAGATGAGATAGACCCGTCTACTTTTCAAGAAGTACTAGAAGACAAAGATGTAGAAAAATTGATGGCAGCGATGCATGATGAGATTAACTTTTTGTATAAGAATGAAACGTAAGAGCTGGTAGAGCTACCCATTAGGCGTAAAGAGATTCATTGCAAGTGGATTTATTGAAAAAAATTGGATAGGTACAAGGTCAGGTTGGTACCGAAAGGTTATACTCAAAAGGAATTAGGTATCAACTTCAGTGAAATATTTGCGTCAGTTGTTAAACAGGTATCTATTAGATTTGTATTGGCTTTAGTTGCCCAATGTAATCTATAGCTGGAATAGTTGGATGTGAAAACTGTATTTTTACATAGAAAATTAGAAGAAAAAATCTACATGAAGCAACCTAAAGTGTTTGAGGTGTAGGGAGTAGAGAATACAGTTAAGTTAAATAGGTTATTATACGGCCTGAAACAATTACCTAGGCAGTGGTATAAGAGATTTGATTTTTTCAAGTTGAGTAAGTGGTTTATCATAAGTGAATTTTATCATTGTGCCTATTTAGTGTACCGAGTGACGGGGAATTTATTATTCTGATGTTATATATTGATTATATACTTATCGCCAGCTATAACATGTCTGAAATCAATATATTAAAGGCTCAGTAATCCAAAGCATTGGAGGTAAAAGATATGGGAGCTGTAAAGAAGATTCTTGACATCAATATATACAGAGACAGGAAAAGTAGCTGGCTATAGTTGTCTCAGGAAGAATATCTTGAGAAGGTCTTAGTTAAATTTGGACTGAAAAAGGACAAACCAGTTAGCACCCCTCACGTTGCTCAATTTCGGCTTTCTTTAGAGTTATGTCCTACATCAGATAAAAAAAAGTGGTGTATATCTCATGTGCCCTACTCGAGTGCAATGTCTTGTGTACGTCATGATCTATACTAGACTGAATATTTCACACGCAGTTAGTGTTGTGAGTAAATACATGTCAAACCTTAGTAAGCAATATTGGGAATTAGTGAAATGGTTACTTCGGTACATATAAAGTACGACGGACTACATCTTAGTTTTTGAAGAATTAAAAGAGAGACTTGTAGGCTATGTGGATTCTCATTACGTAGAAAATGTAGATAATAGAAGATCGACTTTAAGTTACTCGTTTGTGTTAGCGGGTGGAGCTATCATTTAGATGTCGAAGCTTCAGTATGTAGCTACTTTCCACAATAAAAGTTGAATATGTGGCAGTGAGGGAAGCATTTAAGAAAGTTGTTTGATTTAAATGGATGATGAATGAGTTGTGGCTTTAGTTAGAAGCCGTGCCTATTTGTGGTAGCGAGAGCACAATTAATTTAGCGAAGAATTTGGTGTATCAATTTTAGACAAAAAAACATTGATGTTTGTCATCATTTTATTCAATAAATGCTAAGGAAGGAGATATTATTCTTGAGAAGATTCACACAAACGAGAATTCGATAGACATGCTTATGACGGTTGTTCTTAGAGAGAAGTTCAAGTTTTGTTCAACTTCTCTAGAATTGGCAAAGAAGAAAGAAAGTGCGGAGTGTGCATGATCAGAAGTGATGATGGAAATATTTGAAGATGGTAGAGTTAATGATAGCAACTTGGAGTAGTGGAGCTGGAGGATTCAAGCTACAGTGGAGATCGTTAAATGAGTGCCTTTAATCTGGTCAATTTAGCTGGGTCGACTGGAGCACACTGTGATGTTCCTGGTCAACCAAGGTATGATTCGATCGACCGTTGCGCCCCGTGATGTTTTCGATCAACGAAGGGTCTGGTTGGGTTGACCCAACATGATGCATAAGTTCTTTAGAAAGTACTGGTTTTGTTTCTAATCTTGTATGTGGGTATTAAGTAACTCCCTAGTTGCAATTAGGGTAGAACAATGAGAGCTTACTTGATTTCTAAGGTTTTGTACTGGGAGAACCAAGTGTTTTCCTCCGCTGTAAGTTGTTTCATCTCTTATAATTCGTTGTTCATAATGGATTGATCGTCGTTTTGTGCCATGATTTTTTTTGTAAAGATTTTCTATAAAAAAATTTATGTTCTCTATGTGCTCAAATTTTTCTATTCTTTATTACTTGTTTGATTCGATATAAGGTTGCTTCCGCACCCAACAATACTCTCTTGTATTTCTCTCTCTCTCTCTCTCTCTCTCTCTCTCTCTTTCTCTCTCTCAAATGTTTCTTGATTGCCATGCATCGAGAGTCCCTTTCTTTATAAACAGAGGAAAACTTTATGTTCTCTATGTGTTCGAATTTTTCTATTCTTTATTACTTGTTTGATTCGATATAAGGTTGCTTCCGCACCCAACAATACTCTCTTGTATTTCTCTCTCTCTCTCTCTCTCTCTCTCTCTCTCTCTCTCTCTCTTTTTCTCTCTCAAATGTTTCTTGATTGCCATGCATCGAGAGTCCCTTTCTTTATAAACAGAGGAGCCTGAAGATGGTTAGGTAAAGTTGGTCACAATAGAGATAAGGTCTCATCCTTATCGCATGCAATGCAACCTTACATCTATTTCCTCTTAGGACCAGTTTGATTTTCATAATTACCTATAAATAACCAGAAAATAGATCATTATTACTTTTTACTTTAGTTTTGTTTTTTGAGAAATTACTTTATCGATGAATTTTTATGGATTCCATGTGTTTTTATACGCACAAAAAATATGGAGCCCACCATGATGAATATGCTATATCCATGCCATTTATCCATTCCATAAGCTCATTTTAAGGCATGCATAAAAAATTGAGGCAAATTCATAATTTAAATGGACCATATGACATAAAATAGTGGTCCTAATGGACCTCATTTGTTGAAAATCAATACCTTCGTAGGGCCCACACTAATATTTATTTGTCATCTAAGTTGTTCATAAGATCATACATATATGGATAGAGGGCAAGCACAAAAATCAAGTACTTCTTGCTAAATTTCTATAGCTCCCAAGTAGTTATCAACGATAGGCATTCAATTCCCACTATTTAATGTGCTGTGGTTCACTTGAGCTTTAGATCTGCTTCATTTTTGGGCTCATGCCTTAAAATGAGTTAGTAAAACATATGGACGATGTGGATATGACTTAAACATCATTGTGGACCTCACAATTTCTACATCCAAAATACATTCCCCCCTTTGCTTTGTGCCAAAACATTTTCCCTATCAATGTCAACTTTGATCCTAGAATCGTAAATACAATGGGAAACTAAAATGTCTTTGAATTTTTCCTATTAATTGCAGAGAAGAGTAATTGATTGATTATATTATTTTGAATTTAATTAGTCTCATTTTTATTTTTTAGGATCGAAATTAGATAAAATATCTTATTAATTACGTAACTCATATCCCGATCTTCCATTCTTTATAATAAAGAAAAAAACTTCACCTCAAAATCATTCCAATAATGCATTAGCTTTTCTTACAGTTGGTCTTCTCGTGCGAGTGGACAACTAGCCTGCCGACAATGATCCAAGTCTTTTAAGATCTTAAAGTAAATGGTAATGATTTACATACCTATATGAAATAATGCACATAGTATACCAAATAAAGAGAATGATTAATTATTAATAAGACATGAAAAATACATTATAAAATATGAAACTACATTATTACATCTCTCAAGCTTTTTTTAATCTTTTTTAAACTTAAAAAATGTCTCTAAGTATAAATTTTGTCATTGAATGTGCTAATATCTCCTTAATAGAGATATAGTTAAGGGGGACTCTTTTATGCCTCTCTTGCCTGTGAAGTACTTAATAATTCTTTATCTCGATGTGTTTAGACTTTTGGTGGTATTTATGATCATTTGTCAAGTCAATAGTAGACGTACGTATCATCTATCCTTGGCAATGTAGGCTCAGGGATGCTTCGAACAATGCCTACATTTTATGAGAATCTCTTAACCTATACAACCTCCTGAATAGCAGGACAACATGTAATTCATTTAACTTCCATGGATAAATGAGTTGTTAATCTTTATTTTTTACTCAACTAAGAGATATCACCTTCTCCAAGAAAAAATAAATAGCACGAAATTGTTGTTATTACACGTAGCAGCAAAAAAGCCTTGAAGTTTAAGATTCATGCCTTCATAGCACAACATTACGTTATTGATTACTCTAAGATGATGAATTATATGCTTGATGCCTTGTCAATAAGACTATCTTAGGTTACCTTGGTAATTACCAACTATGCCAACTATATAATTAATATTTAGCCTAGTGTAAATCATGATATACCATGAAAAACAGACTGACAAAGTGCACTGAAAGTGGAGATTCAATAAGCAGAAATGAAACTGTTTTAAAGGGTTGCTCCTAGCTATAATCTCATAATCTACAATAGACTAAACATGGTAGAACCATGACATCTTAAGTGTCATGATGTGTGGTTATTATTTGAATAAATCCGCATGATTTACGTTTTTATATTTCAAAGGTCTTGTTTAGAGAGAAGGAAGTTGTGGGGTACCATTTCCCACTTCCATAGATGTACATACTGGAATTTTAAATTATTTAGTATTCTAGCTATAGATTACTGTTTAAAAATAAGTAAATAAATAAAGTAAGAAGTAAAATAAATATACAATAAGAAAGGGCATTAAAAAAGAAAACACAAAAACATAGTAAACAAAAAGTAATGTAAAAAAAAGGGTAAATGAATTGCTTGGATTGACAGAGGACTTAGAGATGTGAATGAAGAGGAAAGAATTACGATACTTTTCTAATAAAAAAATAAAAAATTATTAAAGCTTTTAGATCTATAATTTATAACATAGAAATTAACAAATCACATGGGCTACGCTTGGCAAGTCGGTCGTTTAATCCAAGCCCAACTAACTTAGATGAGTGTGGCCTAAGTCCACCCAAATCACCCCCTATTTGCTAAGTCATTGTCTCAAATCTAATCGGGTCCCTCCGAGCATAAATCAACTAGGACGGGCCCTAAAATCGTACTAAAAAAAGGACAAATACTTCAGCATTCCACAATGAAAGGTAAAAAGCAGACCATCATCATGTGCACACATGCAAGGTACACCCACACTAAAAAAAAAAAACTCACGAGCAACGACAAGGTTTATCATGTACACCATGCACGCCAAAAAAAATAAATATATTCATTTGTGCAAAATGCTTTGATGTTTTAACTTATTTTAAAATGTAAAAATAAAGTCGTCCACTTAGGGAACAAGCACAACATGCTCCACATCTGGGTCCATACAAATGGGTCTTTAGTGCAACCATGAAAGGCACCCACAATAAATAAATAAACTCGCAAGCACCAACCAACGTCCTATATGCACCATGCACCATAAAAATAGATATTTATTTATACAAATACTTTGATGCTTGATCATATTTTAGAAAGTCCAATCAAGATGGCCACACCACAGTACGGACTCGGATTGCGTACTATAGCACCAGCACCGGGTCGTGTGCTACTGGAAAAGCTCTATATAGGATCTACCATGACGTATGTATTTTATCCAGGCCGTCCATCCATTTTTCCAGTTCAGTTTAAGGCATGAGCTAAAAACTGAGACAGATTCGAATCTCAGGTGGACCACACCATAGGTAACAGTTCTGATTGAAAGCTCAGCCTAAGGTCCAGTACTGTAATGTTTATTTGCCATCCAACCTGTTGATTTGGCCACAAATATCCGGACGAAGGGAAAACACAAATATCCGGACATTTAATCACAACTATTTCCTGTAGTGTGGTCCACCTAATATTTGGATCTACGCTATTTCTTGGATTATACCTTAAAATGGGCTGGAGAAATGAACGGACGGTGTGGGGAAAACACATACATCATAGTGGGGCCATGGAGCATTTCCATTATCACACGGTACCCACGTCGGTGCTGTGTGCTAAACTACGCAGTCGAGAGCGGATTAGCTGTTACCAACGGAACATCTTAGTGGGTGTTATCCTAACCGTGTGGGGCTCAGATTGATGTATGTTTTATATATCCATGCAGTCCATCTGTTTTTACATCTCATTTTAGGATGTGATCCCAAACCTTAAGAAGATCCAAATATCAGGTGGGCCATATCACTAGAAACAATGATGAATAACCATTAAAAACAGTTTGTGACCACAAAAGTTTTACATCAAGCTGATCTTTATATTTTTCCTTTATCCAGATCTTCTTGACATTATCAACTTACTAAAACCTTACCATTGGCTCCTTGGAATTTTTAATGGTGGGCCCTCAATCACCACTGTTTCCAGTGGTATGGTCCACCTGAGATTTGGATCTGAATAATTTTAATGGTTATTCATCACTGTTTCTAGTGGTATGGGCCACCTGAGCTTCTTAGGGCTTGGTATCACATTCTAAAACAGATGGACGGCGTGGATATGTACAAAATATATCAAGATGGCCCCACACAGTTAGGGTAACACCCACTATATAAGAGATGATCTTGCACGCTATTGCCACATGTCATCTTAAGAAACATGTTGAATAAACTTATACAATAAGCCGTGTTCAAGTAGGATACCAATGGAGCGGATTAACGTACGGCAATGAATGTCCGTCTCAAGAACGGCCGAGATTGAAAGAGACAAAAAGGGTTGATTATTTCAAGGACGCTAGCTCATCTGGTTCAATGCAACAAATGGTTAGATCAACACCACCGATCGTATCCAATGAGCTAGCCAGCTTTGAAAAAAGTCCACCCAAATCATGTACATACAGTTGCATCCTGGGGCCCATCCATCCAACCCTTTAAAGTAGTATTACTGATTCGTTAACGCAATGAATCTCCTATATACAAGGATTAACACAAGCCAACATATAGATGAAAGTGGTCCAATCTTATTTTTCATTAATTTAATATTTTTATTATGAAATAAACAATCGAGCATTATCATCTGCTTCCACCAATGATCCATCTTCTTTTTTTAATGCATATTACTAATTCTAATGTGGGCATTATTTGATGCTTTGAAATCTAATATAATATAATTATGTAGGGAAGAGTAGTGCAAATGGGGACTGCTATGGTTGGCAACACCATCACGGCTTCCTTTGCTATCATTTCACGCATTTTCTTTCGTCTCTCTTCATCATCCGACTGGGCCATTAGCTGCAGGCCATAGCTACCAGTGGCGGCAGGCCGCTGACAAGTGACAACCATGGCCAGCAGGAACAAAAATGTTGTTGCTGCCAATTGTCATGAATGGAAGATCCAAACCTTGTTGCCTTTGGAGCTTATTTTACTTGCAATACACGAATTGATTCTTTCTTAATAGTGGTTGGCCTTGTTCGATGCCTCTATGGCTTTCGTTGGGAGGCTAGATTTGACTGTTGCTCCCACTAAGAGTAAGTTGGACTGGATTCTTGTTAGGGGATGATGCAATTGAAAAGAATTCCTAGTTGTAGGAAGATGTTGGATGTGAGCCCCATTAGTGGGGGAATGGGAAGTCTGGAATTGACTCCAGGCTGCAGGAGGATTTGACTGTAATTAACTCTTGGCTACAAAAGGATGCTGGAATTAAATTTAACTCTTGTTAGGGGGGGGATTTCACTGGAATTTATTGATAGGGTGTTCCTCCTCATGAGGAGAGGAGAGAGTGGAGCTCGAAGGTCATCGGGCACCCGACCAATCTCGATCAGGTGTCTGAAATTCACCCCAGATGGCAGTTTGGTCTCTAGACTGTTTTGGAGATAGTCGGGCCACCGACGTTTGGTGATCGGGCATCTAACCAGGTTCGGTCAAGTGGACGGAATTTGGATATTTTTTCTCTAAACTCTTTTGACAATTTTGCCTTTGATCGAGCGCTTGATTGGCGCGCGGACTACGAAACGCTCTGTTTTGACTATATCTCTTGCGAAGTGTTATATAATTGCTTCCAAATCGAAATTAGGATATTTTAATATGTGTTCTTACATCCAAGGTGAGAGAGAGATAAAGAAGAAAAAAATAGAGAGAGAGAGAGAGAGAGAGAGAGAGATATCGAATAGAAAATTTCGGGCTCATGAAGTTTCATACATGCTATCCTCCAGTTCTCAGCTTCTTTGTAGTTTTCAGATTAGTAAGATCTCTCTCTCTCTCTCTCTCTCTCTCTCTCTCTCTCTCAGTTCTCTTTAATTGTTATCTGAAATTGCGTCGGGTAGCCTAACACGACACCCTACGCATACGCATGCGGAAGCTTGAAGAGCAACTAGAATTATGGCTGAACCTATAGGAGGGGGGAATAGGACCTTTTTGGGTAGCCTAACGCGACACCCTACGCATACGCGTGCGGAAGCTTGAAGAGCAACTAGAATTATGGCTGAACCTATAGGAGGGGGGAATAGGACCTTTTTCAAAATCTTTTCGCCTACTTAACAAATTCAACAAATTATACCACATAAGCGATAAACACTTCGGCTTCCAAGCCTAAGTGGGTCCAATTAATAGACTAGCAAAGGATAAAAGCAATCAGCAACCTAGTCTAAACAGCTCATGTGGACTAGAGAGGATGGATCAAGAAATGCTCAAGTCAACATGAGGTAGTGAAAGTACATCTTGTGAGTGTGGATGTGCCTATCAAGTGCCTAGCATGCATTCCTAACTAAGCATTCATAATTAACCAATTTAAACACAATGCATAAAGAGAAATGTGCTCAAGAACAATCACAAACACAAGGATGTATAGTGGTTCGACTACTTGTCTACTCCACTCTTGGTTCAAGTACTCAACCCCTTTGAGCACACCGGCATTCACTGGGGAGTTTAAATCTGGTTCCTCCCAACCAAGGTATTTTAACTCGGATCCACCCAACCGGGGAGTTTACAGGTTCCTCCCAACCTACACGTTTGCACCCGTGTTGGTGGCTCCCCCTTGGAGACTTTCTTTTAGGCCCGACTAACGTGCCAAGGAACGGCTGACGTCCCTAGATTTTAGGCCCAACTAATAGGCCAAGGATCGGCTAACGACCCTGGGGCGAGTTTGTCAAACAAACTCTACACTCAACTCCCACAGGGAATTGAGTGGATGGACTCTTAACAAGACAACCTTACTTGTCGGATTGAGCCCCTTGTTGCACCGTCTTGGGTTGCTTCTTCTCGCTCTCCCGTGCTTGAATCAGCTCCCCTTGTGCTCCCCCGATCGTTGACGCCGTTGCTTTGCCAAGGCTTCAGCTCCAAGATCAGCTACCTTGCATGTGTGCTCCATTGGAGATGCCCAAGGTGCTAGGGAATGGTGAAACCTCTACAAATGGTAGGAAATGGGTTTCCTAGAGGAATGCACCTAAATGGACTCCTAGGTAGTGTTTAGACAAAGGATTTAACTATCGTCAAGGTGTCTAAACCCTAGGAATCAAGAGGAAACAAGTCCATTCTCAAGATGCCATTGAATGGCCCAAACTTGTGATGAAAACACAAGGAGAATGACTTGCTTTAGGTTTGGGATAGAGCCTCTAATGATCTCTAGCAATGGTGGCTTCTATCTCCTCAAAATCCCCTCTCTTAGCTCAAAAAACGAATCCCCCTTTTAAATAGATTTTCTTCCAACGGTCAAAAAACGGGCAGATTCGTGCATCTCCGATTGATCGAAAAAAGTGTCCGATTGATCGGAGCCCAGTCCGATTGATCGGAGATAAGTCCGATTGATCGGAAATCTATCCAGAGAAGTCTCTGAAAGAAATTCTGATTGATCGGAACACTGTCCGATTGATTGGACGGCCCCTTCCGATGGATCGGAAGACTGTCCGATTGATTGAAAATATGTCCAGTGAGTTTTCATTTTTTCTGGGACAATTTCCGATTGATCAGAATTTCTGTCCGATCGATCGGAGTCCTATCGGAGCACCTGTCCGATTGATCGGAGTCCTATCGGAAACTGCTGTTTGAGCCTTTTTTATTGCAGCAGCTTCCACCTCTTTAATTAGTCTAATTTATCATGTTTTTCATGGAGTTCTAAGACTAATGATGATGACTAAAGGTATACCTAGGTGGTGCAAGTCATCTAAGAGGTTATAGGTTAGGTTTTGGTTAAGGCAAGGCACACTAAGGCATCACATTTACCTGTTTCTTCTTTCTTGATGCAGCCGGGCCACTTGAGTTTTCGGTCTTTATCTTCATTAAGCTCAACCGACACTAGACCTACTGACCTAAGTAATTGACAAACAAGGTGCACTAGTATACCATAGAAAAGTGCACTAACATTATCCACCCTTGTGGGTGAAGATAGATTGGATTCAAGTGGGTTGTGCTTGTAATTGCTATCGAATAGCTTTTTACACAGTAGATTTGTTATCTGGACGAGGTCCCATAATTTTTATCTTTGTTTGAGTGTTTTCCATGTAAAAACTCTTTTGTGTTTATGTGGTTAATTGTTGTTTGCGTTTTCACATTGCTTTATCCCATAATTCATGGTAGTTGGGGTGCAAGATCCTGAACTTTTGTGCACCGCCCCCAACATTTACTCGTAATTGTGGGAGGATTTGATTGAAATGGATTCCCAATCGGGATGTTGGCTTAATTGGAAAAGCTCTCATTAGGGGAGGGTATAACTGGAAAAAGCTCCCATTAGGGAATGAGCCTTCAACTGTGGCTAGCTATGTCGACTAGAAAATGTTGCCTTTAGTGGAGTTTGTAGGAATAAGCTCCCGACTGTATGTGGTTAAGCCGACTAAAAAATGCTCATGTTATAAGCAGTTTGCTGCAATGAGTCCCTGATTTTGGGTGGCTTGTTGTTTGGAAAATGCTCTCGTCAAGGGGAGTTGACTTGAATGGCTGAGTGGTAGGAGGGAAGCTGAAAATTGGAGTGGAGTGAAGGGATTGACTAACTGGAGAATTGGAATACTGTGTGGGTATGTTCTGGCCTAGGGGTGTGGTCTTGCCTTAGAGAAACTTGGCCATGAGATCTTCTAGCCTTTAAGGCTTTGGTCCATTTTTGGTTTTGAGGAGGTTACAAAGATAGCCTCGGTCACAACTTCTTATTGTTCCGAGGTTGGAAGAGTCACGAGCATATCCACTTAGGTGTCTTTTGCCATTCTCGACCAGGTATCGATCTGACTATATATGAGGAGCAGTTACAGGAATTCTCTTGGCGCACAGGACATGCTAGTTACTTTTGGGTGTAATCGTAGGGGCTGGTAGTTTCTGCCCCATGCTCTTTTACTTTCTCACTTAGAAATTCTTTTTTATTGTATATTATTATAATTTTTTTTGCTTTGCTTTTTTTTTTCACTTGCTACTAGGAGCATACTAGAGAATGCATGTGACTAGGGCTTTTTCTCTTCGAAAGGTTCACCAAGTGAGATATCTCATGTACCAAATGGGTTGACCTTTGGTACGTGCTAGGGTGGGCTTTTCAAGAGGGCTTCTCGACGACAAAACCGGAGAAGAGTTCCCTATGAGCCCTGCCTGGGTAATATTCCTACATGGTATCTGTGCTCGCGATATGATGTGCAAGTGGTACAGTGGCTTCCTAAAAAATGTATAAGAATAATTACAGAAAAATAAAATTGTGGAAATTAAAGCACATGAAAGTAAAAACTGGAAAGTAAATTGCAGAAAAAGTAGAAGACTAGAATATAAAGAGTTGGAAATGTAAATGGATTGGTGCCCTAAAAATTTCCAAAATTCCTAATGTCCCATATTTTGAGTTGAGGTCTTTACGATTGGCTAACTACATCCCCAGTGGAGTCGAAAAATTTGTGGACAGTCACTTGTAAGTGGGGCCGTCCCACGTAAATCTACTAGATTGTGTGGGCATTTAGTCAGAGGATGTAATGCCACTAACCAATAAAATTCAAAATTGATTATGGATTAGAAAGTTTATAATTGCTTTCGGTTGGGGAATCCAAAGACTCCTCAATGGAAACGACTCTTTGGATGGTTTGCGACCTTAGATTCTAAGTTAGTCACCATTCTTTGCCTGTACTCTTGTGCAATCTTTATGATGCAGGATTTTAGGAATTTTGGGAGTTTTCGAGGTTCCAGATAATCTTATTATCTAATCGGTTGCAGATAAGATCTACGACTGATTAAAGAACCACTGCTCCTCTTGAGTGGGGCTTTTAAGGATAAAAGCCCTTCTCCCTCCCCTCCCCTCCCCTCCCCTCTGCCCTCTTTTCTTCTTTCTTTCTCTTACTCTCACTCTCACTTTCTTTTTAGAGAAAATGGGGTGTGTAGTTGTAGAGAATGTGTTATTTTAAATGGGAGGGGGTAATTGTGTCGCGCAGCATGCCAACAACGCCGGTGAACCAAGATCTAATCTCCGGTCTCACCCACAAACGATAAACAAGAAGAAATATAATTTAGAAGTAGAATTCAAGCAAACTAACAAACCATAAGACATATTTTATGTGGAAAAATTCCAAACAAGGGTAAAAAACCACGGTGTAAACTTCCACTATGAAGAAGACAAAGTTACAAGCATAATACTCATCTTCTCCGATGTTCCCATGCACAGAAATTGCCCTTTTTGTTAATCTCTCACCTCTTTCTCATTTTGGGCGTATAGAAACCCTAATGACATACTCTAATTCTGGATTACGCCCATTTATACATGAAAACCCGAAAATAGAACCCAAGAGAGGAAAGCCCGCAAAACAGTTCATGGCTGATCAGGCGCCCGCCTAATGTAGAAATCCTCTAGCAAGATCCAGAAGTAAATACCCAACTACAAGAAAATTAGCCTTTTTACAACAGGTCATGACCGTTGTCCCTGTTGTAAAAAGGGCTCTGTTATTTATAACGGTCAGTGAATGTTGTAAACAAGACAATTAATGTTGTAAATGTTACTTTACAACAATGAAAGGTAGGCTTTGACAACAGCTGGAGCTCGTTGTTATTGGTAACTTTTTACAATAGGTGTTGCTAGTTGTAAATGCTCATAATTTACAACGGGTTCCACCCTTGTGAAAAGTGCAAACGTTTCAACTACTATGGCCTGTTGCAAAAGAAAGTATTAACAATCGTGCTGGTCCATTGTAAAATCATTAACCTATTTAGTAAATGCATTAAATATCATGGTTTATGTGAGATTGTTTTGGTAATTTTGTGATGCTTATGTGACTAATGAACACAAGGAATAAAAAAATGGGTGGTAGCAAGAATAAAAAGTACTATTTGCAATGGCTCTGCCATCACCCAAATTTTTTTTTATTCCGTGTTCATTAATCACATAAGCATCACAAAATCACCAAAATAATCTCACATAAACCATGATATTTAACATTCACTTGTCCATTCCACAGCAAGAAATCTCACCATTATAAAATGTATAAATCTCAAGAAGCGCACATATAAACAGTAAGATGATACTTAAATGATGAGATAGTAATAACAAAATCTTACCTCATCTTCACCATATAAGTAGGATTCTAACAGTAGGATCCTCAAGTGTGAATATGATCCTATAAAGACCCATCTCAGGAGTCCTCAGGCTGTCAAGGATATATGGCGACAAAGCATAAGACACACTTCAATTTCTTCCCTATTGAACTGGGTATCCCACCGTTGAATTATTAGTTGAGAGATCAAGCATTTTGAGCTTCTCCATCCTTCCAATGTCGGTAGGAATAGGACCTGAAATGGCATTGTTCTGCAGTAACCTATATAGGGTAATGTATTATAAAATCAATATAAGATTTCAATCTAGAAGTTGGTGACAAAAAACAGCAAATGGGTCCCTCAGATAATCTCATAAAAAAAAAAAGCATCTTTTAGAGCCTGAGCAGTCTTGATAGTGAAAGAAACATTAAGTAAATTTTTTTATGTCATCTTTTTTTTTTTTTTTAGTTAAAACTTTTTTTACCAAACCAAAACAGAAACTGTATAGAACAAATTGCTCCCCTCACGTTACAACCAACCCAACTATAACTGAGGAACCAACGCCCAGACAATAGACGGAAAAAAAAAAAAAAAAAAAAAAAAACAAATGAACAGGGCAACGAAAACTTCTGAGAGGACCAACAACTGCAATCAGGACTCCACCCATTACCTACAAGCAACAACACAGCAGACACCCACTACAACCAGTAATCCTGCAACCACCACCAGCCAAATATCACACAACAAAGCATCCACCAACAACACCAACAACCAACACCCCTAACCACTCTAGAGAAAACAACCATTACTGAATAAAACATCTAGTTATCTTTTATAAATGGGGAGTCGAAATTGTCGTAATGTTTACAAAAGAAAAAATTGAGTACAACTGGTCTTCTCATCAGATGGACCACATATGTTCATGTTGACTATTGAGCATCAGACATTTTTCTAGCCATCAATTTCCTCAATCCTTTAGCACACTTGATGATCAAGCCGGCTTAACTCATGAGAAGTGTATGTTTGTAGTGGGCCACATGTTATGAATGGCCCGGATTTCCTAGTGTGCCCAGAAAGTTTTGCAAAATCATTAATTTGCAAGAAATCCTTCAGGTCTCCCTTCACTGGAAAAACACAAATAATATGCACAAATACTAAGAAAGTAACTTCTAGATATTGTGAGTCATTTCAGTGTTTTTTCTGCAGGAAAAAATCCATCCATCAAACATCCTAATGCAAAAAGTTGGTTGAAGCTCAAGTTAGAGTTTCAGAGAAAAAAAAAGGAAAATAAACAACTTTTGCAAATGGGCTGAAACGGTACTCATAAGAGAGTATCTGAAAATAATACAATGTGTATTAAATGTTAGTTGCTAAAATAGAGAATTTTACAAGCAATAGAGAAGCAATTCCCTAATCAGATTTAAAAGAACAGGTGCATCTTAATCATCAAAAGAAAATAACAATAAAAAATAAGGTAAGGAAATTTCATGCCAAATGTAGGTAGGTCTGATGGTGTTGAAGGTAAAACCAACGGCTGTGCCCGTTTGTGCTTCGGTGCAGGTTGTGCGGTCGAAGGAGTTGCAGCCACCAGCGGGTTCAATTCCCACTCCTAGGGAGAAACTCTTTCGGGACAGGGATTGCTGAAGGTTCATCTCATTGAACCTGAGTGGAATTCAAGCATTTAGATAAAGTTGAAACCCAATTGGAACACAAACTATAGCGACTTGGTATGGTTTCAAAACTTTTGGCAAAAGGTGTTACCTTTAGGGATCTCAAATCAGAATTTGCCCAATGAGATGATAGAGTGTCTCCAACACTAATGATAGTACCACTAAATCTGAGAAATCATTGCAAAAAAAAAAAAAAGAGTGAAAATTGATGTGTAATTTCTTATTTCTTGTAATATCAAAACCATAAACACAGCCAATACAATATTATTTCTCTAGGGAGCTTCCTCGCCCTCAAAATCTCTTCTTGAAACTCATACCAACAAAGAGTTTGTGGTTCTGAGCTTCAAGATACTTGTTGACACTTGCTACAAACTTAGACTGGCTTGTCCTGTATAACAGATATTTTGTTCAGATATCTTTCTTTCTTCCTTCTAAGCCAAGTCTAAGTTGGAACATTGAATTAAACCCATGAAAGAAGGCCTGAGCCATTTCTAGCTTTGTTTTTTCTTTGTTTGAGGGGAAAAGAAGGGTAATCTTGGTAGTTGATTTTCATTTCTAGCTTTCCTCTATAAAAAGAAGAAAAGATGTGATAAATTAATTCCAAGGAAGAGAAATACAAGGTAGTTGTTTTAAGGCCAAGGGTGCAACTTGGGCCGGTTGAGTTGTATTGAGGGTGTTCATGGGGCAGATGTAGTATGGCATGTAATTGTTATTAAGGACTATGCAACAAATTAAGCCACCACATCATCTATTCAGTAAGAGTTATTATAAACACTTTGAATTTCAAATCCTACCTAAAAATTCTCTCACAGTGAACCTATTTAGGAACTTGACACCTCCATCACTTCTAAATTAGATTTGGTTTTTCGTAACTTCACCCAAAATAACTCCAATTTAATGTTACTTTATTTTCCCTTTATTTCTATGATGGAGATGGAGAAGCCATGACTGAGGGAGAGATTCTAATGTGCATATGCATTGAATGGCTTGAACCCAATGTTTTTTCTCTGTAACCACGATGGCCATTGATTTCAATTTCTAAGACCTTTTTGTATCATATTATGGTTATGCCAGTTCAATAGATAACCACCAACTTCAAAAGCCTAGTTGCATAGAGTTGAAATGGTATGAAGCATTTTACCACTATGCTGAAAAGAACAACAGTTATGGAGCTGGTGATCATAATGGCATTCCCAGGCAGTTGAGTATGCCCAGACCTTGTAAACTACAATCAAAATAAATAATTATCACTACAAAATGACAAGACCACAAAACATATCAGGTTAATTCCCTGTATAGCTCAGCCTACCTACATGGCATGCCAAGATGGAACATACATATGGTAAACGATCTGAGCAGTCCCTTGGGAGGGTCCCCATTGTGTAGATTACCAAAGACTGAAAATCAAGCCAATCCATGTAGAGAAAAACACAAATGTCCTACTACCCTTTAAACAAGTGAGAGTGAATACTTTCGAGGCTCCCTTGCAGGTTAGATGTATTTTTAAATTTCTCTGTCAAAAGTACATATTTGAACAAGTGGTTGTCAGAAATTTAAGATTTAATGGGTTTATCATATAAAGAAATGTACTGGAGCAAGATGTTGATTCCTGGAAAAGAGGACATTGATAAGTGGGCCCCATCTTCTGGTCCTTCCTTGCTCACGCCCTTAGATGACCTCTCTGCACTCTGCAAAAGTGGTTAGATCCAAAAGTAAGAAAGAATACCTACAAAAAGATATCTACTCATTAGGAATAACTATTGAATTAACTAAGAAACATGATTCAGGAAGGCAGTGAGACCTGCAAATGTAGAACCCAAGATCGTGAACATTTTCACAAACACATCATGAGCAATGGCATTTTCACAAACACATCATGAAAAGAAAAAAAAACAACGGTATTGTGGACATCTATCTTATGGACTATAGACAATGTATATTGATTGAAGATTGTTGGTCAATTCGTAAAAAAATCCACCAATCAGAGTAGGAAATAGGAAAATTTTCAACAGATAGAGAGGAAACGATGAGAACGGACCTAGAATTTGTGTTCGCCTTTGTAGGATCGATTGGAGAGAGATTGTAAAGGGCAACCCTAGAAATCTCCAGGAATAAGACCTCACTCCTCTTTTTCTTTGAAATTGCTGGATTTCTCGAACGAAAGCTTGAAGTTTGAGAAACGGGAATTTACACACACACACACACACACACACACACACACAGAGAGAGAGAGAGAGAGAGAGAGAGAGAGAGGCGATTAGGGGCAGGTAACAAAACCAAAACTTGCAAGATCTCTTTGATTCGCTGGAAAATACTAAGGAGAGAGAGAGAGAGAGAGAGAGAGAGAGAGAGAGATTACCGTAGAAATTCTTCCTGTCCAAACGTGGGAAGATTTGGAGACTGATTTCAGCGTCCGAAGGAGAAGAAATTGAAGGGAGGATAGGAGACCTTTGAGAGAGGGATTGAGAAACTTAGCGCCTGCGTGAATTAAAAAAAAATCTCGTGGGCACTTTTTTTGGGCGTGGCTTGGGTACCATCTCCGAGGAGGTAGAGATGGACGGTCTTGTTAGGGCCCTGTGGGGGCCATTGTGATTTATGTAGTTTATCCACTCCGTCCACTTATTTTATCATTTAATTTTAAGACATGCTCCCAAAAAGTAGATAGATCAAAGGCCGGATTGGGTAGGATGCGGGTTTCCCATGAAAGCCTTTCAAAACTTCGGTAGGAGCCCTGACTGTGGGCCCACTGGGATGCTCATTCATTACATCCAGGTTGTCCAACCGTGTGGGTGAGTCTCATTCACTACAAGTGTGATGAGTCTCACTCACTACAGGCATGCATTGAAAAAATACAGTATTTACCACTGACTTACCATCGACGTAACCGTTGTAGTATCAACTCATTATGAAAATGAATAATTGTTTAATAGAACTCGTTGTAAAAACTTAATATTTACAACGAACAAACACGGTTGAAAATATTACAATAACAATGGTTCTTAAAGTCCGTTGTAAAAAATAACAATTTTTACAACTGGCCAGCACTCAACTGTTGTAAAATGAAGTTATTTACAATAGGCATGCTGCGCACGTTGTAAAAAGTGCTCTTTTACAACAAGTGCTCTTTTACAACGGTTGTGGTTGGCCGGTTGTAAACATCCTGTTGTAAAAAGTCCATTTTCTTATAATGAGTCCGGAGACCTCCTGTCTCTAATATATGAATATTGGGCGCCCGGTCCTTAGACCGTCCGGCCGCCCGACCACCACCTGGTCAGAATGGTGTGATTAACTTCACACCTTAACAATCTCCCACTTGGAGATACATCACTATATGTGGACCCTCGCCGTTCCGCGCTCCCACACGACGTTCGTCCCTTTTCCTTTTGGGAAAAGAAGAAGAGGATGCGTGAGTGCGAATCGCGTTTGTGCCATGGCTTGCCTCGTTCTCGAGGGCTTTGTTGGTAGTCGTGTTAAGCTGTGTTAGATGAGTTTATATAAGACCAGAGTCGCCACTAGCCAGTTATTTCGAATCTACAGTCTGCTAGACCCCGTAGAAACGTTAGAGAAGGGGATCCAAAGATTACTTCCTCTAAAATGACTCCTATTGATCCGCAGCCAGAGATTCGAGGTAAGGGATCACGGTTACAGGGTGGGAAGAGGTTAAGCACCCCACAACTGCTCGTACCGAAGTACGGTCTCTACTTCACATAATCGAACTAACACTTGATCTGTTTTAATCCTCGTACATTCTCATAGATGACATGATGCATGAATGCAGGTCTGAACAGTAAGAGTTTCTGATGGGCAAGTTCCATTAATAGGTAAGCCCAGAGCATACACTCGAACCGACAGGTGCTTTATGCGGAATGCATGCTGTGTGTTTGAATGATCAAAGTGCTTGTAGTGATATGTACATGAATGCAGGTCTGAACAGTAAGAGTTTTTTATGGGCAGGTTCCACTAACAGGCAAGCCCAGAGCATACGCTCGAACTGACAGGTGCTTTATGCGAGATGAATGCTATGTGTTTGAATAATCAAAGTGCTTGCAGTGAAGCAGGGGGGTTGGAAGAAAAGTAAATGTTGCACTTATGCTAGATACGAATGAAATGATGCTAGTAAGGAACAACTAAATGGACGGAGGTGTCGCAAGGATTGGCTTCAAGTGGCTGGATCAAGACTTGGATGGCTTGGGAGACTTGGACCAGTGGTCAGGCTGGGCTGGACTAGGGCTAAGCTCTCCTCACTCGAGCTCTCCTTGGAGGAGGAATGGGCTAAAGGATGGAGAGGTGGACTCAAAACTCTCGGACTGAAGAGAGGGGAAGTGGCTGTTGAAATGGGAAGAGGCTAGGGGTATTTATAGCGTTGGAGAGTGGCAGTTCTCGTAAATATGTTTGGGCGGCCCCTAAGGGGCCGCCTGTAGGGACGCTCCTCGGTTTCCAGCGCGTGGCACGGTCATGTCTCGGGGCTGCTGTTTTGACTCGGTGGGTTAACTCGGTGAGTTGACTCAGCGGGTCGACTCGGTGATTTGACTCGGCAGGTTGACTCGATGGGTTGACTCAGCGGGTTAACTCAGCGGGTTGACTCAATGAGTTTGACTTTTTTAGGATTTTTTGATTGGCTTTTCTTATGGGGGGTTTTTCAGGCTGATGTTTAGGGGTGGGTTGACTGGGTTCAGGCTTGAGTTGGGCAATGGATTGGGGCTTACAAGGGTGAGTTTGGTTGAGTTTGGGCTTGGAATTTGGGGGTATGTCCTCCATTCATCCAGCTATCTCTACCAACAGTGTAGCCGAAGGTGGGGTGTCTACAGATGCCCCTCTTTGGCAGAGGTTGCGTGCAACCGAATGCCAAAGCGAGTGGACACCGCACTTCTGACCCGGTCATTCATGGATCATGGTCTGAAATCTTAATTTGCTTGCCTTTGCATCTGTGCTAGTTGATCGTCTGGAAATCGATCACTTGCACATACCGCGGAAGTTTGGAAAAAACGTTGTAATTGTCCCTGCAGTTTGCTGCAACCTGGGTACCCAATCGCAACCCTTCCATTCCCGATCGGTACTAACATCGGAAAGGTACAACAGAGCCTCTGCGTCGCTAGTCTTACAAGGTTACTGACCCTGTGATTGATTGTATGTTCGATGTTTTCCTGGATCACTCCAGGAGTACTTGTTTCGCTTGACTGTCAAAGTGGTTAGATGCCCTGCGTCAGATAGTCTTACGGGATTCTACTACGCCGACTTGGAATCAGTCAAGGTACTTTCAGGCATCCACGCCTAGGTATGTGCGGGTGGACTCTTTCCACCCAACCTGCTGGTTTCGATGCTTGGTTTGCAATTCATTCTTTCCTCGATTGTGGTCTAGAATCTTTGTTGTCATTTGTATCTGAGTCAGATGATTGTTTGGAAATTGATAACTCGCACATACCGCAGGAGTATGGAGAAAACGTTGCGATTGTCCCTGCATGCGCTACAACCTGGGTACCGAATCGCAACCCTTCCATTCCCGATCGGTACTAACATCGGAAAGGTACAGTAGAGCCTCTGAGTCCGTAGTCTTACGAGGTTGCTGACCCTGTGATTGATTGTGATGTTTGATGTTTTCCCAGATCACTCCAGGAGTACTTGTTTCGCTTGACTGTTAAAGTGGTTAGATGTCCTACGTCATGTAGTCTTACGGGATTCTACTATACCGACTTCGACTCAGTCAAGGTACTTCAGGCATCCACGCCTAGGTATGTGCGGGTGAACTCTTTCCACCCAGTTTGCTGATTTTGATACTTGGGTTACAATTCATCGTTTCCACCTGTTCAAATGGTTTCTTTGACCGAGCCTTTTGGCTTTCATCTTTCGTATCTTGGCATGTGGTACGACCGCATTGACACTGGAGTTCAGTTCGACCGTACTTTGAGTGCATTGGATCCGATGGTCTCCAGGGAAACCGTGAGACATCGGATCTTATTTGATTTTTGCGTCGGCTCCTACCCAGAGATATGGGAGATCTCCTGGTGTTTTGGAGGCAGAACGCTCTACTGGAAAAATATTTTTGGATTTTTTGAAAAGATACCCACTCTGGGGAGTGATACTCCGTGAGGTTTTTATTTGCAAATAGAGATTTTTTTTTTTATCTTTTGAAATGGAAATCTGGTCTGCACGTGCCTCCATTAGGGATGCCTGTGGGGTCTTTGGCTAACCGACTTTGTTTTGAAAGCAGGTAAACATGATGATTGATGCAATGGATGCTGATGCATGGAGATGCATGATGAATGCATGGCTTTGGCTCATTCTCTTTCAGTTTGATGATTTTGCTTTTGCTGGAGGTGCAGAGAACTTTGAGCTTATTGCTTGTAGGGTTGTGCTTCCCTGGGGATTTTAAGGTCTTCTGGGCATAAATGCGATTGAGACGGTGCTTGGTCGCCAGTTTTGGTCAAGATTCCAATTTGAGGGTGATTGGATCTGTCATCCCAAATTGTGGAGAGAGTTTCAAGACTCCTGAAGTGTAGTGCTGGGGATAATGACAATTTTTGTGATTTTTTGCAAATATTTGGTCCGAACCTTTACCTGAGTGGTCAGGATAAAGATCGGTTATTGAAAACAAAGGAAATATTTTTTGTGTTTTTGAAAATTTTTTGCTTGAAAGCAAGGGAAACATTTTGTGATTTTTGAAAATATTTTGCAATGTTTTGGTATTTTGTTGGATTTTTTTGAAATGCAGGGAAAAGGTATGGAATTTTCATCCATTTCCAGCTTCTACTGCTGGTAAGGCACTCGATCCATTCTACGTCAGCGAGCAAGACGAGTCTCACACAGTTAAGTGCCGTAGTTTTACATCTTCGGATGAGGAGATTTTGAGGGTTTTCAGTCAACACACCCACAAAGTTGCCTATTCCTCATGTGCAATGCACATAGACCACGTATCGTCCGACGGACTCCTTCGGCCACAAAATGAGCCACATCCTCACATTTTCCTTTGTCAATCCAGTTTGGGGCCTTACGTTGCTCACAATTCCGTGAGGGTGCGCTCCACCTCCCAATAGCCTTAATCCCCTTCATGAGTTTTGGGAACAGGGAACATCCGTCAGATTCAACAGCGACTTCAATATCAAGGTTGTCTATCACGGTGCGTTCAACACGAACAGGGTTGTGGAGTTTTGCCCGCCTCAGTCTTTACCTATTTTAAAAGATTCCAAACACTCGTACGATCAACTGCCAGCCATGTCCGGAACAGGTTGGGGAAGAAAGCCCCCGAGAAGTTAATCCCAGTGTAGTTTTAGGTCTTCGGACCGCTGGGGATGAATTTGTGCAGTTGAAATTGATAGCAAATTTTTTTTTTTTTTGAAAAGGTTCCAGAGTTCAACTCAAGTGGTTAAGATTGATACTGATTTTTATGGAAAACTCAAAAACTCTTTTTGGTATTTTGGAAATGATCCAGGTCATCAGATCCTGGCTTGAACGACTGGGATCGATGCCGGTTTTTATTAAAAATCTCTCGGGATGTTGATCCCGACGTAGTTTAAGGTCTTCGGACCAAAAAAACTTTATATACATGCTGAAAGTACATTTTTTTGTGATTTTTGAAAAATATTCTGAGTCATCGATTTTGATTTTGAGGGTCGAGATCGATGCCCATTTTTATTAAAAATCGCTTGGGATCTTGATCCCGACGTAGTTTAAGGTCTTTGGACCCAAAACTTTTATGGTTGGGCATACTTACCTTACTTTGTTTGGCTTCTGACGGGGCTGATTGTGATTTGCATGGTCCGAATTTCTTGAATTGGCCCTGTGGGCCCTTTTCAGGCTTCAGCTTTGCTTTGGAGCACCTATCCTTGATGTTTTGTGAGGCTAAGAAGGCTTTCCATGGTGCAAATGATGACTTGAACGGCTCAGATCGCTTGATTTGGCCTTGTGGGCCCACTTGATGATCAGATCTTCGATTCTGACCCTTCTTTTGATGATCAAACCCTTGGTCTTGCTATTTAATGACCCATGTGAACTCTTCCATGGTTTGGATCATAATAATCTAGTCTTTAAACGGCTCAGATTGCTTGTGGCCCTCTCTTGATCATCTTTCCCTCTCTTTAACTTGATCAGACTCATTTTGGCCACAGTGCTTCGTGATTGGATAAGTGGGGTACCTTCCAAATACCATGATCAATCTCAATCGAAATCTGAAATGGATTGGAGCCTTGGGCGGCCCTCAGGGTGCCATTTGCTGATGTGGACTGTCAGCCTTACCTACCAAGAACCATGGAGGCAATCCCACAGAGAGAGAGGGAGCGCGTCCGTACGGGCGGCCCAGAGCGGGCCGCTCAAGGTTCGCCTCTTGTGCGGTCTGGGCTGGCTCTGGTTCGGACATTCTCTTCTGCGCACTGCCCTTGTCCCCACTTGCTTTGTACGTCCAGGTTTGATTTCAACCATGAATCTTCCTTTTGTCTCCTCTTTCCTCCTCCTTTTGTCCTCTTCTTGGTTTGTCCTTTATTGGGCAATGAATGGTGGAGATTTAAGGGCTGTGGGGGCTGTCCATGGTGGGTCCCACACTTTAGAAAGTGTTGAAGGCTTTAATGATGGAGAGATTTCTTTAATGGATGGTGAAGATGGTGCATTGAATGGGGGCATTGATGAGGGGTTAGGGATGGTGGTTGGTGGAGCTTTGAATGGCCCCATTAATGGCAGCCATGCTGAATTTTCAGATTGGAATGGGTCTTTGATTGTGGGAGAACTGGATGGTATGGATGAGATGAGGAGATGGGACATAGGTGAGGCTATGCATCCCTTGAATGTGGGCCACTTAGATGATGTGATTGATGGTGGTGATGGGGGTATGATGGACATAGATGGGCTGATCTCATGTCTGGACGGTATGGATGGTTCAGATGATACCTTTGATGGTTTGGATGCTCTTGATGATGGCCGAGATGTGCGGCATACTTGTTTGGGTGGACTTGATGTGATCATTGATGATGTCCCCCTGATGATGGACGGTGTGGATGCCTCGATGATCCCTTTGATTGGTCAAGATGATGACTGGATTCATGATTTCCTGTTAGAGAGGGCCGCAGGTCCAGATCTGACCGTTGATTCTTTGATCGGGGTGACCGGGACCCTTCTTGATGGTTCAGATGTATTTTTTGATGGTCAGATTGGCCAGGATGCCACGATGTGTGGTGTGATCTTTACCGATAGCCCTTTTGCTGGAGAGTATCGTCCTTCTCCTGATCATCGGTCTTTTGCACACTCTGTTCATGAGGTGGGCGAGTCTTCTCATGCGGTTGAGGTTATGACAGTTTCAGACAGTGATGCGACTATATCAGACATAGCCATTACTGAGGGCAGGTCAGGGGCTGTCGAATCTGCAGAGGTTCCAGCTTTTCCTTCTCCTTCGCCCGTTGATCTTCCGATCCTCGATGAGCCGTCATTGATTTCTGGGCCTTTTGTTCTGGAGGGGGTACCAGTGAGGACTTGTCAGCTGCTTCCTCGTCCTTCTTGCTCGCCACGGCTGCTTGCTTGGCTTGATAGTTTATCAGCTTATGAGATTCAGGATTTGGAGTCCTATGGCTTCGGCAGTCTGATCCATATGGCTAGAGTTGACATTGATTGGAGGATGCTCGGAGCTGCATTGATTGACTGGGTCCCTTCGTTGAACTTGTTCTCGTTCAACGATATGGAGATGGGACCTTCTTTGGAGGAGCTTGCACGCTTGACAGGCCTACCTTAGGATTATACTCAGTATTTCTCGCCGAAGACATTGCCGAAGACTGCCACACCGCAGAACTGGTTTGGGATTCCTTATCTTGTTCGGCCTGCAGCTGCCGGCCAGGATGCTGTAGTGTTCTCCTTGGACTTACTGTATGATCTTTTTTCGGGTCCTCGGAATGTGGCCAATTTTATCCTTGCTCGGAACGCACTGATGTTCTGCTTGATAGCTGAGGTGCTGTTCTCGGGATGGCGCAGGTCCCAGACTCCTTTGCTTTTTGAGGTGATGAGCCGAGCTATCCGACGTCAGGGGATCATTTCTCTTGTTCTGGCCGAGCTGTTTAACGGGCTGACTGACTATGCCCTGGGCCGTACTCGTGTCCTTCGCGGCTGCTGTGCATTTCTTCAGGTATCTTTTCTGCACCTTTCCTTTCTTGCTTTTTAGGAATTGCTTTGCTCTAGCTAAACTTCTTTTCCTTCTTATGATCAGGTTTGGCTATGGGAGCGTCTTTCGCTGACTGTTCCTGTACCATTTCCTGACACCCGTCGCCTCGACCTTATGCGACATATCATGGAGTTTCTTCCGCATACAGATAGGATGAGCGAGACTTTGTATCGCAGGATGTTCGCTGAACTTCGTGACTAGAATGTTCGTTGGGAGTCATCTTGGCTTTCACTTCCTCCAGTGCTTTGCGATGCACACCGCCTTCCTCTGATGTTGGTAGGCTTTCGATCTTACTTTTCCTATCACCCTACCCAGTTCCTGCGGCAGTTTGGGTACGAGCAGGATGTTCCTCTTTTTGCTTTTATGGGTATCGGGCGCCGAGCGCTTCCATCTAGGATCTCTGACTTTAGGACTCAGGTCGATGGATCTTGGGCGAGTTATCTGACTGCTGATCTGCTTGGTTTTGAGTTGCGGGCCTTTCCGATGGTGACCGCCCCATATCAGTACTGGGTTGCTGAGCAGTCTTTGTATCGACGTATCCCTTGCTGGCACCAGACTGCTGATGAGGATGAGCAGGATATCCTTGGAGATGCCGGCTCTTCATCTGATTCATATGAACCCTTTGAGGAGCGCCCGTTCATTGATCCTGGTTTCCTTTTGGCCACTCATGGCCATTTGCTGTCTGATATCTCTGCACTTCGGTATCATTGTGAGATGATGTTGAGGAGGTTGGCTGCCGATCAGAGGTTATCTGATGAGGAGGCCATGATCCATACCCTTGAGCGCGATGAGGTGCATTACCTGTGTATGGAGGTGAGCAGGTTGAGAGCGAGACTACTTCATTATGAGTCAGAGGACTTACCTGATGTGGCCGAGGAGGAGGGTAGAGATTGATTGTGTTGGCCACTTACACATTCCCCCCCCCCCCCCCCCCCCCCCCCCCCCTTTTTGCGTGGTATATGATTGATGATGATGAATTTTTGTATTTTTTGAAAAAGATGACATGATATGTGTAAAAGAAATATGATGCTTTTAATGAAAAAGAAGAAAACTTTTTTGAGAATCTATTGTGCCATGAGTTGTCTTGTGAGTGTGTCTGGATTTTGTGTCGGGATATAGGAATCAGAGTTGGGGCTCGGCCAATGCTTTGACCGATGTCTCGAGATTAACTTGCTTGATCCTTTGGTTCCCTAGAGGTGTAGGCAACGGAAACTATTGCCTCTTGAGATTGTCAGAATTTGTAGAGCTCTTCGTTCCCGACTGCACTTCTTCTTGTTCTTGAACTGTGATTGCTCGAACCGATCTGGACTGTCTGATTTTCTGGTACCTGCACTTTTATTTTTTCTTTTTCCATTTGAGCCATTTTTGCCTGCAGTGCTCTTTCGAGTTTTCACCACAACCGGCCTTTTCCCGTCATTTTTGCCCGTGGCGCCCTTTCGGATTTTCATCACGTCCTGGGTGTTTGATCTTGCCTGCCCCTTGGCAGCTATGCTGTTTTTACCTTCGGCGCCCCTTCGGGTTTTCACCGAGTCCGCTGTATGCCCACTGTTTTTACTCGGAGCGCTCTTTTGGATTTTCACTCTGCCATCTTTGTTTAGGCATACATTTCCTTTTTTTTTTTTTTTTGAATCTTTGGATAACTACGCCGGCTAGAGGTCAAAAATCCGTCGTTGCCGGCCAATGGCAGTCCTTCAACCCTTTTCCTGGGTTACAGTGATAAAGCTGTCGGTCTTTACTACCGACCTTTCTGAGGTGGGTGGATGGATGACTGTGTTTCTTCTTGGGTTGATTTTTCTCGGGTGCCTTGCTTTAGCTTCCCTTTTTCTTTTTCTCCCCTTTTTTTTTCTTTTCTTTTGTATTCTTTTTCTCTCTCTTTTTTTTCTTTTGAACCCCCTTATTTGAAACACTTGCTGGTGGACGAAAATGATTTCTCAAAGGTTTTAGCTTCGACCTCTTGACTTCAGCTCTATTAAAGTAACTCTTGATAAGGTCAAAATGACTTACCCGTGAAAGATCTTCACTTTGTCGGCGTTGATTGGCTCAGGAAGATCCACTCCTCTCATGCTGGTGAGTCTGAGGGCGCCTCCGGGAAGTACTTCTCTGATGATCAGTGGCCCGTCCCACGAGGGTTTGAACTTTCCTCTGAGATCCGGAAGGTGCGATGGTAGAATCTTCTTCATAACCATGTCGCCTACCTTGAAACTTCTTTTTCGGACTCTCTTGTTATAAGCCCGAGCAATCCTTTTCTGATAACACTGAGAATGACTTAGCGCACGCATGCACTTTTCATCTGCTAGCTGCAACTGATCGAATCTGGCCCGTTGCCACTCTCCTTCTTCGATTCTGCTTTCTAGTAATACTCGTAGTGATGGTATTTCCACATCGACTGGCAGAACTGCTTCCATTCCATAAGTAAGCTCGAAAGGAGTAACGCCCGTAGCAGACCGTACAGACGTTCGATAGGCCCAAAGTGCATATGGGAGCATATCTGACCAATCTCGATAGGTCACGACCATCTTCTCGAGTATTCTGACGATTGTCTTGTTTGCGGCTTCTACCCCACCATTCATCTGAGGACGGTAGGGGCTTGATCGATGACGTTGGATCTTGAATTTGCTGAAGAAGTCATCCATCTTCTTGTTAACGAACGGGGTCCCATTATCTGTGATGATAGCATTGGGGATTCCGTATCGGCATATAATGTTGTTCTTCATGAATTTGATCACCTGAGATGCTGCAATCGTGGTGTAGGAAGCTGCCTCTACCCACTTGGTGAAGTAGTCGACTGCCACAAGTATGTTACTCATGACCGTTTGATGCTTTGGGACTAATCTTACCGATGATGTCGAGTCCCCACATGGAGAAGGGCCAGGGGGTGGTCAGGTTGTATAATTCTGATGAGGGGGCATGGATTTGATTCGCATGCTCCTGACACTTGAAGCATTTTCTGACGTGCTGGCAACAGTCTGTCTCCATGGTGGGCCAATAGTAGCCGAGTCGTAGAATCTTCTTTGCCATCATGTGCCCGTTCATGTGTGGGCCACAGATTCCTTCGTGTATTTATTTCATGATGTTTGCAGCTTCTGTTTCGTCGACGCATCGAAAGAGGATGTGATTATAGGATCGCTTGTAAAGAGTTTCGCCACTGATGGTGAACTGGTGGCCAAACGCTGGATGGTTTGGCGATCTATTGCTGTTACTGACTCCGGATACTCTTGGGTTTTGAGATATTGTTTGATATCGGCATACCAGGGTTTGTCAGGGACAGCTTCGGCTTCTTCTATTTGCAGGCAAAAAGCAGGTTCTTCTTGAATTTCGACTGTGAGCTTCCATTCTGAAGCTCCTTTCGGGATCTCGAGCATTGACGCGAGTGTGGCGAGAGCATCGACAAACTGGTTTTTAGCTCTGGGCATGTATGAGAAGGTGACTTCTTTGAATTCTTCGATCAAATTTTCAAGATACACATGATATGGTATCAACTTCTCATCCTTGGTTTTCCATTCGCCATTGGTCTGATTGATGATAAGCTGTGAGTCTCCAAATACTCGTAGCTTCTTGACGCCCAAGATCATGGCTTCCCTTTGTTGAGCTCTTAATTGTGCATATTCTAACCCCAATTCATCACTCATTATGCAAGATTTTCATGATTTAAAGACTAATCAAACACATGTTTTGCGATTGTAGGAATGAGAGTGGCTTGGCTCAATTGGTGACCAAAAGGGTAAATTTAGGAGTCTTTGATGAAGGCCCAAGGTGGACCAAAGAATGATGAAGAAAGAGAGGAGAATGAGGAAGAAAGAAGGAAAGAAAAGAAAGAAGAAATAATGCAGAAAATGGGCCCCGACCGGTCTTGACCAGTCGGCCAAACAGGCCCCAACCGGTCTTGACCGGTCGGCCAACACTACCCTTCCCTTCACATGCTGCTGGAGCAAGGCCAGCCTTGTCCGACCGGTCTTGACCGGTCGGCCATACAAATTTCAGTTTCCAAATTGCAGACAGCAGGCCACTCCCGTTTCTGATTTTTTGGACCAGATTTCTGGGCCCATATTAATGATATTTGGAAATCCAACACATCCATGGAGAAGAAGAGCTCGACGCCGAACTAACCCAAGTGGTTTCGTGTCGATCGGAGCTACGGATTGATCGTGGTGGCTAAAACAATATGAACTGTCCAGAAAGTTCCAGATTTCGCTGTTCCACTCTGGGCCGGTCCAGGTGGCCCATCATTGATGATATGAAGAATCTACTTTGACCATCTTTTATACCACATCCATATATGAATAACCACAAAGTTTCATATCAAAAGGATGTGTGGATTGATCGTACCGGTTGAAGAAAGATGGACCATCCAGAAAGCTCCAACTGCGCAGAGTTTATAAAAGCCCTAATTGTTCTAATTTTCGGACCACATTCTGGGATCATTTTGGACAATCTAATCCGTCTATCATGTAGAGGAGGAAGTTTTCTACTAATGTTCCAAATTTGGGATCAATCCGACGTCTATACGCTCCGGAGTTTTGAAAGCAAGATGATTGGTTCTGAAGGTACCCGAAGTGCGCGATTTTGAGAGGCGGTCGGTGATGTGATTGGTGGGCCCATTCAGAGGACAATCTTGAAAATCTAAATCATCTATGAGGAAGATCACATTACAAGAAAGGTATAAATCAATTTTGAAGGCAATCCAACCATTGGTTAAGCCGTACCAAGCGAAACAATTTCTGCTATGTTGCTGTACTATTGCTGCACTATAAAAGGAGGTACTCTCTTCTATTCCAGGGCAACCAAGGACGTGGGGAGTAAGGAGTTCAAGTCATAGGAGGCTTCCTAGCCTCCTCCAGCTAGTTTTTCTTCCTTTTCTTAGTTCTAGTTTTATTTTTAATATGCTTTTCATTAGCTAATCTCTTAGCTAGAGCTAAGAGGTGAACCTTATAGTTTTCTTAGATTGTTTAATTCGTTTTATTGATTTTAAAGTTGGAATTTATGATTATGAACTATGGTTTGAAGTTTATACAAGCTTTAAGTAGTTTTTCTTAGTCTTATGATGACTCATGGATGTTTGGGAGAATTACTTAAATTCTTAATTGGTTTGCATCAGTCTAGACCTGTATGATCCGAGGAATTGGAGTGCGCTCTAGTACTATGATCTTCATGTGGGGACTTCCTACCAAAGTTCTACTTTTCTGAATTTCTGTAATATGTATGGATTGTGCATGTGATTTGAATCAAGTTCAAATCATGATCTAGCCTTGTCTTGTGACAGGACTTGAGGATGGTTATGATTGTGAACTGAACCTTTTGGAATGAGGAATGACCTATGCAATTGAGCATGCTCAGCTCAGCCTACATTGAGTGAATCCTATGCATTGAACTTACATATGACAGATTGTTTGGTTTAACAGCTCTATCATTCGGCTAGATAGATCTTAATATCGATTCTAATTGAGAAAGTGAGAAACCATAGTGAATTATGCATCTAAGGAAAGCTATAAGTGGATCCTTGATGCTCTAGTTATCTTTTCATTATCAGATTTTCTATTTTATGTTCAAAACCAATTTCAGAAACCTCTTTAGATTCTAGTTATTAGGATAATTTGCATTGTTTACTTCCTTCCCTGTGGATCGACCTCGGTCTTACCGAGATTATTACTACATTGTAACCCTACACTTGGGGAAGCGAACAAGTTTTTGGCGCCGTTGCCGGGGAAGAGGTTAAACGGTTCTAATTGTTCTAGTAGCTATAGAGTAATCTTAGTTAGGTAGGATTTCCAGTTTTTATAGAAGTAGATTTTCTGAATTTTTTAGATTACTAACAATTTTTTTATTTTGTAGGACATTGTTGCTGACATAGATCTCACTCTATTGGGTAACATCTCCCCATCTCCCTTCTTTTTAATTTTATTATTATTATTATTATTATTATTTTTTTCCTAGGTTAGGGTAGTTCCAACTCTTTAAATCTCATTATGGCTGATTGAAAGTGTGGTGCTTATGCATACCTTTTGGAAAATGAGATGACAGACCATGGAATCAAAACTCTTTATGATTGGAACCAATTTAAGCATAAGTATTATTCTGAGATTCAATCAACCTCCACTACTCCCCCACATAAGACCTTGCGAGATTACCGGAATGACAACAATGTGGATAACTTTTCGCCAGGTAAGACAATGGGAGAGCATCAGAAAGAGATGAATAATGTTCCACCGGTTAGGACAATGTATGATCACTTGTATGGCTACACATATTAACAACCATCTAAAAGCCCAACATATGACATGCATAATCCAAATTGGTGGGAGCATCAAAATTTCAACTTGGAAGATGAGCCAACCATGGATGCCAACAATTATCCTCAAGAGTTTCTTTCTCATGAGCCACAACCGACACGAACTCTTGAGGATACACTGCGAGAGTTTATGGAAATAACTGAGCAATGCATACAAAACCTCTCGCCATCTCAAAATATTGAACCCAACATTGGGAACACCGAATCAATCCCCAACAATGAGGAAGATGAGGCTATCCAAACCCAACCTTCTCTAGATTTAATGACTAAACTTCTAGAGGATATTGATCTCAGTGATCCCACCATTACCATTGATTATGGTGAATCAACTATCTCTTTTAGCTATTCCGATTTGAATGATGAAGAGATTTCAAGGACGGTTGACGAACCCGAGGAATCTACAAAATCTGAAAGTGATAGTTTGATTGCCTACAATGAGGGTTTGAAGGATGATTGTGAGTCCATGATTTCTTCTTCCAAAGGGTCAAATGTTTTTGAGTCACCGGAAGATATTCTTGCTAGAGAGATGGCTGAAGTCGATATTTTTTAGTCCTTCCACCAACAAAATATGACCAATTCTATTGTGGAAGAACTCCCTTGGATTGAAAATTCTGTTTCTTTGGATGATGTGGTGGCACAATCTGAAATTTTAGATCAACCAATGCTACATGATGTGCTTACCAATGAATCTGAAAAATTTTCTTTGGAAGACCTCCCCTCTATAGATGAGGAATTCCTTACCCTTGAAACAGAATTTCCTCAATCACTTAGGGAGAACGAGGACCCTTTATCCCACTCTCTCGATTTCCTAGAGGAATGCATGACCCACCCCTATGATCTGAGTGATGAGATGATTAAGGAGTTTGATAGTTTGTTAGACACGGTGTTGGTGCCTGAAGAACACCATTCCACTGATTTACACTCTTTACCATTATTTGTGGAAACACTGTGCAATTCTGAATTCGTGGAGGAGACAACCCAAACTGAAAAATACTAAATGAATGTCTCTCCAATATCATGGGTTCTTCAACCCATTGAAAATTCTGATTGGGAGGACCCGTTTTTAATCAATTACAACCCAATTCAGAACTTGAGGAGATATCTTTTTGCTGCTCTTATCTCCTCCTTACATGCATATGGTGCACACTATGATTGGACCTTCATGAAGAAACGCACCCATGTATACATTCGAGCAGAACTTTGGATGGTCCTCATGAGAAACCTATTGAAATTCATGAAGATCCTGCTCAAATTTGATCATGTAGTCAATCAGACTAATCAAAGGTAGGTAGGTAGGTTAGGATTTCTTTCTGCATTTAGGATTGAACAAGTCTCATTGAGACAATGGAAGATGCTAGAATTGATCAACTTGCTACCTAAGGTACTCTCGTTCTCACTCTCCTTTGTTTTATGTCATTGCATATTGCATATCTTATTACATTGAGGACAATGTAAGATTTTGGTTGGGGGGTGAGATTCCTTAGATGAATCTACTAGCTTTTGTGACATTTCGAGCAATTATGTAGAAAATTTTTGATTTTTCTAAAATTCAAAACTCTTTTGGAAAACGTTGTTTCTATGCATTCAAGATGATACGAGTATAAGAAGAGGAGATACAAAGTGAGTGATGTTCCAAGCTTTGCACTTCTCTTAATATAATGGTTTTATATGTGAATTCCCCTATTTATGTGAGTGATAGAAAATTTGAACACTTTTACACCTAGTTCACATTACACGATTTTCATGGGTTGAAAGGATTATGTGATTTGTGGATTAACTATACTTTGATTTAAGGTGTTGAGAAACCAAGCCGGGGTACTTTGTCCATCCTTGTCCATGAAAAAATAACGAAAGATATGGATTTCTAAAAATCCTACCTAATGTAAAAGAAAAAGGAAAAGGAAGGATGAAATTGGGAATGATGGAAAAATGGTGAAAAATTTCGATTAGGGCTACCTACTACCAACTGGGGGATGGTCTACCCGTAACCAAAGTCGGAAATGGGACATAGTGTGAAAGCCGTCGGAAGGACGGTAAGACAAATTCCTGTCATAGGCTTGTTGTTGCTCTATACACCTTAAGATCTATAGTTTAGTTGATCTATGAAGAAGATAATCCTGAAAACTCATGAGATGAACTTTCACTATGCACACTAGGTTGAATTTGTTCAAGTTCTTCTATTTATCAATCAATCAGCGGGAATTTCATATAAACACTTATTATGATGTGAGAATTTAAGGTTTCAACCTCTATCACCTAATTTCTCTGATTTTTATGCTTGTGTGTCTTGGAATATATAGAAGAATAGTTTCTAGAGGAGAGTTGGATTTTGGAGAATGAAACTTGTTTCATGCATGTTTTACTCGGGACTAGCAAAATGCTGGTTGGGGGGGTGTGTTGAGCTCTTAATTGTGCATATTCTAACCCCAATTCATCACTCATTATGCAAGATTTTCATGATTTAAAGACTAATCAAATATATGTTTTGCGATTGTAGGAATGAGAGTGGCTTGGCTCAATTGGTGACCAAAAGGGTACATTTAGGAGTCTTTGATGAAGGCTCAAGGTGGACCAAAGAATGATGAAGAAAGAGATGAGAATGAGGAAGAAAGAAGGAAAGAAAAGAAAGAAGAAATAATGCAGAAAATGGGCCCCGACCGGTCTTGACCGGTCGGCCAACACTACCCTTCCCTTCACATGCTGCTGGAGCAAGGCCAGCCTTGTCCGACCGGTCTTGACCGGTCGGCCAGCCCTCTCCGATCGGTCTTGACCGGTCGGCCATACAAATTTCAGTTTCCAAATTGCAGACAGCAGGCCACTCCCGTTTCTGATTTTTTGGACCAGATTTCTGGGCCCATCTTAATGATATTTGGAAATCCAACACATCCATGGAGAAGAAGAGCTCGACGCCGAACTAACCCAAGTGGGTTTCGTGTCGATCGGAGCTACGGATTGATCGTGGTGGCCAAAACAATATGAACTGTCTAGAAAGTTCCAGATTTCACTGTTCCACTCTGGGCCGGTCCAGGTGGCCCATCATTGATGATATGAAGAATCTACTTTGACCATATTTTAGACCACATCCATATATGAATAACCACAAAGTTTCAGATTAAAAGGATGTGTAGTTTGATCGTACCGGTTGAAGAAAGATTGACCATCTAGAAAGCTCCAACTGCGCAGAGTTTATAAAAGCCCTAATTGTTCTAATTTTTGGACCACATTCTGGGATCATTTTGGACAATCTAATCCGTCTATCATGTAGAGGATGAAGTTTTCTACTTATGTTCCAAATTTGGGATCAATCCGACGTCTATACGCTCCGGAGTTTTGAAAGCAAGATGACTGGTTCTGAAGGTACCCGAAGTGCGCGATTTTGAGAGGCGGTCGGTGATGTGATTGGTGGGCCCATTCAGAGGACAATCTTGGAAATCTAAATCATCTATGAGGAAGATCACATTACAAGAAAGGTATAAATCAATTTTGAAGGCAATCTAACCATTGGTTAAGCCGTACCAAGCGAAACAATTTCTGCTATGTTGCTGTACTATTGCTGCACTATAAAAGGAGGTACTCTCTTCTATTCCAGGGCAACCAAGGACGTGGGGAGCAAGGAGTTCAAGTCATAGGAGGCTTCCTAGCCTCCTCCAGCTAGTTTTTCTTCCTTTTCTTAGTTCTAGTTTTATTTTTAATATGCTTTTCATTAGCTAATCTCTTAGCTAGAGCTAAGAGGTGAACCTTATAGTTTTCTTAGATTGTTTAATTCGTTTTATTGGTTTTAAAGTTGGAATTCATGATTATGAACTATGGTTTGAAGTTTATACAAGCTTTAAGTAGTTTTTCTTAGTCTTATGATGACTCATGGATGTTTGGGAGAATTACTTAAATTCTTAATTGGTTTGCATCAGTCTAGACCTGTATGATCCGAGGAATTGGAGTGCGCTCTAGTACTATGATCTTCATGTGGGGACTTCCTACCAAAGTTCTACTTTTCTGAATTTCTGTAATATGTATGGATTGTGCATGTGATTTGAATCAAGTTCAAATCATGATCTAGCCTTGTCTTGTGACAGGACTTGAGGATGGTTATGATTGTGAACTGAACCTTTTGGAATGGGGAGTGACCTATGCAATTGAGCATGCCCAGCTCAGCCTACATTGAGTGAATCCTATGCATTGAACTTACATATGACAGATTGTTTGGTTTAACAGCTCTATCATCCGGCTAGATAGATCTTAATATCGATTCTAGTTGAGAAAGTGAGAAACCATAGTGAATTATGCATCTAAGGAAAGCTATAAGTGGATCCTTGATGCTCTAGTTATCTTTTCATTATCAGATTTTCTATTTTATGTTCAAAACGAATTTTACAAACCTCTTTAAATTCTAATTATTAGGATAATTTGCATTGTTTACTTCCTTCCCTGTGGATCGACCTCGGTCTTACCGAGATTGTTATTACATCGCAATCCTACACTTGGGGAAGCGAACACCCTTAAGCCAGCGATGCATGCTTCGTACTCTGCCATGTTGTTGGTGCATTCGAATGCTATGCACCTTGAGATAGGAATAGGGACATCATCTGGAGAGTAGAGGATCGCTCCAATACCACTCCCTTTAGAATTTGCTGCGCCATCAAAAAATAATGTCCACTCATCTTTCTTCTTCTTTTCTTCCCCTTCGATGAGCTAGAGATCTTCATCAGGGAAGAATGTCTTGAGCGGTTGATAATCCAGGAGAGAGTGGGCGGCAAGATGATCGGTGAGGGCCTGCCCCTTGATTGCCTTCTGAGTGACATAGGTGATGTCGAACTCAGACAGGAGTAGCTACCATTTAGCTATCCTTCCCGTGAGTGCCGGTTTCTCGAACAAGTACTTGAGCGGATCCATGTGAGCGAGTAGGAGAATAGGGAATGCAATCATGTATTGACGGAGTCGCTGAGTTGCCCAGACTAGGGCGAGGCAGGTCTTCTCGATCGGGGAATACCTAGTCTCGTAGTCGGTGAACTTTCGACTCAAATAATATATTTCTTGTTCCTTCTTCCCGGTCTCATCGTGCTAGCCGAGGACACAACCAATGGCTTCTGCTGCTACCGAGATGTATTACAATAGTGGTCATCCGGGAGTGCGTGGCACTAGAACTGGGGGATTCATGAGATACTTTTTTATGCGATCGAAGGCGACTTGGCAATCATCATTCCATTCTTTTGGAACGTTCTTTCGGAGGAGCTTGAATATGGGCTCACAGATAGGTGTGAGCTGTGCGATGAAGCGACTGATGTATTGAAATCTGCCAAGGAAGCCACGAATTTCTTTCTCTGTTATAGGAGGGGGCATCTCGATGACTGCTCTGGTACTGGTACGATGTTGGCGAGCCATTCAGGATAGTTGGAGACTACCAAGAATCCCGCATTGAACTATTTGATGACTTCATCTCGGACTTTCAGAGCCCATTCTGGCTTCATTCTTCGAAGTTTCTGCTTCACTGGTTTCATATCTGCCTTGGTTGGTAAATGGTGTACAACGAGCTCTTCATCGAGCCCCAACATGTCTTCATATGAGAATGCGAAGTTGGACAATCTTGGAGCTAGGAACTCTATCATTTTCTGTTTCATCTCAGGTGGCAACGATTTTCCAATGCGTACTTCCCTGGGGATCTCAGGTGTCCCTAAGTTTACTATCTCGAAATCATCGGCTACAACATTGGCTTTTGATTCAAACTTTTTGAGGAGATCCTCTAGTTCGGCAGCTGGATCATCATCTTCCTCATCCCGAGCTTCGTCCAGACCCATGGGCTCGAAGTCTAATTCGATGTCAAAATCATATGATTCGACTTCAAACTCATGTGACTCTTTAGACGAACTTGGCACACTATTGAATGAAGGAAAAGAAATGTTTTTTTGTTTTTTGAGATTTTTCTGAAATGAAAATGCTGGATGTTTTTGGCTTTTGAAAGTTTTTTATTTTTTTTGGATTTTCGAAATTCACGGGACTTTGAACAAGTGGGCATTACAGACCATGATTGATCCCATCTTGTTCCAAAGTTCTGATCGCTGCTTAAACAGGCATTTTTTTTTGGAAGCAAGAGCCTTCAGATGGCTCTTTGGCTGATTCAAAAGTTAGGGGAACGGATGACCATTCAGGACTCCACACTTCCTCCCCTAAAGAGGTGGGGGTTAATGATTCGGGCGAAGAATCATAGTCTAGCCCAATGACCATGATTTCTTGCTGGTCGGGTTCGAGATCTGAGTTGTACTCAGTCCCTCCCAGATCACTTACCTCGTATTGCAGTTCGTCTGGTTCTACGGCTAGACATGAGTTTGGAATTTGGACATCAGACCAATCCAGGGTTGGCCATTTCCCTTTCTTGGTCCAATGGATGGGCGGCTTCTGCCCCTGGCTGGTGATTGTTGATGTTGATATGGGCGAGTCGTGCCCCTTACTGATTGATGCTGAGATGGGCAAGTTGTGCCCCTGACTGGCTGGAATTGAAGTGGGCAGGTTGTGCCCCTGGTTGGGAGCAGGTGTTAGAGTAACCTGGTCCTGAAGCTGTTGTATTTGACTTTCTTGTCCATCTTCATCATTTCCTTCTTCTTCTGGAGGCTTAGACGGTTCGAGAATCTAATCCCATCGAATGGGGGGCCATGTGGCCCAAACTAGGCTCATCGGGAGGCCTTTGTGTAGTGCAGTCTGTTGATTCCCTCCTGGGTCTTTGCAAGGTTCTCCTGGCTTGGCGAATTGGATGGGTGAGCACCGAAATTTCTTCCTTCTTTTGTCCATGAAGATTGCCCTGTATCCGAGTCCCTATTTACGTTGGTTATATATCAGCGGTACCTTTCTAGACTTGAAATGATTCTTCATTCGGTATTTGAGGCTCAGACGTTCTGCAGGTGAAAAGACACGGTCCACCCTTATCAGTTCTGGATTGGCGATAGAGTTCACAGTCTCGAATTCGAAACTGTGAAACGGGATGTCTTCTTCAGAGTGCTGGATATCGATGACCGGGATGTCTGGTTCAGTGGCAGCAGCATTGGAAGGAATGATGAGCTCCTTCTCTGCATTGATAGAGATCACTTGATTTCCACAGATGTATTTCACTCGTTGATGCAAGGTTGATGTCACAGCTCCAACCTTGTGCAGCCAAGGTCGTCCGAGCAACATGTTGAAAGAGGCTGATATATCCAGAATTTGAAATGTGATAGTAGAGATTTCTGGACCTATCTGTACCTCTATATCGACCTCCCCTTCCACTGATCGGCGGGTGTTGTCGAATGCTCTGACACATATGGTGCTGGCTCGGAATGAAGAAGGACTGATTCCCAGACGTTCCGCAGTCTTAAGTGGGCAGACGTTTAAGCTTGAGCCATTATCGATAAGGACCAGTGCGACGCAAAGGTCTTTCTATCATAAGGTTATGTTGAGGGATCGCCCATGATCGCATCCTTCTGGTGGTAACTCATTATCGGTGAAGGTGATGGCGCGTGGAGCCAGGAGCTGTCCAATCATCATGCTATCATCTCTGGTGCCGTATCGGAGGAGACGTGAGCATCGTTCAAGGTTTTAGCAAACATTTCTCGGTGTATGCGAGATGTGTAGAGTAGCTCTCATACTGAGATTTGAGCAGGGATTGACTTGAGTTGAGTCGCCACATCGTATGCGGCTTCATTTTTGTTGCCGAGGCCTGAGAGAGCGCCTTTGGGATCTCCTCTGTTTTGATTATCTCTTCGGATGCAACGCCCATTGGGATTCATGTTTCCCACTTCCGCACATTCTGGATAGTGCCATGGGACCTTTTTATAATTTTCCTCACCTTTGCCCTCTAGGACCACAGGTTCTTGCGATGGTGCTAGTGTGGGTACCAGATCTTCCTCGTACGGAGCTTTTGCCTTGAGAACTACATTGTTGCCTATGCTGAAGGAGTAATATCGAGGCTTGTCTTCATAGATCACATAAGGTTGCGGTCCTGGCTTGACCGTTCCTGGAGCAGGAGGCTCCCATGGAATGAATACTGGTCCTCTTGATATGGCAGGAAGTTTCTTTGTTCGTCCCAGCTGTCGTAGTGTGATTGACACGCCTCCGGGATTTGCCCCTTGCAATATGACTGGCTCATCTGGAGGAGCTCCTTCAAAGACAATGGGCTCTTGCGGATTGGATTGTTCTTGAACTGGAGTGGCCCCTTGCAAGATGACAGGTTTGTATACGGGCTCGATGTATGACTGTGCTCCTTCCAGGACGACTGGTTCCCAACATGAAGGGCCGTAAGATGCCCCTTAAACAACTGGCACATCATATGGAAATGTTCCTTCGAGTACTACTGGCTCGGAGACTGAAGGAAGAAAGGGACTTGCCCCTTGCAAGATCAGAGGAGGATTTGTCGGCCCATAAGTGTAGGCATGAATGGACTGGATAGGAGAGAAGAATCGATCGAGGCGCTCTCCTTCTTCTATGCTGTTGACGGTGGAGCCTCGAGATGAACTGGGATCCGTCAGATGTTGAGGCAGAGGATTCTGAAGAATGTTGGTGGAAGCCGCTGCAGGAGTTCCAAGGAGCGAAACGACGATCTTTCGGTCGTCAATCAGATCTTGTATGGCATTCTTCAAAGTAAAGCATCGATCAATGGTGTGGCCACGCCCTTGATGGTAGGCACAATACTCATTTTCTCTGTAGTTCTGTTAGAACTAGAAAATGAATACGATTACATTTTCTTGAAATGTGGTGTTTTGTTGCTCTGGGGTTCTGAATATGGAAACATTCGTAGACAATTACAAAACATTCATAAAAGTACACAAGGGGAGATATCGCAAGGCGAATTTTATTCCAGAGATCCTGAGATCTTGTACATTCCAGGCCGTGATCTGGCACGAGCCCTTAATTACATCGAATGATCGATGACCCTTGATTAAAAGGCAAAAGACTAGTCAGCAGGGACTATGGTCTTGGAGTTTGTGGTCATAGAGACCTGTATCTGTTTTGTTATGGACTGAATCATCTTTGTATTAGCCAGATGTCTATGTCCCATGTTTTGGCCGGAGATCCGGGCTGAGACTATCAGGGTTTATGACTGAGAAGGACGACTCTGGGCCTGCGCCTGTCAATGTATGGACAGGTGACCTTGGGAAGTCCACTCTGCAGTTGTGTATACCTGTGTAGCCCAACCGACGGATGCCGTTTTTAATGGGTAGGGCATCGACTGTTGTGTTGTGGCAGTTCATAACAATTGTCTTGTAGTGAATTGAAACTCTTTAGTATAGTTTATCGTGATAACCATAGTCCCGTTTGTCTAGCTTTCGGCTCAAATCGGGTCACATCTTTACAGTAGATACAAATAATGACATGTTCGCATAGTCCTGGATGTTGGCGACGTCCCTTTCGAGAAGATGTTTCGTTCATCGTGTCGAATCAGATCGAACTTTAAAGATGTGCAATTTGACTCATTTAGAGGTCCTTGAACGTCTATTCGACCATTCCATTGCGTCCGGAACGCTCGAAATACCCAAGATAGGCTCAAACGGCACTTGAAAACACTTAAAATTGAGCCCGGTGCGCTCCTGAACATATTCCGGAATTGGCTGATTTTTCGGGTGCGCCGGAGTCCAACGCACCCTGAAAATACATATCTGAATTATATTGATTTTATGGATGCGTGGGGTAATTTTCAGGTGCGTTGGGATTCAATGCACCCCGAAAATACAAATCCGCATTTTTGCTGATTTTTCGGGTGCGTCGGACCATTTTCGGGTGCGTGGAGGTACAATGCACCCTGAAAATACATGTCCGCTTTTTGTTCGGTTTTTTGGATGCGTCGACCTATTTTTTAGGTGCGCCATCGTACTTATGATTTTTCATGACTCGGACCTGCGGTGGTGTTGGCCGGTGTGACCTTCCGGTGGAAGATACAGGCGATCGGAAAAGAATTTCGGTCACGGGAAAGTTTTCCGAGCTGTCGGAAATCTCTCTGAGAGAGAGAGAGAGAGAGAGAGAGAGAGAGAGAGAGAGATTACCGTAGAAATTCTTCCTGTCCAAACGTGGGAAGATTTGGAGACTGATTTCAGCCTCCGAAGGAGAAGAAATTGAAGGGAGGATAGGAGACCTTTGAGAGAGGGATTGAGAAACCTAGCGCCTGCGTGAATTAAAAAAAAATCTCGTGGGCACTCTTTTTGGGCGTGGCTTGGGTACCATCTCCGAGGAGGTAGAGATGGACGGTCTTGTTAGGGCCCTGTGGGGGCCATTGTGATTTATGTAGTTTATCCACTCCGTCCACTTATTTTATCATTTAATTTTAAGACATGCTCCCAAAAAGTAGATAGATCAAAGGCCGGATTGGGTAGGATGCGGGTTTACCATGAAAGCCTTTCAAAACTTCGGTAGGAGCCCTGACTGTGGGCCCACTGTGATGCTCATTCATTACATCCAGGTTGTCCAACCGTGTGGGTGAGTCTCATTCACTACAAGTAGACGTGGCAAAATTCGACCCGACCCGCTAACCCGACCCGACCCTACCCGACCCGGATTTTTCTAGTTTAGGGTTGGAAATTTTGACCCGAATTCAATTTTTGGGTTGACCTGACCCGACCTGGATTTTTATGGGTCGGGTTAGGGTTAAAGGTAACCCGACCCGACCCGACCCGACCCGAATCATATAGGGGTTAACTAGACTATTATATACTGATTTTCTTATAAGTTAAATAATAAATAGTTTTTTTTTTCCTCACACACCCAGTTGGAAACAGTTCACATGTCTGTCAATTTAATAAACATTACGATGGGCCCTAAGACTATTATATAATGATTTTCTTATTAGTTAAATAATACATAGTTTTTTTTTCTCTCACATACCTTGCTCAGAATGGTCCACATGTCTATCAATTTAATAAACTTAATCGATGTGTCTGAAGCATCATCCCATTACTCTTAACTACGTTGATGTTTAAAGAGGTATGCTTTAAATTGCACTCCATTATATCCATTTATTTTTCTCTTTCAATATTTGTCTAATAGAAATACTTTATTAAAAAAAAAAAGCCTTGGTTTATATATATAGGGAAGTGGTACTATGAGGTCGACCTCATGTGAAGAGCTATGTGGGCCCCACGTGTCAGACATCAACACCGTGCATTTGATGGGTCCCCTTTGAGGTCATGGGATATCCCAAAAATCAGCCGTATACAGAACTCAGGTAGGCCATACCCTCTAAAACCATGTGAAGACATGCCCAAAATATTTAAAAGCACTTGGTGGGGCCCAACTAGGTTTTGGATGCGGCTGAAACTTGGTCTGACCCCTCATCCAAGTGTGACACATACAATGGATGGGCTGGATTTGTGAACCATGTCTCAGTGGGCCAAATAAATGATCATGAAGGTTTTAATGGGCGGATTACCCCTCTCAAATTTTGTCTGTGGTGTGGCCCATCTAAGTCATGGATTGACTTGATTTTTAAGCCCGTGGCCCACCATGAAATGATGCATCTGACTGATGTGGCAAATGTTTGACACACATCATGGTGGGCCCACACAACTCAACCTCATGGTACCATTTCCCATATATATATATATATATATATATATATATATATATATATATATATATATATATATATGGTTTGATTTTCAATTGAATGCTAGTATTATATGCATTTAGTTTAATCTACAAATTAGTTAGTTGATCATTAAAATGTGGGTCGACCCGACCCGACCCGACCCGGTTTAATTTGGGTTGGGTAAGGGTTAGGAAAATCCAACCCCAAGGGGCCGCCTGTAGGGACGCTCCTCGGTTTCCAGCGCGTGGCACGGTCATGTCTCGGGGCTGCTGTTTTGACTCGGTGGGTTAACTCGGTGAGTTGACTCAGCGGGTCGACTCGGTGATTTGACTCGGCGGGTTGACTCGATGGGTTGACTCAGCGGGTTAACTCAGCGGGTTGACTCAATAAGTTTGACTTTTTAGGATTTTTTGACTGGCTTTTCTTATGGGGGGTTTTTCAGGCTGATGTTTAGGGGTGGGTTGACTGGGTTCAGGCTTGAGTTGGGCAATGGATTGGGGCTTACAAGGGTGAGTTTGGTTGAGTTTGGGCTTGGGATTTGGGGGTATGTCCTCCATTCATCCAGCTATCTCTACCAACAGTGTAACCGAAGGTGGGGTGTCTACAGATGCCCCTCTTTGGCAGAGGATGCGTGCAACCGAATGCCAAAGCAAGTGGACACCCCACTTCTGACCCGGTCATTCATGGATCATGGTCTGAAATCTTAATTTGCTTGCCTTTGCATCTGTGCTAGTTGATCGTCTGGAAATCAATCACTCGCACATACCGCGGAAGTTTGGAGAAAATGTTGCAATTGTCCCTGCAGTTTGCTGCAACCTGGGTACCCAATCGCAACCCTTCCATTCCCGATCGGTACTAACATCGGAAAGGTACAGCAGAGCCTCTGCGTCGCTAGTCTTACAAGGTTACTGACCCTGTGATTGATTGTATGTTCGATGTTTTCCTGGATCACTCCAGGAGTACTTGTTTCGCTTGACTGTCAAAGTGGTTAGATGCCCTGCGTCAGAAAGTCTTACGGGATTCTACTACGCCGACTTGGAATCAGTCAAGGTACTTTCAGGCATCCACGCCTAGGTATGTGCGGGTGGACTCTTTCCACCCGACCTGCTGGTTTCGATGCTTGGTTTGCAATTCATTCTTTCCTCAATTGTGGTCTGGAATCTTTGTTGTCCTTTGTATCTGACTCAGATGATTGTTTGGAAATTGATAACTCGCACATACCGCAGGAGTTTGGAGAAAACGTTGCGATTGTCCCTGCATGCGCTACAACCTGGGTACTGAATCGCAACCCTTCCATTCCCGATCGGTACTAACATCGGAAAGGTACAGTAGAGCCTCTGAGTCCGTAGTCTTACGAGGTTGCTGACCCTGTGATTGATTGTGATGTTTGATGTTTTCCCAGATCACTCCAGGGGTACTTGTTTCGCTTGACTGTCAAAGTGGTTAGATGCCCTACGTCATGTAGTCTTACGGGATTCTACTATGCCGACTTGGACTCAGTCAAGGTACTTCAGGCATCCACGCCTAGGTATGTGCGGGTGAACTCTTTCCACCCAGTCTGCTGATTTTGATACTTGGGTTACAATTCATCGTTTCCACCTGTTCAAATGGTTTCTTTGACCGAGCCTTTTGGCTTTCATCTTTCGTATCTTGGCATGTGGTACGACCGCATTGACACTGGAGTTCAGTTCGACCGTACTTTGAGTGCATTGGATCCGATGGTCTCCGGGGAAACCGCGAGACATCGGATCTTATTTGATTTTTGCGTCGGCTCCTACCCAGAGATATGGGAGATCTCCTGGTGTTTTGGAGGCAGAACGCTCTACTGGAAAATATTTTTGGATTTTTTGAAAAGATACCCACTCTGGGGAGTGATACTCCGTGAGGTTTTTATTTGCAAATAGAGATATTTTTTTTATCTTTTGAAATGGAAATCTGGTCTGCACGTGCCTCCACTAGGGATGCCTGTGGGGTCTTTGGCTAACCGACTTTATTTTGAAAGCAGGTAAACATGATGATTGATGCAATGGATGCTGATGCATGGAGATGCATGATGAATGCATGGCTTTGGCTCATTCTCTTTCAGTTTGATGATTTGCTTTTGCTGGAGGTGCAGAGAACTTTGAGCTTATTGCTTGTAGGGTTGTGCTTCCCTGGGGATTTTTCTGAAATGCAGGGAAAAGGTATGGAATTTTCATCCATTTCCAGCTTCTACTGCTGGTAAGGCACTCGATCCATTTTACGTCAGCGAGCAAGACGAGTCTCACACAGTTAAGTGCCGTAGTTTTACATCTTCGGATGAGGAGATTTTGAGGGTTTTCAGTCAACACACCCACAAAGTTGCTTATTCCTCATGTGCAATGCACGTAGACCACGTATCGTCCGACGGACTCCTTCAGCCACAAAATGAGCCACATCCTCACATTTCCCTTTGTCAATCCAGTTTGGGGCCTTACGTTGCTCACAATTCCGTGAGGGTGCGCTCCACCTCCCAATAGCCTTAATCCCATTCATGAGTTTTGGGAATAGGGAACATCCGTCAGATTCAACAGCGACTTCCAAATCAAGGTTGTCTATCACGGTGCGTTCAACACGAATAGGGTTGTGGAGTTTTGCCCGCCTCAGTCTTTACCTGTTTTAAAAGATTCCAGACACCCGTACGATCAACTGCCAGCCATGTCCGGAACACGTTGGGGAAGAAAGCCCCCGAGAAGTTAATCCCAGTGTAGTTTTAGGTCTTCGGACCGTTGGGTATGAATTTGTGCAGTTGAAATTGATAGTAATTTTTTTTTTTGAAAAGGTTCTAGAGTTCAACTCAAGTGGTTGAGATTGATACTGGTTTTTATGGAAAACTCAAAAACTCTTTTTGGTATTTTGGAAATGATCCAGGTCATCAGATCCTGGCTTGAACGGCTGGGATCGATGCCGGTTTTTATTAAAAATCTCTCGGGATGTTGATCCCGACGTAGTTTAAGGTCTTCGGACCAAAAAAACATTATATACATGCTGAAAGTACATTTTTTTGTGATTTTTGAAAAATATTCTGAGTCATCGATTTTGATTTTGAGGGTCGAGATCGATGCCCATTTTTATTAAAAATCCCTCGGGATCTTGATCCCGACGTAGTTTAAGGTCTTCGGACCCAAAACTTTTATGGTTGGGCATACTTACCTTACTTTGTTTGGCTTCTGACGGGGCTGATTGTGATTTGCGTGGTCCAAATTGCTTGAATTGGCCCTGTGGGCCCTTTTCAGGCTTCAGCTTTGCTTTGGAGCACCTATCCTTGATGTTTTGTGAGGCTAAGAAGGCTTTCCATGGTGCAAATGATGACTTGAACGGCTCAGATCGCTTGATTTGGCCTTGTGGGCCCACTTGATGATCAGATCTTCGATTCTGACCCTTCTTTTGATGATCAAACCTTTGGTCTTGCTATTTAATGACCCATGCGAACTCTTCCATGGTTTGGATCATAATAATCTAGTCTTCAAAAGGCTAAGATTGCTTGTGGCCCTCTCTTGATCATCTTTCCCTCTCTTTAACTTGATCAGACTCATTTTGGCCACAGTGCTTCGTGATTGGATAAGTGGGGTACCTTCTAAATACCATGATCAATCTCAATCGAAATCTGAAATGGATTGGAGCCTTGGGCGGCCCTCAGGGTGCCATTTGCTGATGTGGACTGTCAGCCTTACCTACCAAGAACCATGGAGGCAATCCCACCGAGAGAGAGGGAGCGTGTCTGTACGGGCGGCCCAGAGCGGGCCGCTCAAGGTTCGCCTCTTGTGCGGTATGGGCTGGCTCTGGTTCGGACATTCTCTTCTGCGCACTGCCCTTGTCCCCACTTGCTTTGTACGTCCAGGTTTGATTTCAACCATGAATCTTCCTTTTGTCTCCTCTTTCCTCCTCCTTTTGTCCTCTTCTTGGTTTGTCCTTTATTGGGCAATGAATGGTGGAGATTTAAGGGCTGTGGGGGCTGTCCATGGTGGGTCCCACACTTTAGAAAGTGTTGAAGGCTTTAATGATGGAGAGATTTCTTTAATGGATGGTGGAGATGGTGCATTGAATGGGGGCATTGATGAGGGGTTAGGGATGGTGGTTGGTGGAGCTTTGAATGGCCCCATTAATGGCAGCCATGCTGAATTTTCAGATTGGAATGGGTCTTTGATTGTGGGAGAACTGGATGGTATGGATGAGATGAGAAGATGGGACATAGGTGAGGCTATGCATCCCTTAAATGTGGGCCACTTAGATGATGTGATTGATGGTGGTGATGGGGGTATGATGGACATAGATGGGCTGATCTCATGTCTGGACGGTATGGATGGTTCAAATGATACCTTTGATGGTTTGGATGCTCTTGATGATGGCCGAGATGTGCGGCATACTTGTTTAGGTGGACTTGATGTGATCATTGATGATGTCCCCCTTATGATGGACGGTGTGGATGCCTCGATGATCCCTTTGATTGGTCAAGATGATGACTGGATCCATGATTTCCTGTTAGAGAGGGCCGCAGGTCCAGATCTGACTGTTGATTCTTTGATCGGGGTGACCGGGACCCTTCTTGATGGTTCAGATGTATTTTTTGATGGTCAGATTGGCCAGGATGCCACGATGTGTGGTGTGATCTTTACTGATAGCCCTTTTGCTGGAGAGTATCGTCTTTCTCCTGATCATCGGTCTTTTGCACACTCTGTTCATGAGGTGCGCGAGTCTTCTCATGCGGTTGAGGTTATGACAGTTTCAGACAGTGATGCGACTATATCAGACATAGACATTACTGAGGGCAGGTCAGGGGCTGTCGAATCTGCAGAGGTTCCAGCTTTTCCTTCTCCTTCGCCCGTTGATCTTCCGATCCTCGATGAGCCGTCATTGATTTTTGGGCCTTTTGTTCTGGAGGGGGTACCAGTGAGGACTTGTCAGCTGCTTTCTCGTCCTTCTTGCTCGCCACGGCTGCTTGCTTGGCTTGATAGTTTATCAGCTTATGAGATTTGGGATTTGGAGTCCTATAGCTTCGGCAGTCTGATCCATATGGCTAGAGTTGACATTGATTGACTGGGTCCCTTCGTTGAACTTGTTCGCGTTCAACGATATGGAGATGGGACCTTCTTTGGAGGAGCTTGCACGCTTGACAGGCCTACCTTAGGATTATACTCAGTATTTCTCGCCGAAGACATTGCCGAAGACTGCCACACCGCAGAACTGGTTCGGGATTCCTTATCTTGTTCGGCCTGCAGCTGCCGGCCAGGATGTTGTAGTGTTCTCCTTGGACTTACTGTATGATCTTTTTTCGCACTACCAGAAAAATGACTTTTCCCGACGGCCGAAAGCCGTCGGCAAATGGCTTTCCCGACGGCTTTTGGCCGTCGGATGGGCCGCCGGGAAAGGGGGCGTCACAATTGCTTTCCGACGGTTATGGGCCATCGGAATTTCCGATGGCTATAAGTCCTCGGTCGGCCGTCGAAATTCCCGATGAGCCGTCGCTCGATCGTCGGAAATTCCGACTGCTCCACACCGTCGGAATGCTCGACGGTGATTAGCCGTCGGAAATACCGACGGTCGTAAACCTTCGGTAATTCCGACGGCTTTACACCGTCGGAACTGTCGACGGTGATTAGCCGTCGGAATTTCCGACGGTTTATGACCGTCGGCGTTGCTTTGGAATATGAAAAAAAAACTGTTAGCATTTAAGCATGGCCACACGTGCACCTAGAAAAAAGTTCCTTAAAGCAATTCATAAGAGTTGATACAGCATTTAAGCATGGCCAACCATTAGCATTTAATCAATTAATATTTTAAATATATCTGTATGCAGATTGCAGAGTGCCTTGTTTGTGACAACTCAAAAGTGTTGTAAAAAGACAATGAGTGAGATAAGATCAACTTACAATAAGAGTTGATACAGCTGCAATCGCCAGGCTAGTAAATGCTATAGAGGTCTACATGAATGAGAATGACTCATCACATCAGTATAAATAACTGCAGTCAAACCATATCTTACAATTACTGAAATGGTACACAAGCATTTGGTGTAAAGCAATTCATATGCCATAGTAAGAACATGATTATTACAAAGCAAAATCTTCGTCTCTCTTTCGCAAAGGGTGATGGGAATTTTATTTGTTTTAACTAGTTTGTATAACACATTATCTCGAGTAATGATCACTTCAGTCTTATTTGATTGAGTACATGTATGCCTCTAGCTTACAGATGTATGCCATGTTTCTCTGCTCATCAGTTGAAGAAAAAAAAAACAGTAATTAATATTTTGAAACATCAAAATCCACTAGAATATCAAAGACGAACCTCTCTCTCTCTCTCTCTAAGACGAACAACCTCTCTCTCTCTCTCTCTCTCTCTCTCTCTCTCTCTCTCTCTCTCAAAAACAAAACTAATGCTGTTGTTAGATGTTTTTCTTGCGAGGCATTTGATAAAAAGCATAAAAATTTCAAATCTTAATATTACATCCATGAGAATTCCAAATGAAATCCTTCAAACAAATGGTATCAGTTCTAGAATTTTACAATTGTATACTTTTGCTATTGAGAATATTTGATTTCATCATTGCTTGACAATTGACACAAACTATCATAATTAACAAATCTTAATTTGAATAAAAAAAACCATATTAAGGAGAATTTCAAAGACATCATTCTCAAATCTATGTTAAAGAAAAATGAACCAAGCGTCTTTCAGCAATTTACCCCTTTCAGCATGTAAATGCAGTGATTCATATGTGGACGAGCAATTTACCCCTTTCAGCAACCAGGTTCGCTACAGCCGTTCTGGAACATTTGTCAGTCTCATGGGCTACCATGAGAAAATCATTCTAAATATATAATAAAATTCTCACCATCTGACTGCAGCACATACCATGGCCAGCCACGTATTTCCATGAAAAATTCAGTCTGAAAATATCAGTTTTTGTTATTTCCTTTTCAATCCCCTGTAAACAGTGAGAGAGAGCCAAAACCACCTACTGCAGCCAGCCATATGAATTACACAAAAGTTAGTAGCTCTAGCAACTAATACAAGTGACAGACATACCTACAAATAAATAGCAGTAAGAGACATCACCAAACTAACACAGAGAGGAGAGGAGACAGCATAGTAAGGAAATGTGGCTCTCTCTCTCTCTCCCCTACAAAAACCAAATATCTGTTGAGGGAAAAACCCTAAAACGGATGGACGTGAGAGGCAAAGGCAAATGGCCTCATACGCCCCCAACCATCTGTTTCATATCTGATGATGATGATGTACACATTAGATTTTTAATCTTTTGGCCCCTGAAAATTAAACAACAAAAAAAAAAAAACTTTACAATGAGAAAGATTATATGATGTCCCTCTATTGGATGGCGTCAGATGAGAACAAATAATAATAATAATAATAACAAAGACCGCCTCTGCATATGCTCGAGAGGGCCCATCTATTTGGCTTCTTTTCAGAGTCGTGGTTTCCTGCAACAGTCACCTTGTAGGAGGTTCTGATGCCTGGCTATTCAAAACTACATTCGAGGGGAGAGAAGGGAGAGTCCCATTGTCTTGAGGGGGCGGGGCACCCCATTTTGGCTCTGCATCTGGGGGCTCCACCACATGAACTGCACCATCACTCATGCCTAGAGCAATTTGGTTGGGTTCAGATGGATGAGCCGCAATCACCAAAGGATAGACAGAGTTATTGCTGCAAAATCCAACATGATACGAAAGGATCATCAGCTCCAATAGACAATTGCAGTATAGGGATCATTATCCTTTATATTTTCCAAACAGGAAAGAAGAATAAGCTTAACTACTTATCCAAAACCTACAAATTAGAAAAATTCCTCTTTTAAGTTAAATTGCAAAATAATAAAAGATGGTTTGGAATTAATGCCTCAACATATATACCTACATAGCGGGGATTATAGAAAGAGATGTTCCAACTGCTTTAGTCAGAAGAAGCTCACAAAAGAGTTTATGAGATTCATTTGCAGTGAATTTTTACGGAAAACATTATAAATTAAATGGTCAAAGAATGCTGCTCTCTTTACAGGAAGCACCTGGTTCTTATTAATTAATCACGAAAAATTCATATAGGGATTAGGGAGTAGAGCATGCAATCTCCACTTGTTGGAAAATTTTGAAAAGACAGGTCCACATCAACGGTTTCATTTGTTTGAACAACCAAAATAAATATAAATAAAAAAAGAGAAGAATATTACACTAGCATACCTTGACACAGAAGGCGGTATGTAAGAGGTGGGTGCTATACGACATCGGAGCCTCAAGCTGTCTGCATCATAAACTCCAACTGCACCATCACAGAACCCAGTGTATACCAGCAAACCATCGCATGAATAGATTGCGCTTGATATTGGACCTGATAGCAATTCTCTTGGAGACCACTGCATGACAGGGTGAAAGAACTGTAAGAGAAACGAAAAGAAGGCTGAAATAATAAGAGCATCAGAATATCATACTCTCCGATCACAAAAAGGCAACCAGTTGCTATGATAAACACTAAGGCCCTGTTTGCTAGATCCCTAAAAATGAGTTCATCTTGTTTTATAGTTAATGGGAATTTACATGTTAGAGATCTTTTAAAAAATGTTCATCAGGCTTGGCAGATGACTAAAGTACCTATCAGGTGACTTTCCCAACTCCCAACACATGAGCATAGAGTCATTGGCCCCTGGCTACAGCATCACAAAATGCCTACTGATACCTATTTTCTTCTCTCTTTTCTGTGATAAGGAAGCTGAGCTTATATCCAAAACAAAATGGTAAAGGCCCTCTTCTTCTTTTTTTAATTGGCAAGAACAAAAATTCTATTGCAATGAAAAAGGGTAAAAAAAATAGAACTATGGAAAATTATCCATCAAGAAGACAATGGATGTGAAGAACCCACAGATAAGGGTTTTAAAAACTGTGTTATGACCCCCCAAAAAGGCCAACTGGTGTTTTCATTCGGTAAGGGCCACTCCAAAACATGATAACAGAAAGAAAAAAAATGGAAAACGTCCTGCCTGAGGAGAATATGAGATTTTCTATTTTCCTTTTCACTGAGAAACGGCATTATAATGGAATGTAATGATGTTATGATTAAAAAGACAGCCTTCATACATAATTAGCCCTTATTCTAAAAATAAGGGCCATTATTTAACAGGAATTTTATGTTACATAAACACGACGGAGAGTGACAATTCCTGTTACAACAGGTGTCATGACATCTTTTAAACTTTGCCACAAACAGACATGATTTGGCTAGTGACCCCAACACTAGCCCGCTAGCTGGTATCAAAGCGCTGTGGGCCCTACCATGCCATATGTGCTTTATCCACACCGTCCATCCATTTTGCCAGCTCACTTTAGGGGGCATGAGCCCAAAAATGAGGCAGATCCAAATCTTGGGTAGACCACACCACAGAAAAACAATGTTAACCGAATGCCCACCATTAAAAACTTCCTAGGGCCCATTGTAATGTTTATTTGGCATCCAACCTGTTGATAAGATCACAAAGACCTGAATGAAGGGAAAACACAAATATTGGTTTGATCCAAACTTCTGTGGCCCCAAAAGGTTTTCGATTGTAAGCATTCAATCCCCACTGTTTCCTGTGGTGTGGTCCACCTGAGATATGTATCTTAGCTCATTTTTGGGCTCATGCCCTAAAATGAGCTGGCAAAATGGATAGACAACATGGATAAAACACATGCATCATGGTGGGGACCACAGCACTTTTGACACTCACTAGCTGGCTGGTGTTGGGGTCACTAGCCAAACCTCGTCTGCCACAAACAAAGCTTTCCTCTTTACACCTTCATATCCAAAACATATACAGTATTAAAACCTCGTGCAAAACAATTTTAATAGACATGGTCTCTGGAAGATCTGAGTACGCCTATCTAGTTAGACTGGAAAAAACAAGTCTAAATGAACATTTTATCGTTTATCAAAAAACACCAATTCCGGTATGAACCAGATTTCGCAGAGACCCAAGTGGCAATAGCATTGCTTAAAGGTATAGCGTCTCTCCGGGGTCATTGGATGGACGTTGATTGAGTGAACAGCATGGTTCCACAATCCAATCAAATCAAATTTTCCCCACAGCTATTGTATCAACCCCTTATTTTTCCATGCTTTGTTTTACTTGCACTTGTTTGCACTTGCTATTTTATATGACCAAATGCACAAAGCTGAAGCAGCATTTGTAACTTCAACAAGACAGCTAAAATCATGCAACAATGCTAAACCAAAATATAATATAAGGGTCAGGATCCTAGTCTTTAATCGGAGGTGGCACATTTTCCTGGAGTTTCCGAAACCCAAAAATTCCATTGACTGGAGTCCAGACAGTTGGTTCCAATATGAAAGAATTTCACTGCTTTAATGTTATAAGAGGGATTACCGAGCGTAAGCATTCGAGCTTGCTATCATAGACAGCAATTTGGCTTTCATGGACCACTAACAGATGTGCTTGATCATTGTGGAACTGAACTTTAGTTTCCCCAACTAGTGGAGCTGAGCGACCAGGTGGTGCTTGTATGACCCTTGATTTCTTCTTCTCCCACCCATCAATACTCCACACGCATAGCTGCAATGTAGACCATTGAGAAATATAGAAGTTAGGCACATTGCTGATAAAAAAAAAAAAAGAAGTCAGGCGCAGACAAGAAATCACAAAATTGGTAGTAAGTAGACAAGGCGAAGAAAATATCAATATTAAATCTTAGTGAGTCCTGTCAGTATGAAGAGAAACCCAATTTTCTGTTTGCCAAATATTTCATCTTTTTTTTTTCACTCCACTGCAATTGATTTTACAGTTTAAATGGAGGGTAATGCAATAATAACATTATAAAGAAGCAGCATAGTCTTCCAAAGCTGGAAGGAACCCTTGTGGTCCTTTTATCATACTACCAGTTATTTCAGATTCTCCCCCCATGTCTACGAGAAAATAAAGTTACGAATGCATTCATTTTGTTAACTACTTACATGTGCATCAGCCCCTGAAGAGACCAGCACATTCATGGCCTGGGAAAATGCAAGACCTGTGATTCTCTTCTAGTGACCCTTGAGCTTGATTTTAACCTGCCACCATACGAATAAAATAACTTGAATGCTAAGAAGAATAATTCAGATACTTACATTACCAGAGAAAACAATAATCCATATATGAAAATCTGCACATGATGTGCAGAAAATGCAAACAATAATCCCACTAATCTCACTTCCCACCGAGTGATTTTTGACCTTGATTTCCACAGATGGCCAAATAAACACGATTTCTCTTTACTTTTTTTAGATAATCAACAGATTTTGTTAATCATAATTTACCAAACTTATTAGTTGGGATAAGGCTTAGAATGTAAACATGTTTTCTTAAGACCATAGTGCATTTAGATAATTGATAAAACACGAATTTATAAATGTCATCCCAAAACATGAACCAAAGGAAAATGGGTTTGTACCTTCAGTAGATCTTTTCTAAAGATCAGAAATGATCTTATCAATCTCAGTTTAAAGATTCATGAAAAGTTAAAGAAATTCCTCAAAATAATTGACCATGCACCAAAATATCAAAAGATATGTTCCATTCACTCTTGCTTTCCTCACATGAAACTAAGGCTGTTTAAGATATATAGACCAAAGGCATTACCTCATCAATCCGGACATTGTATATTTGAATTGTAGAATCATCCATCCCTATGGCAATGATATTATTATCTTGTGGGCGGAATGCTAGGAAGGTGGCCGCAGGAGGCGGTGACATGAAAGTCATCATGACCTGAGATTGCATGTTACCAGGTATAATTCAGTGCTTTAAGAATCTCTACTAAAAAAAATACATTACCACTAAAGAAAATGGAAATTGAACCAAGAACCAATCTGCAAAGTTTCAAGTGGGTGAAACAAGAGAAAGAGCAAGTTATGAACCTTAAATGTCATCATGTTGAATAAGGAAACCTTCCCACCAGATGCAGACATGACATATGAGTCATTCTTAGACAAAGCAATACATGCAGCCGAATCTTCAGCTGGGTTGGATTCACTTGTGTCATTTGTCATAGGAGTTCCACTATTGGGTTGCCACAACTGAGGCGCGACGGAAGCAGTAGACTGAAATGTACAAGTGACAGCACAATTATGAATCAAGGAATCGAGTAAATTTACTTCTTTTGAAGTTTAAATATGATGAAAGCTAACCTTCCCAGATGGATTTCGATCAGTTCGCTGCCATTTCCATAGCTTATGAACTGCATTAGAGGCAAGGGCTAACACAGCTAGGCCAGAGTTTGTGTATATCAGCCGTACAATCTGCAATTCACAAAAAAATAAAATAAGAATCGAAATGCAAACAGCACCCTAAAACCAGTTTGATTAAAAAACTGAAAAGATAGCATCAAGACATAAATCAATGATGTAAACAATTGAACAAGCTTTAAACTCAATAAGAGTCCTAATTTCAAGTCCCAAACAATGCAATGTATCCATAGTCACTGATTTGGATTCTTAAAGTCCAATAGTACAACATACCTTGCCAGATGACAATTGATCAAGCAAACGTAGAGCTTTGAGCTGTGCTGAATCAACAATGTCAGCCAACTTCCAGCTTTTAATCTTGTCAACATCATCTGAAATCCTTGGTTTAATATCTGTTGTCCGGCCTGCTGCTGTCCATGGTAGCCTGCAATTTCGTTGAATATTAGAATCTCAGAACTACTAACCCAAAAAAAAAAAAAACTGAATATTGGTTAATATCAACAAGTATAAGGCAAAAGTCAAGGAACTCGTACCAGACTACTCATTGATACTGGCGGTGGAATTCTATCAGACCGTTCATGAGAGGCAGCTAGAGGAGCAGAAACATTTGTTGCAGCAGCCAGTGCATTGACAATTTGTGGCTACATGAAAGGTAGCAAAAAACATGTTGAGGCTAGCCTATGGAAATGGAACTTAATCAACAGCCTAAGGATATTTTTTTCCTTTTATTTGTAAGAGAAATAAAAAATACCTTCGTGTTGATTGGCTCAGATGGTCCTCGAGACCCCTCAAATGCTCTGCTCTCCAGCATCCTTATCAAGCGTTGGCCATCAGTATTTGCTAAAATCTTGATTCCACTATCACTAGTTGTAACAGCGAGCAACATTAAGAAAAAAAGAGGAAAAGAACATTATACATTACTTTAAGAAAGAGGATAAAGAAAAAAAGAAAAAGAAATGATAGCTAGATTCAGTCATTCAAGGAAAAAAGATCAATCACTCACAATCTAAGATTCTGACAGAAAAAAGAAGATGAAACAAATCAAATCCCACTCAAATCAGTAGCAAATTCAGCAGCAAGGTGGGTTTTATACCCATAAATAAATGCCCAGGTCAGAAGTTCCATTAAAGAGGAAAGAAAAAAAGAAGACAGATTTGCATTCCTCAGTTTTTAAGTAATCACAAATAAGCATTAATTGAATTTCAAACATAATACATTTACTCTCACAATTGAGCTCCTAGACACTCTATTTTACTATAAAATGAAAATTTTCCTTGTTGCCTAGCAGGAAAAGACAGAAAAAGAACCTGTTCTTTGTTTGCACTTCTGCTTACAACGACTTTCCAACCACCACCCTGTAACCAATGGTCCAAATCCAACCAAATAAAGCCAAAATGTATGGTTCAGAAGAATTTAATGTGGTATACTGCACACAACAATAATGCTTGATAAATTCCACGGAGATTGTAGGAAAAGAACAACCTGATGAGATTTCAAATTCCAAGGATCATGATAATCAAGTGACATACAGTCACTCTTCATCTACCTAAATGCAGAACAAGACCACACACATTCAGGCTAACACCATCAATGGCTAATTTGGATTTGTACCCAAAAGGCAGCAGGGTTGTTTGGCCAGCTAATTCTTTAATGGAATAAATTTAGCTCCTAGCTGGAGTTAGTTTAAGAATTCAACTAAAAATGGTCTCATCTCAAAATTTAAGAGAATTCCAATTTGTTCGCAGTTAAACTCCTATAAATTACTATACTAAAGCTGAGGAAAATTCAGTAAACATTATCCAAGGCAATTGTCCCATTCTAAACCTTCTATAATAGGATATTGAGATTGAGCAAGATTACTAAGAATCATACCAGTTCATCAGCGAGAATGACAGAAACTAGAAGTATGTTCTGCGCAACATATTAAAACCATGACTACACAGTTGATCTATGTTCATATGTAAAACCAACAATTTCAATTCAACAGCCAGGTCCCGCCATAAATGGAGCATGCCCCAAAAATTTTCAGTTCAAATGCCATTGCTGCAAATTGTCTGAAACAACTGAAATTTTCAGCAAGCTTCCATCAGTAAACAGAATGCATATAACAAAAGAAGCAGAAAACAAGTGCACCCAAATAACAGGAAACAAAAAGCTCATAGACGCACCAATGGGCAATTATACTGGTGGCATGTCATGAGATTAGTAAAGCAATGAATCTATAAGGTAGTTTTAACAGGTAGTCCATGCAAAATAGCTAAGAAGATTGCTGCATTTCCTGAAATTTGGGAATCAAATTCCATGGGAATGTCCCCATTTGGTAATGACTCCCATAAGATGCAACATGAAAGACATACGAAATTTCCAATTGCATGCCATTCTTAGAAATGGGAGATTTTTTCCCTGTTTAAGTTATGGAGTGTGTGTGTGTGTGTGTGTGTGTGTGTGTGTGTGTGTGTGTGTGTGTGTGTGTGTGTGTGTGTGTGTGTGATCCCGACTAAAACTACTTGCCATTGGAGTTGCATTTTCATTCATTTTCAGCCTATACTCATGCATTATCCAATCTGACTTTTTCCCATTCAGGGCTTGACCTCTATATAAGACTAAGGTCTTCCTCATCCCAATCAAGTTATGCTTAAGAGTAAATGGCCTTGTCCCTTCATGTTGCTTTCCAAAACCCTGCTGTCGTTGCTCTATTAGTATGACAACAGTATTAACTAAAATGGAAATTCCTTCAAATAATACAAAATTAACATGATCTTCGAAGAGGTGATAAATGGGAAGTTGTACCCTGAAGATCCCAAGCTTCCTCTGTTTTGATGTTGTCTTCTAGAGAACAAGAAGCCATCAAAATCACAAAATTCCATCACATATGCTCCTGTCCGTTGGCTTCCTCTAGAAGAACCATAAAAATAAGAAAAAGAAAAGAAAGAAAGCTACTTTAGAGGGCACTGATTTTGTATGACTTGTTTAGCCCGTGCTCTAATTAAATCAGGGTCAATCTTTGATTGATGATTGGCCAGACTTTGGTTCCCTACATCATTATATATTAATCAGCGAGATATACACGCATCAAGGTATGCTCATGTAAGCATATTCTGCAATGCTATCAACTCACTGGGAAAATTCAGCTAAATCAAGATCTTCATCTCTAGATTCCAATCCTGCAGCTTTTGCTATGGCCCTTTAGGAAAGCACTCACCAGAGGCAAGAAAAATTAGAAATGAAGAAAACAAGAATATGAGGAACAAAGAAACAGTATGTGCATTGAGACAATACATTCACTTTAATTCAGCTGAGCAAATGCACGAGCAAAGATTAGGAAAGTGACATGGCTGAGAGGCTTTTTGTAGAACACAAAAATAATGGAAACTAACCACAACTTACTATAATTTGTAGAATCTAGAATACTTGAAAAAATCCTTAATATCTACCTACCATTGAAGTGGAATAAAATGTCATACATTCAATAGGGAAAGATGGTCTACATCTACACTAGGATTGATCCATGTGATTTTAGTAGTGTACTACATCTACAAAAAATAGTTGGCATTATTACAGATAAATATCCAAGCATCAAGCCCACGGAATAACAAAAATCTCAATTTCACCACACCCCACACATAGACATCCTACCTCCCTTATGTAACAAGAAGTGCCAAGTGCCCTCTTTGACATCCATCTGTCATGTTATGTCATCTCATGACAAATAGGTATTTTTCGAAGAATTCACACAAGAATTTGTAAGGTGCTCGAAAGAAATATCTGGATTATGATTATTTGATTTCCAGGACAAATAAGCAGTTGGTCTGAAAATAGACGGATTGACTCAACCCTCGGGTTTGAGTGAGATTTGTGAGATTTGGACTGGTTTAACATATATTCTATCAAGATTGGTCTCTGCATTTTTTCCTCAGAAATCCACTCAACCCCACCACCTGACAACCATTGCCATCATAGATTGAGAAGTGAAAAGAAAAAAAAAAAGTAGATATAATATTCATATTTCAAAAATATAAAGATCAAAACAAACACAATCCAGTTGAAGTTGCATAATTTGAAAATAAGAAACATCAAAGAGAAACACCAAAGACAGATAACGCGAACATAATACAAATTTCAAGGTACTCATGCTGTGCTTTTATATACCTCTTTTAGGACAAGCATAGTTCTTCAAGCACGGAACGACTCCACTCCTAGATCAATATGAGGTCAAGAGTAAGTAATAATGTAAGATTATATTCAAAGGTGTTTTACATAATTTTAAGAAGAACAGAAGCAGCTGCAACAAAACAAACAACCATCTCTAACAACTCATTTTGCAATTTTATAATAAGAACACTAGAGCTTACGAATTGTTCAGCATCAGAGAGGTCCCGAACAAGTTGCTGGAAATACAAAGAGAAAATTTCAGCTGCAAAATATAAGAAACCATCAAACAAACATGTTATATACATTATAGTCGCGGATTCTTACCGGCTTCCCTATTGCAGCAACACCACCATAACTCTGCCGTGAAGCCCAAACCCACACACCATCCCTGGCTGAAACCTCCCGCACCACCATCCTTGTTTCAATCCCAGCAAAACCCAATCACTATCCTCGTCCAGCCACAAAACCCAAACTCATCCTTGTGTAGCCGCCATCTCCAAACCCACCACTAATCGCAAAACACCTACTCATCACCCGCACCAGATCCGTACATATACCTCTGTTATCTTCTATGCTTCCTGGCATCCGTTCTTACGTACGTTTCAGGGAGAGAAACCAACTGCAGGATATGGGGACTGCAAGCAATGACGATTTTTCGGTGGGCTGCGAGAAATGGGGGCTACTAACATGGGCTGCAAGATGATGCCGATGGTGGTCGAAGGAGGGAGAGATATCGAGAGCGAGAGGGGGCGAGAGCGGGAGGGGCTGAGAGAGGGAATAGAAAAAAATAGGGTTTTTTCACACTAGCAAATTGGGGGAGGGAGCGAATTGGGCGCGGGCTTTTTTGGCGCAGTGAGGAGAATGATGTCCACCGTTGAAACCATCCTAGGGCCCACGGTGATGTTTATTTGTCATCCAACGTGTTCATAAGATCACAAAGAGATAGATGAATGGAAAACCCAAATATCAGCTTGATCCAAAATTTATGTGGCCCCCGAAAATATTCCTACGATGAATGTTTAATCACCACCGTTTCCTATTGTGTGGTCCATTTGAGCTTTTTACCTACTTCATTTTTTGTTTCATGCCTTAAAATGAGCTGTACAAATGTATAGACGGAGTGGATAAAACAAATACATCATGATGGGACCCACATAGCTATGACACCAGCTTACTGGCTGGTGTTCGCGTCATCAGCCAACCCACACCCGTGGTGCCACACTGGAGCTAGAGACGGACGGTCCAGATAGGGGCTTATGGCCCCACTGTGATGTATTTGGTTTATCTACTCCGTCCATCCATTTTAAAAAAGCATACTAGGGCATGACTCTAAAAATGAGGCAGATTGAAGGCCCACGTGAACCACACTACAATCAATGGTGGTCACCATCATCAACTCTTTCCGACAGTGTGGTCCACTTGAGATTTTGATCTGCCTCCTTCTTTGGGGTAAAGCCCTAACATAAGCTTTCAAAATTGATGAACAGCATAGATATACATGATAAAATCATTAAGGTGGGCCCCAAGGGAAGGGGAACATGGACAAGGAAACGCGGATTTCCTTGGAAAGCTTTTGGCACGAAGTTCGTGCGCTAGGAACCTAGGGAGGGGCCCACCGTGATGTTTGTGAGAAATCCACCCCGTTCATCCGTTTTGTGAGTTTATTTTAGGGCATGCGAACAAAAATGAGCCAGATCCAGTACTTGACTGGGCCTCACTAAAGAAAAAGGTAGTTAGGGAAATTCCCAGTGTTGAAACCTCCCTGGGGTCCACTGTGATGTTTATATGCCATCAATACCGTTCATAGCTTTATTCCTACTGGGATGAAGTCAAAACACAAATATTAGCCTGATTCAAAACTTGTGGTCCCACGAATATTCAACTGTAGACATGCAATCCTCACGTTTTCGGCCTAGTGGAGTCTTGGATCCAGCCCATTTTTCATCTTATGTGCTAAAATGAGCTCCCAAAACGGATGGACGGGGTGGATTTCTTGCAAACATCTTGGTGGGCCACAGTTAGGTTCCCAGAAGGGGCCTTTTCTTCTGTGGTGTGGTCCAATGTGTTAACTCAAAGTACTGATCAGATGCTCTAATCTATAGGAATAGCTAGCCATCCATTTCATAAGCCATGGACTGATGGTCAGGATTCTCTTCTTAAAGGAGCTATTGAGAACTAAGAGCGATCCATGGTAGGCCCCAACAAATGAAAGGTTTAAATTGTTGATTGAACCTCCTTAATTTTCTGTGAATGATCCTAATTGCCCATTTTAAAGGCAGTTGATCGGTCCGTTGGAATCACATTTGGTTGGTGTAATTTTAATTTACATGGTAATAACACAAGAAATGGGCCCTTGATTATTTAATGAACGATCCAGATCAATCAATCTGACTGATCAAGGGCCCGTAAGCTACTAGGAGCAGTACAACTTATAGTCATCCGAGAGCATTGGATCTTCTTATGGAAAGACAAAAAAGCCCTTGATGCTTTTGGCATCATGATGTATGTGTTTTATCCATGTTGTCCATTAATTTCTACTGATCATTTTAGGGCTTTATCTAAAAAATTAGGCAAATCTAAATCTCAGGTGGACCACACCATAACAAAATAGTAGTGATTGAATGTCCACCAATGTTTATTGACATCCAACCTCTTGATTAGGTCATACAAACATGGATGCAAGGAAAAAACAAATAACAACTTGATCTAAAACTTTCATGGCCTCCAAAGAAGCTTAACGATGGGCATTCAATTACATTGTTTCTTGTGCTGGTCCAGTTGACATTTAGATCTACCATTACAATTAATATTCCATACCGTTCGCAACATCTCAGTCCTCCAGGGATGAACATGAAAAAATAAATTATATTAATTTATATTAGACTGATTAATAACTTTTATGATCCCACAAATATTTAAACCATGGTCATTCAATCCTTATGTTTTCAGCCCACCCGACTTTTGGATCCCAGCTCATTTTTTGTCTCATGCATGTCCTAAAATGGCCTCACAAAACGGATGGACATGGTGGATTTTCACAAACATCACAATAGGCCCCTCAGTTCCCAACAGTTTGGCTATTGACATTGGTGATCAGGTGCTAGTGGTCGGGCTCTATGGACCCCACAATTATTGTGTTTAATTTATCCATGTTGTTCATTCATTTCTCAAGATTAATTATAGCAAGACTTCATCCTATAAATGAGCCATATCTAAATCTCAGGTGGACCACAACACAAGAAAACAATAGTGATTGAATGTCCACTGTCCATTAAAAACGTCCTAGGGCCCTGTAATGTTTAAGGCATGTTTAATGGATAAAACTCATAAATCACGGTGGGCCCCACAAGCACCGATCAGTACCTGCTACAGTAGTGGCAAGGTCGAAGACGATATGCAAATTAATCATCGTATAAGATATTCGACAATGTGTTTTAACGGCGTTCAATTAGTAAATGCCATTATAAAGTGGATCTTTAACAATGCTAGATTGTGCACGCCATAAAAATAGGTAATTGATGGTGTTCTTTTACCGCATGCCGTTAACACCTACAATTTGTTGTAGTTGAATTAGAAGATAACAACTTAGTAGGTGTTACCTTTACCGTGTGCGGCCTACCTTGATTTTTTTTTTCTGTATATCCATTCCATCCATCTATTCTTTCATCTCATTTTAGGAATCGATCCAAAATTATAAGAAGATCCAAATCTCAGGTGGACCATACCACTAGAAAGAGTGATGAATCACCATTAAAAACATTGTTGTGTGCCATAAAAGCTTTGGATCAATATTATCTTTCTAATTTTCCTTCATACAGATCTTTTTGACATTTATCAATAGGTTGGATTACAAATAAACATCAAGGAAACGTTATAATAGGCCAGCCTTTGGAAATTTTAATGGTGAGGCACTCGAATCAACATTTCATGTGGTACTGATCCACTTGAGATTAATCTCTCTATAAATTTTGGCCATCACATCTTAAAATGGTCTAAAGAAAACGGATGGACGGTGTGGATATATAAAAAAAATCAATGTGGGCCCCATGGTAGGGGTAACACCCACTAATCTGTTACATGCATATATGGGTAACACCAAGCTAATTCGCACCCCAATTCGAGTGATGACTGGGGTACTAAAAACAGACGATCCAAATAGGGGATCATGGGGTCCATGGTGTTGTATGTGATTCATCTATGCTGTCCAACCCTTTTTACATATCATTTTAGGGCATGGTCAAAAAAATGAGGCAGATTGAAGGTCCAAGTGAGCAACACTAAAATCAACAATTGACGACTTGGATATGGCTCCATATGGTGTGGTCCACTTGAGCTTTCGACCTGCCTCCTTTGGGGTAAAACTCTAAAATGAGTTTTTAAAATTGATGGGCGGCATGGATATACATTAAATCATGTAGGTGGGCCCCAATGTAAGGATAACAGGGTGGGTTCGTTTTATTAAATTATGAAAATAAGCATATTTTCGTTTTTCGACGGTTCCAGACCGTTGGAGATTCCGACGGCTAAAAGCCGTCGGAAAAAAAGGGCGGGACCGTCGGGGAAGGTATTTTTTGGTAGTTTTTCCCGACGGCCGATAGACATTCTCCGACGGTTTTAGACCGTCGGAAATTCCGACGGCTCAGAGCCGTCGGAAAAAAAAGGCGGGGCCGTCGGGAAAAGTCATTTTTTTAGTAGTGTCGGGTCCTCGGAATGTGGCCAATTTTATCCTTGCTCGGAACGCACTGATGTTCTGCTTGATAGCTGAGGTGCTGTTCTCGAGATGGCGCAGGTCCCAGACTCCTTTGCTTTTTGAGGTGATGAGCCGAGCTATCCGACGTCAGGGGATCATTTCTCTTATTCTGGCCGAGCTGTTTAACGGGCTGACTGACTATGCCCTGGGTCGTACTCGTGTCCTTCGCGGCTGCTGTGCATTTCTTCAGGTATCTTTTCTGCACCTTTCCTTTCTTACTTTTTAGGAATTGCTTTGCTCTAGCTAAACTTCTTTTCCTTCTTATGATCAGGTTTGGCTATGGGAGCCTCTTTCGCTGACTGTTCCTGTACCATTTCCTGACACCCGTCGCCTCGACCTTATGCGACATATCATGGAGTTTCTTCCGCATACAGCTAGGATGAGCGAGACTTTGTATCGCAGGATGTTCGCTGAACTTCGTGACTAGAATGTTCGTTGGGAGTCATCTTGGCTTTCACTTCCTCCAGTGCTTTGCGATGCACACCGCCTTCCTTTGATGTTGGTAGGCTTTCGATCTTACTTTTCCTATCACCCTACCCAGTTCCTGCGGCAGTTTGGGTACGAGCAGGATGTTCCTCTTTTTGCTTTTATGGGTATCGGGCGCCGAGCGCTTCCATCTAGGATCTCTGACTTTAGGACTCGGGTCGATGGATCTTGGGCAAGTTATCTGACTGCTGATCTGCTTGGTTTTGAGTTGCGGGCCTTTCCGATGGTGATCGCCCCATATCAGTACTGGGTTGCTGAGCAGTCTTTGTATCGACGTATCCCTTGCTGGCACCAGACTGCTGATGAGGATGAGCAGGATATCCTTGGAGATGCCGGCTCTTCATCTGATTCATATGAACCCTTTGAGGAGCGCCCGTTCATTGATCCTGGTTTCCTTTTGGCCACTCATGGCCATTTGCTGTCTGAGATCTCTGCACTTTGGTATCATTATGAGATGATGTCGAGGAGGTTGGCTGCCGATCAGAGGTTATTTGATGAGGAGGCCATGATCCATACCCTTGAGCGCGATGAGGTGCATTACCTGTGTATGGAGGTGAGCAGGTTGAGAGCGAGACTACTTCATTATGAGTCAGAGGACTTACCTGATGTGGCCGAGGAGGAGGGTAGAGATTGATTGTGTTGGCCACTTGCACATTCCCCCCCCCCCCCCCCCCCCCCCCCCCCCCCCCCCTTTTTGCGTGGTATATGATTGATGATGATGAATTTTTGTATTTTTTTAAAAAGATGACATGATATGTGTAAAAGAAATATGATGCTTTTAATGAAAAAGAAGAAAACTTTTTTGAGAATCTATTGTGCCATGAGTTGTCTTGTGAGTGTGTCTGGATTTTGTGTCGGGATATAGGAATCAAAGTTGGGGCTCGGCCAATGCTTTGACCGATGTCTCGAGATTAACTTGCTTGATCCTTTGGTTCCCTAGAGGTATAGGCAACGGAAACTATTGCCTCTTGAGATTGTCAGAATTTGTAGAGCTCTTCGTTCCCGACTGCACTTCTTCTAGTTCTTGAACTGTGATTGCTCGAACCGATCTGGACTGTCTGATTTTCTGGTACCTGCACTTTTATTTTTTCTTTTTCCATTTGAGCCATTTTTGCCTGCAGTGCTCTTTCGAGTTTTCACCACAACCGGCCTTTTCCCGTCATTTTTGCCCGTGGCGCCCTTTCGGGTTTTCACCACGTCCTGGGTGTTTGATCTTGCCTGCCCCTTGGCAGCTATGCTGTTTTTACCCTCGGCGCCCCTTCGGGTTTTCACCGAGTCCGCTGTATGCCCACTGTTTTTACTCGGAGCGCTCTTTCGGATTTTCACTCTGCCATCTTTGTTTAGGCATACATTTCCTTTTTTTTTTTTGGATCTTTGGATAACTACGCCGGCTAGAGGTCGAAAATTCGTCGTTGCCGGCCAATGGCAGTCCTTCAACCCTTTTCCTGGGTTACGATGATAAAGGTGTCGGTCTTTACTACTGACCTTTCTAAGGTGGGTGGATGGATGACTGTGTTTCTTCTTGAGTTGATTTTTCTCGGGTGCCTTGCTTTAGCTTCCCTTTTTCTTTTTCTCCCATTTTTTTCTTTTCTTTTGTATTCTTTTTCTCTCTTTTTTTTCTTTTGAACCCCCTTATTTGAAACACTTGTTGGTGGACGGAAATGATTTCTCAAAGGTTTTAGCTTCGACCTCTTGACTTCAGCTCTATTAAAGTAACTTTTGATAAGGTCAAAATGACTTACCCGTGAAAGATCTTCACTTTGTCGGCGTTGATTGGCTCAGGAAGATCCACTCCTCTCATGTTGGTGAGTCTGAGGGCGCCTCCGGGAAGTACTTCTCTGATGATCAGCGGCCCGTCCCACGAGGGTTTGAACTTTCCTCTGAGATCCGGAAGGTGCGATGGTAGAATCTTCTTCATGACCATGTCGCCTACCTTGAAACTTCTTTTCCGGACTCTCTTGTTATAAGCCCGAGCAATCCTTTTCTGATAACACTGAGAATGACTTAGCGCACGCATGCACTTTTCATCTGCTAGCTGCAACTGATCGAATATGGCCCGTTGCCACTCTCCTTCTTCGATTCCGCTTTCTAGTAATACTCGTAGTGATGGTATTTCCACATCGACTGGCAGAACTGCTTCCATTCCATAAGTAAGCTCGAAAGGAGTAACGCCCGTAGCAGACCGTACAGACGTTCGATAGGCCCAAAGTGCATATGGGAGCATATCTGACCAATCTCGATAGGTCACGACCATCTTCTCGAGTATTCTGACGATTGTCTTGTTTGCGACTTCTACCCCACCATTCATCTGAGGACGGTAGGGGCTTGATCGATGACGTTGGATCTTGAATTTGCTGAGGAAGTCATCCATCTTCTTGTTAACGAACGGGGTCCCATTATCTGTGATGATAGCATTGGGGATTCCGTATCGGCATATGATGTTGTTCTTCATGAATTTGATCACCTGAGATGCTGCAATCGTGGTGTAGGAAGCTGCCTCTACCCACTTGGTGAAGTAGTCGACTGCCACAAGTATGTTACTCATGACCGTTTGATGCTTTGGGACTAATCTTACCGATGATGTCGAGTCCCCACATGGAGAAGGGCCAGGGGTGGTCAGGTTGTTTAATTCTGATGAGGGGGCATGGATTTGATTCGCATGCTCCTGACACTTCAAGCATTTTCTGACGTGCTGGCAACAGTCTGTCTCCATGGTGAGCTAATAGTAGTCGAGTCGTAGAATCTTCTTTGCCATCATGTGCCCGTTCATGTGTGGGCCATAGATTCCTTCGTGTATTTCTTTCATGATCTTTGCAGCTTCTGTTTCGTCGACGCATCGAAAGAGGATGTGATTATAGGATCGCTTGTAAAGAGTTTCGCCACTGATGGTGAACTGGTGGTCAAACGCTGGATGGTTCGGCGATCTGTTGCTGTTGCTGACTCCGGATACTCTTGGGTTTCGAGATATTGTTTGATATCGGCATACCAGGGTTTGTCAGGGACAGCTTCGTCTTCTTCTATTTGCAGGCAAAAAGCAGGTTCTTCTTGAATTTCGACTGTGAGCTCCCATTCTGAAGCTCCTTTCGGGATCTCGAGCATTGACGCGAGTGTGGCGAGAGCATCGACAAACTGGTTTTTGGCTCTGGGCATGTATGAGAAGGTGACTTTTTTGAATTCTTCGATCAAATTTTCAAGATACACATGATATGGTATCAACTTCTCATCCTTGGTTTTCCATTCGCCATTGGTCTGATTGATGATAAGCTATGAGTCTCCAAATACTTGTAGCTTCTTGACGCCCAAGATCATGGCTTCCCTTTGTTGAGCTCTTAATTGTGCATATTCTAACCCCAATTCATCACTCATTATGCAGGATTTTCATGATTTAAAGACTAATCAAACACATGTTTTGCGATTGTAGGAATGAGAGTGGCTTGGCTCAATTGGTGACCAAAAGGGTAAATTTAGGAGTCTTTGATGAAGGCCCAAGGTGGACCAAAGAATGATGAAGAAAGAGAGGAGAATGAGGAAGAAAGAAGGAAAGAAAAGAAAGAAGAAATAATGCAGAAAATGGGCCCCGACCGGTCGGCCAAACAGGCCCCGACCGGTCTTGACCGGTCGGCCAACACTACCCTTCCCTTCACATGCTGCTGGAGCAAGGCCAGCCTTGTCCGACCGGTCTTGACCGGTCGGCCATACAAATTTCAGTTTCTAAATTGCAGACAGCAGGCCACTCCCGTTTCTGATTTTTTGGACCAGATTTCTGAGCCCATCTTAATGATATTTGGAAATCCAACACATCCATGTAGAAGAAGAGCTCGACGCCGAACTAACCCAAGTGGTTTCGTGTCGATCGGAGCTACGGATTGATCGTGGTGGCCAAAAAAATATGAACTGTCCAGAAAGTTCCAGATTTTGCTGTTCCACTCTGGGCCCGTCCAGGTGGCCCATCATTGATGATATGAAGAATCTACTTTGACAATCTTTCAGACCACATCCATATATGAATAACCACAAAGTTTCATATCAAAAGGATGTGTGGTTTGATCGTACCGGTTGAAGAAAGATGGACCATCTAGAAAGCTCCAACTGCGCAGAGTTTATAAAAGCCCTAATTGTTCTAATTTTCGGACCACATTCTGGGATCTTTTTGGACAATCTAATCCATCTATCATGTAGAGGAGGTAGTTTTCTACTAATGTTCCAAATTTGGGATCAATCCGACATCTATACACTCCGGAGTGTTGAAATCAAGATGACTGGTTCTGAAGGTACCCGAAGTGCGCGATTTTGAGAGGCGGTCGGTGATGTGATTGGTGGGCCCATTCAGAGGACAATCTTGGAAATCTAAATCATCTATGAGGAAGATCACATTACAAGAAAGCTATAAATCAATTTTGAAGGCAATCCAACCATTAGTTAAGCCGTACCAAGCGAAACAATTTCTGCTATGTTGCTGTACTATTGCTGCACTATAAAAGGAGGTACTCTCTTCTATTCCAGGGCAACCAAGGACGTGGGGAGCAAGGAGTTCAAGTCATAGGGGCTTCCTAGCCTCCTCCAGCTAGTTTTTCTTCCTTTTCTTAGTTCTAGTTTTATTTTTAATATGCTTTTCATTAGCTAATCTCTTAGCTAGAGCTAAGAGGTGAACTTTATAGTTTTCTTAGATTGTTTAATTCGTTTTATTGGTTTTAAAGTTGGAATTCATGATTATGAACTATGGTTTGAAGTTTATACAAGCTTTAAGTAGTTTTTCTTAGTCTTATGATGACTCATGGATGTTTGGGAGAATTAGTTAAATTCTTAATCGGTTTGCATCAGTCTAGACCTATATGATCCGAGGAATTGGAGTGCGCTCTAGTACTATGATCTTCATGTGGGGACTTCCTACCAAAGTTCTACTTTTCTGAATTTCTGTAATATGTATGGATTGTGCATGTGATTTGAATCAAGTTCAAATCATGATCTAGCCTTGTCTTGTGACAGGACTTGAGGATGGTTATGATTGTGAACTGAACCTTTTGGAATGGGGAATGACCTATGCAATTGAACATGCTCAGCTCAGCCTACATTGAGTGAATCCTATGCATTGAACTTACATATGACAGATTGTTTGGTTTAACAGCTCTATCATCCGGCTAGATAGATCTTAATATCGATTCTAATTGAGAAAGTGAGAAACCATAGTGAATTATGCATCTAAGGAAAGCTATAAGTGGATCCTTGATGCTTTAGTTATCTTTTCATTATCAGATTTTCTATTTTATGTTCAAAACCAATTTCACAAACCTCTTTAGATTCTAGTTATTAGGATAATTTGCATTGTTTACTTCCTTCCCTGTGGATCGACCTCGGTCTTACCGAGATTATTACTACATCGCAACCCTACACTTGGGGAAGCGAACAAGTTTTTGGCGCCGTTGCCGGGGAAGAGGTTAAACGGTTCTAATTGTTCTAGTAGCTATAGAGTAATCTTAGTTAGGTAGGATTTCCAGTTTTTATAGAAGTAGATTTTCTGAATTTTTTAGATTACTAACAATTTTTTATTTTGTAGGACATTGTTGCTGACATAGATCTCACTCTATTGGGTAACATCTCCCCATCTCCCTTCTTTTTAATTTTATTATTATTATTATTATTATTATTATTATTATTTTCCTAGGTTAGGGTAGTTCCAACTCTTTAAAATCTCATTATGGCTGATTGGAAGTGTGGTGCTTATGCATACCTTTTGGAAAATGAGATGACAAACCATGGAATCAAAACTCTTTATGATTGGAACCAATTTAAGCATAAGTATTATTCTGAGATTCAATCAACCTCCACTACTCCCCCACATAAGACCTTGCGAGATTACCGGAATGACAACAATGTGGATAACTTTTCGCCAGGTAAGACAATGGGAGAGTATCAGAAAGAGATGAATAATGTTCCACCGGTTAGGACAATGTATGATCACTTGTATGGCTACACATATCAACAACCATCTAAAAGCCCAACATATGACATGCATAATCCAAATTGGTGGGAGCATCAAAATTTCAACTTGGAAGATGAGCCAACCATGGATGCCAACAATTATCCTCAAGAGTTTCTTTCTCATGAGCCACAACCGACACGAACTCTTGAGGATACACTGCGAGAGTTTATGGAAATAACTGAGCAATGCATACAAAACCTCTCGCCATCTCAAAATATTGAACCCAACATTGGGAACACCGAATCAATCCCCAACAATGAGGAAGATGAGGCTATCCAAACCTAACCTTCTCTAGATTTAATGACTAAACTTCTAGAGGATATTGATCTCAGTGATCCCACCATTACCATTGATTATGGTGAATCAACTATCTCTTTTAGCTATTCCGATTTGAATGATGAAGAGATTTCAAGGACGGTTGACGAACCTGAGGAATCTACAAAATCTGAAAGTGATAGTTTGATTGCCTACAATGAGGGTTTGAAGGATGATTGTGAGTCCATGATTTCTTCTTCCAAAGGGTCAAATGTTTTTGAGTCACCGGAAGATATTCTTGCTAGAGAGATGGCTGAAGTCGATATTTTTGAGTCCTTCCACCAACAAAATATGACCAATTCTATTGTGGAAGAACTCCCTTGGATTGAAAATTCTGTTTCTTTAGATGATGTGGTGGCACAATCTGAAATTTTAGATCAACCAATGCTACATGATGTGCTTACCAATGAATCTGAAAAATTTTCTTTGGAAGACCTCCCCTCTATAGATGAGGAATTCCTTACCCTTGAAACAGAATTTCCTCAATCACTTAGGGAGAACGAGGACCCTTTATCCCACTCTCTCGATTTTCTAGAGGAATGCATGACCCACCCCTATGATCTGAATGATGAGATGATTAAGGAGTTTGATAGTTTGTTAGACACGGTGTCGGTGCCTGAAGAACACCATTCCACTGATTTACACTCTTTACCATTATTTGTGGAAACACTGTGCAATTCTGAATTCGTGGAGGAGACAACTCAAACTGAAAAATACTTAATGAATGTCTCTCCACCATCATGGGTTCTTCAACCCATTGAAAATTCTGATTGGGAGGACCCGTTTTTAATCAATTACAACCCAATTCAGAACTTGAGGAGATATCTTTTTGCTGCTCTTATCTCCTCCTTACATGCGTGTGGTGCACACTATGATTGGACCTTCGTGAAGAAACGCACCCATGTATACATTCGAGCAGGACTTTGGATGGTCCTCATGAGAAACCTATTGAAATTCATGAAGATCCTGCTCAAATTTGATCATGTAGTCAATCAGACTAATCAAAGGTAGGTAGGTAGGTTAGGATTTCTTTCTACATTTAGGATTGAATAAGTCTCATTGAGACAATGGAAGATGCTAGAATTGATCAACTTGCTACCTAAGGTACTCTCGTTCTCACTCTCCTTTGTTTTATGTCATTGCATATTGCATATCTTATTACATTGAGGACAATGTAAGATTTTGGTTGGGGGGTGAGATTCCTTAGATGAATCTACTAGCTTTTGTGACATTTCGAGCAATTATGTAGAAATTTTTTTATTTTTCTAAAATTCAAAACTCTTTTGGAAAACGTTGTTTCTATGCATTCAAGATGATACGAGTATAAGAAGAGGAGATACAAAGTGAGTGATGTTCCAAGCTTTGCACTTCTCTTAATATAATGGTTTTATATGTGAATTTCCCTATTTATGTGAGTAATAGAAAATTTGAACACTTTTACACCTAGTTCACATTACACGATTTTCATGGGTTGAAAGGATTATGTGATTTGTGGATTAACTATACTTTGATTTAAGGTGTTGAGAAACCAAGCCGGGGTACTTTGTCCATCCTTGTCCATGGAAAAATAACGAAAGATATGGATTTCTAAAAATCCTATCTAATGTAAAAGAAAAAGGAAAAGGAAGGATGAAATTGGGAATGATGGAAAAATGGTGGAAAATTCCGATTAGGGCTACCTACTACCAACTGGGGGATGGTCTACCCGTAACCAAAGCCGGAAATGGGACATAGTGTGAAAGCCGTCGGAAGGACGGTAAGACAAATTCCTGTCATAGGCTTGTTGTTGCTCTATACACCTTGAGATCTATAGTTTAGTTGATCTATGAAGAAGATAATTCCGAAAACTCATGAGATGAACTTTCACTATGCACACTAGGTTGAATTTGTTCAAGTTCTTCTATTTATCAATCAATCAGCGGGAATTTCATATAAACACTTATTATGATGTGAGAATTTAAGGTTTCAACCTCTATCACCTAATTTCTCTGATTTTTATGCTTGTGTGTCATGGAATATATAGAAGAATAGTTTCTAGAGGAGAGTTGGATTTTGGAGAATGAAACTTCTTTCACGCATGTTTTGCTCGGGACTAGCAAAATGCTGGTTTGGGGGTGTGTTGAGCTCTTAATTGTGCATATTCTAACCCCAATTCATCACTCATTATGCAAGATTTTCATGATTTAAAGACTAATCAAATATATGTTTTGCGATTGTAGGAATGAGAGTGGCTTGGCTCAATTGGTGACCAAAAGGGTACATTTAGGAGTCTTTGATGAAGGCCCAAGGTGGACCAAAGAATGATGAAGAAAGAGAGGAGAATGAGGAAGAAAGAAGGAAAGAAAAGAAAGAAGAAATAATGCAGAAAATGGGCCCCGACCGGTCTTGACCGGTCGGCCAAACAGGCCCCGACCGGTCTTGACCGGTCGACCAACACTACCCTTCCCTTCACATGCTGCTGGAGCAAGGCCAGCCTTGTCCGACCGGTCTTGACCAGTCGGCCATACAAATTTCAGTTTCCAAATTGCAGACAGCAGGCCACTCCCGTTTCTAATTTTTTGGACCAGATTTCTGGGCCCATCTTAATGATATTTGGAAATCCAACACATTCATGTAGAAGAAGAGCTCGACGCCGAACTAACCCAAGTGGTTTCGTGTCGATCGGAGCTACGGATTGATCGTGGTGGCCAAAACAATATGAACTGTCCAGAAAGTTCCAGATTTCACTGTTCCACTCTGGGCCGGTCCAGGTGGCCCATCATTGATGATATGAAGAATCTACTTTGACCATCTTTTAGACCACATCCATATATGAATAACCACAAAGTTTCAGATTAAAAGGATGTGTAGTTTGATCGTACCGGTTGAAGAAAGATGGACCATCCAGAAAGCTCCAACTGCGCAGAGTTTATAAAAGCCCTAATTGTTCTAATTTTCGGACCACATTCTGGGATCGTTTTGGACAATCTAATCCGTCTATCATGTAGAGGAGGAAGTTTTCTACTAATGTTTCAAATTTGGGATCAATCCGACGTCTATACACTCCGAAGTTTTGAAAGCAAGATGACTGGTTGTGAAGGTACCCGAAGTGCGTGATTTTGAGAGGCGGTCGGTGATGTGATTGGTGGGCCCATTCAGAGGACAATCTTGGAAATCTGAATCATCTATGAGGAAGATCACATTACAAGAAAGCTATAAATCAATTTTGAAGGCAATCCAACTATTGGTTAAGCCGTACCATGCGAAACAATTTCTGTTATGTTGCTGTACTATTGCTGCACTATAAAAGGAGGTACTCTCTTCTATTCCAGGGCAACCAAGGACGTGGGGAGCAAGGAGTTCAAGTCATAGGAGGCTTCCTAGCCTCCTCCAGCTAGTTTTTCTTCCTTTTCTTAGTTCTAGTTTTATTTTTAATATGCTTTTCATTAACTAATCTCTTAGCTAGAGCTAAGAGGTGAACCTTATAGTTTTCTTAAATTGTTTAATTCGTTTTATTGGTTTTAAAGTTGGAATTCATGATTATGAACTATGGTTTGAAGTTTATACAAGCTTTAAGTAGTTTTTCTTAGTCTTATGATGACTCATGGATGTTTGAGAGAATTACTTAAATTCTTAATTGGTTTGCATCAGTCTAGACCTGTATGATCCGAGGAATTGGAGTGCGCTCTAGTACTATGATCTTCATGTGGGTACTTCCTACCAAAGTTCTACTTTTCTGAATTTCTGTAATATGTATGGATTGTGTATGTGATTTGAATCAAGTTCAAATCATGATCTAGCCTTGTCTTGTGACAGGACTTGAGGATGGTTATGATTGTGAACTGAACCTTTTGGAATGGGGAATGACCTATGCAATTGAGCATGCTCAGCTCAGCCTACATTGAGTGAATCCTATGCATTGAACTTACATATGACAGATTGTTTGGTTTAACAGCTCTATCATCCGGCTAGATAGATCTTAATATCGATTCTAGTTGAGAAAGTGAGAAACCATAGTGAATTATGCATCTAAGGAAAGCTATAAGTGGATCCTTGATGCTCTAGTTATCTTTTCATTATCAGATTTTCTATTTTATGTTCAAAACCAATTTCACAAACCTCTTTAGATTCTAGTTATTAGGATAATTTGCATTGTTTACTTCCTTCCCTGTGGATCGACCTCGGTCTTACCGAGATTATTATTACATCGCAACCCTACACTTGGGGAAGCGAACACCCTTAAGCCAGCGATGCATGCTTCGTACTCTGCCATGTTGTTGGTGCATTCGAATGCTATGCGCCTTGAGATAGGAATAGGGACATCATCTGGAGAGTAGAGGATCGCTCCAATACCACTCCCTTTAGAACTTGCTGCGCCATCGAAAAATAATGTCCACTCATCTTTCTTCTTCTTTTCTTCCCCTTCGATGAGCTAGAGATCTTCATCAGGGAAGAATGTCTTGAGTGGTTGATAATCCAGGAGAGAGTGGGCGACAAGATGATTGGTGAGGGCCTGCCCCTTGATTGCCTTCTGAGTGACATAGGTGATGTCGAACTCAGACAGGAGTAGTTACCATTTTGCTATCCTTCCAGTGAGTGCCGGTTTCTCGAACAAGTACTTGAGCGGATCCATGTGAGCGAGTAGGAGAATAGGGAATGCAATCATGTATTGACGGAGTCGCTGAGTTGCCCAGACTAGGGCGAGGCAGGTCTTCTCGATCGGGGAATACCTAGTCTCGTAGTCGGTGAACTTTCGACTCAAATAATATATTGCTTGTTCCTTCTTCCCGGTCTCATCGTGCTAGCCGAGGACACAACCAATGGCTTCTGCTGCTACCGAGATGTATAACAATAGTGGTCATCCGGGAGTGCGCGGCACTAGAATTGGGGGATTCATGATATACTTTTTTATGCGATCGAAGGCGACTTGGCAATCATCATTCCATTCTTTTGGAACGTTCTTTCGGAGGAGCTTGAATATGGGCTCACAGATAGGTGTGAGCTGTGCGATGAAGCGACTGATGTATTGAATTCTGCCAAGGAAGCCACGAATTTCTTTCTCTGTTCTAGGAGGGGGCATCTCGATGATTGCTCTGGTACTGGTACAATGTTGGCGAGCCATTCAGGATAGTTGGAGACTACCAAGATTCCCGCATTGAACTATTTGATGACTTCATCTCGGACTTTCAGAGCCCATTCTGGCTTCATTCTTCGAAGTTTCTGCTTCACTGGTTTCATATCTGCCTTAGTTGGTAAATGGTGTACAACGAGCTCTTCATCGAGCCCCAGCATGTCTTCATATGAGAACGTGAAGTTGGACAATCTTGGAGCTAGGAACTCTATCATTTTCTGTTTCATCTCAGGTGGCAACGATTTTCCAATGCGTACTTCCCTGGGGATCTCAGGTGTCCCCAAGTTTACTATCTCGAAATCATCGGCTACAACATTAGCTTTGGATTCAAACTTTTTGAGGAGATCCTCTAGTTCGGGAGCTGGATCATCATCTTCCTCATCCCGAGCTTCGTCCAGACCCATGAGCTCGAAGTCTAATTCGATGTCAAAATCATATGATTCGACTTCAAACTCATGTGACTCTTTAGACGAACTTGGCACACTATTGAATGAAGGAAAAGAAATGTTTTTTGTTTTTGAGATTTTTCTGAAATGGAAATGCTGGATGTTTTTGGCTTTTGAAAGTTTTTTATTTTTTTTTGGATTTTCGAAATTCACGGGACTTTGAACAAGTGAGCATTACAGACCATGATTGATCCCAGCTTGTTCCAAAGTTCTGATCGCTGCTTAAACATGCATTTTTTTGGAAGCCAGAGCCTTCAGATGGCTCTTTGGCTGATTCAAAAGTTAGGGGAATGGATGACCATTCAGGACCCCACACTTCCTCCCCTAAAGAGGTGGGGGTTAATGATTCGGGCGAAGAATCACAGTCTAGCCCAATGACCATGATTTCTTGCTGGTCGGGTTCGAGATCTGAGTTGTACTCAGTCCCTCCCAGATCACTTACCTCGTATTGCAGTTTGTCTAGTTCTACGGCTAGACATGAGTTTGGAATTTGGACATCAGACCAATCCAGGGCTGGTCATTTCCCTTTCTTGGTCCAATGGATGGGCGGCTTCTGCCCCTGGCTGGTGATTGTTGATGTTGATATGGGCGAGTCGTGCCCCTTACTGATTGATGCTGAGATGGGCAAGTTGTGCCCCTGACTGGCTGGAATTGAAGCGGGCAGGTTGTGCCCCTGGTTGGGAGCAGGTGTCAGAGTAACCTGGTCCCGAAGCTGTTGTATTTGACTTTCTTGTTCATCTTCATCATTTTCTTCTTCTTCTGGAGGCTTAGACGGTTCGAGAATCTGATCCCATCGAATGGGGGGCCATGTGGCCCAAACTAGGCTCATTGGGAGGCCTTTGTGTAGTGCAGTCGGTTGATTCCCTCCTAGGTCTTTGTAAGGTTCTCCTGGCTTGACGAATTGGATGGGTGAGCACCGAAATTTCTTCCTTCTTTTGTCCATGAAGATTGCCCTGTATCCGAGTCCCCATTTGCGTTGGTTATATATCAGCGGTACCTTTCTAGACTTGAAATGATTCTTCATTCGGTATTTGAGGCTCAGACGTTCTCCCGGTGAAAAGACACGGTCCACCCTTATCGGTTCTGGATTGGCGATAGAGTTCACAGTCTCGAATTCGAAACTATGAAATGGGATGTCTTCTTCAGAGTGCTGGATATCGATGACCGGGATGTCTGGTTCAGTGGCAGCAGCATTGGAAGGAATGATGAGCTCCTTCTCTGCATTGATAGAGATCACTTGATTTCCACAGATGTATTTCACTCGTTGATGCAAGGTTGATGTCACAGCTCCAACCTTGTGCAGCCAAGGTCGTCCGAGCAACATGTTGAAAGAGGCTGATATATTCAGAATTTGGAATGTGATAGTAGAGATTTCTGGACCTATCTGTAGCTCTATGTCGACCTCCCCTTCCACTAATCGGCGGGTTTTGTTGAATGTTCTGACACATATGGTGCTTGGTCGGAATGAAGAAGGACTGATTCCCAGACGTTCCGCAGTCTTAAGTGGGCAGACGTTTAAGCTTGAGCCATTATCGATAAGGACCAGTGCGACGCAGAGGTCTTTGTATCATAAGGTTATGTTAAGGGATCGCCCATGATCGCGTCCTTCTGGTGGTAACTCATTATCGGTGAAGGTGATGGCGCGTGGAGCCAGGAGCTGTCCAATCATCATGCTATCATCTCTGGTGCCGTATCGGAGGAGACGTGAGCATCGTTCAAGGTTTTAGCAAACATTTCTCGGTGTATGCGAGATGTACAGAGTAGCTCCCATACTGAGATTTGAGCAGGGATTGACTTGAGTTGAGTCGCCACATCGTATGCCGCTTCATTTTTGTTGCCGAGGCCTGAGAGAGCGCCTTTGGGATCTCCTCTGTTTTGATTATCTCTTCGGATGCAACGCCCATTGGGATTCATGTTTCCCACTTCCGCACATTCTGGATAGTGCCATGGGACCTTTTTATAATTTTCCTCACCTTTGCCCTCTAGGACCACAGGTTCTTGCGATGGTGCTAGTGTGGGTACCAGATCTTCCTCGTACGGAGCTTTTGCCTTGAGAACTACATTGTTGCCTGTGCTGAAGGAGTAATATCGAGGCTTGTCTTCATAGATCACATAAGGTTGCGGTCCTGGCTTGACCGTTCCTGGAGCAGGAGGCTCCCATGGAATGAATACTGGTCCTCTTGATATGGCAGGAGGTTTCTTTGTTCGTCCCAGCTGTCGTAATGTGATTGACACGCCTCCGGGATTTGCCCCTTGTAATATGACTGGCTCATCTGGAGGAGCTCCTTCAAAGACAATGGGCTCTTGCGGATTGGATTGTTCTTGAACTGAGTGGCCCCTTGCAAGATGACAGGTTTGTATACGGGCTCGATGTATGACTGTGCTCCTTTCAGGACGACTGGTTCCCAACATGAAGGGCCGTAAGATGCCCCTTAAACAACTGGCACATCATATGGAAATGTTCCTTCGAGTACTACTGGCTCGGAGACTGAAGGAAGAAAGGGACTTGCCCCTTGCAAGATCGGAGGAGGATTTGTCGGCCCATAAGTGTAGGCATGAATGGACTGGATAGGAGAGAAGAATCGATCGAGGCGCTCTCCTTCTTCTATGCTGTTGACGGTGGGGCCTCGAGATGAACTGGGATCCGTCAGATGTTGAGGCAGAGGATTCTGAAGAATGTTGGTGGAAGCTGCTGCAGTAGTTCCAGGAAACGAAACGACGATCTTTCGGTCGTCGATCAGATCTTGTATGGCATTCTTCAAAGTAAAGCATCGATCAGTGGTGTGGCCACGCCCTTGATGGTAGGCACAATACTCATTTTCTCGGTAGTTCGGAGGCAGAGGATGAGGAGGAGGCCTACATGTCATCAGAGTGAGTAACTGCTTCTGTACCAGCATAGTCATGACTTGACTAAGTGGCTGAGTAAGTGGAGTGAACTTCCTGAGCTCCCTGTAATTCTGCCTATTTTGGTATGGGTATTGACCGTTTCCTCTGAACTGCTGCTGCTGTCGAGGTGGGTGTGGCTGTGGTTGCGGATTTGGTCGTGGCTGATACCTTTGAGGTTAATGCTGAACTTGATTCCGCTAATGCTGTTGATGTCCCTGTGGGGGAGCATATTGATTACCCTGAGCGATGGTATTGATGTTGTTTACCTCTGTCGGGCGGGGAGGAGAACCGCTTCTGTTTCCATTCCCATATCCGATGGGTCTTCCCTCCACTCTGTTCCTCTTGACTGGAGTGGCTTGATGAGGCCATGTGAAGATTGTCCCGGCACGGATTCCTGCTTTGACTTACTCTCCAGCACGGATCAACTGTGAGAAATTCGCATATGGATGCGAGATGAGATATCCAGATATGCTAGGATATGTTGAATGAACAATCATGGAGATTTGTTCTTCGTCGTCAATAGGTGTCCGCATTCTGGCTGCCATAGCTCGCCAACGTCCCACATAAGCCGATAGTGTTTCATCACTCCTTTGCCTGAGAGCCACGAGGTCGGCTCTTCTGGGCGCCATGTTGAGATTGTATGCGAATCTGTCGACGAAGGCTTGGGAAAGTTGTTCCCACGTCCTGATGCGGTGGCAGTCCAATGAGGTGTACCAATCTAAGGCATCGCCCTTCAGAGATTTTTGGAACAAACGAATGAGGGCCCCTTCATTTCCTAAGATTGCACTCAGCTCTCCACAGAAGGCCTTGAGATGTGCTGTGGGACAACCGCTGCCATCGTATCTTTTGAATTTTGGTACCTCAAAGTTTTGAGGTACTTGAGCATCTGGGAAAGGACACAAGTCTCTGAACTTGGTTGAAGGTAGATCGATTCCTTGTTGTCGCTAAAGCTGATTTTGCAAGATTTGGAACTGCTCCCGCAACTCGTCCAGTCTTGAGTGATCCGTTCGAACGACTGGTGCCTCTTGGAGTATGGCACGTTCTTCTTCGGCATAGTGGTCGATGTCTTCGACCCTATGGGTTTGCTGAAAAGCAACCGCGGGTTGCTGAAATTGATTTGATGACTGAACCGGATTCTGATGAACTTGTGCTTGAAATGATTGTAACTGAACTGGAGACTGTACTGAAGGTTGAACTTGCTGGAAATTAACTGGAGATTGCTGAATTGAAGATTGCTGGAAATTAACTGGAGTTTGCTGAATTGAAGATTGCTAAAAATTAACTAGGATCCTATCGGCGGGGATGTGCTGGAATTGAAAAGTGCTCTTGTTTGCAGGAGGCTGAGATGCTGGGAAGTGACCCCCTTGTTGGGTATTCGCCACTGTCCGTTGATTGATGTGGGCTTGACACTGACCCCCATTGTGGGCATTTGCCAGTGCTATCCCTGTTGCTGGAAATTGAATTGAAATCCCATTGGCGGGGATGTGCTGAAATTGAAAAGGTGTCCCATCGGCGAGGACATGCTGAGATCTACTGAGACTGTTGTTTGCAAGATTTACTGGAAGCTGACTGGAAGTCCCTACGCTGGAGTGCTCTGAGATGGCCCTGTCATCGCAGGAAGGTATTGAGGAGTATGCCCTATAGCTAAGGGCTGAGGCGGCTGCTGTAGGTAGTCCTGGGCAGACTCCAATGGTTGTGCTTGATTTGAACTGGAGGCCGGAGGGACCCGGCATGGCTGCTGAGATTGTTGAACTGGGCCAACCTGATTGTTGGCTGCTGCGGTGGCTTGTGCTTGCATGAATTGCAAGAGCATTTCTTGCATTTCTCTCATTCCTTGTGCCAATTGTTGTATGATTGGCATATTATCAATGGGCTGTTGCGCTTGAGGTTGCGCTTCGGTCATCTCAAGAGCAGGGAAGAGATGAGTTTCTTCTTCGTGGTCGGACATGGCTTGCTGTGCCCGAGTGTGGATTATGCTGCAGAAGGGAAATTATTTCGAACACGTTGAGCCCGAGGAGGCGCAATGGTGAGGACTATACTCTTTTTGGGTTTTAGGGTTTTCTTTTTTTTTTTTTGGGTTTTGGGTAGAATGCTATGCAGATGAGATTGTATGAGGACTAATGACTTTCAAGTATGGGAAGGATTCTGTTTTTTAAATCGGATCATGATTAGTGGGACTAGTTTATCCCCAGCGGAGTCGCCATTCTGTGGACCCTCGCCGTTCCACTCTCCCACACGACGTTCGTCCCTTTTCCTTTTGGGAAAAGAAGAAGAGGATGCGTGAGTGCGAATCGCCATTTGTGCCACTGGCTTGCCTCGTTCTCGAGGGCTTTGTTTGGTAGTCGTGTTTAAGCTGGATGTGTTTAGATGAGTTTATATAAGACCAGAGTCGCCACTGGCTAGTTATTTCGAATCTACAGTCGGCTAGAACCAGTAGAAACGTTAGAGAAGGGGATCCAAAGATTCCTTCCTCTAAAATGACTCCTATTGATCTGCGGCCAGAGATTCGAGGTAAGGGATCATGGTTACAGGGTGGGAAGAGGTTAAGCACCCCACACACTGCCCGTACCGAAGTACGGTTTCTACTTCACAGAATCGAACTAACACTTGAAAGTCTGTTTTAATCCTCGTACATTCTCATAGATGACATGATGCATGAATGCTGGTCTGAACAGTAAGAGTTTCTGATGAGCAGGTTCCACTAACAGGCAAGCCTAGAGCATACGCTCGAACCGACAGGTGCTTTATGCGGAATGCATGCTGTGTGTTTGAATGATCAAAGTGCTTGTAGTGATATGTACATGAATGCAGGTTTGAACAGTAAGAGTTTCTGATGGGCAGGTTCCACTAATAGGCAAGCCCAGAGCATACGCTCGAATTGACAGGTGCTTTATGCGAGATGAATGCTGTGTGTGTGAATAATCAAAGTGCTTGCAGTGAAGCAGGGGGGTTGGAAGAAAAGTAAATGTTGCACTTATGATAGATGCAAATGAAATGATGCTAGTAAGGAACAGCTAAATGGACGGAGGTGTCGCAAGGATTGGCTTCAAGTGGCTGGATCAAGACTTGGATGGCTTGGGAGACTTGGACCAGTGGTCAGGCTGGGCTGGACCAGGGCTAGGCTCTCCTCACTCGGGCTCTCCTTGGTGGAGGAATGGGCTAAAGGATGGAGAGGTGGACTCGAAGCTCTCGGACTGAAGAGAGGGGAAGTGGCTGTTGAAATGGGAAGAGGCTAGGGGTATTTATAGCGTTGGAGAGTGGCAGTTCTCATAAATATGTTTGGGCGGCCCCCAGGGGGACGCCCGTACGGATGCTCCTCGGTTTCTAGCGCTTGGTACGGTCATGTCTCGGGGCTGCTGTTTTGACTCGGTGGGTTAACTCGGTGAGTTGACTCAGCGGGTCGACTCGGTGATTTAACTAGGCGGGTTGACTCGGTGTTTTGACTCGATGGGTTGACTCAGCGGGTTAACTCAGTGAGTTTGACTTTTTTAGGATTTTTTGACTGGCTTTTCTTATGGGGGGTATTTCAGGCTGATGTTTAGGGGTGGGTTGACTGGGTTCAAGCTTGAGTTGGGCTATGGATTGGGGCTTACAAGGGTGAGTTTGGCTGAGTTTGGACTTGGGATTTGGGGTTATGGTCCTCCATTCATCCAGCTATCTCTACCAACAGTGTAGCCGAAGGTGGGGTGTCTACACTATAGTTCTTCGTCTTCTACATCCGGAGTGCACCACCTCCCCCGCTTCAAGCTTGAAGACCAATCAAAGCTGAACAGAGCTTGAGCTTCTCCCGTGTGACCGCCTTAGGTCAACATATCCATAGGGTTCTCACTTGTATGAATCTTCTCCAAAGCAATTGATCCATCTTCTAGTAACGAATGTATGAAGTGATATCTGATGTCAATATGCTTGGTCCTTGAATCAAATGCTGAATTCTTAGCCAAGTGTATTGCACTCTAATTGTTACTATACAACTTGCAATTTGTTTGCTTCTTCCCCAACTCTTTCATAAAACTTTGCATCCATACCATCTCCTTACACACTTCTGTAGCTGTAACATACTCTGATTTTATTGTACTGATAGACATTATCTTCTGTAACTGAGAGACTCAATTGACTGCAGCACTACCCAAGGTAAAGACATACCCTATAGTGCTTCTTCTACTGTCAATATCCCATGTCAAATCTAAGTCGAAGTAGCCTTGTAGCTCGATTTCTGATCCTCCATAACACAACCCCACATCCACTACCAAGTATCTAAGTATCCACTTCACAACTTCCCAATGTTCCTTCCCGGCGTTGTTCATGAACCTGCTAACAACTCCCACTGCTTGAGCAATATCTGACCTCGTTTTAACCATAGCATACGGGACTCCCTATAGCTGACGCATACGGGACTTTAGCCATGTAGCCCTGTTCCTCTTGCATCTTAGCTCATTGCTCCTTAAAAAGCTTGAAGTGGTTGGCTAATGGAATGCTAACTGGCTTAGCACCTCCCACTGCTGAATCGATCAAGTACCTTGGATATGTACTTTGCCTCTGACAAAACTAGGTTCTTGTTTTCGCTGTCACGCTTTATCTTCATGCCTAGGATTTATTTTGCAACTCATAAATCCTTCATGGCAAATTTTTTAAACAGTTACCTTTTAAGATCTGAGATGTCCTTCATGCTTGATCCGGCTACAAGCATATCATCAACGTACAGAAGAAAGATGATGTACGATGTCTCAAACTTCTTCAAGTAGCAACAGTGGTTTGCATAACATCTCTTGTATCCATTTCCCGACATGAAACTGTTAAACTTTTTGTACCACTGCCTCGAGGCCTGCTTCAGGCCATATAGACTATTTTTCAGTCTACACACCTTTTTCTCCTTTCATGGTGCTACGTATCCTGTCAACCGATGCATGTATATCTCTTCTTCAAGGTTCCTCTGAAGAAAGACTGTCTTAACATCTAGCTGCTCTAAATGTAGATCCTCTATAGCCACTATACTCAAGACCATGCGAATCGTACACGTCTTCACCATTGGTAAAAATATTTCAGTGAAGTCGATACCTGTCTTTTGTTGAAAAATCTTTCACAACCAGTCTGGCCTTATATCGCTTCGAACCATTGTGCTCCTCCTTCAGTCTGTAAACCCACTTGTTATGAATAACTTTCTTACCCTTAGGTAGAGTGACTAGCTCCCACGTACTGATTAGACTCAAGAGAGTCCATCTCATCATCCATGGCTTGCTCCCACTTAACCCGTTTATCTAACTGCAATGCCTCTTTAAAACACTCTGGTTCATCATTATTTGTTAGCAGTATATAATGTAAGGAGGGTGAGTATTGAACCTTAGGTCTCATCTCCAGAGTAGACCTCCTTATAACCGGTGTCTGTGGTTCTGCCTCATCATGTTCCTGTGCATGCTCGTCGTGTGGCATTGTGACACTTGTGTCCGATAACTCTTCTAACTCTATGAATTCTTTCTCATCGGCCTTATTCTGTTTTTACTGCACAATGTCCTTATGAATCACTTTTTCATTGAAGACTACGTCCTTGCTTCTAATGATTTTTTGATTCTCTGTATCTCAGAACCGGTAGCCAAAATCATTCTGCCCGTAACTTATAAACGTACACCTCCTGTACTACGCATCCAAGTTGTTTCTGTGCTCTGCATCAATGTGAACATAAGAAGTGCAACCAAACACTCTGGGATATGCAAGGTTCACCTCTTTTCCAATCAACGTTTCTTTTGGTAACCCACCATCCAATGGTACTAATGGACTTCTATTGATGAGATATACGATAATATTCATAGCATCTGCCCAGAAGGTCTTAGGTAACCCTATATGTAGCCTCATGCTCCTAGCGCGCTCAAGGATAGTCCTGTTAATGCGCTCAGCCACACCGTTCTGCTGTGGTGTCCCTGAAATCGTTTTCTGATGTTTAATCCCATTTGCTGCACAATACTCCTCAAACCTCTTATCACAGTATTCACTCCCATTATTAGATCTGAGACACTTTATAGTTTTACCTGCCTCATTTTCTACCAGTACTTTCCACTTCTTAAATACATCGAATACATCAGATTTGTGCTTTAAGAAATAGACCCACAATTTTCTATTAGCATCATCAACAAAGAAAACAAAGTAATTGAACCACCAATAAATGATACCTGTGCCGGTCCCCACACATCAGTGTGTACAAGCTCCAACAGATGCGTCTTCGGAGCGCTTCCTGTCTTCTTGAAACTCACCCTCTTCTGCTTGCTATACACGTAATCTTCACAGAATTCCAGGTCAATTGCCTTCAACCCTGGTAGCTTCCCCTTTGACAATAGCACTTTCATCTCCTTCTCACTCATATGTCCCAACCTCTGATGCCATAACTGCCCGTTCACTCTAGTTGATGAGACTGCGAGTGAACTGTATGATCCAAAAATCATGTACAAAGTACCTTCTTGCCTCGAGATATCACCAAGGCACCTTTTGTAACCTTCCAGGAGTCACTAGTGAATGTTGTCACATATCTAGTATTGGCCAACTGACCCACTGAGATTAAGTTCCTTCTCAAACTCGGTACATGTCTGACATCCTTTAATTTCAAGACCGTTCTGTCTTTCTGACTTAAGTAAACGTCTCCCTTGCCAACAATACTACATAGCTCATTGTAACGACCGGAGATTTTCGACTCTCGTGTATAACACGACGGCCAAATTCCTAAGTAATTTATGGAATAACTAATTTGTCAAATAATAAAATATAGCATTAAAAAACAATGGCGGAAACAATTATCATCTTATTCAGTCATCATCAATGTTTAAATAAGAGAACCAACCAATATCCATATTGATTAATTAAAATACAAAACAATGTTTTCTCTTGAAGACTTATTACAATTCCATAAATGTATCAACTACTCAAAAAAATATTCAATAAATGATAACACCAACTAAGTTTCTCTAACATCGTCATCCGCCATGTGATCGTATGAACCATCAAACTCTTTTCCTTAAAAATCAGGTTCAATACCTGGATCTTCACCTGCATCATCTAAATTGTGTTTGAGGTAGCGTTAAACGCTATCATAGTGGGGAATATTTCCTCCAAGACAATCAAGAATAATAACGGTATAGAGTAAACGTAAGCAGGATATTATCATTTAATCAAATCAAAACAACCAACTAAAAATCTTTGTTAATGCGATGCATGGAATGCATGCTGTGGCTAAGGCACCCTGGCTAGAATCACAATACATGAAGTGGGAGACTCCTCGTTACGACTTCACACTAGCTAGTAGTCACCAGAGGTTCCTGGGACGCACAAGCCCATAGTTTTGCCCGACCTACGTGAGAAACGGGACGCTCATAGCCCTAAATCTACACGTGATAGTGTACGGGAGAAGTAGGACTCTCTAGCATATTCTCAATTCCGTACACCCACATGGAGCCAAGTGAATGCATGACTTTAGTTTCACCTTTATTTAAGTAATTCCACATCCAGCCGTATTAAAAGAACTTAATGGTCACTATTGGGAGTTGTAAACAACCCAGCATAGGCCGATAGCTCGGGCTTAGTGTCCATGGCACCAACCCCGACTCATGAGAATTTATATATCATTAGTGTCCACTCATTGTCCCGTTTTATGATTCCATCATGTTCCAAGAAGCCAATGTTGTAAGTCATGGCCAAAGTGATTAAAACACTCATGTCATGTATATAGATCCAACCAAGTATCATGCACATGTAAGGATATCTTGGCAAACAATTATTGCATTCTCTTAATCAAGTCAAGACATATCTTTTCATCATAGACACCCCTTACGAGTTTCATCTCTCTACATCAAGTGATTTTACCAACTTAGGGATAAAGAGTGCACATTGATAAAATATCCACATAATGATCTTACACACATATTGTTATATAACAATATGAAATTCAATATCGCTTATAGAACATAAATAAAGAGAATTAATGTATAGCTTTCACACAAATGACAAAAACACACATGCTTCTTAGTAAACATCCAAACATGAAATCACATCATTATATAATGATAATTATTGTAAATCCTACGTTAATCTTCATGTTATATGGATTAACCATTTAAAACAAAATAACGTCATATGTCACAAAAGGAACTTAGGATAATCGTATCATTATTAATGAAAGGCTTGAAGGAAATCCTCACCTTAGGATGAACTTAGAAGAGGGTTGTAGAAAATCCTAGCCGCTGGAAAAATATGAGAAAGAACTCCCTTCTCTCTCTCTCTCTCTCTCTCTCTCTCTCTCTCTCTCTCTCTCTCTCTCTTCTCTCTTCTCTTCTTCTCTAGGGCATGGAGGGCAGGGTTAGGAGAAGGGATTGGAGGTACGTAGTAGGAATATGGAGAGGGATGTGCGTAGATGGGGAGAGAAAAGAAGGGTGTGCGAGATCTTGTGTAACAACCTCTCGAGGTGGGTTTCTCAAATCTCAATATTCAGGTGATCTTTGATCAATTCTAATCCGTTCATCTTATCAAGCTCGAAGAGTAGAGTTAGAATACGTAAGTTTCTTTATGATCTACATTGTAGATTGGCCGATCCTTGAAGATGGCCTAACAAGTGCTAAAATGGGCTTGATCTTAACTAACGGTTTACGCTTGATGATCAGGGCCCAAATTTTGGAAAAATATGTAGTCATGATAGGTAAATAATTGTACAAAGTTTAGTGGTTGATTGATGGTGAGAAATGCCTAGATCTAAAATTCCAACTTTTGGCGGAAATGGAAGGGCTGGCTTTGTGATTCAACTGATGTAGGATTATAGATCGGAGTCCAAATTTTGTGTAAACTCGTAGCTATATGAATATAATGCGTGGTCTAAATTTGAGAAATGATTAATGGTCAGAAGTGGGTAAATTGAAAAGTTCAGATTTAAAAAGAGTTGGTAACTCATTAATTTCTAGAACGGGATAACTTCACGCATAAGAAAGAGGCTTATCAAGGTGGGGCACTCAAATCACATTATTGGTCCATGATAAAGACGATCCAAGTCACTCATATGAAGAGAAATATTGACTATGACTACCATCTACTTTCCTCACTCGATGGATATGAAAATTAAGGGTTAAGGGGTTGATTTGACAATTGGACCACTTCTACTATGATTTAAGAGATGAAAATTGATGTGTATGATTAATATGTGCCTAAAAACTTAAATCCAGAGTTTTACATGAAAGTGATCTTCAGAAACTATAATACTTAAAAATGACATCTTAACTTAAGTTTAACTAATGGTATTTTCGTAGTTATCTAAAAAACGCATGATTTTTGAAATCTGATCTTTCTATTATGTTTATAAGATCATTCTAAACAACTTTTGTAAAGGGTCTCCTATCAGATCTCGTACGGATGTCCCGCTATTCACAAATCAACGGTAAATGTACGATAATTAATAAAAAAATAAATTAAAAATGAATTTTCAAAATTTTCAAATAAATCTCGAAAATCTGGGGTGTTACACTCATCATCACCCAGGTGACTCTCTTGAAGTCACCTGACACATAATCACGAAGAACTTCCTTAAACGAAGTGGAATGAAACGAAGCACTCGAGTCTACAACCCAAAACTCATTCCGTGCATCAAGAGACAAGATCAATGCCTCTATGTCACTTTCCTCGGATAGATTCACTGAATCATTCCCACCTTAAGAGCTTCCTTTTTATTTCTTAAGTGCCCTGCAATCACGCTTCATGTGCCTCTTCTTCTCACAATGCCAACACCCGTCCTTATCTTTCGGTCCCTTAAATTTATTTCTCGACTTAGAACGTCCGTGTTTATTGCCACCTTTGTTCGAAGATCTTCCTCTTCCATCAACGTTTAAAGCATTCTCTGAGTCTCCTGAAACTCCTAATGCCTTCCTTATAGATTTTTCACTAAGAATTAGACCGTCCACATCATGGAATTTCAACTTTGTTATTCCTAAGGAATTGTTCATGGCAATCACCAAGCCATCCCAACTGTCTGGCAAACTAGGACAAGATCAACAGCGCCCTGACCTCATCATCAAAAGTGATGCCAACGGATTCCAATTGGCTCGTGACTATATTGAACTCGTTTAGATGTTCATCCATGCCCCTACCATCTGACATCTTCATGTTGAATAGCCGTTTCATAAGATGATCCTTGTTAGATACTGAGGGTTTCTAATACATCGTAGCCAAAGCTTGCATTAATTCTTTTGTGGTCTTTACTTTGGATATATTGAAGGCGACGCCCTTAGACAAAGAGAGTCGGATCGTTTCTAAAGCCTTCTGATCCACTAAAGCCTATTCATCATCTGTCATCTTCTCTGGTTTCTTCTTTTTTCCTTCTAAAAGAATATAGAGGTTTTTCTGATACAGATAATCCTCCATCTGTATCTTCCAAAAGGCAAAGTTTGAACCATCAAACTTCTCAATTCTACTTTTCCCTTCTTCCATCATCGCTCCCACTTGAACTAATCTAATAGCCCTGATACCAGTTATTACGTAGCACGCCAACAACATCGGTGAACTGAGATCCATTCTTCGGTCTCACCCACAAACGATATATAAGAAGAAATATAATCTAGAACTAGAATTCAAGCAAACCAACAAATCATAAAACATATTTTACGTCGAAAAACCCCAACAAGGGTAAAAAATCACGGTACAAACTTCCACTATGAAAAAGACAAAGTTACAAGCATAATATTCACCTTCTTCGATGCTTCCATGCACATAAATTGCCCTTTTTGCTAACCTCTCTCCTCTTTCTCACCTTGGACATATAGAAACCCTAATAATATACTCTAATCTCGGATTACACCCCTTTATATAAGAAAACCCGAAAATAGAACCCAAAATAGAAAAGCCCGCAAAACAGTTCTCGGCAGGTCAGGCTTGGTCAAGCGCCCTGCCCAATGTAGAAATCCTCCAACGAGATCTAGGAGGAAATACCCAAATATCGAGTGCCCAGTCCACTTGATCGTCGGGTGCCCGACTGTTCACAAAACAGTCTAGAGACCTCTTATCTCTAATACATGAATATCGGGCGCCCGACCACCTCCTGGTCAAAATGGTATGATTGGCTCCACACCTCAACAAATTGGTATTTGTAGATGAAGTGATGGTAATTTGGTAAGAAGTGAGAACTTTTAAGGACAAAAGTGTCATGTGGTAGGTTTGGATTGGCTAAGGCACACATGGCTTCTTATGGTTGGCTTGATAAATGGTAAAACTTGTAATTTGATGACATTCTAAGAGCCAATGACTTTTTTTTTTCCTACATACAAAGCTAGAGATCTATGTCCAGTCTTTAAAGTAACGTTGACAGGTAATAGCAATCGGATTGCCGCCGCCTCACATCTGCATTTCTTTGACATGTAGCCTCTAGTGTCCACTAAGGGGCCTTGATTTACCAGATAGTGCCAAACTCTACTGTCCATCAAGGGGCCTTGATTTGTCATATAGTGCCGGCAACAATTGAATTGTTATCAGCATGGACTTTTGCGTTTTAGGTTTTTTTGTTGGGTTTAAGTGGCTCAGTGGGGTCCCTGTGTTAATTTGGATTGGGTTATGGGTGGTTTGATGAGTTGTGGTGAGTGGGTTCCTAATCAAAATTTTCTGTTTCTTAAAGATGTCGTTTATGTGTTAGCCGTCGATTTTGGTTCAACATTAAGTGCACGATGTATCAATGTGGGGTGTCTACAGTTTTATATAGGGCGTTATATAGAAATTACATTAAACAAATGATTTTTATCATCAATATTTATATACGAGTTAAAAACAATGAAAATAAATTTTCCACTTACTCACATTCAACTCTAAAATCAAAGGTGAGGATCATTATTAAAGTGAGGGCATGGGACAATAGCCTATTTATAATAGTAAAGAGCATAGGATGTGGGGTTCAAATCTAAAAAAAAATGAGTCCCATTTTTGGTGTGACACAGCTTGTTTTAATCACGACAAAAGCAAAATTCAACTCAACGACGTCCTCAATATTTTTCTTTTCATACACTGAAAAGAGTAGAGGGCCTATATTTCAACTCATAGGTTGAACTTTTTGCTTTGAATTCATTTGTTGTGTCACTAAATGAGAGATGTGTAGCAACTTGCAGCTACACATTGTGTATATGGTTATCAATCCTGGAACATAACACGAATGATGGAAGGCCACTCTTCCACATAAATAGTTTGAGATGTTACCAAGGCTTGAAATTCCATCCTAATGCATCGTATGGTTATGTAATTTTTAGCATTAAAAAAAAAAAAAAAAAAAAAAAAAAAAAAAAAACTGGACTCAACTCGATGTTTAGTCAAGTTGGAACAGCTCAAAGAATCAATTCACCTTACCTCGATATCAATTAAATTAATAAGAATATTTAAGTAATAATAGTATATAATAATTTATGATATAAACATAGGTCACAAGTGAAGAAATTGACTCTTAAATAAGGTTGTTAGTTTGAATCTCACACTCCACATCTACTTTTTATTTTGAAATGACTTTGTTCAAGTCATATTGAGTCAAATCGAGTTGACCAAGTTAGTGAGCTGACTTGATGAATCTGGCTGAGTCCTGACCTAGTCGAGCTTGCTAGTGAGTGTTGTGTTGATCATTCACCTCCAAGTTGACTTGACTGAGTTTCAAGTCCTTTCACTGAGTTTCGGAACTATGATCATAGCAATATATTGCAAATAGATTTGATAAATATCATAATATTTTTTATAAATTGAATTTCATTACGGATACAATAATAATACATTCAGATATTATGCCTATGTATCATTGAAGTTCATCCCATGATAGAAACGAAAACAAACCATACTTTTGTTCTTATACATAGCTGTGTTGTGATACAACTAATTACTTACATTTCCCAATCGATATTGATCATCTATGGATAGACCATAACTTGTCATGAAGGCATATTTTCCTGCCAATTTTCTACTTGAGTGGGACGTTTATACCATGCTAACTGTAAGCCCCACTTTGAATATCAGCATGGACAAAAACAAGCCAGTCCCCTCATCAGGTGGGCCACACCATTAGAATGGAAACTAGGGGCAGGACTCAAAGTTCAGGTGTGGCCCATTTGATGTGGATTATAATTGATTTTTGAATATAAGAGATCTTTATGACAAGGCCCGTTATTAGCATGGCGCTGATATCCGCTGCAAGTGGTGGTAAAGATATGGCTACATGACAAGTTATAGTGCCACTTGCTGCAGGTGATCAATTATCATATAGATTTTGATCCTTTTTACCTTGAGGTACTGCATTTAGACCCCCAAGGATCTCTTCAAGTTATCTCCCTCTACCACCTAAATAAATGCTTTTATCTTGGCTTCCTTCCTTCGATTCTTCACAAGACGAGGTGGGCTTTTAAGACTTGATCTGGTCCGCATGATCTCCTTCTTTTCCCCACAACAGCAAGTACAGTCCAATGATGACAACAACACCTCCTAGTATGCTAAACAGATTCAATAAAAATCTCTTAGAATAGGGTGAGACAACAACTAATGGGCCGTTTAGTTGCAGCAAAAGTTATGCTCCTAACTGTTTGGTCAAGAACAAGCCTCTTGTTCATGATCTTGTATGCCTAACAAATTTTCTGATGGGTTTGGAGAAAGCTAAATGGGTAGCAGATCGGGCTCAGGCTAGACTGTGACCCCTTTTAAGTAAATGGTTTGGGATTGGGTTGAACCCTACCTGATCTAACCCGACCTAGCCATATAGGTTGTCATTGGGTTAGATGAGTTGACCTGACCCAATCCAAAGTACCCGACACAAAATAAGAAGAGAAGTGTAGATGAATCTTTTTTGTATATGTACATGTCTATTGTCTGAGCTAATTGTGTGGATAGCCTTAGTTTCATATTTCAGCTTATGCATTGCAATACATGTGTCACGTGCATACTGAATGTTGTCAAGGGCTCCACATGTGCCTCATGTGCCACTGTAGATATTCAAGCACTCCGTATGCACCACATATATTATACATTTTTAATCACCATACATTATTAATATATGTGCTAAGTTTTTTTTTTTTTAAAGCTAATCTTCATTAACAGGATGGAAGCTATACATTCGGGCAAGCCCACCAACAAAAAGAGCACAGGCCCACCTACATTGTAAATGTGCACATTATACATATGTACTGAATCATCCATCCTATTAATTCTAGGTGGTTGATAAATAGAGTAAGATTAAGTACTCCAAGATGGTATGACTAGGCCAAACAATATTTTGATGAGCTTGACCCATACAAGTTGTAAAGTATAAACTTTGCTGCGACTAAATGAGCCATGGGTACATGTATTTAAATACTCATTTCTACATTTGACAATAATACTTCTATACTATTAAATCACAAACTATAGTGAAGATGGTGAATTCATAAAGAAAACGTGTAGTTAGTGTGATCCAATAATAATAAAGATGTATTCACCAGTATTGTAAATAGGAGGGGCCCATCTTTCTATCATCCACACCTCTCATCCGTTGGGCATCACCATGAATGAGTGATGTTGGACTACTACTAAAACTAGAAATAAATGGGTTAAAAATAGAACATAGCCAATGGTCCATATGCAAAGAGAAATGGTCCACCAATTAGATGGTTTGGTATGTATTACGAAGGAGATTTTTTGTTTAATGATCATCCATGGTGGGGTACCCAGGATGGGATTATCTGGATCATTGAAAGGTGGGCCCGAATTATTTGATAGCATAACTGCTAGGAAATTAAGCTTACCTTCCGATGTGGAGTTTTTCACCAAGAACAATGTATGCTAGTAGTGCGACGAGTAGGGTTGCAAGAGGGTTGAACATGGATACAAACACGGGTCCTTTTTCTTTATTGCACCACAGTTGTACGTAGTATATTAAACCCGAGACTACCACACCCTGCAAACACATTAACCTTGAAATTTAAAATTCACGTTGAATTAATCATCCAGTGTTTGAAGATTGTAGATTTTCTAAAACCCCTGTGGTCCCTTCTAAGTGCACTTTCTAAGTACTCCTGTTGTGTGCCTGCCAAGTAGATGTTCCGTAGCTAAACATTTGAGTAGAGGACTACTACTAAAACTCAATGGCTTAACTTAGGAACTCAGCTGAGTCAATTCGACTTGCTATGTTCTTGGTTGGATATCCTGTAAACTTGGTTTTTGTCGTAGTTCCAAAACTAGCTGATTCGATTCCAAACCTGGCCACATCAAGTCGACTCGGCTAGATTCCAAGCCAAATCACTAGGAAACTTGGTAATGGGCCTGACTCGGCCTCTACTTGAAGAGGTTCGTTGAGTCAGTATGCCCGTTGTTCTAATTTAACTATTTTAAACAACTATTAGCATTTCTAATATATTTTCAATTTACAATAACTAAATGTTGAGTTGAGTTGGGTCGACTTTTCAACTTAACCCTGTTTTTGAACTTGGGTTCCTAGTCATTCATTGACTTGGTTAACTCGAAGCGACTCATAGTTTGTGGCACAATCAAGCTTTTTATTTTTATTTTTTAATAATAAAATGGAGGTGAGAGAGGGCGATCTATATGCAAGACCTCTTTCTAGGAAAGCAAGACTCTCAACCATCCTAGGAAATCAAAGGAAGGCTCTCAACTACGAGAGTAATATTAATAAATCACTTATATAAATATTTTAATGTTACAAATATATCTATTTTATTTTTTAAATTTCGAATAGAGTCATGTAAAGTCTCGATCGAGTCTTCTAGTGAAGTCAGCTCAGTGTAACTTTGAGTGATTCCAAGTTTTAAAATTTTAAACTATGTAGACAGATGTATCATTGGTGGGCATCTCATGTACAAAAAGATATTGATCTTAAAGTTCCATGCTTTGCCAGCTCAAGCTCAACATACCCGATCGCAAACAGGCCTATCGATCGATCGGGACCTTTGCTTTGGTGGATCACCACATGGAGAGGACCCATCTGGTGGTTCACAGAATCAATGGTCTTGATCATGGTAACACAAGTACCTCATGTACAATACAGATGTTCTGATGCGGGCCTCATGATATATTCATGACATGACCTAATGAATTGGCACAGATCAATGTAGTTGTGTGGCCCACATATTAGTGGATTGGGGCCTGTAATTTTTGCACATGACATCTACTCTGCGGGTCTACATGCAATATGAACGGCTTGGGCACAGCTGCAAGGAGTCCCTTGTAAAGTTGACTCATTGTGCACCCATGTTGATGCACTTTCCTCACTCTCTCTCTCTCTCTCTCTCTCTCTCTCTCTCTCTTGCTTTTTTCATAACATACTTACACAATATAGGATATTCCAGAGGTCGATGTTGAATCCAACGGTCCACGCCTTGGGTTCGTGTACCATGCATGCTGTGAAAACAGCTGATTGGGCCCCACCAACAAAGCTCATCCATGCTGTTAGTGAAAGCTGGGCCGGGTATTTCTTCAATGTGATTGCCTGCATTACCCATGGACGGCAGACATCACATTTTCTACCAGTGTAAATGACTGTTAAATTTCAGTAATCTCTTAATCAGGAGATAAAAAATGATGCAAACCCCCTAAACAGGAGATTAAAAAAAAAATGCACCCAAAAATCGTACGTCTGGACGGTCCTAAGGGTGGGACCAATGTTGATAAGGCTGGAAATGGGCTTGGTTAGCCCTGGACCGAAATAGTGTTGAGTGTGGAGACAATTCTCACCAGGGCATGGTCGGGCGCCTGGACGGTCTGATCACCGGGCGCCCGATATTCATACAATTTGAGACATATACTACTGGACCGTTTTGTGAACGGTTAGGCGTCCGGCGCTCAAAGTGATCGAGCGCCCGATAATACACTGTTTTATGTTTTTTGCTGCTGGACGATTTTTGTAATGGGTGGGCACCCGACCTAGTTATGACCGGGCGCCTGACCGGCCGGGGACTAAAAACGCAGGTTTCCTATTTTGTGTCCTAATTGCGGGATTTACTATATAAAGGGGTGTAAACCGGGATTAGGTAAGGGGATTAGGGCTTCTATACATCCAAGGTGAGAAAGAGGTAAGAGGATTAGCAAAAGGGTCATCTCTGTGCATGGGAGCATATGAGAAGGTTAATGTATTGCTTGCAACTTCATTTTTTCTTCATAGTGAAGTTTGCACCCGTGGTTTTTTACCCTTGCTGGGGTTTTTCCACATAAATTTTTGTCTTGTGGATTGTTGGTTTGCGTGATTCCCCTTCTAGTTGTTATTTCTTCATGTTTATCGTTTGTGGGTGAGATCAGAGATTGGATCTCGATTCACCGGCGTTGTTGGCGTGCTGCGCAACAACTGGTATCAGAACTATTGGTTTAGTTCAAGTGGGAGCGATGACCGAAGATGGAAAAACTAGAATTGAGAAGTTTGATGGTTCAAACTTTGCCTTTTGGAAGATGCAGATAGAGGATTATCTATATCAGAAGGACTTCTACATTCCTCTAGGAGGAAAATAGAAGAAACCAAAGAAGATGATAGATGATGAATGGGCTTTAGTAGATCGGAAGGCTTTAGGAATGATCCGACTCTCTTTGTCTAATAGCGTCGCCTTCAATATATCCAAAGTAAATACCACAAAAGAATTAATGCAGGCTTTGGCTACGATGTATGAGAAACCCTCGGCGTCCAACAAGATTCATCTCATGAAACGGCTATTTAACATGAAGATGTTAGATGGTGGGGGCGTGGCTGAACATCTAAACGAGTTCAATACAGTCACGAGCCAATTGGAATCCGTTGGCATCACATTTGATGATGATGTCAGGGCACTATTGATCTTGTCCAGTTTGCCAGACAGTTGGGATGGTTTGGTGATTGCCATGAGCAATTCTTCAGGGTCTACGAAGTTGAAATTCGATGATGTGGCTGGTCTTATTCTAAGCGAAGAACCTAAAAGGAAGGCATTGGGAACTTCAGAGGATTCAGGAAATGCTCTAAACGTTAAAGGAAGAGGAAGATCTTCGAACAAATGTGGCAATAAACACGGCCGTTCTAAGTCGAGGAATAAGTCTAAGGGACCGAAAGACAAGGACGGGTGTTGGCATTGCGGGAAGAAGGGGCATATGAAGTGTGATTACAAGGCGCTTAAGAAACAAGAAGGAAGCTCTCAAGGTGGGAAGGATTCGGTGAATCTATCTGAGGAGAGTGACACAAAGGCGTTGATCTTGTCTCTTGATGCGCGAAATTAGTCTTGGGTTATAAATTCGGGTGCTTCGTTTCATGCACTTCATCAAAAGAAGTTCTTCGTGATTATGTGTCAAGTAACTTTGGAAGAGTCTACCTGGGTGATGATGAGCCATGCAGTATTGTTGGCAAGGGAGACGTTCACTTAAGTCAGAAAGACGGAATGGTCTTGAAGTTGAAGGATGTAAGACATTTATCGAGTTTGAGATGGAATTTGATCTCAGTAGGGTAATTGGCCGATACCGGATATGTGACGACATTCACGAGTGATGCATGGAAGGTCACAAAAGGTGCCTTGGTAGTATTTCGAGGCAAGAAGGAAGGTACTTTATATGTGACTTCCGGATCATATAGTTCACTCGCAGTCGCATCAACTAGAGTGAACGAACAATTATAGCATCAGAAGTTAGGACATATGAGTGAGAAATGGATGAAAGTGCTATTGTCAAAGGGGAAGCTACCAGGGTTGAAAGCAATCGATCTAGAATTCTGTGAGGATTGCGTGTATTGCAAGCAGAAGAAAGTTAGTTTCAAGAAGACTGGACGCGCTCTAAAGACGCATCTATTGGAGCTTGTACACACTGAATTGTAGGGACCGACACAGGTATCATCTCTTGGTAGATCACGTTACTTTGTTTCTTTTATTGATGATGCTAGTAGAAAACTGTGGGTCTACTTCTTAAAACACAAATCAGATGTATTCGATGTATTTAAGAAGTGAAAAATTGTGGTAGAAAATGAGACAGGTAAAACTGTGAAGTGTCTCAGATCGGATAATGGGGGAGAATATTGTGATAAGAGATTTGAGGAGTATTGTGCAGCAAGTGGAATCAAACATCAGAAAACGATTCCAAGGACACTGCAGGAAAATGGTGTGGTTGAGCGCATTAACAGGACCATCCTTGAACGCACTAGGAGCATGAGGCTACATGCAGGGTTGCCCAAGACCTTTTGGGTAGATGCTGTGAATATTGCCGTATATCTCATCAATAGAAGTCCCTCAGCACCATTGGATGGTGGGCTACCAGAAGAAACGTGGACTGGAAAAGAGGTGAACCTTGCACATCTCAAAGTGTTTGGTTGCACTTCTTATGTTCACATTGATGTAGAGCACAGAAACAAGCTGGATGCAAAGTTCAGAAGGTGCACGTTTATAGGCTACGGGCAGAATGATTTTGGCTACCAGTTTTAGGATACTGAGAAGAAAAAAATCATCAGAAGCAAGGACATAGTCTTTAATGAAAAGTGATGCATGAGGACAGATTGCAGCAAAAGCAAAACAAGGCCGATGAGAAGGAATTCGTAGAGTTGGAAGAGTTACCGGACACAGGTGTTACAATGCCATAGGACGAGCATGCACATGAGCATGATGAGGCAGAACTACAGACACCGGTTGTGAGGAGGTCTACCCAGGAGAGGAGACCCAAAGTTCGGTACTCACCCTCCTTACACTATCTACTACTGACAGATAATGGTGAGCCAAAGTGTTTTGAAGAAGCGTTACGGTCAGATATGCGGGTTAAGTGGGAGCAAGCCATGGAAGATGAGATTGACTCTCTTGAGTCTAATCGTACGTGGGAGCTAGTCACTCTACTCAAGAATAAGAAAGCTCTTCATAACAAGTGAGTTTACAGATTAAAGGTGGAACACGATGGTTCGAAACGATATAAGGCTAGACTGGTTGTGAAAGGGTTCCAACAAAAGGTAGGTATCGATTTCACAGAAATATTTATACCTGTGGTGAAGATGTCTACGATTTGCATGGTCTTGAGTATAATGGCTACAAAGGACTTACATCTAGAGCAACTAGATGTTAAGACAGCCTTTCTTCATAGAGACCTTGAAGAAGAGATATACATGCATCAGTCGACAGGATACGTGGCACCAGGAAAGGAAAACAAGGTATGTAGACTGAAGAAGAGTCTATATGGCCTGAAGCAGGCTCCGAGGCAATGGTATAAGAAGTTCAACAGTTTCATGTTAGGAAACGAGTACAGGAGATGTCATGCAGACCACTGTTGCTACTTGAAGAAGTTTGATATGTCGTACATAATCCTTCTTCTGTACGTTGATGATATGCTTGTGGCCAGATCAAGCATGAAGGACATCTCAGATATCAAAAGACAGCTGTCTAGAGAGTTTGCCATAAAGGATTTAGGAGCTACAAAATAAATTCTAAGCATGGGGATAAAGCGTGACAGGAAAAACAAGAAGCTAGTTTTGTCACAGGCAGAGTACATAGCCACGATACTTGATCGATTCAGCATGGGAGGTGCTAAGCCGGTTAGCACTCCATTAGCCAACCACTTTAAGCTTTATAAGGAGCAAGGAGCTAAGACACAGGAGGAACGTGACTACATGGCTAAAGTCCCTTATGCGTCAGCCATAGAGAGCCTCATGTATGCTATGGTTAGCACGAGGCCAGATATTGCTCAAGCGGTGGGAGTAGTTAGCAGGTACATGAACAACCCCTGGAAGAAACATTGGGAAGCTGTGAAGTGGATCCTCAAATACCTGGTAGGTACTGTGGATGTAGGGCTGTGTTATGGAGGATCGAAAATTAAGCTACAAGGCTACGTCGACTTAGATTTGGCAGGGAATATCAACGGCAAAAGGAGCACTACAGGGTATGTCTTTACCCTGGGTAGTGCTGCAGTCAGTTGGATCTCTCAGTTACAGAAGATAGTATCCATCAGTACAACGGAAGCAGAATATGTTGCAGCTACAAAAGCATGCAAGTAGATGGTATGGATCAAGGTTTTATGGAAGAGTTGGGGAAGAAGCAAGCAAATTGTAAGCTGCACAGTGACAGTCAGAGTGCAATACACTTGACTAAGAATTCAGCCTTTCATTCAAGGACCAAGCATATTGATATCAGATATCACTTCATACATTTGTTACTAAAAGATGGATCGATTGCTTTGGAGAATATTCATACAAGTGAGAATCATGCAGATATGTTGACTAAGGCGGTCATACGGGAGAAGCTGAAGCTCTGTTCAGCTTTGATTGGTCTCAGGCTTGAAGCCTGGAAGGTGGTGCACTCCGGATGTAGAAGACGAAGGATCATGTGGTGATGTATCTCCAAGTGGGAAATTGTTGAGTGTGGAGACAATTCTCACCAGGGCATGGTCGGGCGCCCGGACGGTCTAATGACTGGGCGCTCGATATTCATACAATTTGAGACATATACTGCTGGATCATTTTATGAACGGTCAGCGCCCGGACGGTCTGATGACCGAGCGCCCGATATTCATACAATTTGAGACATATACTGCTGGACCATTTTGTGAACGGTCGGGTGCCAGGCGATCAAAGTGACCAGGCGCCCGATAATACACTGTTTTATGTTTTTTTGTTGCTGGACGATTTTTGTAATGGGCGGGCGCCCAACCTAGTTATGACCGGGCGCCCGACCAACCGCGGACTTAAAACGCGGGTTTCCTATTTTTTGTTCTAATTGTGGGGTTTACTATATAAAGGGGTGTAAACCGGGATTAGGCAAGGGGATTAGGGCTTCTATACATCCAAGGTGAGAAAGAGGCAAGAGAATTAGCAAAAGGGTCATCTCTGTGCATGGGAGCATAGGAGAAGATAAGTGTATTGCTTGTAACTTTGTTTTTTCTTCATAGTGAAGTTTGTACCAGTGGTTTTTTTACCCTTGTTGGGGTTTTTCCACATAAATTTATGTCTTCTGGATTGTTGGTTTGCGTGATTCCTCTTCTGGTTGTTATTTCTTCCTGTTTATCGTTTGAGGGTGAGACCGGAGATTGGATCTTGGTTCACCGGTGTTGTTGGCATGCTGCGCAACAAATAGGTCAGGCCTATGCTAAGTAGGTTGCGAGGTTGCTGCTCAGATTGTTTGATAGCTCCGAGTCCTGTTTATCGGAGGATTTGATGATTCTTTTGGATGGTTTTGAGTTTTGGGCATTAACGATAGGTGTGGTGCTGTTTTCTTCTTCTTCTTCTTCTTCTTCTTCTTCTTTTTGAGAAATTGTATATTTTCCCTCATGAACATAGTTGCATATTTCAGGTGGTGTGCTCCCACCTTTCTCTTAAATAATAATAAAAAATGGTCTGGTCCAGCACTGTGGCATTGGCCCATTATATCGAGCCAGCCCGAATTCGTTAACCTGATTAACAACTGGGTTAACCCATCCTCTATTTTGCAAAAATGCTATCGAACCACAGTTCACTCCCTGGAGCAGGATTCGGTGTGATGCTTGATTAACAAATGGCTAGGCCCAGCTTGTAAGCACATCAACAAGCCTACAGGCCAGATGATTGACCCATTTCTTAGATGATTGGGCCACACTTAACGGGGCGCAGGTTGATTATGATTAGATAAGACTGGGCCGGTTAGGGCACTCAGAGTGACCCAATGGTCTTAAAAAGAACCAGGGCCTGTTTGGACGCACTTCTACAAAGGGGAGTTTTCACAAAGGGTTTTCATGCCTGCTTTTTCCTGTTGACTCCATCAAACATCGAGTCGGCTCTTTAGCTCTTATTTTGTTGAGCGGGAGATGGGTTGCGTGTTTGCAGAAATGCATATAAATGCACAACACAAATTAGGGTTTGTCTCAAAATGCTATTTAGGCATCAAATGCTCTTTTGAGAGTGCGTTCAAAGGGGCCTTAGAAAGATTTAATCCCTAAACCTCTTTTAGGTACAGATAATAGGCCACAAAGTGGGCTGGGCCAACATTCACATTTATAGTAAATTGAGAGAGAGAGAGAGAGAGAGAGAGAGAGAGAGAGAGAGAGAGAGAACCTGCATGATATACCATAGAGCAGATGAGATGCAGCTTGCAACTGTAAGAATGGATCCCTTCATCCAATTTTCATGGATGGTACTACTTCCTTGCATGTGAATAAGTGCATCCCCTAAATTCCTCAAAACAGGTCCTCTATACATTGTCATAATCATCACACCAGCCAGTGAAATCAAGGTCCCAGCAATCTTTGCCATCCCACGTTTGCTCCAATCCAGACCCTCCAATCTAAATCAATTTTTGCAGAGTAAAATTCATCAAAACTAATTTTAGCTGGTTGACAACAATGTATAAAAATAAATTCAGGATGGGCCATTCCTTCAGATCTTCGGCCAGATGGACCTGTTTGGACAGGCCTCCCTTTAAGCAAAAGATTTAAATAATCAAAGATTTGTAGTCTAATCTAACATACCCCATTGTTAGGACACCCACCCACCCCTGTTAGTCACATCAGTGTGTTAGCCACCCCCACTATGGGAATTGATACCATGACCTCAGTGTTGAAACGGGGCTATCTTCACTCAGTCTGCCACTTGAGCCATTGACCTGGGTGTATATACATGAATATCTCATTAAAGGTGGAGCCTACCATGGTGTGCATCCAATGTTGGAGAGCCTTCAAATAAGTGCACGGTTTGGGTGCTCAGATCAGTTGGGCGACAGTTCTGGCCGTTTGGCCTAGATGCACAGGAAGCTGCTAGACTGTTTTCTCTCACCCTAGACTAGTCGGCAGACCGATCTGCAGGGGGCTCAGACTGGTCAGACGACAGGTCTGAGGAGAGGAAGATGTGCAAATTCGTGTTGATTTTCCTATGGACAGATTTTGTATTTGCCCCAACCAGTCGGGCGATTGGTCAGCTGCGCACGCGGTTTCTTACGCAGTTACATGGTAGTGCATAAGATGTTTCTAAATTGGGATTTTTGCTATATATATGGCATGTATCCGAACTTAGATGGTATCCTAAGGTGTCCAAAGTTTCCTAAGTGTGTTAGGAAGATGGGAGAGAGTTTTGAGAGAGAGAGAGAGAGAGAGAGAGCTTGGGTTTTCTCTTAGTTTTCCTTGCTTGTGGGCTGTAAATCTCTGTAATCTTTTGAATCATAGTGGATCGCTTTGTGCCGTGGTTTTTAACCCGTTGAGGGGTTTTTTTTACGTAAAATCGGATTGTCTCTTATGGTTAAATGCATGTTTGGTTTGATTGAATTGTGTTTCTTATTTGATCATATATTCTATTGTGTGTGCTCAACTTTCGCTTCTGCTGACGACATTCATATTCCCAATAAGTGGTATCAGAGATAAAGTTGGGGTGAAGTATAATTCGGATCTGAGACGAGAAGATGTGATCAAGCACAATGTTCGATGTAAAGAAGTTCTCCGGTAAAAATAACTTTGAATTATGGAAGGTGAAGATTGAATCCCTTCTAGTTCAGCAAGGGCTTGATGAAGCTCTTGGAAAGCGACCCGAGGCTATGAAAGAGAATGAGTGGATGAAGCTCGAGAAGAAGGCTAGAACCTCGATCTTGTTATGCTTTACGGATAATGTCCGCTACCACGTCATGAAGGAGAAGATAACTACTGATACAATGGTGAAGTTAGAGAAGGTCTATGCCAAGAAATCTCTAGAGAACTGGATGTATATGTTGATGTAGTTGCTCACCTTGAGGATGGCGGAGGGAGTGGATGTGGAGGACCACTTAAGCACGTTTAATCAGCTAGTTTGCAAGTTAGTGGAGATAGATGAGCTGATGAAGGATGAATATCTGGTATACATCCTGCTGAATTCTCTTTCAGATTCATATGAGTCATTCGGGGACTCTGCATGCGCAGAAAGGGAGACCATAAACGTCAAGACCGTTATCTCATCCCTCCAGTCGAAGGCGATGAGAAAGAAAAGCAGTGATGTAGGTTCTCATTCTTCCTTAGAGGCACTGATTATGAGGGGAAGAAGTTCTGAGCATGCTGGGGGATATTCTAAATCGAGGTCTAAGGCCAAGGGCAAAGGGAAAGCTAAGGTGAAGTATTGGAGTTATGGTCAGGAAGGCCACATGAGAGGGGATTGTCAGAATTCCAAGTTGAAATAAGAGAGGTATGAAAATTTTTCTTGAGAGAGAGCTAATACCGTAAAGGACGGTGGCGATCTTTGTGAAGTTCTGACTGTATCTAATAAAGGATCTAACGGTAGAGAGTGGATCTTATATTCGGGAGCTTTATGTCACATTTGTCCTGACCGGAGTTCATTCATGACATGTATGGAGTATGGAGATGAATCAATGTTTGTGGGTGATGGCTACGCTTATAAGGTGATGAGTATTGGTGCAGTGCGCATTAGAATTTTGATGGGATGGAATGAGTCCTGGAAGATGTGAAGCATGTCCCCAAGATGAAGATGAATGTGATTTTTCTTGGTGCACTCGAGGCGAAAGGGCGCGTGTTTAACGACCGCGATTGTTGTTGTAAAGTGTTGAAGGGGGCACTTGTGTGGATGAAGGCACGGAGGTGTGACCATTTTTACAAGTTAATCGGAAGCATAATTCACAGTGGAGCTACAAGATCGGTAGTGAGATCCACGGTTGCTTGTATGTGGCAAGTGCCCAAGGGCCACATGAAAAGAGCGGAAAATGACGTGAAAGTGCAAGGTTAGGTTTGATGGAGGCACAAGAAGCGGTGGAGCTATGATGAAGATGGGATTACGAAGCAAAGATGGTTTGATTCGATGTTTAAAGCCTCGGTGGAGATTGTTGGAGAGCCTTCATACAAGTGCATAGTTTGGGTGCTTAGACCGGTCGGGCGATTGGTCTGGCCATTTGGCCCAGATGCATAGGAGGCTACTGGACTATTTTCTCTCACCCTAGCTCGGTTAGCCAACCAATCTGCAAGGGGCCCAGACTAGTCGGGCGACAGGTCTGAGGTACTGAGGCAGATGTGCGAATTCGTGTTGATTTTTCCCCGGACAGATTTTGTGTTGGTTCTAACCAGTCAGCTGTGCATGCGGTTTCTTACGCAGTTACGCGGTAGTACATAAGATGCTTCTAAGTTGCGATTTTTTGCTATATATATGGCATGTATCCAAACTTAGATGATATCGTAAGGTATCCAAGGTTTCCTAAGTGTGTTAGGAAGAGTGGAGATAGTTTTCAGAGAGAGAGAGAGAGAGAGAGAGCTTGGGTTTTCTCTAGGTTTTCCTTGCTTGTGGGTTGTCAATCTCTGTAATCTTCTGAATCATAGTGGATCGCTTTGTGCAGTGGTTTTTTACCCGTTGAGGAATTTTTCACGTAAAATTGGATTGTCTCTTGTGGTTGAATGCTTGTGTGGTGTGATTGAATTGTGTTTCTCGTTTGATCATATATTCTACTGTGTGTGTTTGGCTTTCGCTTCCACGGCCGGCTTTCCTATTCCCAACATTCAATTCATCTAACATAGTTTCCCAAAAATGAAATATTGGACAATTTTCTTGTGTTTTCAATATTGAGAATAACATCAAATTAATATAAGAGGACTGACCTTGAAATGGAAATTTATAATTAATTATAAGTTAATCTCTTACTAAAAAACATATGACACAAAAAAAAAAACAATAAAAATAAAATTTATCCTGATATTTACAAGGGAAAATATCATCTTTCCAATTTTTCTAATAAAGTGAGCCACTGGGTGACTTTCAAGGTTTTTGGGTATTTGTCCATAGATTGGCCCATGTGATTAGATTGATGTGACTTTTAGCCATCAAAATTTTCGCAAGGGGACAACCCTGTTGAATGGATTGGATGTCATACATACATCACGGTAGGCTCCACAGCTAGCTGGTTGCATTTTCTTATTTATTTATTTTTTTTAAATTAATTGTATGTAGGCTAGAGTGGTACTACTACCACCACACCCTAAACTTACGAGGCTGATGTGATTTATGTAGGCCATCCAACCTATCCATCATATTATCCCTACGTGCCAGAATAGGCCGAATCCAATACTCAAGTGGGCCACAACACAGGACATGAAGTAAGAGGAGACAACACCCTTGATTTACAAAAGGGGTTTGTAACAGCCTGATTCTCATCCTGACCCTTGATCCATGCCAGATATAGGTTTTGAATGGCCTGAATTTCACACACACACACACACACACACACACACATATATATATAGAACGGGGTGAGTCCAAAAAATTCAAGAGTACTGGACTTTTCTTCCCAACAGCTCCTTCCTTGTGGAGTTAGGGCCCTTTGGATAACATCTGTTGATGCATGTGGTGGAGAACTTGGGTTTTATGCATGAATCATGTGGGCCCCACATCTATGGTATCACTGGAGTACTCTTCAAATATGCATGCACGTATGTACACGTGTAAAACATGTGACTGTTGAAATTAGTAAAATTATTCAAAAGAAAGTGAAAGATGAAGGTATACTGGTTGATTATAATCAACCTTTGTAATAGACTAAAGTAGAATGGAATTCATGCAGTGGACTCCAATTAATTGGAATAAAGCTTAATGGCTGATGATGAAAATAAAATACAAAAGGAGTGGTCAAGATGAAGGTAGGGCTGTCAATGGCACGGATCTTGATCCGTATCCGATCCGTATCCGATCCGATTTAACCGGATTTGGATCATTAATCGGATCAACAGATCGGATACGGATCAAAATCTGTGATCCGTTTATTAATCGGGTCGGATTCGGAGCGACCCCGCTCCAATCCGATAATGATCCGATTATATATAAAAAAAAGATTTAAAATAAAAAATAAATAAATAAACCCAGCTACTTCGCACGGGGAGAACAAGAGAGAGAGAGAGAGAGAGAGAGAGAGAGAGAGAGAGAGAGAGAGGGCGTCCACCAAATCCTCTACTTCTTCTTCTTCATCATCTACTTCTTCTTCTTCTTTTTCTCCTCCTCGTTTCAATGCTGCAACAGACGAAAAGAGAGTTGTTCCAGCAGGACCAAATCCTCATCTACTTCTTCTTCTTCTTTTTCTCGTCCTCGTTTCAATGCTGCAACAGACGAAAAGAGAGTTGTTCCAGGCTTCTAGGAGGACCAAATCCTCTTCACAATAGGTGAAATGGCGAGCACATCCCGGACTCCCCACCCGTAGTCCATCCAACATTCATCAGCCAATAGGGCCCACATGGAAATCTGATCGGATGATTGGATCCATCCATCTTCTAGTTACGACCGTGAATGGCCTACAGCTGATGATGATGCTTTTGGGTATGGCCCATGTTAATATTCGGGTCGGATCATATTCGGATCGGAAACGAATTTCGATGTATTTAAACGGGTCGGGTTCGGATCATGTACTTGTGATCCGAATCGGATTCGGGTCGGATTCGGGTCGGATATATCCTTAATCGGATCGGATACGGATCATCACTGATCCGGCCTGTATCCGACCCGTTGACAGCCCTAGATGAAGGTGGTCCCACCTGAGAATGACTGCAAATAAAAAACTCAATGAAGCGATGGTGTTGAGCATGGATGTCACGAACGTTGGAGATGTGTATCTTAAGCTCACAAAGTACGTATTTAGTGACAAGCTGATCCTGTAATCAAAATTTCCCAACTAATGTGTTATTCCTGTTTCCTCCCAATGCAAATCATACGGTGCAATTGCTTGTAGTGTTGTCTCCAATGTCATCTAGTGGCTGTATGTGGTTCAAAAATAAAAAAATAAATTTAAAACTTTGATAGTCACTGAAAATATGGACGCAGATTTGCTGCGGCAGGGTAAGTGGGTAGCAAGGTTATTGCACATTTATCGTGAAGGGAACTCAGTTGCGGATGGGCTAGCAAGGTTAGCTAGTGCCGGTCATCCTGATAGAATCTATAACGCTCAAGGAGACCTTCCTAGGCTGATTCGGGGCTCGGTTGTCCTTAACAAAACAGGAATTGGTAATATCAGGATGACCTTTGATACGAGTATAGGGTAGGGTTGTGTTCCTAATCATATGATAGGCGGAGTCCGGCCTTTTTGTGGACTCCACCCGAATGTCTGTGTATTCTTTTCCCTCCTTTAATATATAGCCTTAAGTGGGTAACAGCTTAGTAGGTGAGGCCTTGACCGAGGGGCCCACCTAGATGTATGTGTTGTATATCCACACTGATCATCTGTTTTTCCAACTTATTTTAGGGCATTGTCCAAAAAAATAAGGCAGATTCAAATCTCAGGTGAGCCACACGATAGGGATTGAATTCCCACCATAAAAAAAAAAAAAAAACTTTTTGGGGTGACAAAAGTTTTGAATCAAGCTGCTATTTGTGTTTCCCTTCGTACAGAATTGTGTGACCTTATCAATTGGTTGGATGGCAAATAAACATTACAGTGGGCCATAGGAAGGTTTTAAGAGTTTTTACCCGAAAAATCCTAAGAGCATAGGATATTCCTGTAACAGCTGGAGCTATTTTGCCCTTAACTTGTGTGTTTCTGAAAATCCAATTTGCATGACCTAATTTTAAGGGTGTGTGTGTGTGTAAAGAGTTCCATCCGTAATTTAAGCTGACCAGATGATTAGAAATAGTGTACACCATGATGCCCACCCTCCAAACTGTTTACCTCTATGTGTCCCACCTGAATCATAGATTATCCTGATTCAAAGGCCACAGGCTTAAATGTTTTTATAAAATCTAATTGCCAAAGTGGATTTCTTATAATCTTTATGTGAGCCGTGTAAAAAAAAAAAATGGTATTAGACATCTCTCCCAATTGTTTATTTCGGAGTAATCTATCTAAATCATAGGTCAACCTTCTATTTTATTTTCTTTTTGCCTTGTGCCAAATGTGGGATTACATAACTAATGATCTACACATTATGGTTAGCTTGGGTGAGCCTCTATATTTTTTTTTGCTTTTTCTTTTTCAATATAGGAAAAGCTAGATCTTTCAATAGTAGCGACAAGCATGCCATCCAAAGAGGATTGCGTGAACCTTGGTATGTGGTGTGTTGAGGTCACCATGTAGACCTATCATAATGTATTTGTCATATCCACACGGTAAATCCATTAGGGCATGATCTAAAAATGAGGTAGATCCAAAGCTCAAGTGAACCATACCACAATGGGGACAATGATGCTCGCAGTTGAAACCTTCCTATAGCCCACCATGATTTTATTTGCCATCCAACATGTTCATAAAATCATATAGACCTAAATGAAGGGAAAAAAATAAATATCATTTTGATCATAACTTCTAAGCCCCCAAGAAGTTTTCAATGATAGGTGTTCAATCTCCACTACTTTTGCTTTTTATAGTGTAGTCCATGTGAGATTTGGGTTTGCCTCATTTTTGGGTTCAAGAAAATGATCTTGCCAAATGTATTTACTGCTTGGATATAATGTAAGACTCCATTAGGTGGGCCACACATGATCATCGGTTTAGATCATGACCGTTAGATTATTTAGATTGAGCGATTCAGTGGGCCCCACTATAGTTGTCATTATTGCAAATAGGTTTGGGGCGGGACACTTGAATTGTGGTCCCTATTCGCGGTTATTAAGTCAGATATAGAAACCTACGGTGTGGAGACCCTAGAGGAGAGAAGTGTGATGGGTAAGCTTCTCTGCCCTTCTTTCCTATAAATATATGTCTTGGTCCCCTCACCAACACACAAGAGAAAACCCTAGTCCCCATTGAGTGTTTCTCCTAAAGGTGTAAGGTGCGGAAGACCAAGAGTTCTTCTTGGCAACAGGACGGCATCGGAAATATCTTCCCAATCAGGTATGGCTTTAAGATTATAGTATGGAATCTCCATTGTTAACGCATAGACGATCCTATCATTCCGCAATACTTAAGTTTCACAGTTGGTATCAGAGCATGATATGCATCAATTTTGGTAGATTTGTGACTATGGATGCTAACCGTGTTGGTGGCCAGCACATGGTTTCGTAGCCATGATTGATAATTGTTGTATCATTTACAAGAAACTGGATGGAAAATAGGGTTGTGTCATAGAAATCTGACGACCACCATCATGACAATCAATGTGTGGAATCACAAAGGATTTCTCAAAACCCACAATCTCGTGATCGAGCGAGATTTTGCAATCTCGAAGCCTGGATTGCAGAGACCCAATACCCTATGCTTATATCTCCCTACTCGATTATAGCCATCAATGGCGATGGATGGTCCTCGATATAATTATGAAATCCATGGGTATTGTCCCAGCATCACCAGCTACCATTAAAGCTGGTATTAGGATATATAAAAAAAAAAAAAAAAACCCAAGATCTATTGGAACCCGTCAAAGCCGACTGGAAATCCCGACTGTGAGGACAGCTAATTACCAGCGATCAATAGCAAAATCAGATTCAGAGGCGGCTTTATTGGATATTGTCCTCGCCGATCGCCAATTGCTATCGTTGTGTGAGCCTACCGCCATGGTCGACCACAGCCGTTCTCTCCATGAACACCGATAGACTGATCGTGGCTGTCAGCAGAGCTACTATTGATTTCGGCCGGACCTATTCGTCAGCCACCATGAATGGTTGTGATACTGATCTTCAAAACCGTCGTTCTACTAGCTGAATCCTGCAGCAGCATTGTCGGACATGTTGCTGGTGCTCGATTCGTGGCGGCGGAGATAGATTTAGAAAGTGGGCTGACGCGGCTAGGGTTTGGGCCCGGAGGAGTCGCCGGATTTGGGGTGCCCAGATCTACGATAGCCATGGCTGTCATGGAAGAGATCAAGATGGTGGCGGCTAGGGTTTTCTGCCACAACATGCATTGAGTGCTGGACGAGTACAGGCAGTTGCCTTTTTGGGTGGAATGGGCAGTAAGTCTGGGCTTTTTCCTTTGGGCCTCGGGTGTTTTAAGACCCGTTTGTTATTTAATCAGGCTTTTGGGCCTGCTGGCTTTCGGGCCACATATTGGGCATTTCTGTAGCAATTTTTCATGGGCCTATTGCAAGCTAACTTAAAGGTCTGTCTATTGCAAGCCTTGCTTTTGGGCCTCTTTTGGATATTTGGGTTTAATACCCATTGATGTTGATGTTGATATTGCCATTTGCATGCATTATACTTGGGCCATTTTTTTTAGATACAAGTAGAACCTTAATAAATGTATTGATGGTTGGTGGGTTTCACTTGTTAGATGGACCAAGTAATTTAATATACATGGTTATACCTATTGAGCTTTGAATTGGCTTAAAATAGGGTTATTACCCATATGTTTAAGGCTGATATTTAGTTGTTGACCATTAAGTATTCAATCCAACCATCACTTTAGAATATATTTAAGCATACGAGCGACCAACATCAGCCATGTTTTTTAGCCAAATCAAAGCTTCTACAGTGTGGTTCATTGTGGGCAGAACCATGTGGCAATCACTACAAGAAAATGGATTTTTACCGACGAAAGTATTCCCGATGAAATAATTTTCGTTGGGAAAAACCATTTTTACCGACGAAATGGAAAAATCGTCGGTTAAAATCTCCCTCCACCACCAAATTCATTGCCGCCATACACTTTTACCGACGAAATTATAATTTCGTCGGTAAAATGTTTATTGCCGACGAAATAACCTGTCGCTAAAAAAGAAAACAGCAAATTTTACTTTTACCGACGAAAAGTTTCATCGGTAATAATGTGCAATATGTGATTCCCGCCAAGAAAAGAGGTGACTTTTACCGACGAAAAGTTTCGTCGGTAAAAGTTTACCGACGAAAATTTTTGTCGGTAAAAGTGGTCTTTTTAACTTACCCGTTCGCCCTCTTTTCTCATTCGGTCTCTCTCTCGCGGTCTCTCTCTCTCTCTCTCTCTCTCTCTCTCTCTCTCTCGCGGCCGGCCATCTCTCTCTCTCTCTCGCGGCCATCCCTTACTGCCGACCACCGGCCGTCCTTCGCCGGCCGCCACCCGACCACCGACCCCCAGCCACGCCGCCGTACGCCGTCAGCCACGCCGCCCGCGTGAGCACGCTCCTCCACCAGCCACCGTACGTCGCCGTCTCCGCCGGTAAGCGTCTCCCCCCCTTCCTCCTTCCTCCATTTCCTCTCTCTCTCTCTCTCTCTCTCTCCTCGTTGTTCATTGTGGGGCCCATGTGGGTCCCACCGTTCCAGTGCATGTGGGTCCCACCGTTGCTGTCCATTGCATGTGGATCCCACCGTTGCTGTCCATTGCATGTGGGTCCCACCGTCGCTATCGCTGTCCATTGCATGTGCGTGGGGTCCGCCTTAGCTGTCCACGATTTGGTGGGGCGCACTGATTTAGTAAATTCCTAATTAGGGATTTTGAAATTAAAATCCCCTAATTAGGGATTTTGAAATTAAAATCCCCTAATTCCTTCCTTAATTAGGGATTTTAATTTGTGATTTACAAATTAATAAAAATCATGATATACAATAAATGTGGGGCCCACCGTCGCTGTCCACTGCTCGTGGGGCCCACAGTGATTTACGTATTTTATCCACTCCGTCCATCCATCTTAGCAGAAAATTTTAGGTATGGTGCCCAAAAATGAAGCATATCAAAATCTAAAGTGGACCACACCACAAATGTGAACTGAATGTGTATCATTGAAAAATTCTTAGAGGACACAGAAGTTTTGGATGAAGCTGATATTTGTGTTTTCCCTCATCCATATCCATGTGATCTTATGAACAGGTTGGATGACAAATAAAGATCACTGTAGGGCCTGGGAATGGTGGAAATCATTATTCCCACTGTTTCCCATGGCATGGTCCACTTGAGAGTTGGATATGCTTAAATTTTGGGCTCAACCACTAAAATGAGGTGGAAAAACATAAGGATGGAATAGATAAATCACATACATTCTAGGTGGGCCCAACTGAGTTTACTCTACACTCCGCACGCAATCCGATTCCCATGGTGGGCCGCCCATACTTATTTGTTCACAAAATAGTCATTAGGCATTTGATTAAACTTGATTCATGGTGTTGATGATTCTGCCATTTTCATGTGCTTGTGTATCTAGAATTGATGGAGCAAACCCGGATGTGCGTCGGAGCTATCCGTGATTGATTTATGTGGATATGTATGTTGTGGATGTATTTGGCTTATTATTAATAAATATTTTTGTCCACAAATGGTAGTATAATAGAATCAGTTAGCCCATTTGGAGATTTCTATATTGCCGAGCATAGATAAAGTGTGTTTTGGAGGTATAGAAATCTGCCAAATTGTCCTGTTGGACAGTCCAAGGTTGGATAGATTGGAATGTTATCGTTGTTTGTCATTTACATGCGTAGGGTCATTAGTTTTGTGCAGTAACTCTCCTATTCTCTCTGGATATGTTTCTTATGTTTAATTCCATTGTCAATTTAATCCACACAATGTGTGGATAGTTGACGTGGAAATGAAATGTAAGATAAATATATCTGGAGAGATAGGGGGAGTACGACAGCTTTAAATCCGAACCCGTACATTTACCTTTATTACTATCGTAAAGTTAGATAGGTAGGAACCTACCCGCTGACTAAATAATATAATAGTAAATCACCGTTTAATCTACTGCTTGTACTATGAACACTAATTCTCATCAACTAACTACAACTACAACTCCCCCCAGGGACCTTCCACCCTTGGCGACAACATTGGTACGACTTCGACAGGACAAGGATACCTGTTGTTATACCCACCGGACCGGTAAACCTGTCCGGGCACAAATACATAATCGAGCTTTAATTACCTCGTCTGGGCCTACACGCAGCCTCGATAGGCCCACAACTCGCCCCCAGGGACCTTCCACCCTTGGCGACAACACTGGTACTACTTCGACAGGTAAAGGATACCTGTTGTTATACCCACCGGACCGGTAAACCTGTCCGGGCACAAATACATAATCGAGCTTTAATTACCTCGTCTGGGCCTACACGCAGCCTCGATAGGCCCACAAGAGCGGGGGTCCCTGGAAGGTGGGAACCGCTGTTATGACCATGAGGAAGCTGTCCATTTCCTATGGACAGCAATATGGGTGGCCTGGCCATTTGGACAGGCCCGCTTTGTGTGGAGCAGACCCGGATGTGCGTCAGAGCTATCCTTGAGTTGCTTGAGTCTCCAAGACCTACACCCTAAACCCGAAACCATAAACCTAAAACTAAAACCTATAAGCTACGGCTAAACCGAAACCTAAACTCAATTCATCTAATGGCTTGTTTGGCACCATGGATTTGAGGAGAAGTGGATTCCATGATATGAATTCTCATCAATTCCAGTTCTTACCAATTCCAGATTTTCTGTTTGGCAGTCAAGATTTGGAGAGAAATCAAACATGAAGGAATGGACGGTGTAAATTTTAATCCTCTCAAATCCACTTCTCATCAAATCCATGGTGCCAAACAGAATAAAGCAACCAGTTTCTCCTCCTTTCTCCTCCTTTCTCCTAGAATCCATGGTGCCAAACACGAAAACCAAACCCGAAACCCGATCCCGAACCCAAAAATCTCAACTTATGCCCTAAACCTAATCCTAAACTCATGTCACCTAAACTAAACCTACACCTATTCCTAAATCCATTCACCTAGCCTAAACCTAGACTCAAACACGAAAACCAAACCCGAAACCAGATCCCGAACCCAAAAATCTAAACCTATCCCCGAAACTTAATCCTAAACTCAAATCACCTAAACTAAACCTACACCTATTCCTAAATCCATTCACCTAGCCTAAACCTAGACCCAAACACGAAAACCAAACCCGAAACCAGATCCCGAACCCAAAAATCTAAACCTATCCCCGAAACCTAATCCTAAATTCATGTCACCTAAACTAAACCTACACCTATTCCTAAATCCATTCACCTAGCCTAAACCTAGACTCAAACACGAAAACCAAACCCGAAACCAGATCCCGAACCCAAAAATCTAAACCTATCCCCGAAACCTAATCCTAAACTCAAATCACCTAAACTAAACCTACACCTATTCCTAAATCCATTCACCTAGCCTAAACCTAGACCCAAACACGAAAACCAAACCCGAAACCAGATCCCGAACCCAAAAATCTAAACCTATCCCCGAAACCTAATCCTAAACTCAAATCACCTAAACTAAACCTACACCTATTCCTAAATCCATTCACCTAGCCTAAACCTAGACCCAAACACGAAAACCAAACCCGAAAACCGATCCCGAACCCAAAAATCTAAACCTATCCCCGAAACCTAATCCTAAACTCAACTCACCTAAACTAAACCTACACCTATTCCTAAATCCATTCACCTAGCCTAAACCTAGACCCAAACACGAAAACCAAACCCGAAAACCCGATCCCGAACCCAAAAATCTAAACCTATCCCCGAAACCTAATCCTAAACTCAAATCACCTAAACTAAACCTACACCTATTCCTAAATCTATTCACCTAGCCTAAACCTAGACCCAAACACGAAAACCAAACCCGAAACCCGATCCCGAACCCAAAAATCTAAACATATCCCCGAAACCTAATCCTAAACTCAACTCACCTAAACTAAACCTACACCTATTCCTAAATCCATTCACCTAGCCTAAACCTAGACCCAAACACGAAAACCAAACCCGAAACCCGATCCCAAACCCAAAAATCTAAACCTATCCCCGAAACCTAATCCTAAACTCAAATCACCTAAACTAAACCTACACCTATTCCTAAATCCATTCACCTAGCCTAAACCTAGACCCAAACACGAAAACCAAACCCGAAAATCGATCCCGAACCCAAAAATCTCAACTTATGCCCTAAACCTAATCCTAAACTCATGTCACCTAAACTAAACCTGACTCTGATCTTTGCATTGTAGATATGGATAAGAGTTGGATGCAAGCTAAGAATCGGTTTGGCCCAGAGTATAAAGAAGGTGTTAAGGAGTTCATGGAATTTGCGAGAGATCGGGCAGATTCAGGTAATAGAATTAGGTGTCCATGCCGAAAATGCAAGAACATGATTCACAAGACATTGGACAAAGTGGAAGATGATTTGTTCATAGTTGGGATTGACCAGGGTTATACTTGGTGGATTCATCATGGTGAAGACTTCCACCAAAGAGTTGAGGCCACTGAAGTCCTTGCTGACCCAATTATGCGTAATGACGAGGATGAAGATGTTGACGATATGCAAGATATCATTGGGGATGTGTTAAGGGGAACCATTGCGGATACTGATTTTGCAGCGACAAGTACTAGCCAGGATATTCCTCCTATGGGTGATGCCGAATCAGAAAAGTTTACTAGGTTGTTGAGGGATGCGCAACGTCCACTCTATCCGGGGTGTCGGAACTTCTCCAAGTTGAATTTCCTTACAAGGTTACTTCATTTAAAGACAATAAATCGTTGGAGTAACAAATCGTTGGACATGTTACTTGGCTTGTTGAAAGAAGTATTACCTGAAGGTGAGACATTGCCTAAGTCTCATTACGAGGCAAAATCATTAATGCGAGACTTGGGCCTTGGTTACATCCTCATACATGCATGTATAAATGATTGTGTATTGTATTGGAAAGAACATGAAAATGTTGAGGAGTGTCCACAATATGGAGAGTCTAGGTGGAAATATGACGAAGCTAAGCGTAAGAAAATTCCACAAAAGGTGTTAAGGTACTTTCCATTGAAACCCAGATTACAAAGATTGTTTACGTCGAGCAAGATGGCTGAAGATATGAGGTGGCATAAGGAGAAACGCCTTCATGATGATAATACATTGAGGCATCCCGCTGACTCTGAAGCCTGGCAACATTTTGATAAGCAATATGACTGGTTTGCAGAGGATTCTCGCAATGTTCGGCTAGGTCTTACAAGTGATGGTTTTAATCCATTTGGTAATATGAGTAGCTCGTACAGTATGTGGCCAGTGATACTTATGCCCTACAATTTACCTCCTTAGTTGTGTATGAAGGAATCATTTTTTATGATGTCGTTGCTTATTCCTGGACCCAAGTCACCGGGGAATGACATTGATGTGTATCTCCGACCGTTAGTAGATGAGTTAAACGAGCTTGTGGAGTCAAGGTGTCCAGACGTATGACACTTTTGCAGAACAGACGTTTCGATTGCATGCAGCGGTCTTGTGGACAATAAATGACTTCCCTGCATATGGAAATTTGTCTGGGTGGAGCACGAAGGGAAAGTTGGCTTGTCCTACATGTAGTACTGAGACTTGTTCATTGTCATTGAAGCATGGTAAGAAAACGTGTTATATGGGCCATTGTCGCTTCCTTCCGAGGGATCATAGTTGGCGCAGGAAGACGGTAATCTTTGATGGCAAACAAGATCATAGGCCACCACCGAAAGAACTATCTGCAGAAGATGTGTTACAACAGCTGAGAAACATTGAAGAAGTTAGATTTGGTAAGGCACCGCACTTGAAGAAGAGAAAACGTACAGTATTGGAGTACAACTGGAGGAAGAAGAGCATTTTTTTTGAGTTGCCTTATTGGAGTCAGCTGAAATTACGACACAACTTGGATGTCATGCATATTGAGAAGAATATATGTGACAATGTCTTTGGAACATTGATGAACATAGAGAAGAAAACAAAAGACAGTTTTAAGGCTCAATTGGATCTACAAGCAATGGGTTTAAGGAAAGAGTTGCACTTACAACCACATGGAAATTCATATACTATACCAGCAGCCTGCTATACATTGACAAAAGTAGAGAAAAAACGTGTATGTGAATGGTTGAACAAGGTGAAATTTCCCGACGGGTATGCATCGAATATCTCTCGGCGCGTAAACATTGCGGACTGTAAGGTAACAGGAATGAAAAGTCATGACTGTCACGTCCTTCTGCAACACCTACTACCGGTTGCGATTCGTGGATTCCTTAACAAGGATGTCAGTGCTACGCTAATTGAGTTAGGGATATTCTTTAAGGATTTGTGTTCGAAATCTTTGAATGTAGAGGTTATTAAACGACTGGAGAATGATATTGTCGTAATCCTTTGCAAACTTGAAAGAATTTTTCCACCTGCGTTTTTCGATGTCATGGTACACCTAGCGATTCGCTTACCGTACGAAGCGAAGCTTGCAGGCCCAGTACAATATTGTTGGATGTATCCGATCGAAAGGTGATAGAACAATGATCAAATTTTTTTTTCCATTCCATAAACTACGTATATCCATGTTTTCATGTCCTAAACATATTGATTTTGTGTACAGATACCTTCACACATTAAAACAATATGTGAGGAATAAGGCACGTCCAGAGGGATCCATTGCTGAGGCGTACATTGATAATGAGTGCCTGACATTTTGCTCCATGTATCTTCGTGGCATAGAGACTAGATTCAACCGAGAAGATCGTAATGCCGATGCAGGGCAGGAGCATGAACAAGGACTCATATCTGTATTCGCACATAACGTCCGTCCTTTAGGATCGCCGACGTTTCAGGATATGGACCCTCGGGATCTTGCGAAGGCGCGGTGGTATGTGTTGCATAACTGTGAAGAAATAGAGTCGTACTTGGAGTAAGTCTTCGCACATAATTATTGTATACCTACAGACAGTTTTAATCTCAAAATTTCTTGCTTACAACGTATCAATTGTGTATAGCGAACACATCGAGGAGATGAAGTCCCAATACCCTACAAATTATGATCGAATGCATCAGGATTTGTTTCCAGAATGGCTTGCAAAACGTGTAAGCTTAATTTACCTTCTATCTCACCACACTTACAATATTGTTGTATTGCACAATATTTACATGTAATTTTAAATGCCTAAACGTACATTTATATTCTGTACGTGATGATAGATGAAGATGTTGCGCGCTAGCAACTCTGCGGATGCATCTGATGCGCTCTACTCACTGGCGTGTGGCCCTGATAGACGTGTATCTAGATATACAGGTTGTATTGTAAACGGGATTCGGTTCCACACTGAGGAGCGTGAGAAATATAGGACCACACAAAATAGTGGTGTGGTTGTGAAGGGAACACATGAGGAGGTCGAAATTGATTTTTATGGCGTTTTGACGGATATTATTGAGCTGAGTTATTGTATGAGAAAGCGGGTGTACTTATTTAAATGCGATTGGTGAGACATTGGAAATCTTATGTTGGGAATACAGACTGATAATTACTTCACGAGCGTAAATTTATCTCGGAAGTGGTTTAAAGATGACCCATATATCATAGCCGGCCAAGCCGAACAAGTATTCTACCTCGCTGACACCAAGTTGGGCCGCTCTTGGCACGTGGTGCAGAAAATAAAGCCCAGGAACATATTTGACGTTCCCGAAGTAGTCGTTGAAGATAACGATGAAGGGAGTAATAGAACGTCGTCAGTTGAACAAGCATACCAAGAAGACATGCCATCTTGGGATAGAGGGAATGATCCAAATGTTGATATTGATGTGGTGCAATTGAATAGAGATGATGTGCCTACCTGATCATGTTGATGCCTCAATCATAAATGACATTGTTAGAGATGATAGCGCTTTCATCGATGACAACGTTGCAGACGATGAAGAGGAAATTCTGATCAGCGATAGTGATGGTGAAGAAGAAAGAGTCCTAAGCGATAATGATTCAGACGACGATTATTAAATGTATACAAGATTTACATGTAATTTTTCAATTCGATTAATTTGATTATTACATGTATATATGTTTTACAAGTCATGATTTTTTTCCTGAATTGACTTGTTGATAATCTACATTTACAGTTAAGTCACTTTCTGATCATGTCCTCCACAAACTGGAGCGTAGCGGAAGCACGCAGCATACTTCATCAGCTGTTGCGGATGGACTTTCCGGCCCTATATTCTTCTGGTAGGGCCAGAGAGATACCCGGTCTGGTCGAGAAATGTAGGGAGGAAGACGATGACTCAGATGAAAGATTATACAATCTCAAAGAAATTCCGGACCTGATTGAGGAATATAATCGCGGAAAACTTCGTATGGAAGATGCAACATTATCACTTGCACATCTGAATAGAGTCCCGAGAGATCAGATTTCTCCTATTGTGACTGGCATGTTGGCTGTAAGATTGTCGAGTGCTTCATACAGCTTGACATATACATCTGCAGCGTACGATAACTTACGCAGGGAGTATTTCGGATAGTTGATCCGAAGTTGATTTGTATTACAATGAGATATATGTATTTAATATAGAATGACAATGTGTAATGGATTTTTCAACTTTTATATTCTCTTTACGGTTTATTATATTCTGTTTACGGTTTTATTATATTCTGCTTGCATTATAGTGTAATGGTCTAATCATATTTTTATCATTTCTCTAAGCATAAGCACAAATTCACTCTGCAATAATGTTCATAAACTTGCATTGACATTGTTTAAATTTATAAGTTTGTATTTCAGATATATTCAGTCATGGCACCAGGTGGGAGATCAGGTCGTTCACGCACTGGATCTACCCCTTCCACCCGTGATGCGACGCAGACAGCATCGACGTCGCACGGTGCATCACAGTCATCTGATCCTTCGGTTCAGCATACACCGGGCACTGCATGTAAGTCTAGACATTTATTTAGTGATTTCTGTTTATATTGTTACTTACATATATCTTTTCGCAGCAGCATCTTCTACCAGCCGACTGAGGACTGTGGACCCACGCGTGGGTTAGTTTTAGAGCGACTTACGCGTGAGGGTAGGGTGGCAGTAGAGTTCCCACAGGACTGCCTTAGACCTGTTGGGGACAGTGCCAGATTGTTTACGTCTGAGGTCGGTGTCCTATGCCGATCTATGATCCCCGCCACCACCCCCCGTTGGACTGACGTGACAGATGATGTGCGACAGCTCATCCGTCAGCGCCTTCAGGTAAAGTTTAGTAAATTGAAATTTTCTTTCGTGAAAGTTTATTTACGGTTAAGTCCTATTGTTAATAAGTTTATTCCCTTAATTTATTATTTACGAAACTGCAGGATAAATTTGAATTCGATTTGAATGTTCCCTACATTTCTCATGCCGTCGACGACATGATTAGGGAGCGGTTCAAGGAGTATCGCGCGAGAGTTGCACCAGCGGTACAAGCGGTGCAGGACACACGATGAGGCCGTACTGTCCGCACCGCCACACGTTAGTACAGACTGACTGGCGGATACTCTGCGAGAGATTTTCGTCGGAGGCTTTTCAGGTAATATTTACATGGACGATATCTTACGGTAACAATTAAATTCGTAATTAATTTCGTAATTAATAGAAATGTATTTTGTATAATGTGTTCAGAAGAGGAGCAAAATAAATTCTGCGAACAGGGAAAAGTTACAAGTGAACCACGTAGCTGGTTCAAAGTCATTTAGTACGACATCGTTACGACATGGTAAGAAATTATTGATGATTATTAAGTTAATATATTATTTTGATTGACATTTATTATAAGTCTTTTTTCCTTTCGATTGCGCAGCGGGATTCCGTCACCGGCCAGGAGCCTGGACCAGTAGACCTCTACAGAGGGACTCACTGTCGGCAGGCGACGGGATCTTGGGTTCATCCTAGAGCCAGTGAGCATTGGGTAAAAATCTTTACTTTGTTAAATTTAATTGTGCATTGATTGATAATAATGTCATTCATGTCACCTTTTATGAAATTTCATATCTTTTCATTACAGGCGGCGATGGACACCATACGCAGTCAGCCCACTCCTGATGGTAGTCAGCGGAGTGAGCCAGAAATCCTGAGCGAGGTGCTTGGCACCCGTTCTGGATATGTGCGTGGGCTTGGCCATGGTGCTAAGCTCATGGCACAAACTAAAGCTGGCTCCAGCCGATCCGTAGCTGGTGAGAGCGCTCAACGCCGAGCTGACATCGCAGAGAGAGAGGTTCAGCAGTTACGGGTCGTCGTCGATGGGATTCGGGAGCAGCTGGAGAGGCAGAGGGAGGAGGAGGAGAGGTGACGGGAGGAGCAGGAGAGGAGGATCGAGGAGTTGCAGCAGGAGCATGAGCGACGGATGCAGGAGATGTTTCAGGCTCTCGCTGCATGCCTTGGCGCCGATGCCCCGCCACCTCCGCCACCTCCTCCTTCATCTTTCTGATTATTTTTGTTAATATACGACTTTTAACTTGTATGTATTTGTGTGTGGATGAATATTGTTTGTTTGTGGATGTGGAATGCATTATTTGTGTATGGATGATGTAGTTTTTGTTTATTTGTATGTTTGTGGATGTGAAGTAGGATTCAAAATGTATAGGTTTTTTTACAGGTGTATATCAGGAATTTTCCTGAATTTTGAAAACAAATGGAACCGAGACAGGAAAAACTTTTACCGATGAAATATTTCGTCGGTAAAAGTAATGAAAAACTTTTTACCGACGAAATATTTCGTCGGTAAAAAATTCGTAGATGCTTTTACCGACGAATTATTCCGTCGGTAAAAGTTTTATCATGTTTTTACCTACGCATTATTTCGTAGGTAAAAACTTTTTCCTTACTTTTACCGACGAAATATTTCGTCGGTAAAAGTTTTAACATGTTTTTACCTACGCATTATTTCGTCGGTAAAAGTTTTTTCACCGACGTATCATTTTCATTCCCGACAAAATTCATATGTTTGGCCGACGAATAATTTCATCGGTAATGGTGCAATTATTACCTACGAAAAATTATTTCGTCGGTAAAAACCTTTACCGACGGCCTTTCTGCGACGATGTTAGCCGCGAAAACTTTCGTCGGGAAAAACATTTCCCGACGAAATTTTGCTGATTACCGACGAAATCATTCGTCGGTAAAAATGAATTTTTTTGTAGTGAATCCTTGAGTCTTGAAGTGGGATTGAAGCTTATTGTGTTAGCCACCAAAGTGACCTCAATTGGCAACGATTTCTACTTCTAGACTTCTGTACTTGGAATTTAGTGGCCCTCCATTACAGGAATGCATTCAGTTGTGTTCATACCCAGGTGAGCGGTGGTCAGAACAAAGAAGTATCATCGTTTGACTGGGTGTGAGCAGGATGAAGTCATTGGTGATGGTGATATAGGTTTGAGAGACTCATTTCATCCAAAGATGATGGGCGTCTTAAATTTATTTCACTAGCATAGATCGACTTCATGTTCAGTAGAGCCTCCTGTGTGTTACAATTTCGCCCAAAGGAGAAATTGTGATGATACGTTGGGCTCTTGCCAGATTTTGATGATTATGGCCCATCATCATTCTGGGTCATTTGATTGAAGGCCCAAATCAATTGAATGTTTATACATGTATAAAATTTGTGGTTTATGTTCATGCATTGTTATATGGGACTTGTTTATTAATGTGAGTTTTATGCTTTGAATGCCCAGCTATGACTGTTTCCAATATTCCAACCCAATTCAATTCCATACCTTTGCTTACTGGGTCCAACTATTCCAAATGGAAGTCGTCCGTTGAAATAGTCCTAGGTTGCATGGACTTGGACCTGGCCCTGGAGGAAGTAGAGCCTCCCATTCCAACTGACTCTAGTACGGAATCAGCAAAGGCTCACTACAAGGCCTGGACCAAGTCAAATAAGATATGTCTCAAGATCATAAAGAACTCGATTTCTGAGACCGTGCAAGGTGTCATGCCCGACACTGAGAAAGCTAAAGATTTCTTGACTGAAATAGGAAAACGATTTAAGAAATCATATAAATCTGAGCTAAGTTCACTTTTACATAAGCTGACTCAAGCCACCTATAACGGTCAAGGAAATATCAGGGAGTACATTAGTGGATTGTCTGATGTGGTGGCCAAAATTCGCACATTAGACCTTAAGATTGAGGATGAACTCCTAATTTTCTTGGTTCTGAACTCCTTCCATAGTTCAGTCAATTCCAAATCAGCTATAATACTCAAAAGGAAAAGTGGACATTGAACGAACTGATATCTCAGTGCGTTCAGGAGGAAGAGAGACTCAGAAGGTCGAGCAAGACACAAAGTGCGCACCTAGTGACATCTGGTCAAGGACGAAAAAGAAATAAGAAAAGAAAGCACACTTCAGGTAAAAGTTCTACGGGTCTTGCAGGTGGCAATCAGCCTAAGTCTGAAAATATATTTAAGAAGAAAAGGAAGGGTCCTAATGATGGCTACTTCTTCTGTAATAAGCCTGGTCATTAGAAGAAGGATTGTGAAGGATTTAAAGCATAGCTCGTTTCTAAGGGTAAAAACTATATTTTAGTCTGTTTTGAATCAAATTTAGCTGATATGTTCACAGACTCCTGGTGGATAGATTCTGGTGCAACTATTTACATTTGTAATTTCATGCAGGATATGCTCCAAAGCTGGACACCAACTAATGCAGAGAGATCAGTATATATGGGGAACGGCATTAGAGTAAACGTGGAAGCTATTGGAGTCTGTAGGCTTAGGTTATCGTCAGGACACTTTCTTGATCTAGTAGATACTGTTTGTGTGCCTTCTACAAGGCGCAATTTGGTTTCCATTTCTCGTTTAAACAAATTTGGTTATGAGTTTAAATTTGCAAATGGAAAATTAAGTATTTGCTATGATTCGGCTGTGATTGGTTCTAGCACTTTAGTTAATAACCTTTATTAGCTAGATTTGGATGTTTCACATGTACAGAGCATTAACTTCTCACATGAAAATACTAAAGGCGTCAAACGAAATTTAGATTGTGAGAATTCCTCTATGCTATGGCACAGGCGATTAGGCCACATCTCTCGTGAGAGATTGGAATGGCTTATGCGTGAAGGAATTCTTCACTCCTTGGACTTCTCAGATTTTGGGGTTTGTATTGATTGCATTAAAGGTAAACAGACTAGAATAAGGAAAAATGGTGCCACTAGGAGCGTAGGACTCTTAGAAGTGATTCATACAGATATCTGCGGACCGTTCCCTACAGCATCCTGGAATGGGCAGAAGTATTTTATCACTTTTATAGATGACTGCTCTCATTATGGGCACTTGCACCTTATTAACGAAAAATCAAACGCCCTGAGTACATTTAAGATCTCTAAGGCTGAAGTCGAGAATGAACTCGACAGAAAGATTAAAGTCGTTAGATCCGACCGTGGTGGTGAGTACTACGGAAGGTATGACGAATCTGGGTGTAATCCAGGTCCATTCGCTAGATACCTATAAGATTGTGTCATCGTCGCCCAGTACACCATGCCTGGTACTCCAGAGCAGAATGGTGTAGCGAAAAGGCGTAATCGCACCCTAAAGGATATGGTGTGATCTATGATTAGTAATTCTACGTTGCCAGAATCTTTGTGGGGTGATGTGTTGAAAACGGTGGTGCATATCCTTAATAGGGTCCCAAGTAAGGCTGTAATGAAAACTCCATATGAATTGTGGACAGGGTGAAAGCCCTGTAGAAGCCAAACCATATAACCCGCATGAAAGAAAACCTGACCCTAGAATTGTTAGTTGCTTCTTTATTGGATACCCAGAAAGATCAAAATGATTCAGATTTTATTGTTCATCATATTCCATGAGAGTCATTGAGACTGCGAATGCTAGGTTTATTGAGAATACTGAAGATAGTGGGAGCACAAATTTAAGCGATATTGTATTTGAGGAAGAACGGATTGTGATTCCCACCACAATCATTTAGAGTAGCATGGTTGTCCGTCCAGTAGTAGACCCTGATATCCCTATGGACGACCATGCACAACCTCAAATACAACCCACTGATGAGGAAATGAAAAACCCAATTCAGAATAATGAGCCATTAAGACGATCACATAGAGAGAGAAGATCTACAATACCAGACGATTACATCATCTATTTGTAGGAGCATAAGTTTGACATTGGGGTTGAAAAGGATCCCGTGTCCCTTTCACAGGTCGAACAAAGTGTGAATTTTTCTCATTTGTTCAATGCCATGAAGGATGAATTGAAATCCATGAAGGACAACAAAGTTTGGGACCTTGTTGAATTTCCTTAAGGGATTAGGCCGATTGGTTGTAAGTGAGTATTTAAAACCAAACGGGACTATAAGGGCAATATCAAAAGGTATAAAGCCAGACTAGTTACAAAGGGTTTCACTCAGCGTGAGGGCATTAACTTTAAGGAGACTTTCTCACCTGTATCTAAGAAAGACTCATTTAAGATCATTATGGCTCTTGTGGCTCATATGGATCTGGAACTACATCAAATGGACGTAAAAATTGCATTTCTCAATGGAGATCTAATGGATAATGTATATATGTTGCAGCCAGAAGGTTTTAAAGCTAAAGGCTCAGAACATCTGGTCTACAAACTTAAGAAGTCCATTTATGGGTTGAAACAGGTATCATGACAGTGGTACTTAAAGTTCCATGAAGTCGTTTCCTCATATGGTTTCATTGGAAACATTGCGGATGAGTGCATATATGTGAAAATCAGTGGGAGTAAGTTTATCATTTTGGTCTTGTATGTTGACGACATTTTATTGGCCAGTAGTGATATTAGATTGTTGCGTGAGACTAAGAATTTTCTATATCAAAATTTTGATGAAAGATCTTGGTGATGCTTCCTTTGTCATCGGCATTCATATTAGCCAGGACAGATCACGTGAATTACTTGGCCTGTCACAGAGGGCCTATATTGATAGGGTTCTGGAAAGGTTTGGCATGCAAGGTTGTACTCCTGGCCAAGCACCTATTATAAAAGGTGACAAGTTTTGTCAATTTCAGTGTCATAAGAATGACCTAGAAAAGGACAAGATGAAAGCTATTCCGTATGCGTCAGCAGTAGGGAGCATCATGTATGCTCAGGTCTGTATGCGTCTAAATATTGCTTTTGTGGTTGGAATGTTGGGCAGGTACCTTAGCAATCTAGGAATGAACCATTGAATAGTTGTAAAGAAAGTGTTGCGCTACCTGCAAAGGACAAAGGACTTCGAACTCACACACAAGAGATCCGACCATTTGGAGTTGGTAGGATATACAGATGCAGATTTTGCTGGTTGTCTCGACAACAAGAAGTCCACCTCGAGCTATGTATTCATGATGGTTGGTGGAGTCGTACCATGGAAGTAGAGTATATAGCTTGTCATGAAGCCACGAATCAAGCGGTCTGGCTTCAGAGTTTTTTCTCTGGTTTACGGGTTGTGCAGATAATCCCGAAACCATTGAAAATCTATTGTGATAGTTTAGCTGCAGTTAACTTCTCCAACAACAACAAGCATTCATCGAGGTCAAAGCACATTGACATTAAATACCTTGTTGTGAAGGAGAGAGTTCAGAATCGTCAAGTGTCCGTGGAACTCATCGGCACAAGGCTGATGATAGCATATCCTCTCACTAAAGACCTTCCTATCACGCTCTTTAAGGAGCATGTGACGTCTATGGGAGTTATTGATCCCAAGGATGTATTTCAGTAGTGAAAGTTTTTCATATATGATCCGATTGTGTCTAGAAATTTTTAGAGATATCTTTTATGCATTGATGATTCTGTTTTTTCAGTTTATATCTTGCTTCTCCTTCAAAGTGCACATTTAGTTTTGAGTAAGCAAGACTTTGGTTTGTGTCTTGAAGACACGTTCAGAAGGACCACTTGAAAATAAGCATGTATGATCACATTAGACGTGTAATCTTCATACCACACCCCATATCATTGATCCATGTCGTTAAGGCTATTGGTATTTGTGATCGTGATTCGTCACACTTCGAAAATATTAAATATTGTGTTGACTACCACGATTCAATATATGTGGTCTTGATGGACCGGATCTGACAAGCGTTGCTCATAGTTATCCAACGGCATTCACTACAAGAAATTTCATTTTTACCGACGAATGATTTCGTCGATAATCAGTAAAATTTCGTCGGGAAATCCTTTTCCCGACGAAATAATTCGCGGCTAACATCGTCGCAGAAAGCCCGTCGGTAATGGTTTTTACCGACGAAATAATTTTTCGTAGGTAATAATTACACCATTACCGACGAAAATATTCGTCGGCCAAACATATGAATTTTTGTCGGGAATGAAAATGATACGTCGGTGAAAAAACTTTTACCGACGAAATAATTCGTAGGTAAAAACATGTTAAAACTTTTACCGACGAAATAATTCGTCAGTAAAAGCATGCAAAAATTTTGTACCGACGAAATATTTCGTCGGTAAAAACTTTTTACATTCTTTTACCGACGAAATAATTCGTCGGTAAAAGTTTTTCCTGTCTCGGTTTCATTTGTTTTCAAAATATAGGAAAATTCCTGATATACACCTGTAAAAAAAACCTATACATTTTTCTCCTATTCACATCCACAAACATACAAATAAACAAAATCTACATCATCCATACAGAAATAATCCATTCCACATCCACAAACAAACAATATTCATCCACACACAAATACATACAAGTTAAAAGTCGTATATTAAAAAAAAAATCAGGAAGATGAAGGCGGAGGTGGCGGGGCATCGGCGCCAAGGCATGCAGCGAGAGCCTGAAACATCTCCTGCATCCGTCGCTCATGCTCCTGCCGCAACTCCTCGATCCTCCTCTCCTGCTCCTCCCATCACCTCTCATCCTCCTCTCGTCACCTCTGCTCCTCCTCCCTCTGCCTCTCCAGCTACTCTCGAATCCCATCGACGACGACCCGTAGCTGCTGAACCTCTCTCTCTGCGATGTCAGCTCGGCGTTGAGCGCTCTCACCAGCTACGGATCGGCTGGAGCCAGCTCTAGTTTGTGCCATGAGCTTAGCACCATGGCCAAGCCCACGCACATATCCAGAACGGGTGCCAAGCACCTCGCTCAGGATTTCTGGCTCACTCCGCTGACTACCATCGGGAGTGGGCTGACTGCGTATGGTGTCCATCGCCGCCTGTAATGAAAAGATATGAAATTTCATAAAAAATGACATGAATGACATTATTATCAATCAATGCGCAATTAAATTTAACAAAGTAAAGATTTTTACCCAATGCTCACTGGCTCTAGGATGAACCCAAGATCCCGTCGCCTACCGACAGTGAGTCCCTCTGTAGAGGTCTACTGGTCCAGGCTCCTGGCCGGTGATGGAATCCCGCTGCGCAATCGAAAGGAAAAAAAGACTTATAATAAATGCCAATCAAAATAATATATTAACTTAATAATCATCAATAATTTCTTACCATGTCGTAACGATGTCGTACAAATGACTTTGAACCAGCTACGTGGTTCACTTGTAACTTTTCCCTGTTCATAGAATTTATTCTACTCCTCTTCTGAACACATTATACAAAATACATTTCTATTAATTGCGAAATTAATTGTGAATTTAATTGTTACCGTAAGATATCGTATGTGTAAATATTACCTGAAAAGCCTCCGACGAAAATCTCTCGCAGAGTATCCGCCAGTCGTCTATAGTAACGTGTGGCGGTGCGGACAGTACGGCCTCATCGTGTGTCTTGCACCGCTTGTACCGCTGGTGCAACTCTCCGCGGTACTCCTTGAACCGCTCTCTAATCATATCGTCAACGGCATGAGAAATGTAGGGAACATTCAAATCGAATTCAAATTTATCCTGCAGTTTCATAAATAATAAATTATGGCAATAAATTTATTAACAATAGGACTTAACCGTAAATGAACTTTCACAAAAGAAAATTTCAATTTACTAAACTTTACCTGAAGGCGCTAACGGATGAGCTGTCGCACATCATCTGTCACGTCAGTCCAACGGGGGGTGGTGGCGGGGATCAGAGATCGGCATAGGACACCGACCTCAGACGTAAACAATCTGGCACTGTCCCCAACAGGTCTAAGGCAGTCCTGTGGGAACTCTACCGCCACCCTACCCTCACGCGTAAGTCGCTCTAAAACTAACCCACGCGTGGGTCCACGTCCTCGTCGGCTGGTAGAAGATGCTGCTGCGAAAAGATATATGTAAGTAACAATATAAACAGAAATCACTAAATAACTGTCTAGACTTACATGCAGTGCCCGGTGTATGCTGAACCGAAGGATCAGATGACTGTGATGCACCGTGCGACGTCGATGCTGTCTGCGTCGCATCACGGGTGGAAGGGGTAGATCCAGTGCGCGAACGACCTGATCTCCCACCTGGTGCCATGACTGAATATATCTGAAATACAAACTTATAAATTTAAACAATGTCAATGCAAGTTTATGAACATCATTGCAGAGTGAATTTGTGCTTATGCTTAGAGAAATGATAAAAATATGATTAGACCATTACACTATAATGCAAGCAGAATATAATAAAACCGTAAACAGAATATAATAAAACCGTAAAGAGAATATAAAAGTTGAAAAATCCATTACACATTGTCATTCTATATTAAATACATATATCTCATTGTAATACAAATCAACTTCGGATCAACTATCCGAAATACTCCCTGCGTAAGTTATCGTACGCTGCAGATGTATATGTCAAGCTGTATGAAGCACTCGACATTCTTACGGCCAACATGCCAGTCACAATAGGAGAAATCTTATCTCTCGGGACTCCATTCAGCTGTGCAAGTGATAATGTCGCATCTTCCATACGAAGTTTTCCGCGGTTATATTCCTCAATCAGGTCCGGAATTTCTTTAAGATTGTATAATCTTTCATCTGAGTCATCGTCTTCCTCCCTACATTTCTCGACCAGACCGGGTATCTCTCTGGCCCTACCAGAAGAATATAGGGCCGGAAAGTCCATCCGCAACAGCTGATGAAGTATGCTGCGTGCTTCTGCTACGCTCCAGTTTGTGGAGGACATGATCAGAAAGTGACTTAACTGTAAATGTAGATTATAAACAAGTCACTTTAGGAAAAAAATCATGACTTGTAAAACATATATACATGTAATAATCAAATTAATCGAATTGAAAATTACATGTAAATCTTGTATACATTTAATAATCGTCGTCTGAATCATTGTCGCTTAGGACTCTTTCTTCTTCACCATCACTATCGCTAATCAGAATTTCCTCTTCATCGTCTGCAACGTTGTCATCGATGAAAGCGCTATCATCTCTAACAATGTCATTTATGATTGAGGCATCAACATGATCAGGTGGCACATCATCTCTATTCAATTACACCACATCAATATCAACATTTGGATCATTCCCTCTATCCCAAGATGGCATGTCTTCTTGGTATGCTTGTTCAACTGATGACGTTCTATTACTCCCTTCATCGTTATCTTCAGCGACTACTTCGGGAACGTCAAATATGTTCCTGGGCTTTATTTTCTGCACCACGTGCCAAGAGCCACCTAACTTGGTGTCAGCGAGGTAGAATACTTGTTCGGCTTGGCCGGCTATGATAAATGGGTCATCTTTAAACCACTTCCGAGATAAATTTACGCTCATGAAGTAATTATCAGTCTGTATTCCCAACTTTTTATTTCCAATGTCCCACCAATCGCATTTAAATAAGTACACCCGCTTTCTCATACAATAACTCAGCTCAATAATATCCGTCAAAACGCCATAAAAATCAATTTCGACCTCCTCATGTGTTCCCTTCACAACCACACCACTATTTTGTGTGGTCCTATATTTCTCACGCTCCTCAGTGTGGAACCGAATCCCATTTACAATACAACCTGTATATCTAAATACACGTCTATCAGGGCCACACGCCAGTGAGTAGAGCGCATCAGACGCATCCGCAGAGTTGCTAGCGCGCAACATCTTCATCTATCATCACGTACAAAATATAAATGTACGTTTAGGCATTTAAAATTACGTGTAAATATTGTGCAATACAACAATATTGTAAGTGTGGTGAGATAGAAGGTAAATTAATCTTACACGTTTTGCAAACCATTCTGGAAACAAATCCTGATGCATTCGATCATAATTTGTAGGGTATTGGGACTTCATCTCCTCGATGTATTCGCTATACACAATTGGTACGTTGTAAGTAAGAAATTTTGATATTAAAACTGTCTGTAGATATACAATAATTATGTGCGAAGACTTACTCCAAGTACGACTCTATTTCTTCACAGTTATGCAACACATACCACCGCGCCTTCGCTTGATCCCGAGGGTCCATATCCTGGAACGTCGACGATCCTAAAGGACGGACGTTATGTGTGAATACATATATTAGTCCTTGTTCATGCTCCTGCCCTGCATCGGCATTACGATCTTCTCGGTTGAATCTAGTCTCTATGCCACGAAGATACATGGAGCAAAATGTCAGGCACTCATTATCAATGTACGCCTCAGCAATGGATCCTTCTGAACGTGCCTTATTCCTCACATATTGTTTTAATATGTGAAGGTATCTGTACACAAAATCAATATGTTTAGGACATGAAAACATGGATATACGTAGTTTATGGAATGAATAAAAATTTATGATCATTGTTCTATCACCTTTCGATCGGATACATCCAACGATATTGTACTGGGCCTGCAAGCTTCGCTTCGTACGGTAAGTGAATCGCTAGGTGTACCATGACATCGAAAAACGCAGGTGGAAAAATTCTTTCAAGTTTGCAAAGGATTACGACAATATCCTTCTCCAGTCGTTTAATAACCTCTACATTCAAAGATTTCGAACACAAATCCTTAAAGAATATCCCCAACTCAATCAGCATAGCACTGACATCCTTGTTAAGGAATCCACGAATCGCAACCGGTAGTAGGCGTTGCAGAAGGACGTGACAGTCATGACTTTTCATTCCTGTTACCTTACAGTCCGTAATGTTTACGCGCCGAGAGATATTCGATGCATACCCGTCGGGAAATTTCACCTTGTTCAACCATTCACATACACGTTTTTTCTCTAGTTTTGTCAATGTGTAGCAGGCTGCTGGTATAGTATATGAATTTCCATGTGGTTGCAAGTGCAACTCTTTCCTTAAACCCATTGCTTGTAGATCCAATCAAGCCTTAAAACTGTCTTTTGTTTTCTTCTCTATGTTCATCAATGTTCCAAAGACATTGTCACATATATTCTTCTCAATATGCATGACATCCAAGTTGTGTCGTAATTTCAGCTGACTCCAATAAGGCAACTCAAAAAAAATGCTCTTCTTCCTCCAGTTGTACTCCAATACTGTACGTTTTCTCTTCTTCAAGTGCGGTGCCTTACCAAATCTAACTTCTTCAATGTTACTCAGCTGTTGTAACACATCTTCTGCAGATAGTTCTTTCGGTGGTGGCCTATGATCTTGTTTGCCATCAAAGATTACCATCTTCCTGCGCCAACTATGATCCCTCGGAAAGAAGCGACGATGGCCCATATAACACGTTTTCTTACCATGCTTCAATGACAATGAACAAGTCTCAGTACTACATGTAGGACAAGCCAACTTTCCCTTTGTGCTCCACCCAGACAAATTTCCATATGCGGGGAAGTCATTTATTGTCCACAAGACCGCTGCATGCAATCGAAACGTCTGTTCTGCAAAAGTGTCATACGTCTGGACACCTTGACTCCACAGCTCGTTTAACTCATCTACTAACGGTCGGAGATACACATTAATGTCATTCCTCGGTGACTTGGGTCCAGGAATAAGCAACGACATCATAAAAAATGATTCCTTCATACACAACCAAGGAGGTAAATTGTAGGGCATAAGTATCACTGGCCATATACTGTACGAGCTATTCATATTACCAAATGGATTAAAACCATCACTTGCAAGACCTAGCCGAACATTGTGAGAATCCTCTGCAAACCAGTCATATTGCTTATCAAAATGTTGCCAGGCTTCAGAGTCAGCGGGATGCCTCAATGTATTATCATCATGAAGGCGTTTCTCCTTATGCCACCTCATATCTTCAGCCGTCTTGCTCGACGTAAACAATCTTTGTAATCTGAGTTTCATTGGAAAGTACCTTAACACCTTTTATGAAATTTTCTTACGCTTAGCTTCGTTATATTTCCACCTAGACTCTCCACATTGTGAACACTCCTCAACATTTTTATGTTCTTTTCAATACAATACACAATCATTTATACATGCATGTATGAGGATGTAACCAAGGCCCAAGTCTCGCATTAACGATTTTGCCTCGTAATGAGACTTAGGCAATGTCTCACCTTCAGGTAATACTTCTTTCAACAAGCCAAGTAACATGTCGAACGATTTATTGTCTTTAAATGAAGTAACCTTGTAAGGAAATTCAACTTGAAAAAGTTTCGACACCCCGGATAGAGTGGAGTTGCGCATCCCTCAACAACCTACTAAACTTTTCTGATTCGGCATCACCCATAGGAGGAATATCCTGGCTAGTACTTGTCGCTGCAAAATCAATATCCGCAATTGTTCCCCTTAACACATCCCCAATGATATCTTGCATATCGTCAACATCTTCATCCTCGTCATTACGCACAATTGGGTCAGCAAGGATTTCAGTGGCCTCAACTCTTTGGTGGAAGTCTTCACCATGATGAATCCACCAAGTGTAGCCCTGGTCAATCCCAACTATGAACAAATCATCTTCCACTTTGTCCAATGTCTTGTGAATCATGTTCTTGCATTTTCGACATGGACACCTAATTCTATTACCTGAATCTGCCCGATCTCTCACAAATTTCATGAACTCCTTAACACCTTCTTTATACTCTGGGCCAAACCGATTCTTAGCTTGCATCTAACTCTTATCCATATCTACAATGCAAAGATTAGAGTCAGGTTTAGTTTAGGTGACATGAGTTTAGGATTAGGTTTAGTCATAGGTTGAGATTTTCGAGTTCGAGATCGGGTTTAGGTTTAGGTTGCCGAGTTTGGGTCTAAGTTTAGGCAAGGTGAATGGATTTAGGAATAGGTGTAGGTTTAGTTTAGATGGCATGAGTTTAGGATTAGGTTTAGGGCATAGGTTTGGAATTACGGGTACGGGATCGGGTTTAGGGTCGCATTTTCGTGTTTGGGTCAAGGTTTAGGTTAGGTGAATGGATTTAGGAATAGGTGTAGGTTTAGGTTAGATGACATGAGTTTAGGATTAGGTTTAGGGCATAGGTTTGGATTTGCTGGTTCGGGATCGGGTTTCGGGTTTGGTTCTCGTGTTTGGGTCAAGGTTTAGGTTAGGTGAATGGATTTAGGAATAGGTGTAGGTTTAGGTTAGATGACATGAGTTTAGGATTAGGTTTAGGGCATAGGTTTGGATTTTTGGGTACGGGGTCGGGTTTAGGGTCGCATTTTCGTGTTTGGGTCAAGGTTTAGGCTAGGTGAATGGATTTAGGAATAGGTGTAGGTTTAGGTTAGATGACATGAGTTTAGGATTAGGTTTAGGGCATAGGTTTGGATTTTTGGGTACGGGATCGGGTTTAGGGTCGCATTTTCGTGTTTGGGTCAAGGTTTAGGCTAGGTGAATGGATTTAGGAATAGGTGTAGGTTTAGTTTAGATGACATGAGTTTAGGATTAGGTTTAGGGCATAGGTTTGGATTTGCAGGTACGGGATCGGGTTTAGGGTCGCATTTTCGTGTTTGGGTCAAGGTTTAGGTTAGGTGAATGGATTTAGGAATAGGTGTAGGTTTAGGTTAGATGACATGAGTTTAGGATTAGGTTTAGGGCATAGGTTTGGATTTTGGGGTACAGGATCGGGTTTAGGGTCGCATTTTCGTGTTTGGGTCAAGGTTTAGGTTAGGTGAATGGATTTAGGAATAGGTGTAGGTTTAGGTTAGATGACATGAGTTTAGGATTAGATTTAGGGCATAGGTTTGGATTTTTGGGTACGGGATCGGGTTTAGGGTCGCATTTTCATGTTTGGGTCAAGGTTTAGGTTAGGTGAATGGATTTAGGAATAGGTGTAGGTTTAGGTTAGATGACATGAGTTTAGGATTAGGTTTAGGGCATAGGTTTGGATTTGCGGGTTCGGGATCGGGTTTCGGGTTTGGTTCTCGTGTTTGGGTCAAGGTTTTGGTTAGGTGAATGGATTTAGGAATAGGTGTAGGTTTAGGTTAGGTGACATGAGATTAGGTTTAGGGCATAGGTTTGGACTTGCAGGTTCGGGATCGGGTTTCGGGTTTGGTTCTCGTGTTTGGGTCTAGGTTTAGGTTAGGTGAATGGATTTAGGAATAGGTGTAGGTTTAGGTTAGGTGACATGAGATTAGGTTTAGGGCATAGGTTTGGATTTGCGGGTTCGAGATCGGGTTTAGGGTCGCATTTTCGTAGCTTATAGGGTCTAGGTTTAGAGTTAGATGAATTGAGTTTAGGTTTCGGTTTAGCCATAGCTTATAGGTTTTAGTTTTAGGTGTATGGTTTCGGGTTTAGGGTGTAGGTCTTGGAGACTCAAGCAACTTAAGAATAGCTCCGACGCACAAAGCGGGCCTGTCCAAATGGCCAGGCCACCCATATTGCTGTCCATAGGAAATGGACAGCTTCATCATGGTCATAACAGCGGTTCCCACCTTCTAGGGACCCCCGCTCAACACCCGGATAGCTCCGACGCACATCCGGGTCTGCTCCATTAATTTCGAGCTAATACATAAACACGGGCCTGTCCAAATGGGCAGGCCACCCATATTGTTGTCCATATGAAATAGACAGCTTCATCATCATGGTCATAACAGCGGTTCCCACCTTCCAGGGACCCCCGCTCAACACCCGGATAGCTCCGACGCACATCCGGGTCTGCTCCATTAATTTCGAGCTAATACATAAACACGGGCCTGTCCAAATGGCCAGGCCACCCATATTGCTGTCCATAGGAAATGGACAGCTTCATCATCATGGTCATAACAGCGGTTCCCACCTTCCACGGACCCCCGCTCAACAACCAGATAGCTCCGACGCACATCCGGGTCTGCTCCATTAATTTCGAGCTAATACATAAACACGGGCCTATCCAAATGGCCAGGTCACCCATATTGTTGTCCATAAGAAATGGACAGCTTCATCATTATGGTCATAACAGCGGTTCCCACCTTCCAGGGACCCCCGCTCAACACCCGGATAGCTCCGACGCACATCCGGGTCTGCTCCATTAATTTCGAGCTAATACATAAACACGGGCCTGTCTAAATGGCCAGGCCACCAATATTACTGTCCGTAGGAACAGGACAGCTTCATCATCATGGTCTAAACCACGGTTCCCACCTTCCAGGGACCCCCGCTCAACATCAACATCAATCAACTACTCTTAATCACAAGTATCATGTTCGTCATCTAATTTGCCACTAAATGATAATATAATAAAATCAGTCGCCCATCCAAGGATGGATAGATTGAAATGCTATCATTATTTTCATTTAAATGCCCAAGCCTAAATTTCGACAGCATCTCCCCCTATCTCTCCAGATATATTTATCTTACATTTAATTTCCACGTCAACTATCCACACATTGTGTGGATTAAATTGACAATGGAATTAAACATAAGAAACATATCCAGAGAGAATAGGAGAGTTACCGCACGAAACTAATGACAGAGCATGTAAATGACAAACAACGATAACATTCCAATCTATCCAACCTTGGACTGTCCAACAGGACAATTTGGCAGATTTCTATACCTCCAAAACACACTTTATCTATGCTCGGCAATATAGAAATCTCCAAATGGGCTAACTGATTCTATTATACTACCATTTGTGGACAAAAAATAACTATTAATAATAAGCCAAATGCATCCACAACATACATCCACATAAATCAACCACGGGTAGCTCCGACGCACATCCCGGGTTTACTCCATCAATTCCAGATACACAAGAACATGAAAATGACAGAATCATCAACACCATGAATCAAGTTTAATCAAATACCTAATGACTGCTACTTTCTCAACAAATAAGTATGTATGGGGCCCACCATGGGAATCGGATTGCGTGCGGAGTAACTCTGCACGCTCTTATCATGTAGAGTAAATTCAGTTGGGCCCACCTAGAATGTATGTGATTTATCTATTCCGTCCTTATGTTTTTTCAGCTCATTTTAGTGGTTGAGCCCAAAATTTAAGCATATCCAAATCTCAAGTGGACCATGCCATGGGAAACCGTGGGAATAATGATTTCCACCATTCCCAGGACCTACAGTGATCATTATTTGTCATCCAACCTGTTCATAAGAACACATGGATATGGATGAAGGGAAAACACAAATATCAGCTTGATCCAAAACTTCTGTGTCCTCTAAGAATTTTTCAATGATAGACATTCAGTTCACACTTGTGCTGTGGTCCACTTTAGATTTTGATATGCTTCAGTTTTGGGCACCAGCGGTTCCCATCTTCGGGGGCCCCACAGCCAGTGGACAGCGACGGTGGGCCCCACAGGCAGGGCCCCACAGGCAGTGGACAGCGACCGTGGGCCCCACAGCCAGTGGACAGCAATGGTGGGCCCCACAATTACGTATTTCATTTTTTTTTAATTTGTAAAACAAAATTTTGGATTTTAAATTTTTAAATCCCTAATTAGGGATTTTAATATTGAAATCCCTAATTAGGGGATTTTAATTTCAAAATCCCTAATTAGGGATTTAATAAATCAGTGGGCCCCACCAAATTGTAGACAGCTAAGGTGGACCCCACATACAATGGACGATGGAAACCGATGGTGGGACCCACATGCAATGGACGATAGAAAGCGACGGTGGGACCCACCAACATGCATTGGACAGCGATGGTGGGACCCACATGCATTGGATTTTGGGAGTGGGCCCCACAATCAACAACGAGGAGAGAGGGAGAGAGGGGAAATGGAGCAAGAAGGAAGGGGGGGAGGGTTACCGGAGGAGGCAGCGGCGTACGGAGGTCGGTGGAGGCGAGTGGCGACCGGCGACAGTGGTCGGATGGGGAGGGGTGGTCGGTTGAGGCGGTGGGCCGCCGGTGACATTGACGGCCGGCGGTCGGAGCTGAGGGAGAGCCGAGATGGGTGGGCCGGCAGCGCGCGTGCGAGAGAGAGAGAGAGACAGAGCGAGAGTGAGAGAGATGGAGAGAAATGAGGGAGGCCCGATCGGGTAAGTGAAATAAAAGACTTTTACCGACGAAAATTTTCGTCGGTAAAAGCAACATTTTTGGTCGGTAAAAGTCCTTTTTTTCACTTGGGCGGGAATCAAATATTATTATTGACAGACAATAATCGTCAGGAAAAATGACTTTTGCAGACGAAAGTTTTCGTCGGTAAAAGTCCTCTTCCTTAACTTATGCATATCCCACACATTATTACCAACAGACAATAATCGTCACCAAAAAAGACTTTTACCGACGAATATTAAAGCCAAATTTCTTACTTTATTTTTTAGCGACGGGTAGTTTCGTCGGTAATAAACTTTTTAACGACGAAATCATGATTTCGTCGGTAGAAGTGTGTACTGGAATGTATTTTACCGACGATTACTTTATTTCGTCGGGGAAATGACTTTTTAGCGACGAAAATAATTTCGTCGGTAAAACACCATTTTCTTGTAGTGATTGTTTTGAAAATCAGTAGGGCGCCCATTAGGAACTTTTGAAATAAACATGTTTTATGAATTATTTTTCACAAAATAAAATAAAATGTTATGTTTTCTTTTAGAGATCAATGTAGCCCAAGTGGGAGAATGTAAGACTCCATTAGGTTGGCCACACATGATCATCGGTTTAGATCATGACCGTTGGATTATTCAGATTGAGCGATTCAGTGGGCCCCATTATAGTTGTGATCATTGTAAATAGGTTTGGGGCGGGACGCTTAAACCGTGGTCCCGATTCGTGGTTATTAAGCCAGATATGGAAACCTACGGTGTGGAGACCCTAGAGGAGAGAAGTGTGATGGGTAAGCCTCTCTGGACCTCTTTCCTATAAATATATGTCTTGGTCGCCTCACCAACACACAAGAGAAAACCCTAGTCCCCATTGAGTGTTTCTCCTAAAGGTGTAAGGTGCGGAAGACCAAGAGTTCTTCTCGGCAACACGACAACATCGGGAATGTCTTCCCAATCAGGTATGGCTTTAAGATTACAGTATGGAATCTCCATTGTTAATGCATAGATGATCCTATCATTCCGCAATACTTAATTTTCACATATAACACATACATCACCGTGGGGCCCATAAAATTTGACGTTAATAGACCACTTAGGTCGGTACACAATGCAACCCATTTTCACGGCCTTGGCAAATGGGAAGGGAGTGGATTAGGTGTTACCGGGGTAACACGTTAGTGGGTATAACCCTTACTATGTGGGTACGACCTTATCAATGGGTTGAATTGCAAATGAACATATTGGCCTAAGGAAGTTTTTAATGGTGGGTGTTCAATCACTATGTTTCATGTGTTGTGGTCCTCCTGAGATTTCAAATCTGCTTAATGTTGGAGACCATGTCCTAAAACGAGCTGGAAAAACAGATGGATTGCGTGGGTATACAACGCATCATGAAGGTGGACCCTACGGTAAGGGTAACATGCACTAAGGTGTTAGCTAGTATGCTCTCTGTTTGTTTGCATATCTGACTGAACATGCTAGCTTCAGACAGAGGCCTTCATAACTTCTTTCAAACTTTTCAATGCCATATCACTTTCTAATTTTGACATTGAGACACGATTCTAGTTAGACCTAATGAAGTTTGTTAACGTTATATTCTGGTAACTGATTTCTCCCCATGTATATGCCCTTCTTGAAATAAGCTCCTCTCCAAACCTAAAAGTCAAAGAGAAAAACTAAGTGTGGCCGGCGCTTTGCCGTTGACCCTCCGAAACTTAAGTTAGAGATAACTTGAGAGTAAGATGAAGTGTGAAACGTGGACTTAGAGGTTGTCTACCTTTACCATCTGTGGGACCATCTATTTATGCAGATTCGAGTAATCTAGTTTGTTACACAAGCCGTTAAGATCACTCCTGACTTCAGAAGATAAGATGCTTATCCCATTAATCCTCAGATAAGGAGCTGACCTAACCAAATTAGGTGTCTAGCTGATTACATTCCTTAATGGAGATCTCTTGTGGTTCAAGGCTATGAACAGAAACAAGCCAAAACCGGCCTATATGGGTTGCTGAGACTATGAGACGAGGGACATCCCTAGCAAACGACCAGAGACCAGGGCTGCTAGGATATTGGGAATATCATCGCTTGATGACCAAAGACCAAGGCTGTGCGGATATTGGGGGTGTCCTCACTCAACGACCAGAGACCAGGGATGCTCGAATAATGGGGATCACTAGTTAATGAGCAGACTTCTCCAATATATGAGATACGACCGCATAGGCTCATTAGGTGGTTAACCTACTCACAATTTATGGAAACTTGAGGCGCTCGTAGGTCGTATATTCATGACCATAAAGACGTTCGAGGTCTGTAGGCTTCGAGTCACTTTGACGACTAACTTTATTCTACAACAAATGCCCCCCAAGTCCTTTGTGTTGAGAAGCTAAGCAAAGCACTTGACTGCGTGTGTAACCGCTTAGCGCATTTTTTCAAGGAGAAGCCGTACATGATTAAACCCACATTGATGAGTGCCAGCTTTTCAACCGAGAGAAATGAAACGACGCTCGCCACGTGCCTTAAGAGTTATTGCTCGTGCCCATTTGACTGTCGTACCAAATGAAGAGTCGCAGCGTGTCATTCAAATCTTGATAGAATGATTGCCTATAAATATCCGGAGCCTGCGAAGGTTCCTTTACTTCAAAGTATTGCTGAAGATTTCTAAAAATCCTTCCTTTTTCTTTTCCTGTCTTTGACGTGACCTCGTTATTGAGGTATTCTTTCTTCTTTTCATCTTTCTTCCTTTCATGGTGGTGGATTTTGATACTGGGGTTGTTCCTCTAGGAGATGAGACTCTAAACTCCTTCGGATCAAATAATGCGAGGGTGCCAGCAGGGAGGTATTTTGCGTCTGGATACCCCTCTATAATGACAGAGGAACAATTAAATGGCTTATGGGAAAGATACCGGATTCCTGACTCCGTCATTCTCAAATTGCCTGGAGAGGGAGAAACTTCATATTCTCCTCCGTCAGGCTGCTTGGCTCTGTACAAGTACTTTTTTAAGCTTGGAGTGCGTTTCCTCATTCATCCTTTTGTCAGAGATGTGTTCCGTATTTATAAGATTGCCCCGGGCAACTAATTGTAAATGGCTGGAGGGTTGTACTGAGTGTTTATGTCCTCTGGAAGCAATCGGGCAACGATGACTTAATAGCCGATGAGTTCTTGAAGATGTTTCAACTCAAGAAAGCCCCATCTAGTGAGGGTTGGTACTACATGTGTTACTAGCACCAGGAGAACTTCATTTTGGGGAATCCCTCTTCGAACTATCCCAAGTGGATGAGATGGTGGTTTTATGTCTCTAGTAACTGGGAGTCTAACGTGGAGTCCAACCTCAGGGGTCATAACATCAGTCGCTTCTTTTGTGAAGGTGGGTGAATCTTCACTTGTGTGCGAATATGAACATGATCTTATTTTCATTAGTTATTCGCTTTTTCTCGCATTTACAGGTATTCCAGCTGGAAGAAAACTCAACTTGAGGGGAGGAATTAATGAGAAGATCATTAAAGTCTTTAAGCTGTCGGAGGACGACAGAGATATCAACCTCTCCCTTTCGCTTTCGCAATTTATTTCTTCCGCCTTATCTCCCAGGAGGAAGCAATGGTGAACGTTGGAGAGAAGAGGGGATTGCTGCCCCGTCTGAAGGGGACTGCCTCGAAAAGGCAGAAGAAGATGGTGGTTGTTCATTTCAATCCGCCTGTACGAGCACATGAACCACCCCCCCCCCCCCCCCCGGCTGGTTCTCGCGACTATTCGGTAATTGATATAATTGATAGTTCCCTGAGGGGTGACGAGGTGGGATCAAGTCATCCTTCGGATGAAGGGAGTCGTGGGCCTATTGCTGCTCGCGAATTGGCTCCTGCTCAGGAGCCAGTTCCTACTCGAGAGTCTGCTCCTGCTTGGGAGTCTGCTCCTGCTCGCGAGGCGAGCACTTCTAAGATGGTAGTAACCCAGCCTTCGGGGACTGGGGTATGTACCATTCCGGGTCACTTGCACCCTATTTGCAAGTTTTTGTTTGACAACATTACTCCTCAGTCCTTCGGTGTTCTTCCTGAGCCTGGTCCATAGGACCTCTCCATGGATACAAGGGTGAGATTGATCCAGGTATGTATAAAATACTTTATTGTTTTTTTTTAGGAAGCTCTTATACCTTTAGTGATTTTTTTTCGAGCAGAGTCTAAACCTTACCCTGCAAATGAGATGCGACATCCTTGCTGCTCGTTGTATTATAAATGAAGGCGAAGAGAAGAGGCAGGCTATGGAGAATGCGATCCAAGGGGGGATCAAATAATAAAGTCTCGCGAGACTCTGATCGCGAAAATAAATGAGGAGAAGAAGATCCTCATCGGCAAGATCCAAGCTTTGACCGAAAGGTATCAATCACTGGATCTCAAGTTTGCGAGACTTGCTGAGGTGAAGGAGAAGGTCGAAAAGGAGAAGGAGATCATCCGCTAGGATAAGATCTCTCTCAAAGAGCAGCTCGCAGAGTGCAAGTCGCGCCTCAAAGAGGCCATTGAAAGTTTAGAGAAGGAGAAGAAAGCCCTCGCGGAACTGAAGGATGACTCTATCTATTAAGATGAGGAGAGGGTGGCCTATGTCAAGATGGTATCTTAAGAAGGCCCCCGTGCTATTCTGGAGTTTCGGACTTTGCAACTCTATGAAGATGAGCAATACGAATCGTATGACACTAGTCGCGAATTCGCGGTCAAAGTGATGCAACGAATTTCCCCAGCATTCAACCTGGAGGAACTCAATAAGGTCGCTGCCGTCATCACAGCTGAGGAAAGAGCAGCTACGAAAAATGAAGTCACGGAGGCTACCGAAGCTACAGGAGTTCATGAGATGGAACCTGAAGTAGAGAGCCCAGCACCTCCTCCATGCGATGCTGAAGAATGAGCGACTACGAGCTGATCATGTTTTTTTCCTTTCTCCTTCTCTGATAAAAACAAATGTCTTTCTTTTTTATTTTTGTTTTGTAATTTGGATAGTCATTGAATGGAAAGGGAATATTTCGCCTTCTCTTCCTAAATTCGTGGGAATGAATTCATGCTTAAATGTTTTACTCAACTCATGAAAATGAGTTGGCCTCAATTAGGGAGGTTTTGGCAACCATGTCCGCATAGAGATAGGATGGCCTATCAATTGAGTATTTGGCTCTGCCGTAAGCAGAAGACTTAATTAAGAGAATATTTATATTCTTTTCAGGGCTATTCAGGTCCAACAAATAGAGTAGCGACCAAGTTTTAGATTCCCTTGCTGAACAGCTGGGATGAAAGAGATCGTCTTTATTCAAGAATAGTCTAATATTTACATCATGAATGCTTTATGAAAAATATCAGAGTAAATGGTCCACATGCCAAGGGCGACATAGGAGTCTTCCTCGCATATCTTCCAAATAATTAGTACCTGGTCAAACAACCCTGATGACTCGATATGGACCTTCCCAATTAGGATCCAGCGACTGAGTGGCTATTCAAATGTTTTGCCTGAGTACCAAGTCACCTAGCTGAAAAGCCCTAGCTTTGGCCTTTGAATTGTGATAACAGGCTATACGTTGTTGATAAGCCGCTGTTTGAAGTCGAGATATGTCCCTTTTCTCTTTTAAGAGATCAAGGTGAAGTTTTAAATTTTCCTCACTATGAGCTGCTTCGTAGTGCTTTACTAGATGAGTAGGTATTTCAACTTCCATTGGGACGACCGCTTCGATGCCAAATGCTAGTGAGAAAGGAGGTTCTCCTGTTGAAGTGCGATGTGTCGTCCTATAAGCCCATAAAACTTCTGGTAGGAGTTCTGGCCATATACCTTTACGCTCATCTAGCTTGGTCTTCAAATGATGCTTAATGATTTTATTAACCACATCTACTTGTCCATTAGCCCTAGGCTCATTGCTTTGTATGCTAGAAACCATCCTTTAGGATGATTACCGCATGCCCCCTGGTGTATTTCATCTAGAACACGGTATACTTCTTCTGGATGGAGACACCTTAAATACGGTAAAGTAAAACTTTTTCGCAACAATTGTCCACTTTGTAAGATGTACCTGGCAGCACGATAATGAATTTGTCAGGCTAATTTTTTATCATCTGAGAGTTGTCCGCTTTGGAGGTAAAGGATGATGGTGACCTGCTCTAGAGCGACTTGATCGATACTCGGGATAGAAAGATGCTCGATAGGAACAACTCGTGTCAGATCGGACTCTGTTGCAGATGCTAACTTTGCCAAAGAATCTGCGAGCTTGCTCTCTTCTCGAGAAATATGGGTTATTTCATATTTGTTCAATTTAGCGAGCAAGATGAGTACTTAAGATTTGTATGAAGCCATTCGCTCTTCTTTCGCCTCGAATTCGTTGAGCACTTGATTTACGATGAGCTAAGAGTCGTTGTGAATGAGCAGGTTCTTTATCGCGAGTATATTTGCTAATTCGAGACCAACAATTAGGGTCTCATATTTCGCTTCGTTATCAGAGGCATGAAAATCGAAGCACAAAGCATATTGGAATTGTGACCCGTCAGGAGTGATTAGGATCAAACCGGCTCCACTGCCAGAGGAGCAGATGATCAATCTACGTAGAGCGACCAAGGGGTCTGCTCGCTCTCCAGCGGGTCATCACTGAAGGTAGGAATAGTAGGGGTCGAATATGTAAATTCAGCAATGAAGTCGGCTACGGCTTGAGCATTTATGGCAGTTTGCGAGCAGAAGGTGATATCGTGTTAGCCAAGCTCTATTGCCCATTTAGTTAATCCCCCAAATACTTCAGATTTTTTAAGGACTTGCCTCATAGGATGATTCGTAGGTACTATTATAGAGTGGGCCTGAAAATAAGGTCGTAGCTTTCGTGCTGCTGTTACTAAAGTTAGAGCAAGTTTCTCCATATTGGAGTATCGAGTTTCAGCATCCACCATTACTCGACTGACATAATAAACGGGTCTCTGCACCCTAGAGTCTTCTCTTATTAAGGCGGCACTAATGGCCTTGGAAGATACAGATAATGACGATGGATGGTCATGTGGAACAGGCTTTGATAAGATGGGAGGCGTACTCATATTCTGTTTCAGTCGCTGAAATGCTTCCTCACATTGTTGGGTCCATGCCCAGTCGGATTTTGTAGTCGTATGGAATAGCTTGAAAATATAAAGGCATTTTTCGGAGGCACGAGAAATTAACCTGTTTAAAGATGTAATGCGACTAGCAAATTGTTGGACTTCTTTGAGAGTGGAGGGAGATTGCATTTCAATCAAGGCCTTAATCTTTTCGGAATTTGCTTTAATCCCCCGCTGACCAACTATGAACTTGAGAAATTTTCAAGCAGAGACCCCTAAAGCACATTTTTTGGGATTCAACTTCATCTGATACTTCTTCATCAGATCAAAGGCTTCTCGGAGATCCACAAGATGATCTTTGGCTGTAACACTTTTTACGAGCATATCGTCAACGTAAACTTCCATATTACTGCCAATCTATGTAGCGAACATTTTGTTGACTAAGCGTTAATAGGTGGCCCCTGCATTTTTTAGGCCAAAAGGCATCACTCTGTAATAGTACAGACCTTGATCAATGGTAAAGATAATATTCTTACGATTAGGTGAATCCATCACGATCTGGTTGTAACCAGAATAGGCATTCATAAAACTGAGCAAGGCGTGTCCTGTTGTTGAATCGACTAGTTGGTCGTTGCGGGGAGTTGGGAAGCTATCCTTCGGGCACACCTTATTTAAATCAGAATAATCTACGCACATCCTCCACTTACCGTTTTCTTTGCGCACGAGAACGACGTTTGCGACCCACTCCGAGTAATTGACTTCTTCTATAAAATCAACGGCAAGCAACTTTTCGACCTCGGTTTTTATGACCATCTACCTTTTAGCTGTTAACGCTCGTCGACGTTGATGGATATGTTTAAATTTCGAATCAACATTTAAGCGGTGAACTGTGACTTTGGGGTCGATACCTGGCATATCTTTATGAGACCAAGCGAACACGTCTTGATATTCAACCAGGAAATCGGTCAGATGAATTCGAAAGGTGCAATCTAGAGATGATCCGACATGTACATTTTTGGGAGGATCGTCCTTAGATAATTTAATTTCAACCATTTCTTTTCCAAGGGCTCCTGCCTGATATGCAATCTCCCTTGGATCCAGATTTGATGTTATCGGAGGGTTTGTTGGATCTCTCGAGATTACCATAATAGGAGCCACTTGGACATTCTTTTAATCTTGTACTGCGATTTCATAGCATGCTCGTGGTTCTTTCTGGTTCCCTCGAACTACCCTTACTCCGTTTGGAGTGGGAACTTAATGCATAAGTAGAGGGGGTGTAGAGTCGCCCCTATCTAAGTGAGTGAAGGTCTGCCCAAGATGGCGTTGTACGCCGATTTTCGATCGACCACAAGGAAGTTGATGAAAACAGTGACTTGGTCGGAGCTTCTCCGAAAGTGACGGAAAGGTCAATACTCCCCTCTGGTGTCACCACCTCACCCCCAAAATCGACAAGGGAGGTCGAAACTGGTTTAAGTAGATTTTTGGCGAGAGCCATCTTATTGAAAGCTTCAAGATAAAGGACGTCTGCAGAGCTACCTGTATCCAATATAATACGGTGAGTTAAGTAATTTGATACCTTTAACATTACGACGATCAAATCCTCATGAGGAAAATGAATTCCTTTAGCATCTTCATGAGAGAAAGAGATTGGATGATGGCTTAAACTTGACGTGTTGGATGATTTTTCAACCCAGTAAATGTGCTGAGGCTTCTAACTCGCTTTTCGAGTATATGCTTTTCTTAAGGCTTAGGAATCTCCTCTACAAGCCGGACTACCTGCAATGATCCGAATTTCGCCCACAGGTTCGGCATCTTCTTGTGAAGGACGATGTTATGGTGATTTTTTCCTTCACATTTGATGTTCATGATGCACTGGGGCATCGGATCTTTTGGGGTAACGATCTCGCTTGCGACATAATCTCGAAGATGTCCCTTTCGAATGAGGGCTTCAATCTGGTCTTTAAGATATATACAGTCTTGGGTATTATATCCATGATCTTTATGGAAGTAATAAAATTTTCTCTTATCTCTTTTTTCGGGATTCGGTTTGATCCTCAAAGGCCATTTAACATACGGCTTATGTTTGATCTCCATCAGTACATTTTCTAGATACTGATTGAGAGGCGTATAATTGTGATATTTTCTGAGATAAGACTTCTTTGAAGAGCGGTCTCATCGATCATGCCGGGTACTTTTTGTCTATTGGAAAATTTTCTTTAGACTTTCGCTTCTTTCCCTGAATACCATGACGGGCCAAGGCTATTTCTTCAGTCGATAATATATTTTTGAGCTTTGGCCTGGAACTTGGTCATCGTTTTAGGAGGATATTTATCCAAGGCAAATCGAAATTTTTCACTCGTAATGACTGCTATAAGGGCGGTGAATCCCTTATCTTAGTATAACCTTCGGTTTGGACTGCTACTGCTGTAAATCAGACTGTGAATTCTTTAATTGTCTCTCCATGCATTGCTGCTTCAGATCTGATAGATGAGATGCAAGTTTTTTTGTATTGATGCTTCCCATGAACTGAGAAAGGTAGAAATCCGATAATTGAGAGAAAGACTCTATGAACCGAAGTTTCAGACCACAAAACCAAGTACGCGCTACATCTTTTAGAGTTAAAGAAAACGTCCTGCACATAATTTCCAAGCTATATCCTTTTAGCTCCATGAGAGATCTGTACATCTCCAGGTGTTCGAGGGAATCATCGATACCAATATATTGAACAACGCTGGGTGGTCAATATTTTTTAGGTAAATGAGCCTCCATTACCTCGCGGATAAAAGGAGGTTCAGATCGATGGATTGATGCCAGAGTGGAAGTCGGGAAATTAGACTGATATCGCTGTTCCATATCAACAAAACGGTCCTCGATTCTACTAAGATCTCCTTCTCAGGGCAAGGTATAATTGGACGTTTCGAAATCAGGTTATTCTTCAGGTTGACTTTGTCAAGAAGCACTAGAGCAGATGGATTGTGGGCGTTGCATAGGAATTTGCTTGCAACGGGAGATACGATTTGAAGGGGGATTTGCCTAAACTTGTGGTTCGTCTAGAGAGTGTCTAGAAGTCGCAGGTGCAGGTTGTAATGGCAGTCCTTCCGGAGGTCCTTCTGCAGCTTGCTGTGATTCGGGAAAGTATTGATCAAACCAATTGGAGAGGGTTTGAAACCCAGCTGGGAGAGTAAGGAGCGTATCCCCGATAAAGCGCATAATACTGTTGAAGCCACCAGATATATCTTGGAATGAATTTTGCGGTATGGAATTAATCAGGCTGGTTGGGCTGTGCCGGGAGACTTCTTGGCGGTGCAGCTTGAGGGAGATTGGGATTTGGCTCAGGAACATCTGCTGGAGGCAACATTTGTTTTGAGGTGGAAGAATGAGTCGCTTTCTTTAGAGGTATAGTGGGAGGTAACAATTTTTAATGAGAACGGATTGAATACTCATTCCCACAGACGGCGCCAATCTGTTAACGTCAGATTTTGGTAACTGATTCCTTCCCAAGTATACGCCCTTCTCGAAGTAAACCCTTCTCCAAACCTGAAAGCCAAAGAAGAAAGCTAAGGGTGGCCGGTACTTGGCCATTGGCCCTCTAAAGCTTAAGTCAGAGATGGCTTGAGAGTAAGATGAAGTATGAAACGTGGGCTTAGAGGTTATCTACCTTTACCATCTGTGGAACCATCTATTTATGCAGATCCGGGTGATCCAGTCTGTTACACAAGCTGTTAAGATCACTCTTGACTCCAGGGGATAATGTGTTTATCCCATTAATCATCAGATAAGGAGTTGGCCTGACCAAATTAGACGTCTAGATGATTACGTTCCTTAATGGAGATCCCCTGTTGTTCAGGGCTACAAACAGAAACAAGCCAAAACCGGCTTATATGGGCTGGTAGGACTATGAGACGAGGGACGTCCCTAGCAAACGACCAGAGACCAGGGCTGCTAAGATATTGGGAATATCCTCCTCGCTTGATGACAAGAAACCAGGGCTACTTGGATATTGGGGGTGTCCCCACTCAACGACCAGAGACCAGGGCTGCTCGAACAATGAGGATCACTAGTTAATGAGTAGGCTCCTCCAATATATGAGGTGCGACTGCGTAGGCTCGCTAGACAGTTAACTTGCTCATGATTTATGAAAACTTGAGGCGCTCGCAGGTCATATATTCATGACTATAAAGATGTTCGAGGTCTATAGGCTTTGAGTCACTTCGACGACCAACTTTATTCTATAACAAAGTTTTTCCTTCCCGTCCTCCTAGCCCTAAAAGAAGTACGCAAATCCTTTCTCTGAAGCTGAAAGAACCTCCGTAGGAATGACGTCCACTGCCGCCATAGTATGGACTAGAATACTGCCTAGGATTTGGTTTATCAGCACCACTCTTCCTGCTTGACAAGCATCTCCCCTTCCAAGTTGTTCGATTCAGGATTCAATCTACCAACTACTGAAAGATCGAAACTATGGATCTACCTTTGAAGATAGGAACTCCCAAGTGAAGTGTGTTATAAATCTAGAAATGCACAAAGATAGAAATTGGATATCATGAAAGAACTAAGCATATAGAAATTGACTACCATTTCATTTGAGAGAAGATCATTTCGAAGGAGATTACCACAACCTATGTTCAGTTCGATTCACAGGTTGCAGCTATCCTTACTAAGGCTTGACCATACACACACTTTTCTTCACTATATTTCAAGCTGGGTATACATGACAGTTATCTACACATCAGCTTGAGTAGAGATGTTGAATAAGGAACATTGTACTTTGGGTGGTCCTATGGACTACCATGTGTTTCTCTCATTAGAATGTTAATATAGATTGGGGGGGGGGGGGGGGGGGGGGGGGGGTGTCCAAAGATAAACCCTAATCTCAATTTTTCTCAATTAAGTCAATTATAGGTCACAAAGAGGGAATAGGTTAGAGGGTGGTCATCACTGTGCACACTCTTTTCAATTGTATGGTCCACCTAAATCATAAACAGGACTCATTTTTTTATATCTACACCTAAAATTAGGTCACACAAATAGTGGTTGGATTGGATTTTCAAAAGCACAAGTTCGGGCCTCAGAGTGTAAGTTTCTTCCACGCTCTAGGCTACGAGTTCTATATATAAAAATCTTTCAATCAAGGATAATTTGGACTTTTCATAATCCATCAGTACGGTTAGAAGAATATTTGGGTAAATATGAAGAATCAAAGCATGATACGAAATATCATATGCTCATAAGAATTTTCAAGAAAATTATAACCCCAATGTTTTAACGGTGGGCGTTCGACCACCACTGTTTTCGTGCCGTGTGGTCCAACTGAGATTCGGATCTGCCACATTTTTGGGACCATATGCTAGAAAAACAGATGGATGGCATGGATATACAACACATACATCGAGGTGGGCCCCACGCTCAGGGCCTCACCCACTAAGCTGCTACCCTTCCACACCTAATCGTCGTGCGGAAAATATACATGCCAAAATCGATAGGCCAATGGCCCACGTCATTTGCTGTCCATGTGCGACAGAGGACACCAACCTGATTTTTGAGCCGTTATACATCAGATGATCGGCTTCAATTTTGCACACGTGCTTATTTTGGATTTTAATGACAACCGTCCGATCATTATCTGACTGCTAGTAGTTGTCAATTAAGCATAGTATTCATGTACATTGGAATATGAATACTCACCCAAGAAGAGATAGTACACATATCTTCAGAAACAATGCGAGTGTGAGCTTTGGCCTTGTTTTTCTGCAACGAAAATCTGTAAAACCGGTAAACATGTTTTAGCCGGACAAAACTTCTCCCTCATTGGTGAGGTATACTTTATTTTCAACCATCCATTTTGAATCCAAGCATTGGATGCCTATGATTGTTTAGCAAGGGAGCTTTTCACAGCATTGGGCGTTATTAAATGAATGCTTTTCCAAGGGTTAGCATTGATTTTTTGAGGTTCTCCATCGAGGTTCTCCATCGAAGATGTGGCCCATCAGATTGAGGGTCTGATCAACGAAATATGGTCCCCACACATAACCAGATCTTCCCTGCACCCTATACTTGAATTATCTTGGTCATTGATCAGATATGGGCCACTGTGAAGATGCTAAGCCCGATCATCCGCGATATGGGTGCAAGGATGGATGGTTGGAAAAAGATGACCAATGATCCATATTCGTTGTACTGATCCACTTGATGGGTGGATCTTGTTCACTTCTGGGCAACTCATTTCCATGGTGGACACCCATCTGATGAGTGGCTCGATACCCACACACGCGCAATGTTGGCGCATGTGCTTCAGATTGCCTCTGAGTGAGAGAGAGAGAGAGAGAGGAAATAGGCAAAAGGAAACATGAACACAGCGGCTACAAAGTCTGTAGGTCACATAGACGTGAGGATTCATTCCAAGTTTGAAAGAAGCTTCTGTGAAGAAGTAAAGGAATGTGTAGCCAATTTGAACGAAAACGATGAGAAGGTGTGGCTTGAATCTCTTGTAAATGGCCCCTATTCCACCCCTACAAACCATTGTATGTGTTAAATGGACTCAGCATGCATGAATACAACACAAGCAGCATACAACTGCTTATATACGCCTTAAGATAATTTGGGTCTGATTCCTCCTTCCTCCACCTTGTGAGTATCCTGTTCTTCCAAAAAATAAAAATAAAAAACGAGGGACTTATACGGAAAAATTCCTGAAGAATCTTTATTTTACCAAAGAATACCTCCACCGTTGGAAATGTTATGAAGTGCGCAATAAAATTACAAAAATACTCTCATTTATTTATTAAAAGTAGAGGTGGCCACAAACCAAGCCAGCTCGAAAGCTCGGCTCGGATTGGTTCGAAAAAGCTCGGCTTGGATTGGTTTGAATGGAAGTTCAAACCAAACCAAGCCTCCGAGTCAAGCTCGTTTGAAAAAAACAAACCAAACTCAAACTAGGGTAGTTACGGCTCGGCTCGACTCGAAGCTCGATTTGATTCAGCCCGGTTTGATTCGGCTCGTAGATTATAAGCACACTGTTTCCTGTGGTGTGATCCACTTGAGCTTTGGATATGATTCCATTTTGGGATCATGTCCTAAAATGATATGTAAAACATATGGATAACATGGATAATACATATACATGATGACATGGATAATACATAATACATTTACATGAATACACACCGTTTCCTTGCACTTGTAAGATTATGCTTGTGTACTTTTGTTTGGAAAATACTCTTACATGTCTATTTTGAAGTTGCACTCTTTTGAAGGATGTTAAACATTATATAGTAAGATATGTTTGTACTTTTTTTCTAAGTTTTTAAATTCTTTTCTATTTAAATGAATAAGGAAAAAAAGAGCGACTGTCTGTTTGAACTCGGCCCGGCCCGATTCGAAATTTTCAACCAAGCCGATCCCGGCTCGAACCAGATTTTTCTGGAGCAAACCAAACTCGGGCCGCATGGGTCGGCCCGAAACCCAAACCAAACCGATCCACAAACTGCGGTGGTACAAAAACAAACCAAACCAAACTAGGGCTAACTCGACTCGGCCCGGATTGTTGCCCACCTCTAATTAAAAGTGGTGAAATTAAGATTTGAGGTATATATATAACATCCAACCTGTCCAACGTATACATCACACCATGGAGATAAAATGAAAAAAATCCTGAGGTCAATTAAAGCTTCAGATTAGCTACACTTGAAATGAGATATTTTGAATGGTGTACATTATTTTTTTATGAACTGGTCTATGATGCACATTTTATGAATCCGACTGCTTGTAACATAAGCATCATACCAACTGCTTATATACACCTCAAGATGATTTGGATCTGATTCCTCCCTCCACCTTGCAAGTATCCCGTTCTCCCCACCAGCGCCATGTTCTTGTGGTCGGAAGCTGTGTGGCCCCACAAAGACTCCCGAGATAAATCCTCTCCGTCCATCAGTTTTGCAAGACACCAATAGGACACGAATCTAAAAATGAGGCAGATCCAAAATTGATGTGGACCACACCACACAAAAAAGCAGGGATTGAACGCTCACCATTGGAAGCTTTGTGGGGGCCACAAAAGTTTTGTATCAGTATTTTATTTGTGAATTAAGTTTATCTGAGTAGTAATAACACTATGAACGGTTCTGATATCATATACATATCAAGGTCGGCTCCAGGAATGTTTCAACGCTGGAAATTTCTTTTCCACTGTTTCATGTGGTGTGGCCCACATGAGTTTTGGATCTATCTGAATTTTAGTTTTGTGTCCTGTCTTGGTATTACAAAACAGATGGACGGAGTGGATTTGTCATGGGCTTCTTCGTAGGCCCTACACAGCTTCCACCAAATTCCAACAATTTGATGGGATTTTTACTGCCCTCAGGTGGGGCTATGTTTACAAAAAGTTTAATTTTGACGTGAGGCTCATCTTTTTTAGCCTTTTTACAAGAAATTGCAAAACTTTTCGGTTCGGAAGTGCCCCTCTGACCACCGCACATTCAAGAAGAGGCAGAGCCCTCTTGGTAGGGCTGTCAACGGGTCGGATACGGGCCGGATCAGTGATGATCCGTATCCGATCCGATTAAGGATATATCCGACCCGAATCCGATTCGGATCACAAGTACATGATCCGAACCCGACCCGTTTAAATACATCGAAATCCGTTTCCGATCCGAATATGATCCGACCCGAATATTAACATGGGCCATACCCAAAAGTGTCATCATCAGCTATAGGCCATTCACGGTCGTAACTAGAAGATGGATGGATCCAATCATCCGATCAGATTTCCATGTGGGCCCTATTGGCTGATGAATGTTGGATGGACTACGGGTGGGGAGTCCGGGATGTGCTCGCCATTTCACCTATTGTGAAGAGGATTTGGTCCTGCTGGAAGCCTGGAACAACTCTCTTTTCGTCTGTTGCAGCATTGAAACGAGGAGGAGAAAAAGAAGAAGAAGAAGTAGATGAGGATTTGGTCCTGCTGGAACAACTCTCTTTTCGTCTGTTGCAGCATTGAAACGAGGAGGAGAAAAAGAAGAAGAAGAAGTAGATGATGAAGAAGAAAAAGTAGAGGATTTGGTGGACGCTTCTCTCTCTCTCTCTCTCTCTCTCTCTCTCTCTCTCTCTCGTTCTCCCCGTGCGAAGTAGCTGGGTTTTTTTTTTATTATTATTTTAAATCTTTTGTTATATATAATCGGATCATTATCGGATCGGAGCGGGGTCGCTCCGAATCCGACCCGATTAATAAACGGATCACAGATTTTGATCCGTATCCGATCCGTTGATCTGATTAATGATCCAAATCCGTTTAAATCGGATCGGATACGGATCGGATACGGATCAAGATCCATGCCATTGACAGCCCTACCTCTTGGGCGTTACAAAGGGGCTCCACTATGGGCCCCACCATGATGCATATGTTACATCCACACTGTCCATTTAGGGAATTAGCTAAAGAATGAAGTAGATCCAAAGCACAATTGGACCTCACCAAAGAAAACAGTGGGGATTAATGTCCTACTGCTAAGATTACCTTCCTTGGCCCACCGTGACGTTTCTATGCCACCGAACCTACTCAAACGTGGGCTTTTTGGAGCCACAATGGGCTGCCCAATCTGATGGATGGAACGGATCTTCAATGTTGGACACACCCAGAGTTATATATATATATATATATATATATATATATATATTGTTGGAACACTGACCAGCAACGTTCGGGTGGAAAGCAAACCCACACAGTATGTCCATTTATTTTCCCATCTTATTTTAGGCCATGGTACCAAATATGAGCCGTACACAGAATATTGTGTCACACTTATGAAAACAGTTGAAGACCGTGACGTCCACCATTGAAACTTTCCTATGGTCACGGGTCACCTCTCCTTGGCCATGCATGACCAGGATGAAAAGACAACACAGATACCAGCATGATCCAAAACCTCTTGAGGCCACACGTGTGGACTGTGCCCGCAGTGTGCTTGCGCACGCTGTCCAGCAAAGCCCCACCTCATGGGTCCCACTTTCCGACCTTGATGTGGGTATTTTATCCATGCTGTCCGTTCACATTGTCAGCTCATTTGTGAGCACGAGCACCAAAAAGACGAGAATGATTCAAAAAAACTCTAGTGGACCCAACACAGGGAACCACGTTGATTGAACTCCCACCATAGAAACCTCCTGTGGGGCCCACTGTGATAGATATTTGCCATCTACCCTGCCTATAACACTACGCCAAAATCGCATTTTTGCGACGGACCAAGTCCGTCGCAAATCTGTATTAGCGACGGACATGGTTCGTCGCATGGGCCGTCGCAGTTTACTATGTGGCAAATTTTAAACGACGGATTATGTCCGTCGCTTTTAAACGACGGATTACGTCCGTCGCTAAATTATGTAAAGCGACGGACTTAGCGACGGACAGCGGTCCGTCGTACAAAATTGTTGCCACGTAAATTGGTCCGTCGTTAAATTTATGGGCGACGTTTATTTAGGAATTTTAGCGACGGGTTTGATCCGTCGCTAAATTTTCTGAACGCACACCTATTACATTTGAATTTATTTTTGAATCTATTGCCCCTGATAGTCATCCAAATTATTTAAAACAAAAAAAAAATTAAAACCTAACAAATCATAATTATATCATATATGAAACTTAAAGTCCTTACATTTCTAGTGAAAAATAATATTAATATTTGTTACAAATCTACACATTGAAGTGAACCATTCTCCATAGAATGAGCAACTAGGCTTTATTTTGTTCCCAATATTGAAACCAATCTCTTGACCATATGTGAAGCTAGCCTTCATTTCTAATCTTTCCTTTGTAGCTACTTCCACCTCATACGTTAGCAAATCCATCAACTGGTCCACCTGCAAAATCCAGAATATAAAACATAAAGAGTATCAGTATTATAATGTAAGCATAAAAGTTATATGAAACATACATAATGTTTTCTTCACATATGTGATTAAGAATCAAAATCTTAATCGGGCTTTCCTTGATCTCCGTGTAGTGAAAAAGATAATCATAAATTTGTATTTGAAGAAATTTCATTCTTAAAAATTTTAAACTGACATATTTTGTTATGCTTCTGCTGAAGAGCCCGATGGGAAAGAGTAGATGACATGACAGGTTAGAATGCAGCTGGCAATAGGTGTTCACTTCTCTAGAAGGAATTAATTGAAATCCACAAATCCGATGGTGTAGACAACAATCAAATGGAGTTTTTCCTTGATCATCAGATTGCCAAAGTTGAACCACACATTCCTCTCTCTATGGTTGCTTGGAATTTTGTTCCTAGCATTTTATTTCCCATGAAAACCATTAACAAGTTAACAAATAATAATTAAAAAAAAGGTTAACAACAATTTAGAATTAGAAATCTTAGATCATGTTAACGCTAATTATATACCAGAGAAGATTATTATTAACTAAAATAAGATGAACTTAATAATAGGCATCCACTGAACGGGGCTGATCTTGTTTCCTTTTTTTTTTTTTTTCACTGAAGATACCTCTACCATATAAGAGGCAATCATACTCGAGAGATCTGAGCCATTCACTAAGTGAAACGCTTGAAGTATGGGCCTGCCTAAATTTTGGCCCATGACATTATAACTATTGATCCTAGCCATCTGACTAATTGCTAGGAAAGTAGATGGTTAAAGCCTTCAGTTGTATTAAATCATTAATTATAACTGAAACTTAATAGTATACGGCTTCTATGAATAGCTCGAAATGCTACGTCTCTTTCAAGAGCAGGACCCTTTACCGTAACTTTTGCTAGCTCTTTGCATACCCTGATCCACGACGGTACAAATAGCATTTTCTGCTATGGTTTGAGTAGCAATCTTTTCATTAAATAAAAAATCAGATGCTAACATCCAAACAGCTACCATCCTAACCAATGTGAATCTACCATCCTATGCATCTTTCTGTTTGGGAACTCTATCTGGTTTTAGTTTATAGAAAGTTTAAATAGACTACTTGAAAAAGATGGCGAATGGCAGTACAACAATATTGAATTGTGTAGACATTTCAAGTGATCTTACAGATTCAATGTAGGGATTCCCATGGCATTCATGATAGGCCATTAATAAAAAGAAAAGGTCATATGAGCAGCTAGATAGTTGAATAGGCAAGGTGGACTACGAAGTGTATAGCATGAGTAAAAACCAGTTCATTGCTACAGAGCAAATATGAGCAGGTGGGTAGTTGAATAGGCAAGTTTCCAGCAAAATGGCCGAAAATATCATTGTTATTTATTCAATAAAAAAAAAAAACCAATCCAACTTCTCCAAACAGGCCTCTACTAAAACAGCCATGGAAAACTAGTCCTTCATGTTGTTTTTCATGTAGGCCTCTCCACCAAAACAGCTATGGAAAACCAGTACTTCATGCTAGAAGTGCTTCTTTTCAACTTCTGTTCTGCCTCAGACCAGAAGTATATCTCAGCTGTGGGTGACCTAAGCATACAAAGAGATGGGATGAGAGTAGCATTTGACTTGCAATCAATTTCGAACAAAAGTCCATGTGAAATTCAGAGTAATGGACCTTATACAAAGAGATGGGCTGAGAGTGGCAAATTTTTTTTCTTCAATCCAGTACACCTATGCTAATTTGAATCTGACCAAAGAACCAAAGATCATTCACATAATGATGAGTAGACAGTGGTTGATAAATTGGTGCAAATTTGGGAAGAAAGATGGATTTGTACAATATTCTCAAACATCAGGCTCCCAACCTTGTAACTTTATCTTTTATTGGATTCCAGCTTCAGCCATAGAAACAAACTAAAAGCAGCATATAAATTGACAAACAAAATGGCAGGCTAGATGAAAAGAGAAACATGTTTATATAGAAGTTGATAGACCACAAGTTTCAATCAGTGGTAAATGACTTCAAGATCAGATCTCAGACATTCAATCATGCATATGTGCACAGCTGATGCCATTCACATTCTTTTTTTTATTGGCACCACTCATGCATTGACCAAGAAAACATAAAAATAGTCAGCCTGTCATTACCTGATGAAATCAAATTGCATCTTAGACAGGTTTGACAATAAATTCCAGAGATCACAATTCATGAATGAAGCAAACTAAGGCAACTCATGTATCATTATCCAATACTACAAGCACAAAAGAATCTCTCAAATCCCACACCATCCGTATTGCATATCAATTATCATTGCGATCCAAATCTGAAATAATAGGGTGAGAGTCATGAGACTAAAAAATGCAATCTATCGTGGATTAGGCTGGACAGAACATTCTTAAAGTCGCGAAAAGGAAACGGGCCATGCTGTGTGGCCTGCCCCAGGAGTCGATGAAGGCAAAGGCTACTTCCAGAAGCTAATGAGTAACCAACGAGCAGTTGGCACCCAAACTCAGCTGTGATAGGAGCACACCAATATGAAAGATTTCAACTCAATACCCTTGGTCCCAATATCAGATTGAGGATTTAGTAGTCAGCATTTCTACATTTCTGTTACTGGTTAAGGCTGCATTTGGATGTTCAAACAAACTGGACTGAAACAATTCAATTCAGATAAGAGAAAAATGGCCTTAGTTGGGCTAAACCCAGAACATCCATAATGACAAGCTGAGCCCCAAATTTGAATTATTCTCGATTCAACTCGAACTTGAAACACACAGGATTGCAATTAGGGGTCTGCTTGTCACTACGAATCAAAATGGTGCTACCCCACTTTCAGTCATTTCCTATAGACCAAACTGAAAATTGTAATCTAGTTGAATTGAGCATCCAAACACACTAAATAACAAAATATTCTACATTCCTCGACAAGTCCAAAGCAACGACAAGACGCGAATAACATATCAGATCCCCACAAAAAACTCATATCGTAAGATCCTCGCCGACACTGATTGATTTGCAAACACCCATTTTTCATTTTTGGGAACCGAACCAATTCCCAAGGTGGAAAAATGTGCATCGAGATCAATCCCTCATCACATATTCCTCGAAAAAATTGTGACAACAAAGCCTCACCAATAAAAATGCCACGTGGGGCCATGTAATTGTCATCCTTATGCAATATTGTAATCCGATTTCCAGCGGCGACGGCAACATATTCGCCCCGAGGAGAGATAAACAGTGAGGCCCATTTCTTCAACGATCTTGGCCGTTTGTTCCCGCTCCATTTCTCCTTGAGTTGGCTAATACCTTCAGTGTAATAAACACATCAGTAGCCTAGAATCACACACACACACACACACACACACACACACACACACACACACACACACACACACACACACACACACACACACACACACACACACACACACACACACACACAGAATTGAGATAGGATCGAAGGACGGAACGTGCCTCGGCTCGAAAGCAGTGAAAAGAGACGGCCTCTGACACCTTGTTGCTGCTGGATTTTCAGAATTAAAAAGAAGAAGAGATCAGATGAATGAGATTGGGATTGTAGGAGGATGGATGTGTGTGTTTGAGAGAGAGAGAGAGAGAGAGAGAGAGAGAGAGAGAGAGAGAGAGAGAGAGGAGATGTTTCGACCTGTTGCTGGTGTTTCATACATGAAAATATAAAGATCAGATTGATCTAAAATAAACACAGATTTAAACATAACTGTATATTGGCTTGTATTCAATCAAGTCACCATCCCATGTAAAGTCCTCAATTAGAGCAAGTAAATGAGAACAAAGCAACAAATGCAACAGAGATGAGCAGGGGATATCGGTAAATTGACTCAAGATGCTTGAACCTCCTTGCACTCATCAACATTAGGACATGAAGGGCATGTGTAGCTGTGTGTGAATGGACAGGGCTGCACATGTGTGTGGACTTAGCAGACCTCATGGTTTCATACATGAATTATGATTTTCTTGTTCTGTTCATTTCTACAATTATGAGATCATTCCCATGTCCAAACCTACTGAAAAACTGTAGAGAAGCCGTTTAGGCCATACAATGTTAAATAACACAGACATTCCCCCAGAAATAGGTTATACTTTCAACTCGCTCACCATTTTGAGCCAGATTGACAGACATTTCCCCATTCAATGCGATTCAGAATGGGGTTTTGCACTTTCTAAACGAAGTGCAATTTCCAATTTAAAGTGGGTGTCACACAATTGCCATTTGCCACATTTTCCAACTGGCGCCTAATAATACAAGTTTGAAACACATGATCTTCATTTATCCAAACTTTTGCAACTGTGGCAAACACATGATCTTCATTTATCCAAACTTTTGCAACTCTGGCATCTCAAAATTTTCAAATTTTCTAATTTGACTAATAAACATAATTCACTTGTTCAGCCGGAATTTTACAAAATTCATTTCACACATTTCTAAAGAGGCTATTAGGCAAAGAAAAAAAGAGCATTTGCATGGTACGTACAGAAAAACTATATGCTCCCATTTAACACAAACAATGTGGAGAAATCCAATAGATGCATGACTAGTCCTTGAACTTCTGGCGTGGTTGCAAAGTGCTTCATACATGCTTGTAGATGTGCATTTAAACAGCCCAGCATAACCAATAACTCCTTTCCAATGTGAAAAAATATCTCCAGCATGGAGTGGAAATAATAACACTTTGATTTTAGTTGTAGCCCCACAAGGCATGAAAACCAGCTCATGCAGACTCAATCAAATTCCTTCCACTCCGAGTGAGAACACACAAACAATGACAAAGAAATGGGTGAGTAAAAAGGAAGTTACTTACAAAATTTTAAGCAGATGCATGATCTGCAAGTAGAATCTTGATCCATCACTTCATGAAGAGTTTCAAGAATAACCAATATCACACAATTATGGAACGATCAATAGAAAAATGTCAGTTTTTCAAACTGATTCAATCACGCAAATCGGAAAGAAAAAAAACAGAAGTACATGCTCACAACAGAGTAATGGAAGGATGGATGTGCGGAATCGTTAACATGCCTTCCTGCAAACAAAGTAAATAATTTAGATTCTTGAATATCAATTTGCATTTGGATGAAACTGTTGAGTCCAACTGTAATAACTAGATGAAATGATCATAATATAGCATTCATATTGAAGGACTAGGCTTCAAAACCACAATCACGTCACTTTGAAGTTGGACTTGAAAGGAATGCGACTGCCATTTGAGGGCAACTTCCTTACTCTAAATACAAAAATACCAAGTTCTTGTGTGGGTGTTTGTAGAGCCATCCTTCGCCTCTGATACCAGAAAAGGGAAAAACAGAAAGTTTACTTTGTATTTTCCGTCAGTGTCTACCCAACTTTGTAATTCAAACTCTAGAAAGTCGTAACATGCTTTTGACATGAGCATATGCAAGTGCACCCTTGAACATATAGCTGTCCACTCTATCCAGCAAACCACCTGCATAGAAGGTATCCATGTCTTCATCAACAACACAAACAATAAGAAGAATTGCATTCCACCAATTTAATGAACATGACAAACTGATGGATATAATTCTTAAAAATGTGAAGGTAGGCTACAAGATAAGCCATGCAGAACAAAGATCAGTTAATAGAATTGATGTGAATCATAGATCAGGCAGGCTTTAATTGTTCAATGTGGTATACGGTTTCCAACAATCCAGATTAAAGCTAATTTCATATCTGAAATCAGCACCACATAAATAGGCCATGATTGTCACTTTAAGCCCTATTTTGAACAGTCTAATGCCCTGTTTGATTGTCACTTTCAAATACTTTAGTTTCAATTCAAGACGTAGAACACCAAACAAAAAAAAAAAAATCAAGAAAGATATATGGGTACTCAAAAATAAAATTAAAAAGGACCAAAAATATTTGCATTATACAATAATACAAATATACCTGGCTAGCTCGAAATGTTTCTTGTCTATGTGTTCACACATAACACTTGGCTCAAACTTTATTTCCAGACAATTAAAAAAGGTAAACGGTTAAGAGAACTTTGCCACTAAAGATTTCTAGATAGGAACTAGGACAAGAAGCATATGATTGCAAATAAATACCAAATAAAACCTTAACAGAAAAGAAAACACCATCTATCACATCTTGGTCCACACTAATCAATGTGGTAGCGTGTGGAAAGCGCTGCACACTATGCAATCCGTTTTTGCTCACACGCGCACACCACCGACCTTGGTGGTGTCTTGACATGGCAAAGTTCCATGGCCGACCATGATATGTGTGTTATACCTATACTGTCTATCCATTTGGAAATCATTTTGGGGACATGAGCCCAAAAATTAGGCAGATCCAAACGTCAAGTGGACCACACCCAGAAATTAGCGGAGATTAAATGATTGCCTTGAAGTTTTCAAATGGCAAGCATTCAATCTCCACTACTTTCTATGGTGTGGTCCACTTGAGGTTTACATCTGCTTCATTTTTTGGCTCAAGCCGTAAAATGATCTCACAAAATGGATGAATGGTATTTGATAAAATGCATATGTCATGGTGGGCCCAAGCGACTTTGTCACGTCAACACATGAGGATGTCGGTATTGGTGTCCTCATGATGTGTCACAACACCACGCATTTCTCTTACTGTGTGGACAACCTTGAGGGTCACACCATTTCATTTGCTAGGCCAATCAACTGTCGCTTAAAATTCATGCCGATCTGGTCATCAGGTGGATCATACCTGGACGGTTGTAGAGCGAACTTGGCAACAATAATGGACATTAAAAACATCTCCTATCAGTGGCCCACATCCTACATTGGACATGTGAGAGTAAGATTCAGATCTACTCAGCTAGTAGAAACAACATCCCTCTCCTCAAAACCAAATGCAAGCTATCAAGCAAACCCATCATAACAACAAATCCATCAAAACCCAACAAGCCATGGAAGCCACATTCTGCCTACCCCGCCAAATCTGTACCAAGCCCATCTTCACCACACCTTGCAATAGACCAATCATCATCCACTTTCATGTGGATCTCAGCTTCCACCACCACTGTTCACTACCAGGCTGCACCCTGCAATCATAGCCCATCCGGAAGGATCATCGAAAGACTTGGGCTATCAACTTTCTTCCGACGCCTAAAGAAAAAAAACGGTGGCAATGGTGGAGGTAAGCCGACCAAAATGGTCAAAACAATGGTGGTCCTGGCTTATGTCCTAGGAGCCATGAGTTTGAGCAGCATGGTGGGCAAAAGGGCGGTCACGTTGCTACAAAGAAACATTGAATAAATGGAATCCTCTTCTCATTCCACACAAAACAACTACATTACCTGTAATTCGTGTGGGAGCCAGCTCCATTCCAATATCCCTGGCGACACCAAACCCAATATGAACGGAATCAAAATACAACAAAAACCAAAACAAGTTGTAAAACAGTGAGATAAAGAGAGGTGGCATCAAAAAATAAATTTACCTGGATAGGCTATGGGTCAAATGAGAGAACAATGCCAGCAAGATTTCTAGTGGGCATTTCATCAAATATCTAATGAGCATCATCCAAACAACCAAACTTTACAAGCCCATTTCCAGCTGGAAAGGACTGACACAGCACAACATGTAATCATGCATGCCTTTCTCAAAACAACAACTTAATCCAAATCCATCATTCTTTGTGACACAAACCATACTACACAAGGCCATAAAGAAAAATTAATGCCTTCCAACAAATCAAAGCCAATAGAAAAATAAAAAAACAACAATATTCGATGTAATAAAAAAACAGAGGAAAGCAAAACCTTCCTGAAAGCTTGCAATGTACTGAAAATATCCTCAATAAAAAAATCCTGGCCAGCCAACGACTTACTTGTAAATGTACAATTAAAATGGAAATCCTGGCCAGCCAGGCTCAACAAGCAATATGCAACAAGAGGCAAGTACACTGATCAGATGGTTGGGATTGTTCAATGGAGGAGCCCTTTAGTTCATTCCCAATCCATATTGTGGCCTATAAAATGAATCAACCAAGATCACTGAAGACCAGTACCTGTACAAATGCTGGCCTGAATGAAAACTTTGAGCATGCATCTTCTGTCAGTGACAATTTTGATCAAAAAACAGAATAGATTTCCATTTCAATAACATCGATTTCAAGAATCATGTGCTCAAATCAAAACCAACCCTTATCTCAACCCCAATCGTCAATGCATTCAACAGATTCAAACCCCCTGTGCGTGGAGAAGGGTTACCAGGTTGTTGCGGCTGAGCGTGGCTGGCAGTCCGATAGAGAAGATAAGAGATCGAGAGGAAGAGAGAGAGAGATGAGGGAGAGATTGAGATGAAGAGAGAGGGAGAGGGGCCTTTTAGGGCTGAACATTCCATGTTTGAGAGAGGGACCTCTATGGCAGCAAGAGTGAGAGATGGATCGCCGTATTTGGGGAAGGAACCCTCTGTGGCAGTGAGATTTGACGGAGGGAGGGAGTGAGATAGGAAGAATGAGAGAGAGTGGGCGCGAGGGAGAGGGAGAGGGAGAGGGAGAGGGAGAGAGTATGAGCGGGCGCGAGAGAGGGAGGGCAAGAGGGCGAGTGGGCGCGAGAGGGAGGTCTTTTCTCGGGGCAAAAAACAAAAATCCGCCCTTTTTTTTAGCAGCCCGCGTGAGGGCAATATGCCAAAGGAGTTTGGGGCTCGTGGGGCCCACCTTGATGTATGTGGTTTATCTACCCGGTCCATTTATTTTACAATATTTTTCTAGGGAACTATCCAAAAATTGAGGCAGATAAAAGGCTCAAGTGGACCACACCATATCTCAATGGCACACACTTAATCTCCACCATTTCCTACGGTGTGATCCACCTGAGCCTTCAATTCGCCTCTTTTTTGGACGCATGTCCTAAAATTAGCTTTCAAAATAGATGGATGGTTCAGATAAAACACACATTGTGGTGGGTCCTATAGAGCCCCCTTAGACACCCTCAAAATACTAGTTTGAGATTTTGGCATACTAGCTTTTAGCTAGGGATTAAATCCGCAACAAATTAGCTAGGGATTATATCCCTAGCTAAAACCAGCCATAATCCGTAGCATTTGGTCCTTTTTTTTGTAGTGAACTTTTGTGGCCCACAAAACGTTTTTAATGGTTATACATCACTGTTTCTAGTGATATTGTCCACCTAAGATTTGGATCTTCTTAGGATTTTGGATCACATCCTAAAATGATATGAAAAAAGAGATAGACGGTGTTGATATATAAAAACTACAACAAGATGGGCCCCACACGGTTAGGGTAACACCCACTAAGCTGTTCCTGGGGTAATACCTAATTCGCACCCCTTAGCTATGGGGCCACTGGCCGATGATTTGTGGGCCCCTCCATGACGTATGTGTTTTATCCACACTGTCGAGTCATTTCTGAAGATTGTTTTAGTGCTTGATCCAATAAATGAGTCAAATCTAAATCTCAGGTGGACCACACCACAGGAAACTAGTATTGATTGAATGTCCACCATTAAAAACCTCGTAGGGCCCACTATATTAATTATTTGACATCCAACCTCTTAATTAGGTCATACAGACCTGGATGTAGGTAAAAAACAAATATCAGCTTGTTCCAAAACTTCCGTGGCCCTCAATAAGTTTTAACAGCGGGTGTTCAATTAAAATTGTTTCTTGTGATGTGGTCCACTTGAGATTTGGATCTACCTCAAATTTGGGCTCATACCATAAAATGATCTACGAAAATGTATGGATAGAGTGGATGAAACACATTCATCATGGTGGGGCCCACAGAGCACCGATCACTTGGCATTGACTGGTGACCCTGTCACTAACCAATCCATCTGATATATTTTATGTATATCTAATCCATCTATCTGTTCTTTTATATCATTTTAAGATGCAATAGAAAATATTAGAAAAGATCAAATTCTCAATGACTAGATTAGAGTTTGGGGTCCAATGACTATACATTTATTAGGTTTTCATGAGGTCAACAAGTTATAGCGCAATTTGGACCTAAAAATTTGGCCTAATTTGGAAATCTAATCCATTCACTCTATTATATTCATCAATAACTTTGATTTGACTGGTCACTTGCCCTGATCAAGTTTAAGATGAGAAAGATACTAAATAAATAAAATTGATCAATGATGGGCCATATCTTGTAACCTAACCATTAGATTTGAGTGAAATTTAATCTAAACATCTAAAGTCATTTACTTTTCAATTTGGACCAATCAGATTGTCCAAAATTTGTCTAGCTCTAGACAAATTGATTGTACACATTTAAAGAGTCTTTTATACGGATATGATTCGGGCTTAATTTTGTTTTCAATAATAATTACCACGTTCTAAACATATCTGACCATTCAGATTAAGTTTAGGATGACTTGATCATAGAATTTGATCAATCTCATCATTATAAATTTTCCTTGCCATTAATTAACATCATTATATTAGGGCCTTCATTTTTTGCACCAATGAACATGTATGTATGCATAAACCAATCTGATAACCAGTTAACTGAATGAGTGTAATTTTTCATTTTCAACTATCCAATAAATGTCCACCAATAAATTTGGCCCACTCATTTCAAATTTCTCGCTTTTATTTAAACCACAATTTTTTTCCAACATTTTTTTTCAAAACCGGTAAATTTTTTTTTTTTTTTTATCAAATATTTCAACTTTTATTTCTTTTGAAAATATCATTTTTTTAATCAAACTTCTTAATTTTTTCGAAATACAAAATCTTAATTTCTTTATAAAAATTTCAATTTTTTTACGAACTTATCAATTTTATTCGAACTTCTCAACTTTTTTCAAATGGTCATTTTTTTTTTTTAAATCTCAATTTTTTGAATCTTATTATTTTTCTAAATCTTATCAATTTTAATTTATTTTCAAACCTCTCAACTTTTTTTGTTTGAAAATCACAAATTTCTTTTTTAACTTCACAATTTTCTTTTTCAAAATATTTAATTTTGTGAAAATTTGAAAAGAAATTTCAAACATATTAATTTTATTCAAATTTCTCAATTTTGTTTTTAAAATCTCTTAACATTTTCTTTCAAATTACTAAATCTGTTATTTTAAATATCAAATTTTTTAATTTTTAAAAAATATCAGTTTTTTTCAATATCTCATTTTTCTTAAATTTTATTTTCCGACGGACCTTATTTGGGGGCATCTTTTCGGGCTGGGATTAGCGACGGGCCAAATCCGTCGTTAAATAGCGACGGGCTAAGTCCGTCGGGAATTAAAATTTTACGACGGACTATGTCCGTCGGTAAATCCCGCGACGAAATCCCGCCTTAATTTCGCAAAAGCGACGGAATATTTTAAAATACGACGAATCTGGTCCGTCGTTAAACCAAACAAGTTTTGCGACGGTCAATGTCCGTCGCAAAATCCGTCGCAAAAATGCAATTTTGGCGTAGTGTAAGGTCACCCGAACCAGAACGTGATGTAGGGCCCACAAATGAGGTAGATCCAAAAACTTAAGTGGACCCCATTCGACGTCCAAGAGGAATCTGTTGCGCTGCACACCAACAACGCCGGTGAACTGAGATCCAATCTCCGGTCTCACCCAAACGATAAACAAGAAGAAATAATAACTAGAAGTAGAATTCACACAAACCAACAATCCATAAGACAGAATTTTACATAGAAAAACCCCAACAAGGGTAAAAAACCACGGTTGCAAACTTCGACTATGAAGAAAATGAAGTTACAAACAATACACTTACCTCCTCCTACGACTCTCATGCACAAAGATGGCCTTTTTTGCTAACCTCTCGCATCTTTCTCACCTTGGACGTATAGAAATCCTAATCCCATAGCCTAATCCCGGATTACACTCATTTTTATAATAAAACCTGAAATTACAACTCAAAATAGGAAACCCCACACTTTAGTTCGCGGCCCGTCGAGCGCCCGCCTAATGTTGAAACAATCTAGCGGCAAAAATAGAAAAACAGACTAATATCGGGTGCTTGGTCCACTTGACCGTCGGGCACCCGACTATTCCCAGAATAGTTCAGAGACAACAGTCTCTAAAACATGAATATCGAGCACTCGGTCCAAAGACCGTTCGGGCACCCGACCATCCCTTGAGTGATTGGCTCCACACTCAACAATCTCGTACTTGGAGACACATCACTGTAGTCCTTCATCTTCTACATCCGGAGTGCATCACCTTCATGTCTTCAAGCCTGAAGACCAATCAAAGTTGAACAGAGCTTCAGTTTTTCCCGTGTGACTGCTTTGGTCAACATATCCGCAGGATTCTCACTTGTATTGATCTTCCCCAAAGCAATTGATCCATCTTCCGATAATGAACGTATGAAGTGATATCTGATGTCAATATGCTTGGTTCTCGAATAAAAGGTTGAATTCTTAGCCAAGTGTATTGCACTCTGATTATCACTGTACAGTTTGCAATTTGCTTGCTTCTTCCCCAACTCTTTCATAAAACATTGCATCCACACCATCTCCTTGCACGCTTCTATAGCTGCAACATACTCTACTTTCGTTATACTGATGGATACTATCTTCTGTAACTGAGAGACCCAACTGACTGCAGCATTATCCAGGGTAAAGACATACCCTATTGTGCTCCTTCTGTTGTCGATATCCCCCGCCAAATCTGAGTCGACGTAGCCTTGTAGCTTGATTTTCGATCCTCCATAACACAGCCCTACATCCACAGTACCTACTAGTTATCTGAAGATCCACTTCACAGCTTCCCAATTATCATTCCCGGAGTTGTTCATGAACCTGCTAACAACTCCTACTGCTTGAGCAATATCTGGCCTCGTGCTAACCATAGCATACATGGGGCTCCCTATAGCTGACACTTTAGCCATGTAGTCTCGTTCTTCCTGCATCTTAGCTCCTTGCTCCTTAGAAAGCTTGAAGTGGTTGGCTAATGCAATGCTAACCGACTTAGCACCTTTCATACTGAATCGATCAAGTACCTTGGCTATATACTATGCTTATGACAAAACTAATTTCTTGTCTTTCATGTCACGTTTGATCCTCATGCCTAGGATTTGTTTTGCAACTCCTAAATCCTTCATGGCAAATTCTCTAAACAATTGTCTTTTGAGATATGAGATGTTCATTATGCTTGATCCGGCCATAAACATATCATCAACGTACAGAAGAAGAATGATGTACGACGTATCAAACTTCTTCAAGTAGCAACAGTAATCTGCATGACATTTTCTGTACCCATTTCCCGACATAAAACTGTCGACCTTCTTGTACCACTGCCTCGAGGCCTGCTTCAAGCCATATAGACTCTTCTTCAGTCTACACACCTTGTTCTCCTTTCCTGGTGCTACGTATCTTATCAGCTGATGCATGTATATTTCTTCTTCAAGGTCTCCATAAAGAAAGGCTGTCTTAAGATCTAGCTGCTCTAGATGTAAGTCTTTTGTAGCCACTATACTCTAGACCATGTGAATTGTAGACATCTTCACCACTGGTGAAAATATTTCAGTGAAGTCAATATTTGCCTTTTGTTGGAACCCTTTCACAACTAATCTAGCCCTGTACCGCTTCGATCTACCGTGCTCCTCTTTCAATTTGTAAACCCACTTGTTATGAAGAGCTTTCTTACTCGTGACTAGCTCCCACGTACGATTGGACTCAAGAGAGTCCATCTCATCATCCATAGCCTACTCACACTTAACCTATGTATCTAACTGTAATGCTTCTTCAAAATACTCTGGTTCACCATTATCCGTCAGCAGTAGATAATGTAAGGAGGGTGAGTGTCGAACCTTGGGTCTCCTCTCTCAAGTAGACCTCCTCACAACCGGTGTCTGCGGCTCTGCCTCATCATACTCCTGTGCATGCTTGTCCTGTGACACTGTGACACTTGTGTCTAGTAACTTTTCTAACTCTATGAATTCCTTCTCATCGACCTTGTTCTGTTTTTGCTATACACTGTCCTTATGCATTACTTTTTCATTAAAAACTACGTCATTGCTTCTAATGATCTTCCGATTCTATGTGTCCCAAAACCGGTAGCCAAAAGCATTCTGTCGTAGCCTATAAATGTGCACCTTCTGGACTTCCCATCTAGCTTATTTCTGTGCTCTGTATCAATGTGAACATAAGACGTGCAACCAAACACACTGAGATGTGCAAGGTTCACCTCTTTTTCAGTCCACATTTCTTCTGGTAGCCCACCATCCAATGGTGCTGAGGGACTTCTATTGATGAGATATATAATATTATTCACAGCATCTGCCCAAAAGATCTTGGGCAACCCTGCATGCAGCCTCATGCTCTTAGAGCGCTCAAGGATGGTCTTGTTAATGTGCTCAGTCACACCGTTCTGCTGTGATGTCCCTGGAATCATTTTTTGATGTTTGATCCCATTTGCTGCACAATACTCCTCAAATATCTTATCACAATACTCTCCCCCATTATTCGATCTGAGACACTTCACAGTTTTACCTGTCTCATTCTCTACCATAACCTTTCACTTCTTAAATACATCAAAGACATCCGATTTGTACTATAAGAAATAAACCCATAGTTTTCTACTAGCATAATCAATGAAAGAGACAAAATAACGTGATCCGCCAAGAGATAATACCTGTATCGATCCCCACACATCAATGTGTACAAGCTGCAACAGATGCATCTTTGGAGCTCGTCCTATTTTCTTGAAGCTGACTCTCTTCTGCTTGTCATACACACAATCCTCGCAGAATTCCAGATCGATTACCTTCAACCCTGGTAGCTTCCCCTTTGATAATAGCACTTTTATCCCTTTCTCACTCATATACCCCAACCTTTGATGCCATAACTGCCCATTCACTCCAGTTGATGCGACTATGAGTGAACTATACGATCCGAAAGTCACGTACAAGGTACCTTCCCTCTTGCCTCAAGATATTACCAAGGCCCCTTTTGTGACCTTCCATGCATCGCTCATGAATGTCGTCACATATCCGGTATCAACCAACTGCCCCACTGAGATCAAGTTCTGTCTCAAACTCGGTACATGTCTGACATCCTTCAACTTAAAAACTGTTTCGTCTTTTTAACTTATGTGAACGTCTCCCTTACCAACAATACTGCACGGCTCATTATCACCCAGGTAGACTCTTCTGAAGTTACCTGACACATAATTACGAAGAACTTCCATTGACGAAGTGACATGAAACAAAGCACCCGAGTCTATAACTCAAGACTTAGTCCGCGCATCAAGAGATAAGATCAATGCCTCTGTGTCACTATCCTCAGATAGATTCACTGAATCCTTTCCACCTTGAGAGCTTCATTCTTGTTTCTTAAGCGCCCTGCAATCTCGCTTCATGTGCCCCTTCTTCCCACAATGCTAACATCCGTCCTTGTCTTTCGGCCCCTTGGACTTATTCCACGACTTAGAATGCCCGTATTTATTGCTTCATTTGTTCAAAGATCTTCCTCTTCCTTCAACATTTAGAACATTATCTGAATCTCCTGAAGCTCGTTATGCCTTCCTTATAGATTCTTCGCTGAGAATTAGACTGGCCACATCATCGAATTTCAACTTCGTAGACCTTGAGGAAATTGCTCACGACAATCACCAAACCATCTCGACTGTTTGGCAAACTGGACAAGATTAATAACACCCTGACCTCGTTATCAAAAGTGATGCCAACATATTCCAATTGGCTCGTGACTGTATTGAACTCATTTAGATGTTCAGCCACGCCCCCACCATTTGACATCTTCATATTGAATAGCCGTTTCATGAGATGAACCTTGTTGGATGCTAAGAGTTTCTCATACATCGTAGCCAAAGCTTGTATTAATTCTTTTGTGGTCTTTACTTTTGATATATTGAAGGCGATGCTCTTTGATAAAGAGAGTTGGTCATTCCTAAAGCCTTCCGATCCACTAAAGTCCATTCATCATCTGCCATCTTCTCTGGTTTTTTCTCTTTTCCTTCTAGAGGAATATAGAGGTCCTTCTGGTACAGATAATCCTCCATCTACATCTTCCAGAAGACAAAATTTGAACCATCAAACTTCTCAATTCTAATTTTCCCTTATTCCGTCATCGCTCCCACTTGAACTAAATCAATAACTCTAATACTAGTTGTTGCACAGCACGCCAACAACGCCGGTGAACCGAGATCCAATCTCCAATCTCACCTACAAGAGATAAATAGGAAGAAATAATAACTAGAAGTAGAATTCACAGAAACCAACAATCCACAAGACAGAATTTTACATGAAAAAACTCCAACAAGGGTAAAAAACCACAAGTGCAAACTTCCACTATGAAGAAAACGAAGTTAAAAACAATACACTTACCTCCTCCTATGTCCCATGCACAGAGATGACTCTTTTTGCTAACCTCTTGACTCTTTCTCACCTTGTACGTAAAATCCTAATCCCATAGCCTAATCCCGGATTACACCCCTTTTTATAATAAAACTTAAAATTACAACTCAAAATAGGAAACCCCGTACTTTAATTTGCAGCCGATCGGACGCTCGGTCAGACTAGGTCGAGCGCCCGCCTTGAAACAGTCCAGCGGCAAAAATAGAAAAACAGACGAATATCAGGTGCCCGGTCCACTTGACCGTCGGGCACCCGACTGTTCGCAGAACAGTCCAGAGACGACAGTCTCCAAAACATGAATATCGGGCGCCCGATCCAAAGAGCGTCCAAGCACCCGACCATCCCTTGAGTGATTGGCTCCACACTCAACAAAATCCACAATGCTCAGGGGGAATACTAAGTGCTCTGGGAAATCCATGGTACTTGGGGGGAATTCACGTGCTCAAGGAAACCTCACGGTACAACGAGTCCCACAATGATGTTTCTTTACCATCAAACCTTGAGTGCTAAGGGGAAATCCATAGTGCTTAGGGGATCGAATCCATAGTGCTCACGGGGAATCCTAAGTGCTAAGGGAGAACATGGAGGGGTACACAGCTGGCCCTATAGACAAGTTAGATGGTGACTAAGCATTACAGTTGGCCCTTGGAAATTTACAAAGGTAGGCACTCAATCACCACCATTTCCTTTGGATGTGGCTCATTCATGATTAGATCAGCGTCATCTTTGGGCCCACCCCGTATAATGATATGGGAAAACAGATGGGCAGAATGGATTAAAAAAATGCCAACCGCTGGATAGCATATGCACGCACGCTGCCTGCACCATGGAACCCACCTCGGTCACAAAAGTTCTGGATAAAGCTGTAATTTGTGTTCTCCCTTAAGCCAAACTTATGCCACAGGTCTGGGTGAAAAATAAACATCACAGTAAGCCTCGGGAAGGCTTCAAAGGTGGACATTAGTCCCCACTGTTTGGTGCGGTGTGGCCCACGTGAGATCTCTTCCTGCCTCATTTTGGGCCCATGCCCTAAAATGATGTGGCAAAATGGATGGGCAGCTTGGATACCACACAAAAAAATCAAGGTGGGCCCCACAAAAGTTGGCCACCCTTTGGATCATGGTCAAACGGATGGACACCATGGTAAAACACATACATTACAATGGGCGCCACTACCCATGCGTCCATACTGGACCTTGGGTGTGACCCACATGCCCTGGATCTGCCTCACTTTGGGTGGCCCCCTAGTGGGTCCCACTGACACGTGGCACCCTGAGTGGGTCCATACTGGTGGATGACAAATAAACATTAAGGTGGGCCTGGAAAAGTTTCAACAGTGGACATCCCCGTCTCAATTGTTTGTTGTGGTATGGCCCACTTAAGACCGAGATCTATCTTAAAATGGGGCCAAAGTCTAAAATGATCTGGAAAAAAGGATGGACGGCATGGATGAAACATATACAACATATGGTGGGACCCACGAGGGGACCACCGGTCCACGCCCTAGAGAGCTTCCGCCTCCTCGTGGACGTAAAGGGGCGTTTGGTACCCAGATTATCTAAGTTCTCGTGAAAAGGACTAAAGGGATGAGCGTCACTAGAAATTGGCGTTTTATTAAAAAGAGCCACTGCAGTAATAATTCCCAATTTGACAAGTGAAAAAGAGGACGCCGATTGCCGAGCGCAAATTGGATGCCACCCCCGGAACCATCGATGTGGGTGAGACCCTGAAACTTAGGGCCCACCTGGATGTATTGGTTATATATCCATGCCGTCCATCTGTTTCTTCTTCTTCTTTTAGGAAAAGATTCTGAAAATGAAGCTGTTGAGAATTTTAGGTGGACCACATCACAGGAAACAGTGGTCATGGAACACGTACCATTAAAAACTCCCTGACGTCCACAGTAATGTTTATTGACCATCCAAATCTGTTGACGCGGTCACGCAGACCCCGAGGAAAGAACAAAACAAATATCAGGTTGATAGAAAACTTTCGTGACACAAAAGGTTATTAATGGTCATTAAACACTGTTTCTTATGGTGTTGTCCACCTGAAATTTATACCCACTTTATATTTGGTACCATGTCCTAAAATAAGCTGAAAATCAGATAAACAGCATGGATATACAATTCACACATAGAGGTGGGATCCTACGGTCAAGGTCTCACCCACCTCCCTGGTTCAGGGTCTCACCCAAGTCGCGCACCGGATAGCCTGTGCTCCGGCCACAAAATTCCAGTTGGAAGCTATGTGGGGCCCACAAAGATTCCTGTGAGAAATCCACTCTGTCCATTAGTTTTTCAACCTTACAATATGATAGGACTCCAAAATTCAAGCAGATTCAAAACTCATGTGGGCCACACGACAGGAAACAGCATGGATTGAATGCCTACCATTAAAAACTGTGTGGGCCGCATATTTTTTGAATCAGGATAATATTTGTGACTACAGTTTATCGCAGTGTTAGTGACATTATGAGTTTGGATGGCATAAGAGCATTATGGTGAGCACCAGGAAGTTTTCAACGGTTGAACTTTCCATTATCACTCTTTCCTTTTGTCTGGCCCTCATGAGTTTTAAATCTTCCTGATTTTGGGCATACTTCACTATTGTGAGGTTGAGAAACTAGTGGACGGAGTGGATTTCATCGGCATCTCTGTGGGCCCCACATAGCTTGGGGCAGTTGCCCAAAAAAAAAAAAGAGTAACTGAATAGTACTTTGCTAGAGCACGGTGGATCATGAGCGCAACTACCCCCACATGGAATACATGAATCTTAATCCATACCTTGCAAAATTGTGGGTCCCACTGTGAATGGACCATAACATAGAAATCTTGCTGATTAGACTGTCGTCGCCATCTGATTTAGGGGCGTGGAGTGGGTGGATCACTGAACGTGGCATCCAATCGATGCTTGACATACATCATGGTGGGCCCACAAAGCTGACATCATGAGGTCCACATCATAGTACCATTCCCCACCCACACATGTATATATATCAAAATGATCACTGCCTACATTATTAGGTGAGAACTTGTGCGCACATTTGCACACGTCAAGGGAACAAAATCTGAACGGTCCATGTGGTGCGGCACCCCATGAAACCCCTATTGCTCAACATTTTAGCTTGATCCAAAACTTTGATTGGTCATAACGAAGGGAAACCGTTTCCTTCCTTGATTTAACTCTCTTTGCTATAGCCAACAGAGTTTTAGATCATACTCCAATTTAGGGCCTGAGGGTTTTTATGGGGTGCCACATCACATGAATCATTTACATTTTGTGCCCATAACACATGTGCAAAGGTGTCCATGAGTTCTCACCTAAGAAGGTGAGCATGTGACCATCTCCTTCCGTGAACATAATAATCATATTATATTAGTAGAAGCATAATGAGCATATTATGTTCCGCACAAATCTCAAAAGGGATCCTTTTAGGCCCATGTTTCAAGCCACTATCTTTTATTTCTAATGATGGTTTTGAAGAATACAATTCATTGATGAATCGTGGCATTTATTCCACCATGAAATGAAAGGACTGCTCTTGAAGTGTCGAGTCATCATTTTTTTTTTTTTTTAAAGACATTATAAGAATTCTTTTTCTATAGAAAAGGCATCTTGCAAATCATTCATTTCTATACTGATCTTACTATATAAAAAGTAATTCAAACAACAGTGTAACTCCCAAAAAGTCTGTATGATTTCCCAGCTTTCATAGTAGTGTCTCTCGGTGGGAATAAATGAGAAAAGATTATCTCCCAATGGGTTTTCTCAAGTTTTGCTAAACTGGCTCCCACAGCAACGTAACATATCTATACGATAGTGGATCACGGCATTTGATGGCCCCACTTTGTAGATCACCTGCTTAAATTTCACGTCACCGACTCATTCTGTTGTGTGCACTTTTCTCATATTTAGAAAGCCAAAAACTTTCAAGTTGATGTTCATTTGGGTCAGCTAGAACCGACCCAACTGGGGTTGATATAAATTTTTTTAAAAAATTAGGGCTGTAAATAGATATTTAACATAGTTGAGTAATATGAAATGCAAATGTTTTTAGTAGACTACTCGATGGTGCACTAGTTAAGTTGATCTTTCCTTCTCTCGAAGGTGGTGGGTTTGATTCCTCCCTCCCCAATTTATCTTTATTAATTTTCACACCATAATATTCACTGATTGACTAAGTTCGAGTAGCCAAGTTGACTCGATGAGTCCTATTGAGTTGGGGTTGAGCAGACACAGGATTGGGTTTACCAGCATCTTGGTTTGAAATCTCACTGAGTTAAGTTGACTCATCCGAGTTTCAAGTTAACCTAACAAGTTTTAAAACTAGGGTCCATTTGGTATCTCCACTCCAATCCAATATGAGCTTTTCAAATAAGAGCCCTCTAATAAGCTTTGCTTGTTATAGCTCTTATTTTAATAAGCTTGTTTGGTAAAATCATTTTTTTTTTTTTTTTTTCAAAACTGAAAGAAGAACTTATTTAAAATAAGCAAGTTTGATTAAACCTTTAAATAAGAGTTTTTTTTTTAAGAGGTAGTTGTTATTTTTTTTAAATTACAACAACTCCACTATAAGAGCAATCTAGATAGTTATTTTGTGAATGTCACCATGGATGGACCTTGCCTCAAATGGCAAAAGAATGAATGGCTACAATCTTCAAGTTTTAAGGACATTCGGGCCGTCGATCATGTCGAACATTGGATGTGGGTCATTCTTCATGTGGAGCCCACCTTGGTGTTGGCCAAACCTTCAAAAGTGGATCGTCCATCATGTGGGGCCCTCTTAGATGTGGACCTTCCATCAGTTGGGGTCCACTTAAGGTGACTGGCCATCATGAAGGGTCACACTTTGATGTGGGTCATCTATCATGTGAGGCACACTATTTGCATTATGTGGGCCCACCTTGATGTGGACCATTCATTATGTGGGGCCCACCTTCAAAATGGGTTGTTCATCACGTGGGCTTACCTTTGATGTCAACTATCCATTATGTGAGTTCACCTTTGATATGAATTATGTATTATTTTAGTCCCACCTTTGATATGGACTATGAAATGGGCTTGCCTACTGAGTTACTTAATAAACTTTTATTATACTAAGTAAACTCTGTTGGGCCCAATTGTGAATGTTTGTGGTTTATCCTCACTGTCCATCTGTTTTTCAAGCTCATTTTAGGGGTTGAACCCAAAATTGAAGAATATCCAAAGCTCAAGTGGACCACACCACGTGAAACAGTGGGAATAGTGATTTCCACCATTGCAACCTTGCTAGGGCCCATAGTGATGTTAATTTGTCATCCAACCTGTTCATAAGATCAAGTAGATGTGGATGAAGGGAAAACACAAATATCAACTTGATCCAAAACTTATGCAGCCCCTAAGAAATTTTCAACGGTAGATGTTAAATTCGCACTATTTCCTATGATGTGTTCCACGTAAGCTTTGGATATGCTTCATTCTTTTGCTAAAGCCCTAAAATTATCTGGTAAAAAGGATGGACGGAGTGGATAAGATACATAAATCACAGTGGACCCCACAGAGTTTGCTCAATACGCTTAGCACATTGGGTTACTCAGCATGCAATTGGCTTCCTGGACTATGCATCAGGTGGGATTCACTTGATGTCAATAGACCATCACGTGGGGTCATATTTTATGTTCCAAAATTGCTTTAAAAGTTTAAGGAAACCCTTATTGTAAAATTATCCAAAAAAATGTCTATCCACTCAAGCTAAATAAGCTCTTAAGGAAATAGATCTTTCAATCACTTATTTTTTTAAGAGTTTTTTTTTTTTTTTTTTTGCTAGTATTTTTTTAAAATTAAGTAGTAAAATTAGAACTTTACCAAATAATTTATTTTCAAAATAAGAGGTTTTCTTTTTCTTTTTCTTTTTTTTCTTTTTTTTCCTTTTTCTTTAAGAATAAGCAAATAAGCTCTTTTTAGTAGAAATGCCAAATGGCCCATACAACTATTCTTGAAGTACTGTACATTATTTCTTCTGAGCAGGGGCGGAGCCACGTAGGGGCGAGAGGGGGCAAATGCCCCCGAGTTTTCTACTGCATGAGTTCAATCCACTGGTTTATACGGTGTGGTCCATTTGAGCCTTCAATCTGCATGCCTCCTTTTTTTACTCAAGCACTAAAATTATCTTTCAAAATAGATGGATGGCTTGGATAGAATATATAGATTACCTTGGGCTCCACAGAGCTCCTGACGAGACCGTCCGTCTCAAGCTAGGTCTAGGTCGGCAGGAAATCTAGGACGCAGATTAGCTTTGGCGGACGGAATTTCCTTTTGCAGGAAGTTCTTGCGCCGGGTCCCACTGTGAAGTTTGTGAGAAATCCACCCCGTCCATCCATTTTTTGAGATCATTTTAGGACATGAGACTGAAAAAGAGCTGGTTCCAAATTCAAGCGGGCCACACTAAAGGAAAAGGTGGGTCGAGAATTTTCTACTCTTGAAACCTCGTTGGGGTCAATAGTGATGTTTAAATGTCATCTATATTGTTCATAATGTCATTCCTACCACTACAAGAAAAAGGACCGTTATCGGGGAAATTTTTACGGAGGAAACAAATTTCCTAGGTAATTAATACACTTTTCCCTAGGAAATTCTAATTTCTTGGGTAAATACTTACTTTTCTTTTCCCAAGGATAATTTTCCTTGGTAAAAGTAATAAATGCCGATGAAATTAGAATTTCATAGGTAAAACGGGATTATTTCCAAGCAGATTTTTTTCCCGACTTTCACCCAGGAATGTTTCCTCGGTAATATCTCACAATTACCCAGAAGTTACTTTTTGTGGTCCACAGAAGTTTTAGATCACGCTGATGTTCATTTTTTCCCGTTCATCCAAGTCTTGTGACCTAATCAACAGGTTGGATGTCAACTAATCATTACAATAGGCCCTAAGAGGTTTCTAATGGTGGACATTCAATCACTATTGTTTGACCTTATTGCCGTCCATCTAATATTTAGAACTGCCTCATTTTTAAGATGAAGCACTAAAGCGATCTGTAAAAATGGCTGGACGGCATGGATAAAATACATACATCTTGGTGGGGCCCAAAAAGCACAAATCACGAGCCACAGCGTCACTAGCCAAATCTCTGAAATCTCTACTTCCGACCGAAACAAAATCCCCAAATCCCAACTGATTTCGGCGATTGAAATCTCTCGCGCGCTCACTTTCGCTCTTATTTTCAATAGGAATGTAAATAAGAAATTCCAATCACTCTTTAAAAATCCTCCTCATTTTCTCACTCTCAAAGAACATTCGAAAAGCTCCCAAGATCTGAAAAGCGGATATGAGACATTGAAATCTCTTATTTCAGGCCACACCCAGACTGGAGAATGTGAAAAATCATCTCAAACGCTTTTGAGATTCAACTGTCCAGATCTCTGTAGAGGAGAAGTAGGGGAGAGAACGATGGTGAAATTCGAGCTGGTGAGACATCAGATTTGGAAATTTCAACGTCTTCCGGCTTATGAGAAATAAGGAGACGAGAGAACTCATCGCAATTTGGTAATTTTGTTTCTGTCTTGTTAATCGATTTTCTGTTATGAGAAATATTAGTTTTTATTTTTATTTTTGCAGATTGACGAGAACATGGCGAGGGAGATTATAAATCACAGATCATTTCGCCATCCTAATATAATTCGATTCAAGGAAGTGTGCTTTATACCTTGGCATTGGCTTTGGATTGTGTTGTCTATCAAATTTCTGGGTTTTTTGTGGAATTTTTTTTTTTTTTGGCAGGTGGTTTTAACGCCCACGCATTTGGTACCAACTGAAGTCTGGATCTAGACTCGATTTAGGTACCTTAAAATTTCTACTGATGATTTTCCATACCCACACAGCAACTGCTCGACCAAATGTCCATTTAAGATATAGTTGATGATCTGCCCATACCCGCACAGCAACTGCTCGACCAAATGTCCATTTAGGATATAGCTGATGATCTGCCCATACCCGCACAGCAACTGCTCGACCAAATGTCCATTTAGAACATAGCTGATGATTTGCCCATACCTGCACAGTAACTGCTCGACGAAATGTCCATTTGGGACATACTCATTTTTAGGCGTCTACCAAACAGGACCTTAGCTTTTCTGTGAAACAATCCCATGTAGTTATTTTAACATCTTTAAGCTCAGTCCCGAACTGGTAAGTACTTTCATATTCTAGTTCCTAAAAGTTTTTTGCATCACCATGCTTTCTTGGGTGCTGATGTGTTCTGGTTCCAAAACTATTTTTTTATGTATACCTTAGGATGGGATGGTACATAGTTCCAAATCTAGAGTGATGCAATATGCCTGTTGATACTATTTTTGCATTAATGGACTCTGTTATAGTTGTTGATGAAAATGCTTCAGTTGCACTTGTTGTGATTCACAAGTGGCAGCCAAACCCACCAGACGGCCTTGGCACACCTTTCCTATTTCACACAATAAACACACAAAACTTATTTGTGAAATGTCCAAACCACTTTAGAGTACCACAATTCTGTTTTCTCTTTGATGGCAAGTGAAAACTCAGATTTGTGTTCTCTGCTCTCTAGCATATCACAGGTTGTTTGTTGAAAACCTTCATGAATGAAAGGACCCTATTTCAAAGAAAACATACAAAATTGAAAGTAGTAAAGATGTGGCATGTGGCATCCCAGTTTGAAAGCACACCAATAGCATTTATCACTATTCAATGGCCAGTAAGTGAGACTGTAAAAAACAACACGATCTGGAAAATGCTTTTGTCCATGGGAGGCATGTTCACTTGCCTTTTCCCGTCAAACCAGCTTAATACGGCAAGTGAGCATTTCCATGATACCCTCAGGCAATCTGCAGCCTAGCACTGAATGCCTTTTGTACAGTTGTGTACTTCATTTAAATAATAACTCGAGAAAGCAACAAAGATGTGTTATAATAGATCATCTTTGAGATCCATGAAAAACTTCCCTCTGTTGTGCCAATCCAAGTTAGACTCAACATATCCACAGCCGAACAAATTAAGCACCAAACTGAGAAGTTCCTTGTTTGCAGGAAACAATGGATATGTATCGTCTGGCTGGGAGGACGAGAAACATTACTCCTAATAAGGTAGCTCATTTCTTTCTTAATAAGCTCATTTGCATTTATGCTTGTATGCCATTTAGCATAATCTGAACAAATAAGAAATGCCATTTAGCATAATCTGAACAAATAAGAAATGCTCCAGAGTATCAAATCACACTCAAGAATAAGAAGTGTGGTATTGTAGTCGGTGGACTACTAAAATTGCTTATTCGTTCACCTGTTGGGCCATGTATATGAACGATTAGAACCGTTCGATGAGTAGATCCCACCATGATAAGGTTATGTGCAGAATACCAGTTTCCACAAATCACTCTTTCCATGAATGGACAGATAAGATTAAGGAATGCATGATGACCACGTTTTCAATTGATAGAATTGTCTTTGCAGAAGAGGTGTGCCGTCCATGGGGTATCAATGGTGGGCTCCCAACTGTTGAAATTACACATGGTCAAGATCATGTAGACATGAATGAATGGAGCATGCTTACATGGTCTAAATCTTCAATTCAAGTTGTATTTAGTTTCATAATGTGATTTGAAAAAGAAAAATGAACACCTAACTGCATGTTTTATTTATAAGTTATTAATTAGTAATATTGTATTTTGTTTTATTTTGCAGATTGTTTTTTGGTGATAGCGGAGATGTTCGTGCTGATTGCTTTTTTTTTTTTTGGGTTGGTTGTATGTACCAGTGGGATTGACATTTCGATTTTATTTAAAACATTATTATGGTTGAATGATCATTTTGATTGGTATACGATTGAATGTTCAATCAGGTGATTGGGATATTGAATATTGAATGTTCTATCAAGTGATTGGGATATTGAATATTGAATGCTTTCATGTGGTAGGGATATTGAATGTTCCAAAGAAATATTGAATATTGAATGCTTCTAGGTTGGAGGGATGTTGAATATTCCAAAGAAATATTGAATGGTAGGGATATTGGATGTTCCAAAGAAATATTTCGTTGGCAATGGAAAGGTAATTCCTTGGTCATTACGTTTTTCCAAGGAAATTTTTCCTCGGTAATAGTCACATAATTACCAACAAATTAAACAATAGCCACGAAATTGTTGACTTTTACCAAGGAAATTTTTTGTTGTCACTGGTCAATTATTTACCGACAAAAAATTAAATTTTATCGGTAAATCTTTTTCCGGAGGGTGATATTTTGACGAAAACCGCGATGAACATTTTCATTGGTAATAACTTTTATCAAGGAAATTATGACATTTAGCCAGGAAAAATTTCCTTGGTAAAGGTCATATTTCTTATAGTGTACTTGGATGAACCGGAAAAATAAACATTAGACTGATTCAAAACTTCTGTGACCCCACAAATGTTTCAACTGTTGTAGTTCAATCCTTATGTTTTCAGCCCAGTTGAGTCTTTGATCTAGCTCATTTTTGGTCGCATGTCCTAAAATGGTCTAACAAAATAGATGGACGGGGTGGATTTCTCACAAACATCACAGTGGCCCCACCTATGTTCCTAGAGCGGGAACTTCCTGCTAAACAAATCTGCGTCCATCTTTGAGTGGCCATGCCATCGTGATGTATGTGTTGTATCCACATCGTCCAACCATTTAGAGAGATCATTTCATGGCTTGATAAAAAGAATGGGGCAGATTCAAAGTTCAAATGGGTCCATCACAAAAACAATGGGGACAATGGCACCCAATTGTTGCCTCGTGCTTGTGCCTTGCCCCCTTTGGAAGAAAATCTTGACTCTGCCCATTGTTTTTAATGGGCTTAGGTGTCCAAAATAACACGTTTGGCATACATAGTTATACACACTTGTGTGCAGCAGGGTTGAAGTCCATGTCGTATGATTGGTGGAACTCACATTTAGAAACAACTAAAAATTGGTTGCAGTATGTTGGTGGAGCCTTCAATTTGAACATAGTAAGGGGGTTAGGCAACCGATTGCGGCTGGTCGGGCGACCAAAACTACCTCGAATAAAGCAGATTGGTCTTTAGACAATTTTGAGGGAGTTTGGGCGATCAAACTTTGGGCTTCGGGCGCTTGATATTCAGCAGTTTTTTGGGCAAAACTCTTTAGATGTTTATAAGTGGTTTCGGGAGATTGAACCATGGGCGTCGGGCGACCGACCATGGTCTCGAGCGCCCAACTATGTCGGTTTCTGTTACTCAATTTGCGTGGTTTTGCACTAATTATTTCTATTTTTAGTTAGAGCTTATAAAAGCGGGTGTAATCGTTATAGGGTATTACTAATTCATTTTAAATAAGATTAGGGTTTTAAGAGAGATTTTTGGTGAGAGAGAGCTTGGATTTTCTCTTCGGGGTTTTATTTTGAGTTGTTCCTCTCTTGTACTTCTAGATTCATATATAGTGCAGATCACTTTATGCCGTGATTTTTTCCTGCAAGGGTTTTTCTACATAAAAATCGAATCATCTTTATGTGTGATTGCTTGTGCGTTTGTGTTTTCTTGTTTGATTTTCTTTTGTGCTTCTGCAAGGTTCCTAACAAGTGATATTAGAGAATACATTGAGTAGCAGTTCTGAATCTGAAGACAAGTTAACATGGCATTTAGGATGAAGTTTGACGTGGAGAAGTATTCTTACAAAAATAATTTTGAACTATGGAAGGAGAAGATGGAATGCCTTCTAGTTTAGCAAGGGCTCGAAGAAGCACTTGGGAAGCGACCAAAATTTATGAAAGAAGAAGATTGGAAAAAGCTCGACAAGAAGGCTAAAATCTCCATTCAATTATGCTTGACGGATGACATCCTCTATAATGTTATGAGCGTCAAGACGATGGTTGATAAATGGGCGAAATTAAAGAACATTTACATGAAGAAGTCTTTAGAGAATTTGTTGTATTTGATGCTCCAGTTATTCAACTTGAAGATGGCAAAGGGGCCGATTTTGAGGATCACATCAACACTTTTAACAGGCTCATTTGCAAGTTATTGGACATGGGTGAACTGATGAAGGATGAATACCAGGCATGTATTTTGTTAAACTCTCTCCTAGGATCGTATGAGTTATTTAAGGACTCCTTGTGTGCAGAAAGAGAGACTTTTAACGTTGAGACTACCATCTCTGCCCTTCAGTTGAAGGGCATGAGAAAGAAGAGCGGTGACGTACGATCATCTTCCAATACACTGATTATGATTGGGAGGGGGGAATTCTGATCAGGATACTGGATCCTCTCGTTTGAGATTCAAGTCTAAAAGTAAGGGGAAGGGCAAGCTAAAGTATTAGGCATATGGCCAAGTAAGGCGCATGAAATGGGATAGTAGGAATCCCAAATCGAAGAAAGAGAAGACAAGTGAAATTTCTAGGGAAGCCAATAGTATAGAATCATTAAAGGGCGGCAGTGATGTGTGCGAGGTCTTGACACTATCAAAGATGGGCTCTCCCAAGGAATTTTGAATTTTTAATAGTATGCTTTCAATCACCAGTGTTTCCTTATGTGTGGTATACCTTATGATTGGATTTGCTTAATTTTTTGAATCACATATTAGCTGAAAATATAGATAGACAGTGGGGATATACAACACATCATCAAGGTGAGCACCACGATTAGAGTCACACCCAAGGTGTTCGCACGGGTAACACCTAATCCACTCCCTTTTAATTAAGATATTACAAAAATGTCATCATTTGTTTTTTTTTTTTTTTTCTTTTTTCTTTTCTTTTATATGTGGTATGTGTATAATATCCAACTTATTAAATTTATGCACCATACCATGATGGTAGCAAGTAAAAACCATGAGGTCTATCTGACCATCAGATGGGTTACATTTGAATTGGGGTTTTTGAATGGTCTACAATATTTTTATGAATTAGCCCACGTCATGATTGGATCCACAGTAATTTTAATTTGTCTAGTAGTAATGCTGGTGTGCATCTTGTTTGATGGGTGGGATGTGAAACACATATGGGCCCCACAACTTTTGATTTTGCCGGTTGTAAAGGAGCAAAGGAGGGCATAAATGTAATTTCTCCTCTTAAAAAGCTCTGCCTGTAGCCATTATTCGGGAAAATCCAATTCCTTGTGGAATTTTTGGCGGTAAGAATCCCAGAAATAAAAGATAAAAAAAAGGGAATTGAATAATTCTCTGTAGAGCATAGTAGATTATGAGAGCGGATTGGGTGAGACTCCGGGCTCACCTAAGACGGTGCCGCCCTTATCATGTGGTTACCGTGGGGCCCACCTTGATGTATGTATTATGTATCCACTCCGTCCATCCATTTTTCCAGATCATCTTAGGTCATTATCCCAAAAAATGAAGAAGAGACAATTATCAGGTAGACCATACCATAAGAAACAGTGGTGATTGACCATCCTACCATTAAAAACTTCTTACGATGCACCTTCATGTCTGTAGTGTTTATTTACCATCCAATCTATTGACAAGGTCACATGAGCCTGAATGAAGGAAAAAAAAAACAAATATTAGCTTCATCCAAAACTTCTGTGGCCCATTAATAGTCAATAACCACTGTTTCCTATGTTATGGTCCACATGATGATTGGATCTGCTTCCTTTCTGGTATAATCCCCTAAATTGATATGGAAAAATGGATGGACGACATGAATACATAATACGTACATCAAGGTGGGCCCCACAGTAACCCACAGTAAGGGCGGCACCGTCTTAGGTGAGGCCAGGGTCTCACCATGGGGCCCGCCTTGATGTATGTATTATGTATCCACTCTGTCCATCTGTTTTTTCAGATCATCTTATGTCATTATCCCAAAAATGAAGAAGAGACAATTATCAAGTGGATCATACCATGGGAAACAGTAGTTATTGACCATCCTACCATTAAAAACTACTTAGGACGGACCTTCTATGTGCCACGTGGAACACGTGAAACTTAATTCATACTGTGCAAAATTGTGGCCCACTGTGAATGGACCACAACATAGAAATCTTGCTGGATTTGTCTGCAGTCTTGTCCGCACTGGATTTTGTGAAAGTGTGCCGTAGCATCATAAAGTTAATCAAGTTTAATTACCCTTGCGTCCGTTGGATAGACATGAAATTTCACAGAACACGTGTGCCAACATGTCACATGTGAACAAGATTGGGACTGTTCATCAGGTGTGGAATCCTGTTTGCATGGCACGGTCTAAGAGCCAGGCTGATTCACTCAGCGATTGAATATGGACCGTTGGTTGATCACCCTTTCTTTTTTTTTTTCTTTTTTTTCTTTTTTTTTTTTCTTTTCCTTGTTTGACAGGTTTTGGATGGAACATGGCTCTAAAATCCCAATGGTTAGGAAATCCAATCTGTCAGTCTATCAAATGGACTATTAAAAGTTGAAATTAAGTAAAATAGAGTGTTGTTCAAACTCGAAGGGTAGGATTAGATCGTTATCATTTGGACGATCTGAGCTGCGACACAAACACGCACGAATAAGGTTTAGCCAGGTGCGTGTCCCACGGCTATCTCAAAATTGTGCTAGAAACTGACTAGAGAACTGTGGCAGAAATGCTTACAAAAGGGGCCTCTGTCCTGGCATCTGTGATTCTGGAGGGCCAGATTCGACGCCCTAAAATCATCGGCTCTACTTAAGGTTGTTCACGTCCTTGGGGAAGCCAATCAAGTGGCGGACGGCTTGGCCAAAATGGGCAGAGCCTCCCAACGATCTGAAAGTTTTTATTTGGCCAAGGAACTCCTAGACTTTATTAGAGGTAATCTCTTTCTAGACAAGGTGGGGCTAGTGTGTATCAGAGAGGTAAATAGCCTCAGGTAATCTCTTTCTAGACAAGGTGGGGCTAGTGTGTATCAGAGAGGTAAATAGCCTCACTTAGCTCTACCCCTTCACAGTTGGGCTATAGGGAAGTTACGACAGGTAGTCTCCAGATTTTTTTGAGCCAATGACTGCCCGAATTTTATCTTCCTGTATATCTCCCTGTTGGCTCAATAAATTTTAGAGTTCCCAAAAAAAAAAAAAAAAAAAAAAAAAAAGAGAAAAAAAGAGAAAGCACGCACATGTAAGGTTGATGAGACCCCACCATTTTTAAAATGGCGATAAAATAAATTTATGGCTCTCAATAGGTCGGGTTTAGGTCGACTTCCATAGACCTGGACATGGATCAGACTTGGGTTAGGGACTTATTGGCTCATTAGATAAGATCATTTACATGGTCAGGCTTAGATTGCACAGACATGTGCTACTTTGACACATGCATGGCATGTAACCATGCTCTTTTACATGCATATGGTGTAGGAAACATCACTTAGTCGCTGGAATAATCAATCGAAAGTTAATACACATAATGCCATTATTAAAATTAATTGAACCCGGTGAAATTTTAACCAGGTCCAAGTTGATGAACATGACTCAGACCTAGCTGGACCCAATTTTTAATTGGGTTCAAAAAAGAAAAAACCTATTGGGTATCTATGGGTTGCAGGTACCCTTTGACAGCCCTAAGCATATAGATTGACTCTCTAGTGCACATGCACTGCATATAGATTGACTTGTACACCTACACGTATGTACAAGTCAGTACACAGACCGGTGCAACATCCAAGCCATCGATCAAAAGGGGTACCACTATGTAGATTCTCTATCCATCAGGTAGGCCATAATCAACTGAATCTAGGTTGTGAAAAGTCACGCCAAGTTTCATGGGGTCCACCTCATGAATGGTTTGGATATTTCACCTGTCTGCCTTGATGGCATTTGTGGTAGTGCTTGCATTAGCTAACTCTCAGACGTGGGTTGGTTTGGTGGATATTTATTAGATGGTGGAGGAGAAAAGTAGCGAACTTTCCAATTCAGCTAGCTAGTGGTCTGTGAATTGAAGGTTAAGATTGTTCAACAAATCTGATTTTCAGACAATTACTTATCTGCAGTGGGTCTGAAAATGTGGACATGTTAATTTGAAGAAGTAACGAATGCTACATGTATACTCACTAACTCTTCGGGCCAAACTTTATTTGATCTATTCCATAATATAAAAATAAATAAATAATTAGAAATTCATCGATTCCATAACATAAGAATAAATAAATAAATAATCATATTATATTGATAGAATTAATCACAAAACAATAATCATATTATATTGGTAGAATTAATCACAAAACAGGTCCTTTGCTCTGATGTTTCAATCCACTACATTCTTTTTAATCTCATAATGTCTTTGAAGAATTAAATCCACCAACTGATTCATGGCATCCACTCCTCTATATTCAAAAGGACTCCTCTTAAGGGCCTTTCAAAGTAAGAAAATGACTCCATAAGAATTTTTATAGACGAGACATCTTACAAATCATTTCTATACCTGCATATAGTCTTTCATATATCATGCAATTGCCAAAAAAGTTCCCAGATATGCGTTTCTTCTATTGGCCCATGTTTTTTTGCCAGCTTTCATAGAGCAATATCTCCGTGGAAATAAATGAAAATGAGAAAAAATATCTCCTAGTGGGTATTCTCGAGTTTTGCTGGAAGCTCACTCCAATGTGCCAACTTAGCATATCTATATGGTGGTGGATTATAGCATTTATGACGTAGGGAGGGAGGTGATGAGGTCGCTCACCTGATGGATGGATTAAATTGCACAATCGACTTTTTTTTTTTACTTCTGAACTCCATGACTCTTACTATTACTGCCGAGTAAAAAAGGATAAGACTTCAAGCTCTACTAAATCACCACAAAATTCATATCACTCACTCTCAGTGCTTGATCATTTTAGGATATAAAAATGAAATCCAAAGACAGAAAAGAGAAACTGCGAACCAAACCTAAGTGCAAAAAAACGCAGCTAACAAAAATTCAAAGCAGAGGAAAGGAATTAAACACAGACAAAAAAAAAAAAAAAGAAGCTGATTGCACAAACATCTGCTACTTTGACACATGCATGGCATGTAACCATGCTCTCTTACATGCATATGGCTTTGGAAGCATCACTTAGTCCCTGGAATAATAAATCTAAAGTTAATACACGTAATACCATTATTAAGATTAATTGAACCCGGTGAAATTTTAACCAGGTCCAAGTTGATGAACATGAGTCAGACCTAGCTTGACTCAATTTCTAATTGGGTTCAAAAAAGAAAATACCCAAACCGGAACCAATTTATTAACAGATCGGGAACCTGGTAAAATCAAGTCAGGTCCATTGGGTATCTATGGATCGCAGGTACCCTTTGACAGCCCTAAGCATATAGATTGACTATCTAGTGCACATGCACTGCATATAGATTGATTTGTACACCCACACGTATGTACAAGTCAGTACACAGACTGGTGCAACATCCAAGCCATCGTTCAAAAGGGGTACCACTATGTAGATTCCCAATCCATCAGGTGGGCCATAATCAACTGAATCTGGGTTGTGAAAAATCACGTGAATTTTCATGGGGTCCACCTCATGGATGGTTTGGATATTTCACCTGTCTGCCTCGATGGTATTTAAGGTAGTGCGTGCATTAGCTAACTCTAAGACGTGGGTTGGTTTGGTGGATATTTATTGGATGGTGGAGGAGAAAAGTAGCCAACTTTCCAATTCAGCTAGTCTTCGAATTGAAGGTTAAGATTGTACTCAACAAGTCTGATTTTCAGACAATTACCTATCTGCAGTGGGTCTGAAAATGTGGACGGGTTAATTTGAAAAAGTAACGAATGCTACATGTATAATTACTGACTCTTCGGGCCAAACTTTATTTGATCCATTCCATAACATAAAAATAAATAAATAATCATATCATATTGGTAGAATTAATCACAAAACATTGAATCCACTAACTGATTCATGGTACCCGCTCCTCCATATTCGAAAAGACTCCTCTTAAGGTCCTTTAAAGTAAGAAAATGACTCCATAATAATTTTTATAGCTGAGACATCTTACAAATCATTTCTATACCTAATTTTTTTTTTTTAGTCTTTCATATATTGTGCAACTCCCAAAAAAGTTCCCAGATATGCGTTTCTTGTATCGGCCCATGTTTTGTCGTCTTTCATAGAGTATGTTAGTGAGAATAAATGAGAGTGAGAAAAAATATCTCATAATGGGTATTCCTATGTTTTGTTGAAAGCCCACTCCAATGTGCCAACTTAACATATCCATATGGTGGTGGATTACAACATATGTGAGGCAGGGAGGGACGTGATCAGGTCGATCATTGTCTTCCTTAAGGGATAACTATTCTGAATCCACGGAGCTCTTCGGAATTCTCAACGAAGCTTCCTCGAATCTACGGGGGAAAATCTCGAATCGATGAGATAAAATTGAATAAATCGAAGTTTTTGATTAATAATTAAAAATAGATGAAAAACGACCAAAATAAATGAGCTTTAATAACACTAATAAACCTTAGATTCACATTAAAGAAGTCCTAATCAAATAAAGAAACTACATAAAAAAAATTGCGCAAGTTTGCGCAAATCTCGAACTAATCGACCTATCGACCCGATCTATCGACTGGTCGAAGTTGAGTGTTGACCAGTCGACACGATCAATCGATAAACTATAATAGGCAAAAAATCTTTTAGAGAGTTCAGCTTTGTGATCCATAAAAATCTTTGGCGACAGACCAGATTTGTCGAGGTAATCTATCAGGAATTCTTCGAGCAACCGAAATTGGCTGAATTTCTGCCACTTTTCCTTAATATTTTTTCAGTCCATGTGTGATAGGAATGTACTTGATTCACGCCCTTCATTAGGGGGTTTTTACTATACATCAGACCCCTCCACTTTAAATAAATTCATCCTCGAGTTTCTCTTTGAACTTGGATCTTGAATCGCGCTCAACTTTTTTAACAGGCTTTGTGCTATACACATTGGAGTTCTTCGATAGGTTTAATTTGCTCCATGCAGTATTATCCACTTCCTGATGTGCGATAATAAAATTTCCTGATTTCTTTTTAGATTGGGGCTGGTCAATAGAGGGATTCTTCATGTTGTTTAAGACTGGCTCAATTTGAGGAAGAGCAATCTCCTGCACAAGGAATAAATCATCAACGACTACGATCGCCTCAAATTTCAACAATTCTGACGTGTCATCTCTTGGGATATTCACAGATTCCGTCAAAGCTGACTCTATAATGTTTGGAATATTTTTAGACTATTCTTCCCTATCTTCTATGACTGAGGTATTAATCTTCTCCGCCTCCTCATAATTATGAACAACCTCTGAGATGGTGATGGACTATATTTCAAAGACATCGTCTGAACTTGTATTATCCCCATCTAGAACTAACATATTGTCCACAATTACCAGTGGTTTGGAAATTTCAGTAATAGGGCTATCTGAACTTGGATCATCATTTAGATTGATTGTCTTCTCATCGAATTGTGGTAGCACCAAATCTGCAGTAGAGATCTGAATGACTACCTGTTCATTCACCTCAACTGATTCCTCCTGTATGGACAAAGGAGGTGTCTCAATAGGAGATGGTTCTGCATCCTTCGATATGAAACATGCTTGACCTTCTTGATGCCCACCATCCGTAGGCTTTACTTCAGACGCCCGATTCAATTCTTCATTGCACTTGTTCGGGTCCAACGCACCATTATCGATTTCCTTTGAGAAATTCTGGATAGTTATAGAAGGCTGCTCCTCCACTTTAAAAGTTTTGGGTGGGCTTTTCATTTTTGCAGGGGGACAACATACGCGCTACTGATGGGACTTGAGATTTATTGCGACTCTGCCTCAATTAGATCTTCATCATCTTATAGGAATCATGATAGTAACCATTGTTTCACCTGTGACGACCTGCAGATTGACGCCTTCATCTCTTACGCTTAACGGCGTTGAACGAATTCCCACCAAATCATAACACCGCCCTTCAGATGGTATGTCACGATTGGAACATTCATCTCTTCAGGAATCTGCATGTAGTTGAAAACGCATTTAACTTCAAAGAGCTATTCGTTGATGCGACTCTGATAATTGAAATTAGGGAGATTTACTGTCCTCTTGTAAAATCGATCTTTTCGATTCACCCAATTGTAAAATCTAGTATATCCTGAAAGCAGGATTCCACTACAAACACGAAGTTCTATGGCCTCCGCTTTACAGTTAAAGGCGGCCTGCAGCCCTTGCATAGCTTGCTGATTCTTCTACTGGTAAGTCTCAAACATCATTCCAGGAGCCGCCACTATGAGATGATAGATGGCCTAGAGCACCGTCCATGGGATTGTTGTCCAAACCTTTGTTAGTTGTCATCGGCCCAAGCATAGTCCTCGCTCTGATACAACTTGACGTAGGGAGGGACATGATGAGGTCGATCACAGTCTTCATTAAGGGATAACTACTCCAAATCCATGAGATAATATCGAATATGTCAAAGTTTTTTATTAATAATAAAAGAGAGATGAATAACAACAAAAAATAAATGAGCTTAAATGACCCCAACAATCTCTAGATTTGCATTAAAGAAGTCCTAATAAGATAAGAAAACTAAATTAGAAAAATCACGCACATTCGATGCAAGTTTAAGCAAATCTGTTAGGCCCGATTCGTCAATTGGTCAAAGTTTAGTGTCAATCGATCAACACGATAGGTCGATCAGCCAAAACAAGCAAAATTCATCCAGAGTGTTCAGCCTTGTGATCTTAAAAAATCTTCGAGAGATGGACTAGATCTGTTGGGAATCCATTGGGTGACCGAAATTTGTTGAATTTCTGTCACTTTTCTTTGATTTTTTTTTTTCTGGTCCATGTATGATAGGAATGTGATTGATCCATGCCCTTCATCAGGTGGTTCTTGGTCTGCATCAATCTGATGGCCCCATTTTGTAGATCACCTGCCTTCTGCCTACTCGTTATGCATGTGGGTCACTTGTTTACATTGAATGTTGAGTGTGTATACTTTTCTTATAGTTTGAAAACTGAAAACTTAACTCAATGTCCACTTAGGCCAGCTGGATTCAACCCAACAAGACTTAATATAAATTTAAAATAATTATGAATAGATATTTAACTTGACTCAACCCAACTCGGCTTAGTATAAATTTAAAATAATTATAAATAGATATTTAACATAGTTACGTGATGTGAAATTCAAATGTTTTAGTAGCCCACTCAAAAGTGCATTGGTCAAGTTGATCTTTCCTTCTCTCAAAGGTGGTGGGTTTGATTCCTCCCTGGCTCCCTCCCCAATTTACTGTAATTAATTTTCACACTCTAGTTCATTGATTGACTCGGTTTGAGTGCTAGAGAGTCGAGTCGACAATTCCTCTTGAGTTAGGGTCGAGCAGACCCAGGACCAAGTTCGCAGCAACTGATCAGCTTGAAATCTCATGACTTAATCAAGTTGGCTGATCATCTAAGTTTCAAGTTGACCGAACAAGTTTTAAAACTACAATTGTTCTTAGACTGTATATTAGTTCCGAATGCGTGGTCCACCTCATATCAGGTGAGGTCATCTACAGAGTTAAGCCTTTCCTAATAGATACGTTCAGGTCCAAACTATCTTGTGTTTGGCAAGCATGCATTGCAGCAGGGTAAGTCCATGCCGTGTGATTGGTGGAACTCTTACTAAAAAACAATGCAATCCCTTTCTTAATGCTTTTCATCAAGGGGCGTTATTTCGATACTCTGGCTTTGTACCACACTTGATACATAGGTATTAAAAAATTATACGTGAGATATGCATTAACACATTAAACCGATCACATTGTGAGACTCACTGTCACTAAGTCAAGTCCCAAAGTCAGATTGGTAGAACCTTCCCAACCTCTAATGTGGACAGTTTGAATTATTTGCTTTCCAAATATGCAATTTTTAAGCTGTAAGTGCATCTGTGTGGTCCATCATACCTTGCCAGGAGTATAGAAGTTTTCCCTTCTTCATGGACACAGATTGCTGGAAGTTCCTTCCCTCAGAAGCTAAGTGGGGCCACTGTGATATTTGTGAAAATCTACCCCATCCAGCCATTTTTCAAGATTGTGTAAGGACATGAGCCCAATAATGATGCAAATCCAAAACTTGCTGCACCAGAAGTTCCTGCCCTCAGAAACTAAGTGGGGCCATTGTTATATTTGTGAAAATCTATCCTGTCCTTCCATTTTTCCAGATCATGTTAGGACATGAGCTCAACAATGATGCAAATCTAAAACTCAACTGGGTTGTAAGCGTAGGGAAAAGTGGGTAAGGAAATGCCTAGTGTTTAAACCTCCCATGGGTTCCACTGTGATGTTTATATGCCATTTAAACCGGTCATAAGGTCATTCCTACAAGGATGAACTGAAAATGCAAAAATATTAGACCTATCCAAAACTTCAGTGACCCACGACTATTTTGACAACAGAGCTCAACCCCTACTTGAGTTTGATTTGGCAAAATGTATGATCGGGGTAGATTTCTTACAAATATCATGGTAGGCCCCACCTAACTTCTGAGTACAAGAACTTCCTGTGAGAGGGTTTTGCAGGCAATCCGCAGAGCATTTTCAACGTAAAGAACAAATGACACATGACACGTGCATGTGTTGTGCACAACGATCCTACGCATCGTCATAAATCTTCATGTCCTCTCCTTAAACTCAGGCCATTCAACTTATCAAGTGGGTGATACGTGACTTGAGTGAGAGCGGTTATTATCATCTGCCGTCCATTTCACACTGCACAGGTGGTCAACTTGATAAATGGACGGCGAGAATTGTAGGCACCGGAACATTCTCTATTAATTGCTCACTTCATGAATGGCCTGGTTCTTGCCCACTAAAGATGGGGATGTTAGCCATCATTCATCTTCGATCTGGAAACAATAAGGAGACTGCATAGCTTGTAACTCATCCTGCAAGCTCATCTTTTCCACAATCATGAGATTTGCGAGCAAGACATCTTTACAATCCAAATAGTAGTCCGCAGCATGAAGACCACCGGGCACAAAAGTCACGCTGTTCTGATATAATATTCATCGTGTTGTCCATTGACTGATTTTCAAGACGAGTAATCTTGATGAGGCCTAACATTGCATGGTTAGTCAACATTTTAGTAGTTAAAATAGGCTAATGCGCAGACTTCGCCTTTTCCTCTCTCTCTCTCTCTCTCTCTCTCTCTCTCTCTCTCTCGGGTAAACTTTATGGGGCCCACTATTATGTATATGTCTTAACGGTGTTGCCCATCTCTTTTACCAGCTCATTTTAGGACGTGAGTCCAAAATTAAAGCATATCCAAAGCTCAATTGGGCCACACCACAGGAAATAGTGTGAATTGAACACCTACTGTTGAAAACTTTTTACTAGGCACAAAAGGTTTTGATCAAATTAAAGCTGATCATATTTGTCTTATCCCTTCATTCATACCTATGTGACCTTATGAAAAGGTTGGATGACAAATAAACAACATTGTGGGCCTTAGGAACGTTTCAATATTGGACGTCATTATTGTTGGGATAGGAGGGCCGGCAGCGGAAGCAAAGTCGAACACAAGCAATAAATTCAATCAAACAAGCCACACAATGCAATCGCAATGCATGCAATCACCCACACATAGACAATCTGATTTTTACGTGGAAAACCCTCACGGGTAAAAAGCCACGGCACAAAGCGATAACAATCCATTATAATATCAGAAGTTACAAGAGATGGAACCCAAGACCCCAAAACCCAAGCCCACAAGAGAAATCCCTAGCTTACCCAAGAAGAAACCCTCTTCTCCAAGCTCTTTCTCTCACCTAGAAGCTCCCTCAATCCCCTTTACAACCTTGGTAACTTCTAAACTCGTAATGCCCCTTTAATAGGAAGAAAATACGGATTTAGAAACCTCTTGCGCGCAAATCGCGCAAGAAACCGCGTTGCGGTAGGAGACTGCCGATCGGTCGGACACCCCTACCGGCCGGTCGGCCGACCGGTCGGATAGGCCAAAAAAACGGACAGCAGCATTGCTGCCTGTCTACACTGTGTGGCCGGCCGGTCAGACACCCCCACTGACCGGCCGGTCGGACATCCCCACCGACCGGCCGGTGGTCTTTGTGTGAAATTGATTTGAGGCGTTAGTTCTCAACAAACTCCACCACGACACAAATCACCATGCACCTCCTGGCTACACACAATCTCCACCTCTACTTCGTCATCATTATAGTCCCGTCGCTTCTCATGCCCCATCGACCTCATCATTGCATCTTCACACGCCTTGTTGCTCTTCCCATGTGGCCCTTTTTCTCTCGCCACATTTGAACAACCGTGGATCCCGTTGCCGATCCCGCAGCTCCACCATGAATAGTGCTCCTGATCACTTTGTAAAGATTATCGCACCTCCGTGCCTTGATCATCACGCGTGCTCCCTTCATCACTTTACAATACCGATCGCAGCCAATGAACCTGCACCCTTTCGCCTCAAGTGCACCAAGAAATATCACATTCCTCTTCATCTCAGGGACATGCTTCACACTTTCAAGGATCCGTTCGCCTCTATCGAACATCCTAATGCGCACTGAACCAATCCGTACCTCATTGCGAGCGTAGCTATCGCCCACAAACACCGATCCACCATCATGCTCCTTGTATGACATGAATGAGCTTCGGTCAGGACATACATGACGTGATGCCCCTAAATCCAAGAGCCACTCTCCACCAAGAAGCTCTATGCCAGATATAGTCAAAACATCACAACCGTCACCACAGTCCTCTAAGGTATTGGTTCCTTCCCTAGAAGAACCTCTAGATCTCTCTTGCCTTTTCTCAGGATTCGAACAATGCCTTTTCACATGTCCTTCTTCCCCACAATTCTAGCATCTCACCTTGTGCCTCCACTTGCCTTTTGATTTAGATCTTGATGAAGGAGATCCTCCACCCCGCTCAGAATTTCTCCCACTCATAACCAGTGCCTCATCAGTAGAGAGACCCACGCCGCCGCTTTTCCTTCTCATTGCCTTCGCCTGAAGGGCTGAGATAACGGTTTCTACGCCAATAGTCTCCCTACCTGCGCACAAAGAGTCCTTGAGTGACTCATATGAATCTAGAAGAGAATTCAACAGGATAAACGCTTGATCCTCGTCTTTCATCGGCTCATCTACATCCATCAACTTGCAAATAAGCCTATTGAAATTGCTGATGTGGCCCTCGACATCGGCCCCCTCCGTCATCCTCAAGTTGTACAACTGAAGCTTCAAGTATATGCGATTTTCAAGAGATTTCTTCGCATAGATATTCTCCAACTTCACCCATGTTTTAGCCGCAGTTTTCTCTTTCATGACGTTATACATGACCTCATCTGCCAGGCACAACTGAATTGAGACATTAGCCTTTTCATTGATCTTCTTCCACTCTTCTTCTTTCATAGCTTCTAGTCGCTCTCCAAGGAGCGCAACTTGCAATCCTTGCTGAACTAGAAGGCCTTTCATCTTCACCTTCCAAAGCTCAAAGTTATTTTTCCCCCAATACTTCTCTATGTCGAACCTCATGCCTGATGCCATACTCTTGTCTCAGATTTGAATTTCTACTACACCCCAACGATCTCTCTGATACCAGTTGTTGGGATAGGAGGGCCGGCAACGGAAGCAAAGCCGAACACAAGCAACAAATTCAATCAAACAAGCCACACAATGCAATCACAATGCATGAATCACCCACACATAAACAATCCGATTTTTTCGTGGAAAAACCCCCCACGGGTAAAAAACTAAGGCACAAAGAGACAACAATCCACTATAATATCAGAAGTTACAAGAGATGGAATCCAAGACCCCAAAACCCAAGCCCACAAGAGAAATCCCAAGCTTACCCAAGGAGAAACCCTCTTCTTCAAGCTCTTTCTCTCACCTAGAAGCTCCCTCAATCCCCTTTGCAACCTTGATAACCTCTAAACTCACAATACCCCTTTAATAGGAAGAAAATACGGATTTAGAAACCTCTTGCGTGAAAACCGCGCAAGAAACCGCGTTGCGGTAGGAGACTGCCGACCGGTCGGACACCCCTACCAGCTTGTCAGCCGACCGGTCGGATAGGCCAAAAAAATGGACAGCAGCATTGCTGCCTGTCTACACTGTGTGGCCGGCCGGTCAGACCCCCCCCCCCCCCCCCCCCCCCCCCCCCCCCCGGCCGGTGGTCTCTGTGTGAAATTGATGTTACGCGTCAGTTCTCAACAATTATCCCCACTCTTTCCCATGGTGTGGTCCACTTGAGCTTTGTATATGCTTCAATTTTGGGCTCAAGCCCTAAAATGAGATGGTAAAATGAATAGACAGTGTAGATAAGACATAATCAGAATAGGCCACAAGGAGTTTACTCAATATGCTATAACATACTGAGTGACCAAGTACCCAATTACTTCCGTCTTTAGGTCTATGGTAAAAAATAACTTTTATATGAAGTACTAGAACAATGGCCCAACACAAATTATCTTTAAAGTAAGCAGTAATGGCTTAGATAACCTCCTTTGTCATGGTAGAAACCTCCTTTGTCATGATAGAAAGGACCTTGCTACTGGTACCAATGATTGTGGCCTTACTCAATGATGTAGAATGGGTCACGAAAATGTTTATGGTGAGGAAGGACCGGAAGAAGGATCAGAAGAAGGAGCCCAAGCTAAAAAAGAATCGACAGTCAACATCATAGTCAACTAGTCGAACCCAATGAAACGCCTGTCGAAAATTGCCCGAAATTCCGTCCAACTCTATGAACATATTTTGGCATTTCGACTAGTCAAAAGTGTCCTATAATTATACAGAGAGTTAGCTGAACTCTCTCGACATTGGTGACCTGTTTCGACCGATCGAGTAAATTGGTCGACACTCAAATTCGACCGATCGACGAGTCAGGTTGTTATGTCGACGAGCTCTGTAGATTTGTGTGGTTTTCAAATTTCTTTCCGTTTTTTATCGTGTCTCTTTCCAATTTGCAATTAGAGTTTGCTTGTTAGTACTTAAACATGTTAAGACAGATTGACGAGATCCCTACATTTGCGTGGTTTTTAATTTTGCTTTTTCCATTTTTTATTAGGACTCTTTCCAATTCGCAATTAGGGTTTTCTTGTTAGTATTTAAACATGTTAAGATGTTTGTTTAGGGCTAGCTTTTGATTAATTAATACAAATCGACTTTCGTTGTTCTTCATCTCGTGGATTCGATGAAGCTCTGTGATGAGTCCAGAGAGCTCGGTGGATTCAGAGTAGCGACCTCATCCCATCCCTCCATGCGTCAAGTTGTATCAGAGCGAGGACTCCCCTTAGACCAATAGCAACTAACGAAGGTGTGGACAACAATCCCATAGACAGTGATCCATGGATTCTTTATCTAGCAGAGAGAATGGAAGCTCTCCGCTGAGAGAGTTGGTTAGCCATTCAAGTGCTACAGGCAACCCTTGATCGTCTTGCGAATGCACTAATTCCGCTTCATGCCCATGGTGACATTCATCCTCTCGTAATTGTTGTACAATGCAATCAAGTTGTTCGTAGAGCACCTCCAGTAGTGAATTGCAAGGCTACACCAGATGAATCGATTTACAACGATGAGGAAGTTGGTGACGTAGTTGCCTAGCAACCCGTGTGTGGAGATGATCTACTCCGTGATTGTAAATCAAGAGCCACGCAGTTGAAAGTTTCATGAGATCTACCCCGTCCATCAGGTACATTGCATCATTTCCAACATTAATCCCAAAAAAACATGATCAACCAAAATTCAGGAAGGCCACACCACATAAAAAAAGTAGAGATGGAATGCCCACCATTTGTTCTGTGTAGGACCCACTGTGGTGTCTATATGCCATCCAATCCATTTATACAACTTATCTCAGCAAGATGGAAAAATCACCCAAAAAAAAATCACAGTATTTTAAAATTCAGGTGTTGCATCACCTGAATTTTGAGGTTTTTTTTTTTTTTTTTAATTTTTTATTATTATTATTTTTTTTTAAATCTTTTTGGCCGACATGAGTGCTGAATTATCCTGAAATTTGGATATTGACCGAAAAGAGAAAAAAGTGTTATATGCCATGAAAAGTGTAGATTTCATGCATACTAAGTTGTTTCTTCCATATCACTGAAAGTAACATTGGTAGATACATGCCCTGTATCTAATTTTTTCTAGCCCACTAGTCCGGTTGCCACTCACATAATCGAGAAGGGAATAAACAATTCTCCTCAATTTAGCTTACCTACCACCACTATCTCAACACTTTAGGGTGCAACTGCTCTTATTGGAAATAAGATTGACTATGGATTCAAGCATAGCACATGTTTGATAAAAGCCTTGTGATTTTTCCAATTTAAAGCGACCAAGGTACGTAGAAGAACGAATATTGTCCCCCACCATCAAAAGTAGTAGTTGAAACTTTTTCTTTTTTTCTCTAATTCTTCATATTTTTTAGGCACATAACCACATGCACCCCACACCCACACCAACACCATATGAGCACTCCATCCCATGATCTCTAGTGCTATATTAATAGAGTCTGTCTCTCATTAAGCCATGGAGCTGGACCCCGAGAGGTCTCGTAATATGTGAGATTGAGATGCCCACCATGTGTCCAATCCATCCCATGTGTTTCTTGTGCCGGTCTCAGAGGCTGGCGTGGCTTCCATAGATCAGAGGTGGGTCGGATCTTTGACCGTGGGGCTCACTGTGATGTATGTGCCTTACATCCATGCTGCGCCTTTTGAAAACTCATTTTTGGGCATTATTCCAAAAATAATTAGATCCAAATCTCTAGTACATGGACCATAATACAAAAACAATGGTTATAGGACATTAAAATTTTCTCGTGGGCCACGGAAGTTTTGGATGAAACTGATATATATTTGTGTGGTCTCTTCATTCAGGTCTTGGTGACCATATGAACAGTTTAGATGACTAATAAACATTTCGGGGGCTCACTGTGATGTATGTGCCTTACATCCATGCTGCGCCTTTTGAAAACTCATTTTTGGGCATTATTCCAAAAATAATTAGATCCAAATCTCTAGTACATGGACCATAATACAAAAACAATGGTTATAGGACATTAAAATTTTCTCGTGGGCCATGGAAGTTTCGGAAGAAACTGATATATATTTGTGTGGTCTCTTCATTCAGGTCTTGGTGACCATATGAACAGTTTAGATGACTAATAAACATTCCGGTGGCCCCATGAGTTCAATCACAACTGTTTCTTGTACTATGGTCCAGTACATAAGATTTGGATCTGCTTCATTTTTTGAATCATGCCCTAAAATGAGCTTTCAAAATGGATGGACAGTGTAAATGATGTAAGGAACATACATCACAGTGGCCCCACAGTTAGGGATCCACCGAACCTATCCACCCAAACCGTGCCCCCTCATAGGCACGCCATGTGTCAAAACCTCCGTATGGGTCTCATATGAGTGGAGGCCCCACGCATTCATAAGTACAACCCTTTCTTGTAGAAAGTGGCTACAGCACTTGCCATTGTGGGTTCCTCATTGTCAGCGCTAGGTGGGCCCGAAATCCTCTGCAACACTCCTTTTACTCACTGCGAAAAATAATCAGTTCCATAAGGCTCATAATGTTGAATACGTAACATCACATCCGTCCATCAGTTCTATTCTCGATTCTAGCCATGGGGAAAAAATCACTCGGATCCGCAACTCATGTGGACCACATCACATGAAAGCATAGAATGCAATGCCAACCATAGGTTTGTGCGGTGGTCACCATGGTCAGTTTGGACAAAGTGAAGATACAAAAATATTCATCTTAATGAAATTAGAGGTTTTAGGAGCTATTTTACATTTTTCCATAGGTGTGGTCCATCTCAGTTTCTTGCAGATTGATATATAATATTTTCAGTTCAAATAAGTGTTCTCGCCTTATGGATGGAGTGGATTAATATATACAATATGGTGGGCCTCACAAGGCTTTGAGTGTTTTATGCGCATGTGTTGTAGACAATTCCAATCCCAGAAGACATGAGACAACCACCTCTGCTCATTTGGGCCACCAAAAACCAGTAATGGCTGCATTTGGCTCCATTGCACGACACCCATCATGAATGGAATTGTAAGCAACGCGAGTAAGAGAGAGAGAGAGAGAGAGAGAGAGAGAGGGAGAGATTTTACGCAATGCATGAAACATGCAAGCTCCATGGGATCCACCTTGTTGTATATGTAAATCCACTCCAGTCATCAGGTGAGAACCCTTAGTTGAACCTTACATACAAGTTGTCAGCCTGACTAAAAACATAGATGGGTGATACCAATCAGAACAATGTAAAAATATCTCCTAAAACTTCTAAGTTCACGTGGCATGGCCAGCACGAGTTCTTAATGAGACTGATTTTTCTATCTTCACTCGATCTTGATGATTCACACTTGATTAATTAGTGGGTTTGATGAAAGTCCACACCATGGTGGCTCCACATACAAGCATATAATTGGCATCCCGTCCCCCTTATTGCCTTTGGTGTTGCCCACCTAAGCTGTAGTTCTTGTTGAATTTTTGCCCCACAACCTGCACTGGAAAAAACTTTTTGTGCCTAGTGGATTTTACACACAGCATGGTGGGACAGATAGAGCTTGCCTGCTTTATTGCAGAGGATTCTGGTCCCATCATAGGCATATGTGATAGAGGTCTTTAAGCATGGTTATGACTCGTCAACTTGGACCAATTTGTTTAACCATTGAATCACAACTGACCTAAATTAGGGATGAATCGACTAATCTCGCTCCTGGGAGTGACTCCGGGTGTCAAAATCGATCGGGTCCAATTTGAGTCAAAGTCCATGGACTCCTTCAAGTCTTAAAACCATGGCTTTGAAAGCACTCCAAGTTACAATACTTTAGGTTGCATGTGGCACTTGTATGGGTCAACCAATGGATCTGAAGTCTCAACTCTTCATTAGGTTTAGCCCAAAACTTCATTAGTTATAGCATGAGAAAATCACAAGGATCAACGAATCTTATTTGGAAAATACCCTTTTAAGTATAGCCATCTGTCTTCATGACCCATCAACTGAATGGTTTCCATTGTTTGATAGTAGCGATTATTTAGAACCACAATATAAAAGTTCGGATGGGTGAGCTCATGGGATTTAATTGTATCTATATAATTTTTAAGGACCTTTACAAAGTTGAAGATAGATGGCAATCTGCTAGAGAAAAAAGGAACTAATCATCTATTTTGATTCACATTTTAGATGATGACCAAATAAGATTTAAGGGTTTATATCATATAGAGGAGCCAAATGGACAATTAGGTACTCTTTGTTGAACCAGTGCATTTAATCTTGTGAGTGCAGTTCGGTCGACTGAAGTTCAGTTGGGTTAACCGAAGCACGCTATGATGATCCAAGTCAAGGTATGGCTCAATCAATCGTCGCCCTGTAATTTTTTTGTCGGTTCGGCTGGGTCGATCGAACGGAATGCGTAAGTTTTTAGAAAGTGCGGGTTTTATTTCTAATCTTGTATGAAGGTATTTAAGTGACACCCTAGTTGCAATTAAGGTAGAATAAGAAGAGCCTATTGGATTTTTAGGGTTTTGTAAGGAGAAGAGCTAAATTTTTCCTCCTTTGTAAGTTATTCCATCTTTTATAATTCATTGTTTATAGTGGGTTAATCATCGCTTTATGTCATACCCCACAAGGGTTTTCCACGTAAAAATTTTGTGTTCTCTATGTGTGCTCGAATTTTTCTATTCTCTATTACTTGTTTGATTTGGTCTGAGCTTGGTTTTGTGCCCAACAAGTAGTATCGTTGCTTGAACTAAAGTATCGTATCATTATTGGGATATTCTATTGAATCTGAAAACATATCATCTAGGGAATCGAGTTTGAAATTCGAGACAAAGAAGTTCACAAGTAAAAACAATTTTAAATTATAGAGGTTGAAAATGAAAGCCCCAAATTTAGTAAGGGATGCAACATGCACTCCTTGGAAATGCACATCGTTCTGAAACTATGATGGAGAAAGATTGGGAAGAACATGATTAGATGATGATTAGGAAAGTCCAATCGTGCTTGGCCAATGATGTCCTCTATAATGTTATTGATGAGACAACTACGACAGGCTTATGGACAAAGATGAAGAGCATATAAATGATGAAGTAACTCACCAATTGTTTCTGTCTAAAGAGACAGTTCTATACTCTGAAGATGGCAGAAGGGTTGAATTTCTTAAAATCTATTCATGTCTTCAACAAGCTAGTTTGCAAGTTGACAAGTGTGAAGGTGAAGATTGAGGAAAAAGATAAAACTCTACTTTTGTTAACGTCTCTCCTAGAGTCCTACGAGTATTTAGTTGATACTTTTTACTATGGTAAGGATACCTTGGACGTTGAGATTGTTATCTCAACCCTTTAGTCGAAGTGATTGAGAAAGAGGCAAATATATTTTTATAGATACATTGTTTGCTTGGAGAAGACAATTTGAGCGAGAGAATGAAATGTTGCGATCTAGATCCAAGTCAAAAGACAAAGGAAAGTTGAAGTGTTGGAATTGTCACTACAACAAATTAGACTTTTTGCCACGACTTTTTTAGCAACGAGTCAAATTTCGTCATAAAAAGTTGACTTTTTGCGACGAGTTAGAAAGTCGTCGCAAGCAATCAACTATTTGCGACGAGTTAAAAACTCGTCGCAAAAAAGTTAACTTTTTTGCGACGAACTACAATTATCATCGCAAAACTTATCGCAAATACTTTCGCACGAATTTTTTAAAGGACTTTTGCGGCGAGTTTCAAATGTCGTCGCAAAAAGCTACTTTTTTGCGATGAATTGGATAATAGCAAAAAGTAATTTTTTTGCTACGACACAAAAGTCGTCGCAAAAAGTAGCTTTTTGTAACGACTTGTTAAACTTGTTGCAAAAACATCAATTTAAACTATTTGCGACGAATATGGTTTCATTGCAAAAATGTATTATTTGCGACACGATTTCATATTGTCGCCAATAGTCAACTTTTTTGCGACGAACTCCAACTGTTGTCGCAAAAACTTCTCGCGCGAATTTTTTTCGCGGGGGCGGGAAGGAATTTTAGCGACGCGATTCAAATGTCGTCACAAAAAAATTACTTTTTTTGACGAATTAGGTGTCATGGCAAAAAATCATTTTTTGCCATGACACAAGTCGTCGCAAAAAGTGTCTTTTAGTGACAACTTTTTATACTTGTCACAAAACACCAATTTAGGCTATTTGGGACGAATATGGTTTCAACGCAAAAAAGTAGACCATTTGCAACGAAATTTTAAAATGTCGCCAATAGTCTCTTTTTTGCAACAAGCACCAACTATCGTCACAAAAACTTCTCGAGCGAATTTTTTTGCGGGGGCGGGAAGGAATTTTAGCGACGAGTTTCAAACGTCGTCGCAAGAAATTTGCGACGAATTGAGTGTCATCACAAAAAGTAATTTTTTGCCATGACAAAAGTGGTCGCAAAAAGTGTCTTTTGGCGACGACTTGTTATACTCGTCGCTAAAAATCTGCTTTTAGCGACGACTTATTATACTCATTGCAAAAACATTAATTTAAACTATTTTGAAAAAAAATAACATTTTCAAAAATAAAATGAGCACTTTGAAGAAAAATTGATATGTTTAAAAAAAATGAGATTTTTAAAAAGAAACTGTGATTTTGTATTTTGAAAAAAAATTGAGAAGTTTGATAAAACAACAACATTTTAGAAAAAAAAAATTGAGTAGTTTTAAAAAAACCAACATTTTGAAAAAAGAAAAAAGAAAAAAAATGAGAAGTTTGAGCCGCAACTTGCCGACCTCATGAAAACTCAAAAAATGTGTAGTAATTGAGTGTCTCACCTTTAACAATTTAAAATGGCCTATTCTAAGGTTTTAGTAATGTTTATTTGCAATCCAACTTGTTGATAATGTTAATAAGATTTGGATGAAGAAAATTTAGAAAGATCAAATTTATCCAAAACTTTTGTGGCCCGCAAAAGTTTTTTTTTATTTTTAATGGTTATTCATCATTGTTTCTATTGATATGGCCCACCTGTGATTTATATCTGCATAATTTTTTGGATCACTTCCTAAAGTGAGATTTGAAAACATATGGATGGTTTGGATATATAGAAAATACATCAAGGTGGGCCCTACATTGTGAAACTTTTCGATTTCATTCCCAATCTCGTACGCGGGTGAGCTTCATTCCTGTTGTTTTTTCAAAATGTTGGTGGCTTGTCGACTGTACAAGTGATATTTGAGTTTTCCCTTCATCTGTTTATGTGCTCTTATGAATAGTTTTCCTTCATCTACTTGTCTACTCATCTATTAAATGGTAGAAACCAACGTAGATCGCTTCATTAAGTTCCCGATGGACGATCGAACAGTGCGCATTATCGATAATCTCTTGATTGACCTCCCAATCAACAATCGAACGAGATAAAGTACTGTTGACCATCTGATCAACCTTCAATCAATGATCGAATGATACAAACCACCATAGATCATGTCATCAAGTCCCTGATCGAGGATTGAAGTGCACATCATCGACAATCGCCTAATCAACTCCAATCAACAATCGAATGACACAAAGCGTTGTTGACCATCCGATCAACCTCCAATCCTCTAATGTAGGGTGGAAACCACTGTACATCGCTTCATCAAGTCCTCGATCGATGATTGAACAATGCACATTACAGATAATTGCCCAATCGACCTCCCAATCAATGACTATACAACATTGTAAACACCTCAACCTAAGTTGAAAAGCTAATTGAATGACTGGATGGATGGAGGTCCACAATCTAATCCATAGCTAAACCATAGGACCAAACCCCATTAGCTCACCCAGTCCATAATTCAAACCCCAGGTCCAAACCCAGTCAACTCACTCATCCAAACCCTAAATTCATAACCTGAGTCCAACTAAAACTCAATTAACTCACCGTGAATCATCAGCCTAAAGCCCTACTTATAGGAAAAATCAGGGCGAAATTCCCTAGTAGGTCAACTCAATGAGTCAACTCATCCGGTCAAACCAGCCCTTGCATATAGTTAACTCACCTAGTTGAAGCTTAAATCCAAGCCAAAGTCTAAGCCCAGCTCCTACCCTCAGCCTTAGAACAAGTCCGAGCCTCAAACTTGGGGCTTTTCTGCTCCAGGTTCAAAGCTTCAGCTGTCTGAAGTTGAAGGAGAGCGTCTATATGGGGTCGCCTGTCCAAAATTACAAAAAGTGCCACTTGGCACAGCTCCCCTCCTGTTTCAGCATCGAAAAAAATTCAGAAAATCCAATCCATCGTCATCTTTTCCGAGTGCTCCTTTCCTCATTCCTTAGCCCATTCCTCCACCGAAGAAAGCCCGAGTGCGAGTGAGAAGAGCCTAGCCTTGGTTCGGCTTAGCCTGAACCTAGTCTAAGCCTCTCTAAGAGCCATCCAAGTCCACATCCAAGCCGCTCGAGCTAACCTACGCGACACCTCCATCCATCCAGCCATTTATATATCAGCATCGTCTCATTCATACATACCAATAGTGCAACACTCTTTATTCTTTCAATCCCCTTGCTCTTCACATCCATTATAGACACACTTGATTGGTCTTATCGTATACTCTGTGGCTTGCTGACTTGACCGGATCTTGGCCATCAGAAACTCTGACTAACCAAACTCACTATCATGTATCTTTTATAGCACTTGACAGTTCAAGCGTATGCTTTGTGACTTGCTGATCTAGTCGGAACCTGCATATAAAAAACTCTTACTGATCATACCCATATTCATGCATTATTACATTATGTATTTCTTGTAGAATGTATGAGGATCGATCTTAACCTTTAAAGACTAGTCAGATTCAGTGAAGTAAAGACCATATGTTTGTATGGGCAGAGTGGGTGCCTAACACCTTCCCACCCAGTAATCATGGTCTCTTACCTTGAATATCTAACCGTAGATTAATGAGACATTTAGATGAAGGTATCTTCGTATCCCCTTCTCTAATGTTTCTACAGGGTCTAGCCGACTGGCTAGTGGCGACTCCAATCAATCAAACATCAAACCATCAATCCTGAAAGCCCTCGAAAGAGGCAAACCGGTGAAAGGCCACGATTCCGCACTCTCCCGAGAGGGAAATGTGTAGGTACAACGTTCACAAAGACAAAGTGTCGTCGACCATCTGATCAACCTCCGATCATTTTATCGAATGGTAAAAACCACCGTAAATCACTTCATCAAGTCCTCAATCGAGTGTGAAATGAGCCCAAAATTTAAGCATACTCGAAGATCGAAAATGAAGCCCAATTTAAGCATATCCACACTAGAGTTGGAGAAAATCTGACATGGAATGCTTTGTCAAAGAGCTCTTTCTATGGTGTGGTCCACTTGAGGGTTAGATCTACCTCATATTTGGCCTCATGTTTACGCTGCCAACAGCCAAGTAGCTACTGACAGAGCTCTGCTTGGACGGATTATCGTCCAGGCGAAGTAAGATCGGGTTAAGACTAGAGTTGTACACGAGCCGAGTTAACTCGGTCAGCTTGCTCGAATCGATTTGACAATGAGTTCGAACCGAGTTGAACAAATTTTTTTTTTTCAGCTCAAAGATTTTTTAGCCAAGCTTGAACTGACCCTAGCTCGATTCTGCTCGACTCGATACTTGGTTCATGTTGACTCAGAGCACCAAGCACCGAGCACTAGCCACATGGCTAGTGGCAGCGTTAACATCTTTATTGGTTTAGATTGAAAAATAAATGATCTTAGATTTTTATATTAAATTTCACTCAGATCTGTCTAGCAAGATATGGCTCATGATCATCCTTGTCCACCCAATATCTTTTTCATTCGAAACCTGATGGGGTTGGATCTACCTCATTTTTTTGATCATATCATAAAATGGTATGGGTTAATGGATGGATAGAGTGGATGAATCCCAAACATCATAGTGGCCCCCGCATAGCTCTGTTGTACCGAGCTCGGGACAGGCTGGGCCCCATAGGGATGAAACTGAAAACACAAATATCAGCCTGTTTCAAAACTTATGTGGCCCAACGAATATTTCAACTGTGGACATTCAATCCTAACGTTTTCGGCCCACTTGAGTCTTGGATCTGGCTTTTTCTTTTATGTCTAATGTCGTAAAATGAGATCACAAAACAGATGGACGGGTTGGATTTCTCAAAAACATCATAGTGGGCCCCACCTAGGTTCCCACCGTGGAACTTTCTGGAAAAGGCTTTCGCAGGAAATCAACGTCCCTCTCTTTATTTTCGCATTTCCCTCCTTTGCCAAAAAGCAAAACCCTTCATTTCCCTCCTCTCCAAAGCAAAACCCTGTATTTCCCTCCTCTCCCAAAATGCAAAACCCTAGCTCTCCTTCTCTACTCAAAGGGGTGAAATCAAAACGCCTCTTGAATCTCCTGCCCCACCCCTTTGATTTCTCCAAAAAAAAAAATCAATACAAAAATCGATTCTTTTTCTCACACCCATCTTCTCAAAATTACATTTTCTTCAATACGTCTCTGCTCAAAATCACGTTTTCTTCTGCTTGTAGCTACTTTGAAGGAGGTTCGCGAAGGAGCAGGGGCGCCCGATTGCGAAGGGGTTTGCGGCGGGGGATGTGTTCCGGCTGTTGTGGTGGTGGTGCGGGGGCGCCAGATTTGGAAAGTACAGTGGTGCGGGTGTTCGTACCGGATCTAGAAGGGTTGGTGGTGTGGTTGGAAGGACAGTAGCCAATTCCATACAGATGATGACCGACGATCAAAGAAACAACAACTCACATGTTCGATGAAATTACTCAAAGAAGCTTTCAGCTGTAATCTCTTTACAGGTAACAGCTAGAAATTTTCAAATCTCTCTATAAGAAGAGCTTTGCAGGAATCTTCTCCACCGACTCTTAAATCAGAGTTCAGATCGCCTTCATACTCTCCCAAGACTTTCATCAAACACCTGATCTCCGAACAACAGAGAGGAGATGAATGCCGTTGGGAGGAGGATCATGTTTCACCGAGTGAGCTTAGCCCTGGGATCTTGGATCTGCACTCGTTTTACACTAAGCTCCTCCCGGATGTGTGGGCTGGCATTTTCCTGCTTTTGTGCCCCAAATCCCAAGTAGTAGAATTCTAATATAGTATCATAATTATACTCATTTTCTAAGTTGCATTTGCTTGCAAGATTTTTCCTTCTTTTCCGGATCATAGTATGAAAGCAGTAGCATATTTGTTATAAAGATTATGGAGGCCTTGCTTTAAGAAAGAAAGCATTAAGAAGGCTTTTGCTAAGAATGATGTAATAGATTCAACTAAAAATATGAAAACAAAACTGGAACAAGATTTGATTTGTTATAAAGGAGATGGTGCTACTTAGGGATGAGTATGTAAGTTAATATAGCAAAAAGTAGTACTGAATCCACAATGGAGACATTAAAAAAAAGGATTTTATTGTTTGTAATATTCATTATCAATGCATACCCAGGAACTAGTATAAGACTATTGTGTTTTGAAATGTGTGTCTAATGAACTTTGGCACTCTACCAAAATGTAGTGTTCAGTCTATGATGGGTAGCATTTGTTTTTCAATTAAGTGAAGAACAGTTAGTATTTATTTGTCCTAGAAATCCCTCCTGAATTCAGCTTCTTTTTTTGGATTTGGTGACCCTTTTTTGGAAGTATTGTTGTTGACTTATCTTCATTTTCTCCCTTTTAATTGTAGTTAAAGTTGTTACCTGCATGCCACTGCTTGTACATGTCCATTGGATTCATGATTGTTCATTGTGTGCTCTATCTAGGTTATAGCTGCAGTATCATATTAAATAATCCCCGCTGATACCCAATATGTTGAAATTCCTGTTTCTGCATGGATCATGTTATACATTTGGTCCAGGTAATTAACATGCTAGTATACCTTTTTAAGAATGGCTTGTTCTTGTAATTAAAATGGATCTTGTTCTTTACAGAATACAGGTTGAGGTTAGAGAATATACAAAAGGTCTAAATGAGAAAGAGTTGAGGCCAAATGGCTTGCCAAAGTCCGTGATCCATTATGATGGTTCTCAATAAAATAGGTAATGCACCGTTTGTTTTTTCTTTTTCTTTTTCTTTAACTGCAAAATGTAGAAAAGGTTCTAAAGTTAAATGAGTGGTTCTACCTTGAAGGTTTTGATGAGCACATATTTTATTTTAGCCTTGTTATTGGCTATGATGCAAACATTGGCAAAGTAAATTAGTCCTGGTATTGGCCAGGTAGTTTTTGAAGTTAAATGAGTGGTTTTATCTTGAATGATCTAAATAGTCCAAATATAGGCCAAGTAAATCAACAGTTAAAAGATGGGGATGGGGATGCAGAACATTGAAAACCTTATTGGGGCACACTTAGTGTCCATATCCCATCCAACCCGCTCATAAAGTGAGTCTCATCACGTTGAAAAGAAAAACAAAATATCATCCTAATCTAAAACTCTGGCGGACTCTTAGAAGGTTTCCATGGTAGGCACCCCTCACCACTTTTCCTTATGATGTGGCCCACATAAAATTTTTATTGACCTTATTGTGGGTTCATGTCCTAAAACAAGCTGGTGCAAACGATGGACGACAGAGTTAATGTCACATATACTTCATAGAAGGCCCAATATAGATGGGCTGGATTTAGTAATTAAGGCCCATCATTTGAGTGTGGGCCTGATTTTCAAGACCCAGTTTGGCCTGGGCTAGGTCTGAGAGCTATTGAAACATGGTTTCCAGTTTAGAGTTCTCACTAGAACTGAAAATCAGATATTATTAAGAGTTGAACAATGGCTCTAATGTAGTCCATTCATTAAAACCTTAAAAGTTTAGGATGATCTGATTGCTGTTATTTTTGTACAGTAATGGAAGAAGAGTGAACTGGACCTAATGGATGGGCTAGATAGGTGAGTGGATGTACTGAGTCTAATGCAATTGTGCATGGGAAAGTTTCCATGCACACATTAACAAGTCTTTCAAAGGATTAGATGTTGGCTGACAGAAATGCAAAGGATTAGGTGTTAAAAAAAAATAAATCTCATGGTCATTTGATTTTTCTCTATCATAAAAATGCACACCCTTTTAGTTTATAAATAATCTAATTAGTTGTTCTAATAAATAATTCTTTCTAGTATATGAGAAATCATCTACAGGAACATATGAAACTAGAGAAGTGATTAGCACAAGTGTGTATAGCCCTGCCCACCCACATGTAAGCACACTTGTGGAAAGGCAAAATGTGTGTACATTTCCATCAAGTGGGCTATGCTGATTAGATCTTCTAGTTTAAAAAAGAGGATGTTTCGTTCCTCAAGTAGCTCAGTGAATGACAAAATGAGAGGACAACTAAAATTGGAAATTGCATAAATGACATGCAGGTAATTAAAAACATTGCATATTTTTTTCATTACTAATTGGATAATAGTTACATATCCTGATAAGAGTAATGGTTTGTTCAAGATACATCTAAATTTATGCCCATAATTTGGACAGTTAGTTTGAACTAATTTTATGCCAGATTGAATTTCTCATAAATTTATAACAGTCTATATTATCCATCACTCTCTGACAGTGTCAAGTTTTTTATTTTATTTTTATTAGATGAAGGTGGATGCCTCAGCTAAGGAGTTCAATCTAAAGTGTAAAACAGGGAAATTAAAATTTGCTTAACATTCATAGGAATTGGACTCCTAATTGTGCCACTCTTGAGTAAGATTTGAAGGAAGCATAACTACAATTTGAGGTTAAATCACTACCAATTTCATTTGAGCCAACATCCTGTAAAGGCATGGCCCACTTTTCTATGATCTAGGCTGTTCATCCAGTGTTTCCCATCTCTAGGCCAATTAGAAGATGCCTAGAATTCTCTGTTAAGGGTGTTTTCCCATGGTCTCCCTTCAATGATGGGGCTAAATGGATAAATGACTGGAATGCTTGAAAGTGGGCTCCACATAACTGGTGTGTTAGTTTGAATGAAGACAGTGTTATTTCATACCAAGTATTGTATATTTCCTTGTTTGTGTTGGTTATCTAATTTGGTCAGTTGGTATTGGTGGTGTTAGGTTGTAAGCAGATGAAGACTATTCCGATGTGTGTTCTTTAACAAACAAGATCTGGACCACCTCTTCAAGGTAATCTTGGACCATATTCTAATTTTTAGTTATTACTATAGTTAATGAACATTGGATTTGTTGATATAATGAATTCTCGCAACAGTATGTATTTTATCAATATCTAGTTTTTGAAATAGTTCGTGAACATTTTCTAAAGTGGAGTTTGTAACCGCCTGTGCAAACGGGGAAGTTGCTCAAGTTTTCAATTCTTAAAAAATAAAGCAGAAGTTTCATCTGGTCTTCAAAATCTTTTTTGCTTGTGTACTGATTGTTTCACAATATGATAGATTAATTGATACTATTATTATCATTGCATTTGATAGTTTGCTTGATACTTCAAAATCTTTAAAAAAAAAGGCCCCCGAGATTAGTGGTTAAGGTCTTTTATTCTGGGAGATTTTTAGGAAGCACTGTTTCATTCCAATATCCCATGATGAACATTACTACCATGCCTTCATCTGTTTCTTTCAGTTATATTACTCGAGCTATTCTAACTTACTACCAGTATTGGAATGGAATAATTGATAAACTGAAACAGAGGACTTATTAGATCACCTATCCTGAGGATAAGTATATTATGCTCAGTTTGTACTAGTGGGGCCTGTGGTTCATTGATCCAAAGTGTTGTCTGATGGACCATTGCCCAAAATCTCATCATGTGTATTTCAGTAATGGTCTAGATTCAACTGAAAGAAGGCCCAAAGACTGGATGACTGGAATCTTCCTGTGTTTAGGATATTTTGGACATGATTCATCCATGTCAAGGTTAGCAATCTGAATCATTGAATCATGGGTTCCGCATGTGCAAACTAAGAACATGAGGTTAATACGCATTCTCAACTCATGGATCATTTATAAGAAGCTGAATGATTAATCTCCTCTTAAACCAGAGTCTTTTTTATTTTAATTTTTTTTAGATGATTAATCACCTCTTAACTGCTCTGGACATCAAATTGATCAATGACTTGAGGAATGTTTTATGAATGGATGTACTCATTTTGACTTGTATATTTGTTGCGGTTACCAGTAATGGTAGACATGATTTGAATTCAACTTAAAGACAAATTTTATTAAATATCTTCAATTCAAGTTGTATTTTCAAGGTTTCATAATGTGATTGTTTGGTGTTTTCTACACATTACACAGATTGGAGTCTTCTGAAGCTTCTTCAGCTTAGTAGAATGATAACTATGATTGGTAGATGAAATGTTCAATTTGGCACTATTTTTTGATGAATGATTGGTTCTTTTTCTAAGATATACATTTTGATGGTTGGATGAGTTTGGAAATATGATTTTTGTCGCCTTTTTTCTTTTTCTTTTTATTGTCAGGAAAAATTCTATCATCATTGGGATATGGTGCTATCTTTCTGGGCCCCACTGCATTATTAATTTAAATTATGCAAGTAGTGTAGAATAATCACTAATAATAATTTATTACAATTATTTTGCAGATTTCCCTACAGAGGTGCGATCTTCCTGAGCCCCACCGCATTATCAAGGACGTGCATTTCTTTTTCTTTTTTTATTAATTTTTGTTGGACAATTTGGACATCTGTGTATATATTTTTGTGTTCAGGATAATTATAAAATTGGTTTAAATTTAAATTAATTATTTTTATATTATAATGGATGATGATGAATATTGATTGATATAGGTTATTTTGTTGGATTAATTAGTACAAACAAGAAAAAACATAAAAAATTAAAAAAATATTTTTATTAGCGATGACTTTTACTTGTCGCTACTAAATAAATAAATAAAGTTCGCGATGACCACTATTCGTCGCAAAAAGTCTATATTAGTGACGAGTTTCATCTTTAGTGATGTTTTACGATATGTAATGGCGACATATCAACTCATTGTTAATTAGCTATATTTTGCGATAAGTTATTAGGTCGTTGCAAATAATTAATACATTGGCGATGAGTTGATGTTTCGTTGCTAAATATAATTTGTTACGCTGTATCTGCGACAAAATTGGCGACGGGCAATATTTGTCGGAAACGATTGTTTGCGATGAGTTTGAGGTTTTTGGCGACGAGTGGACTTGTTGCAAAACGTGTTTATTAGCGACAAGTTTCATCTTTAGCGATGTTTTATGATATGTAATGACGATGTGTCAATTCGTCGCTAATTAGTTATATTTTGCGACAAGTTGTTAGGTCGTCGCAAATAAATAACTCATTGGCGAGGAGTGTGTTTTCGATGCTAAATATAGTTTGTGACGTCGTATCTGCGACAAAATTGGCGACGAGCAGCACTCATCGCAAAAAGGTGTTTGCGATGACCTTGGGGTTTTTAACGATGAGTGGACTCGTCACAAAAAGTCTTTATTAGCGACGAGTTCGATCTTTAGCGACGTTTTATAATGTGTAATGGCGATGTGTCAACTCGTCGCTAATTAACTATATTTTGCGACAAGTTATTAAGTCGTCGCAAATAATTAACTCATTTGCAACGACTTTGCATTTTCGTCGCTAAATAGAATTTGTGACGCCGTATCTGCGACAAAATTGGCGACGAACAACACTCGTTGCAAAAAGGCTTTTGCGACGATTTTGGGGTTTTTAGCGATGAGTTGACTCGCGGCAAAAAGCCTGATTTGTTGTAGTGTGTGGGAAGCCAGGATACATGAAGGATTGCAAAATCCCAAAACCTAAAAGAAGAAAAGTTTAGATGATTCACCAAAGAAAGTCAATTCAGGGAAATCGAGTGGCTTTGATGTATTGTTAGTGTCTAAGACAGGTCACTTTTATCAAGAGTGGATTTTGGATACTAGGGCATTGTACCATATGGTTCCTCATCGGAATTGGTTCACCACATATAGAGAGTATGATGATGGTCTAGTTTTCATGGGCAATCATCGTTCGCATAAGGATATTTGATGGGATGAAGCTTACTCTAACAAATGTGAGGCACGTGTTTCGAATTTAAAGAAGAATTTGATATGTCTATGTGCTTTTGATGCACTCATGTGTAAGTTCACCTGCAATAAAGGTATCCTGAAAGTTTTAAAAGGGGCACCCACTATTATGAAGGCATAGAGGAGTATAAATTCTTACAAGTTGATCGAGAATACTATTTTGGATGGAGTTACAACGTTTGAAGCAGATTTCATGTCAACACATTTGTGACATGCGCGTTTAGGTTATATATGAGCAAGCTTGGTATGAAGGTATTTCTTTATCGTAGTTTAATTATTCTTTTTAAAAGTTTTGATTTCGATATATACGAGCATTGCATATATGGAAAACAATCAAGGGTGAGCTTTAAAACTGAAAAACATGTTAATAAAGGTCAATTAAATTATGTGCATTCAGATCTGTGAGAGTTGGGGACCTATATTTTTAGTTATGCATAATTTTAATTACAGAGAAGAGTAATTCATCAATTATATTATTTTGAATTTAATTAGTCTTATTTTTATTTTTTGGGATCGAAATTAGATAAAACATCTCATTACTCATATCTCTATCTTCCAGTCTTCGTAATAAAGAAAACATTTTACCCCAAAATCATTTCAATAATGCATTATCTTATTACAGTTGATCTTTTTATGTGAGTGGACAACTAGCTTGCCGACAATGATCCATGTCTTTTAAGACCTCAAAATAAATCGTAATGATTTAAATACCTATTTAAATTAATAATGTAGATAGTACCAAATAAATAGAATGATTAATTATTAAGAAGAGATGAAACTACATTATTACATCTCTCAAATATTTTTAATCTTTTCTACTCGACGTGAAATTAGAAAAAGTCTCTAATTATAAATTTTGTCATCTGCCAATATCTCCTCAATAGAGATATAATTAATGAGAACTCTTTTTATGTCTTTCTTGCTTGTAAAGTACTTAATAATTCTTTATCTTATTGTATTTATACTTGTGGTGGTATTTATGATCATTTACCAAGTTAATAGTAGACGTATCATCTATCCATGGCGATGTAGGATCGTGGATGCTTAGTACAATGCCTACATTTCATGAGATCCTCTTAACCCATACACCCTCCTGAATAGCAGCACAATCTATAATTTACTTAACTTCCATGGATAAAGAGTTGTTAATATTTGTTTCTTACTTAACTAAGAAATGTCACATTCCTTAAATAAGAATAAATAACATGAAATTGTTGTTATCACAGGTAGTACTAAAAATTTATTGAAGTTCAAGATTCATTCATTTATAACATAACATTAGATCATTAATTCCTCTAAGATGATGAAATATATACTTGATAACTTGTCAATGAGACCATTCTAAGTTACTTGGTAATTACGAAATATGCCAACTATATAATTAATATAATTTGGAGATTCAATAAGAATAAATGAAACTATTTTAAGGGGGTTACCCTTAGATACAATCTCATAATTTAAAACAAACTAAACACTGTAGAACAGCAACATCTTAAGAATCAAGATGTGTCGGTTCTTATAGCCAATGATCATGCCTGCAAGATGGTTGGAATTAGATTGGTTCACATCAGTATGGCTGATGGGATGGAGCATGCTCTGATAAATGTGAGGCACGTTTTGGATTTAAAGAAATATTTAATCTCTCTATAGGCTCTTGATGTACTCGGGTACAAGTTTGCTCGTAATGGTGTCCCAAAGGTTTCAAAAAGGGCACTCATTGTTATGAAGGCACAGAAGAGCGAAAACCTTTACAAGTTGATCGGGAATACTATATCGGGTGGAGTTACAACATCTATAGTGGATTCCACATCAACACGTTTGTGACATGCGCGCCTAAGCCACATGAGCGAGTGCGGTATGAAGGTATTTCTTAATCATAGTTTAATTCTTCATTTTAAAAGTTTTGATTTAGATTGTGTGAGCATTACATATACAAGAAACAATCAAGGTTAAGTTTTAAAACTGAGAAGTATATTAATAAAGGTCAACTAGATTATGTGAATTTAGATGTGAGTCATCGCCTGTTGTTTCTGAAGGAGGGTCGTCATATTTTATTACATTCATTGATGATTTCTCTAGAAATGTTTGTGTTTATTTCATGAAGCATAAATTCAATGTATTTATTACTTTCAAGATTTAAAAGGTTGTAGTTAAAAAATAGACAAGGTAAAAGTTGAAAATTATAAGGACAATAGGGCACAACACAATGAGGCATACACCAGAGCAGAATGGTATGGATGAGCGTACGAACCAAACTCTTTTGGAAATGGCCCATAATATATTAAGCAACTCTGGGTTGGGCAAGGAGCTATGGGCCGAGGCCATCAATACAGCTAACTATTTAGTGAATCGATCCCCATATACAGTTATTGATTGTAAATTTCAGAAGACGTTTGGAGTGGTTAAGAAGTTAATTGATTACTCGGGGCTGTGGATATTTAGTTGTTATACTTTCTCTCACGTACCATCAATTGAGAGATAAGCTAAACTAAAGAGTTAAGAAGTGTACTTTTGTTTGCTTGGTGATGGGGTGAAAGAATACAGATTATATACACAAGTTTCATAGAAAATCATATTTAATTTGGACGTCAAGTTTGATGAAGGTTCTTTATTTCGTAAGGATGAGCATAAGGAAGCAAAAAAATTGATTCGATGTTGAAACAGACAAATATGAAACACTTGAGAAACCCGAGCCACAGATAGAGGTACAGAAAGGGTGGTGGCACCACCTGCTAGGTGAAATCCACATAGGGATCGTTGGTTACTATTGAGATATATGGGTAACTCAAAAGTTGCATTTGCACTCATTACAGATGAAGGGGACCCGTTTACTTTTCAGAAAGCACTAGAAGACAGTTGTAGAGAAATGGATGGTAGCGATGCATCATGAGATGGACTCTTTATATAAGAATGAAATGTGAGAGCTGGTGGAGCTGTCCATTGGGCGTAAAGCGATCAGTTGCAAGTGAATTTATCGAAAGAAAATGGATAAGTACAAGGCCAGATTGGTAGTGAAGGGTTATGCTGAGAAGAAAGGTGTTGGCTTTAGTTAGATATTCATGCTATTGCCAATAAGGTATCTATCAGATTTGTATTAGCTTTGGTTGCCTAATGTAATCTGGAATTGAAATAGTTGGATGAGAAGATTGCGTTTCTACATGGAGAATTAGAAGAACAAATCTAAATAAAGTAACCTAAAGGGTTCGAGGTGTAGGGAGCAGGGAATAAAGTTTGCAAGTTAAAGAGCTCGTTGTATAGCCTGAAACAGTCGCTTAGTGATATTTTGATTCTTTCATGTTGAGTCAACGGTTTATCAAAACTTTGTACACGTGGTCATAATCCACATTATCAAATAGATAGTACTAAGTGTATGTTGGGTATATTATACACAGGTCATCAAATCTAATGTATGACCCATCTCATTTTTTGGTGACCTATATTTTTAATTATGCCAAGCATAGAAGAGTAATAGATTGATTATATTGTTTTGAATTTAATTAGTCTCATATTTATTTTTTAGGATCAAAATTAGATAAAACATATCATTACTTATATCCCTATCTTCCATTCTTCGTAATGAAGAAATTTTTTTACCCTTAAAATCACTCCAATAATGTATTAGCTTATTACAGTTGGTCTTTTCGTGCGAGTGGATAACTAACCTGTTTTCAATGATTCAAATCTTTTAAGATCTCAAAGTAAATGGTAATGATCTACATACCTATTTAAGTAATGTACCTAGTAACAAATAAATATGAAAATAATTAATTATTAATGAGAGATGAAAAAATACATTATAAAATATGAAACTACATTATTACACCTCTCAAGTTTTTTTTAATCTTTTTTACCCGACATGAACTTAGAAAATGTCTTTAACTATACATTTTGTTATGGAATGCGCCAATATCTCCTCAATAGAGATATACTTAAAGAGAACTCTTTTATGTTTCCCTTGCTCGTGAACTTGATATAGGAAGTGGCATAGATGCATTCTTCACATGGATAGACCAAAAGAGGGCAAACCATAACTTCTTTTCCGAATATCGTTATGGGACACACAAACTATGGATTTGGACCAAAACAGGCCATTTAGGGCTGACTGACTCACAATTGGGTCACGTCAGTTTGTTTCACAAGAAAATGTGCAATTACATCTAAAAAAATGAGATTTTAGGAAAAAATTACTATTTTTAGTAATTCTACTTTTTATAGTATTTTCTTATTTTTAAAGTTTTATTTATTTAACAATTCCTACTTTTGTTTAATTATGAGTTTTAGAAAGACTCTATATAGTTATAGTCTTTAGTTAGAAGTTTACTATTTTAGTAACGTTCTATTTCAAGAATTAGGGTTTGTTTAGAGATATATAAGGTTATTAAATTTCTTTTTCAAAATTAATCATCATATTGTTCAATAAAATTTTGACTTTTACCACTTTTCTCTCATGGATTCAAGATTTTTCTTGTGGATTTAAGAGCGCCTTGTGAATTCAAGGTATTTCTCATTTGAAGAAGAAGGTGATCGATCTCATCACATCCTTCTTGCGTTAATTGGTATCAAAGCAAGGTTTTCCCTCTAGACAATATCTTTTAACGAAGGTTTAGGCAACAATCCAGTGAATGATGCTTTAGGGAACTATCCTTTAATGGCGACGACTTTCAAGTCGTTCCTATAAGAAAATCGTCAAGCTACTCAAGGCCTACAAGCTGCTTTCGACCGTATAGAGCGGAGGCCATAGGGAAACTCCGTATTCATGGCGATGGTGTGCCTCCATTGAGCGCTGAAATTCATGATTAAGTGGATCAGACGGATCAAGCCTTTAAGAGGAAGGTTGATCTTCCTAGCTTTAATGGTCAAGTTCACATCGAGGACTGGCTTTTTGAAGTCAAATGCTTCTTCGATTGCATGTAGATCCCTAAGTTGAAGGGTGACCCTTCGGCTTAGTGGGAACAACTTCAGCACAAGCAGACGCGATAGATGAATGTGTCAATCCGTACATGGCAGCAGATAAAGCAATGGCTGCAAGCACACTTTCTATACAACGATGATGATTAGGTACTATTTTAGCAATCCTAAAAATTGTCGACAGAATAGCCGATCGGCGTGGAGTTATGTAGAGGAATGCTCTTAATTATTTATCGACAAGGGCCAAAGAATCTGAGGAAGTGGTAGAAATCAATGAATTAGAAAAGGAAAAAGAAGAAAAATCCACCAACATCTCAGAGATTGTACAAAATTCTGAGGAGATGAAGGAAATTTATACCTTTTTTGTTTTTGTTTTTGTTTTTTTTTTTTTTTTTTTTTTTTTTTTTTTTTTTGTTTTTTTTGTTTTTTTTTTAAGAAAGGCCAGAGACTCGAATAATAACAAAATCCAAGCAAGCCCGACAACAAAAAAAAGGCCGCATCCCGCCTATCATATACCCCTGTACACAGCCCCACTAGAAACACAAAAAACTATACTAGTTTTCCTTTACAAAACCCAGCCCTTTCGGTCTAATATAAGAACACCACGGATGGAAGAGGGGAGCTCCGAGGTCACATCAAAGGTCCTATCAGATTGGGATTCACTGCCCAAGTGAGCCAAACCATTAGCCACGTCGTTGGCTTCCCTAGGAGTATAAACAATAACAACTTGGGCTTGATGTTTAAAAAAAGCGACGCAAGAGTTTAAGGCGATCAATACCTTAGTTGTAACGGAAAAAGTGGAAGTGTCCAGTGAACATCCTAGAAGATGGCAAGCCAAAGTTACAGGAGTTTAAGGAGATTGTGATCACCAAACTTTCCGATGACTTATCCCCTGTGCAGGAGATTAGTCTTCCTCCGGTTGAGTTTGTTTTTAATAATACGAAGAATATGGCAGATCGGGTTGCAATTATTCATATTAATGTTCAGAAGAAGTTAGAAGAGCATATTACAAAGTACTAAAAAGAGGTTAACAACACATATTGTGAACCAAGTCCATGGAAGAACTTGAATACATATCGTGGCCTAAGTCCAATGAAGACCTCGAGGATGAGGTTTTTTTAAGTGGATGGGTTTGATGTAGGACGTGTCATAGATACATTCTTCACATAGATGAACCAAAAGAAGGCGAATAGTAATTGACCATAGCTTTTGATCCGGGTATTGTTATGGGACGCACAACTATGGATTTGGACCAAAACAGGCCATCTGGGGCTAACCAACCCATAAAGTGAGCCGCGTCAGTCCATTTCATAAGAAAACGTGCGGGTTTCTAGATTTTTATTTATTTAGAAGTTCCTACTTTTGCTTAATGAGTTTTAGAAAGACTTTAGTTAGTAATAGTCTTTAGTTTGAAGTTTACTATTTTAGTAATTTTCTATTTTAAAAAACTTACTATTTTTAGTAAACACAATAGGGTTATATAAGGTTGTTAAATTTATTTTTCATAATTAATCATTATATTATTTAATAAAATTATGATTTTACCAACTTTCTCTCATTGATTTGAGAATTCTTTTGTTGATTCAAGAGCACCTTGTGGATTCAAGGTATTTATCCTTTGAGGAAGACGGTGATCGACCTCATCATGTCCTTCCCTGTGTCAGAACTTGATAATTCTTTATCTTGATGTGTTTAGATTTTTTGCGATGTTTATGATCCTTTGCCAAGTTAATAGTAGATGCATCTTGTATCCTTGACGATGTAGGCTCAGGGATGCTTAGTACAACGCCTGCATTTCATGAGAATCTCTTAACCCACACACCCTCCTAAATAGCACCACAACATGCAATTTACTCAATTTTCATGGATAAAAGAGTTGTTAATATTTATTTCTTATATAACTAAAAGATATCACCCGCCTCGAACAAAAATAAATAGCATGAAATTGTTGTCATCATAGGTAGTAGCAAAATATTTCTGAAGTTCAAGATCCATGCCTTTATAACACCACATTAGATCATTAATTCCTCTAAGACAATGGAATATACACTTGATAACTTGTCAATGAGACTATCCTGGGTTACCTTGGCAATTACCAGCTATGCCAACTCTATAAATAATATTTAGCCTAGTGCAAAGCATAATATACTATGAAAAAATGGACTGACAAAGTGTATAGGGAAGTGAAGATTCAATAAGAAGAAATGAAACTATTTTAAAGGGTTGCCCATAGCTACAATCTCATAATCTACGATAAACTAAACAGGGTAGAACCACAACGTCTTAAGTATCAAGATGTGTGGTTATTATTTGAATAACTCCACATGATCTACGTTTGCCAATTTCAAGGGCCTTGATTAAAGGCAAGGAAGTTGTGGGGTACCATTTTCCACTTGCATAGATGCACAGACTCTATGAAATTTTAAATTATTTAGTATTTTAGTTATAGATTATTGTTTAAAAATAAGTAAATAAATAAAGTAAGAAATAAATTAAATATATAATAAGAAAGGGCATTAGAGAAGAAACGCAGCAACTTAGTAAACAAAAAATAATGTAAAAAAAGCAGTAAAGGAATTGCTTGGATTAACAGAGGACGGGATGTGAATGAAAAGGAAAGAATTCCGGCACTCCTCTAGTTAAAAAGATTATCAAAGATTTTAGATCTATAATTTAAATAGAGAGATTAACGAATCACATGGGCTCAGCTTAACGAGTTAGTCGTTTTATCCAAGCCCAACTAACTCAGATGTGTGTGGCCTAAGTCCACCCAAATCACCCCTTATTTACTAACTCATTGTCTCAAATCTGATTGGGTGCCTCCAAGCCTAAATCAACTAGGACGGGCCCTAAAATCGTACTAAGAAAAGGAAAAATACTTCAGCATTCCACAATTATGAAAGATAAAACACAGACCATCATCATGCAACGACAAGGTTTATCTTGAACACCATGCACGACAAATATATATATATATATATATATATATATATATATATATATATATATATATATATATATATATATATATATATATATATATATATATATATATATTTATTTGTGCAAAATACTTTGATGTTTTAAAAAGTAAAAATATAGTCCTCCACTAGAGAAAGTGCACAATATGCTCCCCATCTGGGCCCATACAAATGAGTCTTTAGTGAAACCGTGAAAGGCACCCACACCAAAAAAAAAAAAAAAAAACTCACAGGCACCAACCATCGTCCTTTGTGCACCATGCACCATAAAAATAGATATATTTATTTGTACAAATACTTTGATGTGTGAGAGTGAGACCCGGCCTCACACAAGACAGTGCGACCCTTTACTGTCAGGTTACCGGCAGGCCAACCTTAATGCACATATTACGTATCCACGCCGTCTATCCATTTTTCCAGATCATTTAAGTGCATTATCCAAACAATGAAGCATATCCAATTATCAGGTGGACAATACCATAAGAAACTGTGGTGATTGAATGCCCTACCGTTAAAAACTTCTTAGGGTGAACCTTAATGTTTCCGGAATGTTTATTTACCATCCAATCTGTTGATAAGGTCAAATAAGCCTGGATGAAGGGGTAAAGAAATTATCAACTGGATCCAAAACTTTTGTGTCCCATTAATGGTTAGGTCAATCAACAATGTTTCCCATGGTATGGTCCACTTGATAATTGAATCTTTTTCATTTTGACAAAAACGGAGAGGAGTTTCCTACAAGCACTGCTTGGGTATTCCTATATATGATATCTATGCTGGTGATATGATGTGCAAGTGGTATGATGGCTTCTTGTTTATAAAGAAAATGTTTACAAAATAATTATACAAAAATAAAATTGTGGAAATTAAAGCCAATGAAAGTAAAAACTGGAAAGTAAACTGCAAAAAAGTAGAATACTGGAATATAAACATTTGGAAATGTGAATGGACCGGTGTCGAAAATTTTCCAAAATTCCTAGCGTCTGATGTTTCGAGTTGAAGTCTTCACCATTACCTAACTACATCCCTAGTGGAATTGAAAAATTTGTGGACACTCCCCTGCAAGTGGGGCCATCCCATGTAAATCTGCTAGATTGTGTGGGTGTTTAGTCGGAGGATGTAATGCTGACTTAAGATGATGGTATTGATTGACTTAAAGTTGCCACTAACCACTAAAATTCAAAATTTATTATTGATTAGAAACTGTATAATTGCTTTCGGTTGGGGAATCAAAGACTCCTCAATGAAAATGACTCTTCGGATAGTTTGCGACCTTAGATTCTAAGTTAGTCACCCTTCTTCACCTGTACTACTTTTGCAGTCTCTATAATGTAGGATTTTAGGATTTTTAGAAGTTTTTGAGGTTTCAGATAATCTTATTATCTAATCGGTTGCGGATAAGATCTAGGAATGATTAAAGAACCACTGCTCCACTTGACTGAGGCTTTTAAGGATAAAAGCCCTTGAAGTGATGGTAATTTTGTAATAAGTGAGAACTTCTAATGATAAAAGTGTCATGTGGCAGGTTTGGATTGGCTAAGGTACACATGGCTTCTCATGGATGGCTAGATAAATGATAAAACTTGTAATTTCATTACATTCTAAAAGAAAATGATTTTTTTGTGCCTCCAGCGGACAATCTAATTGCCTCCATGCGGTGGAATCTCGCCTAGCCAACATACAAATCCTAAAGTAAAAGCAATCGGATTGCCGCCACCTCAAATCTGCATTTCTTTCACATGTGCTGCTCTAGGTGGACTCTAGTGTCCATTAAGGGGCCTTGATATATTTGCCAGATAGTGCCAAACTCTAGTGTCCATCAAGGGGCCTTGATTTGCCAGATAGTGCCGGCAACAATTGGATTGTTGTCAGCATAGACCTTTGCATTTTGACTTTTTGTTTTTTTGTTGGGTTTAAGTTCTTAGTGGGGTCCCTGTGTTAATTTGGATTGAGTTATGGGTGGTTTGATGAGTTTGTGGTGAGTGGGTTCCTAATAAAAAAAATTTGTTTCTTAAGGATGTGGTTATGTGTTAACCATCAATTTTGGTTCAATATTAAGTTCATGATGTATCAAGGTAGGGTGTATACAGTTTTATATAGGCGGTTATATTAAAATTACATTAAACAAATGATTTTTATTATCAATATTTATATATGAGTTAAAAACAATGAAAATAAAATTTTCACTTACTCACATTCAACTCTAAAATCAAAGGTGAGGACCATCATTAAAGTGATCGCATGGGACAATAGCCTACTTATAATAGTAAAGAGCATAGGATGCGTGGTTCAAATCTAAAAAAAAAATTGAGTCCCATTTTTTTGGTGGGACACAGTTTGTTTTAATCACGAAAAACCCCCTCGATATTTTTCTTTTCATACACTAAAAAAAGTAGAGGGCCGATATTTCAACTCATAGGTTGAACTTTTTGCTTTGAATTCATTTGTTGTGTCACTAAATGAGAGATGTGTAGCAACTTGCAGCTACACATCGTGTATATGGTTAGCAATCTTGGAACATAACACGAATGATAGAAGGCCACTCTTCCTCATAAATAGTTTGAGATGTTACCAGGGTTGAAGTTCCATCATAATGCATCGTATGGTTATGTAATTTTTAGCATTAATCAAAAACCAAAAAACTCGACTCAATTCAATGTTTTGTCAAGTTGGAACAACTCAAAAGAATCAATTCACCTTACCTCGATATCCAATTAAATTCATAAGAATATTTAAGTAATAATAGTATATAATAATTTATGATATAAACATAGTCACAGGTGAAGCAATTGACTCTTAAATAAGGTTGTTAGTTTGAATCTCACATCCACATCTTCCTTTTGTTTTGAAATGACTTTGTTCAAGTCATACTGAGTCAAATCGAGTTGACCAAGTTAGTGAGCTGACTTGATGAATCTGGCTGAGTCCTGACCTAGTCGAGATTGCTAGTAAGTATTGTGTCGATCATTCAACTTGAAATCTCATAGAGCCAAGTTGACTTGAGTTTGATCAAGTCCTTTCACTGAGTTTCAGAACTAAGATCATAGCAATATATATTGCAAATAGATTTGATAAATATCATAATATTTTTTATAAATTGAATTTCATTACAGATACAATAAAAATACATTCAGATATTATGCCTTTGTATCATTGAAGTTCATCCCATGATAGAAACGAAAACAATCCATGCTTTTTTTCTTATACATAGCTGTTTTTTGATATAACTATTTACTTACATTGCCCAATAGATATTGATCATCTATGGATGGACCATAACTTGTCATGAAGGCATATTTTCCTGCCAATTTTGCACTTGTGTGGGACGTTTATACCATGCTAACTGTAAGCCCCACTTTGAATATCAGCATGGACAAAAACAAGTCAGTCCCCTCATCAGGTGGGCCACAACATTAGAATGGAAACTAGGGGCAGGACTCAAAATTCAGGTGTGGGCCATTTGATGTGTGGATTATAATTGATTTTTGGATACAAGAGATCTTTATGACGAGGCCCATTATTAGCATGGCGCTGATATCCGCTGCAGGTGGCGGTAAAGACATGGATACATGACTAGTTATAGTGCCACTTGCTGCAGGTGATCAATTATCATATAGATTTTGATCCTTTTTCCCTTGAGGTACTGCATTTAGACCCCCAAAGATCTCTTCAAGTTATCTCCCTCTCCACCTAAATAAATGCTTTTACCTTGGCATTCCTTCCTTTGATTCTTCACAAGCCAAGGGGGGCTTTTGAGACTTGATCTGGTCCGCATGATCTCCTTCTTTGCCCCACAATAGCAAGTAGAGTCCAATGATGACAACAACACTTCCTATTATGCTAAACAGATTCAATAAAAATCTCTTAGAATAGGTGAGACAACAACTAATGGGCCGTTTAGTTGCAGCAAAAGTTATGCTCCTAACTGTTTAGGTCAAGAACAAGCCTTTTGTCCATGATCTTGTCTGCCTAACATATTTTCTGATGGGTTTGGAGAAAGCTAAATGGGTAGCAGATCGGGCTCAGGCTCAATTGTGACCCCTATTAAGTAAATGGTTTGGGATTGGGTTGAACCCTACCTGATCTAACCCAACCTAGCCATATTGGTTGTCATTGCGTTAGATGAGTTGACCTGACCCAATCCAAACGTTCCCGCGAACACAAAATAAGAAGAGAAGTGTAGATGAATCTTTTATGTATATGTACACGTCCATTGTCTGAGCTAATTGTGTGGATAGCCTTAGTGTCATATTTCAACTTATGCATTACATGTGTCACATGCATACTGAATGTTGTCAAGGGCTCCACATGTGCCTCATGTGTTACTGTACATATTCAAGCACTCTGTATGCACCACATATATTATACATTTTTAATAACCATACATTATTAATTATATGTGCTAAGTTGTTAATGTGCACATTATTCATATGTACTGAATCATCCATCCTATTCTAGGTGGTTGATAAATAGAGTAGGATTAAGAACTCCAAGATGGTATTACTAGGCCTAACAATACTTTGATGAGCTTGACCCATACAAGTTGTAAAGTATAAACTTTTGCTGCTACTAAATAGGCCATAGGTACATGTATTTAAATACTCATTTCTACATTTGACGACAATGTAGGACAATAATACTTCTATACTATTAAATGACAAACTGTAGTGAAGATGGTGAATTCATAAAGAAAACATGTGTAGTTAGTGTGATCCAATAATAATAAAGATGTATCCACCAGTATTGTAAATAGGAGGGGCCCATCTTTCTATTATCCACACCTCTCATCTGTTGGGCATCACCATGAATGGGTGATGTTGGACTACGACTAAAACTAGAAATAAATGGGTTAAAAATAGAACATAGCCAATGGTCCATATGCAAAGAGAAATGGTCCACCAATTAGATGGTATGGGATGTCTTACGGAGGAGATTTTTTGTTTAATAATCATCCATGGTGGGGTACCCAGGATGGGATTATCTGGATCATTGAAAGGTGGGCCCGAATTATTTGATAGTATAACTGCTAGGAAATTAAGCTTACCTTCCCATGTGGAGTTTTTCACCGAGAACAAAGTATGCTAGTAGTGCAACGATTAGGGTTGCAAGAGGGTTGAACATGGATACAAACACGGGTCCTTTTTCTTTATTGCACCACAGTTGTACGTAGTATATTAAACCCGAGACTACGACTCCCTGCAAACACATTAACCTTGAAATTTAAAATTCACTTTGAATTAATCATTCATGTTTGAAAATTGTAGATTTTCTAAAACCCCTGTGGTCCCTTCTAAGTGCACTTTCTAAGTACTCCTGATGTGTGCCTGCCAAGTAGATGTTCCTTGGCTAAACATTTTAGTAGAGGACTACTACTAAAACTCAATGGCTGAACTTAGGAACTCAGCTGAGTCAATTCGACTTGCTATGTTCTTGGCATGGATATCCTGTAAACTTGGTTTTTGTCATAGTTCCAAAACTTGCTGATTCGATTCAAAACCTGGCCACATCAAGTCAACTCGGCTAGATTTCAAGCTGAATCACTAGGAAACTTGAATGGGCCTGACTCAGCCTCGACTTGAAGAGGCTTGTTGAGTCAGTATGCCCGTTGTTCTAATTTAACTATTTTAAATAACTATTAGCATTTCTAATATATTTTCAATTTACAATAATTAAATGTTGAGTTGAGTTGGGTCGACTTTTCAACTGATCCCGTTTTTTAACTTGGGTTCCTAGTCATTCATTAACTTGGTTAACTCGCAGCGATTCATAGTTTGTGGCACAATCAAGCTTTTTATTTTTATTTTTTAATAATAAGAAGGAGGTGAGAGAGGGCGATCTACATGCAAGACTTCTTTCTAGGAAAGCAAGACTCTCAACCATCCTAGGAAATCAAAGCAAGGCTCTCAACTACGAGAGTCATATCAATAAATCACTTATATCAATATTTTAATGTTACAAATATATCTATTTTATTTTTTAAATTTCAAATAGAGTCATGTAAAGTCTCGATCGAGTCTTCTAGTTAAGTCAACTCAGTGTACCTTTGAGTGAGTCCAAGTTTTGAATTTTTAAACTATGTAGGCAGATGTATCATTGGTGGGCATCTCATGTACAAAAAGATATTGATCTTAAAGTTCCATGCCTTGCCAGCTAAAGCTCAACATACCCGATCGCAAACAGGCCTATCGATCGATCCTGACCTTTGCTTTGGTGGATCACCACATGGAGAGGACCATCTGGTGGTTCCCAGAATCAATGGTCTTGATCATGGTAACACAAGTATACCTCATGTACAATACAGATGTTCTGATGCGGGCCTCATGATATATTCATGACATGACCTAATGAATTGGCACAGATCAATACAGTTGTGTGGCCCACATATTAGTGGATTGGGGCCTGTAATTTTCGCACATGACATCTATTCTGCGGGTCCACAATATGAACGGCTTGGGCACAGCTGCAAGGAGTCCCTTGTAAAGTTGACTCATCGTGCACCCATGTTGATGCACTTTCCTCTCTCTCTCTCTCTCTCTCTCTCTCTCTCTATTGCTTTTTTCATAACATACTTACACAATATAAGATATTCCAGAGGTCGATGTTGAATCCAACGGTCCACGCCTTGGGTTCGTGTACCATGCATGCTGTCAATACAGCTGATTGGGCCCCACCAACAAAGCTCATCCATGCTGTTAGTGAAATCTGGGCCGGGTATTTCTTCAATGTGAATGCCTGCACTACCCATGGACGGCAGACATCACATTTTCTACCAGTGTAAATGATTGTTAAATTTCAGTAATCTGTTAATCAGGAGATAAAAAAAAATATGCAAACCCCCTAAACAGGAGATAAAAAAAAAATGCACCCAAAAATCGTACGTCTGGACCGTCCCAAGGGTGGGACCATTGTTGATAAGGCTGGAAATGGGCTTGGTTAGCCCTGGACCGAAATAGGTCAGGCCTATGGTAAGCAGGTTGGGAGGTTGCTGCTGAGATTGTTTGATAGATCCGGGTCCTGTTTATCGGAGGATTTGATGATTCTTTTGGATGGTTTTGAGTTTTGAGCATTAACAATAGGTGTGGTGCTGCTTTTTTCTTTTTTTAAGAAATTGCTATATTTTACCTCGTGAGCATAGTTGCATATTTCAGGTGGTGTGCTCCCATCTTTCTCTTAAATAATAATAAAAAATGGTCAGGCCCAGCACTGTGGCATTGGCCCCATTATATCGAGCCAGCCCGAATTCGTTGACCTGATTGACGACTCAACTCATCCTCTGTTTTGCAAAAATGCTATCGAAGCACAGTTCACTCCCTGGAGCAGGATTCGGTGTGATGGTTGATTAACAAATGGCTAGGCCCAGCTTGTAGCCAGCGGGCCTACAGGCCAGATGATTGACCCATTTCTTAGATGATTGGGCCACACTTAATGGGGCGCAGGTTGATTATGATTAGACAAAACTGGGCTGGTTAGGGCACTTGGCATGACCCAACGGGCTTAAAAAGAATCAGGGCCTGTTTGGACGCACATCTACAAAGGGGAGTTTTCACAAAGGGTTTTGCCCGCTTTTTCCTGTTGACTCCATCAAACATCGAGTCGGCTCTTTAGCTCTTATTTTGTTGAGCGGGAGAGGGGACCGTGTTTGCAGAAATGCATATAAATGCATATAAATGCACAACACAAATTAGGGTTTGTCTCAAAATGCTATTTAGGCATCAAATGCTCTTTTGAGAGTGCGTCCAAAGGGGCCTTAGAAAGATTTAATCCCTAAACCTCTTTTAGGTACAGATAATAGGCCACAAAGTGGGCTGGGGCCAACATTCACATTTATAGTAAATTGAGAGAGAGAGAGAGAGAGAGAGAGAGAGAGAGAACCTGCATGATATACCATAGAGCAGATGAGACGCAGCATGCAACTGTAAGAATGGATCCCTTCATCCAATTTTCATGGATGGTACTACTTCCTTGCATGTGAATAAGTGCATCCCCTAAATTCCTCAAAACAGGTCCTCTATACAGTGTCATGATCATCACACCAGCCAGTGAAATCAGGGTCCCAACAATCTTTGCCATCCCACGTTTGCTCCTATCCAGACCCTCCAATCTAAATCAATTTTTGCAGAGTAAAATTCATCAAAACTAATTTGAGCTGGTTGACAACAATGTATAAAAATAAATTCAGGATGCGCCATCCCTTCAGATCTTCGGCCAGATGGCCCTGTATGGACAGGCCTCCCTTTAAGCAAAAGAATTAAATAATCAAGGATTTGTGCTCTAATCTAACATACCCCATTGTTACTACACCCACCCACCCCTGTTAGTTACATCAGTGTGTTAACCACCCCCACTATGGGAATTGATACCATGACCTCAGCGATTGAAACGGGGCTATCTTCACTCAGTCTGCCACTTGAGCCATTGACCTGGGTGTATATACATGAAGATCTCATTAAAGGTGGAGCCTACCATGGTGTGCATCCAATGTTGGAGAGCCTTCAAACAAGTGCACGGTTTGGGTGCTTAGATCGGTCTAGCAACCAGTCTGGCCGTTTGGCCAAGATGCATAGGAAGCTGCTAGACTGCTTTCTCTCACCCTAGACCGGTCGGCCGACTGGTCTGCAGGGGGCTTAGACTGGTCAGACGACAGGTCTGAGGAGAGGCAGATGTTCAAATTCGTGTTGATTTTCCTCTGGACAGATTTTGTATTTGCTCCTACCGGTCGGGCAATCAGGTCAGTTGCGCACACGATTTCTTACGCAATTACATGGAAGTGCGTAAAATGTTTCTAAATTGGGATTTCTTGCTATATATATGGCATGTATCCAAACTTATATGATATCCTAAGGTGTCCAAGGTTTCCTAAGTGTGTTAGAAAGATGGGAGAGAGTTTTGAGAGAGAGAGAGAGAGAGAGAGAGAGAGAGAGAGCTTGGGTTTTCTTTGAGTTTTCCTTGCTTGTGGGCTATAAATCTCTGTAATCTTCTAAATCATAATGGATCACTTTGTGTCATGGTTTTTTACCCGTTGAGGGATTTTTCCACATAAAATTGGATCGTCTCTTGTGGTTGAATGCGTGTGTGGTTTGATTGAACTGTGTTTCTCGTTTGATCATATATTCTGTTGTGTGTGTTCGGCTTTTGCTTTCGCTGACGACGTTCTTATTCTCAATAAGTGATATCAGAGATAAAGTTGGGGTGGAGTAGAATTCGAATCTGAGATGAAAAGATGTGATCAAGTACAAGGTTCGATGTAGAGAAGTTCTCCAACAAAAATAACTTTAAATTATGAAAGGTGAATATTGAATCCCTCCTAGTTTAGCGAGGGCTTGATGAAGCTCTTGGAAAGCAACCCGAGGCAATGGAAGAGGATGAGTGGAGGAAGCTCGACAAGAAGGCTAGAGCCTCGATCTTGTTATGCCTTACGGATGATGTCCTCTATTATGTCACAAAGGAGAAGATAACTACTGCTACAATGGCGAAGTTAGATAAGGCCTATGCTAAGAAATCTCTAGAGAACCAGATGTATATGTTGATGCAATTGTTCACCTTGGGGATGACGGAGGGGGTAGATGTGGAAGACCACTTAAGCACGTTTAATCGGCTCGTTTGCAAGTTGGTGGAGATAGATGAGTTGATGAAGGATGAATATCAAGTATACATCCTGTTGAATTCTCTTCCAGATTCATATGAGTCATTCAGGGACTCTGTGTGCACAGGGAGGGAGACCATAAACGTCAAGACCGTTATCTCATCCCTCCAGTCGAAGGCGATGAGAGAGAAAAGTGATGACGTGGGTTCTCGTTCTTCCTCAGAGGCACTGATTATAAGGGAAAGAAGTTCTGAGCATGGTGTGGAATATTCTAAATCAGTATCTAAGGCCAAGGGCAAAGGAAAAGCTAAGGTGAAGTGCTGGAGTTATGGTCAGGAAGGCCACATGAGAGGGGATTGTTAGAATTCCAAGTTGAATCAATAGAGGTATGGAAATTCTTCTTAAGAGGGAGCTAATACCGTAAAGGACGGTGATGATTTTTTTGAAGTTCTGACTGTATCTGGCAAGGGATCTTATGATAGAGAGTGGATCTTGGATTCAGGAGCTTCATGTCACGTTCGTCTTGATCGGAGTTCATTTACGACATATAGGGACTATGGAGATGAATCGATGTTTGTGGACAATGGCTACGCTCATAAGGTGATGAGTATTGGTACGGTGCGCATCAGGATTTCGATGGGATCGAACGAGTCCTGGAAGATGTGAAGCATGTCCTCAAGATGAAGATGAATGTAATTTCTCTTGGTGCACTTGAGGCGATAGGGTGCGTGTTCATCGACTGCGATCGTTGTTGTGAAGTGTTGAAGGGGGCACTTGTGTGGATGAAGGCACGGAGGTGTGACCATCTTTACAAGTTGATTGGGAGAACAATGCATGGTGGAGCTGCAAGATCGGTAGCGAGATCCACGGTTGCTTGTATGTGGCAAGTGCTCAAGGGCCACATGAGAAAAGTGAAAAATGGCGTGAAAGTGTAAGGTTAGGTTTGATGGAGGCACAAAAAGCGGTGAAGCTATGATGAAGATGAGTTACGAAGCGATGATGGTTTGATTCGATGTTTGAAGCCTCGGTGGAGATTGTTGAAAAACCTTAAAAAAAAGTGCACAATTTGGGTGCTCAGACCGGTCGAGCGACTGATCTGGCCGTTTGGCCCAGATGTATAGGAGGCTACTGGACTGCTTTCTCTTACCTTAGCTCGGTTAGCCAACCGGTTTGCAGGGGGCTCAGACTGGTCGAGCGACAGGTCTAAGGTGAGGCAGATGTGCGAATTCGTGTTGATTTTCCTCTGGACAGATTTTGTGTTGGCTCCAACTGGTCCGACTGCGCACGCGGTTTCTTACGCAGTTACGCGGGAGTGTGTAAGATGCTTCTAAATTGAGATTTCTTACTATATATATAGCATGCATCCGAACTTAGATGGTATCTTAAGATGTCCAAGGTTTCCTAAGTGTGTTAGGAAGAGTGGAGATAGTTTTGAAAGAGAGAGAGAGAGAGAGAGAGAGAGAGAGAGAGAGCTTGGGTTTTCTCTAGGTTTTCTTGTGGGTTGTCAATCTTTGTAATCTTTTGAATCATAGTGGATCGCTTTGTGCCGTGGTTTTTTACTTGTTGAAGGATTTTTTCACATAAAATCGGATTGTCTCTTGTAGTTGAATGCTTGTGTGGTGTGATTGAATTATGTTTCTCGTTTAATCGTATATTCTGCTGTGTGTGTTTGGTTTTCGCTTCCGCTGCCGGCGTTCCTATTCCCAACATCCAATTCATCTAATACAGTTTCCAAAAAATGAAATATTGGACAATTTTCTTGTGTTTTCAATATTGAGAATAACATCAAATTTATATAAGAAGACTGACATTGAAATGGAAATTTATAATTAATTACAAGTTAATCTCTTATTAAAAAATATGACAAAATAAAAAAAAATACAAGAAAAATAAAATTTATGCTGATATATACAAGGGAAAATATCATCTTTCCAATTTTTCTAATAGAGTGAGCCACTGGATGACTTTCAAGGTTTTTGGGTGTTTGTCCATAGAGTGGCCCATGCGATTAGATTGATGTGACTTTTAGCTCTCAAAATTTTCGCAAGGGGGACAACCCTGTCGTATGGATTGGATGTCATACATACATCACGGTGGGCTCCACAGTTAGCTGGTTGCACTTTCTTATTTATTTTATTTTTTTTTTTAAATTAATGGTATGTGCGCTAGAGTGGTAGTACTACTACCACCGCACAATAAACTTACGAGGCCGATGTGATTTATGTAGGCCATCCAACCAATCCATCATATTATCCCTATGTGCCAGAATAGGCCAAATCCAATACTCAAGTGGGCGACAACACAGGACATGATGTAAGAGGAGACAACACCCTTGATTTACAAAGGGGTTTGTAACAGCCTGATTCTCATCCTGACCCTTGATCCATACCAGATGAAGGTTTTGAATGGCCTGAATTTCACATATAGAACAGGGTGAGTCCAAACAAGTCAAGGGTCCTGGACTTTTCTTCCCAACAGCTCCTTCCTTGTGGAGTTAGGGCCCTTTGGATAACATCTGTTGATGCATGTGATGGAGAACTTGGGTTTTATGCATGAATCATGTGGGCCCCACATCTATGGTATCACTGTAGTTCCTGTATCACTGGAGTACTCTTCAAATATGCATGCACGTATGTACACGTGTAAAACATGTGACTGTTGAAATTAGTACAATTATTCAAAAGAAAGTGAAAGATGAAGGTATACTGGTTGATTATAATCAACCTTCGTAAGAGACTAAAGTGGAATGGAATTCATGCAGTGGACTCCAATTAATTGGAATAAAGCTTAAAGGCTGATGATGAAAATAAAATACAAAAGGAGTGGTCAAGATGAAGATGGTCCCACCTGAGAAGGACTGCAAATAAAAAAGTCAATGAAGCGATGGTGTTGACCATGGATGTCACGAACGTTGGAGATGTGTATCTTAAGCTCACAAAGTACATATTTAGTGATAAGCTGACCCTGTAATCAAAATTTCCCAACTAATGTGTTATTCCTGTTTCCTCCCAATGCAAATCACACGGTGCAATTGCTTGTAGTGTTGTCTCCAATGTCATTTATCTAGTGGCTGTGGTTTAAAAAAAAAAAAAAAAAAAAAATTTAAAACTTTGATAGTTACTGAAAATATGGACGCAGATTTGATGAGGCAGGGTAAGTGGGTAACAGCTTAGTAAGTGAGGCCTTGACTGAGGTACCCACCTAGATGTATGTGTTGTATATCCACACTGATCATCTGTTTTTCCAACTTATTTTAGGGTATTGTCCAAAAAATAAGGCAGATTCAAATCTCAGGAGAACCACACAGTAGGGATTGAATGCCCACCATAAAAAAAATAAAAAACTTTTTGGGGGTGACAAAAGTTTTGAATCAAGCAGCTGTTTGTGTTTCCCTTTGTATAGATCTATGTGGCCTTATCAATAGGTTGGATGTCAAATAAACATTACAGTGGGCCTTAGGAAGGTTTTAAGAGTTTTTACCCAAAAATTCCTGAGAGCATAGGATATTCCGGTAACACCTGGAGCTATTGTGCCCTTAACCTGTGTGTTTCTGAAAATCCAATTTGTATGACCTAATTTTGGGTGTGTGTGTGTGAAAAGAGCTCCATCCGTAATTTAGGTGGACCAGATGATTGGAAATAGTATACACCATGATGCCCACCCTCCAAACTGTTTACCTCTATGTGACCCACCCGAATTATAGATTATCCTGATTCAGAGACCTTAGGCTTAAATGTTTTTTTATAGAATCTAATTGTCATTGTGAATTTCTTATAACCTTTATGGTGGGCCCTATAAAAAAAAAAAAAAATTAGTATTGGATCTCTCACAATTGTTTCTTCCGGTGTGATCCATCTAAATCATAGGTCAGCCTTCTATCTTATTTTCTTTTTGCCTTATGCCATATGTGGGATTACATAACTAATGATCAAAGTGGATTTAGCTTACACATTATGGTTAGCTTGAGCGAGCCTCCATATTTTTTTCTTTTTCTTTTTTAATATCGGAAAAACTAGATCTTTCAATAGTTGCAACAAGCACGCCATCCAAAGCAGGTGGTGTGTTGACTGGGTGGTGTGTTGACGTCACCATATAGACCTATCATAATGTATTTATTATATCCACACCGTATATTCATTTGGCAAGATGATTTTAGGGCATGATCTAAAAATGAGGCAGATCCAAAGCTCAAGTGAACCATACCACAATGGGGACAATGATGCTCGCAGTTGAAACCTTCCCATAGCCCACCATGATTTTATTTGCCATCCAACATTTTCATAAAATCATATAAACCTAAATGAAAGGAAAAAATAAATATAAGTTTGATCCATAACTTCTGTGGCCCCAAGAAGTTTTCAATGGTAGGTGTTCAATCTCCACTACTCTTGCTTTCTATAGTATGGTCCATGTGAGATTTGGGTCTGCCTCATTTTTGGGCTCAAAAAAATGATCTCGGAAAATGGACCGAGGGCTTGGATATAACACATACACCATCGCTGGGCCCATAAAATTTGTGACATTAACAGACCACTTAGGTCTGTACACAATGCAACCCGTTTTCACGGCCTCGGCATATGGGAAGGGAGTGGATTAGGTGTTACCGGGGTAACACGTTAGTGGGTATTACCCTTACTATGTGGGGTCGACCTTTTTTGTTATATATATTCCATTTTCACGGCCTCGGCAAATGTCTTTTCAGCTCACTTTAGGATGTTATTTCTCAGCTCTTAAGATCAAATCTCTTATGAACCACACCATTGGAAGGTGGCAAATGACCATTAAAAAAAAAAATTACGCAACAAAAATTCATAATCCAGCTAATCCTTGTATTTTCCCTACACCGAGATCTAGTTGACCTTATTAATGGGTTGGATGGCAAATGAACATATTATAGATCTGCTTACTGTGGGCCTTAGGAAGTTTTTAATGGTGGGTGTTCAATCACTATGTATGTTTCATGTGGTGTGGTCCTCCTGAGATTTGAATCTGCTTAATGTTGGAGACCATGTCCTAAAATGAGCTCGAAAAACGAATGGACTGACCATGCCAGTAACACGCACTAAGGTGTTGCCTAGTATGCTCTTTCCGTTTGCATATCTGACTGAACATGCCAGCTTCAGACGGAGGCCTTCATAACTTCTTTCAACTTTTTAACCCCATACCACCTTCTAATTTTGATAGTGAGACACGATTCTAGTTAGCCCAATGAAGTTTTTCCTTCCCATCCTCCTAGCCCCAAAAGAAATACATGAATCCTTTCTCCAAGGCTGAAAGAACCTGCGTAGAAACATCCGCTGCTGCCATAGTGTGGACTGGAATGCTGCCTACAATTTGGTTTATCAGCACCACTCTTCCTGCTTGACAAGCATCTCCCCTTGCAACCGGTTGTTCGGTTCCGGATTCTATCTACCAACTAATGAAAGAACGAAATCATAGATCTACCTTTGAAGATAGGAACTCCTAAGTGAAGTGTGTCACAAATCTAGAAATGCCCAAAGATAGAAATTGGATGTCGTGAAAGAACTAAGCATATAGAAATTGACTACCATTTCATTTGAGAGAGATCATTTCAAAGGAGATCACCACAGCCTATGTTCAGTTCGATTCACAGGTTGCAGCTATCTTTACTAAGGCTTTACCATACACACACTTTTCTTCACTATATTTCAAGTTGGGTATGACAGTTATCTATACTTCTGCTAGAGTAGAAATGCTGAATAAGGAATATTGTTCTTCGGGGGGCCCTATGGACTACCATGTGTTTTCTCTCATTAGAATGTTAATATAGATTAGAGATGGGGTGTCCAAAGAAAAACTCTAATCTCAATTTTCTCAATTAAGTCAATTATAGGTCACATAGAGGGAAGAGATTAGAGGGTGGTCATCATTGTGTATACTCTTTTCAATTGTATAGTCCATCTAAATCTAAGATGAGGCTCGTTTTTTATATCTATACCAAAAATTAGGTCACACAAATAGTGGTCAGATTGGATTTTCAAAAACACAAGTTCGAACTTATATAGCTTCTGCTTTTTCAGAGCCTAACTTTCTTCCATACTCGAGGTTTCAAGTTCTATATATAAAAATCTCTCGATCAAGGTTAATTTCAGCTTTTCATCATCCATCCATCCGTATAGTTAGAAGAACATTTTGGTAACTATAAAGAATCAAAGCATGATATGAAATATCATATGCTTCTAGGAATTTTCAAGTAAAAACCCCAATATTTTAATGGTGGGCGTTTGACCACCACTGTTTTCGTGCCATGTTATCCAACTGAGATTTGGATCTGCCACTTTTTTGGGACCATATGCTAGAAAAACAGATGGATGACATGGACATACAACACATACATCGAGGTGGGCCCCACGCTCAGGGCCTCACCCACTAAGCTGTTACCCTTCCACACCTAATCCTCGCGGAAAATATACATGCCAAAATCGATAGGCCAATGGCCCACGTCATTTGCTGTCCATGTGCGACAGGCAGGTGAAACCAACCTGATTTTGGAGCCGTTATACATCAGATGATCGGCTTCAATTTTGCACAAGTGCTTATTTTGGATTTTAATGACAACCGTCCGATCACTATCTGACTGCTATTAATTGTCAATTAAGCATATTATTCATGTACATTGGAATATGAATACTCACCCAAGAAGAGAGAGTACAAATATCTCCAGAAACAATGCGATTGTGAGCTTTGGCCTTGTTTTTCTGCAACGAAAATACGTAAAACAAGTAGTTAATATGTTTTAGCTGGACATAACTTCTCCCTCATTGGTGAGGTATACTTTATTTTCAACCGTCCATTTTGAATCCAAGCATTGGATGCCTGTGATCTTTTAGCAAGGGTGCTTTTCACAGCATTGGGCGTCATTAAATGAATGCTTTTCCAAGGGTTAGCATTGACTTTTTGGGGTTCTCCATCGAAGATGTGGCCCATCAGATTGAGGGTCTGATCACCGAAATATGGTCCCCACACATAACCAGATCTTCCCTGCACCCTATACTTGAATTATCTGAGGCATTGATCAGATATGGGCCACTGTGAAGATGCCAAGCCCGATTATCCGCGAGATGGGTGCAAGAAGGATGGATGGTTGGAAAAAAGATGACCAATGATCCATATTCGTTGTACTGACCCACTTGATGGGTGGATCTTGTTCACTTCTGGGTAGCTCATTTTCATGGTGGACACCCATCTGATGAGTGGCTCGATACCCACACGCGCAATGTTGGCGCATGTGCTGCAGATTGCCTCTGTGAGAGAGAGAGAGAGAGAGAGAGAGAGAGAGATGCACTCACTTCTCAAGGAAATAGGCAAAAGGAAACATGAACACAGCAGCTACAAAGTGTCTGTAGGTCACATAGATGTGAGGATTCATTCCATGTTTGAAAGAAGCTTCCGTGAAGAAGTAAAGAAACGTGTAGCCAATTTGAGCGAAAACCATGAGAAGGTGTGGCTTGAATCTCTTGTAAATGGCCCCTATTCCACCCCTACAATCCATTGTATGTGTCATATGGACTCAGCATGCATGAATACAACACAAGCAGCATACCAACTGCATATATATGCCTTAAGATGATTTGGGTCTGATTCCTCCTTCCTCCACGTTGTGAGTATCCTGTTCTTCGAAAAAAAAAAGAAGAACGAGGGACTTTTACGGAAAAATTCCTGAAGAAATCTTTATTTTACCAAAGAATACCTCCACCGTTGGAAATGTTATGAATTGCGCAATAAAATTACAAAAATACTCTCATTTATTTATTAAAAGTTGGTGAAATTAAGATTTGAGGTGTATATATATATATATATATATATATATATATATATATATATATATATATATATATATATATATATATACCTGTCCAACGTGTACAACACACCATGGAGATAAAAAGAAAAAACATCATGAGGTCAATTAAAGCTTCAGATTAGCTACACTTGAAATGGGATATTTTGAATGGTGTACGTTATTTTTTTATGAATTGGTCTATGGTGTACATTTTATGAATCCCCCATATTTTTATTTGTCTAATAATATTGTTGGTGTACATCTATTAGATAGGCTGATGTGAGACAGATATTACATGGCTCATAACTTTGGATTCTCCACTTTGTTACAAAGAAGAAGCAGAGGGTAGAATGAGTGAAGACCAAGAGGTCAAGTGGTAGACTGGATGAAGATAAACTTCATTTCAACACTGAAGTCTTGGTACCGATTCCTAAGTGGTGGTGGCTAACATTGCGGTGTGACTAACATGAGTGTGTGTACTAACTACTAATCCAAATAAATAAATAAAAAAAAAAAAAAAAGGAAGGAGGGTAGAATTGTAATTTATCATCTTAAGAGTAGGGCTATAAATGGTTGGGTTTGGGGCAGGTTTAGCCAAAACCCAACCAGCACATTTACTAAATGGGTCTAGTCCAAATTTTAGACCTAGACCTTTTTACTAAATGGGTGGGTCTATGATGTAGGACGGGTCGCTGACTATTTCATGGCCCAGATGGAGCAAAAGAAGACCGGACGGGGCCGTAAGTGATCCGGACCGTCAAGACCGTGAATCAGTCGTATCTCACAATCCGGAATGAGTTACGGGACGTATAATATATCAATTTGGGGTAGCTCGAGCTACTTTAGCCAACCAACCCCGCTACGCCGGGTTGCCCAATCCGGAATCGCGAGAATCGACCGTATCGACGGTCATTAGGCTAGTTTATTTTCGTTTTTACTATTTATAGTAAGTTTTAATTCGATCATAACTTTGCATCCGTATGGTTTTATTGTTAGTGCCCAACATGAAAAGGGCTTAGAATATTTCGTAGAACAGCGTGGTTGAGGCCGTTTGAAAACTTTCTATTTTTGGCCGAAAACCAAGAGTTCTAGTAGGATTGAATGACTTCTATAAATAGTAAGTTTACTATTTATAGTAAGTTGCGTTTTCTAGGAGTTTTAGTTGGAGTTGGATTTTGATACTTTACCTAGGGTTTAGTTTCCTATTTATATGCATTGTAATTCCGTTTTTATTCATTCAATTATCAATTATTCAATTATTCGGAATTTATTTCCTCTTTTTATCTTTTATTTCTTCTCGTGGATTCGAGAAACTATCGGTTAGGGAGACGGTGATCGACCTACCACGTCCTCCCTGCGTCATTGGTATCAGAGAGAGGTTTCTTCCTCAGGACGATGACCTCTAATGAAGGGATGGATCCTCATCCTAAGGACGGTGCTCCAAGGGACTATCTAATGGCGACAGCTTTCGAAGCAGTGCAACGGGAGAACCGGTTGATCCTGCAAGGTATACAGGCAACCCTCGACCAGATTGCAGCATCGCTAGCTCCGCTTTGAGCCCAAGGCGACCAACAACCACCAACCGTTGCTATACGGGACAATCATTTTGTCCGTAGAGCACCCCAGGTGGATAATTGTAGGGTTACACCAGACGATTCAGAACCAAGCGATGATGAGGTCGAAGACATTTTGGTACGACGACCTGCGCTAGGGAATGAGCGTGTGGAACGAGCAGAACGAGACTATCGGGGCAAAGCTGATCTTCCCAGCTTTAATGGCCTACTTCGAATAGAAGAGTTCCTCGACTGGCTGGCAGAGGTCGAGCGATACTTCGACTATATGGAAGTGCCGGACGACAAGAAGGTAAAACTAATTGCTTATAAATTTAAATCCGGTGCTTCAGCATGGTGGGAAAACCTACAGGTTTCCCGCGCCCGTCAGAATAAGGCACCCATCCGAACATGGCCTAGAATGAGACAACTTCTTAGAGCTCGATTCCTCCCTAGCGACTATGAACAAATTTTGTTCCAACAATACCAAAATTGTCGTCAGGGAAATCGAACCGTAGCCGAATATCTTGAAGAATTCCAACGATTGGCTACACGGAATAATTTATCGGAATCCGAGGCACAACAGGTATCACGATTCATTGGTGGATTGCGATTTGCAATCCAGGATCGAGTCCAGATGCATCCGGTATGGACGTTGAGTGAGGCCAACCAATTGGCCACTCGAGCAGAAACACAGTTGTCACGGCCCCCTGCTCGACCCTATCCGGCAACACGAAATCCCAACACCGGACCCACTCAAGATACAACGCTGGCCAAAGGCAAGGAGCCTATAGGAGGGCGTCCTCAACCTCCTACGGTCACGAACCGGGACGGGGGAAGCGGTTCCTCAAGACCTCAACGTACAGCTCCCACTACAGCAGGTTCCAGCAGGATCCCCAACCCATATGGTCGGCCAAGACCAGACCATTGTCTCCGTTGTGGCCAACCAGGTCACTGGTCGAACGCTTGCCCCCAACGCCCTGCAGCACACTTAACTACGAATGAAGGCGGCGTGGAAGGCGAGTCAACAGAAGACAACCCTGAATTGGAACAGGCCAAAGAGGGGGACACAGAAGATGTCGATTGGCTGACTGAAGATCATGGGGAATCGCTAGTAGTAAGACGACTACTTTACGCTCCCAGGAAGGAAGTGCACCCACAACGACATAATATTTTTCGCACAAAGTGCACCGTGCAGGGCAAAATCTGTGACGTGATCATAGACAGTGGGAGTAGCGAAAATATTGTCTCGAGAATTATGGTGGATAAGTTACATCTGCCCATGACGAAGCACCCTACCCCTTACTCTATCGGTTGGATCAAGAAGGTGAACGAAACCAAGGTAACTCATCAATGCATTATCTCGTTTTCCATTGGTAAAAGCTATAAGGACGAGGTCCTCTGTGATGTGGTTGACATGGAAGCCTGCCACATGTTACTTGGGCGGCCATGGCAATCGGATCGAGATGTGACCCACAGTGGACGGGAAAACATATACATGTTCACCAAAGATGGTCGGAAAATTGTTTTGGCCCCTATGACACCAGACAAACACCCTGAAGCTTCTAAAGTGGAGGGAAACTCTCTCCTTACCATTCGCGAGTTTGTTAAGGAATCAAAGGAAACGGGCGAGATTTATGCCGTTATGGTAAAAGGCGAGGAGCCAGGATCCTCTAATATTCCTCAACGCCTTAAACCACTGCTAGAAGAATTTCGAAGTACTTGGCCTGGAGAATTACCTGATGAGTTACCTCCCATGCGAGACATACAACATCACATCGACCTTATCCCAGGGTCCAGTCTACCCAACCGACCGCACTATCGGATGAGTCCGAAAGAGTGTGAAATTCTACAAGGACAGGTGGAGGAACTGATCCGTAAGGGTCTTGTTAAAGAGAGCATGAGCCCGTGCGCCGTTCCGGCACTCCTTACCCCAAAGAAGGACGGAACATGGCGTATGTGCATCGATAGCCGCGCGATCAATAAAATAACAGTTAAATATCGATTTCCAATACCGCGGTTGGATGACATGCTGGACATGCTCGAGGGCTCCAAGGTGTTCTCGAAACTGGACTTACGGAGTGGATACCATCAAATCCGTATTAGGCCAGGGTGACGAGTGGAAAACGGCCTTCAAGACCAAGGAAGGGCTATATGAGTGGCTGGTTATGCCCTTCGGTTTGACCAACGCACCAAGCACCTTCATGCGTTTAATGAACCAAGTGTTGAAGCCGTTCATTAGCCGTTTCGTTGTCGTTTACTTTGACGACATTCTAATATACAGTCAGGATGAAACAGAGCACATGACCCACATCAGAAAAGTGCTACAAGTGTTGGCCGACAACAAGCTATACTTAAATCTGAAAAAGTGTAGCTTCTTAACTGATCAATTATTGTTTCTGGGGTTCATCGTGTCGTCCACGGGTATCCGAGTGGACGAAGAAAAGGTACGAGCTATTCGGGATTGGCCGACTCCGACAAACATTCATGAGGTACGAAGTTTTCATGGGTTGGCGACCTTCTATCATCGATTTGTGCGGAACTTCAGCAGTATCGTCGCGCCGATTACCGATTGTATGAAGAAGGGTCCGTTTCAATGGACCGAAGGGGCTGAGAAGAGCTTTACAGAAATTAAACATCGGTTGTCCACTACCCCGGTTCTGGTACTCCCTAATTTCGACAAGCTATTTGAGGTAGAATACGACGCATCTATTGTCGGTATTGGGGGAGTCCTTTCTCAGGAGGGCAGGCCGGTTGCCTTTTACAGTGAGAAACTCAGCGACGCACGACAGAAGTGGTCGACCTATGAACTTGAATTATATGCAGTGGTTCAAGCACTGCGCCATTGGCGCCATTATCTTATTCAAAGGGAATTTATACTGTACACTGATCATCAGGCCTTAAAATTTATCAATACTCAGACTAACGTGAATCGTATGCATGCTAGATGGATTTCATTTTTACAGGAATTCACGTTCGTTCTGAAACACAAATCAGGGCAGCAGAACAAGGTGGCAGATGCACTAAGCCGACGTGCATCCCTTCTTATTACAGTGAGCAGTGAGGTGATCGGGTTCGACTGCCTCAAGGAACTTTATGCCGAGGACGAGGATTTTGCAGATGCATGGAAAAAGTGCCAAGAAGGGCACCCGAGTGACCTTCTAATTCAAGATGGTTTCCTCTTCAAAGGAAATCGACTTTGCATCCCGCAGAGTTCGTTACGGGACAAAATTATTATCGAGCTGCACGGCGGTGGCCTCGGCGGTCATCTAGGACGAGATAAGACTCGAGCGATGGTGGAAGAGCGGTATTACTGGCCGCAACTTGCTCGTGATGTGGGCAGGGCGGTACAACGATGTCATATTTGTCAAACCGCTAAGGGACAATCTCAAAATACAGGTCTTTACACGCCATTACCCGTGCCAGATGCCCCTTGGGAGGATTTATCTATGGATTTTATATTAGGGCTCCCACGTACACAACGCGGCATGGACTCAGTGTTCGTGGTGGTAGACCGATTCTCCAAGATGGCACACTTCATTCCGTGCAAGAAGACCTTTGATGCGATACACGTTGCGAACCTTTTCTTCAGAGAGGTTGTGCGACTACATGGGATTCCTAAGACGATCACTTCAGACCGGGACACAAAGTTCGTTAGCCACTTTTGGCGAGCCTTGTGGAATCGGTTCGGTACACGACTTCACTTCACCAGTGCTTATCATCCACAAACAGATGGACAGACTGAGGTCGTCAACCGCACATTGGGCAATCTCATCCGTTGCCTTTCAGGTGACAAACCGAAGCAATGGGACATGGCCCTGGCTCAAGCAGAGTTTGCGTTCAACAACATGGTAAACCGATCGACAGGAAAATCTCCGTTCCAGATTGTTTATGGGTGCGTTCCTCGTCACACACTCGATTTGGTTCCCCTGCCCAAGCTTCCGGGCATGAGCGTTACAGCTGAACATATGGCAGACCGAATCATGGACATACATGCAGACGTGCGCAACAAATTACAGGCTTCGAACGAGAAGTACAAAGAAGCGGCCGACAAGCATCGCCGCGCCAAAGTGTTCGAAATAGGAGATCAGGTGATGGTCCACCTACGTAAAGAGCGATTTCCTACCGGGACCTACAACAAGTTGAAACACAAGAAGATTGGACCAGTACCGATCATTCGCAAGATCAATGACAATGCCTACGTTGTTGATCTTCCAGATGACATGGAGATTTCAAGGACTTTCAACGTGGCAGATCTGTACGAATATCATGAACCAAAGCTGGACGAGAACTCGGGGTCGAGTTCTTTCGAAGTGGAGGAGACTGATGTAGGACGGGTCGCTGACTATTTCATGGCCCAGATGGAGCAAAAGAAGACCGGACGGGGCCGTAAGTGATCCGGACCGTCAGGACCGTGAATCGGTCGTATCTCACAATCCGGAATGAGTTACGGGACGTATAATATATCAATTTGGGGTAGCTCGAGCTACTTTAGCCAACCAACCCCGCTACGCCGGGTTGCCCAATCCGGAATCGCGAGAATCGACCGTATCGACGGTCATTAGGCTAGTTTATTTTCGTTTTTACTATTTATAGTAAGTTTTAATTCGATCATAACTTTGCATCCGTATGGTTTTATTGTTAGTGCCCAACATGAAAAAGGCTTAGAATATTTCGTAGAACAGCGTGGTTGAGGCCGTTTGAAAACTTTCTATTTTTGGCCGAAAACCAAGAGTTCTAGTAGGATTGAATGACTTCTATAAATAGTAAGTTTACTATTTATAGTAAGTTGCGTTTTCTAGGAGTTTTAGTTGGAGTTGGATTTTGATACTTTACCTAGGGTTTAGTTTCCTATTTATATGCATTGTAATTCCGTTTTTATTCATTCAATTATCAATTATTCAATTATTCGGAATTTATTTCCTCTTTTTATCTTTTATTTCTTCTCGTGGATTCGAGAAACTATCGGTTAGGGAGACGGTGATCGACCTACCACGTCCTCCCTGCGTCAGTCTAGGTCAGGTCTAAGTCACCACATCAGACCCATTTATAAATAGGTCCGAGTCTGATAGAGGAAGATCCACCCGGACCCATTTATAAATGGGTCGGGTCTACTATACATCTAAATCTGGTATGCAAGCATTTTAACAGGTTTAAAATCGGGTCTGGACGGGTTCAAGCCTAGATGAGTCCCTTGCAACATAGATCAAACCCACCCATTTACTAAATGAGTTCAGGTTAGGCCAGGTCGGACCTACCATAAAGGAAATCAAATCCAGACCCATTTAGCATTGGGGTCTGTTCTTGGACCCAGACCCGTACCATTTAACAAATGGGTCGGGTTAGATACCCCTGTTGGATCCGCTGACCCATTTACAGCCCTACTTAAGAGGATTCCCTAGAGGAATTGTATAATACTCCGGAACACATGAATCTTGCTGTCCGATTTAGGCCCTGGAAATTTGAACCGTCGACGATTTTCGCTTTTGAGTGTCCATTGTATGGTCATTCATTGGGTGGATAGGATTGGTCTATCTTGTGCACACTGGGGTTTGTGCAAGTGTGCTTCAGCATCATAAAGTCACTCAAGTTCACTGTCTGGTACACACTCACATAGATAGGAAGTTACACAGCACACGTATTCCAACATGTCACGTATGAACAAGATTCGGACAGTTCATAAGGTGGGGCATCGCATCGTACGGTCTAAAAGCCAGGATGTTCCACTCATAAGTGTCGGTTGAATATGGACCGTAGGTTGATCACCCTTTTTTTTTTTTTGGTCTTGCAAGTGTATGGTTTACCACTGTTTACTCACCTGATGAAGGATCCACATGTCACACACATCCATGATTTTGCCACGTGTCGGGCAGAAGAAAAAAAAGAGCAAAATCAAACGGTAGTGGATTCGATCAGGTACTGACTGTGGGGCTCACCTTTATGTATGGGTTGTGGACATCCTTTTTTCAACTTATTTCAGGGCATGGGCAAAATCTGAAGCAGATCCAAAGCTCAGGTGGACGGCACCACAGGAAAAAGTGGTGATTGAACACCCACCATTAAAAAAATTCCTGAGGCCTAATGTAGTGTTTATTTTCCATCCAACCTTTTGATAAGGTCACACGGACCTGGGCGAAAGGAAAACAGAAATTTATTTCAGCTTGATTCAAAAAATTTGTGGTCCACAAGAAATTTTTAATGGTGAGAATTCAATAACATCTGTTTGCTGTGGTACGGTCCATTTGAGACTTGTATCTTCTTATTTTTTTTTGTCCATGCCCTAAAATGAGCTGGGAAAACAGATGGACGGCATGGATAGGACGCAGATTGCGTCCTTCCTCAGTATGGACACTTTGTGTCCATGCTGATCTGTGCTAGGGCCCACCGTGATGTATCTGTTTATCCATGACGCCCATCATTTTTTTAGGATCGTTTTAAGGCATGAGGCAGATCCAACGCTCAAATGGACCACTCGAAGATGACTCATGCATTTAATGCAATTTGTATTTAATGCTAGCTTACTATTTGGTGTGGCCCACCTGAGCTCATAGATCAGGGTGGGCTCCACGGTCAGGACTTGACCAAGCTGGGTGTTACCCGGACCTGATGGAATCTGCTCCAAACCCAGCTGCGCGCCTACCTGAAACGGAGATTAAAGAGAGATGAGCTTAGCGGCATGGAGCTGATCTAGTAATGTCACCGTGCAGCTTTCAGATCTGTAACCATAAATGTGCACATGTATATGTATATAATGATAGCCTTGTACATGAGTTGAGTAAGCTGGATTAACTCGCCTGACTTGGGTTAGAAAAGCTCGACTCGATTCACTTTGATAGTGGGTTTTGGCCAAGTTAAAGTGAAATTTTTGAATTTAAAAGTAGTTCAAGTTGAGCACAGAGTAGAGGAATATTCAACTCGGCTTGACTCGAAATATAGCATGAATCGTTTCAATTTATTTTGACTCCACATGCCTCATTTTTTATAAGTGATATAAATACCTATTGTAAAAAAATCATACTTCATTTCATTCCCTTCCTACCTCAAATCCAAACCCAAACCCAAATCCAAACCCTTTCTCCCTCTTTCTCTCTCTTTGCCCATGCTCGTCTGGTGACCAATGTCCATCACTACCCTTCCCTGCCCGACTAACCTTATAGTTCTGCTAGTCAAGTTGGTCATCCATCGACCGTTGCTGATTCGTTGCTCATCCGATCAATGATCTCTCTCTCTCTCTCTCTCTCTCTCTCTCTCTCTCTCTCTCTCTCATATAATATAATGTATTTGAGCATCCCGTCCGACCATGGCAGCCCAACAAGACGCGGTAATGGCGATATATATATATATATATATATATATATATATATATATATATATATATATATATATATATATATATAGAGAGAGAGAGAGAGAGAGAGAGAGAGAGAGAGAGTCATACTCCCCTGAGCACCGATGCTCACGGGAACTCGTGAACACCTTTTTGAGGACTCATTACACGTGATGTGAGCTCAAAATCTTAGTCGTCCACGTGATGCATCACCTCAAAAAACCCATAAGGCCCAACTTTCAACCTGATCCAAAACTTTGGTGAGCTGTGGAAGAGAGGGAATTGTTTCCTTTTACCATAGCCCACCAAAGTTCTAGATCATGTTGAAAGTTGGGCACTAGGGGTTTTTTAAGGTGCTGCATGACGTGGACGGCTCAGATTTTGGGTTCACATCATGTGTGATGAGCACGTGAGCACTGATGCGCGGGAGATCTCTCTCTCTCTCTCTCTCTCTCTCTCTCTCTCTCTCTCTCTCTCTTTGTGTGTGTGTGTAATCAACGGCTGATCGTATGATTAGAACTCGGACTTGAAAAATCGAAATTAAAATTAACTCCAGTCCAAAAAATGGATGTATAATGTCAATCTAAGAAATACATCATCATGGGGCCCACGTTAAGTTCACACGCCAAGAAATTCTACTGGCTAGAGAGAGAAGAAAACGGTAGTGTTGACATGTGGATTTTCCATGGCCCCATAATCATGTATGTATTAGATCCGTATTGTCCATCCATTTTTCCATACCTTTTAGGACATGGGACAAAAAAAAAAGGCTTATCCAAGGCTCAAGCAGGCCACACTTCATGATAAAGTGGGAATGGGACGTCCACTGTTGGAAACTTCTTGGGGCCATAGAGGCCTCTGTCAAGCTGATATTTGTGTTTTCCTATAATCCAGGTCTTAGAGACACTATGAAGAGGTTAGATGGCCAATAAATAGTGGACCCTAGGAAGGTTTTAACATTTGTCATTCAATCCCCACTGCTTTATGTAGTATGGTCCACTTGAGGTTTTGATGTGCCTTGATTTTGGGCTCATGATGTAGCATAATATGAAAAAAATAATTTAATGGATGGTGTGAATCTAATACATAATTAATCATGGTGGGGTCAAAGAAATTCCACTATTAAAAGTAGGGCTGTAAATGGTCGGGTTCGAGGCGGGTTTAGCCAAAACCAGACCCGCCCATTTACTAAACGGGTCTGGGTCCAAATTTTAGACCCAGACCCTTTTACTAAATGGGCGGGTCTGGGTCGGGTCTGAGTCAGCCCATCAGACCCATTTATAAATGGGTCCGGGTCTGGTAGAGGGAGATCCACCCAGACCCATTTATAAATGGGCCGGGTCTAATGAGTCCGGGTCTAGGATCAAGTATGCAAGTATTTTACAAGGCTTAAAACTGGGTCTGGACGGGTTTGGGCTGGATGGGTCTCTTGTAACATAGACCAAACCCGCCTACTTACTAAATGGGTTTGGGTCGGGTTGGGTCGGGCCTAATATAAAGGAAACCAGACCCAAACCCGTTTAACAAATGGGTCTATTCTTGGACCCAGACCCGTACCATTTAACAAATGGTAAATGGTACGGGTCTGGGCCGGGTCTAAATGGGTTGGGTCTGGGTATCCCATCGGGTCCACTGACCCATTTACAGCCCTAATTAAAAGTTAAAAGTTGAGTTGTGTAGCATGCAATTCACCTGTGAGAGAGAAAATTGACGTGTTTTGTGAGATGAGGCCATTGCTATGACGTGGATGAATGAGAAGTGACCCACTGAGTTTTCCTGTGCCTTCAAAACAGACAAGCCGCACACGGTGACTCGTCCTCCTCACCTGGAACACATGTGTTTCTATCTAGACCATCCAAATTGTCTGGCACGTTTTGGATGGAGCATATCTCTAAACTCCCACTGATCAGGAAATCCAATCTGTTTGATTGATGGCTATTAAATTAATGATTAAAGGGTCCTAAGTAATGGCTCAGTGGTAGACCCTGCGGGTTTCAACACTGAGGTGTGTGTGGGTGTGAGTTTGGGTGCAAAATAAAAAAGTATGAATGATTTACAAATTGAAAGGAAGTAAAATAGAGTGTGGTTCAAATTCCAAGGGCAGAATTAGATGGCTGCTATCATTTGGACGATCTGAAGTGACCATTTCTAAAATGGCGGTGAAATATCCAAGTCTAACACTATATGGCCTATGATCCAAACAGCTGTGAGAACAATAAATTTATAGCTGCCAATAGGTCGGGTGCACAGCACCTTCTCTGCCAACCAGGTTCGGTTCTTGTCAAGTCCTAGTCTTTTTGCATCAGGATCTTGTTCTTGAATACCTGAAGGGTTCAGGCACTTATGGGGTCATTGGATGTAGGCTTCGAGATGGGTTTGTGATAAATAAGATCATTTACATAGTTAGGCTCACCTAATATGGATGGATCAGATTGCACACACGTGCCAATTTCACACATGCATGTCATGTAAATGGGCTCTCTTATAAGTATATGGCTTAGAAAACCTCACTTTGTCACTATAATAATCAATACAAAGTTAATCCACATAATACTATTATTAAAACTAATTGAACCAAACCGCATTTTAACTGGGTCCAAGTTGATGGACTTAGACCTGGCTAGACTGAACTTTTAACTGGGTCCAAAAAATTGGAGACCCAAACTGGAACCAATTTAATAACAGGGACCTGTTAAAATCGGGTTAGGTCCATTGACCTAAGCACATAGATAAACGGTGCGCCATGGACATTGTTTATCAATATTCGGAGATGTTTATAAGGTTTGAATCAATTTCCATTTTGAGTGTATATTGGGAATTAAATGAATAGTCCTGCAGGCTGATTTTGAGTGGTAGCTAGCTAGGCCTTTTGAGGAGGAATCCTTGATATTTCCATGTATCCACTTATAAAAGATGCCTCAATGAATGGACAGCATTTTGCCCAAGGAATGGACATCATTTTGCCACGTACGTACACAATGAATGAGAATGTAGCAGCACATGAAGAAAAGGGAAAAGAAAGAAAGAAAGAAATATTTAATTGGTACTCTGAACGAGTGTGATGGTTGATATGTAGACACTGAGATAGCTCAAATAAAACCATCCAATTGGTGCTCTCACCATTGTTTGGATCATAAACTGAGAATTATACTAATACCATAATTGGAGCTTTGCTACACCCACACGGTAAGTATGCCAGCCTAGCGGAGTGGTGCAATATCCACGCCATCAATCAGAAGGGTACCACTATGTAGATTTCCTATCCCAAGAATCACGTCAGTCAACATCACTTGTCGGATAGGCCATAATTAACTGAATAGATGGTCAGGTTGTGAAAAATCAGCCGAAGTTTTGTAGGGTTCACCTGATGGATGGCTTGGATATTTCACCTGTCTACCATGATGGCATTTTGGTAGTGTTGAAATTCATCCGTAAACATAATAATCATATACTAGTAGAGATCACAAAATTGATCCGATGCCACTCCTTTATTTCTGACATGTTTTTAAAGAATTGAATCTATTGATTACTTCATGGTATCTATTCCTCCGTAGTACGAAAGAACTCCTTTTGAAGTAAGAAGGAATCGTTTGTTTTTCTACGATAATATTATATTTGTAGAAGTCACAAAAGAGATCGGTCGTTTGTTCCCATGTTTCAAACTACTCCATTCTTTTATTTCAGATGCTTTTGCTCTGATGTTTCAATCTATTCCGTTCTTTTATTTCTGATGATGTCTTTAAACGTTGTCCATTGATTAATTCATGTACGGTATCTATTACTTCATAGTATGAGAAAGGACTCCTCCTGAAGTAAGGATTAAAATTTTTTATTTTTTATTTTTCCTAAATGACATGATAATAATTTTTATAGATGAGACATTTTACAAATCATATTAAACTCCTCATATGTGTTTCTTCTATTGGACCATGGTTTCCCAGCTTTCCTAGGGTGTCTTGGGGGAATAAATGAGAAAAAATTATCTCTCAAAGGGTTTTTCTCAAGTTGTGCTAAAGCCCACTCTCGGGTGCGAACAACCTGACCATGTGATTACACACCGATCTATAGCTCAAGTGGTAGACTGTGCGAATAACCTCGATTCAACATCGAGGTCCTGGTATTGACTCCCAAGCAAGGGGCCCTAAGTGGGGGTTGCTAATTAACATTGTGGTGTGACTAATAGCGGGTTGTGTGTACTAACAGTGGGGTGTGTACTAACCTAAAAGAAAAAAGAAAAAGGAAAAAGAGAGAGAGAGAGAGAGAGAGAGAGAGAGAGAGAGAGAGATCTAACCGGGTGATTTTGACATTGCAGCCCATAAAATATCTGGTAAACCCGACTGACAGTCTGGATCGATCAATTGAACTGTTCACGTAGTGTCAAAATGCAACTAGGAGCACTATAACTTATGGTACTCGCAATAAATGAAGTTAAAATTAACCAATGATATTTTACACACTCGGCTCCAACCATCACTAGTCCTTCAATTGAATCTTTGTCATTTGATGCTAAATCACACTCATAGGAGTTGAAAACTGATTGCATGCCGAGATAGTACTGCAATCTAACATTTGGGTAGGGGAAATGATGCAAAAATAAATTTCTTCAGAAAAGTGGAAGTACATCACCTATAATTTTGTTGATGAGAGTTAAACTGCAGTGTACATACATATTCATTTGCGTCGGGCCCCACCAAAATTAACAGGCCACACCTTGGATATATAATCAGAAAACAGCAACAACAAAAGTATAAAACAAAAATTCACACAGCCAACTGCATTACTGACTTCCTGGACCTCAGCCAATCACATAGAGGCAAGTACCATATAAAATCCGAGGTGGATTGCCTGTTCCCCCACCCACATGAAATTCCTGTAGTCGGAAGCTACGTGGGACCAATAGAGATGACCATGAGAAGTCCACTCCATCCATTAGTTTCTCAGGCTCATAGTAGGGCAGGACCTAGAAATCAGGCAAATGGAAATCTCATGTGGGCTACATAACAGGAAACAGTAAGAATAGAAATGTCCATGATTGAAACCTTCCTAGAGCAGGCACTCAGTAGCTATCTTGCTACCGAAGTGATGTCGCCAAGTTCTGTGGGACCCACCATGATGTCTGTGTTGTATCCACGATGTCCATCCATTTTGTGAGATCATTTTAGGCATGACCCCAAAAAGTGAAGCAGATCCAAAGCTCAAGTGGACCCATTACAGAAAACAGTGGGGGCACTGACACCCACTGTTGGAACCTAGCCTAGGGCCCACCATGATGTTTATTTGAGTTCCAACCTATTCATAAGTTCACCCAGACATGGACGAAGGGCAAACAAAAATATGAGCTTGATCGAAAACTTTCATGTCCCCCAATGAAGTTTTTAACGGTAGGCAATCAATCCCCACTGTCTTCTGTGGTGGGGACCACTTGAGCTTTGGATCATTCCCTAAAATGATCTCAACAAATGAATGGATGGTTTGGATACAACATATATATCATTGTGGAGCCCACAGAACTTGGTGGGCCGATAGTAGCTAATCCGCGTCCATCACAATTAGCAACTTGTATTTGATCAGGTAGACCTCACCAAAAAAGATAACCAGGTGCAAAAATCAAGCCAGTGCATTGATCAGGTAGGCTCACACCTTTGGAACCGATGGACAACCAGTGGCAACCTAACTTACAGGTGTGGCCGATTTTAATGACTGATCTTCATGGTGGGGCTGACCATATGCAGAAGCAGCATGTTGGCAGGATCGATAGACCTTCAAGTTAGGGCGACGTCACTCGTAGTTGGGGAGCAGTTCCCGGGATGAGTTTCCACGCGACTCGGATTGAATATCATCGAGTCGTGTTGACACGCGACCAGGTTCTTGAGTCAACTAACTCGGTTTTATATGAGGCCTAATCATCCTTCATATGATCTCAGTGGACCATAGAATAGGAAAGTTCCACCATGGCTCACACATAATCTCAGTTTTTCCATTGGTGGATGATCACAGCCATTCAAATAAAGTAGTGAAAAATGGATCGATGAGATCTTTTGGATGCTCAGAAGTATGTCTCTAGTTATATAACTGTGTGCTTTTGACTTTTGCGCAAGAGTCTCTGTTCATCCAGCGCCACGTTCATTATTTTCACGGATGGACCCACTTGGGTCCCAAGTAGGAATCGACACTGTATTAGGGTCTCGGCTCCATAATACGAAAGGGGCATGTACAGTGCCTTAAATAATGCACCCAATCTGTAGAAGTGGAACCCATCTTTTGGTGGTTCATGTCAGTGGACTGATGGGCCCGCCATAAAGTCTCGAATTGATAAGGGACTGGTTGCTTAGACTTATAGTTTGATTCAAAAGATTAAAAAAATAATAATATAAAATAAAAATTAAAAAACTTCATAAACAACTCAAATATAGAACAAAGTTTAATTAAAGAAAAGTACATGAACAACTACGATTGAAAGACATCGGGTTAGAAAGTTTGATCCAAGGGTCTAGTATGTATATAGCTTCTATCGGACATTATTTTATTTTATTTTTACCCAAACAATTTTATTCATCAGAAAGGAAATTTCCAGCCACATACTTCGGGTGGGCGCCACAAAAAGATGGGCAACCACACCTTTCATATACCGAGATGCACCTAGCTCCTGGACACAAGGTCTATGAAAGACATAGCCTCAACTAAACCAAAATACACAAAAATCTGTTGCCCCAATATAGCTGCAGCCCTCTAAAGGGATTACCCTTTCCTAATTGCTCCCACCCTAGCATTCTCTAGGGTGATAAGGCCCCTCATTGGTCTTGAAAAATGAGGGGCCTTGGATTTCCTATTGACTATAGTATCTCCTATTAAGCGACCACCGCTATCTATTACTATGAATGTTTATGCATTTAATGTATGTATTGTTTGAAAGCTATCGACGAGTTTTGCATTTTAGCCCTCGATCATCTTATATATGTGTGTGTGTGTGTGTGTGTGTGTGTGTGTGTGTGTGTGTGGCCACTTTAGGTGTTAACTTTTAGTTCAAATTTATTGTTTTTAGCTAAAATTATTATTTTAATAAGTTATTTTTTGCTATTTTTAGAGTTAAGAAAGTCTTCAAATAGCTTAAAATCTTTAATGAATTTATATTTTATGGGAAAGCATTTGTAGCTTTAAAAGTCATTTACCATTTTAAGAAAATTTATTATTTGAATGTAGTGAATAGACCTAGGATTTATATAAGTAGCTTTATAAATAGACTTTTTTTTTTCAAGCTTTCATCAATAATGGCAATCTTATATCTCATTTTTTAAAGATTCTCTTTCCTTGTGGTTTCAAAGTGTTACTCTTGATAAGATGATGATAATCTCTTTTCTTTATTCCATGCACCCCCTATGCAAAACTCTTAGGTAACTCAAATAAAGACTTCTGATGATAATTGGACACTTAAAATCTTTAAAATAATAAAATTATAACTTACGAAAATTAATATATTTACTTTTAATTGAAATTTGACCGTTTAATGATTGAATTTTGCAAAACAAGTATAAAATTTTGGTTACATATTACAATCCCAAATAACAGTCATGAAGTTAATGGCTTTAGATACTATAATGCATTATGCCATTTTTGTCCAATCTGGGCCATTCCATCCTGAATTCAATCTTGGCACTCCATTAAGTCATCCACAACCTATATATCCCATTTCTGACCAAGGATTACAAGCATATGAAAAAGGTGGGAAATAATACAATAAATACAAAAGATGGATAGCTGGGAGGTTCTATTAATCTGGAACACTTTTAGTTCATCCTCCATCTGCAGTAAGTCCCAATAAATCAACGGTTTCAATCACCATAAAGGGGTTGTCCCTGTACGAATTTGCCTGTGAGGACAATATGGAGGTCTCGAGCCACCGGGACTTAGTAGCTTTCCCACCACTATTTTCACAGTGGATGTTTGTAACGGTTGCATGATGGCGGTTGTGAGCATGATCGTAGTTAGGGTGGCAAATGGGCCACACCAAGCATGTCCACATCCAGCCAATGATCTAAGGATGAGTCTTGGCCCAGCCCAGCCCAATCTAGAACGAATAAGGCTCGGCAAACTAGGCCAATTATCCGAATATTCAGAAGGACCGATGCCTATAATTATTAAGAATCCAATACCTGCATGCTGTTGTTTCCAAGCTCTTCATTCCTTATCAGGTGGGACTGATAATAAACAGACATGAATCAGGCCGTTCAACATTATGAGTTTGGTTTGTGAGTTTTTGCACATGCTGACATGGCACACGTGTTGGATCTAAGCCATTAATCAAATGAGACCGAAAGGTCAACATCACTTACCCAAAACTGCATTAGACAGAATGATGGCACACCTATGGTTTCATTAAGCTTAACATGCGGACCTATAACCCCTTGCACTTGGGCTTTTAGGGTCCACTTATGAGCAATCACGAGTGAATGGATATCACATTGTTTCTTCTTTATGTGGATGAATTGATTGTGTAATTAAAGTAAGTATGTGGAAGTGTGGCCTTTAGCTCTGTGATCAAAGTGCACTGGTGAGATGGGCTAGACCATGAATCATGTGTTGTATTCTTCTTAATGGAATAATCATAATCTTTCAATTGGTGTCATTATGGGACAAGCACACCAAGTAGATGATTCAAAATTCAATGGTCAGTGCTTCATGGACCCCACCATGTTTTCTGTATTTTATCCAAGTCGTTCATCCATTTTGTCAAATCGTTTTCGTGTATGATCCCAAAAATAAGAAAGATCCAAATCTCATGTGGACCACACCACAGGAAACAATGGTGATTAATTGCCCTTCATTAAAAACTTCTTAGGGCCCACTATAATGTTTATTTTCCATCCAACGTTGTTGAGTAGGTCACACAAATTAACACCAGCTTGATCCAAACTTTTTGTGTCCCCAAGAAGTCCTCCTATGGTGTGGTCCATTTAAGGCTGTTCATTTTAAGGCATGAGCCAAAAAATGAGGCAGATCCAAGGCTCAAGTGGACCGCATCATAGAAAATAGTGTGGATTGAATGCCTACCATTGAAAACTTCTTGGGGGCCACAAAAGTTTTGGATCAAGCTAATATTTGTGCTTTCCTTTTATCTAGGTCTATGTGACCTCATGAACAGGTTGGATGGAAAATAAACATAATGGTGGCACCTAGAAAGGTTTCTACGAGGACGTCATTACCCCCACTGCTTTTTGTGGTGTAATCCACTTGAGGTTTGGATATATCTGCTTCAATTTTTGGCTATTGCCTTAAAATGATCTAGCAGGATAGATGGCCAATGTGGATATAACACATACATTATGATGGGCCTACAAAACTGTGCCAAGTGTTCCACATCCTTTCAAAGCTTCCACGGAAGTCATAGAAGGCAAAATCAATTACAGCATGCCATGTTAAGCCTTAAGTCAAGAGAGGGAAATTTACAAGAAAAAAAGAAAACCAAATTTTTTCCGGTCAAAATCCAAATCAAGCACTTAGTTTCTTTAATTCGCCAAATGATCTAAAGGAGGGAGAAAATCACTGTAAGTAGCTTATTACAGGTAATAAGTGCTGAAAATAAGTTTTATCAAATAGCACTAAGTCTCATGGTGATCAATTTGAAATATCATACAGTCAAGTTGACTTGACTGAGATTCGAGTCCATTCACTGAGTTTTTGAGCTATTATTCGTAGCAGTATATTGCGAGAGTAGATATGATAAATATCATTATCTTTTCATAAATTGAATTCCATTAAGATTATTCAGAAAGGATACAATAATAATAAATTCAGATATTATTCGCACGTATCGTTAAAGCTCATCCCATGATAGAAACCAATACAATTCATACTTTTTTCTTTATATATATACATAGCTGTTTTGTGATACAACTGTTTTCTTACATCACCCAATGGATATTGATCGTCTATAGATAAACCATAACTTGTCATGAAAACATATTTTTCTACCAACTTTGTACTTGTGTTGGACATTTATACTATGCTAACTTTAAACCCCACTATGAAGCTCACCAAGGACGAGCAAGCTAGTCCCATCATCAGGTGGGCCACACCATTAAATGGAAACTAGGGGTAGGGCTCGAAATTCAGGTGTGGCCCATTTGATGTGTGGATTATAATTAATTTTTGTATATAAGTAATTTTTGCTGGGGCCCATCATTACCATGACATGCTTCGTGACAAGTTATGGTGCCACTTGCTGCAGCCTGCAAGCGACCAATTATCATATAGATTTTGATCATTTTTCCTTGTAATACCCCATTTAGACCTCCAGGGTTATCTCCCTCTTTACCTAAATAAATGCTTCGATCTTGACTTCCTTTTGTTCTTCACAAGACAAGGAGGGCTCTTGAGACTTGATCTGGTCCACATGATCTCCTTCTTTGCCCCACAATAGCAAGTAGAGTCCAATGATGACAATAACACCTCGTATTATGCTAGGACATCCACTCTTATTTATATCGGGCCCATCATGATGACTATGTGAAATGCACTCCAACCATTACATTCCAAACCAAAATTTCGGCCTTGTGCCCAAAAATTAGATCTATTTATGATTCAAGTGAGCTACACCAAGGGAAATAATGTGGAGGGTAAGCGTTGCCCTATACACTATTTTCATTTGTGTGGTCCTTCTAAATCATGAATAGGGCTAATTTTTAGACCCTAGCTGTATCATATGGTGACACACATGGTAGATGGAGTAGATTTCATATTAACATTACAATAGGACCCACACTAGCCATCCATCCGTGGGCAGAACCCAACTTCCACTAAAAAAATTAACCCAAGGTACTCGAATGATAATTGCCATAATTAATGGGGTAGTTTACTGAGAACCCTTTTCAAATAGGTATAGATATGTAAATATCTAATTAATGAGGTAGTAATTTGTAAAATTCCTAAAAATGTACCCAATTAATATAAAATTTACATTTCGGTACCTTTTCTTAAAGAGGTTCTCATAAAGCTATCTCAGTTAATCCGTATAGTTGCAAGTGGCTGTTTGGGTGGGCGTGGGTAAGCGTGAAAGAAAATGGGCCAGCAAATGAGCCAACTACTTAGGTGTGTCTCCCCATAATGTTTATATAAAATCCACCCTGACCACCAAGTGCACCTCATGTTACGCCAAGGGCCCAAAAATAATCTACATCCATGATTCAAGTGGCCACATAGTTGGAAACAACAAATAAGGCAAGGATTGCCCTCCAGACCATTTCCCTTGTTATGGCCCACCTGAATCATAGATGGGCCTAATTTTTAGGCCATGGGCATAAATTTTAGTGTGGTATTCGATGTTTGGAGTGGATTGCACATGGTCATTACATGAGCCCTTTAAAAATCAATGGGTGGACGTCTTTCTCCCAATTGTTTTCTTTGGTGTGGCCCACCTAAATCACAAGTTAGCTTGAGCTTTTAGCCTTGTGCCCAAACTGTGATTAACTATCCAATGGTCGGAGTGGATTTTACATATACATCATGTTGGGCCTTGCCAAAAATCAAGTCCTTGCATCCCTTCCAAGTGTAAATTAAATATTATTAATTAAAAATGAAATTGTAACACGGCCCCATCGTGATATTTATGTGAGATCCACTATGACCATTAGATAATTAGCCCAATATTAAGCCCCAAAACAAAAAATCAGACCGGCCTGTGAGTTGGTGGGCAACACCAAAGGAAACAATGGGGAGAGATGTCCACCTTGATTTATATAGAGACCACCATGATAATTATATGAAATGCACTCCAGTCATTAGATTTCACACAAAAATTTATGCCTATGACCCAAAAATTATATCATATGGTCAATCTCAATCACATATGGAGCCAAATTTCGGGCCATTCTCCTAACACGAGGTGAAGCACCCAACCGTCATGGTGAAATTTACATAAACATCATGATGGGTATGACGTCAGCCACTAGTCCATTTGCTCCCACGGCTGCATTAATGATGGAAGGCAATGGAATGATAACCATATGGATTAATGTGGTAGATTCATAAAAGCCTTTTTTAAGTAGGTGCGGGATGTAAATTAGATATTAATTATTTTTTAGAATTTTACAAATTACTACACTTTTAATTAAGTATTTACATTCAGGTACCTTTTTAAAAGGGTTTTCAATAAGCTACCCCATTAATTAAAGTGTTTATTCGAGTGCCTTATGTTAGATTTCTTTAATGGAAGTTGGGGTTCAGTGGTGCAAGCAAGGGGTTGGTATCTATGCTAGTCCCTTTGTGATGTTTATATGAAATCCACTTTGAGCACCACGTGTGTCACCCCGCATTAGTGAATGGCCCAAAAACAAGCCCCATTCATGATTCAGGTGGACCACATAATTGGAAAGAGTATACAAGGCAACAATCACCCACTACACTATTTCCCTTGGTGTAACCCACCTAAATTACAAACATGTTTGATTTTTTATCCTACGCCGAAATTTTGATTTGAAATCTAATGGTTGGAGTGGATTTCATATAATCATCATACCGGGCCCAATAAAAATATTGAAGGGTGGATGTACCTTTCCCAACTCTTTCCTTTGGTGTTTATAGACACTCACCTAAGGCCTACAAGTTGATCAAAGCACTATGGGCCCCTTAATACTATCCCAAAGTCCAAACCCAGTCCAAGCCCAATATAAGACTAAGCCCAAGCCTATTTAGCGTTAGGACCATAATAAACCTAAAAAGAGAGCAGATAGAAAGCAAACTAACACCTCACCTAAGCCCCCGGCCAAAATTAGGGCCCATCTACGTGACGACGGCGCATGATGCTCCACTGCCCACATGAAATTTTACAATATTTTATGGTGGGTTAGTTGGGAAGGAGAAAAGCAATTGTTGCCTTAGAAATCTCGTTTAGAGTGAAATGACCCATTTACCCTTAGTTTTGCTTGAATATTTGCCTCCCGCCATCTGATCCAACCATCTACATCATGTCATATGTGGCACACCCATTCCAACAACCAATCACAACCCTTAAAGCCTTCTCTTGCCCCTGGACTTTTCCGAAATCACTATAATGGCACTATAAACACTTATAAATACCACATCCCATTTCATTTCCAAACCATCTTCCACCTTTCATCACTCCCATTACCCAAGATCATTAAGGAAGAGAAGAAGAGAGGGCGAGAGTGGCTCTAACCCATCCATCCACCAAGGAGAGAAAAAGAGTGTAAGGAGAGGAGCCTTCTAACCCAGGTTAGCTTAATCGAGCCTCTAGCGATCTTAACCATCCGAAAGATTGATCCAACCCATTCTAATCGATCCTTGTGATGACCTGTTCAGTTACTTACCTAACTTTGATTCGTTTCATTTATATTTGCATCTATAATATGCATTGTTATTTCTACTCTCAACCTACTTGATTATTCAATCGATTTAAGTGTATGCTCTATGGGTTATTGGATTACTAAATCTTGCCCATCAAAAACTCGAATTGATTGGGTTTTTGACCGCTTCTCCAAGTGACTGATTTTGGGTAGAACTCTTTCATGGTTCATCACTTGAAATAGGCACCGCATTGCCATACTGGGTTCCATACATTGCATTATATCACTCATGCGCAAAGCTATCATAATCCCTTATATCTTATTGTGTCTTGTGAAGAAGAGACCATACGCTCGTATAGGCAAAGAAGGTGCCAAACCATTTTTTCTCTTTGTCACCGTAGTCCCATACTTAGAATCCCAAGTCACAAATCATGAGTCATTTTAAGATAGGGAACCCTTGATCAATTCTCAGGCTTAAAGTTTCTATAGGGTCTAGCTGACTATGGGAATATGAGTAATGCTAGTCATAACTCTAAGTCATACCTGAAAAGCCTATGAAGGCCCTGTGAGCACGATCTACCCTAGATTTTGCGTCTATAATGTGGCCCACTTGAAATCATAGGCCAACCTAATTTTTTTTATACTGTTGAGCCAAAAGTGGGATTACACATCTAATGTTCAAAGCGGATTCATATATACATTGCAGTTGACCCCTTCAAAATTAATAACGAGATGATGTTGATTCAATCAATAGGTTGGAAGTTGATTCGATCAATAGGTTGGAAGTTAATTCGATCAACGGTTGTGGACTGTTGAATTTTGATTTACCCTAATCGTAATAAAATTCATTTTCCCTCTTTTTCTCTCATCTCTCCCTCGCTCTGCCTCTCGCTCTGTCTCGCTCTCTCCCTCCCAACCCCAGTAGCGTGCCCTCGCTCCTGTACTACATGTCTCTCCCTCTCTCTCCCTCCCGACGCCAGCTGCGCGCCCTTGCTCCTATACTACGTGTCTCTCCCTCTCTCTCCCTCTCTCCCTCACTGGGGGCCACGCGGCCATTGGCCAACGGCTCTGGTCTCCCCCGTTCTCTCTCTCTCTCTCTCTCTCTCTCTCTCTGGTGCACTGCGCGGCGACCAGTCAGCGGCACCGATCTCTCTCTCTCTCTACTCTCTCGGTAGGGGCCAACCTGATGTACGTGCCATCCATCATAGGTCAACCTGATGTATGTGCCATCCAATGGGGCCCACAATGATGTATGTGTTGTACATCCACACCATCCATCCATTCATCCAGTGGGCCCCATCTCAATGTATGCTATGTAGACCCAGTGGGGCCGACCTTGATGTATGTGCTATCGAGTGGGGCTCACAGTGATGTATGTGTTATACATCCACACAAAATCGGATTGCATCCTAAGTTACTTAGTACGCTCTCATCGTACTTAGTTAACTCAGTTGGGCCCACTGTAAATGTATGTGGTTTATCTACACCGGCCATCTGTTTTTCCAAGCTCATGTAAGGGATTGAAACAAAAATGAAGCATATCCAAAACTCAGGTGGACCATACCATAAGAAACAGTGGGTATAATGATCTCCACGGTTGAAATATTTTTGACCGTCTCCCTCCGTTGAATATTTTCAACTATCTTAGGCAGTCCAAATATTTTGGACTGACACCAGTCGTCCAAACATTTTCGGCTGTCATTGACTGTCAAATATAGGCCAACTATTATAGACCGTTGAATTTTGTTTTCCACTGACGATAGCATGACGGTTTTTTTTTACTGCACCGAACAGTTGAATTTAGTGCTTTTTCATGTAGTGACCCTTAAATTTTACAGGGCCCACAGTGGTGATTATATAAAATTCACTCCAACCATTATATTTCCAACCAAAATTTAGGCGTAGGGCTAAAAATCAGGTCTCTCTGTCATTCAGGTGGGCTAAGCCAAGGTAATAGTACTGTGGAGGGTGAAGGTTGCCTTGTAACTTGTTTCCAACCTTATGGTCCACGTAAACATGGATGAAGCTAATTTTTAGTTTTGGTCCTAACATGAGATGACACATGTGATGGTCGGGAGTGTATTTCATATAAAAATCATGGTGGGCCCCACGCGAGCCACGGACCCTTGCTCTGGAGCACAGCCTCGGTTGAAAGGTACTCTGACGATAATTATGTTGGTTAATGGGGCGGCTTATTCAAAACCTTTCTAAAAAGGCAACAGCATGTAAATATTTAATTAATGATGTAGTATTTTGTAAATTGTTTTTTTTTTCCCTGCACGGCCTGTGACAGAAGCGGATTGCGTACTGAGTAGCAGAAAAATTTGCGTACTGAGTAAACTCTGTGGGGTCCCACAGTGATTTACATATTTTATCCACTCCGTCCATCCATCTTAACAGAAACTTTTAGGTACGATGCCAAAAAATGAAGCATATCAAAATCTAAAGTGGACCACACCACAAGAAATGTGTGAACTGAATGTCTACCATTGAAAAATTCTCGGAGGACAAAGAAGTTTTGGATCAAGCTGATGTTTGTGTTTTACCTTCATCCATATCCATGTGATCTTATGAACAGGTTGGATGACAAATAAACATCACTGTAGGGCCTGGGAAGGTTTCAATGGTGGAAATCATTATTCCCACTGTTTCCCCGTGGCTTGGTCCACTTGAAATTTGGATATGCTTAAATTTTGGGCTCAACTCCTAAAATGAGCTGGAAAAACATATGGACAGAATAGATAAAGAACATACATTCTAGGTAGGCCCAACTGAGTTTACTCCGCACGATAAGAGCCTGCGGAGTTAGATTCCGCCTGTGACCCGGCCACAGGTCGGAGGCTATGCGGAGCCACGTAGATGCCCGTGAGAAATCCATTCCGTCCATTAGTTTTTCAACCTCGGAATGGAACACTCCAAATTTCAAGCATATCCAAAACTCATGTTGGCCTTACGACAGGAAACAGCGTAGATTGAACGCCCGACCATTGGAAACTTTGTGGAGGCCACAGAAGTCTGAATTTCAGGATGATATGTCTACTATTTATCTCAGTGTTAGTAATATTATGAATGGTTTGGATGGCACATGAGCATCAAAGTGGGCTCCAGAAAGTTTTCAACAGTTGAAACTTCCATTCTCACTGTTTCCTGTAGTGTGGCCCACATTAGTTTTGAATCTGACTGATTTTTGAGTAATTTCCTATTGTGAGGTTGAGAAACTAATGGACGGTGTGGATTTCTCAAGGGCATATCTGTGGGTCCCACATAGCTTCCAACCAGGGGAACTTCGGCCAAAATGAGATATTTGGGTAATACTCTGGTAGAGCATGGTGGATTATGGGCGCAACTACCTCCACTGGGCCACATTGAATACATGATTCTTAATATATACTGTGCAAAAAATGTGGGTCCCACTGTGAAAAGACCACAACATAGAAATCGTGCTGGCGTTACCGTCCAATCTGAGCCCTGGAAAAGTGAACCATCCAGCATTACTGGTGGCTAGGACAAGAAGTTTCACAGCACAGTACTTGTGGGAACATATCACAGTGTGAACAAGTTTCAGACCGTTCATCAGGTGTGGTATCCTGTGTGCATGCCTATCAGATGGATGATTAAAAGTTGAAAGTAAGTAATTAAAATCCCGATCAAGAAATCCAATCCGTCTGATTAATGGCTATCAAATGGATGATTAAAAGTTGAGAGTAAAATAATATGTGGTCCAAATTCTAAGGGCATAATTAAATTGGTACTATCATTTGGACGTTCCGAATTGCTGCACAAGCATGCACATGTAAGGTTAACGAGTCCCCACCATTTCTAAAATGGTGGTGAAATATCGGAGCCGTAACCCCTTCACCTAAGTAGCCTTTTCTTGTTATCCAAACAGCCTTGAGCACAAGAAATTTATGGCTGTCAACTAGTTGGGTTAAGGTCGAGTTCCATAGTACCTTATCTTTGCTAACCAAGGTCGGTTCTTGTCAGATCCACGTCCCAAAGTGGGATAAGATCATTTATATGGTCACCTCACCGGATGGATGTATTAAATGGCACGCAAATGCCACTTTGACACATTTATGGCATGTAAACGGGCTCTTTTACATGCGTATATAGCTAATTAGGAAACCTCACTTCATCTCTATAATAATAAATATAAAGTTCATACACATAATAATATTATTAAAATTAATCAAACCCAATCAAATTTTAACTAGGTCCTAAGTTGATGGACATGACCCATACCTGGTGATGCATGGAAGGATGTAATGAGGATCACCATCTTCCTCAAAGGATAACTACCTTGAATCCACAAGAAGAGAATCGATAAAAATTGAATTTTAATTGAATATTATGAAAGATGAAGCCCTAAAATGAGTTTAAACAATGTCATATACTCTAAACAAGCCCTAGGAATGAATCAAATAGAGTACTAAATAAAAATTGAAAGAAATCGAAAAATCGTGAAAAATTGGGAACCCATCAACTGAGCTCGACTCATTGACCATGATTGTCGACTAGTCGACCCAATCGGTCTATTGGTCGAAACAACGAAAAATTGTTCAACACTGTTGGATTCTGTCTCCTATCAAATTCCGTCTCTCTCAATCAACAAGACAAAAGTCGTTGCCAACGTTGAAATCCACTAGTAGAGTTGAAGTTAGGGACGTTGATCGATCTTTTCCTCGAAAATGGTGTTTGATTTTCCCGTCTTCTTCTCATATCTCGATAAGTAATCCGTATTCACTCCGCACATTCCTTACACATCTACACTCACTCACAATTCTATATTGCTTTCATTTCTTTAATATTTTGTCAATCAGGGCCCTAAAAAGCCTGTGTAGTTTTGCCTAACTCTATTATCTTGTTACTGTATTTTATTTTTTTCTTACCGAGGCCCTAAAAAGCCTGAGAAGTATGGCCTAACCCTGCAGGTTTGAACACTCTTAGAATCCCCCCATAAATTGTTAAGCCCTTAAATGTAAAGATCATGCATTGCATGGGTGGTAATGGGGTGCCTAACATCTTCCCCTTTCATAACCGCCTCCTTTACCCAGAATCCATGGCGCAAACTAAACTTATCAAATTTGGAGTCATTTCAAGACTAAAGGTTATTCGAAATACCCCTGTCATTTAAGTGGTTTCATGGGTTCTGGCCAACCGTGGATTCTAGGGCCTCTTTTCAACTGCTGATAACTCTGTCAAATATACCAAGTCCAAGAACACCGTTCGATCACTCTTAGAAAGATTTTGCACAACCAAGGCAAGCAAAGCCAAAGAAGTCAATCATTACAATGATGCACCCCACAAACAGATAGAGAATTAAACCCAAGTGAAAACATAGTAGGCCCACACACGTGAGTGGGATCTGGTATCCACACTCATATAAGTTTCAAGTTGACCAACAAGTTTTAAAGCTATGATTGTTTTTAAATTGTACATTAGTTTAATTTGAATGCATAGCCCACCTAAGCCCATAAATTGCTTTCCTTAACTTGCATACCATACTGTGCTCCCCTTTTGAAGATATCTAGAAAGTACATAATTTCATATAAACTTCCTCGTGAAGACCTAGATGTATCTTTTACATCTACATGTTATAGCGGACACTCTTGATTAGTTACAATGGACAACAATACATGTATAGAGCACATCTTGACCATAAATATAAAAATTTCTTGATAATTAATATCGTAAGTCTGAGAAAAAAAATTCTTATAACCAATCTAGCCTTATACCTCTCTACGGTACTATCATTTTTTTATTTGATTTTGTACATCCATTTATAGCCAACTATTTTTTTTTTTTGTTTAGTAAAGTGCACTATTTTTTAAGTGTCTTTTTTAAAGGTTACTAATTCTTTATTAATAGGATTCTTTCATTCATCTTGTGATCACACTTCCACAAAACTGTCAAGTTTAACATGGGTAAAAATGGAGTTTAAGAATGCTACATGTTTCTTAGAATATTTTTCTAGGAAAACATATGAATGAATTGGATAAGTAACTTGACATAAAAATTCAGATAAGCGAGTAAGAGGACGAATAACTCTTTCTTTCTTTTTTTTTCTTTTTGTAAGGAAATATGGGTATTAGATAAAGATATACCTACTATATATAAGAGGATATGACATGGAGGATGGAGATTAGTGAGAGGAGCTTGAGGTTACAGAGCATATGCTTGTAGATTCTTGGTTATCTTAGATCTCAAATTGGATGGGAGAAACAGACTCAATCAAATCATTCTTTATTTGACATTCATCTTCTGCTTGGTTTTACTGTAAGATAGGTTGTATAACTATGAAAGGATTTGACGACCAATTACTATCTTCCCCCCTCCCCCTATTCAAAACTTCTGGTAATTTGAAATCTTTAGACTTTAAATGGTATGGAACATTTTTAAGGAACTATACGTCTATGGCAACATGAATTTTTTCTTAATTTACTAGACTAAATGTGTATCCTTTTTGATAGGGTGAATAACCAACAAAGATACGCTTTACGACCCATTTTTCTAGTTTGTTCCAACTAGATTCTGGTATGTGAACATAGTATATACATTCAAATACACGTAAGTGTGAAGCATAACATAAGCATCTAAACATTTTACTCATGTATTCCCTTCCATTATCAAATCCTATAATTCTAACGTTGACATCATACTGAGTAGTAAACATTTTAGGAAGTTCTTTATAAGCATTAAATACTTCTCCTTTAGATTTTAATAAAGAGTTAATGAGTGTAGGAATCCAAATATCCACTGAATAGTAACCATCTTATGAAGTTATTTATAAACATTAATTAAATACTTCTCCTTTAGATTTTAATAAAGAGTCAATGGGTGTAGGACTTTAAACATCCGAATTAATCAAACTAAAAAGTTTAGTCATAAGAGTTTTCACTGCACAGAAAAGGTACCTTGGTCTATTTAGCGTAACAGCAAGTCTCGAATTTATTAAAGGAAGAATTAATAAATTGACAAATATAATATATATAATACTCTATTTGATAGATGTCCAAGGCTTTGATGCCAAATTTGATTTTTGTATACGACACTATTATTGTTTAATAAAACTCTTGTATCCTAATTCAACAAGTAAAGCCCATGTGCCTCTTCTCCTCTACAAATTTCCTCCTTGTGATTAGGTCTTGAAAGACATAATATTTTGAAGAAAAAAATGTGCTAGAAAAATTAAAAGATTTGGTTAATTTGTTGACAGATAACAAGCTGGAAAGGTGGGAACTCAACGAACTCCTTATAAGTTAATATCGAAAGATAGGGTAGTTGTGCCAATTCCATAAACTGGGATTGACAATCCATTGGCTAGGAAAACCATCTTATTTCCTTCGATAAATATTATAGAAGATAGGTTTCCTGATGTTTCGATGATATGATCAATAACACCAGAGTCAATCAAAAATTAGGAAGACCAAGCAAAATAGGCGGAAAGAGACAATATGTCAATGAAGTACAATTTCAGACTTATTCAATCATTTTAGTAGCTTAGAGAGTCTTTTTAGAGAAATATTGAAGTTAGCAATATTAACATTAGTTATAAATCTTGCGATTTATCATAAAGAATCTAACATTGTTTTACCATAATAAGGCAATTGAGGGGATCTAAATCTCATTGTTTGAGGGTTTCAATCCTGTTTACTTCATCATGTCCGGATGACAGGAAAATGGCCAATCCAGGACTGTTCTTCTGCTCTATGAATGAGACAAGTCTATCAAATTAGGCTTCGTTCCTTTGTGATCTTCGTAGAACTCCAGGGTATTCCAAAATAATGGTATCATCCAACACATCTACCACTTCTAGGGATTGCACCAGGTGTACTCAACCTAGAGAGAGAGAGAGATAGGTCTTCTGCTCCAAACTGGTGTCATCTATCAAGATATCCACTTAGAGGGAGAAAGATAGGTCTTCTGAATCATCTATCAAGACATCCACTTATGGGGATTATACAAAGTACACTCGACCCAAAGGGAGAAAGATAAGTCTTCTGAATCATCTATCAAGACATCCACTTACATGGATTGTACAAAGTACACTCGACCTGAATGGAAAAATATAGGCCTTCTATTAATAAAAAAACAAACTATCCGGTCTGGATTACTCTCTTTGTATGGTCCATCTTCACCATGATCTCAATCTTCAATGTTCTTCATGATTAAAAGGGAAACGAAAGCTAAAACACCCTCGACATCCTTTACAAAAGGAGGGAACGAGTGCTAGAATTATCTTCAAGGAAGCTTTATGTGGGCACGTAAAGTACCCCTCAGGCGGGCGGTTGATCTTCGATCTTCTTTTCAGTAGCATTCCCCATCTTTCTTCTTCAATCTCTGAGATTTGCACTATGTGCGTTCCACCCGATGAGAAGGAGAAGCACAAGGCTTTCTCCGTACCTCTAGAGTCTTCGAAAGGAGCTCTGGTCTGAACTTCGAAAGCAAGTGTCGAATGAGGACCCATGGGGGTATTTATAGGCAAATGGGGTCATTCTCGTGTAAAGCACTGAAAATCTGGCAACAGCTTTATGCGGTTGCGTAAAGCACCTTCTCTGCAGCAACATCATCACTTTTTTATCCAAACATCATCATATCTACTCATTTCTTCTAAACCTCGTCATTTTCTTCTGCAAACCTTATCATATATGCTCTTTTCCTTCTGAACTTTATTTCTTCCTTTTCTTTTTCATTCCAAACCTCAATAAATACCTCAATATTCTTTTCCTTAGCATTTTCTATATCTTAACAAACCCTTCCCCCTTTTTTCTTTTCATCCATTCTACTAGTTAAATATGGCTATAAATGGCAATCCACGTGGTTGGATGCAGTCGGAGGAGGAGAGCGTCTTACCCTTGTTTCTTAGTCAGATTTAATAGCATGATAATGCCTTTGGTTTTTGCCCTTGGTGGAGGAATTTCAACCATGCATAGGTCTTGCCAAAAAGGGGTTTCGAAAACTTCAGCCATGCAAAAGTCCTGCCACAAAGGCGTTTCAAAAACCCTAGCGTGTCGAGTAGGGACGATGAGGAAGTAGAAGGTGCGGTAGATGCTACTTGCAGTATAGCAGGTTTGGAGAAGATGTGGGAGGCTGCACTCCTAGGTGAAGAAGCAGGGGGTAGTGGCTACGCACAGTCAAACCCCAAAACAACGGTTTGCCAAATATAATGGGGGCGATAGAGAAGGCAAGGGCTGCAACAACCCTGTTTCAATCGACCTTACGTGGTGGGTCGATGTTGGTATGTGGTGGTCGATGGGGGTAGAAAGTTTCCACTGCCATGTAGTGTCCACAGTGATGGGTGAAGCGTCAGAATCAGAGTGAGTGGAGCATTGGAATCCAAGTAGGGTTGCGCTGCTCTATTGGAGCGAGGGTTGTTACGGCGATGCCAATGGTGGTGGTCCGAGGGGGGCCAAAGGGAGTAGCTAGCACGGGCTGCTGGGATTCCTCCACTGGATTAAAACCTGGTTTTTTATTTTTTATTTTTAAGTCACACAAACGGGGGTGGTGGAAGGTCACAAGTTTCAACTTGATATGAAAGTTTGTGGCCCCTACCCACTGCTTAGCCCACTTAACCTTAAGGTCTTGGATGTGTAATGGTCCACCCAATAATGTTATGTGTTAATAATATGAGAGGCCACCTAGTGGTAGGCCTAAATGCAAGTAATATAACCCTTGCATTAGAGGAAGAAATATAATTATCTAGCTACAAGGTAATGAATAAGACATGACCATTAGACCTTATGCCATACGCAGAGATGTAGGCCATCTAACCATGTCATGATGTTTGGAATTGTGGCCATTTAATCATATGTCTATGTGCTAAGAATATATATGCCCTCTTAAGTATAGGACTTGACTTGATGTTGTAACATGTGACGATAAACCTAGATATGGTATAGTGACCTTTTTTTAATCATGTGATTCTAAGATTTAACTATGTGCTAAGTAGGAAGGTGTTAGAACTAGAAAATGCTACAAGGCAGTTTTCTATGTAATATTTTTCTGGGGTTCTGAATAATAGAAATATTCACAGACAATCACAAGTATTCATAAAGTATACACAAGAGAAAGATATCACAATGTGAATTTTATTCCAGAGATTATGAGATCTTATACATTCCAAGCCGTGGTATGGCACGAGCCTTTAATTACATCGAATGATCAATGATCCTTGATTAGAAGGCAGAAGATTAGCCAGCAGGGACTATGGTCTTATAATTCATGGTTGTAAAGACCTGTAATTTATGGTTGAAGAGACCTGTATTTGTTGTGTTTTGTTATGGACTGATCCATCTTTGTACGAGTTAGATGTCTATATCTCATGTTTTGACCGAAGATTCGGACTTATACTGTAAGGGTTTTTAACCGAGGAGTGCGACTTTGGGCCTACGCCCATCATTTTTTACAAGTGACCACAGGAAGACCGATCTGGCAGTTATATGTACTTGAGCAGCTCAACCGGCAAATGCCATTTGAATGCGTGGGGCATCAAATGTTCTTGAAGTGTCAATCTTTAACAAGTTCCATATTATAGTTTAGAACTCTCTTGATATGGTTTATTGTATTAACCATAGTCCCATTTGCTTAGTCCGAACCTTAATCCGGGTCATATTATAATAATATATGTAATGATGATACATTGGTATGATTCTAGGCATTGACGGCCTCTTTACGAGAAATTTCTCCATTCATTACGTTGGTTTGGATCGGACTTTGAAGGCTTATATCCTGCTCATTGGGTGGCCCAAATGAGTTATTTAATTGCTTCATTGCGTCCGAAATGCTCGACATACCCAAAATAGGCCCTAACAAGGCCAAAAAACATCACAAAATGAAGGTTCGAGGGTGCTGAAATTGACGTTCAGAGTGATGATTTTTCTGATTCGTTGGCCTGATTTTATTGATGCACTGGGGCTAGCACATCAAAAAATGACTTTGTTAAAATGTGTATTTTTGTGATCTACTAGCCTTATTTTTCTGATGCGCCGGGGCTAGTGCGTCGAAAAATGACTTGTTTCATACATGACTGGTTTTCATTATGCACTGGCCTATTTTTCTGATGCGCTGGGACCAGTGTGTCGAAAAATGACTTGTTTCATAAACAACTGATTTTTCCTAATGCGCTAGCCTATATTTGTGATGCGCCAGCCTATTTTTGTGATGTACTGAGGGTCAGTGTGTTGAAAAAATAAGCTAAGTTTGATTCAATGTATTTTTGTGATGCACCACTGTACTTGTACATTTTTAGGTTAGTTCTTGGCTGGACATGCTGTAGTTGGAAAGGAATTCCGGTGATTGAAAAAGGGGTTCTGACAATCTCTCAAATATCCAACGGACAAAACTCTCTCTCTCTCTCTCTCTCTCTCTCTCTCTCTCTCTGTATTCATCCAAATGAACAGTAAAGGGAGGTATTTATACCCCCGAAAACATCGAAAGTTAGGCCAATAAGAGGCTGCTACATGTAGCGCGTCGAGAAAATTGGTCAGGCGCGTCTTAAAATGACTTGGTTTAAAATTACTGATTGTTGGGACGCACTAGCTGTCAGTGCGTCTTGAAATTCACTGAAATTGTCTGATTTGTTGGATGTGTTGAGGGTCAGTGCATCCTGAAATTCCTGAAAATCATTGAATTTTTTGACGCACTGGCTGTCAGTGCATCCTGAAATTTATTTCTGAAAACTATCTGAATTTCTCAATGCGCTGGCTATCAATGCATTCTGAAATTCATTTATGAAAACTATCTGAATTTCTCGATACACTGGATGAATTTACTGATGCGCTGAGGGTCAGTGCGTCATGAAATTCATTTTTAAAATGGTTGAATTTCATGATGCACTGACCATGAATTTAGTAATGCGCTGACGAACTTCTATTTCAGTTTATTTGTGATAATATTGTAAAATAATGGTTTGTGTGGTCTGCTTTGTGATGAATATTGATGCACTGGCCTATATTTATTCATGATTGTACTTACCACTCAAATTTGGAAGATTTCGATAGTGATGGATGGTGGGGCCCACCCCTGGGTCAACTTTCTATTTTTAGCAAATAATGATGTGTACTGCGATTTCTGTTGAGACTCCTAATGCACTGGCCCTAAATCCAGTGATGTGATGGATCTCCTACTTATAATCCTTGTTTTGAAGATCCCGACTTTTTGGAACCTCAATAGAAGGATTGCCTTATATGGATATATATACCTTGCTCATTTTAGTAGATACATCAATACTGTGAAAAGTGTGAGGAGAGTGCACACCAGACACCGAGTTGCTTAGATTATGCGATGTCCTTATTGGGTAGTTATAGACTACTAAATGCACTGCGATTTACCATAGTTGTTGGAGCACATTAAGCATGCATACATGTGCATCATATGATTGGGTGCATTGCTTGTGAAGTTGGAGTGTTAGGCAGTCATATGCATAATTGTATGTTATGGGATCATGAGATGATCATATGCAAGGACTTGGGGGCCATGATAGTGGTAGATTCGAATCACACATGGGCCGAGGGAACATGATTGATAATTAATGAAAGATGTGGAGCCCTAGTTGGTTGGACACATCTCTTATGCATGAATGTTATGTGTGCACTACATTGGTTGAACGAGGATGTTGCATGATATGCATTCAGATCATAAATGTGTTTGTCATACATGGCACTTTTGTGATAATTATGGATACCACAGCTACATTCGTGGTTTGTCAAACTCTGAAAATATAGTTATACTGTGGATTAATCATTAAGTCCTGTCGGTGAAATTCACTTAACATCGTTGGTATAATTGGGTGCCTCACTGTTAGGAATAGGGTTCACACATGAATATTCATGGTTCGTTTGACTGCTGCTGTCATAGCTGAGTAGGAAGACGCGCGCCTTACTAGCATGGCATGGGTGGATGTGTGAAATTGGTTCAGGTTGAGCCCGTGGCATGTCGGAGTTCAATTGGGTATGGTATTAGCCTGCTGGGTGGAATAGTTATTGACCATGGTGCGTTTGACCCCACCAACTAGGCAAGTATGCAAGTCCCTATACCATGGTGTGTTAGGGTATGACTCTGGTACTTTCCATTGGATAACAATATTTAGGAGTTATTAGCTATGGGCTAAAGACTTGATTGCATTTATATTTATTGCATTACACTATATTCATATGGAGATATGTTGTATCATGACGACATCGCAAATTGTTACCTTGTGCATTCTGAGACACAGTGGAGTTTAGGGTCATACCCATGTATCATGGTGTGCTTGGGTATGGCTCTGGTGCTTTCCATTGGATAACAATATTGAGGAGTGATCAGTTATGGGTTGGAGACTTAACGGCATTTACATTTTGTTGCATTACACCGTGTTCATATGCAGATATATTGTATTACGATGACATCACATACTATTACATTGCGAATTTTGAGACGCATTAGTGAAGGGAGCAAGGCCTACTCGCAATACATTATAAATGTTGTTCGGCATGGATGGCAGTGCTGCCATACAGGGGCTGCAGCATCAGATATTCCGATATTGTCGGTAGGTGTAGTGTTAGCATAAAGACGATGGATGTGAGTATTAGAGGTGAAAACTGGAGGATAACCTTCTAACACAAATTAAAGGCCCAAATTTGCTGATATGATAATATGTAAAGGAATAGGTAAGAGAGGAAATCCAAATTTCTTATTTTTTTCTTTGGTAGAGAATTACATATATGGATACTTTGAAAAGAGGTAGAAGTAGTTTTATTTAACACAACTATTACAAGAAATGAGAAAGAAAGTCTAGAGAAAGAGTGAGAAATAGAAAGAGTCTTAGAGATATTTTTTAACAAGGTTATGGTACTATTTGCTGCAGGTGATCAATTATTATATAGATTTTGATCCTTTTCCCTTACAATACTACATTTAGAATACTAGGGATCTCTTCAGCTTATCTCCCTCTCCTTCTAAATGAATGCTTTTATGGTGGCTTTCTTCGGTCGATTCTTCACAAGATAAGGTGGAGGGATCTTGAGACTTGACCTGGTCCACACAATCTCCTTCTTTGCCCCATAATAGCAAGTAGAGTCCAATAATGACAATAACACCTCCTATTATGCTGAAAAATTCAATAAAATCTCTCAAGATCAGTGAGACATCAAATAATAGGTTGTTTAGTTGTAGCAAAAGTTATTCCCCTAACCGTTTGGCTAAGGACAAGCCTTTTGCCCATGGTTTATTTGCACCTAGGTTGGCAATAGGTCAATGGCCTAACCTATTTCTGAGGTGGGTTTGAGGAAAGCTAATTTGGGTACCAAATCGGGTTCAAGCTAGATGGTTAGCTCTTTAAGTAAATGGTTCAGGCTTGGGTTGAACCCTACCTACCGGATCCGACCCAACCCACCCATATAGGTTATCATTGTGTTAGATGAGTTCGCCCAACCTAACCCAAAACCCAACACAAAATTAAAAAGAAAAGTGTAGATGAATCTTTTATGTATGCACATATCCACTGTCTAAACTAATTGTGGGGATAGCCTTAGTGTCATATTCCATTCTTAAACTTGTGTTGGGTCATGCATGGTGGATAGGGTTGGATTAGTTGATCCAACCCATATACATCTAGATGAGTCGAGTCAGATCTGGGTTGAGTTGGGCCTGGCTTGATGTATTTTTAAGTGGGTCAAGTTGAGTAAGGGAGTAGTGGATCATGGATCAGGTTTTGGCAAGAATTATTAACCCATTTAGTAAATGAGCTGGGCTTGAGCTGACCCTAACTCAATCCAAACCTGATTCATTGCCACTCCTATCTACAACTTGCCCACATGGAACCCATAAAAGCACAACCAAGTTCACCATATTTTGTGGAATCCGGATCCTCTGTTGAAAATGAGCAGAGAACCTCTGCTGCTGCTGCTCTGATTGGTCCAGATCATCCTGACTGTGTTAGAGCAGCTCAGCTCTGACACAGTCAGGCTGAGCTGGACCAATCAGAGTAGTGATGAGCAGGATTTCTCTGCTCGTTTTCAACAGAGGATCCGGACTCTATTTTGTGACCATTGGAGGGTTTTCCTTACTCCTAGTAAAAAGTAGAGGCTAGCTAATCCATGTTATGGTATATTTTGGATCGTATTTTTCTGTTACAATATTGTCTCATGTATCACATGTTATACGTGCTAATGTAGCACAAGTGTCACCGTCTGTCTTCAAGTGATGTAAATATGCTTCATTCAACCTTTAATATATTTGAAATGCCATATGTGCCACGTGCTTGTGCATCCAATGCATCTGTCACATATGTGTGCTACATATTGTCAAGAGCCCCACATGTACCTCATATGTTACGACATATATTCAAGCACTACACATGACTATATGTGCTAAGTCTTTAATTTGCACATGCACCATATATACCAAATAATCTATTTTTGTTCCAAGTGGTTGATGAATAGAGTAAGAATAACAACTCCAAGATATCCTGACTTGGCCAAACAAGACCTAGACAAGGTTGACCTATACAATTTGTCTTAGACTAAATTTTTGTTGCTGCCAAACGAGCTGTAAGTCCATGTATTTACTGACCATCCATGGTGGGCAACATAGGATGGGAATATTTGGATCATTGAAAGGTGGACCCGAATTATTTGATAGTAAAACTGGTTAGTACATGTATTTAATGACCATCCATGGTGGGGCACCCAGGATGGGAATATTTGGATCATTGAAAGGTGGGCCCCAATTATTTGATAGTAAAACTGGTAGAAGAGCTTACCTTCCTGTGTAGAGTTTTTCACCAAGAACAAAGTATGCTAGTAATGCGACAACTACGGTTCCAAGAGGGTTGAACATGGTTACAAAAACCGGTCCTTTTTCTTCCATGCACCATAGTTGTACGAAGATTATGAAACCTGAGACTACCACTCCCTGCAAAGACATTAATTACCTTGAAATTTAAAATTCACTTTGAATTAATCATCCATAATTGAAGATTGTAGATTTTCTAAAACCCCTCACTTTCCAAACCACTCCTGATGTGTGCCCGCCACGTAGATGCTCTGTGTCCAAAGATTTAGGTATAGATGAATACAAAACTCAATGACTAGATTTAGGAACTCAGCTGAGTCAATTCAACTTGCTATGTTCTAGGTCGGATGTCATGTAAACTTGGTTTTTGTCATAGTTACAAAACTTGCTGATTTGACTCGAAACTTGGCCGCATCAACTCGACTTGGCTGGATTTCAAGCCAAGTTGCTGGGAAACTCAGTAATGGACCTGACTCGGTCTAGACTCAAAGAGAATAATTAAATACTGAGTTGAGTTGGGTTGACTCGTCAGGCTGACTTAACCTGGTGGAACATCGGGACCCATGTATGTGGTGGTTCACAGAATCAATGGTCTTGATCATGGTAAACAAGCACCTCATATACAATACAGATATGCCTCATTATACATTCTTGATATGCATTTAGCAATCCTCTAGAAACCTAACGAATTGGCACAGATCAATGCTGTTGTGTGGCCCACAGATGAGTGGATTGAGGCCTGTACTTTTTGGGCATGACATCTACTCTGCGGGTCCACAATATGAACGGCTTGGATTTCACAGCTGCAAGCAGGAGTTGGGACTTTTCTCTATTTGTTTTCATAACATTTACTTACACAATAAAGGATATTCCAGAGGTCGATGTTGAATCCAACGGTCCACGCCTTGGGTTTGTGTACCATGCATGCTGCGAAAACAGCTGATTGGCCGAACCAATGATGTTCATCCACGTTGTTAGTGAAAGCTGGGCCGGGTATTTCTTCAATGTGATTGCCTGCACTACCCATGGACGGCTTACTTACATTACATCTTCTACCACTGTTAATGCTTGTTAAAGTTCAGAAATCTTTTAATCAAGAGATAAAATGCACCCAATAATCTACATCTGGACGGTCCAAATGGTAGGACCATTGTTGATGAGGCTAGGCCCGGTAAGCCCTGGACAGAAATAGATCAGGCCCAGCACTGTGACATTGGCCCCATTATGTCGAGCCAGGCCCAAATATGTTGACCTGATTGAGGATTGGGTCGGCCCATCAATCTATATATTTTGCAAAAATCTATCAAGGCACAGTTCACATTCTGGAGCAGGATTTGGTGTGACACCTGATTAACAAATGGACAGGCCCGGGTTGTAGCTAGAGCTGTACATGAACCAAGTCGAGTGCTTGTGTTTGGCTCGGCTCAGCCTTCGAGCTGGACTGACATGTTTGAGCTGTCTCGACCGAGCTTTTGAGCCGGGTTAGAGACCAATTCGAGCTGAGTTCAAGCCTAGAAAAAGGAAAATTTTAAATAAGCCAGGCCCAAAAGCCTGACCTGAAACTGTTTAAAATCAGGCCTAAAGGCAGCCCAAAGCCCATTGACACCCCCACTTACTTTTATAAAGAGTTTCACCTCTTATTTCTTTGTTCACTTCCGAGATGGGACTAAAAACATACTTTTCCAACTGAGTTAGCCGAGTCGAGCTGAGCCAAATCGAGCTTGGGTTGCCTCGAGCTTGGAAATCATTTCGAGCTTGGAAAAATGGCTCAACTTGATTTGAACCCAAAGCTGGTTTGAGCTGAGCTAGCTTGGCTCGTGTACATCTCTAGTTATAGCCACATCAATAGGTCTGGTCCGCCTAAAGGTCTTATATGATTGAGCCACACTTGACACAGTGCCAGTCAATTATGAATAGACAAAACTGGGCCAGTTAGGGCACCAGGCTTGATCCAACCCGCTTATAACAAGTACGTACTTCCACAAAGGGGGGTTTTCATGCCTGCTTTTACTGTTGACTCCACGAAAATCAATTTGATTGGCTTTCATCAAGCCAGCTCTTTGGCTCTTATCTTGTGGAGCAGGAGATGAGATGGGATTTGCATAAAATGCATTCAAATGTAAAATACAAACTGAGGTTTGTCTCAAAATATTGCTTGGGTTATTTTGAGGGTGAGTCCAAATGGCCCCTTCAAAAGTTTAATCCCTAGACCTCTTAGGTACAAATAATGGGGCCTCAAAGTGGGCCAGGGTAGACATTCACCTGCAGTTCACTGGTTCGGGGTCAGGCTTGAGAGCGAGAGAGAGAGAGAGAGAGAGAGAGAGAGAGAATACCTGCATAATGTACCATAAAGCCCATGTGATGCAGCATACAACTGTAAGAATGGATCCCTTGATCCAATTTTCTTGGATGGTAGTACTTCCTTGGATGTGAATGAGAGCATCCCCTAAATTCTTCAAAACAGGTCCTCTATACAATGTCATGATCATCACACCAGCCAATGAAACCAGGGTCCCAACAATCTTTGCCATCCCACGTGTGCTCTTATCTAGACCCTCCAATCTAAATCAATTTGCATAAAAAAATTCATCAAAAATAATTTGAGCTTGTTAACACCAATTTATTAAAATAAATTCAGGATGGCTGTTCTTTCAGATCTTTGGCCTAAAAACCCCGTAGGGACAGGCCACCCATAAGGAAAAGATTTAAATGATCAAAGATTTGAAGTGGTCTCATCTAACCTTTCTTTCTTTCCTTCTTTCATATCCTCCATCTACAGCGTGTCTTAATCTACACACGTATGGTGAATGGAGACCCTCATTCAGTTCCATTTTACAATGTGTCAGCCTAATAGTTACATAAGGCCATCCATCATCAGCCCAATCCTGGTCTTTGGTCCAATTTTAGAGGCCCATGCCTGGCCTACAAGCTAGGATTGGGCTATTGTGGTGTAGGCGTAGATGTGGTGAGATCGATCTCTATCTCTCTCATAGAGGATAACTACTCCGAATACACAAAGCCTCTTGGAATCCTCAACCGGACATCGTTAAATTCACAAGGAACACTCAAATTCAAGAGAAAAACGGTGTAAAATTCAAAGTTTTATTGAAAAAAGATGATAATGAACATCTAACAATGAAATTTAAAGGGTTTAAATAGCCATAAACACTCTAAAGAAACCCTAATTGCGTAACTAGTGAGTTATACAATAAAAAATGGAAATAGAAAATTTTAAAATAGAAACTTTTGTGCTAATCTACTTGATCTGGAGATTGGTCACAAGCACCAGGTGATCGGTCGCAAGCACCAATTGATTGGTCGCAGTTGAGCCGCGATCGGTCGCTAGGTTCCTAATAATCGGTTGCCTGGGGTCCAAAACAATCTAGTGTGTAGAGGGCCCTCTAAGGGAATTTGTGACCAGTCGCTGGCCATTTGCGATCTGTTGTTCAGGGCCTGAAACTGTCCAATGAGTAAGGCTATATTTCAGCTTATTTGAGACCGATCGTAGGGCTAAATCGACCAATTGCAAAGGTCATGCGACCGGTCGCCTGAGGCCATCGACTGATCAATTTTCTACTCCTTCCATCCCTCCTTGCTTTGATCAATCTACACCATTTATTCTTTCGGTGATTCTCTCTACATCACATTACCACTTGAAATTATAAAAATGAAGGTCTCACCGAAGGTTGGGCCTACCATGGTGTAAGTAGGGCTCTCAATGGGTCATATCTAGATCGAATCCAGTTGGATCTAACTCCAGGGCTGAAAATCTGTAGACGGATTCAGATCGAATTCGGATCCAACTCGGATTCAAAAGGTGATATCCATATTCGATCCATTTATACATGGTCAAATCCGTTTTCGATCCAAAATCCATATCACCATTGGATCCAGGTTGAATCTAGGTCTGAATCCACCCCATTACAAATCTAAAAAATATATAATATAATATATTTAATTTAGTAGCAAAATAATGCAAGTTCCATTATTGATATGGTCGACTTGAGATTGGTATGTCTCACTTTTGAGACATGACCTAAAATAATATGGAAATTGGATGGCTGGCATGGATATAACACATACAATAAGGTGATAATGAGCCGGATCTGGATTGGATTCAGTTAGATCTAGTTCTATATTCGAAAAACTATAGACAGATTTAAATCTATTTCTATGAATCTAAATTCGATCCATGTAATTAATCAGACTTATTTTAAGATCTAAATCCGCATTATAAGGAATCAAAGTGAATTGGATCTCCGATTTGACCCACTCCATTGAGAGCCTCAGATGTATGGCATCCAATTAGTCTAACATGGTTGCCCCATGGTGGAAATGGGGGGAGAGGATTAGGTGAGCCCCTAGATCCTTCAGAGGTAGACCATACCATAGGAAACAGTCATGAATGAATCCCCACCGTTAAAAACCTTATGGATTCTATCTGAATGTTTATTTGTCATCCAACTGGTTGATAAGGTCAAAAACACCTAGATGAAGAGACCACACAAATATCATCTTGATCCAAATCTTTTGTGGCCCACTGGGCTATGGTCCATCTGGGATTTGGAACTGCTTCAATTTTTCGGTACCGCCCTAAAATGAGCTTCCAATAAAGATGGACGATGTAGATGTAGTCACATACATCACTGTGGGCCCAACCACATAGGTGGATCCGGTTGCTCACCTAATCCGCTCCCCGGAAAGGGTATACCTGAAGATTACGCTGAACCCATCACCAAGTAATCTAACATTGATTCTGTCAGTTGGCCTACTGATTAGATTGATGTGACTTTTAGCCACCTTATTGAATAAATTGAATGGTGGCCTCCACTTGCAGCTAGTTCCACTTTTTTATTTTTAATTAGTTGTGTACGTATTTGTGCGTTAATTAGTTGTGGGCGCGGATTTCCAGCGAAAGCCTTGTGCAGGAAGTTGGGAACAAAGTTGGGGCCCACAGTGATTTTTTTGATAAATCCACTCCGTCCATCCGTTTTGGGAAATCATTTTAGGACACAAAAACAAAGATGAACCTGATACAAGACTCAAGTCGGGCCGAAAACGTGAGGATTGATCGTCCACAGTTGAAATATTTGTGGAGCCACAGGAGTTTCGAATCAGGATAATATTTGTGTTTCCACTTCATCCTAGTAGCAGCGATGTTATGAACGGTATGGATGTCATATAAACATCACTGTGGACCCCAGGGAGGTTTCAACGGTAGTAATTTACCTACCCATCTTTTCCTTTAGTTTGGCCCACTTGAGTCTTGGATCCGGTTCATTTTTGTTCTCATTTCCTAAAATGAGCTCCCAAAACAGATGGACAGGGTGGATTTATCAAAAAAATTGCCTGCATTGCAGTGTTGAGCTGGACTAATCAGATAATAGGCAAATAAGAAAATCATGTTGAAACTGAGGAGATTCGTAAATTAAACGCATGTACGTGCTCACGAGCGGTATGACTACCACCATAGCCTTACTGTGGTGGAGGGCATATGTGGGCCCATGTGATGTACAAAGGCCATACAACCACGTCCATCAGACACATGTCATCATATTCCTCCATGTGCCAGATTAGGCCTAATATCCAACACTAAAGTGGGCCCGAGCCACAACAGATCAGCCTAATGTTAGGGCCCTTGGGGTAACATCCATTGATGCATGTGGTCCACGCCTTGGATTTTATGCATGGATCATGTGGACCCTACATTTTCTTAGTATCAATGCACGCTTTACACATGCGTGCACGTAAGTACACGTGTAAAACTAGTGACCGTTGAAAATAAAATTTATTGAACAAAAAGTAAAAGATGAAAGAATATGAAAGGAGTGGTTAAGATGAAGGTGGGCCCCACCTGAGAAGGGCTGCCAATAAAAAAGTCAATGGAGCGATGGTGTTGGCCATGGATGCCACGAACGTTGGAGATGTGTATCTTAAGCTCGCAAAGTACATGTTTAGTGTTAAACCAACCCTGTAATCAAAATTTCACAACTAATGTGTTATTCCTTTTTTCCCAACAATTGTCATTTATATAGTGGGCCCCACCCTGTCATATATCTAGTGGGACCCAAAAATGGTTTTGATAGGTCTTGAAAATATACATGTTAAAATCAATAGCAAATGGCACAAATCTGTTGTCTTTGACACCAACCTCATTTTTTGGGCCGTTTATACATCAGATGACCGGCTCAGATTTTGCACGCATGCTTGTTTAGGATATTAATGATCATTATCTAACGGCTATTAGTTGTCAATTAAGCATAGTATTCAAGTAGATTGGAAGATGGATACTCACCCAAGAAGAGAGAGTACAGATATCTCCAGAAACAATTTGAGTGTGAGCTTTGGCCTTGTTTTTCTGCAACCAAAACATGTAAACCAGTAGTTAACATGTCGTAGCTGGACACAACTACTTCGGTCAGGTAGACTTTATTTTCAATCGTCCATTTGGAATCCAACCATTGGATGCCTATGATTGTTGCGTGCTTTTCACAGGACTGTTATTCTAAGATTTTAACTTACTACGTGTTAATCAAAATATGAACGGCTCAGATCATTCTAAGGATGCCACCTGGGGTGGAAACCACCACTGTACGGTAATTTGTCAGGATGGAGCGTATCCAAATTCATTCAATAGCAGCCTGCGTTACTTTTGGGAAAAGCATTGCCGTTTTGTATTACTTTTCAAACGCGTTACCATCTTTCCATCCTTGCTCTCAAGAAACTCAGGCCGCATGTTGCTGCAAAACGAGGTATGAAATTTCTATACAATGGGCATCATTAGATGAATGCTTTTCCAAGTGTTAATATAGATTTTTTGTGGGGTCCTCCATCGAAGATGAGGCCCATCAGATTGAGGGTCTGATCACCGAAATATGGTCCCCACATACTCAGAACTTATCTGCACGTGGAATATCTGGGCCATTCATCAGATGTGGACCACTGTGAAGGATGCCACGCTCAATCATCTGCTGCACGATATGGGTGTGAGAAGGATGGATGGTTGGTCAAAAGATGACCAATGATCCATATTCGTTGTACCCATGTGACCCACTTGATGAGTGAGATCTTATTGACTTTGTGCAGCTCATATTCACGGTGGACACCCATCTGATGAGTAGCTCGGATAGCACTCATGTGCTATGTTGATGCATGTGCTGCACACACACACACACACACACACACAGAGAGAGAGAGAGAGAGAGAGAGAGAGAGAGAGAGAGAGAGAGTTGCGCTCACTTCTCAAGGAAATATGCAAAGGGAAACATGAAAACACCAGCTACAAGGTGTCTGTAGGTCACATAGACGTGAGGATTCATTCCATGTTTGAAAGAAGCTTCTGTGGAGAAGTAAAGGAATGTGTAGCAAAATTGAGCAAAAACCATGAGAAGGTGTGGCTTGAATCTCTTGTAAATGGCCCCTATTCCACACCTACTACCCATTGTATGTGTTGTATGGCCTCAGCATAAATGAATACAACACAAGCAACATACCAACTGCTTATATACAGCCTTAAGATGATTTGGGTCTGATTCCTCCTTGCTCCATGTTGTGCGTATAATGCTCTCCTGACCCAATTCCAACATTTTGAAAAGTTCATGGTTATAAAGAAAACATAAACAAATAAAAGAAATAAACTTTAGATTACCCAAGAATCTATATTTTACCAAATAATGGCTTCACGATTAGAAATTATGTGGAGGTGCTTTCTGAGGGTTAAAATTACTAAAATGCTCTTCTTCTTTTTTTGGGGTTAGTACACGCATTCCACTGTTTGTACACACACCCACACTACTAGTCACACTTCAATGTAAGCCACCCCATGTTACGATTCGATACCAGGACCTCAATGTTGAGACAAGGTTATCCCCACTCAGTCTACCAATGTCCCATAGGTGTCGGTGTTAAACTCACTAAAATGCTCTATTTTTTTTTTTCTTCTCTAAAACACACTAAAACTTAAAGACTTGTGGGCCCCACGTGGTATGTGTATTACATCCAACTTGTTAAACGTATGCATCACACCATGGTTATAACACGAAAGTGATCAGATCATCCAATGGGCTAGACTTTGAAATGGGATATCTTGAATGATGTGGATTTTTTTTTTTATAGATTGGCCTACATTGTAATTAGATCCACCTTATTTTTATTTATCTGATAATAATATTAATGTGCATCTGTTGGACACGTTCCTCGTGGGCCCCACAACTTTTGTTGTAAAGAAGAAGTAAAGTAGTAATTTCTCCTCTTAACTGGCAGTGCCAGGGGTTGTCGGTTCCTCGAGGCACTATTTGGTAAAATCCAATTACCTGAGAAGTTTAGCGGTAAAATTTCTCAACAGGTAGAATTTAATAATAATCCAGTAGAAAATGGTGCATTATTGGCACAACTACCTCACCGTGCCACATAGAATATATGAATCTTTAATCCGCACTGTCTGAAATTGGGGCTCCCACTCCGAATGGACCACAACATATAAATATTGCCGGTTAGATGGCCGTTGCCGTCCGATCTAAAACCTGAAAATATTAACCGTCGAGCATTTCCACTTTTGACTGTACGGACAAGAAGTTTCACAGCACACGTGTGACAACATGTCATATGTCAACAAGATTCGAAGTTGTGGCCTCCTGTGGAGAGAGGGAATAACTTTAAGAAGATCCAAATCTCAGGTGGACCATAACACTAAAACCATTGATGAATGGCACTTAAAAAACTTTTTGTGGGCTACAAAAGTTTTGGATCAGATATTTATATTTTCCCTTCATTCAGGTCTTCTTGACATTATCAACAGGTTGGACGGCAATGGTGAGGCATTCTATCACCACTTTTTCCAGTGTTACTTGAGATTTAGATGTGTATAATTTTTGAAACCCTTTCATCAAATGGACTGTTGAAATGATTGGATGGCATGGATATACAAAATATAACCCATGTGGGCCGCACGGTAGGGCATATGTCACTGTATAAAAGCCAGGCTGATTTACTTATCATATGGGGGCACAAGTGTCGGTCGAATGTGAACCGTAGGATGATCACTCATCTTTTCTCTCGCATGTGCATGGTCTAAATGAGAAATAGTCGGATCTGGTCACTGTTTGCTACTTTTTCTTTTTTTCCTTTTCCTTATTTATTTATTTATTATTTTTTGGGTTAGCACACACATCCCACTGTTGGTACACACACGGCACACCCACACTCACAGCATCCCACTGTTTGCCTACCTGATGAAGGATCCATATGTCACACGGATCCATGATTTTACCACGTTTCCCGCAAGTCCTGTCCAAAGGAGGAGTGGATCTGGTCAGATCCTGACGGTGGGGCCCACCTTGATGTGTGAGTTGTATATCCACGCTGTCCATCCTTTTTTTCAAAGCTCATTTTAGGACATGGGACAAAAAATGAAGCAGATGATATCCACGCTGTTTCCTGTGGTGTGGTCCACCTGAGATTTGGATCTACTTCATTTTTTGGTCCATGCTCTAAAATGAGCTGGAAAAACAGATGGACAGCATGGATATTCATCTCATGCACCAAGGTGAGCCCCATGGTCAGTACCTAACCAAGTTGGTGTTACACCAACCTGACCAAATCGGCTCCCCCTCCCAAGCTCTTTTAAATTTTTTTTTTTTTTCTGACATTACTTTATTGGAGAAAAGTGGTCAAAGTGGGCCCCACAAAAAAACCCGCCTCTTTATTGTAGAAAAGTGGTCCCACCAAAAAAGACAAGCCACACACATATATAAGAGAAAGAAAAGAAATCCCACCCATGCAAGAGCAATGCAGATACTAACATCATACATCTCAAACACTCCCAGTATGCATGCACGAAACCAATGACTAATGGAAGAAATTGGGCATCACCAAGTAGCAATTACCCCTCAGCAACACAAGCAGCAGGCCTGGAACATCCTCCCCACCAAGCATGCCCAGAGGCACTGTGAAACTTCTAGATCAGTAACCATACATATGCATATGTGTATGATGATCCAAACCAATCATCCTGTGGACACTGGCATTGGTTGGCCACCAATCAAAGCTTTCTATGATTGGAGTACTCAAACCATCTATTTAATGGAACTTTAGGAAAGAATGTGAGTCATCAATTTAGTGGGACTTTCTTTTTCTTTTCTTTTCTTTTCATTTTTTTTTTTTTTATCATGGCCCAGTTATTATCAAATGAACGGTTTTTAAGCTTATCCACATGTGTCAGTACTTTTAAAACAATAACACAGAGGCACCGAACCTCACATGCATGCCTCCATAGGCACTGGAATAACCAGCTTACAAACTTTCCCCCCCTTGCATTGGGTTGGTAAGTGATTATATGTAGAGTCTATACTGGAGGCAGCATGACAGTCCAAATGGTAGGTGGGCCTTTTATCTAATGGCTATATATGCTTACAGTAGTTACACCATTTTGAAATTGTGGTGACTCATCCTCCTAACCTAGTACTCATATTCTGTTATCCGGACCATTCAAATTGTCTAGCACGTTTGGATGGGGCGTATCTCTAAAATCCTGATGATCAGGAAATCTAATTCATCTGATTGATGGCTATCAAATAGATGGTTAAAATTTGGAAGTAAAATAGTGCGTGGTCCAAATTCCAAGGGCAGAATTATATCGCTACTGTATTTTGGACAATCTGAACTGCTGCACAAGCACGCACATGTAAGGTTGATGAGTCCCCACCACTTATAATTAAAATGGTGGTGAAATATTAATCTAAACTTAATTAGACTCAATTTTTAACTGGGTCCAAAAAAGCAGAGACCCAAGTTGAACCAATTTATCAACAGGTTCTGGGCCTGTTAATTCAGGTCAGGTCCATTGACTATCTAGTAATGTACACGCAGTGCACAATGCACATCGTAAGGGCACCCACATGCATGATGCATCTATAAATATTCGGAGATGTGTCTGAATTAATTTCCATTTTTGAGTGTAACTTAGTGAAAAGTCCATAGGCTGAGTGGTAGGCATTTTGGGCTTATTTGGTTGCAGAATCCAGATTCTAGAGAAAATCTAGATTCCACTGTTGGAATCCAAAATTATAGAAACTAGAGTAGAACTCAGGTTTCATTCGGAACTTGCTCTTTGGTTGAAAACGGTGCAATTTCCAACCATTGCTTGTGGCATGGCCCACTTGGGCTTCAGATCCGCCTGAGAACCTTACCCTTGGCCTATTGTAGTCCCGCAAGAGAGATGGCCAAGTTGGATGGCAAATAAACATTATAGTGGGCCCTAGGAAGGTTTTAATGGTGGACGTTCAATCAAAACTGTTTTCCTGTGGTGTGGGCCACTTGTGATTTAGATCTACCTCATTTTTTGTCCAATGCCTTTAATTGAGCTCTCAAAATTGATGGACCATGTAGATATAAAACACATACATTATTGATGTACAATGCATACATGGAGGTGGTGACACTCACTTCCGCCTCTTTCTCCCTTCCGTAGAAATGGTTGCCCACACCAGTTTCCACTAATTCCGGTTTCAGTCCATTTAGGCTTCTAGACGGAATCCTGTTTTGACTGGAACTTGCCACCAAACACATCAGTTAAAATAGGATTATGTTGGAATCCGAATTTTAGGCTGGAAATGGGGTTTCCAGGTGCCAACCAAACGGGCCCTTTGAGGACGAGTCCTCCACATTTAATGCATCCACTCATAAAAGATACCTCAGGACAGCATTTTGCAAAGTAGGCATTGATTGAGAATGTAGCAGCAAAAGGAAAGATAAGATCAAAGAAAGAAAAAGCTTTAATTAGTACTCTGAAAGAGTGTGATGGTTGATATGTAGGCACTTAGGTAGTGTACCTTAGGTGTGTACATAAATAAAGTTATCCAAATTACTCTCGCCATTTTTTGGATCATGAACTGAAAGTTACACTAATACCACAGGTCAGGACGCCAGCATCCCGGACTGGTGCAATATCCAAGCCATCCATCAGAAGGGTATCACTATGTAGATCCCGTATCCATTAGGTGGGCCATAATCCACTGAATCCGGGTTGTGAGAAATCAGCCGAAGTTTTTTGGGTTCCACCTAATGGATGACTAGGATATTTCACCTGTCTGCCACGATGGAATTTGTGGTAGTGTGTGCCTTGGCTAACTCTTTAATTACTCCTGTGCGCTTAGCAAAGCTCTGATGATTTAACAAAGTAGGTTGGGTTGGTGGATATTTATTGAATGGTGGAGAAGAAAAATAGCAAACTTTGGGAATTCAGCTAGCTCTAGTGTCTATGAATCAAAACTTAAGATTGTTCAACAAATCTGATTTTCAAACAAATACCTATCTGCAGTAGGTCTGAAAATGTGGGCATGTTAAAGCCCACTACCACTTGACAACTTATTTCCCAATAGGTTTTCTCAAGTTTTTCTAAAGTCCACTACCACTTGCCAACTTAACGTATCTATACGGTGGTGGATCACAGCATCTGATTGCCCCACTTTGTAGATCACTGGCGTAAAATTCATGCCGTCAACTCATTATGTGGGTTACATTCAGTGCTGAGTGTGTGCACTTTTCTCGTAGTTCGAAAATGAAAAACTTAACTCGATGTTCATTTGGGTTGGCTGGACTCTACCCAACTCAACTCAGTATAAATTTAAAATGATTATAAATGGATATTTAACATAGTTAAGTAACATGAAATACAAATGTTCTTACAAGACCACTCAATGGTGTGCTAGCTAGTTAAGTTGATTTTTCCTTCTCTTAAAGGTGGTCGTTTTGGTTCCTCCCCTCACTAATTTACCTTTATTAATTTTCACACTCTAATTCACTAATTGAGTAGGTTCGAGCATTGAGTTGACTTGATGAGTCCTCTTGAGTTGCGGCAAAGCAGACCCAGGACTGAGTTTCCCAGCAACTCGGCTAAGAATCTCACTGAGTTGGTTCATCTGAGTTTCAATTAGTCAACCTACGATTGTTCTTAAATTGTACATTAGTTCTGGATGTGTGGCCCAGCTGATTTCAAACAAGGTCATCTACAAAGTTGGGCTTTCCTGATAGGTATGGGTTCAAAGTCCAAAATAGCACATGTTTGGCAAGCATGCAGTTATACATACTCGTGTGCAGCAAGGTTGAAATCCATACCATATGATTGGTAGAACTCACACCCAGAAACAGCCAACACAGGTTGCCTGTATAGCATAAATTGGTAAATGCAATCACTTTTTCAAGGGGAGTTTTTTTGATACTCTGGCTTTGAATGAACTTTGATACACATGAGTCATGCAATAAGACATTTAAATGATTACAGTGTGGGACTAAGCAAAGTTCCAAAATCAGATTGATAGAACAATCCTAACCTTTGATTCATGGACACTTGCTTTTTAAAATAAGAGGCCTTTGATTTTTCCTTTTTTTTCATTTTTTACGTCCAATGAATGTCAACCAATAGGAAGAAATAAACTAATCAAAAGATTGTCATTTCAACTAGGATGGGCCTTAAAACCATGCTACGAAAAGAGGCACAAATGCTTCAGCCATATTCCACAGAGAAAGACAAGAAACAAGGCATTATCATGTGCACTCATGCAAGGCACGTACACTAAAAAACACTCAAAAGCAACGACAGACGTATTTTTGTGCACCATGCAAGACGAAAGAAAGAAATATATTTATTTGTACGAAATACTTTGATATTTTAATTTATTTTGAAAAGTAAAAATAGGATTCTCCACTAGAGAACATGCACAATATGATCTTCATCTCGACCTATACAAATGCAGCTTTAGTGCACCCATGCAAGGAACCCAGGCTAAAAAGCTCATAAGCACTGACCGACGTTCTTTATGCACCATGCACCACATACATACATACGTGTATGTGTGTGTGTGTGTGAGAGAGAGAGAGATGCTCACCTGGGCACCTGTAAGCACTGTTGCGCTCGTATCATGGGCAAAAAATCTGAATGGTCCTCGTGATGTGGCATTCCATGAAACCCCACAGGCCCAACTTTCAGCCGGATCCAAAACTCTGGTGGGCCATGGAAAAAGGAAACAGTTTTCTCCCTTAATTTGCATCTATCTTTGCTATCACCCACCAGAGTTTTGAATCGGGTTGAAAGTTGGCCCCTAGGGTTTCTAGGATTGTCGCATTATGTGAACCATTCGATTTTGTGCACATGACACGTGTGCAAAGCTGCGCACAGGTTCTCACCTAAGAAGGTGCATGGGAGAGGAGTACTTCTCTCTCTCACACACATATTTGTGCAAAACACTCTGATATTTTAATTTATTTTAGAAATTCAAATCAAGATCCCTTGGCGTGAATCCAAGACTCAAGTGGAGCACACCACATCAAGCAATGGTGATAATGACACCCACCATAGAAACCTTTCTAGGCCAATCGTGAATCCAACCTGTTCATTAGGTCACGTATTCCGGGACAAAGGGAAAACACAAATATCAACTTGATCCAAATCTTCCTTGACACCCAAAAGGTTTTCAACAGTAAGTGTTCAATTAATCTGCACAGTGTTGTCCACTTGAGGCTTGAAAGTAAGTGTTCAATCTGCACGGTGTGGTCCACTTGAGGCTTGAAACTTCCGGCTATGGAATGCTAGTTTGAGCACACTATGGTGTCTATCAAAAATCCACCCCAAATTTCCATGAATGGGAAGCTAGTTGGCACACACTGTGATGTCTATCAGAAATCCATCCCATTCATCCGTTTTGCCGGATCATATTAGGACATGTTCCAAAAAAAAAAGAGCTCAATCCAAAGCTCGAGTGGGCTGCATGATAGGAAAAAGTGGGGAATGAATGACCACCGTTAAAACATTCACTAGGCCATAGAAGCTTTAGATCGGGATAATATTTTTTTGTTTTCAGTTCATCCCAGTAGGAATGACCTTATGAACGATATAGATGGCATATAAACATCAGGGTGGACCCTAGTGAGATTTCAACTGTAAGCATTTCCTCACCCACTTCATGTCACGTGGCCATTTTGTTGGGAAAAGCCGGCAGCGGAAGCGGAACGCCTAAACACGTGAAGCAATGCGAAATCAAACGAGAAATAAGATGCAATCAATCACACACAAGCATTCACCACAAGAGACTCCGAATTTACGTGGAAAAACCCCTCAATGGGTAAAAAACCACGGCACAAGCGATCCACTATGAATTAAACAGAAGACTACAAAGATGACAGCTCACAAGCAAAGAAAATAGAGAAAACCCAAGCTCTCTCTCTCTCTCTCTCTCTCTCTCTCACAACTCTCTCCCCTCTTCCTAGTACGAATAGGAAACCTTGGACACCTTAGGATACCTCTTTAAGTCGGATTACAACACCTTGAATAGGAAGAAATTCGAAAATAGATACACCTTACGCAGTACTGCGGACTGCGCAAGGAATCCGCGCGGACAGTCGACCGGTCGCACCTCGCACAAAACAATCCAGGGAGAAAAACTTCCAATGCTGCCTCACCACCGACCAGTCGAAGCCCACTGACAACCGGTCGGCCGACCGGTCTGGGCACACGCAGAATGCCTTCTTTGTCTTCAAGTGCATTGGGCCACAAACATCAGACCGGTCATCAGACCGGTCGCCCGACCGGTCTGAGCACCGAAACATGCACATAGTTTGAAGACTCTCCAACAAACTCTACCGAGGCTTCAAACGTCGAATTAACACATCCTCGCAACGTCATCTTATCTTCAATCATAGCTCCACCGCTTCTCGTGCCACTATCGACTCTAACCTTGCAAATTCACGCCCTTTTCCGCTCTTCTCATGTGGACCCTTAGGCACTTGCCACATATGAGCAACCGTAGATCTCGCTGCTTCTCCCACAACTCCACCGTGAATTGTGCTCCCGATCAACATATAAAGATGGCCACACCTCCGTGCCTTCATACACACGAGTGCCCCCTTCATCACTTCACAACAACGATCGCGGCCGATAAACACGCACCCTTTCGCCTCGAGTGCACCAAGAGAAATCACATTCATCTTTATCTTGGGAAAATGCTTCACATCTTCCAGGACTCATTCGACCTCATCGAACATCTTGATACGCACGGTACCAACACCCACAATCTTATAAGCGACTACATCGCCCACAAACACCGATTCTCCACCATACTCCCTGTATGTCGTGAATGAACTCCGGTCAGGACAAAATTGACATGAAGCCCCTGAATCAAGGATCCACTCACTAGCGTGAGATCCCTTGCCAAAAACAGTCAGAACTTCACACAGATCACCACCGTCCTCTAAGGTATTGTCTCCCTCACCAGAAGAATTTCTATTCTTCTCTTTCCTCAACCTGGGATTCTGACAATCCTATCTCATATATATGGCCCTCAAGGCCACAATTCCAGCACTTCACCTTAGCCTTCCTTTTGCCCTTGAACTTAGATCCCGATTTCAAATATCCTCCATGCTCGGAACTTCTTCCCCTCATAACCAATGCCTCTAAGGAATAACGGGAAGCCACGTCACCGCTTTTCTTTCTCATCGCCTTCGACTGGAGGGCTAAGATAATGGTCTCGATGCTTATCGTTTCCCTCCCTGCACACACAGAGTCCCTGAACGACTCATATGAATCTGAAAGAGAATTCAACAGGATGCATGCTTGATACTCATACGTCATCGGTTCATCGATCTCCACCAACTTGGAAACCAGCCTATTGAATGTGCTTAGGTGGTCCTCACCTCAGTTCCATCAGCCATCCTTAAGGTGAACAACTGCATCAACACGTACATGCGATTCTCTAAAGATTTCTTGGCATAAACCTTCTCTAGCTTCGCCATCGTTTCAGCCGCAGTCTTCTCCTTCATTACATGATAGAGAACATCATCCGTAAGGTTTAACAGGATTAAGGTTCTTGCCTTCTTGTCGAGCTCCGTCCACTCACCGTCCTTCATAGCCTCGGGTTGCTTTCCAAGAGCTTCATCAAGCCCTTACTGAACCAGGAAGGATTCAACCTTCACCTTCCATAGCTCAAAGTTATTTTTCCTGAAAAACTTCTCTACCTAGAACATTGCGCCCGATCCCATCTTCTTGTCTCAGATTCGAATCTACTCCACCCCAACTTTAGCTCTGATACCACTTGTTGGGAAAAGCCGACAGCGGAAGCGGAACGCCAAACACGTGAAGCAATGCGAAATCAAACGAGAAATAAGATGCAATCAATCACACACAAGCATTCACTACAAGTGACTCCGAATTTACGTGGAAAAACCCCTCAATGGGTAAAAAACCATGGCACAGCGATTATGAATTAAACAGAAGATTACAAAGATGACAGCCCACAAGCAAAGAAAACAGAGAAAACCCAAGATCTCTCTCTCTCTCTCTTACAACTCTCTCCCCTCTTCCTAGTACGAATAGGAAACCTAGGATACCTCTCTAAGTCGGATTACAACACCTTAAATAATAAGAAATCCAAAAATAGAAACACCTTACGCAATACTGCAGACTGCACAAGGAATCCGCGCCCACCTCGCACCAAACAGTCCAGGGAGAAAAACTTCCAACGCTGCCTCACCACCGACCGGTCGGAGCTCACTGATGACCGGTCGGCCGACCGGTCTGGGCACACACAGAATGCCTTCTTTGTCTTCACGTGCATTGGGCCACTAACGTCAGACCGGTCGCCCGACGAGTCTGAGCACCCAAACATGCACATAGTTTGAAGACTCTCCAACACATTTAAGTTCGTTTGAGTTCTAGATCGCCCTCAGTTTTGGCACATCTCTTAACATTACATGAAAAAAAATGACGGACGGGGTGGATTTCTCAAAAACATTTCGATGAAGACCACCTAGCTTCTGTCCTAAAATCTTCATCCTTCCCTATCCATGTATGGAAGTCACACAAGCATTTTTGTTTGTATAAGGAGGAGGAGAGAGAGAGAGACGGAGAGATACATTTTGGCGTATGGACTCTCCTCTCTCTCTCTCTCTCTCTCTCTCTCTCTCTCTTCATTAAAATCCCCTTGATATACGGAGTTCATCCCACCGTGTTCACCCATGGATGGAATCTATGTACGCAAGCTGTGGGTGTAACAAAAATTCTTGGTGAACTTTATCTCGAGGAGATTTAAATCCAGAAAGAGTGGGTGTAACAAAAATTCTTGGTGAACTTTATCTTGAGGAGATTTAAATCCAGAAAGAGTGGGTGTAACAAAAATTCTTGGTGAACTTGGTATCTTGAGGAGATTTAAATCCAGAGAGAGCAAGTCTCTCTCTCTCTCTCTCTCTCTCTCTCTCTCTCTCTCTCTCTCTCTCTCTCTCTCTCCTTATATAGAGAAAAAATTCTCTCACGGAGTAGGTACTCTCGGCCCGTCCCTCGCTTGGAACGGATAATGGTTGTGAGTGACACCAGTGATCTATGAGATTTATCCATGCCAATCATCTATTTTGCCACATCATTTTAGGTTATAAGTAAAAAAAAAATGAAGAAGATCTAAGACTCAAGTGGACCACACCACATCAAGCAACGGTGATAATTATACCCACCATAGAAACCTTTCCTAGGGCCCATCGTGAATCCAACTTGTTCATTAGGTCACATATACCTGGACAAAGGGAAAACATAAATATATAAGCTTGATCCAAAACTTCCTTGACACCCAAAAGGTTTTTAACGGTAAGTGTTCAATCCGCACTGGTGTGGTCCACTTGAGGCTTGAAACTTCCACCTATAGGAAGCTAGTTGGGGCACACTATGATGTCTATCAGAGATCCACCCCAAACTTCTAGCCACTGGAAGTCGTTAGTAAACTTTTCTGTAGCATACTAGCGCACCTTATTTGTCAGTCATGTGGGCCCATGTGTAGTAATATTGGTTGAGCCTTGGCAAGTTGAAGACTGAAGATTGAAGTGGACAAGAAGCATCAAGGAAGAAGAATCAAGTAAATCAGAGATGCCTTAGTAACCCTAATACTTAAAACCAAAACAACCTAAACCTCTAGATGACTTGGACATAATTAGGTAAACTTTAATTAGTCATCTTAGATTGTCCTTAAGCGTCCCCAAAGACCACACAAAGTAAGTCCTAAGAGGTTTATGAGTTGCTGTATAAATGCACCCTAAAACAACATAACTCATTGTGTTGTCAGCCGACCTATCGACTGGCTAACAACTAGTTCGACTGGTTGATAGCCAATTCAACTAGCTGACCAATCGTATCCACAGGCATACAATGGCTAAAGATGGACAACAAAAACAACATTTGTCTTAGCCTAATTCGACTGGTCAACTGGTTAAAATCAGCCAGTTGACGAACCTTGCCAACCGGCCAATAAGCAAGGTCGACACGGCCGTTAGAGTGGCTAAACAAGACAGCAAGCCACAGGGATAGAGCAACCGGTCGACGTCTAAATTTAGCCAGCCGACGGCCTATATTGACCAGCCGACAACTAGTCATTGCTGCCCGTATTTCAACCGCTGGAGCTTTATCTACATAAGAATATGGCTCGATTTTTTGACATCAAGAGAGGGAATTTAGTGTATTAGAAGCCACTACTATTGTAACCATTACTAGGCTCTAATCCTAAGCTACCCAAGTCATCTTCATTATGATTCATTACAAGTTAGAGCATTCACAACTCAAATGAAGATGAATTTGTTTCCTCTTGATCTCTAGATGTTTAGGCACCTTCACCATAGGTAAAACCTTTGTCTAAACCTCTCTAGAGATTTAATTAGGTGAATCCTTCTAAGCTTACAACATATAACTAGTTGTAGAAGATTTGACTTATCTCCTATCACCTTGGTCATTTTAAGAAGATAAAATATAAGGTGTTGATCATTGGAGCTAAGGCATTGGCAACGTATCGACAACAAAATTGGAGAAGCATGGTGGGCTGATTCAAGCACTGGAGAGCGAGAAGAAACAATCCAAGAAGGCGCTACACAAGGGGCTTAATCCGATAAGTAATTTTTCAATTTTAAGAGTCCATTTGCACTCTTTCCTGAATAAAATTGAGTGTGAGAGTTTGTGACCCAAACTTGAACCAGGTTTTTTAGTAGATCATTGGCTCATTTGTTGAGCTTAAAATCAGGTTCCTTAGTGGGACCTTGGTACATTAGTTGGGTATAAACTTAGGTTCCTTTGTGGATCCTTGGCACATTTATTGGGCCTAAAATCAAGTTCCTTGGTAGAACATCGGCACATTTATTGGGCCTAAATAATAGAAAACCTCTGTTCGGATTGAGAGGTGAACTCATTGTAAAAAACCTCTTTTATATAAGTTAAGAGGTTAAACTTTATTAAAACCTTTTGTTTAGTGAAATCTAGTGTACTCATGAGTTGGGTACGATAACAGGGAGTGGAGTAGGAGAACTGAACCACTATGCATGCTTATGTTTGTAATTGTCTTTTGAGCACATTTCTATTTTTTTATTGTTTACTTAATTGCTAATTATATAAATGCTTGAATAGAATGTGTGTTATGCACTAAATAGTTAGATTCATATACAAGTTGTGGTTTCACTCTATAGACTACTTGCTTGATATTTATATCATTTGTAGTCTATATTGCTCATATAGATTAATTATTCTATTGGGCATATCTTGTTTAATTCATGTGTTTAGATTATGAGCTTAATTACTTAATCATTTGTAGTCTATTTGATTGGACCCACTTAACCTTAGAAGTTAAGTGTTACTTGCTTAATTAGTTTAAATTAGGCAAGAGTTTTTGAAAGGTCCTAATCAATCTCCCCCCCCTAAGGACTTAGCTATAGTTTTAGTAGCTCCGCTAAGCTTTCATGCACAACATAGGATATCAGTGTTAGACGATCCGACGCTGATTCCAGAAAGCTAGTTGGGGCACACTATGATGTTTATCAGAAATCCACCCCATTTATCCATTTTTCTATATCATATTAGGACATGGGCAAAAAAAGAGCCAGATCCAAAACTCAAGTGGGCCGCATGATAGGAAAAGTGAGGATTGAATGACCACCAGTTGAAACATTCATTAGGTCATAGAAGTTTTAGATCAGGATAATGTTTTTGTGTTTTACACCCGGAATGGTTGCCGCCCACCATCAAGTCTGCTCTCATGACCACTGCTTCCTTAATGAATGGAAACATGACCATATTCGACCATCGGTGCGGGCCACATCAATCAGGTTAAGGCCGTTGACCCTAGGCCTAGTCTACAATGTCAAAGAAGCCGACTATATGAAAAACGTATGCAACGAAGGTTACAACACAACGAAGATAGGGTTCATAACTAGGCATAACACCACATGTCTCACCGAAAGCACGGCTGCAAAAGATCTCAATTACCCTGCAATGACAATGTGGGTCCAAGAAACTGGTCTAATGACAGCCAAATTCCCTAGGATGGTCACCAATGTGGGATCCACCAATACAACATACAGGGTGACACTTAACCCGCACCCTCAACTCAATGTCATGGTTAGCCCGAGCGTGCTAAAGTTTAAGGCATTGGGCGAGAAGCATAAATTCGTTGTGACAGTCACAGGGGTGATGGTAAATGACGGTCCATTAGTCCTAACTGCTTCAATCGTATGGTCCGATTGTGTCCATAATTTGAGGAATCCTATAGTTACGTATACAAGTAGTGCAATGTGATTCTAATTTTCTTATAATATGATTAATTTTAGTTCGGTGTTTAAAAAAAAAAAACTTATTCCAATAAGAATGACCTTATAAATGGTATGGATGGCATATAAACATTATGGTGAACCCTAATGAGGTTTCAACAGTAGGCATTTCCTCACCTTCTTCCTGTCGTGCAACCACTTTGAGTTCTAGATCTGCCTCATTTTTGGGCCCATCTCCTAACATGACATGGAAAAAATAATGGACGAGGTGGATTTTTCAAAAACATATCGATGGGCCCCACCTAACTTCCATCGCAAAATCCACGTCTACCCCAATCTATGTATGGAAGTCACGCAAGCATTTTTCTCTGTATAAGTGGGGGAGAGAGAGAGAGAGAGAGAGAGAGAGAGAGAGAGAGAGAGACTCGCTCTCTTCGCATTAAAATCCTCTTAAGATGTGGAGTTTACCCACGGTTGGAATCTATTTGTATGTGGCGTACGTATGCAAGTCATGGGTGCATAACAAGAGCTGGACAACAAATCAAACCGAGTCGAACATGGGCTAGGTTGGTTCAGTTTGGTTGTTGAGTGGGTTGTGTTCAAACAATGGGGCCATGTTCATGTTCGATTCAATTTGGTCCAGTACATGTTAGAACATGTTCGAACATTTTTCATTTCAGACAATTTTTTCCAGTTCGAACAATTTTTTTTTTTTGTAAAATTATTTTTATTTTAGTATGTTTTCGCAAATTACAAATCACAAATCATATGAATTTTAACTAATCAAATTGCAAGTCATGACTCATACATACATCATACATATACTTAATATTCATAAATCACAATGTTCTTAATTAAATCAACCAACATAAGTAGTTAAATACATAACTAGTATTCTCTGTTTTAATTACATCAACTTAAAATTCTTAATATCCTCCATACGAAGAATGTCTGCCTGGCACATACTTGTGTTCATAGATATATAAGAATAATGTTGAGCCCTGAATTATGCATGCTCTAACCCCAATTCATAACACAATTGCATAGTTAAGTTGTTAAAGTTAAGGACTTATGCTTGTTTTTGTGTTTGTAAGTAAAAGAGAAAAATGTCATGGATTTAATGCTAATTTGAAGGATTTAGAATAATTAGGAGACCAAGCTTTGATGAGCCAAAGAAGTGGAGAAAAAGCCTTGAAGGAATCAAGTTGAAGACCTAAAATTGCTAGAAAAACCAAAGCACAGAGCTATACGGCCAAAAACGCAAAGTACAGAAACTGCAGAAAACAACCCTGCTATTACACCTCTGACCGGCCGGTTGGCCCTAAGGCCAAACGAGTCAGATTTTCAGGCTTTTTTGGGCTGAACTCGTTGCACTGTTTTTACCAGGTCCGGCTGGCTTGGCAGACAGGTCGGATGGTGTCTAGTGGCTTCTATTGTTGCTGTGCAAGGTCTGACCAACCGGCTGACCAGCGTCCAGACTGCGCGCAAGGACTCTTCGATTTCTGAAAGTTTTCAACTTGGTGCACGATTTCTCCTATAAAAGACCACTTCCACTCTCTTCCTGAGCCATCCAGCAACGTGGGGAGCAAAGAGATCAAGACCTAGGAAGCTTCTTAGCCTCATACAACTAGTTCTTCTATCTTTTCTTAGTTATAGTTTTAGTTTAATATGTTTTATTCTAGTTAACCTCTTAGCTAGAGTTAGGAGGTGAAGTTTGTAGTTAGTTTCAATGCTTAATTTGTTTATCCAAAGTACCATTTACTTATTTATGGATTTTAAAGTTTTAGTTTGAATAAAGTTTGGATTTTTAGAAGTTTTGTGAGAGTTTATATACTCCAAACATGAGTTCCTTACAATTCTCTGATATTACCATGATTGGTTTGTTTAAATTCGAATTGTAGTAACCCTGGAGCATGTCATAGTCTCTTGGCATGACTATTACTTCGAAGGCTATAAGTTTAAGTTTTATGTGCTTCATTAGAACTAGAAATCTGATTTCCATATTTAAGTGGGACTGTTTATGCTTGAATGTTATATCTTCCAATTAGATGAGAGATAGGACTTTGATTCTAATTGTATTGTTCTTGGATGAATGGATTGGTATTGAACTACTACAAGTAGATCCTTGATGCTCTAGCTCTTTCCAAATATTAGATTTTCTTGTTTTATATTAAAAACTGATTTTCTAAGCATTTTATATTCAAGTTATTAGAGTAGTTTGAATTCGTTTACATCTTCCATATGGATTGACATTGGTCTCATCGAGATTATTACTACATTGCAGCCTTGCACTTGAGGCGAGCGAACAAATAGTTATCCCCTTTGGATCCATTACTTTCGACATTGGATCCATCATTTTAACAATTTATTGTATGTTGGACCACGGGAGATGTGTTGGCCGAGCCTAAGTTACCTTCAGCAATAATGATTGTTCACCTCATTTGATTCTGATGGTCCTTCATGTCATGTATAGATGTAGCTAAGTTTATTAAGGCTTCTTTTTTAGCTAATCTATACAGAGTACAAATCATCTTGTAAAAAGAAGTAAGACCATTCACAATCTTAGATGACCCCGAACTTTTCTTCGTTCTCGAGCTCGTTCTTGCTTTACCTTCGTGACGTCGTTGATTATAATGTTGATGTTTAAATGCCTCTTTTTTACTAAGTTTCAATGTAAGTTTAAGTTGTTCTTTGTTCATTTCTTTTAATCTGACATTCTTCTCTTCCTCCTCCTTACTAATTTTCTTAACTCGTTCTAACTCTGAATCTTCGTAAATAATAATCGGCCTATTAACATATCTTCTGTGGCTTGTTGTGTTTAGTGTAGTGGAGGGATTGAAAGATATTTTATTGCAGTCTAGGATCGCTTTGAATAAATGTTGAACTTCGTCTGATGCTTTGCTACACTTCTCTGCATCTCTTCCTCGACATGCTAAATGTAGCTTCAGTCGATGGGTTCTATTTATATGTCTCTTCGGAACCGAATCGAACTGATCTGAATCAGACAACTTCGAACCAGTTAAACGAACCGAACCGAATCGAACAAAGGTCTGTTCATGTACGGTTTGAAATATTTTCGAGCAGCCAAAATCAGATTCGATCCACTTTTGAACCGGTTATTTGGTTCATTTTTTTCAAATCAAACCGAGCGAACTGTTTGGTAATTTGTCATACGTGTCCAGCTCTAGGCATAGCAAAAATTCTCTCCCATAATATTAACTAGACGCACAACACCTAGTAAGCACATAACACCAAGGTCAGTACTGTGTGCTACTGGAAAAGTTGTGGGCTCCACCATGATGTATGTATTTTACCTAAACCATCCATCCATTTTTCCATATCATTTTAAGGTATGGATCCAAAAGTGAGACATCAAAATCTCAGATGGACCACACCACAGAAAACATTTGCACTTGAATGCGCACCATGAAAAACTTCTTAAGGGTTACAAAAGTCATAGATCAAGCTGATATTTGTGTTTTCCCTTCATCCAAATCTCCATGACCTAATCAACAAGTTGGATGTCACATAAACATTATAGTGGCCTCAGGAAGTTTTTAATGGTGAACGTTCAATCACAATTGTTTCATGTGGTGTGGTCTACTTGGGTTTTAGATCTGCCTCAATCTCTAGAACATTCCATAAAATGACTTATCAAAATGGATCACTACAATAGATATATATATATATATATATATATATATATATATATATATATATATATATATATATATATATATATATATAGCTTTTTACAACAGGCCATGATGGTTGTACTAGCAAATTGATGTTATTTACAACGGTGGAAGCCTGTTGTAAATAAGCCAAAATTGGTTTTTGACAATTGTCAGAGCCTATTGTGACTGATCACGTTTTACAACACGTGCTACCCTTTGTAAATTGAAATTGTCATTATTGTCATAATTTACAACGGGTGTACTTATGAAAAGTTCAAACATTTACAACCTGCATGGCCCATTATAAAATGAAGTATTAACAATAGGGTGGCACATAGATTCGATCAATTCGATTTTAGATGAAATTAAATTGAATTGATCCTAAATTTTTGAAATTAAAATTGAATTGACCCCAATTTTTTTAGAATTAATATAAGATTAAATTGATGGATTTTTCGATTCGATTCGATTTTTCACACATTGCAAATTGAAATCCTATAAGTTTTGTAGGTTTGGATTTTATAGTACTTCAAATAGTAATTGTGGACCCTCGCCGTTCCGCGCTTCCAGACGTTCTCTCTTCCCTTTTAGAAAAAGAAAAAGAAGAGGTACGTGCACGCGAATTGCCGTTTGTGCCATTGGCTTGCCTCGTTCTCGAGGGCTTTGTTCGGTTGTCGTGTTAAGCCAGATGTGTTTGAATGAGTTCGTATAAGACCAGAGTCGCCAGTAGCCAGTTACTTAGAATCTACAGTCGGCTAGACCCCGTAGAAACATTAGAGAAGGGAATCCAAAGATTTCTTCCTCTAAAATGACTCCTTTTGATCTGCGGCAAGAGATTCGAGGTAAGGGATCACGGTTACAGGGTGGGAAGAGGTTAAGCACCCCACACACTGCCCTTACCAAAGTACGCTCTCTACTTCACTGAATTGAACTAATACTTTAAAGTTTGTTTTAATCTTTGTACATTCTCATTGATGACATGATGCATGAATGCAGGTCTGAACAGTAAGAGTTTCTGATGGGCAAGTTTCCATTAACAGGCAAGCCCAGAGCATACGCTCGAACTGACAGGTGCTTTATGCGGGATGCATGCTGTGTGTTTGAATAATCAAAGTGCTTGAAGTGACATGTACATGAATGCAAGTCTGAACAGTAAGAGTTTCTGATGGGCAGGTTTCCATTAACAGGCAAGCCCAGAGCATACGCTCGAACTGACAGGTGCTTTATGCGAGATGCATGTTGTGTGTTTGAATAATCAAAGTGTTGGTAGTGAAGCAGGGGGGTTGGAAGAAAAGTAAGTGTTGCACTTATGCTAGATGCAAATGAGATGATCGATGCTGGTGAAGAGTAGCTAAATGGATGGAGGTGTCGTAAGGTTTGCTTCGAGTGGCTGGATCAAGACTTGGATGGACTTGGGAGACTTGGACTAGGGTCAGGCTGGGCTGGACCAGGGCTAGGCTCTTCTCACTCGGGCTCTCCTTGGTGGAAAAATGGGCTAAAAAAAGGATGGAGGTGGACTCAAAGCTCTCGGGCTGAAGAGAGGAGAAGTGGATGTCGAATGTGAAGGGGAGAGGGGGTATTTATAGCAGCGGCCAGTGGCAGATTGCGTAAATAAGTTTGGGCGGCACCCAGGGGGCCGCCCGTACGGCCGTTCTCGGGATTCAGCGGGCAGTACGGACATGCTCCGAGGCTGCGGCTTGGAACTCGGTGAGTTGACTGGGTTTGGGGATGGGTTGACATAGTGAGTTGACTCGATGGGTTGACTTAGCGGGTTGACTCGGTGATTTGACTCAGCGGGTTGACTCACCGAGTTTGACTTTTTAGGACTTTTTTTACTGGTTTTTCTTATGGGGGGTTTTTCAGGCTGATGTTTAGGCGCGAGTTGACTGAGCTTAGGCTTGAGTTGGGCTATGGATTGGGGCTTACAAGGGTGAGTTTGGCTGAGTTTGGACATGGGATTTGGGGGTATGGTCCTTCCATTCATCCAGCTACCTCTACCAACAATGTAGCCAAAGGTGGGGTGTCTACAGATGCCCCTCTTTGGCAGAGGTTGCGTGCAACTGAATGCCAAAGCGAGTGGACACCCCACTTCTGACCCGGTCATTCATAGATCATGGTCTGAAATCTTTGCTTGCCTTTGCATCTGTGCCAGTTAATCGTTTAGAAATTGATCACTCGCACATACCGCGGGAGTTTGGAGAAAACATTGCTATTGTCCTTACAGTGTGCTGCAACCTGGGTACCCAATCAAAACCCTTCCATTCCCTATCGATACTAATATCAGAAAGGTACAGTAAAGCATCTGCGTCATAGTCTTACGAGGTTACTGACCCTGAGATTGATTGTTTGATGTTTTCCCGGATCACTCCAAGAGTACTTGTTTCGCTTGACTGTCAAAGTGGTTAGCTGCCTTGCGTCATGTAGTCTTACGGGAGTCCACTATGCCTGACTTGGACTCAGTCAAGGTACTTCAGGCATCCACACCTAGGTATGTGTCGATGAACTCTTTTCACCCGATCTGCTGGTTTTGATGCTTGGTTTGCAATTCATTCTTTCCTAGATTATGGTTCAGAATCTTTGTCTTTCTTTGTATCTGAGTCAATTAATTGTTTGGAGATTGATAACTCGCATATACCGAGGGAGTTTGGAGAAAACGTTGCGATTGTCCCTACAGTGTGCTGCAACCTGGTACCCAATCGCAACCCTTCCATTCCCGATCGGTACTAACATCAAAAAGGTACAGCAGAGCCTCTGCATCGTAGTCTTACGAGGATACTGACCCTGAAATTGATTGTGTGATGTTTTTTCGGATCACTTCAGGGGTACTTGTTTCGCTTGACTGTCAAAGTGGTTAGCTGCCCTACGTCATGTAGTCTTACGGGAGTCCACTACTGCCGACTTGGACTCAGTCAAGGTACTTCAGGCATCCACACCTAGGTATGTGCGGGTGAACTCTTTCCACCCAACATACTGATTTTGATACTTGGGTTACAATTCATCGTTTCCACCTGTTCAAATGGTTTCTTTGACCGAGCCTTTTGGCTTTCACTTTTCGTATCTTGGCATGTGGTACGACCGCACTGACACTGGAGTTCAGTTTGATCGTACTTTGAGTGCATTAAATCCGATAGTCTCCGGAGAAACCGCGAGAGATCGGATCTTATTTGATTTTTGCGTCGGCTCTTACCCAGAGATATGGAAGATCTTTCGGTGCTTTGGAGACTGAACGCTTTACTGAGAAAATATTTTTGGATTTTGAAAAGATACCCACTCTGGGGAGTGATACTTTGTGGGATTTTTATTTACAAATAGGAATATTTTTTGTCTTTTGAAATGGAAATCTGGATTGCATGTGTCTCCACTAGGGATGCCTGTGGGGTCTTTGGCTAACCGACTTTTATTTTGAAAGCAGGTAAACATGATGATTGATGCGATGGATGATGATGCATGTGGATGCATGATGAATGCATGGTTTGGCTCATTCTCTTTTCGTTTGATGATTTTGCTTTTGCTGGGGATGCAGAGAGCTTTGAGCTTATTGCTTGCAGGGTTGTGCTCCCCTGGGGATTTCTTTTCAATGCGGATGTTTGGTCATCGGGTTGGTCAAGATCCCGACCCGTGGTCGATCAGGTCCATCATCCCAAGATGCTGTTTCTTTGCTAATGGGAATGGACGAAGGATGTTATTAGACCTCAAAAATGTTATTCTGTGAATAGATGTGATTAGGGATGGTGCTTAGTCGCCAGTTTTGGTCAAGATTCCAATTTGCGGGCGATCGGATCTGTCATCCCAAACTACGAAATGCATGAGCAGAATTCGATACTCCTGCAATGCAGTGCTGGGGATGGTGACAATTTTGTGATTTTTGTAAATATTTGGTCTGAATCTTTTACTTGAGTAGTCAGGATGGAGATCGGTTATAAAAACAAAGAAAATATATTTTTTTTGTGATTTTGAAGATATTTGGTTTGAAAGTAAGGGAAATATTTTGTGATTTTTGAAAGATGATTTTGCAATGTTTTGGTGTTTTTCTGATTTTTCTGAAATGTAGGAAAAGGTATGGAATTTTCATCCATTTCCAGCTTCTACTACTGGTAAGGCACCCATTCCATTTTATGTCAACTGAGCAAGATGAGTCTCACACAGTTAAGTGCCGTAGTTTTACAGTCTTCAGGATGATGAGGTTTTGAGGGTTTTCAGTCAACACACACACAAAGTTGCCTGTTCCTCATGTGTAATGCACATAGACCACGTATCGTCCGACGAATTCCTTCGGTCACAGAATGAGCCACATCCTCACATTTCCCTTTGTCAATCCAGTTTGGGGCCTTACGTCGCTCACAATTCCAGTGAGGGTGAGTTTCACCTCCCAACTGCCTTAATCCCCTTCATGAGTTTTAGGAACAAGGAACATCTGTCAGATTCAACAAGCGACTTCCAAATCAAGGTTGTCTATCACGGTGCGTTCAACATAAACAAGGTTACGGGGTTCTGCCTACCTCAAGCCCGCACCTATTTAGAAGATTCTAAACACCCGTACGATCAAGTGTCAGCCATGTCTGGGACAGGTTAGGAAAGAAAGCCCCCGAGAAGTTAATCCCAGTGTAGTTTTAGATCTTCGGACCGTTGGAGATGAATTTGTGTAGTTGAAATTGATGGTGAATTTTTTTTTATTTTTTTGAAAAGGTTCTAGACTTCGACTCAAGTAGTCGAGATTGATACTAGTTTTTATGGAAAGCTTAAAATCTTTTTAGTATTTTCGAAATGATCCGGGTTATTGAACTTTGATCCGAGCGGTCGAGGCCGATGCCGGTTTTTGGTTGAAAGCAAGAAAGGTCCCCTGAGAAATTAATCCCAGTGTAGTTTAAAGTCTTCAGACCAAGAATATGTACATGCTGAAAATGCATTCTTTTTGTGATTTTTCGAAATGACCCAGGTCATCAGATCTTGGCTCGAACGGTTGGGATCGATGCCGTTTTTTATTAAAAGTCTCTCGGGATGTTGATCCCAACGTAGTTTAAGGTCTTCGGACCAAAACTTTTTACAAAATAGGGCAACACATTTTTTTATTTATTTTTAAATGATCCAGGTCATCAGATCCTGGCTCGAACGGCTGGGATCGATGCCGGTTTTTATTAAAAATCTCTCGGGATGTCGATCCCGACGTAGTTTAAGGTCTTCGGACCCAAAACTTTACAAGCGAGACTGGTAATACATTTTTTTATGATTTTTGAAAAATGTCCGGTGTCGTCGGATCTTGATTCGGACAATCAAGACCGCTACCGATTTTTATTGAAAATCTCTCGGGATGTCAATCCCGACGTAGTTTAAGGTCTTCGGACCGAAAACATTACAAGCGAGACTGGTAATACATTTTTTTGTGATTTTTGAAAAATGTCCGGTGTCGTCGAATCTTGATTCGGATAATCAAGACCGCTACCGATATTTATTGAAAATCTCTCGGGATGTCGATCCCGATGTAGTTTAAGGTCTTCGGACCCAAAACTTTACAAGCAAGACTGGTGATACATTTTTTTGTGATTTCTAAAATATCTCCGGTGTCGTCGGATCTTGACTCGGACAATCAAGACCGCTACCGGTTTTTATTGAAAATCTCTCGGGATGTCGATCCCGACGTAGTTTAAGGTCTTCGGACCCAAAACTTTACAAATGAGACTGGTAATACATTTTTTGTGATTTTTGAAAAATTTTCAGTGTCGTCGGATCTTAATTCAGACAATCAAGACCGCTACCGATTTTTATTGAAAATCTCTCAGGATGTCGATCCCGACGTAGTTTAAGGTCTTCGGACCCAAAACTTTACAAGCAAGACTGGTAATACATTTTTTTGTGATTTTTAAAAAATGTCCGGTGTCGTCGGATCTTGATTCAGACAATCAAGACCGCTACCGGTTTTTATTGAAAATCTCTCGGGATGTCGATCCCGACGTAATTTAAGGTCTTCGGACCCTTTCCGGACTTTAGCTTTGCTTTGGAGCACCTATCTTTAATGTTTCGTGGGGCTAAGAAGGCTTTCCATGGTGCGGATGATGACTTGGACGGTTCAAATTGTTCTTTTTAGCCATGTGGGCCCACTTGACGATTAGATCTTGGACTCTGACCTTCTTTCTTGACAATCGAACCCTTGATGTTGCTATTTGATGACCCATGCGAGCTTTTCATGGTTTGGATCATGATGATCTAGTCTTTGAGTGGCTCAGATTGCTTGTGGGCCCCTCTTGATCAATTTTTCTTTTCTTTGACTTGATCAGACCCATTTTGGCCGCAGTACTTCATGATTGGATAGGTGGGGTACCCTCCAGATGATTTAGATTAGCCTTAAATGAAATCTGGAGTTGATTGGAGCCTTGGGCGGCCCTCAGGGTGTCATCTACTGACGTGGACTGCTCAGTCTCACCTACCAACAACCATGGAGCCAATCCCATGGAGAGAGAGGGAGCGCGTCCGTACGGGCGGCCCACAGCGGGCCGCCCAAGGCTCACCTCTTGTGCGGTCTGGGCTGGCTCTGATTCGGACAGTGAGCACATTCTTCAGGTTGCTGTCTCCCTCATCTCCGTACCCGGTTTTTCGATTCAGCCATGAATCTCTTCTTGTCTCTTCTTTCCTTCTCTTTTTGTCTTCTTCTTGGTTTGTCTTTTCTCAAGCAATGGACGGTGGAGATTTAGGGGCTATGGGGGCTATCCATGATGGGTCCCACACTTCAGAAAGTGGTGAAGGCTTTAATGATGGTGGAATGCTTTTGATTGATGGTGTAGATGAAACATTGAATGGGGGCATTGATGGGGATTTAGGGGTAGTGGTTGGTGGAGTTTTGAATGGCCCCATTAATGGCAGCCATGCCAAAATTTCATATTTGAATGGGGCATTGATTATGGGAGAAATGGATGGTATGGATGGGATGAGGAGATGGGACATAGGTGACTGCTATGCATCCCTTAATTGTGGGCCACATGGATGATGTGATTGATGGTGGTGATGGGGCTATGATGGATATAGATGGGCTGATCTCATGTTTGAATGGAATGGATGGTTTAGATGATACCTTTGACAATTTTGGATGCTCTTGATGATGGCCGAGATGTGCGGCATACTTGCTTGGGTGGACTTGATGTGATATTGATGATGTCCCCTTGATGATGGATGGTGTGGATGCCTCGATGATCCCTTTGATTGGACAGATGATGATTGAATTCATGACTTTATGTTGGAGAGGGCTGCAAGGTCCAGATCTGACCATTGATTCTTCGATCGAGGTTGCCGAGACCTTTCTTGATGGTTCAGATGCATTTATTGACGGTCAGATTGGTCAAGATGCCATGATGTGTGATGTGATCTTTGCTGATAGCCCTTTTGATGGAGAGTATCATCCTTCTCCTGATCGTCGGTCCTTTGCGCACTACGTTCACGAGGTGGGCGAGTCTTCCCATGCGACTGAGGTCGTGACAGTTTCAGACAGTGACATGACTATATCAGACATAGCCGCCACTGGGGATAGGTCAGGGGCTGTTGAGTCTGCAGAGGTTCCAGCTTTTCCTTCTCCTTCGCCGGTTGATCTTCCAATCTTTGATGAGTTGTCATCGACTCCTAAGCCTTTTGTTCTAGAGGGGATCTCTGTGAGGACTTGGCAGCTGCTTCCTCGTCCTTCTTGCTCGCCACGACTGCTTGCTTGGCTTGACAGCTTGTCAGCTTATGAGATTCGAGATTTGGAGTCTTATGGCTTCGTCGATCTAATCCATATGGCTAGAGTTGACGTTGATTGGAGGATGCTCGGGGCTGCATTGATTGACTGGGTCCCTTCGTTGAACTTGTTTGCGTTCAACGACATGGAGATGGGACCCTCTTTGGAGGAGCTTGTGCTACTTGACCGGTCTTCCTTGGGATTATACTCAGTATTTTTCGCCGAAGACTTTGCCGAAGACTGTCCACACCGCAGAACTGGTTCGAGATCCCCTATCTTGTTCGGCCTGCAGCTGCTGGCCAGGATGCTATAGTGTTCTCCTTGGATTTGCTATATGATCTTTTTTCGGGTCCTTGGAGTGTGGCAGGGTCTATTCTTGCTCGGAATGCACTGATGTTCTGCTTGATTGCTAAGGTGTTATTCTTGGGATGGTGGAGGTCTCAGACTCCTTTGCTTTTCGAGGTGATGAGCCAAGTTGTTCAACGGCAGGGGATCATTTCTCTCGTCCTGGCAGAGTTGTTTAATGGGCTGACTGACTGTGCCCTGGGCCGCACTCAGTGTCCTTCGCTGGCTGCTGTGCATTTCTTCAGGTATCTTTTATGCACTTCCTTTTCTTGTCCTTTTGGGAATTTCTCTGCTCTAGCTGAATTTTTTTCTCTTTCTTGTGATCAGGTCTGGCTATGGGAGCGTCTTTCGCTGACTAGTTCCTGTACCATTTCCTGGCACCCATCGCCCAGACCTTATGCGACACATCATGGAGTTTCTTCTGCATACAGCTAGGATGAGTGAGCCCTTGTATCGCAGGATGTTTGCTGAACTTCGTGACTGGAATGTTCGTTGGGAGTCATCTTAGCTTTCACTTCTTCCAGTGCTTTGCGATGCGCACCGCCTTCCTCTGATGCTGGTAGGCTTTCGGTCTTACTTTTCTTACCACCCTATCCGGTTCCTGCGGCAGTTTGGGTATGAGCAGGATGTTCCCCCTTTGCTTTCATGGGTATCGGGCGTCGAGCACTTCCATTTAGATTATCTGACTTTAGGACTCGAGTTGACGGATCCTGGGCGAGTTACCTGATTGCTGATTTGCTAGGATTTGAGCTGCGGGATTTTCCGATGGTGACTGCCCCATATCAGTATTGGGTTGCTGAGCAGTCTCTGTATCGACGTATCCCTTGCTGGCACTAGACTGCCGATGAGGAAGAGCAGGATATCCTTGGAGATGCCGGCTCTTCATTTGGTTCATATGAGCCTTTTGAGGAGTGCCCATTCATTGATCCTAGCTTCCTTTTGGCCACTCATGGTCATTTACTGTCTAAGATTTCCGCACTTCGGTATCATTGTGAGATGATGTCAAGGAGATTGGCTGCCGATCAAAGGTTGTCTGATGAGGAGACAGCGATCTGCATCCTCGGAGCGCGATGAGGTGTATTACCTGCTTATGGAGGTGAGCAGATTGAGAGCGAGGCTACTTCATTATGAGTTAGAGGACTTACCTGATATGGCCGAGGAGGATGGTAGAGATTGATTGTGTTGGTCATCTATACATTCCTTTTTGCATAGTATATGATTGATGATGATGTCCTTTGTTGTATTTTTTTTTTTAAAAGATGACATGATATATGTAAAAGAAATATAATGCTTTTAATGAAAAAGGAGAAAACTTTTGAAAATCTATTGTGCCATGAGTTGTCTTGTGAGTGTGTCTGGAGTTTGTGTCGGGATATAGGAATCAGAACTGAGGCTCGGCCAATGCTTTGACTGATGTCTCGAGATTGGCTTGTGTGGTCCTTTGGTTCCCTAGAGGTGTAGGCAACGGAAACTGTTACTTCCTGAGATTGTCAGAATTTGTAGAGCTCTTTGTTCCCGACTGTACTTCTTCTTGTTCTTGAACTGTAACCGCTTGAACCTATTTTGATTGTCTGACTTCTTGGTACCTGCGCTTTTAATTTTTTTTTTCTATTTGAGCCATTTTTGCCTGCAACGCTCTTTCGAGTTTTCACTACAGCCGGCCTTTTCCCATCATTTTTGCCCGTGGCGCCCTTTCGGGTTTTCACCACTTCCCGGGTGTTTGATCTTGTCTGCCCCTTGGCAGCAATGCTGTTTTTACCCTCGGCGCCCTTTTGGGTTTTCACCAAGTTCGTTGTATGCCCACTGTTTTTACCCGAAGTGCCCTTTCCGGTTTTCACTCCGCCCTCTTTGTTTAGGCACACATTTTCTTTTTTTCTTTTTTCTGGATCTTTGGATAACTGCGGCGGCTAGAGGTCGGGAATTTGTCGTTGCCGGCCGATGGCAGTCTTCCAGCCCTTATCTTAAGTTACAATGACAGAGCTGTCGGTCTTAGCCATAGACCCTTCTGAGATGAATGGATGGATGAATGTGTTTCCTTTTGGATTGATTTTTCTCGGGTGCCTTGTTTTGGCTTCCCATTTTCTTTCTTTTTTTGGTATTCTTTTTCCTTTTCCCTTTTTTTGTATTCCTTTTTTCTCTCTTTTTTCCTTTGAATCCCCTTATTTGAAACACTTATTGGTGGACGGAAATGATTTATCAAAGGCTTTAGCTTTGACCTCTTGACTTCAGCTCTATTAACGTAACTCTTGATAAAGTCAGAATGACTTACCTGTGAAAGATTTTCACTTTGTCGGCGTTGATTGGCTCAGGAAGATCCACCCCTCTCATGCTGGTGAGTCTGAGAGCGCCTCCGGGAAGTACTTCTCTGATGATCAGCGGCCCGTCCCACAAGGGTTTGAACTTTCCTCTGGGATCCGGAAGGTGCGACTGGTAGAATCTTCTTCATGACCATGTCACCCACCTTGAAGCTTCTTTTTCGGACTCTCTTGTTATAAGCCCGAGCGTTCCTTTTCTGATAGCACTGTGAATGACTTAGTGCACGCATACGCTTCTCATCTGCTAACTATAACTGATCAAATCTGGCCTATTGCCATTCTCCTTCTTCAATTCCGCTTTCCAGTAACACCCGTATTGACGGTATTTCCACCTCGACTGGTAGAACTGCTTCCATTTCATAAGTAAGCTCGAAAGGAGTAACTCCCGTAGCAGATCGTACAGACGTTCGATAGGCCCAAATTGCATATGGGAGCATATCTGACCAATCTCGATAGGTCACGACCATCTTCTCGAGTATCCTAACGATTGTCTTGTTTGCGGCTTCCACCCCACCATTCATCTGAGGACGGTAGGGGCTTGATCAATGACGCTGAATCTTAAATTTGCTGAGGAAGTCATCCATCTTCTTGTTGACAAACGGGGTCCCATTATCTGTGATGATAGCATTAGGGATTCCATACCGGCATATGATGTTGTCCTTCATGAAGTTGATCACCTGATATGCTGCAATTGTGGTGTAGGAAGCTGCCTCTACCCACTTGGTGAAGTAGTTGACTGCCACAAGTATATACTCGTGACGATTTGATGCCTTGGGACTGATCTTCCCAATGATGTCGAGTCCCCACATAGAGAAGGGCCAAGGAGTTGTCAGGTTGTATAATTCTGATGATGGGGCATGGATTTGGTTCGCATGCTCCTGACACTTGAAGCATTTTCTGACGTGCTGGCAGCAGTCTGTCTTCATGGTGAGCCAATAGTAGCCAAGTTGCAGAATCTTCTTTGCCATCATGTGCCCATTCATGTGTGGGCTACAGATTCCTTCGTGTATTTCTTTCATGACCTTTGCAGCTTCTGTTTCATCAACGCATCGAAGGAGAATGTGATTATAGGATCGCTTATAAAGAACTTCACCACTGATGGTGAACTGGCCGGCCAAACGTTGGATGGTTCGGCGATCTGTTGCTGTTGCTGACTCCGGATACTCTCGGGTTTCGAGATATTGCTTGATGTCGGCATACCAGGGTTTGTCAGGGATAGCTTCGGCTTCTTCTATTTGCAGGCAGAAAGTAGGTTCATCTTGAGTTTCGACTGTGAGCTCCCATTCTTAAGCTCCTTTCGGTATCTCGAGCATTGATGCAAGTGTAGTGAGAGCATCCGCAAACTACTTCTTGGCTCTAGGCATGTATGAGAATGTGATTTCTTTGAATTCTTCGATCAGATTTTCAAGATACACATGATATGGTATCAACTTCTCGTCCTTGGTTTTCCATTCGCCATTGGTCTGATTGATGATAAGTTGTGAGTCTCCAAATACTCGTAGCTTCTTGACGCCCAAGATTATGTCTTCCCTTAAGCCAGCGATGCATGCTTCATACTCTGCCATGTTGTTGGTACACTCGAATGCTATGCGCCTTGAGATAGGAATAGGGACATCATTTGGAGAGTAGAGGATTGCTCCGATACCACTCCCTTTAGTATTTGCTGCGTCGTCGAAGAATAATGTCCACTCATCTTTTTTCTTCTCTTCATCACCTTCGATAAGTAAGAGATTTTCATTAGGGAAGAATGTCTTGAGTGGTTGATATCCAGGAGAGAGTGAGCCGCAAGATGATCGGCGAGGGCCTGCCCTTTGATTGCCTTCTGAGTGACATAGGTGATGTCGAATTCAGACAAGAGTAACTGCCATTTAGCTATCCTTCCAGTGAGTGCCGGTTTCTCGAATAGGTACTTGAGCGGATCCAGTATGAGCGAGGAGGAGAATAGGGAACGCAATCATGTATTGACGGAGTCGCTGAGTTGCCCAGACTAGGGTGAGGCAAGTCTTCTCAATCGGGGAATACCTGGTCTCGTAGTTGGTGAACTTTCGACTCAAGTAGTATATTGCTTGTTCCTTCTTCTTGGTCTCGTCGTGCTGACCGAGAGCACAACCAATGGCTTCTGCTGCTACCGAGATGTATAACAATAGTGGTCATCCAGGAGTGGGTGTTGAGCTCTTAATTGTGCATATTCTAACCCCAATTCATCACTCATTATGCAAGATTTTCATGATTTAAAGACTAATCAGATACATGTTTTGCGATTGTAGGAATGAGAGTGGCTTGGCTCAATTGGTGACCAAAAGGGCACATTTAGGAGTCTTTGATGAAGGCCCAAGGTGGACCAAAGAATGATGAAGAAAGAGAGGAGGATGAGGAAGAAAGAAGGGAAGAAAAGAAAGAAGAAATAATGCAGAAAATGGGGTCCGACCGGTCAAGACCGGTCGGCTGAACAGGCCTCGACCGGTCTAGACCGGTCGGCCAACAATGCAGCTTTCTACATAGCACGCTGGACCAAAATAGACAGGTCTAGACCGGTCTTGACCGGTCGGCCATGCAAATTCCAGGTTCCAGATTCCAGACAGCAAACCATTCCCGTTTCTGATTTTTTGGACCATTTTTTTGGGCCCATCTTAATGATATTTGGAAATCCAACACATCCATGTCGAAGAGGAACTCGACGCCGAACTAACCCAAGTAGTTTCGTGTCGATCGGAGCTACGAATTGATCGTGGTGGCCAAAACAGTATGAACTGTCCAGAAAGTTCCAGATTCTGCCTACTCCACTCTGGACCGGTCCAGGTGGTCCATCATTGATCATATGAAGAATCTACTTTGACCATCTCTTAGACCACATCCATATATGAATAACCACAAAGTTTCAGATCAAAAGGATGTGTGGTTTGATCGTACCGGTTGAAGAAAGATGGACCATCCAGAAAGATCCAACTGCGCAGAGTTTATAAAAGCCCTAAGTGTTCTAATTTTCGGACCATATTCTGGGATTGTTTTGGACAATCTAATCTGTCTATCATGTATAGGAGGACGTTTTCTACCAATTTTAAAATTTGGGATCAATCCGACATCTGTACACTCCAGAGCATTGAAAGCAAGATGACTGGTTCTGAAGGTACCCAAAGTACGTGATTTTGAGAGGTGGTCGGTGATCTAATTGGTGGGCCCATTCAGAGGACAATCTTGGAAATATAAATCATCTATGAGGAAGATCACATTACAAGGAAGCTATAAATCAATTTTGAAGGCAATCCAACCATTGGTTAAGCCGTACCAAGCGAAACAAATTCTGCTATGTTGCTTGTACTATTGCTACACTATAAAAGGAGGTGCTCTCTTCTATTCCAAAGAAAACCAAGGACGTGGGGAGCAAGGAGTTCAAGTCATAGGAGGCTTCCTAGCCTCCTCCAGCTAGTTTTTCTTCCTTTTCTTAGTTCTAGTTTTATTTTTAATATGCTTTTCATTAGCTAATCTCTTAGCTAGAGCTAAGAGGTGAACCTTATAGTTTTCTTAGATTATTTAATTCGTTTTATTGGTTTTAAAGTTGGAATTCATGATTATGAACTATGGTTTGAAGTTTATACAAGCTTTAAGTAGTTTTTCTTAGTCTTATGATGACTCATGGATGTTTGGGAGAATTACTTAAATTCTTAATTGGTTTGCATCAGTCTAGACCTGTATGATCTGAGAAATTGGAGTGCGCTCTAGTACTATGATCTTCATATGGGGACTTCCTACCAAAGTTCTACTTTCTGAATTTCTGTAATATGTATGGATTGTGCATGTGATTTGAATCAAGTTCAAATCATGATCTAGCCTTGTCTTAGTGACAGGACTTGAGGATGATTATGATTGTGAACTGAACCTTTTGGAATGGGGAATTAAATGACCTATGCAATTGAGCATGCTCAGCTCAGCCTACATTGAGTGAATCCTATGCATTGAACTTTATATGACAGATTGTTTGGTTTAACAGCTCTATAATCCGACTAGATAGATCTTAATATCGATTCTAGTTGAGAAAGTGAGAAACCATAGCGAATTATGAATCTAAGGAGAGCTATAAGTGGATCCTTGACGCTCTAGTTATCTTTCCATTATCAAATTTTCTATTTTATGTTAAAAATCAATTTCACAAACCTCTTTGATTCTAGTTATTAGGATAGTTTGAATTGTTTTACTTCCTTCCCTGTGGATCGACCTCGGTCTTACCGAGATTATTACTACATCGCAACCCTACACTTGGGGAAGCGAATAGTGGGCAGCACTAGCACTGGAGATTCATGAGGTATTTCTTGATGCGATCGAAGGCAACTTGGCAATCATCATTCCATTCTTTTGGAACGTTCTTCCGGAGGAGCTTGAATATGGACTTACAAATAGTGTGAGTTGTGCGATGAAGCGACTGATGTATTGAATTCTGCCGAGGAAGCCACGAATTTCTTTCTCTGTTCTAGGAGGGGACATCTCGATGATTGTTCTGGTTTTGGTCTCGTCAACCCTGATGCCATCCTCACTTACCATGAAGCCAAGGAGGTTGCCTCCCATTGTACCGAATACACATTTCTGAGGGTTGAGGCGGAGCTTGTACTTTTCTAATTTGTTGAATAACTTCTTCAGATCTTCAAAGTGTCCTTCGATTGTGCGAGATTTGACGATCATATCGTCCACATATACTTTAAGCTCTTTATTCATCATGTCGTGGAATAATGCTGTCATTGCTCGCTGATATGTTGCTCCTGCGTTCTTCAGACCGAACGGCATTACCCTGTAACAGAAGGTTCCCCAGGGAGTGATAAACGATGTCTTTTCGTGATCTTCAACGGCCATCTTGATCTGATTGTAACCTGAGAACCCGTCCATGAATGAGAAGACCTTGTACCCAGCAGTGTTGTCGACCAGAGTGTCGATATGTGGCAAAGGGAAATCATCTTTAGGACTGGCCTTGTTGAGATCTCGGAAGTCGATACACATTCGAACCTTGCCATCCTTCTTTGGTACTGGTACGATGTTGGCGAGCCATTCAGGGTAGTTGGAGACTACCAAGAATCCCGCATTGTAATACTTGATGACTTCATCTTGGACTTTCAGAGCCCATTCTGGCCTCATTCTTCGAAGTTTCTGCTTCACTGGCTTCATATCCGCCTAGGTTGGCAGATGGTGTACAACGAGCTTTTCATCGAGCCCCGGCATGTCTTCATATGAGAACACGAAGTTGGACAATCTTGGAGCTAGGAACTCTATCATTCTCTGCTTCATCTCATGTGGCAACGATTTTTCCAATGCGTACTTCCCTAGGGATCTCAGGTATCCCCAAGTTTACTATATCGAAATCATCGACTACGACGTTGGCTTTAGATTCTAACTTTTTGAGGAGATCCTCTAGTTCGGGAGCCGGATCATCATCTTCCTCATCCCGAGCTTCGTCCAGACCCATGAGCTCGGAGTCTAATTCGATGTCAAAGTCATATGATTCGACTTCAAACTCATGTGACTCTTTAGACGAACTTGGCACACTATTGAATGCAGGAAAAGAAATATTTTTTGGTTTTTGAGATTTTTCTGGAATGGAAATGCTAGATGTTTTTGGTTTTTGAAAGTTTTTAATTATTTTTTTATTTTTGAAATTTACGGGACCTTGAACAAGCGGGCATTGCAGACCATGATTGATTCCAACTTGTCCTAAAGTTCCGCTCGCTGCTTAAACCGCGTTTTTTTGGAAGCCAGAGCCCTCAGATGACTCTCTGGCTGATTCAAAAATTACGGAGAACGGATGACCATTCAGGACCCCACACTCCCTCCCCTGTAGAGACGGGGTTGATGATTTGGGCAAAGAATTACAGTCTGGCCCAATGACCATGATTTCTCGCTGGTCGGGTTTGAGATCTGAGTCGTACTCAGTCCCTCCCGGATCACTTACAGTTCAGTCTGGCTCCACAGCAAGACACAAATTTGGAATCTGGACATCGGACCAATCCCTGGCTGGCCATTTCCCTTTCTTGGTCTAATGGATGGGCTGCTTCTGCCCATGGCTGATGATTGATGATGTTGGTTCTGCAGAGATGGGTGGGCCGTGCCCCTTATTGATTGATGCTGAGATAGACAAGTTGTGCCCCTGGTTGGTTGGAATTGAAGTGGGCAGGTTGTGCCCCTGGTTGATCGGAGTTGAAGTGGGCAGGTTGTGCCCTTGGTTGGGAGCAGGTGTCAGAGTAAACTGGTCCTGAAGCTGTTGTATTTGACTCTTTCCTTCTTCTTCATCCCTTCCTTCTTCTGGAGGCTTGGATGGTTCAAGAATCCGATCCCATCGAATGGGGGTACACGTGGCCCAAGTTAGGGCTCATTGGGAGGCCTTTGTGTAGTGCAGTCGTTTGATTCCCTCTTGGATCTTTGCAAGGTTCTCCTGGCTTGATGAATGGAATGGGAGAGCACCGAAATTTCTTCTTTCTTTTGTCCGTGAAGATTACCCTATACCCGAGCCCCCATTTGCGTTGATTATATATTAGCGGTATTTTTTTGGACTTAAAATGATTCTTCATTCGGGACTTGAGGCTCAAACGTTCTGCTAGTGATAAGACATGATCCACACTTATCGGTTTCAGGATTGGCGATAGTGTTCACAGTCTCGAATTCGAAACTATGAAACAGGACGTCTTCTTCAGAGTGCTGGATATCGATGACAGGGATGTCTGGTTCAGTGGCAGCAGCATTGGAAGGAATGATGAGCTCCTTCTCTGCATGGATAGAGATCACTTGATTTCCACAGATGTACTTCACCCTTTGATGCAAAGTTGATGGCACAGCTCCAACCTTGTGCAACTAAGGCCGTCCGAGCAACATGTTGAAAGAGGCTAATATATCCAAGATTTGAAATGTGATGATGGAGATTTTCAGGGTCTATCTGTACCTCTATGTTGACTTCCCCTTCCACTGATCGTCGGGTGTTGTCGAATGCTCTGACGCAGATGGTGCTAGCTAGGTTGAAATGAAGAGGGATTGATTCCCTGACGTTCCGCAGTCTTGAGCGGGCAGACATTTAAGCTTGAGCCGTTATCGATAAGGACCAGCGGGACACAGAGGTCTTTGTATCGTAAGGCTATGTTGAGGGATCGCCCATGATCACGCCCTTCTGGTGGCAACTCATTATCAGTGAAGGTGATGGCGCGTAAAGCCAGGAGCTGTCCGATCATTAATGCTATCATTTCGGGTGCCGTATCGGAGGAGACGTGAGCATCGCTCAGGGTTTTGGCAGACATTTCTCTATATATGCGCGATGTGCAGAGTAGCTCCCATACTGAAATTTGAGCAGGGATTGACTTGAGCTGAGTTACCACATCGTATGTGGCTTCATTTTTGTTACTGAGACCTGAGAGAGCGCCTTTGGGATCTCCTCTGTTCTGATTATCTCTTCGGATGCAACGCCCATTGGGATTCATGTTTCCCACCTTTGCACATTTCGGATAGTGCCACGGGACTTCTTTATAATTTTCCTCTCTTTTGCCTTCTAGGACCACTGGTTCCTGCAACGGTGCTGGTGTAGGATACCAGATCTTCTTCGTATGGAGCTTTTGCCTTGAGGACTACATTGTTGCCTGTGCTGAAGGGATAATATCAATGCTTGTCTTCATAGATCACATAAGGTCGCGGTCCTGGCTTGATCGTTCCGGGAGCAGGAGGCTTCCATGGAATGAACAGTGGTCCTCTTGATATGGCAGGGGGCTTCTCTATTTGTCCCAGCTGTCGTAGCGTGATTGACACGCATCCGAGATTTGCCCCTTGCAATATGAAAGGCTTGATTGGAGGAGCTCCTTCCAAGACAATGGGTTCTTGCTGCTCATGAGTATGATCCCTCCATTGCGGATTGTATTGTTCCTGAGCTGGAGTTGCCCCTTGTAAAATGACAGGTTTGTATGCGGGGTCGATGTATGATTATGCTCTTTCCAGGACGAACGACTCCCAACATGGATGGCTGTAAGATGCCCTTTGAACAACCGGCACATCATATGGAGGTGCTCCTTCGAGTACTAACGGCTCAGAGACTGAAGGAGGAAAGGGGTTTGCCCCTTGCAAGATCGGAGGAGAATTTGCTGGCCCATAAGTGTAAGCAGGAATGGACTGGATAAGAGAGAAGAATCGATCGAGGCGCTCTCCTTCTTCTATGCTGTTAACAGTAGGGCCACGAGATGAGCTGGGGTCCGTTGGATGCTGAGGCAGAGGATTCTGAAGGATATTGGTAGTAGCTGCTGGAGGAGTTCCGGGGACCGAGATGACGATTTTGCGGTCGTCAATCAGATCTTGTATGGCATTCTTCAAAGTAAAGCATCGATCAAGTGGTGTGGCCACGCCCTTGATGGTAGGCACAATACTCATTTTCTCGGTAGGTTAGAGGTAGAGGATTTGGAGGAGGCCTGGGTGTCATTAGAGTGAGTAACTGCTTCTGTACTAGCATATCCATGACTTGACTGAGTGGTTGAGTGAGTGGAGTGAATTTCTTGAGCTCCCTGTAATTCTGTCTATTCTGGTATGAGTATTGACCGTTCCCTCTGAACTGCTGTTGCTGTCGAGGTGGTTGTGGCTGTGATTGAGGATTTGGTTGTGGCTGATACCGCTGAGGTTGATGCTGAGCCTGATTCTGCTGATACTGTTGATGTCCCTGTGGGGGAGTATATTGATTACCCTGAGCAATGGTGCTGATGTTGTTTACCTCTGTCGGGCGAGGAGGAGAACTGCTGCGGCTTCCGTTCCCATATCCGATGGGTCTTCCCTCCACTCTGTTCCTCTTGACTGGAGTGGCTTGATGAGGCCATGGGGAGATTGTCCCGGCATGGATTCCTGCTTCGACTTGCTCTCCAGCACGGATCAACTGTGAGAAATTCGCATATGGATGCGAGATGAGATATCCAGATATGCCAGGATATGTTGAATGAACAATCATAGAGCTTTGTTCTTCATCGTCGATAGGTGTCCGCATTCTGGCTGCCATAGCTCGCCAACGTCCCACATAAGCTGATAGCGTTTCATCACTCTTTTGCCTGAGAGCTGCGAGGTCGGCCCTTCTAGGTGCCATGTTGAGATTGTACGCAAATCTGTCAACGAAAGCCTGGGAAAGTTGTTCCCAAGTCCTGATGCGGTGGCAGTCCAATGAGGTATACCAATCTAAGGCATCGCCCTTCAGAGATTTTTGGAACAAACAAATGAGTGCCCCTTCATTTCCTGAGATTGCACTTAGCTCTCCACAGAAGGCCTTGAGATGTGCTGTCAGACAACCGCTGCCATTGTATCTTTTGAATTTTGGTACCTCAAGGTTTTGAGGTACTTGAGCATCTGGGAAAGGACACAAGTCTCTGAACTGGGTCGAAGGTAGATCGATTCTTTATTGTCGCTGAAGTTGATTTTGCAAGATCTGGAACTGCTCCCGCAACTCGTCCAGTCCTGAGTGATCTGTTCAAGCAACTGGTGCCTCTTGGAGTAAGGCACGCTCTTCTTCGGCATAGTGGTCGATGTCTTCGACCCTATGGACTTGCTGAAAAGCAACCGTGGATTGCTGAAATTGATTTGATGACTGGACTGAATTCTGATGAACTTGTGCTTGAAAGGGTTGTAACTGAACTGGAGATTGTACTGAAGGTTGAATTGGAACTTGCTGGAAATTAACTCGAGATTGCTGAATCGAAGATTGTTGGAAATTAACTGGAGTTTGCTGAATTGAAGATTGCTGAAAATTAACTGGAATCCCATCGACGGGGATGTGCTGGAATTGAAAAGTGCTCCTGTTTGTAGGAGGTTGAGATGCTGGGAAGTGACCCCCTTGTTGGGTATTCGCCACTGTTCGCTGATTGATGTGGGCTTGATACTGACCCCCATTGTGGGCATTCGCCAGTGCTGTCCCTGTTGTTGGAAATTAAATTGAAATCCCATCGGTGGGGATGTGCTGAAATTGAAAAGGGGTCTCATTGGCGGAGGACATGCTGAGAAAGAAGAGGAGTCCCATTGGCAGGGACATACTGAAACCTACTGAGATTGTTACTTGTAAGATTGACTGGAAACTGACTAGAAGTCCCTGCGACGGGAGTGTTCTGAGACTGGCCTTGTCGTCGCAGGAAGGTACTGAGGAGGATGCCCCATAGCGAAGGGCTGAGACGGCTGCTTTCGGTAGTCTTAGGGTAGATTTCGATGGTTGTGCTTGATTTGAACTGGAGGTTGGAGGGACCCGTCATGGCTGCTGAGATTGCTGAACTAGGTCAATCTGATTGTTGGCTGCTGCGGTAGCTTGTGCTTGCATGAATTGCAAGAGCATTTCTTGCATTGCTCTCATTCATTGTGCCAATTCTTACATGATTGGCGTATTCTCAATTGGCTGTTGCGCTGGAGGTTGTGCTTCTGTCATTTCAAGAGCGGGGAAGATGTGAGTTTCCTCTTCATGGTCGGATATGGCTTGCTGAGTCCGAGTGCGGATTATGCTACAGAAGGGAAGTTGTTTCTGAATACGTTGAGCCCGAGGAGGCGCAATGGTGAGGACTATACTCTTTTTGGGGTTTTGGGATTTTTCTATTTTTTTTGTTGGTTTTGGGTAGAATGCTATGCAGATGAGATTGTATGAGGATTAATGACTTTTAAGTACGGGAGGGATTCTGTTTTTCAAGTCGGATCACGACTAGTGGGACTAGCTTATCCCCAGCAGAGTCGCCATTCTGTGGACCCTCACTGTTCCGCTGCTCCCAGACGTTCTCCCTTCCCTTTCGGAAAAAGAAAAAGAAGAGGCACGTGCGCGCGAATCGTCGTTTGTGCCACTGGCTTGCCTCGTTCTCGAGGGCTTTGTTCGGTTGTCGTGTTAAGCTGGATGTGTTTAAATGAGTTCGTATAAGACCAGAGTCGCCACTAGCCAGTTACTTCGAATCTACAGTCGGCTAGACCCTTGTAAAAACGTTAGAGAAGGGAATCCGAAGATTTCTTCCTCTAAAATGACTCCTTTTGATCTGCGGCCAGAGATTCGAGGTAAGGGATCACGGTTACATGGTGGGAAGAGGTTAAGCACCCCACACACTGCCCGTACCGAAGTACGATCTCTACTTCACAGAATCGAACTAATACTTTAAAGTCTGTTTTAATCCTCGTACATTCTCATTGATGACATGATGCATGAATGCAGGTCTGAACAGTAAGAGTTTCTGCCCTGCATACGCTCGAATTGACAGGTGCTTTATGCGGGATGCATGCTGTGTGTTTGAATAATCAAAGTGCTTGAAGTGACATGTACATGAATGCAGGTCTGAACAGTAAGAGTTTCTGATGGGCAGGTTTCATTAACAGGCAAGCCCAGAGCATACGCTCGAATTGACAGGTGCTTTATGCTGAGATGCATGTTGTGTGTTTGAATAATCAAAGTGCTGGTAGTGACGCAGGTGGGTTGGAAGTAAAGTAAGTGTTGCACTTATGCTAGATGCAAATGAGATGATGCTGGTAAAGAGTAGCTAAATGGACAGGAGGTGTCGCAAGGTTTGCTTCAAGTAGCTGGATCAAGACTTAGATGGCTTGGGAGACTTGGACCACGGTTAGGCTGGGCTGGACTAGGGCTAGGCTTTTCTCACTCGGGCTCTCCTTGGTTGAAAAATGGGCTAAAAAAAGGATGGAGGCGGACTCAGAGCTCTCGGGCTGAAGAGAGGAGAAGTGGATGTCGAATGTGAAGGGGAGAGGGGGTATTTATAGCAGGCGGGCAGTCGCAGATTGCGTAAATAAGTTTGGGCATCACCCAGGGGGCCGCCCGTACGGTCGTTCTCGGGATTCAGCGGGCAGTATGGACATGATCCGAGGCTGCGGCTTGGAACTCGGTGAGTTGACTGGGTTTGGGGGATGATTTGACACGGTGAGTTGACTCGATGGGTTGACTCGGCGGGTTGACTCGGCGATTTGACTCAGTGGATTGACTCGCCGAGTTTGACTTTTTAGGACTTTTTTTACTGGTTTTTCTTATGGGGGGTTTTTCAGACTGATGTTTAGGGGCGAGTTGACTGGATTCAGGTTTGAGTTGGGCTATGAATTGGGGCTTACAAGGGTGAGTTTGGCTGAGTTTGGACATGGGATTTGGGAGTATGGTCCTCCATTCATCCAGCTACCTCTACCAACAATGTAGCCGAAGGTGGGGTGTCTACAGTAATATTAGTATAAATACTTCTGAAAACATATGTATAATAACTAGTCCATACATGGTTTTAGAGTAAAAATTTAATCCAACTTACTATAATGTTCTAAAATGAGACGTAAAATTAAATGGACGGAATGAATATACCAAAAATACATCAAGGGATGCCCCACACAGTAGGGGTAACACCCACTAAGCTATTACCAAGCATAACACCTAATTCACTCTTGAGTCTTGGCCTTAGGCGAACTTCAGATTGCGTACTAAGTTAGTTTACTTTTGTCATACTGAGTAAACTCAGTTGAGCCTACTTTGAATGCATTTGGTTTATCTACACCGTCCATTCGTTTTGCATGCTTATTTTAGCCTTTGAGCCCAAAATTGAAGCATATCCGAAGCTTGAGTGCACCATGCCACATGAAACAGTGGGAATAATGATATCCACCGTTGAAACCTTCCTAGAGCCCATAGTGACATTTATTTGTCATCCAACCTGTTTGTAAGATTGAGTAGACATGAATGAATGGAAAACACAAATATCAGCTTGATTCAAAACTTCTATGGCCTACAATAATTTTTCAATGGCAGAGGTTCAATTAACATTGTTTCCTGTGGTGTGTGCCAATTGAGCTTTGTATATGCTTTAATTTTGGGCTCGAGCCATACAATTATCTTTTAAAATGGATGAATAGAGTAGATAAAACAAATAAATTACGGAGGGTCCCATAGAATTTACTCAGTACGCTAAACGCATTGAGTTACTAAGTATGCAATCTCGTCCTCCTCACCTGGAACACATGTGTTTCTATCTAGACCATCCAAATTATCTGGCACGTTTTGGATGGAGCATATCTCTAAACTCCCACTAATCAGGAAATCCAATCCGTTTGATTGATGGCTATTAAATGAATGATTAAAGCGTCCTAACTAATGGCTCAGTGGTAGACCCTGCCAGTTTCAACACTGAGGTGTGTGTGGGTGTGAGTTTGGGTGCAAAATAAAAAAGTATGAATGATTTACAAATTGAAAGGAAGTAAAATGGAGTGTGGTTCAAATTCCAAGGGCAGAATTAGATGGTTGCTATCATTTGGACGATCTGAAGTGCTACACAAGCACGCACATGAAATGTTGATGAATCCCCACCAATTTCTAAAATGGCGGTGAAATATCTAAGTCTAACACTATATGGCCTATGATCCAAACAGCTGTGAGAACAATAAATTTATGGCTGTCAATAGGTGGGGTCCATAGCACCTTATCTGCCAACCAGGTTCGGTTTTTGTCAAGTCCTAGTCTTTTTAGATCAAGATCTTGTTCTTGAAGACCTGAACATCGATCCGATTGGGTTCAGGCACATATGGGGTTATTGGATATCGAGGCTGTGAGATGGGTTCGTAATAAATAAGATCATTTACATAGTTAGGCTCACACCCAATGGATGGATCAGATTGCACACACGTGCCAATTTCACACATGCATGCCATGTAAATGGGCTTTCTTATAAGTATATGGCTTAGAAAACCTCACTTTTTCGCTATAATAATCAATACAAAGTTAATCCACATAACACTATTATTAAAACTAATTGAACCATACCGCATTTTAACTGGGTCCAAGTTGATGGACATTACTTAGACCTGACTAGACTGAACTTTTAACTGGGTCCAAAAAATTGGAGAGCTAAACTGGAACCAATTTATTAACAGGGACCTGTTAAAATCGGGTTAGGTCCATTGACATAAGCACATAGATAAACGGAGCACCATGGACATTGTTTATCAATATTCGGAGATGTTTATAAGGTATGAATCAATTTCCATTTTGAGTGTATATTGGGAATTAAATGAATAGTCCTGCAGGCTGATTTTGAGGACGAATCCTTGATATTTTCATGTATCCACTTATAAAAGATGCCTCAAGGAATGGACAGCATTTTGCCACGTACCTACACAATGAATGAGAATGGAGCAGCACATGAAGAAAAGGGAAAAGAAAGAAAGAAAGAAATATTTAATTGGTACTCCGGACGAGTGTGATGGTTGATATGTAGGCACTGAGATAGCTCAAATAAAACCATTCAAATGGTGCTCTCACCATTGTTTGGATCATAAACTGAGAATTATACTAATACCATAATTGGAGCTTTGCTACACCCACACAGTAAGTACGCCAGCATAGCAGAGTGGTGCAATATCCACGCCATCGATCAGAAGGGTACCACTATATAGATTTCCTATCCCAAGAATCACATCAGTCGACATCACTTGTCGGGTGGGCCATAATTAACTGAATAGATGGTCAGGTTGTGAAAAATCAGCCCAAGTTTTAGTAGGGTTCACCTGATGGATGGCTTGGATATTTCATCTGTCTACCATGATGGCATTTTTGGTAGTGTTGAAATTCATCCGTCAACATAATAATCATATACTAGTAGAAATCACAAATTGATCCTATGCTTGATGTTTCAAGCCATGCCATTCCTCTTTTTCTGACATGTTTTCGAAGAATTGAATCTATTGATTACTTCACGGTATCTATTCCTCCATAGTACGAAAGAACTCCTTTTGACGTAAGAAGGACTCGTTTGTTTTTCTAGGATAATATTATATTCGCAGAAATCACAAAATAGATCGGCCGTTTGTTCCCATGTTTCAAACTACTCCATTCTTTTATTTCAGATGCCTTTGCTCTGATGTTTCAATCTATTCTGTTCTTTTATTTCTTCTGATGATGTCTTTAAACATTGTCCATTGATTAATTCATGTACGGTATCTATTCCTTCGTAGTATGAGAAAGGATTCCTCCTGAAGTAAGGATTCAATTGTTTTTTTTTTTTTTTTTCTTTTTCTAAATGACATGATAATAATTTTTATAGATGAGACATTTTACAAATCATATTAAACTCCTCATATGTGTTTCTTCTATTAGACCATGGTTTCCCAGCTTTCTTAGGGTGTCTTTATTGAACCTCCAATTTATACATTTGTCGACACATTACATTACATTATATGCATGGTTTTCATGTTTAAAAAGCCCATCTAATGCTTATTTTGTGATTGTAGGAATGAGAGTGACTTCACCCAATAGAAGACCAAAAGTGGCACATTTAGGAAGCTTTAAATGAAGGCCAAGGTGGATCAAAGAAAGGAGAAAGCAAGGAGAGGAGAGGGAAGAAGAAAGAAAGAAAGAAAACGTCAAAACAAGAAGGCTAGACCGGTCGGCCAAGAAGGCTAGACCGGTCAAGACTGGTCGGCTAGCCCAGTCCGACCGGTCAAGACCGGTTGACCACATACAAACAACAACCAGCAAGTTTCTAAATCCGATTTTCGGGTTTCCTAAGTGCGGGAGGACTCCGTAATTCCACATTTCTTCTAATTCGGTGATGCCTCCAAGCTATAAAAAGACACCTACAGCCTCTTCCTAACTCATCTAGTAACGTGGGGAGCAAAGAGATCAAGACCTAGGAGGCTTCCTAGCCTCCTACAACTAGTTTTCTTCTTCTTCTAGTTCTAGTTTATAGTTTTTAATGTTTTCTTTTAGCTAACCTCTTAGCTAGAGCTAAGAGGTGAAGTTTGTAGTTTATTTCAATGCTTTAATCCGTTCTTCAAGTACCCTTTACTTATTTATGAATTTTCAAGTTTTAGTTTGAATAAAGTTTATTTTTTTAGAAGTTTTGTGAGAGTTTGTGTACTCCGGACATGAGTTCTTTACAATTCTCTGAGATTACCATGATTGGGTTGTTTGAATTCGAATTGTAGTAACCCTTGAGCATGCCATAGTCCATAGGCATGGCTGTTACTCCGAAGGCTACAAGTTCAAGTTCTATGTGCTTCATTAGAACTAGAAATTTGATTTACAGATTTAAGTGGGATTGTTTGTGCTTGAATGTTATATCTTCCAATTAGATGAGAGATAGGACTTTGATTCTAATTTTGTTGTACTTGGATGAATGGATTGGCATTGGACTACTACAAGTGGATCCTTGATGCTCTAGTTCTTCTTATTTTCAGATTTTCCTATTTCATGTGAAAAACTACTTTCTTAAACTTCTTAGATTATAGTTATTAGAGTACTTGGAATTGTTTACCTCTTTCCCTGTGGATCGACCTCCGTCTTACCGAGATTTATTACTACATCGCAGCCTTACACTTGAGGTGAGCGAACAGTCTTGGGGGAATAAATGAGAAGAAATTATTTCTCAAAGGGCTTTTCTCAAGTTGTGCTAAAGCCCACTCTCAGGTGCGAACAATCTGACCATGTGATTACACCAGGATCCATAGCTCAAGTGGTAAACTATGTGAGAATAACCTCGATTCAACATTGAGGTCCTGGTATCGACTTCCAAGCGAGGGGCCCTAAGTGGGGGTTGCTAATTAACATTGTGGTGTGACTAATAGCAGGTTGTGTGTACTAACAGTGGGGTGTGTACTAACCTAAAAGAAAAAGAATAAAAGAAAGAGAGAGAGAGAGAGAGAGAGAGAGAGAGAGAGAGAGAGAGATCTAACTGTTGGGATGAGGCTTCAAACTTGCATGTTTTTGGGTGCTCCGACCGGCCGAACAGCGTGACCTAGATGCAGTATGAAGAACCCATGGACAGATTTTTGTAGTGCCCAGACCGATCGGCCAACCGGTCGTCAGTGGACTCCGACCGGTAGGGTGACTGGTCGGCTGTGAGGCAGAGGCGTGTAAACTCTCTGGACTGTTTCTGTGCAAGGCCGACCGGTCGGCTGTGCGCGTGGAGTCCTTGAGCAGTCCGTAGTACTGCGCAAGGTGTTTCTATTTTCGGATTTCTTCCTATTTAAGGTATTGTAATCCGACTTAGAGATGTATCCTAAGGTGTCCAAGGTTTCCTATTCATACTAGGAAGAGGGGAGAATTGTGAGAGAGAGAGAGAGAGAGAGAGAGAGAGAGCTTGGGTTTTCTCTGTTTTCCTTGCTTGTGGGCTGTCATCTTTGTAATCTTCTGTTTAATTCATAGTGGATCTCTTTGTGCCGTGGTTTTTTACCTGTTGAGGGATTTTTCCACGTAAATTTGGAGTCTCTTGTGGTGAATGCTTGTGTGTGATTGATTGCATCTTGTTTCTCGTTTGATTGCGCATTGTTTCACGTGTTCGGCGTTCTGCTTCCGCTGCCGGCTTTTCCCAACAAGTGGTATCAGAGCTAAAGTTGGAGTAAAGTAGATTCGAATCTGAGACGAGAAGATGGGATCAAGCGCAAGGTTCGATATAGAGAAGTTCTCCGGGAAAAAATAACTTTGAGCTATGGAAGGTGAAGATTGAATCCTTCCTGATTCAGCAAGGGCTCGATGGAGCCCTTGGAAAGCGACCCGAGGCTATGAAAGACGATGAGTGGACGAGGCTTAACAAGAAGGCTAGAACCTCAGTCCTATTAAACCTTATGGATGATGTGCTCTATCATGTCATGAAGGAGAAGACTGCAGCTGAAACTATGGCGAAGCTAGAGAAGGTATATGCCAAGAAATCTTTAGAGAATCGCATGTACGTGTTGATGCAGTTGTTCACCTTGAGGATGGCTGATGGAACTGAGGTGGAGGACCACCTGATCACGTTCAATAGGCTGGTTTGTAAGTTGGTGGAGATCGATGAACCAATGAAGGATGAGTATCAAGCATGCATCCTGCTGAATTCTCTTCCAGATTCATATGAGTCGTTTAGGGACTCTGTGTGCGCGGGGAGGGAAACCATAAGCGTCGAGACCGTTATCTCAGCCCTTCAGTCGAAGGCGATGAGAAAGAAAAGCGGTGACATGGCTTCCCTTTATTCCTCAAAGGTACTGGTTATGAGGGGAAGAAGTTCTGAGCATGGAGGATATTCCAAATTGGGATCGAGGGCCAATGGCAAAGGTAAGTCTAAGGTGAAGTGCTGGAATTGTGGCCAGGAGGGCCACATGAGAGGGGATTGTCAGAATCCCAGGTTGAGGCAAGAGAAGTATGGAAATTCTTCTGGAGAGGGAGCCAATACCGTAGAGGACGGTGGCGATTTGTGTGAAGTGCTGACTGTATCTGGCAAAGGATCTCACGGTAGTGACTGGATCCTTGATTCAGGGGCTTCATGTCACGTATGTCATGATCGGAGTTCATTCACGACATATAGAAAGTATGGTGGAGAATCGGTGTTTGTGGGCGATGGAGTCGCTCATAAGGTTGTGAGTGTTGGTACTGTGCGCATCAGGATGTTCGATGGGGTCGAATGAGTCCTGGAAGATGTGAAGCATGTTCCCAAGATGAAGATGAATGTGATTTCTCTTAGTGCACTCGAGGCGAAACGGTGACGTGTTTATCGGCCAGTGATCGTTATTGTGAAGTGATGAAGGGGCACTTGTGTGTATGAAGGCACGGAGGTGTGACCATCTTTACATGTTGATTGGGAGCACAATTCACGGTGGAGTTGCGAGAATGGCTAGCGAGATCCTCGGTTGCTCGTATGTGGCAAGTGCCCAAGGGCCACATGAGATGAGCGAAAAAGGGCGTGAATTTGCAAGGATAGGGTCGATGGTGGCACCAGAAGCGGTGGAGCTATGATTGAAGATGAGATGACGTTGCGAGGATGGTGTTTGATTCGACGTTTGAAGCCTCGGTAGAGATTGTTGGGATGAGTCTTCAAACTTGTATGTTTTTGGGTGCTCTGACCGGCCGGACAGCGTGACCTAGATGCAGTATGAAGAACCCATGGACAGATTTCTGTGGTGCCCAGACCGGTCGGCCGACCGATCTTCAGTGGGCTCTGACCGGTCGGCTGTGAGGCAGAGGCGTGTAAACTCTCTGGACTGTTTATGTGCAAGGCCGACCGGTCGGCTGTGCGTGCGGAGTCCTTGCGCAGTCCGCAGTACTGCGCAAGGTGTTTCTATTTTCGGATTTCTTCCTATTTAAGGTGTTGTAATCCGACTTAGAGATGTATCCTAAGGTGTCCAAGGTTTCCTATTCATACTAGGAAGAGGGGAGAGAGTTGTGAGAGAGAGAGAGAGAGAGAGAGAGAGCTTGGGTTTTCTCTGTTTTCCTTGCTTGTGGGCTGTCATCTTTGTAATCTTCTGTTTAATTCATAGTGGATCGCTTTGTGCCATAGTTTTTTACCTGTTGAGGGGTTTTCCACGTAAATTCGGAGTCTCTTGTGGTGAATGCTTGTGTGTGATTGATTGCATGTTGTTTCTCGTTTGATTGTACATTGCTTCATGTGTTCGGTGTTCCGCTTCCGCTGTTGGCTTTTCCCAACACTAACCGGGTGATTTTGACATTGTAGCCTATAAAATACCTGGTAAACCCAACTGACAGTCTAAATCCACCAATTGAATTGTTCACGAAGTGTCAAAATGCAACTAGGAGCACTATAACTTATGGTACTCGCAAGAAATGAAGTTAAAATTAACAAATGATATTTTACACTCTCGGCTGCAGTCATCAGTACTAGTCCTTCAATTGAATCTTTGTCATTTGATACTAAATCACACTCATAAGGAGTTGAAAACTGATTGCATGCTGAGATAGTACTGCAATCTAACATTTGGGCAGGGGAAATGATCAAAAAAAAAAAAAAAAAAAAAAAAGATCTTCAAAAAAGTGGAAGTACATCACTTGTAATTTTGTTGATGGAGAGTTAAACTGCAGTGTGCATACATATTCATTTGCGTGGGCCCCACCAAAAATAACAGGCCACACCTTGGTATATATAATCATGAAACAGCAACAACAAAAGTATAAAACAAAAATGCACACAGCCAACTGCATTACTGATTTCCTGGACCTCAGCCAATCACATAGAGGCAAGTACCATATAAATCGGAGGTGGATTGCCTGTTCTCCCATCCACATGAAATTCCTTTAGTCGGAAGCTACGTGGGACCAATAGAGATGACCATGAGAAATCCACTCCATCCATTAGTTTCTCGGGCTCATAATAGGGCAGGACCCTAAAAATCAGGCAAATGGAAATCTCATGTGGGCTACATAACAGGAAACAGGAAACAGTAAGAATAGAAATGTCCATCATTGAAACCTTCCTGGAGCAGGCCCTCAGTAGCTATCTTGCAACCGAAGTGACGTAGCCAAGTTCTGTGGGACCCACCATGATATATGTGTTGTATCCACACTGTCCATCCATTTTGTGAGATCATTTTAGGGCATGAGCCCAAAAATGAAGCAGATCCAAAGCTCAAGTGGACCCATTACAGAAAACAGTGGGGGCACTGACGCCCACTGTTAGAACCTACCTAGGGCCCACCATGATGTTTATTTGAGTTCCAACCTATTCATAAGTTCACACGGACATGGACGAAGGGCAAACAAAAATATGAGCTTGATCGAAAACTTCCGTGGCCCTCAAGAAGTTTTTAATGGTAGGCAATCAATCCGCACTGTCTTCTGTGGTGGGGACCACTTGAGCTTTCGATCATTCCCTAAAATGATCTCAACAAATGAATGGACGGTTTGAATACAACATACATAACATGGTGGAGCCCACAGAACTTGGTGCGCGGACAGTAGCTAATCTGCCTCCATCGCAATTAGCAACTTGTATTTGATCAGGTAGACCTCGCCAAAAAAAGATAACCTGATGCAAAAATCAAGCCAGTGCATTGATCAGGTAGGCCACACCTTTGGAACGGATGGACAACCAGTGGCAACCTAACTTACAGATGTGGCCGATTTTAATGACTGATCTTTATGGTGGGGCTGACCATCTGCAGAAGCGGCAGGATCGATAGACCTTCAAGTTAGGGCGTCGTCACTCATAGTTGGGGAGCAGTTCCCGGGATGAGTTTCCACGCCGCTCGGCTTAAATGTCATCGAGTCGTGTTGACACGCGACCAGGTTCTTGAGTCAACTAACTCAGTTTTATATGAGGCCTAATCATCCTTCATATGATCTCAGTGGACCATAGAATAGGAAAGTTCCACCATGGCTCACACATATTCTCAGTTTTTCCATTGGTGGTTGATCACAGCCATTCAAATAAAGTAGTGAAAAATGGATCGATGAGATCTTTTGGATGCTCAGACGTATGTCTCTAGTTATATAACTGTGTGCTTTTGACTTTTGCGCAAGAGTCTCTGTTCATCCAGCGCAACGTTCATTCGACACTGTATTAGGGTCTCGGCTCCATAATACAAAAGGGGCATGTACAGTGCCATAAATAATGCACCCAATTTGTAGAAGTGGAACCCATCTTTTGGTGGTTCATGTCAGTGGACTGATGGGCCTCCCAAAAAGTCTTGAATTGGTAAGGGACTGGTTGCTTAGACTTATAGCTTGATTAAAAAATTAAAAAATAAAAAACTTTCTAAAGAAAGTTTATAGTATCGACTATAGCATCTCCTATTAGGCCACCACCGCTCTCTATTATTGGACATAATTCTATGAATGGTTATGCATTTAACGTATGTATTGTTGGAAAGTTATTGACGAGCTCTCTCTCTCTCTCTCTCTCTCTCTCTCTCTCTCTCTCTCTATCTATATATATATATATATATATATATATATATATATATATATATATATATGCCACTTTAGGTGTTAACTTTTAGTTCAAATTTATTGTTTTTAGCTAAAACTATTATTTTAATAAGTTATGTTTTTGCCATTTTTAGAGTTTAGAAAGTCTTCGAATAGCTTAAAATCTTTAATGAATTCATATTTTATAGGAAAGAATTTGAAGTTTAAAAGTCATTTACTATAATTAAGAAAATTTATTATTTGAAAGTAGTGAATAGACCTAGAATTTATATAAGTAGCTTTATAAATAGACTTTTTTTTTTCAAGCTTTCATCAATAATGGTAATCTTATATCTCATTTTTTTAAAGATTCTCTTTCCTTGTGGGTTCAAGTGTTACTCTTGATAAGATGATGATAATCTCTTTTCTTTATTCCATGCACCCGCTGTGCAAAACTCTTAGGTAACTCAAATAAAGACTTCTGATGATAATTGGACACTTAAAATCTTAAAAATAATAAAATTATAACTTACGAAAAATTAATATATTTACTTTTAATTGAAATTTGACCGTTTAATGATTGAATTTTGCGAAACAAGTATAAAATTTTGGTTACATATTACAACCCCAAATAACAGTCATGAAGTTAATGGCTCTAGATACTATAATGCATTACGCCATTTTTGTCCAATCTGGGTCATTGCATCCTGAATTCAATCTTGGCACTCCATTAGGTCATCCACAACCTATTTATCCCATTCCTGACCAAGGATTACAAGCATATGAAAAAGGTGGGGAAATAATACAATGAATACAAAAGATGGATAGCTGGGAGGTTCTATTATTTTGGAACACTTTTATTGCATCCTCCATCTGCAATAAGTCCCAATAAATCAACGGTTTCAATCGCCATAAAGGGGTTGTACCTGTACAAATTTGCCTGTGAGGACGATATGGAGGTCTCGAGCCACCGGGACTTAGTAGCTTTCCCACCACTATTTTCACAGTGGATGTTTGTAACGGTTGCATGATGGTTGTAGATCGGTCCATCCAGTGGCAGCTACGAGCATGATCGTAGTTAGGGTGGCAAATATGCCACAACAAGCATGTCCACATCCAGCCAATGATCTGAGGATGTGTCTTGGCCCAGCCCAGCCCAACCTAGAACGAATAAGGCTCGGCAAACTACGCCAATCATCCGAATATTCAGAAGGACCGATGCCTATAGTTATCAAGAATCATATACCTGCATGCTGTTGTTTCCAAGCTATTCATTCCTTATCAGGTGGGACTGATAATAAACATACATGAATCAGGCTGTTCAACATTATGAGTTTGGTTTGTGAGTTTTTGCACATGCTGACATGGCACACGTGTTGGATCTAAGCCATTAATCAAATGGGACCAAAAGGTCAACATCACTTACCCAAAACTGCATTAAACAGAATGATGGCACAGCTATGGTTTCATTAAGCTTTACATGTCGACCTATAACCCCTTGCACTTGGGCTTATAGGGTCCACTTATGAGCAACCACAAGTGTATGGATATCACATTGCTTCTTCTTTATGCAGATGAATTGATTGTTTAATTAAGGTAATTAAGTATGCGGACGTGTGGCCTTTATTTCTGTGATCAAAGTGCATTGGTGAGATGGGCTAGACGATCGATCATGCATTATATTCTTCTTAATAGAATAATCATAACCCTCCAATTGGTGTCATTAGGGACAAGCACACCAAGTGGGTGATACCAATTGTAATGGTTAGTGCTTCATGGACTGCACCACGTTGTTTTTATTTTATCCAAGCCGTCCATCCATTTTGTCAGATCATTCTTGTTTATGATCCCAAAAATAAGTCAGATCCAAATCTCATGTGGACCATGCCACATTAAGCAATGATGATTTACTGCCCTTCATTAAAAACTTCTTAGGGCCGACTATGATGTTTATTTTCCATCCAATCCTGTTGAGTAGGTCACACAAACACCAACTTGATCTAGAACTTTTTGTGCCCCCAGGAAGTCTACTTGTGGTGTGGTCCATTTAAGGCAATTCATTTAAGGCATGAGTAAAAAAATGAGGCAGATCAAAGCTCAAGTGGAACACATCATAGAAAATAGTGTGGATTGAATGCCTACCATTGAAAACTTCTTGGCGGCCACTGAAGTTTTGGATCAAGCTGATATTTGTGCTTTCCCTTCATCTAGGCCTGTGTGACCTCATGAACAGGTTGGATGGCAAATAAACATAATGGCACAATGCCTAGAAAGGTTTCTACTGAGGACGTCATTGTCCTTGCTGCCTTTTGTGGTGTAATCCATTTGAGCTTTGGATCTGCCTCAATTTTTGTGCGAATATAACACATACATTATGATGGGGCCCACAAAACTTTGCCAAGTGTTCCACATCCTTTCAAAGCTTTCACAGATGTCACAAAAAGAGCCAAGGATTCTATGCAAAATCAATTAAGGCATGCCATGTTAAGTCTTAAATTAAGAGGGAAAATTTACACACAAAAATAAAAAATAAAAAATCTTTTACCCGTGAAAATCCAAATCAAGCACTTAGTTTCTTTGATTTGCCAAATGATCTGAATGTGAGAAATATCACTGAAAATAGCTTATTTCAGAAATAAGTGCTAAAAATAAGTTTTACGAAATAGACCCTAAGTCTCATGGTCAGGGATTCAAGTCCATTCACTGAGTTTTTGAGCTATTATTTGCAGCAGTATATTGCAAATAGATATGATAAATATCTTAATCTTTCCATAAATTGAATTCCATTAAGATTATTTAGGAAGGATACAATAATAATACATTTAGATATTATGCCCATGTATCATTAAAGTTCATACCATGATAGAAACCAATACAATTCGTACTTTTTTTCATACATAGCTGTTTTGTTATACAACTGTTTTCTTACATCACCCAAAGGATATTGATCCTCTATAGACAGACCATAACTTGTCATGAAGGCATATTTTCCTGCCAACTTTGTACTTCTGTAGGACATTTATGCTATGCTAACTTTAAACCCCACTATGAAGATCACCAAGGACAAGAGCAAGCTAGTCCCATCATCAGGTGGGCCACACCATTAAATGGAAACTAGGGGTAGGAATCGAAATTCAGGTGTGGCCCATTTGATGTGTGGATTATAATTAATTTTTGGATATAAGAGATTTTTGCTGGGGCCCATTATTACCATGGCACTGATGTCCAACGCAAGTGGTATGTTGACAGCAAAGACATGCCTGCGTGACAAGTTATGGTGCCACTTGCTGCAAGTGACCAATTATCATATAGATTTTGATCTTTTTTCCTTGTAATACCCCATTTAGACCTCCAGGGATCTCTCCAAGTTATCTCCCTCTTTACCTAAATAAATGCTTTGATCTTGACTTCCTTCCTTTGGTTCTTCACAAGACAAGGAGGGCTCTTGAGACTTGATCTGGTCCACATGATCTCCTTCTTTGCCCCACAATAGCAAGTAGAGTCCAATGATGACAATAACACCACCTATTATGCTAAACAGATTCAATAAAAATCTCTTAGGACACATAAGACAATAGCTAATGAGCCATTTAGTTGCAGCGAAAGTTATGCCCTTAACTGTTTGGTCAAGGATAAGCCTCTTGTCCATGGTTCATCTACAATCGTAGTGGCAACATTAGGTCAACTAGCCTAACCCATTTATGAGAGGGATTTGGGAAAAGCTAAATGGGTAGCAGATTAGGCTCAGGCTAGACGGTGACCCCTTTAAGTAAATGGTTTGGGCTTGGGTTGAACCCTACCTGATCCGTCCCAACCCAGCCATAAGCTTATCAGTGGGTTAGATGAATTGACCCGACCCAATCCAAAACCGAACACAAAATAAAGAAGAAAAGTATAGATAAATCATTTGTGTATGTACACATCTATTGTCTGAGCTAATTTTAGCCTTAGTGTCGTATTCCATTGTTAAACTTGAGTTGGGTCATAGAAAATTGGGTTGGGTCAGCTTAGGCTTGATGAATTTTAAGTGGGTTGGGTTAAGGGGGTAATGGTTTGTGGGTTGGGCTTGGGCAAGAATTATTAGCCCGTTTAGTAAATGAGGTGGGCTTGGGTTGTGGTGACTCGGTCCAAACCTGATCCATTGCCGCTCCTACCTACAACTAGCCCACATGGAACCCCATAATTAAAGCACTGATAGGTTCTCCGTATCTCTGATCAGTGATTTGTGGAGGGTTTTCCTTGTTCCTAGGAAAAAGTAGAGCCCAGGTAATCCATGTTATGGTACATGGTGGGTCATACTCTTGTGGTACACATGTTCCCTTTGCCACATGCCCTACATGCTAATTTCCCACAAGCACCACCGTCCACAAGTGGGGGTAGTACACACACCCCACTGTTAGTCACACTCCAATGTTAGCCACCGGCCCACCTGGGAATTGATACCAAGACCTCATTGTTAAATAGATACCTAAACGAGCTTGACCTATGCAAGTTGTCAAAGACTAAACTTTTACTACCATCAAATGAGCGTTACGTACATGCATTTAAGCACTCCCTTTTAAAGTGGAGGTGGCTAACATTGTAGTGTGACTAACAGGTTGGGTGGGTAGTAACAGTGGGATGTGTGTGCTAACCCGAAAAAAAAAAAAAAAAAAGTACTCCTTTTTACTTTTGGCCATTAATGCATGGGCAATATACTTCCCTACTATTGCATCACAAAATATAGAAAAGATGATATATTAAAAAAATAAATAAAAAAATCACAGCGGGTGTAGGCAGTTCCCGATAATAATAAGGGTGTATTCACAGAATTGTAAATAAAAGGGGCCCATCTTTCTGTTATCCACACTTCTCATCAGGTGGGCAGAACCATGAATGGGTGATGTTGGAAAATCACCCTTCATTGAACAATCTTATCCATCCAATGATTGACCTAGAAATAAATGGTTAAAAATAAAATATAGCCAACTGTCGTATGCAAAGAGAAATGGTCCACCAAGTAGATGGTTGGGACGTCTGATGGAGGAGATTTTTTTTCTTAATGACTATCCATGATGGTGGCACCCAAAAAGAGAATAACTAGATCATTGAAAGGTGGGCCCTAATTATTTGATGGTAAAACCGCTAGAAGAACTTACCATCCTGTGTTGAGTTTTTCACCAAGAGCAAAGTATGCTAGTATTGCGACGAGTAAGGTTGCGAGAGGGTTGAACATGGTTACAAATACGGGTCCTTTTTCTTCCGTGCACCATAGTTGTATGTAGAATGTTAAACCCGAGACTACAACTCCCTGCAAACACATTAACCTTGAAATTTAAAATTCACCTTGAATTAATCATCCATTTCTGTAAATTGTATATTTTCTAAAGCCCTATGATCCCTGATAAGTGCACTTTCTTAGTACTCCTGATGTGCGCTGGCGAAGAATATTGTCTGAAGCTAAACATTTAGGTAGATGGATACTTCTAAAATTTAATGGCTCGACTCAGGAACTCAACTAATCAGTCAATTCAACTTGCTATGTTCTAGGTCGGATGTCCTGTAAACTTGGTTTTTGTTGTAGTTCCAAAACTTGGTGATTGGAGTAGTCATAACTTGGCCGCCACAAGTCAACTCAGCCAGATTTCAAGCTGATTTGCTGGAAAACTTGGCAATGGGCCTGACTCGTCCTAGACTCAGAGAGACTCGTTGAGTCAGTATGCCCACTGTCCTATATTTAACTCCTTTAAACATCTATTGGCATTTCATATATATTTTTTATTACAAATAATTAATTATTGAGTCGAGTTGGGTCACTGTCTCGCAACCAATGACTCAAGCTGGGAAAGCAAAGCAAGGCTCTCAACTAGTAGACCATACCCCATGAGTTATGTTTTGTGACATTTATATTACTTATAAATAAGAATATTAATATTTAATGTTACAAATATATTTAATTTAAATTCTTAAGTTTCAAATAGAGTTAAAGACTTGATCGAGTCTTCCAGTCAACTCAACTCAGTGGACCTTTGAGTTAGACCGAGTTTCCAATTTTTGAACTATGGGCAGTTGTAGCTAGTCTTTTGATGGGCATCTCTTGTAATACAAAGATGTTGATAGTAAAGTTCCATGCCTTACCAAGCTAAAGCTCAACATACCCGATCGCGAACAGGTATGCTGATCGGGACGGTTGGTTTGGTGGATCACCACATGGAGAGGACCAACCTAAGTGGTGCTTCACAGAATTAATGGTATTGATCATGGTAACACAAGTACCTCATGATACGGCCTCATGATACATTCATGACATGCATCATTCTAGCAGTCCTCTGGAAACCTAACGAATTGGCACATATCAATGCAGTTGTGTGGCCCGCAGGTTAGTGGATTGGGGCTTGTATTTTTTGTGCATGACATCTACTCTGCGGGTCCACAATATGAACGGCTTGGATTTCACAGCTGCAGGGAGTCCCTCTTGTAAAGTGGACTCACGTGTACCCATGTTGGTGCACTCTCTATTTTTTTTCATAGCATTTACTCACACAATATAGGATATTCCAGAGGTCGATGTTGAATCCAACCGTCCACGCCTTGGGTTCGTGTACCATGCATGCTGTGAAAACAGCTGATTGGGCCCCACCGACAAAGCACATCCACGTTGTTAGTGAAAGCTGGGCTGGGTATTTCTTCAATGTGACTGCCTGCACTAGCCATGGACGCACACATCACATTTTCTACCATTGTAAATGCTTGTTAAAGTTCAGTAATCTCTTAATTAGGAGATATAAAAATGCACCCAATAATCGTACATCTGAACCTTCCAGATAACGGTGGGACCTTTGCTGATATGGCTGAAAACGGTCCCGATTAGCCCTGGACTGAAATAGGTCAGGCCCAGCACTCTGGCATTGGCCCCATTAAATGTCGAGCCAGACCCAAATTTGTTAACCTGATTAACGACTAGGTCGGCCCATGTTTTGCAAAAAATGCTATGAGGCATGACACCTGATTAACAAATGGCCAGGCCTAGGTTTTAGCCACATCTACAGGCCTTGGTAGGCCTACAGGCCAGCTAATTGACCCATTTTTTAGATGAGTGGGCCACACTTAACAGGGCGCCAGTTGATTATGATTAGACAAAAGTGGGCCAGTTAGATCACCCAGCCTAATCCAACCTCGTTATAATGAACCTATAAATAGAATTAGGGCCTGTTTGAACGTGGGTTTTCATTCCTGCTATTTTCTGGTGACTTCACAAAAATTAATTTGATTGGTTTTCATTGCACCTGTTGCATAGATTTTATTTTGAGCCGGAAATGAGATGGGGTCTGCAGAATTGCATCTAAATGTAAAAAACAAGTTGGAATTTGTTTCAAAATATTGTTTTGGCATCAAACACCCTTTTTGGGGATACGTCCAAACGGGCCCTTGGAAAGATTTAATCCCTAAACCTCTTTTGGGTACAGACAATGGACCACAAAGTGGGCTGGCGCACACATTCACTTGGACACATCCTTAAATCCTATAATTTTTTTAGTTGGTGCACTGGTCTCAGGCTGCAGTTCACTGGATCGGGTCTGGCTTGGGTCTGAATTCGTAGCCCGTTTACAGTAAATTGAGAGAGAGAGAGTTCGGGTCTGGCTTGGGTCTGAATTCGTAGCCCGTTTACAGTAAATTGAGAGAGAGAGAGAGAGAGAGAGAGAGAGAGAGAGAACCTGCATGGTGAACCATAAGGCCGCTGTGATGCAGTATGCAACTGTAAGAATGGATCCCTTTACCCAATTTTCGTGGATGGTAGTACCTCCTTGGATGTGAATAAAAGCATCCCCTACATTCCTCAAAACAGGTCCTCTATAGAATGTCATGATCATCACACCAGCCAGTGAAACCAGGGTCCCGACAATCTTTGCCATCGCACGTGTGCTTCTATCCAGACCCTCCAATCTAAATCAATTTGCAGAGTAAAAATCATCAAAACAAATTTGAGCTTGTTGACACAATTGTATTAAAATAAATTTTGGATGGGCCATTCCTTTGGATCTTCGGTCCAGAAAGCCTGTATGGACAGGCCACCTGGTAAGGAAAAGATTTAAATGATCAAAGATATGATGTAGTCTAATGTAACATCTCTCTCTCTCTCTCTCTCTCTCTCTCTCTCTCTCCACCAAATGCGGTGAACTCCCCTAAAGAAACGGTTCAGATCATTGAGACGACCTAGATCCAACTAATGTCCTTAAACTACACATGTATTGTGAACAGAAACCATCATTCAACTAGCTACATACTCTATTTTACAAAGTGCCCACTTGATAGTTAGGCCAGGCCACTCATCATCAGCCCAAGACTGGCCTAAAGGTTAGGACTGGGTCATTGCCACCTGAAATCATCTACATGAAGGTCTCACCCAATTAAGTTGGGGCCTACCATGGCGTAAGGCATCCAACTCATCTAACATGGTTGCCTCCTGATGAAAATGGTAAAGCCTAAGATGACGATGTTCCAACCACCATGCCTGATACAAACTAAAAAGAGGAAAAAACAGGAATTGAAATATTGGATAATTTTCTTGGGCTGTCATTGACAATAATACTCAATTTATATAATAGGAACAACCTCAAAAAGAAAATTTACAATTAATTACGACCTAATCTCTCCCTAACCAAATATGATAAAAAAGAAAAAAAATATAAAGAAACAATAAAATCTATTATAATATATGTAAGGAAGAATATCTTCTTCCATGTTAATTTTAAGATTTTTGGATGGTTGTATTGGGAATTTTGGCCTGCAACGGAAACGAGAAATCAAATGAGAGAATCACAATTATTAAGCAAATTAACACACAAGAAAGCAATTCGAATTTTATGTGGAAAAACCCCTCACGGGTAAAAAAAAAAAAAACCATGGCACAAAGAAAAATACACTATAAATCAGAAGTTATAAGAGAATGAAGAAAACTTACTCGAATCCCAAAGCCCCACTGAGAGAAACTCAAGCTTTCCCAGACAAAGATCAACATAACTCTTCCTTATGCTTATTCTCTAACCCTAGAACTCTCTCAACCCACTTGAACACGTCTAGGACTCCTTATGTTACCTTAAATAGAAAACAATCAGAATTAGAAGCAAATCCCGCATAAAAACATACAACTGACTTATACAGTTCGTGACCGTCGGGCGACTGAACTCAGTCAAAATAGTTTAAAGAGTAACTAGTTCCTATCTAGGGAATTTTGGGCTACTGACGACCCTCGATCTTTGATCCAACTGTGTCAGATTCCAAAAGCCACTTCTTGGGCAATTTTAGGTGCTCAACCTTGTTCCATCAGTCGCCCGAAGCCTCATGATGTTCATGATTAAAGACAAACACCAACAATTTCTACCGTGGCTTCAATCTTCATCGCTCCTTTCTTCATCTCTACTTCGTCTCCTTCATAGCTTCATCACTTCTCTTATCTCCACCAACTCTATTCATACACCTTCATGCATCATGCTTTTCTCATACCTCCACCGACTCTATTCCTACGCCTTTACACCCCATGCTCTTCTCATGTGGTCCCTACGGACTTGTTGCATACGAGCAACAATGGATTACGCTACAGCTGTCGTAGCTCCACTGTAAGAAGTGCTCCTAATCAACTTGTAAAAATTGTCATACCTACATGCCTTTATCATCATGAGTGCCCATTTTGTCACTTTATAATATCGATCGCAATTCATGAACCTGCACCTCATAGCCTCAAGTACACCATGAGAGATCACATTCTTCTTCATCCTAGGAACGTGCTTTAAATCTTTTAAGGCTCGTTCGATCCCATCGAACATCCTAATGTGCACTATACCAATACCCACCACCTCGCGGGCATAGCCATCGTCCAGAAACATTGATCCACATTATACACTATGTATGTCATGAATGAACTCTGGTCAAGACATACGTAACATAATGCACATAAATCCAAGAGCTACTCTACACCGAAAAACCCCTTGCCGGATACAATCAATACATCACAAACATCACATTCATCATCTGTGGATTTCATACTATTAGCTCCTTAGAAGAATCTTCATATTTCTCTTGCATTTTCTTAGGACTTGGACAATCCCTCTTAACGTGTCCCTTCTTCCCTATAATTTCAGCACCTCACCTTGCTCTTCACTTTGCTCTTGAATTTAGATCTAGATAACGACAATCCCACATCCCGCTTAGAATTTCTTCCTCTCATAACCAATGCATCATCTATATAAGAACCCACGCCACCATTTTTCCTTCTCATCACCATCACCTGGAGGGCTAAGATAACGGTCCTCCATGCTAATGGTCTCCTTACCTGTACATACCGAGTCCTTGAACGACTTATATGAATCTGGAAGAGAATTCAACAAGATGCATGCTTGATATTTGTCCTTAATCTATTTATCTACATGCCAATAACTTGTAAACAAGACTATTGAAGTTGCTAATGTGGCTCTCAAAATTATTTCCCTCCGCCATCTTTAGATTGAACAACTGCATTATCAACTACAGGCAATTCTTAAGAGACTTCTTCGAATAGATATTCTCTAACTTCGCCCATATATCTTTTGCAGTCTTTTCCCTTATAACTTATCCATGACCTCATCCTATTAGGCACAACTGGATTGAGATCATGGCTTTCTGATCTATTTCTTTCATAGATTCTGATCGCTCTCTGATAAGTGCTTCTTCTAATCCTTGCTGAACCAGGAGGTCCTTCATCTTGACATTCCAAAGTTCAAAGTTGTTTTTTCCCCGAATACTTCTTTATGTTGAATCTCTTACTAGACCCCATTAATGTCTGGTCCTAAATCTTTCCTGCCTCCCAACGACGCTTTGATACCACTTATTGAGAATCTCGGCCTGCAGCGAAAGCGAGAAATCAAACGAGATAATCACAATTATCAAGCAAATCAATACACAAGAAAACAATCCGATTTTATATAGGAAAAACCCCTCACGGATAAAAAAAAAAAAACACGAAACAAAAAGAATAATCAATTATAAATCAAAAGTTACAAGAAAACGAAGAAAACTTACCTAAATCACAAAGCCCTACAAAGAGAAACCGAAGCTTTCCTAGAAAAAGACCAACATAAATCTTCCTTAAGCTTATTCTCTAACCCTGGAACTTTCTCAACCCACTTGAACACATCTAAGACTCCTCATATTACCTTATTCCCGCATTACACCCCCCTTAAATAAGAAACAATCAGAATTAGAAACAAATCTCACGTAAAAATGCGCAACCGACTAACCTGACCATGTCGGGCAACCGAACTTGGCCAAAACATTTAAGATAGTAATTAGTTCCTGTCTGAGGAATTTCGGGCTACCGACGACCCCCAATCTTCAATCTGACAGTATCAGATTCCAGAAGCCGCTTCCCGAGCAATTTCTGACTCCTGACCTTGTTCCATCAGTTGCTCGGAGCCCCTTGGTGTCCGAAATTGAAGAGAAACACCATTAGGTTGTCCATTGTTTTTGTGAATGACCCACGTGATTAGATTGATGTAACTTTTAGCCATCCAAATTTTGGGAAGGGACAACTAGGCCTGCACATGGGTCGGGTTAGGGTCGGGTTGGGCCCAACCCTAGGACCGAACCTAAATATATTTAAAAGTCCTAGGTTTCGGTCCGGGTCGTGACTAGGTTGGGCTGACCCAACCCTAACCCTACCCTACTTGTAAAAGGGTCAACTCTAAGCCTACCCTACCCTATATGCTAAACCGGGTCGGGTCGGATCAGGTCGGGTTAGGACTATATTTCTATGGTGTGGTCCACTTAAGATTTGAGTCAGCTTCATTTTTTTGGTATCATATCCGAAAATGATCTTTCAAAATAGTTGGACGGTGTGGATTTAAGACACATAGTCAGGGGCCACCCACCTTGGTGGATTCCGGATGTCACCTAATCCGCTCTTTGTGAGTGTGAGATGAGCACAGCTTGGGTGAGAGTCGGTGAGACCCGGAACCAGCCATGTGGGTGAGACCCTAACCATGAGGCTCACCTCAATGTATATATTGTAAATCCATGCCGTCCATATGTTTCCACATTATTATAGGACATAGTCCCAAAAAGGAAGCAAATAAAAGCTTTATGTAGACCACACCACAAAAATCAATCGTCATTGAACTCCCACCATTAAAAGATTCTAGAGTCTACCCTAATATTTATTCACCATTCAACCTATTGATAATGCTATATAGATATTTCTAAAAGCAATAAACTAGTATAAACGGGGCGGTTCGGGTCGGGCGGAATGGGTCGGGTATACATGGGTCGGGGTACGGGTCGGGTCGGGCCGGGCGGGTTTGGCATGTACCCTAAACCGTACCTAAATTAAAAACGGTCCAGCCGCATTTACTTGGGACCGGACCGTTTTCTCAGTCGGGTCGGGACGGATCGGGTTTCTACCGGGTCAGGTCGGGCGGGTTAACGGGGGAGATGTGCAGCCCTAGGGACAACCCAGTTGAACGGATTAAATGTCAAACATACAACATGGTGGGCCACACGCAGCTAGTTGCGCTTTCTTACTTTCAATTAATTGTGTGTAAGAAGTACCGTTGCACACGCATACTTATATATAAATATGTATGTATGTATGCATGCGAACACATGTATGTACGCTCGACTGTTGCCATTATCACCGTAAACTTAAGGTGCGGCAGGGCAGATGTGGGGCCCATATGATATATAAAGGCCATCCAACGTGTCCATCAGATACATCACATCATATTACCCCTATGTGGTCTGGCCTAGTCCAACACTCAAGTGGGCCACAACACAGTGCAGAATGTGAGAGGGGACGTACCCTTGATTTACTCGGGTTCGAAACAGCCTGATTCTCATCCTGACCCTTCATCCAGACCAGATGAAGGTTCTAAAAATGGCGTGAATTTCACGTATACAACAGGGTGAGTCCACAAAAATGAAGGGTGCATGTTTCCTCCCACCTCATTCCTTGTGGTATGGCGCGCCTGATTCGCGGATCAGCCTAACGTTAGGGCCCTCCGGCTAAAATCTGATGATGCATGTGATCAATGCCTTGGATTTTATGCATGGATCATGTGAGCACCACATCTACATGGTATCACTATAGTTCCTTCACACACGTATGCATGTATGTATACACGTGAAACTAGTGACTGCTGAAAGTAAAAGGAATGTGTAGCTATGTGATAGACTAAAGTGAAATAGAATTCATGTAGCAGACCCCAGTTAAGATGATGAAAGTAAAATATGAAAGGAGTGGTTAAGATGAAGGTGGTCTCCACCTGAGAAGGACTGCCAATAAAAAAGTCATTGCAGAGATGGTGTTGACCATGGATGCCAAGAACGTTGGAGATGTGTATCTTAAGCTCACAAAGTACAAGTTTAGTGATAAGCTGACCCTGTAATCAAAATTTCCAAATTAATGTGTTATTCCTGTTTCCACCCAATGCAAGTCATATGGTGCAATCACTTGTAGTGTTTTTATCAATGTCATTTATCCAGGGGACCTTCCATATATGTACTGTGGCCCAAAAATGGCTTCGATATGTCTTGAAAAAATCAGGTGTAACAGCTTATTGGGTGAGGCCCTGGACGTGGGCTCACCTAGATGTATGTGTTGTATATCCATGCCGTTCATCTTCTTTTCCAGCTCATTTTAGGTATTATTCCAAAAAGTTAGGCAGATACAAATTTCAGGTGGACCACACAGTAGGGATTGAATTTTATCATTATAAACTTCTTGGGGGCGCCATCAAAATTTTGGATCAAGCTGCTATTTGCGTTTTCCCTTCATCCAACTTATCAACAGGTTGGACGGCAAATAAACATTATAATGGGTCATATGAAGGTTTTAATATTGGGCGTTCAATCACCACTGTTTTCCTGTGGTGTGGTCCACCTAAGCTTTGGGTCGGCCTCATTTTTTGGGACCATGCCCAAAATGAGCTGGAAAAATGGATGGACGGCGTGGATGTACAACACATACAACAAGGTGGGTCTCACTGTCAGGGCCTCACCCAAAACCTGTTACCTTCCTCACCTAATCCATCCTTTGAAAAAGTATACACGACAAAATCGATAGGCCAATGCCCTGCATGTGTTGTCCACGTACGACTTGTGCCACCAACCTGATTTTTGGGCCGTGCATACATCAGATGATCGGCTCAGATTTTGCTCACGTGCTTGTTTTGGATATTAATGACAACCATCCGATCAGTATTTGACTGCTATTAGTTGTCAATTAAGCATAGTACTTATGTACATTGGAACATGGATACTCACCCGAGAAGAGAGAGTACGGATATCTCCAGAAACAATGCGATTGTGAGCTTTGGCCTTATTTTTCTGCAACGAAAACATGTAAAACCAGTAGTCAACCTGTTGTAGCTGGACACTTCTCCCTCTTGGTCAGGTATACTTTATTTCCAACCGTCCATTTAGAATCCGACCATTGGATGCCTATGTTGTTTATTAAGGGTGCTTTTCACAGCATTGGGCATCATTAGATGAATGCTTTTCCAAGGGTTAGCATTGATTTTCTGGGGGTCCTACATCATAGATGAGGCCCACCAGATTGAGGGTCTGATCACCGAAATATGGTCGTCCCCACACATAAATATGAGTTGGAGAAGGATGGATGGTTGGAAAAAAAAAAACCAATGATCCATATTTGTTGTACCCATGTGACCCACTTGATGGGTGGACACCCATCTGATGAGTGGCTCGGACCTCATACACGTGCTATGTTGGCACACGTGCTGGCAGTGCTGCAGATTGCCTCTGTGAGAGAGAGAGAGAGAGAGAGAGAGAGAGAGAGATGCACTCACTTCTCAAGGAAATAGGCAAAAGGAAACATGAAAACACCAGCTACAAGGTGTCTGTAGGTCACATAGACGTGAGGATTCATTCCATGTTTGAAAGAAGCTTCTGAGAAGAAGTAAAGGAATGTGTAGCTAAATTGAACAAAAACCATGAGAAGGTGTGGCTTGAATCTCTTGTAAATGGCCCCTATTCCACCCCTACAACCCATTGTATGTGCTGTATGGCATCAGCATGCATGAATACAACACATGAAGCATACCAACTGCTTATATACACCTTCAGATGATTTGGGTGTGATTTCTCCTTCCTCCACTCTGTGGATCCTGTACTCCTCACCAAATATATTGCACACGGATTGCCTGCGCCCCGGGCCTGGAAGTTGCAGTGTGGGGCCACAGAGATGTCCATTTCAAATCCACTCTGTCCATCAGGTTTGCAAGACAACAATAAGAAAGGATCCTAAAAATCAGGCAGATCCAAAACTCTTGTGGGCCACACCACACGAAAACAGCAGAGATTCAACACTCACCATTGGAAACTGTCTGGAGGCTACAGAAGTTTTATATAAGGATGATACTTGTGCCTACAGTTTATGTGAGTGATGATAAACCTATGAACGGTTTGGATAGCATATAAATATCATGTTCGGCTCCAGGAAGGTTTCAATGGTGGACGTTTCCATTCCCACTATTTTATGTAGTGTGGCCCACGTGAGTATTGGATCAGCCTAATTTTTACAATCCTGTCCTATTATACTCTTGAAAAACTGATGTACGGAGTGGATTTGTGACGAGCATATCTGTGACCCCACACAACTTCCGGCTACAAGAGCTTCCTATGCGCGGTCCACCAATTTCCAACAATTTGGCAATGGAAACTTAGAAAAAGGAGTTTGACAAATTACTACCTTATTAATTAGTCTTTTACATCTCAAAACCTTTTTAAAAAGGTTTTCAATAAACCATATCAATAATTTAGATTAAAATAAGCCCCATCCATGATTTAGTAGACCATATGATTGGAAACCGTGAACAAGGCAACGCTCACCCTATACACTGTTTCTCTTTGTGTAGCCCACCATGAATCCTGGAAAGGTCTGATTTTTGGGCCCTGGGCCTAAATTTTGGTTTGAGATTTAGTATTTGGACTGGATTTCATATAATCATCATAGTGGGCCCCATGAAAATCATGGGTGGACATCTCTCTCCCAACTATTTCCTTTGGTGTGGCCCACATCACAGATTAGCCTAATTTCTATTATCCTGTGCAAAAAGTGGGATTACAAATGTAATGGTTGGAGTGGATCATTTCACATATACATTATGGTGGGCCCCTTAAAAATTGATGGGAAGAGTCCATCTCTCTTCTTCATAAATTTGGTTGCTATATTGGAAAAAAAAAAAGGTGTTACACCATACTAGTTGGACTATACATTAATGTCCATCCAAAAGGTACATTCCAACCTTAATTTCATGTGCATGCAACATCCTACCTGTCCAATAGGTCAGAATGACCTATTGGTTTCTTCATACAAAAATCAGTCACACTACTCATTTACTGGACCTCACTTGCATTTTACTATTTATCAATAGTTAAAATTGTTTTATGTGGTCTAGTTAACCAAATGATTAGATGGGGCTGATTTTCGTTAGATGATCCTTATTGTGGGGCCAACCTATTAGAAGGGAGTGGTGTTGATTCAATCAATAGGTTGGAACTTATCTACTCTGTAGACCATAACTAAGTGGTCCAACCGATGGACTCCACACATTCTCTTTTCTTTTCTTTTTCTTTATCTTTTTTTTAAAGAAAAAAAAAGAAAAGAGGAAACTTTATGGGATGCCTAACCTCAATTTTTTTATATATGGGGCCCGTTTAGATGTGTATGAGAGATCTTCTCTGATAAGTAGACGTGTGATCCTGCATTAGTTCCACACTAAGGAAAAAAAGAAAAAAGAAAAAGAAAAAAGACAACAAGGAAACAGTTGGGAGAGACATCCACTCTTGATTTTTACATAGTCCACCATGATGATTATATGAAATACACTCCATCCATTAGATTCCAAACCAAAATTTAGGCCTTGTGCCAAAAAAATAGACCTATTTATGATTCAGGTGGGCAACAAAAAGGTAAACAATGTGGAGGGTAAGCATTACCCTATACGCTATTTCTATTCACGTGGTCCACCTGAATCATAAATGCGGTGGATTATTTGGGCCTTGGGGGTATCATACAGTGACACACATAGTAGTTGGAGTGGATTTCATATTAACATCACAATAGGAGCCACCCAAGCAACCAATCCCTTGCTGGCACGGCGGAACCCAACTTCCCCTAAAAAAATTAAAAGAAAGTACTCCAATGATAATTACCATAATTAATTGGGTAGCTTATTGAAAAACTTTTTCAAATAGGTAACGAGATGTAAATATCTAACTAATGAGGTAGTAATTTGTTAAAATATCTAACTAATGAGGTAGTAATTTGTAAAATTCCCAAAATATTTCAGTACCTTTTTAAAGAGGTTTTCAAAAAGTAACCTCATTAATCCATATAATTACCACTGGACGTGGGAGCAAATGGATTGGCTACTTGGGTGGGCATGGATAGGTGTGTGAGCAAATGGGCCAACAAATGGGTCTACTATTTAGGTGGGCCTCCCCATAATGTTTATATAAAATCCACCCTGACCACTAAGTGCACCTCATGTTACGCCAAGGGCCCAAAAATAATATGCATCTATGATTCAGGTGGACCACACAGTTGGAAACAATGAATAGGGCAACAATTGCCCTCCGAACTATTTCCCTTGCTATGACCCACCCGAATCATGAATGGGCCTAATTTGTAAGCCATGGGCCTAGAATTTGGTAGGGTATCCAATGTTTGGAGTGGATTTCATATACTCATTACATGAGCCCTTTAAAAATCAAGGGTAGACGTCTCTCTCCCAATTGTTTTCTTTGATGTGGCCTACCTAAATCACATATGGAGCCAATTTTTGGGCCATTGGCCTAACATGGGGTGAAACACCCAATGGTCATGGTGAATTTTACATAAACATCACAATGGGTCGAACATCAGCCACTAGCCCATTTGCTCCCATGGCTGCATTGATGGAAGGCAGTTGAATGATAACTATATGGATTAATGTGATAGATTAATGAAATTTTTTTAAAGTAGGCACAGGATGTAAATTAGATATTAATTAGGTTTATGAAAATCTTACAAATGATTATACTATTAATTAAGTATTTACATTCAGGTACCTTTTCAAAAGGTTTTCAATAAGCTACCTCATAATTAATTAAAGTGTTCATCTAAGTACCTTCGTTAGATTTCTTTAAGAGAAGTTGGGGTTCAGTGGTGCAAGTAAGGGGTTGGTATCTCTACTGGTCGCATTGTGATATTTATATGAAATCCACTCTGGCCACCACGTGTGTCACCGCACATTAGGCTTATGGCCCAAAAATACGCCCCATTCATGATTTAGGTGGACCACACAATTGGTAAGAGTGTACAAGACAATGCTCACCCTCTACACTATTTCACTTAGTGTAACCCACCTAAATTAGGGATATGTTTGATTTTTTTCCCTAGGCCTAAATTTTGATTTGAAATCTAATTGTTGGAGTAGTTTTCATATAATCATCACATTGGGCCTAATAAAAATATTGAAGGGTGGATGTACCATTCCCAACTCTTTCCTTTGATGTTTATATACACTCACTTAAGGCCTACAAGTTGATCAAAGCACTGTGGCCCCCTAATACTATCCCAAAGTCCAAAACCCTCTAAGTCCTATATAAGCCTGAGCCCAAGCCTATTTAGCTTTAGGACCACAATAAACCTAAAAAGTGCGGAGAAAAGGCAAACTAGCACCTTACTTGAGCCTCTAGCTAAAACCAGGGCCCATCCACATGGCAACGGCGCATGATGCTCCACTACCCATGTGAAATTTTGCGATATTTTATCGTGGGTTGATTGGGAAGTGGAAGAGCAATTGTTGCCTTAGGAGGCCCGTTCAAAGTGAAATGACTCCTCTACCCCTAGTTTTGCTAGAATTTATGTCTCCCGCTATTCGATCCAACCATCCACGTCATGTCATATGTGGCACACCCATTCCAACAACTAATCACAAGCCCTTAAAGCCTTGTTTTGCCCCCTAGACTTCTCAGAAATCACTATAATGCCACTCTAAACACTTATAAATACCATATCCCATTTCATTTCCAAACCATATTCTTCCACCTTCCATCACTCCCATTACCTAAGATCATTAAGGAAGAGAAGAAGAGAGAGGGAGAATGGGTCTAACCCATCCATCCATCAAGGAGAGAAAAAAGAGTGAAATGAGAGGAGCCTTCTAACCCAGGTAAGCCCAGTCGAGCCTAAACTCTAGCCATCTTTGCCATCCGAAAGATTGATCCGACCCATTCTAATCAATCCTTGCGATAACTCGTTCACTCACTTCCCCAACTTTAATTGGTTTCATTCATATTTGCATCTATATTATGCATTAATGTCATATCTACTCTCAACCAACTTGATTTTTCAGTCAATTCAAGTGTATGCTTTGTGGGTTATCGAACTATCAGATCTTTCCTATAAAAAACTCAGATTGACTGGGGTTTTGACTAATTCTCCAAGTGGGTGAGTTTGAATAGAAGTATTTCTTGGTTCATCACTTGAAGAAGGCACCACATTTCCACATTGCATTCCACATATTGCATTATATCACTCTTGCGCAAGCTATCCTAATCCCTTGTATGTTATTGTATCCTATGAAGAAGAGACTGTACGTTCATAAGGCAAAGAAGGTGTATAACCCCTTTCCTCTTTGTCATCGTACTCCCTTACCTAGAATTAAAGGTTGTAGATCATGCGTCATTTTAGGATAGGGAACGCTTAAATTCTCAAGCTTAAAATTTCTACATGGTCTAGCTGATTGTGAGAATCTGAGTAATTGGCAAGTCATGACTCAAACTCAAACATGCAATGCCCTAAGTCATGAACATACTTGAAAGCCTACAAAGGCCCCATGAGCGTGATCCGCCCACAATTCTGCGTCCACAATGTGGCCCACCTAAAATCATGAGGTCAACCTGATTTATTTATTTTTACCCTTGAGCCAAAAGTGGGATTGCACATCTAATGTTCAGAGTAGATTACATATATACATTACAATTGACCCCTTAAAAATTAATAGGGAGACTATGTAGCATCCCTTCCAATAAAATTATCACCTTTCAAAAAATAAACTATCTGGCATCCGGTCATAAATTTTCATTGATATATTGGAAATAGAGGAGGTTACACGTTCAACTAGTTGGACTACGTATTCTAGGATATCTAAAAGATACCTTCCAACCTTTTATATGTGTGCAACTCCCAACCTGTCCAGTAAGTTGGAATCATCATGATGATTTCTTCATGCAAAAGTCAGTAAATCATTTACTGGACCTCACTTTTATGTACTATTTATCAATGGTTAAAAAATGTTTTCTGTGGTCTGGCCAACCAAATCTTCAGATTGGGCTGATTTTTCATTATATGATCTTTATTGTGGAGTCAATATATTGGAAGGGAGTGATGTTGAATCAATCAATAGGTTGGAAGTTATCTACTAGGTGGACCATAACTCATGGTCTAACCAGTTGAACTCCACACATTCTCTCTAAAAAGAAAAAAAAGTTGATTTTTTATGGGGCCCACTTATATGTGTATTAGAGATCCACTCTGACAAATAGATGTGTAATCCCAGCTTAGGTCCATGGATAAAAAATTAAGTCCATAGTTAAGAGTAACAAGTCACCCTTAAATTTTACAGGGCCCATAGTGATAATTATATAAAATCCACTACAACCATTATTTCCAACCAAAATTTAGGCCCAGGGCTCAAAATTCAGGCCTCTCTGTGTGATTCAGGTGGGCTACCCCAAGGGAATAGTGTGGAGGGTGAACGTTGCCTTGTAACCTGTTTCCAACTGTTTGGTCCACGGAAGCATGGATTAGGCTTTTATTTTTTATTTTTTTTTATTTTTTAGTTTTGGTCCTAACATGGGATGACACATGTGATAGTCAGAGTGTATTTCATATAAAAATCATAGTGGGACCCACCCGAGCCACGGACCCTTGCTCTGGAACACAGCTTCGGTTCAAAAGTACTCTGATGATAATTACGTTGATTAATGGGTAGAGGTGGGCAATGATCCGGGCCAAGCCGAGTTAGACCTAGTTTGGTTTGGCTTGTTTTTTTGTCACCTCAGTTTGTGGATCGGCTTGGTTTGGATTTCAGGCCAACCCATGCAGCCCGAGTTTGGTTTGCTCTAAAAAAATCTAGTTCGAGCCGGGATTGATTTGGTTGAAAGTTTCAAATTGAGTCGGGCTGGGCCGAGTTCAAACAAGTGGCGGCTCCTTTTTTGCTTGTTTATTTAAATATAAAGGAATTTAAAAAGTTAGAAAAAAAAAGTACAAACGTAAATATATGATGTTTAACATCCTCTAAAGGAGTGTCACTTCAAAATAGACACGTAAGAGCATTTTCCAAACAAAAGTACACGAGCATAATTTTACAAGTGCAAGGAAACAGTGTGCATTCATCTATATGTAGTATGTATTATCCATGTCATCTTGTATATGCATTATCCACGCTGTCCATCTGTTTTACATATCATTTTAGGACATGATCTCAAAATGGATTCATATCCAAAGCTCAGGTGGATCATATCGTAGGAAATAGTGTTCTTACCATCTACAAGCCGAATCAAGCCAAATTAAACCAAGCTGAATTAAATTAGGCTTGGTTTGGTTTGAACTTCCATTCGAACCAATCCAAGCTGAGCTTTTTCAAACCAATCCAAGCCGAGCTTCTGAGCTGGCTTGGTTTGTGCCCAGCTGTATTAATGGATTAGCTTATTGAAAAGCTTTCTAAAAAGGCACCAGCATGTAATTATTTAATTACTAAGTAGTAATTTGTAAACCTTCTTTTTTAATTCCCTGCACTTCCCCCTTCTTTTTTTAATTCCCTGCACTTCCTGTGACCCAGACACAGGAAGTTCCAGTGGTCGGAAGCTATGTGGAGCAATGCCTGTGAGAAATCCATTCCGTCCATTAGTTTTTCAACCTCGCAATAGAACAGGAGTCCAAAATTCAAGCAGATCCAAAACTCATGTTGGCCTTAAGACAGGAAACAGCGTGGATTGAACGCCCACCATTGGAAACTTTATGGGGGCCACAGAAGTCTGAATTTCAGGATGATATGTCACTGTTAGTAACATTATGAATGGTTTAGATGGTACATGAACATCATAGTTGGCTCCAGAAAGTTTCAACGGTTGAAACTTCCATTCTCACTGTTTCCTGTAGCGTGGCCCACATTAGTTTTGAATCTGACTGATTTTTGGGGTAATTTCCTATTGTTAGGTTGAGAAACTAATGGACTGTGTGGATTTCTCAAGGGTATATCTGTGGGCCCCACATAGCTTCCAACCAGGGGAACTTCGGCCAAAATGAGATATTGGGTAATACTCTGGTAGAGCATGGTGGGTTATGGGCGCAACTACCTCCACTGGGCCACATTGAATACATGATTCTTAATACATACTGTGCAAAAATTGTGGATCCCACTGTGAAAAGACCACAACATAGAAATCGTGCTGGCGTTACCGTCCTATCTGGGCCCTGGAAATGTGAACCATCCAGCATTTCCGGTGGCTAGGATTGGTCTGTCTCGTCCACGCTGGGGTTTGTGAAACTGTGCTGGACAAGAAGTTTCAAAGCACACTTTTGCTAACATATCACATGTGAACAAGTTTCAGACCGTTCATCAGGTGTGGTATCCTGTGTGCATGCCTATCAGATGGATGATTAAAAGTTGAAAGTAAGTAAAATCCCACGGATCAAGAAATCCAATCCGTCTGATTAATGGCTATAAAATTGATGATTAAAAATTGAGAGTAAAATAATGTATGGTCCAAATTCTAAGGGCAGGATTAAATTGCTACTATCATTTGGATGATCCGAACTGCTGCACAAGCATGCACATGTAAGGTTGACTGAGTCCCCACCATTTCTAAAATGGTGGTGAAATATCGGAGCCTAACCCGTTCACCTACTTAGCCTTTTCTTGTTATCCAAACAGCCTTGAGCACAAGAAATTTATGGCTGTCAACTAGTTGGGTTGAGGTCGAGTTCCATAGTACCTTATCTTTGCTAACCAGGTTCGGTTATTGTCAGATCCACGTCCCAAAGTGGGATAAGATCATTTATATGGTCAGCTCACCGGATGGATGTATTAAATGGCACACAAATGCCACTTTGACACATTTATGGCATGTAAACGGGCTCTCTTACATGCACATAGCTAACTAGGAAACCTCACTTCATCTCTATAATAATAAATATAAAGTTCATACACATAATAATATTATTAAAATTAATTGAACCTAATCAAATTTTAACTAGGTCTAAGTTGATGGACATGACCCATACCTGGTGATGCAGGGAAGGCATGATGAGGATCACCATCTTCCTCAAATGATAACTACCTTGAATCTACGAGGCTTTCTTGAATTCACGAGAGAAATCTCAAATCCATAAGATGAGAATCGATAAAAATCGAATTTTAATTTAATACGATGAAAGATAAAACCCTAAAACGAGTTTAAACAGTATTATATACTCTAAACAAACCCTAAAAATGAATCAAAGAGAGTCTTAAATAAAAATTGAAAGAAATCGAAAAATCACCTAAAATTGCGGAACCTATCAACCAGACTCGACTCATTGATCATGAGTGTCGACCAGTTGACCCTGATCGGTCGAAACGACTAAAAACCAGTCCTGAGGTTTCAGCCAAAATTTTGTGCAATTTTTGAGAATTTTCGATCAAGCGACCAGGATTGTTGACTGATAAAAAATGTCAAATTCTGTTCAGAGACCAAAATTGTATTTTTCGAATTTCTGGCAGGCGTTCGATTGGTCAACCCTGTTTTTTGACCGGTCGAACTATGTTGTCAACTGTCGATTCTTCTTAGACTTGGGCTCCTTCCTTCGGTCCATCATTGTCATGAATGTATCCGCGACCCATTCTAGATCAGTCCCCTCCACTTCAAAAGAACTTGTCCTCAAGTTATCTTCTGGAATTAGCTCATGATACTAGTACAGGTTCACGATGTTGAATGCACACGAGATCTCTATATCATTTAGAAGATCATTAACATAGGCGTTATCATTGATCTTACGAAGGATAGGGGCCTATCCAATCTTATTGTTCTTCAACTCATTGTACGTCTTAGTTGAAAATCTGTCTTTGTGCAAATGGACCATCACGTTGTCGCCCACCTTGAACACCTTCGATCGCCGATGCTTGTTAACCAATTTCTTGTAGTTGTAGTTAGAAGCTATAGCTTGGCTTGAACATCAGTGTGAATGTCGACGATTCAATCTGTCATATGTTCTACTGCAATACTCACTCCCATAAGCTTGTACAAAGGAACCAAATCAAGTGTATGGCGGGGCACTTATCTATATGCACAATCTCAAATGGGGACATGTTGGTGAAATGGTCCAGCATGTTATTGAATGCAAATTTTGCCTGAGCCAAGGCCAAATTCCACTGCTTCGGCTTGTCTTTAGAGATGCACCGAATAAGGTTTCAAAGTGTACGGTTCACAACTTCAGTTTGCCCACCTGTCTGCGGGTGGTAGGCACTATTGAACTCTGAAGTTGGGTATCAAATTATTTCCACAAAGTTCTCTCACAAGATGAGAATCGATAAAAATTGAATTTTAATTGAATATGATGAAAGATGAAACCCTAAAACGAGTTTAAACAATGTCATATACTCTAAACAAACCCTAAGAATGAATCAAATAGAGTTTGAAATGAAAATTGAAAGAAATTGAAAAATCGCGCAAAACTATGGAACCCATCAACCGGACTTGACTCATTAACCATGAGTGTCAACCAATCGACCTGATTGGTTGATTTGTCGAAACAACAAAAATTGTCCAACGCTATCGGATTTTGTCTCTCGTCGGATTCTATCCCTCTCAATCAACGAGACAAAAGTCATTGCCAATGCTAAAATCCATGAGTAGGGTTGAAGTTAGGGATGTTTGACTATCTCTTTTCCACGAAAAGGATGTTTGATTTGCATGTCTTCTTCTCACATCTCGATAAGAAATTTGTATTCACTCCGCACATTCCCTACACATCTACCACTATCTACACCAACTCATACTTTTATCTTGTTTTTATTTCTTTAATATTTTGTCAACTCGGGCCCTAAAAAAATATGTAGTTTGGCCTAACTCTATTATCTTGGTACTATATTTTATTTTTTGCCTACCCGTGCCCTAAAAAGCCTGATAAGTATGGCCTAACCCTACAGGTTTGGACGCTCTTAAAATTCCATCATAAATCGTTAAGCTTTGTAAACTAGAAACCATGCGTTGCACGGGCGATAATGGGGTGCTTAACACCTTCCCCTTTCGTAAGCGCAACCCTTACCTAGAATCCATGATGTAGACTAAACTTATCAAATTTGGAGTCATTTCAGGACGAGGGGTTCTTCGAAATACCCTCGTCATTTAGGCAATTTCACAAGTTCTGGCCGACTGTGGATTCTAGGGCCTCTTTTCGGCTGGTGGCGACTCTGTCAAATATATCAAGTCCAAGAAAGTCGTTCGGTCGCCCTTGGAAAGGTTTTGCATAACCTAGGCAAGCAAAGCTAGGATAGTCAATCATTGCAATGGTGCACCCCACAAACAGATAGAGAATCAAACCCAAGAAAAAATAAAGTGGGCCCATGCGGGTGAGCGCGATCCGATACCCACACTCATATGAGTTTCAAGTTAACCAACAAGTTTTAAAACTACGATTGTTCTTAAACTGTACATTAGTTTTGAATGCATGGCCCACCTAAGCCTATAAATTATTTTCTTTAACTTGAATACCATACTGTGCTCCCCCTTTCGAAGATGTTTGGAAAGTAGTTTCATATATACTTCCTCATGAAGACCTCCATATATTTTTTACATCTAACTGATATAAAGGACACTCTTAATTAGCTACAATGGACAACAACACGCGTATAGAGATCATCTTGACCATAGATATAAAAGTTTTTTTTTTTTTATAATTAAAACCGTAAGTCTGAGCAAATCCTTTTGCAACCAATCTAGCCTCATACATTTTTATAGTACTCTTATTTTTGTATTTGATTTTGTACATCCATTTATAGCTAACTATTTTTTTTTTTGGTCAAGCACACTATTTTTAAGTGTCTTTTTTAAAGGCTACTAATTCTTTATCCATAGACTTCTTCCATTCGTCTTGTGATCACGCCTCTGTAAAATTGTCAGGTTTGACGTGGGTAGAGATGGAGTTTAAGAAAGTTACATGTTTCTTAGAATATTTTTCAAGAAAAACATATGAATGAATTGGATAAGTAACTTGACATAAAAATCCACATAAGCGAGTAGGAGGACAAATAACTTTTTTTTTTCTTTTTATAAGGCAATAGGGGTATTAGAGAAAGATATACCTAGTATAAGAGGATATGACATGGATGAAGCTTAATGAGAGGAGCTTGAGGTCACAGAGCTTATGCTTGTAGATTCTTGGTTATCTTAGATCTCGGATTGGGTGGGAGAAATTGACTCAATCAAATCATTCTTTATTTGACATTCATCTTTTGCTCTGTTTTACTGTAAGACAGGTTGTATAACCATGAAAGGATTTGACGACTGATTTTGCTATCTTCCCCTTCTCCCCCCATTTAAAACTTCTAGTAGTTTGAAATCTTTAGACTTTGAATGGTATGGAACATCTTCAAGGAACTATATGTTTGTGGTAACATGAATTTTCTCTTTACTAGATTAAAGCACATGTATCCTTTTTGGTGGGGTGAATAACCAACAAAGATACACTTTACAATATGTTTTTCTAGTTTAGTCCAACTAGGTTCTAGTATGTGAACATAGCATACACATTCAAATACATGAAGTGTAAAGCATAACATACGCATTCAAACATTTTAGTCATGTATGCCCTTCCATTATCAAATCTTAGAATTCTAAGCATTGACATTGTACAAAGTAGTAAACATCTTAATAAGTTCTTTATAAGCATTAAATACTTCTCTTTTAGATCTGAGCTCCTGGCCCATATTCGGGGCCTTTATACGTTGGATAATGTCGGGATCAGAGCAATGAGAAAGGTTAAGAATTAAGGGGGGTATGTATAGTTTTGGGGTTGTAGGTTATGGGATGCCAAGAGGGGGTGTGATCAGAGAGATTGATGCGGGAGTTGAAGAGATAAAAGCTCATCTGTTCAGCCTCAGAATTTCTCTATTGGGGCTAGCCTGGTAACTATCTGTTTATAGAGCGAAGGTCTGATAGGGAGCTGGAAAGTTGGATTGTGATAATGTTGGAGCGGCGTAACAATTCTCAAGAAAGAAAGCTCCAATGATTCAAAATACCTGCTCTTCAGTTCCCGTAAAAAAAAAAAAAAAAAAAAAAAACCATAGGTGAAGCCTACTAGGACGTCATTTAGTTTTTATCCCCACTGGGCAGCTCGATACTGTGGCTATATTTCTATGTACATTCTCTCCTCTTTTCAATAAAATTTTCTCTTTTTTACAAAAAAATACTTCTCTTTTAAATTTTAATAAAGAGTTAATGGGTGTAGGACTCCAAACATCCATTGAGTAATAACTATCTTATGAAGTTCTTTATAAGCATTAAATACCCCTCCTTTAGATTTTAATAAAGAGTCAATGGGTATAGGACCCCAAACATCCGAATGAATCAAACTAAAAAGCTTGTCACAAGAGTTTTCGCTATACTGAAAAAGTACCTTGTTCTATTTAACGTAAGGGCAAGTCTCACGTTTATTAAAAAAAGAATTAATAAATGGACATATATAATACTCTATTTGATAGATGTCCAAGGCTCCAATGCCAAATTTGATTTTTGTATACGACACGGTCATTGTTCAATAAAACTCTTATATTCTAATTCAACAAGTAGAGCCCATGTGCCTCTTCTCCTCCACAAATTTCTCTCCTTGTGATTAGGTCTTGAAAGACACAATATTTTGAAGAAAAAAAATGTGACAGAAAAATTAAGAGATTTTGTTATTTTGTTAATAGATAACAAAGGTGGGAACATAAAGAACCCCTTACAAGTTAATATCGAAAGGCAGGGTGGTTGTGCCAATTCCATAAACTGGGATTGACAATCCATTGGCGAAAACCATCTTATTTCCTTCGGTAAATGTTATAGAAGATAGATTTCTTAACGTTTCAGTGATATGATCAATGACACCGGAGTCAATCAAGAATTGGTATAAGATTGAGCAAAATAGGTGGAAGAGACAATACATGAATGAGGTGCAATCTTAAACTTGTTCAATTGTTAAAGTAGCATAGACAGTCTTTTTAGAGAAATATTGAAGTTACCAATATTAGCACTAGTTGTAACATGTTGTGCTTTATCATGAAGAATCCAACACTGATCTATAATATATGTTCAAGTTTATTGTAGTGAGAACATCAATGTTTTTCATTAGAGCTCAAACTGCCTCTTGCACTTCATCGGCCTCTATTATGAACATGTTTGTTTTTTTTTCCCAGATACATGAACTAGTCCTGAAGATTTCTGGCTCTTTAATAATGTAGCCACAACAAACATAAAGTGAAATATAACCTATGATGAAAATCTTTGATCCAGTGTGCACGATTGGTTGTACAACACTGTTTACCATAACAAGGCAATTAAGGGGATCCAAATCTCATTGTTAGAGGGTTTCGACCCCTCCCCCCTTTTTGATTTTCATTCATTCTACTAGTCAAATATGGTTATAGATGGCAATGCATATGGTTGGATGTGGCTGGAGGAGGACAACGTCTTGCCCTTTTTTTCTTAGTCAGATTTAATGGCATGACATTGCCTTTGATTTTTGCCCTCGGTGGAGGAATTTCAGCCATGCACAAGTATTGCAAAAATAGGGGTTTCGAAAATCCTAGCGCATCGAGTAGGGAGGATGAGGAAACAGAAGGTGCGGTAGATGTTACTTGTAGTGTAGTAGGTTTGGAGAAGATGACGTGGAGGCTACTCTCTTGCTGTTATGGACCATACCCATTCAGGGCAATAAACCTGTTGTTATAGACCAAATGGACCCATGACAGCATGAATTCATGATGTGTGGGCTTCCGCCTATTTGTGTGTAAATATGCATGTGTAGGGAAACTTAAGTGTGCGACTTATGTATATATGTATGTGGCCTATTAGGCTTGTGTGTTATGATCTTCAAATGATCGACTAAGTGATCACAGGACGAATGCATGGCCACCAATTCATGGGAATTAATTATTGCCTTCCCCTTATGTAAACTTGAGATGGGTGTGAGGCCACTTAACTAATGAGACTCAGTGGCATTCGTGGCTATCTAACCACGTGATCATGTGGTGCAAGTATGGCCAATTCTATGAAAATAGCGATAGATGTGTATGGTGAAATAAATTTTGAATGGTGGTGTTATGAATTTGGTATTGATGATTATGTGGAATATGATAAGATGTGGCCTAGACATCGTGAGTATGCATTCTACCACTTTTGTGAACTAGGGCTATGTAGCGCCACCAAATGTACTACATTATGATATGAATGCACGCCTTGAACCATGTGATGAAGCGGCACATAGTTGGTTGTCCAACCATTTGATTTGTGACCAATATATGTGGCCCACTTAACCTTAAGGTCTTGCACTACGCCAAAACAGTGAAAAACGACACCAAAACGTTTGGTTAAACGACGAACTTGGTTCGTCGTTAAAAAGGCTTAGTTTAACTATATCCGTCATTAATATTAACGACGAACTAAATGCGTCGTTACTATTAACGACGAACTAAATTCGTCGTTTAAGCAAAAAGTCCGTCGCTAACTACTGCCACCTCCGGCTTTGGCGTTTAATCGACAAAATTGTACGACGGACCAGAATCCGTCGATAACTGTAAATTAACAACGGCTATAGTTCGTCGTTAATCTTACGACGGATCTAAATCGTTGTAAAGTAATGTATTAAAGGGGATTTCCTGCGTCGTAAAATTCTGCGTCCGGAGACGGGACGTTGGGATTTATCGACGAACCTTCTTGGATTTAACGACGGATATAGTTCGTCGTAAATTGATAATTATACATCTCGCAATTCATTGTAAATACATTTGTTTCTTTAATAAGTTTTAAAAAAAAAATTGGATTTTTAGAAAAAAAGTTGACAAGTTTAATAAAAATTAACAATATTTAAGAAAAAAATGAGATTTGAAAAAATTCCAGATTTTGAAAATAATATTCTAAATTTAAAAAAGAACTAGAATTTTGAAAGAAATTAGCATTTTGAAATAAATTGAGACGCTTGAATGAAGTGTATAAGTTTGAAATAATGTAGACTTTGAGAAAGATTGAGGTTTTGCATTTTGAAAGATATTGATATATTTTGATAAAAAAAAAAATAGATTTTCAAAAAATTGGCATTTTGAAAAAATGTTAGAGTTAATCTTTAATAAAATTTATAAGTTTGAAAGAAAATGTAATAAAATTAATAATCTTTAAGAAAAATTGAAATGTAGAAAAAATCAAAATTTTGAAAATAATTAGGATTAAAAAAGAACAAAAAATCTGAAAGAATTTTGACATAAATTAGGATTTAAAAGGATTTAAAAAAAGTTGGCATTTTGACATAAATCAAGAATTTTGAATAAAATTTATCGGTTTGAAAAAATAGATTTTCAAAATAGAAATTGTGATTTTTAAAAAGAAATTTAGATTTTGTATTTTGTAAAAAAAATTGAGAAATTTGATAGAAAATGAAATGATGAAAAAACAATTGACATTTTGAAAAAAGTGTTTATGTATTGAATTGCGATTTTGAGAAAAAATTAAGAAGTTTGAAAAAAAATTGTAATAAAATTAATAATGTTTAAGAAAAATTAAGATTTAAAATACCGAGATTTTGAAAAGAAATTCGGGATTTATAAAGAACCAAAAAGAAATTGTCATTCTTAAAAAATTAAGATTTTGAAAAAAAAACTGCGAAGATAGAATAAAATTTATAAGTGTGAAAAAAAATTGAAAAAAAATACGATTTTTAAAAATAAAATAGGATTTTGTATTTTGAAATTTTTTGAGAAATTTGATAAAAAAAAAAATTGACATTTTGAATTCTGAAAGTTGACAAGTTTATTAAAAAATGTGATTTTGAAAAATAAAATTGTATTGTTTAAAAAAAAAATTAACAATTTTAGGACATTAGGACATTATACCAAAATTGAATTTTGAGAAATCTAAACTGGTCCATCCACTTTGTGAGATAATTTTAAGACATTATATAAAAAAAGGTGAGAACCCGGATCCTGGTGGGTGGGAACCCTGATCGAGGGGCCACTCTGATGAATGTGACTACATCCACGCCGTACATCCATATTGAAAGTTCATTTTAGGGCATGTTCCAAAAATTGAAGCATAAGATTCAGGGTCTACCCTGTATCATCTCCTTTGTCACGACTAACTGGTAATTTCTGAAGGACACCCCGGTGTTTTCGAAACCTAGTTCTACTATAAAAACACCAGATAAGTAGATCCACAAACACTGGAATGTTTATCCAACCTACCTTTTATTACCGTTTATTTGTAATGCCACTTTAGGTACTTCAAAAGTCCACATCTCTAAGTTAGTGCTGACAAAGATACCACACCAGGTGGATTATAAACTGAGTCGAAGTAAAAACCATAGTATGGGATTTTACTATAAAGTTTTACCAACCTACCACACCTAAATTCTGTGTATGTAGTGATATTCGGTGTGTTAGTTCCACACCTGGGGTGTCTCAAATGAGTTATGCGTTCGGAAAATAGGTCCGCGCAAAATCCACCTAGGGACCTAGGCGATTCCAACCACCTAGGGGTTAACACCCCGGTAACACTACATACATGGAATGAGATGTGGCAGGTACGTAAAACTTTCGAAGGAGTGTGATTGTATTATATGGTCCACCTGAGATTTGGATGTACTTCATTTTTTTAATCATGCTCTAAAATGTGTTTTCAAAATGAATGAATGGCGTGGATGTAACACACAGACATCACACAGTGGACGGCACAGTAAGGGATCCACGCACCTCGGTGGATACGGGGTTCAGCGAAGCCACGTCCCTTCCTTCGGGAGCGAATTAGGTGTTACCCCGGGAACAGCTTAGTGGGTGTTACCCCTACAGTATGGCCCGCATGGATGATATTTTGTATATCCACTCCGTCCATCCGTTTATACAGCCCATTTTATGATAAGGTTCCAAAAATTATGTAGATCCAAATCTCAAGTGAACCATACCACTGGAAACAGTGTGATTGAGTGCCCCACCATTAAAAATACCAAAGATCCCATGGTAAGGTTTGGTAATGTTTATTTGCAATCCAAGCTCTTGATAATGTCAATAACGTCTTGATGAAGGGAAAATATAAATATTAGATTGATCCAAAACTTCTGTGGCCCACAAAACATTTTTAATGGTTAATAATCACTGTTTCTAGTGGTATGGTCCACCTGAGATTTATATCTTCTTAAGGTTTTGGATCATATCCTAAATTAATATTAGAAAACATATAGACGACATAGATATATAAAAAGTACATCAAGATGGGCCCCACACGGTAGAGGTAACACCCACTAAGGTGTTACCAGGGTAACATCTAATTCGCTCCCCCTTCTAAAGGGGGCGCGGATTTCCAACGAAAGCCTTGCGTTTTGGGATTTCCAGTGAACCAAGGTGGGGCCCACAGTGATTATTTTGATAAATCCACCCCGTCCATCCGTTTTGGGAGCTCATTTTAGGACATGAGAACAAAAATGAACCCGATCTAAGACTCAAGTGGGCTGAAAACGTGAGGATTGAACGTCCACAGTTGAAATATTTGTAGAGCCACAGGTGTTTCGAATCAGGATAATATTTGTGTTTCCTGTTCATCCCAGTAGTAGTGACGTTATGAACGGTATGGGTGTCATATAAACATCACTGTGGACCCCAGGGAGGTTTCAATGGTAGTAATTTACCTACCCACCTTTTCCTTTAGTGAGGCCCACTTGTGTCTTGGATCCGGTTAATTTTTGTTTTCATGTACTAAAATGAGTTCCCAAAACGGATGACGAGGTGCATTTATTGAAAAACATCACTGTGGGCCCCACCTTGGTTTCGAGTGCAGCTCCCAAAACGCAAGGCTTTCGCTGGAAATCAGCGCCCAAAGTAGGTGTTACCCCGGGAACAACGGAAGGGGATCGGCTGGTGCGGATATCGTTTGGCTGGTGACCCGAACACCAGGCAGCTAGCTGGTGTGAAAGCTCTGTGGGCCCCACCATGATGTATGTGTTTTATCAACACCGTACATCCAATTTTCCAGATACTTTTAGGGCATTATCCTAAAAATAAGGCAGATCCAAAAGTCACGTGGACCACACTATAGGAAACAGTGGGAAGAATGATGTTCACTGTTGAATCCTTCCTAGGGCCCACAGTGATGTTTATTTATCATCCAACCTGTTCGTAAGATCACACAGACCTAGATGAAAGGAAAACACAAATATCATCTTGATCCAACACTTTTATAGCCCCCAAGAAGCTTTCAACGGTAAGCGTTCAATCCCCACTATTTCCTGTGGTGTGGTCCACCTGAGTTTTGGATCTGCCTCTTTTTAGTCTCATAGTCTAAAATTATCTAAAAAAATGGATGGACGGCGTGGATAAAACACATACATCATGGTGGGGGCCCACAGAGCTTTGACACCAGCTAGCTGGATGGTGTTCGGGTCACCACCCAAACCGCGTCTGGCTGGTGCACACTACGTTGCTTGTAAAGTGACGTCATCAAGTTCTGTGGGTCCCACCATGAGGTACTTGTTATATTCAAACCTGTCCGTCCATGTTCTGGAATTATTCTAAGGCTGGACCCAAAAAATCAGATAGATCCAAGGATCCAGTGGACCACACTGCAGAAAGTAGTGGGAGATTGAACGTATACCATTGAAACCTTTTTGGAGGTCCCGGTAGTTTTGGATCAGTTGATATTTATTTTTACCCTTCATCCAGGTCCGTGTGACCTTATGAACAGTTTGGATGACAAATAAACATCATGGTGGACCCTGGGTATGTTTTAACGGTGATAATCATTGTCCCCACAATAAATTTATTGGTGTGGTCCACTTGAGTTTTAGATATGACTCATTTTAGGTATCATGCACTAAAATGATCTCGTGAAATGGATGGACGGTTTGGATGTACTAAATACATCATTGCGGGGTCCACATAGCCTTAATCTACTTTGAACCATTTGTACAAACACGGTGCTCGATGACTGAGCACTCGCTCTGCGTCTGCCACGTCAACGTAGCTGGTGTAGGGTGCACCAGCCAATCCTCTTCCGGGAACAACACCAGTGGGTGTTGCACCTACCGGCCCACGTGGATAGTATTTTGTATATCCACGCCGTCCATCCTCTTCTTCGGCCCATTTTAGGATGGTCTTCCAAAAATTATGCAAATCCAAATCTCAAGTGGACCATACCACTGGAAACAGTGCTGATTGAGTGCCCACCATTAAAAATTCCAAAGAGCCCATGGTAATGTTTCTGTAATGTTTATTTGCAATCCAAGCTCTTGATAATGTCAGGAAGATCTGGATGAATGGAAATTTTGAAGATCAGCTTGATCTAAAACTTTTGTGGCCCACGAAATGCTTTTAATGATTATTCATCATTCTTTCTATTGGTATGGTCCACTTGAGATCTGGAACTTTTTATAATTTTGGATTTCGTCTTAAAATTAGACATAACAATAGATGAACGACATGGATATATAAAAGATACATCAATATAGGCCCCACACGGTAGAGGTAACACCCACTAAGGTGTTACCAAGGTAACATCTAATTAGCTCCCGCCCCAAGAAGGACTGGCGCGACTTGGGTGAGACGGTCGAACCAGCGATTTGGGTGGGACCCTGAACTTAGGGCCCACGTGGATGTATTTTTTGTAGATCCATGTCGTCCATCTGTTTCTTCGTATTATTTTAGGATGAAGTGACAAAAATGAAACAGATAAAATTTTTAGGTGGACCACAACCCAAGAAACAGTTATAATTCAACTGTGACCATTAAAAACTTCCTAGAGTCCACCGTAATGTTTATTGACCATCCAATCTGTTGATAAGGGTAGGTAGACAGGGATGAAAGGAAAAAACAAATATCAGGTTGATAGAAAACTTTTGTGGCTGACAAAAGGTTTTTAATGGTCATTAACCAGTGTTTCTTATGTTGTAGTCCACTAAAAATTTTAATCTTCTTCATTTTTGGTACCATAGTACAAAATAATCTGGAAAAGCAGATTAACAGCATGGATCTACAAGGAATACATCGAGGTGGGCCCTAGGTTCAGGGTCCCACCCACATCGCTGGTTTCGCGGTCTCACCAAAGTCGTGCCCAGAAGCGGACTGCGTAGTGACCAACTCGGCACGCTAAGCATGCAGAGTAAACTTTGAGGGGCCCACCGTGGTTTACTTATTTTATCCACTCCATCCATCCATCTTAAAAGATAATTTTAAGTATGGAACCAAAAATTGAAGCATATCAAGTTCTAAAGTGGACCACACCATAGGAAAAGTGTGAACTGAATGTCTACCATTGAAAAATTCTTGGGAGGAAACAAAAGTTTTTGATCAAGCTGATATTTGTGTTTTCTCTTCATCCATGTCCATGTGATCTTATGAACAGGTTGGATGACAAATAGACATCACTGTGGGGCATGGAAAGGTTTCAACGGTGGAAATCATTATTCCCACTGTTTCCTATGGCATGGTACACTTGAGATTTGGATATGCTTAAATTTTGGGCTCAACCCCTAAAATGATCTGTAAAAACATATGGACGGCATAGATGAAGCACATACATTCTAGGTGGGCCCAACAGAGTTTACTCTGTATGATAAGAGAGTGGAGCTACGTGTTACCTATTCTCTGCAAAAAAAAGGGAGGGTAGCGAATTAGGTCTTACCCCGGGAACGGCTTAGTGGGTGTTACCCCTACCGTATGGCCCACGTGGATGATATTTTGTATATCCACTTCGTCCATCAGTTTATACAGATCATTTTAGGATAAGGTTCCAAAAATTATCCAGATCCAAATCTCAAGTGGACCATACCACTGGAAACAGTGTGATTGAGTGCTCCACCATTAAAAATTCCAAAGAGCCCATGATAAGGTTTTGGTAATGTTTATTTGCAATCCAAGCTCTTGATAATGTCAATAAGGTCTTGATGAAGGGAAAATATAAATATTAGATTGATCTAAAACTTTTATGGCCCACAAAACATTTTTAATGGTTATTAATCACTGTTTCTAGTGGTATGGTCCACCTGAGATTTAGATCTTCTTAAGATTTTGGATCATATTTTAAAATGATATGAGAAAACAGAGAGACAGCATAGATGTATAAAAAATGCATCACAATGGGCCCCACACGGTAGGGGTAACACCCACTAAGGTGTTACCAGGGTAACATCTAATTCGTTCAAAAGGGAGACCCCTCTCTCTCTCTCTCACACACACATGCAGGCTCTCTCTCTCTCTCTCTCTCTCTCTCTCTCTCTCTCACACACACACACACACACACACGCACGCCTCTCTCTCTCTCTCTCTCTCTCTCTCACACACACACACACACACACACACACACGCAGGCTCTCTCTCTCTCTCTCTCTCTCTCTCAACGCCACCGCCTCTCTCTCTCTCTTCAACGCACGCTCTGTCTCGTGTCTCTCCTCTCTCTCTCCTCTCTCTCTCTCTCTCTCTCTCTCTGTCAACTCACGGGCCCTCCCCCCTCTCTCTCACTCACGCCCTCGGCCATCTCCTCCCATCTCCTCGCCTCTCCCTCGCCCCAAAATTCCTCCCTCTATCCCTCTCCTCTCCTCTCTCTCTCTCTCTCTCTCTCTCTCCCTCCTCCCTCTCGATCCCGTTGTTCGAGCGTGTGGGTGTACAACAACCGCTCCCACTCTCTCTCTCCTCTACTTCCTCCACCAGGTAAAAAACCCTAACCCTAACCTTACTTTCTTTTCTTTTTTGAATTTTTATTGTCGAATCCCAAATTAGGGATTTGTATTGTCGAATCCCAAATTAGAGATTTGTATTGTCCAATCCCTAATTAGGGATTTGTAAAGTCTATGCTCATAAAAAATTGTAAATGAAGACAACTGAGGTCATTGAAGAGCTAGGAGGTGTAATTTGTTATTTTTAGGTGTAATTTGTGTCCGTTTTACTTCGACGGTGGGCCTATGATTTGGCTAGTAAAGATTTCTGTGTATGATGGACACGTGTATGGCGGATAAGTCACAGATGTTTTGAAAATGGTGGTAAATATCTCAATTGGTGTCGTTTCCTCATGTATGAAGTTTGAATTGTGGGCTAGGTGTTAATGCCACGTCATGGCTCATCACAACCATCCAAAATTCACATGATTTTTCCGTTGACGTGCTAATACCAGTTGTGAGTGTACGGACGCGGATTGGGTACTATCCACACTTTCCATCCATTTTTCCAAATCATTTTAGGGCACAAGCCTAAAAATAAGGCAGTCCTAAAATGATATGTATAATATTCTCAATGAGGTTAGTCATTTTTCTTTTCAATCTCCTCTTCAACTTAAATCTTCTATACTCCTCTATAGTTATGAAAATTTCCAATTTTTACACATAGCATTGTGTACTTCTGTAAATTCATTTAGTAGGTGAAATTAGCAACTTTCTACCACTGGATTTCATGCACCCTAAAGGAATTGCTTGTGAGTCGTTGCTGGATTTGTAGTGTTCCATCTGAATGTACATCTGCTAGTTTTCTATTGGTTTCCAATCCATGGTCCATTTGCTAAGTTTGAACATTTTGCATGGGATTGCTTTCTATTAGCTAACAGAAGCATTGCAAGTGTTTGATGGTGCTTTTCGTTTCCTTAACATTATCTGATATATGATTTTGTCGCTGGTTTCCACTTTAATCTAGATGCCCATGATTTAAGCATGTCCATCTGATAAATTTAGGATATCAACTGAACTTGCTGACTCGTCTAGTCAGTAACATGCATGAGGCCTTGTTTAAAAAAAAAAGCGGCAATGATAACTTATTCCAACAAGGCATGGAAACCACTTTGTTGTATTTGCTTGTCTAGACTCAGTCAGGACTTTTACAGACTTCCTTTGATGCTTGATTTATGGCCTTCACTGCAACTTGTAGGCTAGGAGATTGATGAAATAGTAAGTGGAACTTCTGCTTTATATTGTTTAATAGAATTGCTTGTTGACATGGGCTCCACCAAGATGTGTTGATGACATCCATTTCAACCATCATGCATGCTGTCTCTTGTTTGGCATGGGCCCAAAAATAAGGCCAATTCATGACTCAGGGGAACCACCATTAGCAAAAGCAGTCTCTTGGGTATATACCCAACTTAAAACATGCTCCATTGTCTTTGCATGAAAATAATTTAAAAGAAATTGAAGGTGGAGTTGCCTTAGAAAGCCTGGTAATTTCAGAGTCCTACACCATACCTATGGGATCTCTGTCTAACCATTCAATAATTAGCCTAAGCAAGGTACTAGATTTCAGTACCTTGCTTTAGATATCCTAAGGTATACGTAAAATTTACAAATAATTTTTAATTGACAGAATCAAATTCATCCTTTCTACATATATTGTAATAACCTTCTTTTTTTTCTCTTTTTTCTTGCAATTCATATCACACCAGGGTCACTAGCCAAGAGCCTTCACACCCTTAACTTATCAGGGAACAAGATCTCTGCAATTGAGAGTCTCAAAGAACTAACGCGATTGCGAGTTCTTGATCTTAGCTACAACAGAATCTCCTGTATAGGCATGGTAAACATCTTTGATGCTAACATTTCATTCTTCTTGTAGTTGCATTTTTGTACAACATCTATACCTAACATAGGCACTGTTTGGATGTATCTGAAATCACCATTTGATAGAACATTTGTTTATTTTGATTGACAACTGTTCAGAAACTATGCCCTAGAATGGGCATATTCCTTGGCCAAACAGCCATCTAGAAGACTTTGGATCAGATTTGCATTTGCTTGGATGGATATTTCAGCATGAATTTTTGGAGTGTTGAAAAAGAATTCATGCATGGAATTTTTTCCTTTACTATCAATGAAGTGCTGTAATAGTCGCTTTGTTGTAGGATGAAACTAAGTCCTTACAAAACAAGTTGGACAATGGTCCAAATCAAGCTAGAAAAATCAGCTGGTTCAGGCAATCTTAGCATCAGAGGCATGGATCTGCTTGGAAACAAGATGCAGACAGACTTGGGATCTCTAGACTGGGAGCTTGTTGAAACATGAATCATACATATGTATTATGCTAAAATGCAAATCCCAAGTTCGTGAGCGTGAAATGCAAATCGACTTCAGACGAGAAATGTTTCAGCGGCCACTCCATTGATGTCTTTCGGTTGGTTTGGGAGAATCTACACAACAACTTATATCCTTATGCATTAAGAAGGTAGGCTTATTGATATGGTTTTGAATGTTTGTAAAATAATCGCTCTTCTTTTTTTCATTCTTTGGCTGAATCTTGTGGTGTTTGTAGGTTGGACGCAGAAGATTTGTCCAAGACAATGATAGTTCAAAGCTGTCTTCACCTAACCAGATATATTCACCCAATAGAAAAAAGGTAAAAATCATCAACTTATAGTAACAAGAAACATTACAAATTAACCTTTTCATCTCAAATTTTGAAATTTGCCTTTTGGATTTGGTTTGAATTGCTAATATTTCAACTGAAATATAGGAATTTGAATGTGTGAACTATTAATGAGTGAACTGTTTCTTGACACCTTTTTCTGTTAAACAGTTGGTCCATAAATGTATGCTTCTTGACACCTTTTTTCTGTTAATAAGTGAACTATTTCTCCGTTTGATTTTTAGTGTTGTCTGTTGCTTCCTGGAACAGAGATAAATATATCCAAATGCAAAGATTTTATCAAAATGGAGAAACATACAATAGCATGCATCATGGCTCAGTTTTGTTTCTTGCAAAATTGGCGTTTCTTTAGGTCCGTTTGGCTCGATTTTTGAAATCTTGTGCATTTTCTGAAGGTTTTGGATCTATTGCTGGTTTCAATCTACCATTTATGTTAGCTTTTTCCATTGATTTGCTCACAGAGATGTATGTGCCTTAAATCCACACCGTCCAACCATTTTGAAAGCTCATTTTTGGGTGCACTCTCATCCCTCAGGAGTCTTGATTTAAGCATGAATGAATTGGAGGGTTCCTTGTCCTCTGAAGGTAATTGTTGATTAATTGTACAGAAATTAAACCAAAATTGATAGCATCAATCACATTTATAAACTCCCCCTTTAATGCTTTTATTATTTTTCAAATTTGGGCAGAATTGGCAATTTTGAGCAAGCTGGAGGCTTTGGATTTGGGAGATAATTGGCTCAATGGGTCCCTAAATCTCAAAGGTAAGAGCACTTTGATATTACTGAGATTTTGATAATATTTTACCTTCATAGCGATGATTTTGTTCTCCTTATCTTTGATGGTGAGGAGATGTTAAAGCAGGACACTAGTTGCGCGCAACCTTCTTACATGGTGCTCGTGTAAGCCAAAATTCTCAAGTGGACTCCACAAAAGAAAACAGTGGGGACAGTAACGCTGAGCGTTGAAACCTTCCTAGGGCCCACCATGATTTTTATTTGAGATTCAACCTGTTCATAAGTTCACACAGACATGGAAGAAGGCAAAATTTAAATATCAGCTTGATCGAAAACTCCTATGGCCCCAAGAAGTTTTTAATGGTAAGATCAATCCCCGTTGTTTTCTTTGGTGAGGTCCACTGGAGCTTTGGATCTGCTTCATTCTTTGGTTCATATCCTAAAATGATCTCTCCAAATGGATAGACGGTGTGGATACAAAACATACATCATGGTGGGGCCCACATAATTTGGTGTAGGGAGGTAGCTACTCAACCTGTCAGTAGCTAATCCGCGTCCCTCGTGTAAGCTAAAACTCTGTGGGGCCCACCACATGTCTGTGTAACATTCAAAACTCAGTAGGCCATGCCACAAGAATTGCTGGGAATTGAACATCCACCATCAAAACTTCATTGGGGCCCATAGAAGTTTTGGATCAGGAATGGATGGTATTTAAGGATGACCGTGGGCCTAAGGAAATTTTCAATGGTTGGTGTTTCCATTCCTATTGTTTTCTATGGTGTGGCTTACTCAAATTTTGGATCTCCCAAAAATGATGGAAGGATCGGATGTTAGGTGGACATCATGGTGGTCCTCACAGAGTTTTCGGCTGCACAGCCATGTGACAAGGATTGATAGGATGGATCTCACCTTGTAACCCGGTGTTAGGATCTGTGGCACCCACCATGACATTTGTGTTAAGATTTGAGCCCAAACACGATGGAGATCCCAAACTCGAGTTGGCCACACTTCACAAAACATGGGGATAGAAATGCCGACCATTGAAACCTTCTATGCAAGCATTTGTTGCTATTTTACTAATTGTTTGCTTCATGTGCTGAAACTGCAGGATCTAATGCAAGTTCCACCAGTTTACATCATTGCTATCATAATACCAACTGTACAGCCTTTAGTTTTTCAATCACAGCATAGCTTCACAGCTGGCTCAACCGGAGGTAGTTCAATATGAAAAACTCGCCTGCTTGTCAATATGACATTTTATTTCTTGGGTTCATGGTATATGTCTGGTTTTGAATATTGCCAATTCATTTATGTAAACTCCATCCTTGTCGTTATTTTATCAATAGCTTAATTAGTTCTTTCAAAATCATGATTTCAGGTTCTGCTTTACGGTTTGCTTGGAATTCCTCATTCGAATGGGGTCGTCCCACAATTTTCCCATGCACACTAAAAGCCTTGCTGTTTTAGAAAAACAGCTTAACTGGAGGGTTTCAAAAGATTTTGTTGCTGCATTGTTGATTGAAAGACTTATATAGTTTCTTGCTGATGTAATCGGATATTTAAGATGTCCGCAACTAGTTCGCAAGATGTAAGAAATTCAATATGCATTAAATGATGGATGTGTGAATTAGAAATGGTTAGTTTAGTTTATGTATTGAATTGGTTTGTATTGCTTCGATGATATCAGGTCTAAGAAATTCAAAATGCAACAAATGCGTGCTGATTTTTTTTTTTTTTAAACATTAACGACGGACCAGATCCGTCGACGATGTTATAAGAAAACTGACAGATCCTAGCATTATCGACGGATTTGGTCCATCGTTCTTTTTACAACGACGAATAGAATCCGTTGCTGGAACGATGATGGTTTTGGAGGTTACGACGGATAAGGTCCGTCGTTTATTTAATGACGAACTATATCCGTCGTAATTTACCGATGGATTTGGTCCGTCGTTTATGATTAACGACTTGCAAAAGAACGTGTGACCATGCGACGGACGAACTCCGTCATTAATGAAGATTAACGACGAACTTGGTCCGTCGTTTTTTTGCAATATTGGCGTAGTGTTGGATGTGTAATGGTCACTCAATAATGCCGTGTTAACATGAGAGGCCATGGTGGGCCTAAATGCAAGTAATTTAACCCTTGCATTATAGGAAGAAATATGATTATTTAACTACAAGGTAATGAATAAGACCTGACCATTAGACCTTATGCCATATGCAGAGATGTGGCCATCTAAGCATGTCATAATGTTTGGAATTGTGGCCACTTAACCATATATCAATGTGCTAAGAATATGACCTTAAGTATAAGACTTGACATGATGTTGTAACTGTGACGATAGACCTATAGATATGGTATGGTGACCTTTTTTTAATGAAGTGATTCTAAGATTAATTTAACTATGTGCTAAGTAGAATGGATAGCCTTACATGGATACATATACCTTACTCATTCATGAAGTAGACACATCGATATGTGAAAAGGTGTGAACACTCGCATAAACCCTATAACTTTGTGAGGAGAGTGCATACCACCGGAAACCGAGTTTCTTAGATTATGCCATGCCCTTATTGGGTAGTTTTGGACTACTAAGCGCATTACGATTCACCATAGTAGTTGGAACACATTAAGCTTGCATACGTACGCATCATATGATAGGGTAGATTGCATGTGAAGCTTGGAGTGTTAGGCAGTCATGCATTGTATGTTATGGGATCACGAGATGATCATGCATACACAAGGACTTAAGGGCCATGATAGTGGTAGATATGAATCACACATGGGTCGTGGGACCATGATTGATGATTGATGATAGATGTGGAGCCCTGGTTCGTTGGGCACATCTCTTATGCACGAATGTCATGTGTGCAGTACTACATTGGTTGAATGAGGATGTTGCATGATATGCATTCAGATCATGGATGTATTTGTCATACATGTCACTTTTGTGATAGTTATGGATACCATAGCTGCATTTGTGGTTTATGGAACACCAGAAATATAGTTATATTGTGGATTAATCATTAAGTCTCGTGAGTGAAATTCACTTAACATCGTTGATAACTATCAGGACTGGGTTGACACCTGAATATTCATGGTTTGTTGGACTCCCGCTATCATAGTCAGGTGGGAAGAGGCCTTACTAGCTAGCATGGCATGGTTGGATGTGCGAAATTGGTTCAGGTTGAGCCCGTGGCATGTCAGAGAGCAATTGTGTATGGTATTAGCTGTAGGGTGGAATAGTTATTGACCATGGTGCGTTTGGCCCCACCGACTAGGCGAGTATATGAGTCCCTATACCATGGTGTGTTAGGGTATGACTCTGGTACTTTCCATTGGATAACAATATTGAGTAGTGATTAGCTATGGGTTACAGACTTGACTGCCTTTATATTTTATTGCATACACTATATTCAATGGAGATATATTGTATCACGAGGACATCACAAATTGGTACCTTGTGCATTCTGAGATGCAATGGCATTTAGGGTCATACCCAAATACCATGGTGTGTTTGGGTATGGCCCTGTTGCTTTCCATTGGATAACAATATTGAGGAGTGATTAGCTATGAGTTGGAGACTTAACTGCATTTACATTTTGTTGAATTGCACCATATTCATATGGATATATATTGTATTGCGATGACATCGCATACAATTACCTTGCGCATTCTGAGACGCATTAGCAAGGGGAGTAGGGACTGCTCGCAATACATTAATGTTGTTCAGCACGGATGGCAGAGCTGCCATACAGGGGCTGCAGTGCTAGATATTCTGATATTGTTGGTAGATGTTGTAGTGTCGGCATAAAGATGATGAACGTGAGTATTAAGGGCGAAAATTAGAGGATAACCTTCTAACACAAATTAAGCGCCCAAATTTGCTCTGATACTATATAAAGAAATGGGTAAGAGAGGAAATCCGAATTTCTTATTATTTTCTTTAGTAGACAATTACATATATAGATATTTTGAGAAGAAGTAGAAGTATACAACTATTACAAGAGATGAGAAAGAAAGTCTAGAGAAAGAGTGAGAAATAGATAGAGTCTTAGAGATAATTTTCAACAAGGTTATGGTACCACTTGCTGCAGGTGATCAAATATTATTATATAAATTTTGATCATTTCCCCTTACAATACTGCATTTAGACCACTAGGGATCTCTTCACCTTATCTCCCTCTCCTCCTATATGAATGTTTTATCATAGCTTTCTTCTGTTGATTCTTTACAAGATAAGGAGGAGGGCTCTTGAGACTTGACCTGATCCACACAATCTCATTCTTTGCCCCACAACAGCAAGTAGAGTCCAATGATGACAATAACACCTCCCATTATGCTAAACAAATTCAGTAAAATCTCTCAGGATCGGTGAGATATCAAATAATAGGCTATTTATATATAAGTTGTAGCAAAAGTTATTCCCCTAAATGTTAATTTAGCTAAGGACAAGCCTTTTGACCATGGTTTATTTGCACCTAGGTCAATGACCTAACCTATTTCTGAGGTGGGTTTGACGAAAGCTAATTTGGGTACCAAATCGGGTTCAAGCTAGATGGTTACCTCTTTAAGTAAATGGTTTGGGCTTGGGTTGAACTCTACTTGCCGGATCCGACCCAACCCACCCATATAGGTTATCATTGTGTTAGATGAGTTCGCCCAACCTAACCTAAGACCCAACACAAAATAAAGAAGAAAAATATAGATGGAATCTTTTATGTATGATCATATCCACTATCTAAACTAATTGTGTGGATAGCCTTAGTGTCGTATTCCATTCTTAAACTTGTGTTGGGTCATGGTGGATAGGATCGGATTAGTTGATCCAACCCATTTACATCTAGATGAGTCGAGTCAAATCTGGGTTGATTCGGGTCTGGCTTGATGAATTTTTAAGTGGGTCAAATTGAGGAAGGCGGTAGTGGATCATGGATCAGGTTTTGACAAGAATTATTAGCTTGTGCCGCAAATGAGCTCGGCTTGAGCTGACCCTAACTCAATCCAAAACTGATTCATTGCCACTCCTATCTACAACTTGCCCGCATGGAACCCATAAAAGCACAACCAAGTTCACCATATTTTGTGACCCTTGGAGGGTTTTCCTTTCTCCTAGTAAAAAGTAGAGGCTAGCTAATCATGGTATATTTTGGATTTTATTTTTCTGTTACACATTGTCTCATGTATCACATGTTATGCATGCTAATGTACCACAAGTGTCACCGTTTATCTTCAAGTGATGTAAATATCCTTCATTCAACCTTTTATATGTTTGAAATGTCACATGTGTCACATACTTATGCACGTGATGCATGTGTCACATATGTGTGCTACATATTGTCAAGAGCCCCACATGTACCTCATATGTTACTACATATATTCAAGCACTACACATGACTATATGTGCTAAGTCTTTAATTTGCACATGCACCATATATACCAAATAATCTATTTTTGTTCTAAGTGGTTGATGAATAGAGTAAGAATAACAACTCCAAGATATCATGACTTGGCCAAACAAGACCTAGACAAGGTTGACCTATACAATTTGTCTAAGAATAAATTTTTGTTGCTGCCAAACGAGCTGTAAGTCCATGTATTTAAGGACCATCCATGGTGGGCAACATAGGATGGGAATATTTGGATCATTTAAAGGTGGACCCGAATTATTTGATAGTAAGACTGGTTAGTACATGTATTTAATGACCATCCATGGTGGGGCACCCAGGATGGGAATATTTGGATCATTGACAGGTGGGCCCCAATTATTTGATAGTAAAACTGGTAGAAGAGCTTACCTTCCTGTGTAGAGTTTTTCACCAAGAACGAAGTATGCTAGTAATGCGACAACTACGGTTCCAAGAGGGTTGAACATGGTTACAAAAACCGGTCCTTTTTCTTCCGTGCACCATAGTTGTACGAAGATTATGAAACCTGATACTACCAATCCCTGCAAAGACATTAATTACCTTGAAATTTAAAATTCACTTTGAATTAATCATCCATGTTTGAAGATTGTAGATTTTCTAAAACCCCTGTGATATCTGCTAATTAAGTTCACTTTCCAAACCACTCCTGATGTGTGCCCGCCAAGTAGATGTTCTGCGGCCAAAGATTTAGGTATAGATGACTACAAAACTCAATGACTAGATTTAGGAACTCAGCTGAGTCAATTTAACTTGCTATGTTCTAGGTCGGATGTCATCTAACTTGGTTTTTGTCATAGTTCTAAAACTTGCTGATTTGACTCGAAACTTGGCCGCATCAACTCGACTCGGCTGGATTTCAAGCCAAGTTGCTGGGAAACTCAGTAATGGACCTGACTCGGTTTAGACTTGAAGAGACAATAATTAAATACTGAGTTGAGTTGGGTTGACTCGTCAGGCTGACTTAACCTGGTGGAACATCAGGACCCATGTATGTGGTGGCTCACAGAATCAATGGTCTTGATCATGGTAAACAAGCACCTCATATACAATACAAATATTCTGATGCATATATCATTTTAGCAATCCTCCAGAAACCTAACGAATTGGCACAGATCAATGCAGTTGTGTGACCCACAGATTAGTGGATTGGGGCCTGTACTTTTTGCTCATGACATCTACTCTGCGGGTCCACAATATGAACGGCTTGGATTTGACAGCTGCAAGCAGGAGTTGGTGCACTTTTCTCTATTTGTTTTCATAACTTGTACTTACACCATATAGGATATTCCAGAGGTCGATGTTGAATCCAACGGTCCACGCCTTGGGTTTGTGTACCATGCATGCTGCGAAAACAGCTGATTGGGCCGAACCAATGATGTTCATCCACGTTGTTAGTGAAAGCTGGGCCGGGTATTTCTTCAATGTGATTGCCTGCACTACCCATGGACGGCTTACTTACATTACATCTTCTACCACTGTTAATGCTTGTTAAAGTTCAGAAATCTTTTAATCAAGATATAAAATGCACCCAATAATCTACATCTGGACCGTCCAAATGGTAGGACCATTGTTGATGAGGCTAGGCCCGGTAAGCCCTGGACAGAAATAGATCAGGCCCAGCACTGTGACATTGGCCCCATTATGTCGAGCCAGGCCCAAATATGTTGACCTGATTGAGGATTGGGTCGGCCCATCAATCTATATATTTTGCAAAAATCTATCAAGGCACAGTTCACATTCTGGAGCAGGATTTGGTGTGACACCTGATTAACAAATGGACAGGCCCGGGTTGTAGCTAGAGCTGTACATGAACCAAGTCGAGTGCTTGTGTTTGGCTTGGCTCAGCCTTCGAGCTGGACTGACATGTTCGAGCTGTCTCGACCGAGCTTTTGAGCCGGGTTAGAGACCAATTCGAGCTGAGTTCAAGCCTAGAAAAAGGAAAATTTTAAATAAGCCAGGCCCAAAAGCCTGACCTGAAACTGTTTAAAATCAGGCCTAAAGGCAGCCCAAAGCCCATTGACACCCCCACTTACTTTTATAAAGAGTTTCACCTCTTATTTCTTTGTTCACTTCCGAGATGGGACTAAAAACATACTTTTCCAACTGAGTTAGCCGAGTCGAGCTGAGCCAAATCGAGCTTGGGTTGCCTCGAGCTTGGAAATCATTTCGAGCTTAGAAAAATGGCTCAACTTGATTTGAACCCAAAGCTGGTTTGAGCTGAGCTAGCTTGGCTCGTGTACATCTCTAGTTATAGCCACATCAATAGGTCTGGTCAGCCTAAAGGTCTTATATGATTAAGCCACACTTGACACAGTGCCAGTCAATTATGAATAGACAAAACTGGGCCAGTTAGGGCACCAGGCTTGATCCAACCCGCTTATAACAAGTACGTACTTCCACAAAGGGGGGTTTCATGCCTGCTTTTACTGTTGACTCCACGAAAATCAATTTGATTGGCTTTCATCAAGCCAGCTCTTTGGCTCTTATCTTGTGGAGCAGGAGATGAGATGGGATTTGCATAAAATGCATTCAAATGTAAAATACAAACTGAGGTTTGTCTCAAAATATTGCTTGGGTTATTTTGAGGGTGAGTCCAAATGGCCCCTTCAAAAGTTTAATCCCTAGACCTCTTAGGTACAAATAATGGGGCCTCAAAGTGGGCCAGGGCAGACATTCACCTGCAGTTCACTGGTTCGGGGTCAGGCTTGAGAGAGAGAGAGAGAGAGAGAGAGAGAGAGAATACCTGCATAATGTACCATAAAGCCCATGTGATGCAGCATACAACTGTAAGAATGGATCCCTTGATCCAATTTTCTTGGATGGTAGTACTTCCTTGGATGTGAATGAGAGCATCCCCTAAATTCTTCAAAACAGGTCCTCTATACAATGTCATGATCATCACACCAGCCAATGAAACCAGGGTCCCAACAATCTTTGCCATCCCACGTGTGCTCTTATCCAGACCCTCCAATCTAAATCAATTTGCATAAAAAAAAAAATCATCAAAAATAATTTGAGCTTGTTAGCACCAATTTATTAAAATAAATTCAGTATGGCCGTTCTTTCAGATCTTTGGCCTAAAATCCCCGTAGAGACAGGCCACCCATAAGGAAAAGATTTAAATGATCAAAGATTTGAAGTGGTCTAATCTAACATTTCCTTTTCTTTCTTTCATATCCTCCATTTACAGCGTGTCCTTAATCCACACACGTATGGTGAATGGAGACCCTCATTCAATTGTCTTTTCCATTTTACAATGTGTCAGCTTAATAGTTAGATAAGGCCATCCATCATCAGCCCAATCCTGGTCTTTGGTCCAATTTTAGAGGCCCAAGCCTGGCCTCCAAGCTAGGATTGAGCCATTGTGGTGTAGGCGTAGACATGGTGAGATTGATCTCCATCTTTCTCATAGAATAACTACTCCGAATCCATGAAGCCTCTTGGAAACCTCAACCGGACCTCTTTGAATTCACAAGAGAACACTCGAATTCATGAGAAAAACAGAGTACAATTCAAAGTTTTATTGAAAAAAGATGATAATAAACACCTAACAATGAAATTAAAAGGGTTTAAATAGCCATAAATACTCTAAAGAAACCTTAATTGCATAACTAATGAGTTATACTAAAAAATGGAAATGAAAAATTTTAAAATAGAAACTTTCTCGCGAATCTAGGTGGTCTGGTAATTGGTCGCAAGCACCAGGTGATCGGTTGCAGTTGAGCCGTGATCGGTCGCTAGGTTCCTGACAATCGATTGCCTAGGCCCAAAATAGTCTAGCGTGTAGAGGACCTTTTGAGGGAATTTGCGACTAGTCGCTAGCCATTTGCGATCTGTTGTTCAGGGCCCAAATCTGTCCAATGAATAAGGCTATATTTCAGCTTATTTGAGACCGGTCGTTGGGCTAAATCGACCTATTGTAGAGGTCATGCGACTGGTTGCCTGAGGCTGTCCATTGATCGATTTTCTACTCCTTCCTTCCCTCCTTGCTTTGATCGATCCACACCATGTTTTCTTCAGTGATTCTCTCTACATCACATTGCCACTTGAAATTATATAAATGAAGGTCTCACCGAAGGTTGGGCCTACTGTGGTGTAAGTAGGGGTCTCAATGGGTCAGATCTGGATCGAATCCAATCCAGTTGGATCTGACTCCAAGTCTGAAAATTTGTAGACGGATTCAAATCGAATTTGGATCCAACTCGAATTCGAAAGGTGATATCCATATCTGATCCATTTATAAATAGCCAGATCCATTTTTTTATCCAAAATCCATATAACCATTGGATTCGGGTCGGATCTAGGTCCGAATCCACCCCATCACAAATCTAAAAAATATATAATATAATATATTTAATTTAGTAGCAAAATAATGCAAATTCCACTATTTACTGTGATATGGTCGACTTGAGATTGGTATGTCTCAATTTTAAGACATGACCTAAAATAATATGCAAATCGAATGGCTGGCATGGATATAACATATACAGTAAGGTGATAATGAGTCGAATCTGGATCGGATTCAGTTGGATCCTGCTCCATGTCCGAAATTCTATAGACGGATTCGGATCTATTTTTGTGAATCCAAATCCAATCCATTTAATTAATCAAACCTATTTTAAGACCTAAATCTGCATTATAAGGATTCAGAGTGTATCAGATCTCCGATCTGACCCACTCCATTGAGAGCCTCAAGTGTAAGGCATCCAATTAGTCTAACATGGTTGCCCCATGGTGGAAATGGGGGGAGAGGATTAGGTGAGCCCCCAATCCATCAGAGGTGGACCATACCATAGGAAACAGTCACGAATGAATCCCCACTGTTAAAAACTTCATGGATTCTATTGGAATGTTTATTTGCCATTCAACCGGTTGATAAGGTCAAAAACACCTAGATGAAGAGACCACACAAATATCATCTTGATCCAAATCTTTTGTGGCCCACTGGGCTATGTTCCATATGGTATAAGGAACTGCTTCAATTTTTCGGTAATGCCTAAAATGAGCTTCCAATAAGGATGGACGGGCGTGGATGTAGTCATATACATCACTGTGGACCCAACCACCTTGGTGGATCCGGTTTCTTACCTAATCCGCTCCCCGGAAAGGGTATACCTGAAGATTACGCTGATCCCACCACCAAGTAATCTAACATTGATTCTGTCAGCTGACCCACTGATTATATTGATGTGACTTTTAGCCACCTTGTTGAATTAATTGAATGGTGGGCTCCACTTGCAGCCAGTTGCACTTTCTTATTTTTAATTAGTTGTGTACGTGGGAACTTCCTTACATATTTGTGCATAAATATGTATTGTCTTCTTGGCTTCAATAGAATTTTTCTGTTTGCATATTACCTGATTAGTCTAGCACACACTGCAGTCTTGACATGTGCTGAGCTGGACCAATCAGGCATCAGCAAATGGGAAATCCTATTGAAGCCGAGCAGACTATCCAAATTCGTAAGCTAAACGCATGTATGTGCTCATGAATGTTATGACTACCACCATAGCATTACCGTGGTGGAGGGCATATGTGGGCCTATGTGATGTACAAAGGCCATACAACCATGTCCATCAGACACATGTAATCATATTCCTCCATGTGCCAGATTAGGCCTAATATCCAACACTAAAGTGGGCCCGAGCCACAACAGATCAGCCTAATGTTAGGGCCCTTGGGGTAAGATCCATTGATGCATGTGGTCCACGCCTTGGATTTTATGCATGGATCATGTGGACCCTACATTTTCCTAGTATCAATGCACGCTTTACACATGCGTGCACGTAAGTACACGGGTAAAACTTGTGACCGTTGAAAGTAAAATTTATTGAACAAAAAGTAAAAGATGAAAGAATATGAAATGAGTGGTTAAGATGAAGGTGGGCCCCACCTGAGAAGGACTGCCAATAGAAAAGTCAATGGAGCGATGGTGTTGGCTATGGATGCCACGAACGTTGGAGATGTGTATCTTAAGCTCGCAAAGTACATGTTTAGTGTTAAACCAACCCTGTAATCAAAATTTCACAACTAATGCGTTATTCCTTTTTCCCAACCAATGTCATTTATATGGTGGGACCCACCCTGTCATATATCTAGTGGGACCCAAAAATGGTTTTGATAGGTCTTGAAAATATACATGTTAAAATCAATAGCAAATGCCCAAATCTGTTGTGCACACATGCTTGTTTAGGATATTAATGAAAGCCGTCTGATCATTATCTAACGGCTATTAGTTATCAATTAAGCATATTATTCAAGTAGACTGGAATATGGATACTCACCCAAGAAGAGAGAGTACAGATATCTCAACGAACAATGCGAGTGTGAGCTTTGGCCTTGTTTTTCTGCAACCAAAACATGTAAACCAGTAGTCAACATGTTGTAGCTCGACACAACTTCGGTCAGGTAGACTTTATTTTCAATCGTCCATTTGGAATCCAACCATTGGATGCCTATGATTGTTGGGTGCTTTTCACAGCTGTGATTGAGGGTCCTCCATCGAAGATGAAGCCCATCAGATTGAGGGTCTGATCACCGAAATATGGTCCCCACATACTCAGAACTTATCTGCACGTGGAATATCTGGGCCATTCATCAGATGTGGACCACTGTGAAGGATGCCACGCTCAATCATCTGCTGCACGATATGGGTGTGAGAAGGATGGATGGTTGGTCAAAAGATGACCAATGATCCATGTTCGTTGTACCCATGTGACCCACTTGATGAGTGGGATCTTATTGACTTTGTGCAGCTCATATTCACGGTGGACACTGATGAGTAGCTCAGATAGCACTCATGTGCTATGTTGATGCATGTGCTGCACACACACACACACACACACACAGAGAGAGAGAGAGAGAGAGAGAGAGAGAGAGAGAGAGAGAGAGAGAGAGAGAGAGTTGCGCTCACTTCTCAAGGAAATATGCAAAGGGAAACATGAAAACACCAGCTACAAGGTGTCTGTAGGTCACATAGACGTGAGGATTCATTCCATGCTTGAAAGAAGCTTCTGTGGAGAAGTAAAGGAATGTGTAGCAAAATTGAGCAAAAACCATGAGAAGGTGTGGCTTGAATCTCTTGTAAATGGCGCCTATTCCACACCTACTACCCATTGCATGTGTTGTATGGCCTCAGCATGCATGGATACAACACAAGCAGCATACGAACTGCTTCTATACATCTTAAGATGATTTGGGTCTGATTCCTCCTTGCTCCATGTTGCGCGTATAATGCTCTCCTGACCCAATTCCAACATTTTGAAAAGTTCATGGTTATAAAGAAAACATAAACAAATAAAAGAAATAAGCTTTAGATTACCTAAGAATCTATATTTTACCAAATAATGGCTTCACGAATAGAAATTACGTGGAGGTGCTTTCTGAGGGTTAAAATTACTAAGATGCTTTTTATTATTATTATTATTATTTTTTATATATATGTTAGTACACACATTCCACTGTTAGTACACAACCCACACTATTAGTCACACTTCAATGTTAGCCACCCTACGTTAGGATTCCATACCAGGACCTCAATGTTGAGACAAGGTTATCCCCACTCAGTCTACAACTGTCCCAAAGGTGTGGGTGTTAAAATTACTAAGATGCTCTTCTTCTTCTTCTTCTTCTTCTTTTTTTTTCCCTCTAAAACACACTAAAACTTAAAGACTTGTGGGGCCCCACGTGGTATGTGTATTACATCCAACTTGTTAAACTTATGCACCACACCATGGTTATAACACGAAAGAGATTAGACCATCCAATGGGCTAGACTTGAAATGGGATATCTTGAATGATGCGGATTATTTTTTTTTTTTTTTTTTTTTTTTTTTTTTTTTTTTTAGATTGGCCTACATTATAATTAGATCCACTTTATTTTTATTTATCTGATAATAATATTAATGTGCATCTGTTGGACACGTTCCACGTGGGCCCCACAACTTTTGTTGTAAAGAAGTAGTAATTTCTCGTCTTAACAGGCACTGCCAGGGGTTGTCGGTTCCTCGAGGCCCTACTTGGTAAAATCTAATTACTTGATAAGTTTTGCGGTAAAATTTCTCAAAAGAAAGAATTTAATAATACTCCCGTAGAAAATGGTGCATTATTGGCACAACTACCTCACCGTGCCACATAGAATATATGAATCTTTAGTCCGCACTGTCTGAAATTGGGGCTCCCACTCCGAAAGGACCACAACATAGAAATATTGCTAGTTAGATGGCCGTTGCCGTCCGATCTAAAACCTGAAAGTTTTAACCGTCGAGCATTTCCACTTTTGAGTGTATGGACAAGAAGTTTCACAGCACTCGTGTGACAACATGTCACATGTCAACAAGATTCGAAGTCGAACTGCTCATCAGCTGTGGCCTCCTGTGGAGAGAGGGAACAGCTTTAAGAAGATCCAAATCTCAGGTGGACCATAACACTAGAAACATTGATGAATGATCATTGAAACCTTTTTGTGGGCGTCAAAAGTTTTGTATCAATCTGATATTTATATTTTCCCTTCATCCAAGTACTCTTGACATTATCAACAAGTTGGATGGAAAATAAACATCATAAAAACCTTGCGATGGGCCCTTTGAAATTTTTAATAGTGGGCCCTCGATCACTACTTTTTTCCAGTGGTATAGTTCACCTGAGATTTGGATCTGCATAATTTTTGGAACCCTATCCTCAAATGGGCTGTTGAAGCGGTTGGACGGCATGGATATACAAAATATCACCTATGTGGGCCACACGGTAGGGGTAACACCTAATTTGCTCTCCATCCATCACGGTATAAAAGCCTGGCTGGTTTATTTATCATATGGGGCACAAGTGTCGGTTGAATATGGACCGTAGGATGATCACTCATCTTTTCTCTCGCATGTGTATGGTCTAACTGAGAAATAGTCGGATCTGGTCACTGTTTGGCTACTTTTTTCTTTTTTCCTTTTCCTTATTTATTTATTATTTTTTTAGGTTAGTACACACACGGCACACCCACACTGACACATCCCACTGTTTGCCTACCTGATGGAGGATCCATATGTCACACGGATTCATAATTTTACACACATGAATCCGTAAGTCCTGTCCAAAGGGGGAGTGGATCTGGTCAGATCCTGACGGTGGGGCCCACCTTGATGTGTGAGTTGTATATCCATGCTGTCCATCCTTTTTTTCAAAGCTTATTTTAGGACATGGGACAAAAAATGAAGCAGATCCAAGTATCAGGTGGACCACACCACAGGAAACAGCGGTGATTGAACACCCACCATTAAAAACTTCCTTGGCCTACGGGAATGAATATTTGCCATCCAACCTGTTGGTAAGGTCACACAGACCTGGATGAAGGGAAAACACAAGTTTGAGATTGATCCAAAACTTTTGTGGCCCACGAGAAGATTTTCGCAAAAGTTTTTAATCGTGGGTGTTCAGTCACCACTGTTTCCTGTGGTGTGGTCCACCTGGGATTTGGATCTACTTCATGTTTTGGTCCATGCTCTAAACTGAGCTGGAAAAACAGATGGACAGAATGGATATTCATCTCATGCACCAAGGTGAGCCCCATGGTCAGTACCTAACCAAGTTGGTGTTACACCAACCTGACCAAATGGGCTCCCCCCTCCCAAGCTTTTTTTTTTTTTTTTCACTGACCTTACTTTATTGGAGAAAAGTGGTCAAAGTGGGCCCCACAAAAAACCCTCCTCTTTATTGTAGAAAAGTGGTCAAAGTGAGTCCCACCAAACAAGACAAGCCACACACATATAAAAGAAAGAAAAGAAATCCCCACCCATGCAAGAGCAATGCAGATGCTAACATCATACATCTCAAACACTCCCAGCAGGCTTGCACGAAACCAGTGACTAATGGAAGAAATTGGGCATCACCAAGGAGCAATTACCCCTCAGCAACACAAGCAGGCCTTGAACATCCTCCCCACCAAGCATACCCAGAGGCACTGTGAAACTTCTAGATCGGTAACCATACATATGCATATGTGTATGATGATCCAAACCAATCATCCTGTGGACACTGGTATTGATTGGCCACCAATCAAAGCTTTCTATGATTGGAGTACTCAAACCATCTATTTAATGGAACTTTAGGAAAGAATGTGAGTCATCAATTTAGTGGGACTTTCTTTTTCTTTTATTTTCTTTTCATTTTTTATCATGGCCCAGTTATTATCAAATGAACGGTTTTTAAGCTTACCCATATGTGTCAGTACTTTTAAAACAATAACATAGAGGCACCGAACCTCACATGCATGCCTCCATACGCACTGGTTACCCACCCACCCCCCCCTTGCATTGGGTTGGTAAGTGATTATACGTAGAGTCGATACTGGAGGCAGCATGACAGTCCAAATGGTAGGTGGGCCTTTCATCTAATGGCTATATACGCTTACAGTAGTTACACCATTTTGAAATTGTGGTGACTGATCCTCCTCACCTAGTACTCATATTCTGCTATTCGGACCATTGAAATTTTCTAGCACGTTTGGATGGGGTCTATCTCTAAAATCCTGATGATCAGGAAATCTAATTCATCTGATTGATGGCTATCAAATGGATGGTTAAAATTTGGAAGTAAAATAGTGCGTGGTCCAAATTCCAAGGGCAGAATTATATCGCTACTATATTTTGGACAATCTGAACTGCTGCACAAGCATGCACAAGTAAGGTTGATGAGTCCCCACCACTTATAATTAAAATGGTGGTGAAATATCAATCTAAACTTAGTTAGACTCAATTTTAACTGGGTCAAAAAAAGCAGAGACCTAAATTGAACCAATTTATCAACAGGCTCTGGGCCTGTTAAATTCAGGTCAGGTCCATTGACTATCTAATGTACATGCAGTGCACAATGCACATTGTAAGGGCACCGACTATCTAATGTACACGTTTATCTAATGTGCGTGGTCTTTCTGACTGAGTCGAACCTCCCGTGTCAGGTTCGAGGGCCATTTGTCTTGATAGAACGGGCATATGCCTCTTGAGAATGGCGAGGGGTGAGGGTTCTTTGTAGGATAGGCCTACCGGGGTTTTTTTGTTGCCGGGAAGCCCGAATCTCTATTTACCTTTCCTTTTGTGAATAAAATCCTTTATTCAAAAAAAAAAAAAAAAAAAAAAAAAAAAAGGCACCCACATGCATGATGCATCTATCAATATTCGGAGATGTGTCTGAATTAATTTCCATTTTTGAGTGTATATTGGGAACTTAGTGAAAAGTCCTGTAGGCTGAGTGGTAGGCATTTTGAGGACGGATCCTCGACATTTAATGCATCCACTCATAAAAGATACCTCATAGAACGGACAGCATTTTTCAACGTAGGCATTGATTGAGAATGTAGCAGCAAAAGGAAAGACAAGATCAAAGAAAGAAAAAGCTTTAATTAGTCCAATGAAAGAGTGTGATGTTTGATATGTAGGCACTAAGGTAGTGTACCTTAGGTGTGTACATAAATAAAATTATCCAAATTACTCTCGCCATTTTTTGGATCATGAACTGAAAGTTATGCTAGTACCATAATTGGAGCTTTGATGTACCCACGCGCATGTACAAGTCAGGATGCCAGCATAGCGGACTGGTGCAATATCCAAGCCATCCATCAGAAGGGTATCACTATGTAGATCCTGTATGCGTTAGATGGGCCATAATCCACTGAATCCGGGTTGTGAGAAATCAGCCGAAGTTTTTTGGGTTCCACCTAATGGATGACTCGCTAGGATATTTCACCTGTCTGCCACGAATGGAATTTGTGGTAGTGTGTGCATTAGCTAACTCTTTACTCATGTGCGCTTAGCAAAGCTCTGATGATTTAACAAAGTAGGTTGGGTTGGTGGATATTTATTGAATGGTGGAGAAGAAAAATAGCAAACTTTGGGAATTCAGCTAGCTCTAGTGTCTGTGAATCAAAAGTTAAGATTGTTCAACAAATCTGATTTTCAAACAATTAACTATCTGCAGTAGGTCTGAAAATGTGGACATGTTAAAGCCCACTCCCACTTGCCAACTTATTTCCCAATAGGTTTTCTCAAGTTTTTCTAAAGCCCACTACCACTCGCCAACTTAACGTATCTATACGGAGGTGGATCACAGCATCTGATGGCCCCACTTTGTAGATCACCGGCCTAAAATTCATGCTGTCAACTCATTATGTGGGTCACATTCAGTGCTGAGTTTGTGCACTTTTCTCATAGTTCGAAAATAAAAAACTTAACTCAATGTTCATTTGGGTTGGCTGGACTCGACCCAACTCAACTCAGTATAAATTTAAAATGATTATAAATGGATATTTAACATAGTTAAGTAACATGAAATTATACAAATGTTCTTACAAGACCACTCAATGGTGTGCTAGCTAGTTAAGTTGATTTTTCCTTCTCTCAAAGGTGGTCGTTTTGGTTCCTCCCCTCACTAATTTACCTTTACTAATTTTCACACTCTAATTCACGAATTGAGTCGGTTCGAGCATTGAGTTGACTTAATGAGTCCTCTTGAGTAGCGGCGAAGGAGACCCAGGACTAAGTTTTGTTGTGTTTTTTTTTAAATAATAAAAAAATAATAATAATAATTTCAAAAATAAAAGTTTATTTTTAATAAGTACATAAATATACTTATTATTAAAACTTTCTATAAAAGTTTTAATAGCCGGTTGGTAAGAAGAGGGGGTTGGTAAGAAGAGGTTGATTAAGACATTCTATACATGTGACATTTGTGCCACGTGTCATACATGTAGCGGCAGTTATGATGACTATGATCTGGATTCCACATGACAACAGTTTTGGGTTGTTGCATAACCGTTTTTGTCTGAAAGGATACAGAAATAACTGCCACAAGAGAAAGGGTCATGTCCTTTCATGGCAGAATGTCTCTTGCATATGAAAGGGTGTGGATGTCTTGAAGAGGCACATGAGTCTCTACAGAAAAGACACCATGACCCTTCAATTGCTATATATCCTGGATATCATAATCCAGAAGTATCAATGATTCTATCCATTTCTCTGATCAAGCTATCCTTTGTTCAGTATTATCAGATCTGACCTCTTACTATGTTTTTTCTTGACGTAGTTGAAGGCATATTGGTGTTATAACTAGAGATATGTTTAACACTTAAATGTGCAAAGTTTTATGTTAAAATTTGGATTGAAAGTTCATTGTATCCTGAAGACAATTTGTGGATTTCCTTCGTTTGCACTTGCTGGAATTATCAGAAAAATGACAGCAAATCTGTCTTGAGAAATTGACTATTCAAGTCAAGCTTTGAACCCGATAGATCTGACTTGGCCGTGTACTAAATATACGGAAGAAATTTACAACAAGTTTCACAGTAACTCGGCTCAGAATCTCACTGAGTTGGTTCATCTGAGTTTCAATTAGTCAACCAACGATTGTTCTAGTAGCCGTAGTTCTAGTAGCTCCATTAAGCTTTCATGCACAGCGTAAGGTGTTGTGTTAGACGATCTGACACAATTTTAGAAGCTAGTTGGGGGCACACTGTGATGTTTATCAGAAATCCACCCCATTTATCCATGTTTCTAGATCATATTAAGACATGGAAAAAAAAAGAGCCAGATCTAAAACTCAAGTGGGCCGCATGATAGGAAAAGTGAGGATTGAATGACCACCATTAAAACATTCACTAGGTCATAGAAGTTTTAGATCAAGATAATGTTTTTTGTGTTTTTGTGTTTTACACCTGGAATAGTCACCGCCCGCCATCAAGTTTGCTCTCATGACCACTGCTTCCTTAATGAATGGAAACATGACCATATTCAACCATTGGTGTGAGCCACATCAATCTGATTAAGACCGCCAACCTGGGCCTAGTCTACAATGTCGAAGAAGCTGACTACATAAAACTGCTATGCAACGAGGTTACAACACGACGAAGATAGGATTCATAACTGGGCATAACACCACATGTCCCACCGAAAGCACGACTGTAAAGGATCTCAATTACCCTGCAATGACAATGTGGGTCTAAGAAACTGGTCTAATCATAGCCTAAATTCCCTAGGATGGTCACCAATGTGGGATCCACCAATTCAACATACAGGGTGACACTTAACCCGCACCCTCAACTCAATGTCACGGTTAGCCTGAGCGTGCTAAACTTTAAGACATTGGGCGAGAAGCAGAAATTCGTTGTGATAGTCACAGGGGTGATGGTGAATGACGGTCGATCAATCTTGACTGCTTTGATCATATGGTCTGATCAGTGTCCATAATGTGAGGAGTCTTATAGTTGTGTATACAAGTAGTGCGATGTGAATATGATTAATTTTAGTTTGGTGTTTGAAAAAAAAAAAAAAACTCATCCTAGTAGGAATGACCTTATGAATGGTATGGATGGCATATAAACATGAGGGTGAACCCTAGTGAGGTTTCAATGGTAGGCATTTCCTCAACCTCTTTCTGTCGCATGACCCGTTTGAGTTCTAGATCTGCCTCATTTTTGGGCCCATCTCCTAACATGACATGGAAAAAATGATGGATGAGGTGGATTTTTCAAAAACATATCGACGGGCCCCACCTAACTTCCATCACAGAATCCATGTCTTCCCCAATCTATGTATGGAAGTAACGCAAGCGTTTTTCTCTGTAAAAGTGGGGGAGAGAGAGAGACTCGCTCTCTCGACATTAAAATCCCTCAAGATACGGAGTTCACCCATGGTTGGAATCTATGCGTATGTGACATACGTATGCAAGCCGTGGGCATAGCTAGAGTTAGATAATGAACCAAACTGAGTCGAACATGGGCTAGGTTGGTTTAGTTCAATTGTTGACTAGGTTGTGTTTGAACAATGGGGCCTTGTTCATGTTCGGTTTAGTTTGGTCTAACACATGTTGGAACATTTTTCATTTCAGACAAAATTTTCAGTTCGAACAACTTATTTTTTTTTCGTGTAAAATTATTTTTGTTTTAGTACGTTTTCATAAATTACAAATCACAAATCATAAGATTTTTAACCAACCAAATCACAAGTCATGACTCATACATACATCATACATATACTTAATATTCATAAAGCACAATGTTCTTAACCAAAACCAACCAACATAAGTAGTTAAGTACATAACTAGTATTCACTGTTTTAATTACATCAACTTAAAATTCTTAATATCCTCCATACGAAGAGTGTCTGCCTGGCACATAGCTGAGTCCATAGCTATAAGAATAGCTATCCCCTCCATTGGATCCATTACTTTCGACATTTGATCCATCATTTCAACAATTTATTGTATGTTGGACCACTAGAGACGTGTTGGCTGAGCTCGAGTTACCTTCAGCAACAATGTTTGTTCACCTCATTTAATTCTTCTGATGGTCCTTCATGTCATGTATAGATGTAGCTAAGTTTATTAAGGCTTTTTTGTGAGCCGATTTATATAGAGTAGAAATCATCTTGTAAAAAGAAGCGAGACCATTCACAATTTTGGATGTCCCTGAACTTTTCTTTGTTATCGATCTTGTTCTTGCTTTACTTTCATGACGCCGTTGATTATAGTGTTGATGTTTAATTGCCTCTTCTTTACTATGTTTTAATGCAAGTTTAAGTTGTTCTTCGTCCATTTCTCTTAATCTAGCATTCTTCTCTTCCTCCTCCTTCCTATTTTTTTTAACTCGTTCTAACTATGAATCTTCGTAAATAATAATCGACCTATTAATATATCTTCTGTGGCTTGTTGTGTTTAGTGTAGTGGAGGGATTGAAAGATTTTTGTTCGAGTCTAGGATTGCTTGGAATAAATGTTGAACTTCGTCTGATGCTTTTCAACACTTCGCTGCATCTCCTCCTCGACATGCTAAATGTAGCTTCAGTTGATCAGTTCTATTTAATTATATATCTTTTCGCAACCAAATTGAACCGATTTGAATTGGACAACTTCAAACCGGTTAAACAAACCGAACCGAATCGAACAAAGGTCTGTTCGTGTACGATTTGAAATATTTTCGAGCAACCAAAATTATGTTCGATTCACTTTTGAATCGATTGTTTGGTTCATTTTTTTTTCAAATCAAACTGAACGAATTGTTCGGTAATTTGTTGTTCGTGTCCAGCTCTAGGAGTAGCAAAAATTCTCCCCCACAATATCAACTCAACACACAATATCGTGTAAGCACACAACACCAAGGTCAGTATTGTGCGCTACTGGAAAAGTTGTGGGCTCCACCATGATGTATGTATTTTACCCAAGCCATCCATCCATTTTTCAATATCATTTTAAGGTTTGGGTCCAAAAGTGAGACATCAACATCTCAGATGGACCACACCACAGAAAATAGTTGTAATTGAATGCTCACCATGAAAAACTTCTTCAGGGCTACAAAAGTCTTAGATCAAGATGATATTTGTGTCTTCCCTTCATCTAGATCTCCATGACCTAATCAACAAGTTGGATGGCACATAAACATTATAGTGGACCTTAGGAAGTTTTTAATGGTGACCGTTCAATCACAATTGTTTCCTGTGGTGTGGTCTACCTGAGTTTTGGATCTGCCTCAATCCCTAGAACATTCCATAAATTGAATTGGCAAAATGGATTGTTACAAGAAAAATAAACTTTTACAACAGGCCATGACCGTTGTTAAAAAAGGGCATTGCAAAAAAATGTTGTTATTTATATAGGTGACAGCCTCTTTTAAATAAGCCAAAATTTGGGCTTTGACAACAGTCAGAGCCCGTTGTGACTGATCACGTTTTACAACACATGCTACCTATTGTAAATGGTCATAATTTACAACAGGCATACATGAAAAGTTCAAATGTTTACACCCCGCGTGGCCCACTACAAAAGGAAGTATTAACAATAATGCTAGCCCAATGTAAAATCATAAACCTGCTTACAATGTTCATATGTTTAGTTACAACAGTTCAAGCCCGCTATAAATAGTTCTTTTGTTTTTTTTCCTATTACCTTTTTTTTTCTTATTCTCTATATTCATTAGTCACATAAGAATCACAAAATCACCATAACAATCTCGCATGATTTAAACCATGATATTTAACGCATTCACTTGGCAATTCCACCTAAAGGAATCTTATCATTAGAAAATGTATAAATCCAAAGAAGCACATTAATGTAAGACATACAACACTATAAAATCTTCACACCATTATAAATAAAAACAAAATTAGTTTTAGAATTCCAACATATTCTCCAAAAGCAACAAATTTTGACAAAGATATAACTAATAAATGGACAATATACTAAGGGAGATCTTCTGCTTCTCTTCTCTTTCTTTGTTCTTTTTTTTTTTTCTCCCCTGACTTCTCTTTCTTTTATCTACTTCTTTGGTCCTACATCAGTGACATATGTAAGATTGATGATATGAACCAATGAACATGGCCCTTGCTTGTCGAAAAAAATGTAAGAGAACCAGAAGAGAAACAAAAAAGCCAACTACCTAGTGATTGTCGAGACACAACTAAACATACTTCTCATTACATCAAGTGCTTCCTACGCTCCAGTGAATCTTATACAATTGGTAGGCCATGCAACTATACTTCCTTCAACATCCTTCAGGTAGAACATTTAAGGGGTGGCCCTGTACAATCGTGTATCAAGGTTGTGCACATAATTGGCCCAAACTTTCTAGCATTTAGGTCTAATAGGCAATTGTTGATCCACTGTTGCACTACGATGAATAAAGTCAACCTCGCCAACAGTAACACAGATCTCATCATGAAAAATGCTTCTTTTTTACCATAATATAGCACATCAAATCTTTGTTGCATTAAGTTAACAAAAACAAATAATACCATTAATGAAAATGTCTAAAATACAATCCTAAAGGGAAAGTCTTGTGAACAGCTCGGTTCGACTCCTGTACAGCTCTATGATTTCAAGATTTAAAATCAAACAAGACACAGGCCACTAGACCTGAAATGGACTAGGCTTCACTGTTTCATTTATCTTGTCTTTCCTTATTTTTGAGTCCACAGTCTGATGGTGCAAAAGAAAGTCAAATTTCACATTCTTAAAAAGATACGGAAAAATCATGTTTGGACATCTGCTATGATCTGGTTAAGGGTTCAGATTGGCTGCATTCTGTGTTTGAGTTGTTGAATATGTGTTTACTTGTAGAAATGGCAATTTCGACCAAAGTGAAAGCCGTCATAAGGTGGAAAAGGCTAACTGCACAAGCAGGGTGCAGTTGACACGTAAAAGGGTGGGATGCTCTACATAGACAGTGAGAGTGCGGCTGTTTTGCACTGCTAGGCTAATCAAAGTGCGGCTGGGAAGCAATATTGCTAGAAGTACATATGCTTTACTGATCAACATCATCAACATCATCAACAGAGTCCTTGATGATTATGTACACTTGTACCAGATCTGGAGTACTTTTCATCTCTTGGCCCTTATGATGGATACGGGATAGTTTCTAGCAAAAAATTGCAAAAATGGATGATTCTAGCAGCTGGTTGAAGGATCCTTGATGATTAGATATGCAAGCTTCAAAAAGACCCAACTAATGGCATATGTTCAATGGAAAAAAAACACAATCAATGGCTAGGATCATCTGGTTTTTGTGATTTCAGACATGGCATATCTACAGTAGGGTACAATAGATGAAGAGTTTTGGATCTCATACATATGTACCATGCTAAGCATCTTATATACCTGAGATAACTAAGATACTAGCATTTATCACTGGATACTTTCTTATAAATAAGTAAGAGGCATCAGAGCAATTTCTCGTCTTAAAAAAAATGATGGTTAGGCACCTCCACATTAGTGATGGTGATATTGGAGATGAGACAAAACTTTCAGGACTTTTACCTGAAAGCCAACTCCCTGTTTATATGGAGATGTTTCAATGCCACTCTTCGTGACAAAGCCCTACAATGAGAGTGGTCGTGGCATCAATGTTGATGGTGATATTGGAGATGGAGGGAAGACTGTGTAGATAGTGAGGAAGTAGAAGGGAGAAATGGATAAGGAAGAAAATCTCTCTCAACTTGAAGCCATTTTTGTATATAATGAAAATGGTGACGAACTTGACGCTCTCAAATTTCGCCCAGTTGGAATTTCCTTCAATGCATACCTGCAAGAGATGTACCTTCTCAAGTAAAACTTCCAGAATTTAAGAAGAAAGTTCGCAGATACAAAAACATGGAAGAAATGCTGGAGAAAAAAAAAGGAGTCATGCTAGATTGGTTATTAGTTTAAACAGATGAATAACATTTGGTCTACATGTTCAGTAGAGCAAATCCAGCCCACTTTCAGTTCTCTTGGTTGGTTCTAAGATTATGATCAACTATGCAAAATTTATTACTCGGAAGAAAAATTATGATTAAATAAAAAATTTATAGATTTCTGCAAACAACAAACACTATCAGCCCACATGTGCACGTGAGATTGGGGACATCAATCAAGTGGGCCCTTGTGCCCTGGGCCAAAAAACTGGTGAACACATGTACTAAAAATGGACAGTTGAAAAAGGACAAACAATTGAAATTCAATCCACAGGATGGCCCAATCGATAAGTTAAATAGCATAGCTTTTAAGCTATTGCAAATTCACACTGGAACCAACATGATGAAGGGACCAGATCTTGCATGTGTTCCATGTTGGTGCATTTGGAGTGTTTGTGTTTAGTATCTGCGGATGGGAGCTTGCAAGTAGCATTCACCCATAACGTGTAATTGCTTGCCTATCTATATTTGTACAAAGAATTTCTCATTGCCTATCCACTCATCCATTGTCTCCATACATCCAGCATGCCCATAGCAATTCAAACTGTCCATCCAGTGAGCCCAGTGGATGAGGCATAAGCAACAAATTTCAACCTTAGAGGGATCATCTCGATTATCCATTTGGTGGCCCACCAACAGAAAGCAAAGATACAAAGAAAATGGCTGTGGGGCCACAAGAAGACCTGCAGAGATGGCACAATGGACCAGAATTCCATCCAGTTCAATGAGCCATTTTCACCGGACATCAAGCATGCCCACAAAATTCAGACTGTCCATCCAGTGGGCCCCACAGTGGATGGGGGAATAGCCCACAAAGACAATCCCGATCATTCATTTGGTGGCTCACAGCAGACGGTGAAGACCAAAAAAAAAAAACTATAACCGTGGGGCCCACAAGAAGATGCCCTGGGAGATGGCACAATGGGCCAGACTCCCATGCAGTGGGCCCCATCATCAACGAGGCATAGCCCACAAGTTTGCACTTAATGGGCAATCCTGCTCGTCCATTTGGTGGAACACAAATGGACAGTTAAAACCCACAAGAAAAAGACCATGGGCCCACAAGCTGCACGGCGGAGATGGCACAATGGATCAGACCATCCAAATGCAAACCCTACCTGTTAGGAAGTGTAGACCTGTTTGAGGCGTTTGAGAGAAATCCACCCCGCTGAGAGAAAATTGTTGGGGTACACAGACGTTTTGGATCAAGCTGATATTTGTGTTTTACATTCATCCATGTCTTTGTGATCCTATAAACAGGTTGGATGACAAATAAACATCACTGTTGGGCTAGGAAGGTTTCAACGGTGGAAATTATTCCTACTGATTCCTATGGCATGGTCCACTTGAGCTTTGGATATGCTTCGATTTTAGGCTCAGCCCCTAAAATGAGATGGAAAAACCGATGGACGGTGTGGATAAACCACATACACTCACAGTGGGCACAACAGAGTTTAATCAGTGCAATCCACTTCTCGCCTGTCGAGGAGATTTTAGGGTGAAACCGGCTAATCTGTATTTGGGTGTCAATGCTAATCGTATAGGGCCGATGTTGATGTATTTTCTATAAATCCAGACCGTCAATATATTTTTCCCTCTTAGTTTAGGATGTGATACCAATTCACAAGAAGATTCAAAAATCATGTGGGCCATACTAATCAAAAGAGTGATGAATAATTATTATACATCATTTGCGGGCCACAAAAGTTTTATATCTAAATCCCAGGTGGGCCATAGCCTTTGGGCTCATCATCCCGTTCTTCTTAACATTACAATTGGTTAGATTGCAAATAAGCATTTTAAACTTTTCAAATTTTTTTTTTTTAAAATCTCATTTTTTATCTAACTTCTCAATTTCTTTTCAAAATAGAAAAAATTTATGTTCTTTTTAACAATTGTGACTTTTTCATAAAATAATTTTTTTGAACTTGTTAACTTTATTCGAACTCCTTAATTTTTTTTTTTGAAAATACCAATTTTTTACAATGCCAATGTCTTTCAAAATTTGATTTTTTTCTCAAATTTCAATTTTTCTTCAAAATCTCAATTTTTTCAAACCGATTTTGAACTAAAAATCACTTTAATTAAAATAGTATGTACGCATCAATTTTTTGTTTAAATTTTCAGTTGTTATCCACTACAGGCGTTGCATGTTGCAAAAATATAGTATTTACAACAGGCTAGAACCGTTGCAGAATTAAGTAATTATAAAAAGAGCAATTATTTACAACAAATGGAGGCCGTTGTACAAATTACAATCACAACGGTTCTTAAAGCCCATTGTAAAAAATAACAGTTTTTACAATTGGCCAGGACCCGACTCTTGTAAAAGGATGTTATTTACAACGGCCATATTGCGCCGATTGTAAAAGGTCTCTTTTACAACGGTTCGAGCTGGCCTGTTGTAAAAAACTAATTTTCTTGTAGTGGATGGACGGCATGGATAAGTCACATACATTATAATGGGCCCATAAAGCATTTCTAATAGCATGGAGTACCGATCCTCAGTGTTGTGTGCCACGGCACGCAATCGGAGTCCGTTCAACTCCAAGAATATATGTTGTGAAAGTGTGGGAAGTGGATTTTGTCTAACCTGCTTGGACCTATCAATCTGTGTTGGAACCCACCGTGTTGTATCTGTTTATCCACACTGTCCATACCCTCTTCTTAGATCATGTTAAGGTATGGGCTCAAAAAATGAGGTAGACCCAACACTTTAGTCAGCCATACCAGAGATGACTTTTACATTTAATGCAACCCAAGCTCACTGGTTTGGTGGTGTCCACTATTTCACATGATGCAAGGGATAAAAAATAATAAGAAGAAGAACAACCCATGTATAGACTGAGTGAAGATGAGCTCCTTTCAACACTGAGGTGCTGGTATTGACTTCCCACTGTGGGAGGTGGCTAACATTGAAGTGTGGCTAACCCTGTGGATGTGTGTACTAATAGTGTGTGTGCTAACCCAAATAATATAATAATAATAATAATAATAATAATAATAATAATAATAAAGAATAATAAGAAGAAAAAGGTAAAATTCAACAAGCTGTACAAACGTCTTCGGTGCATTGCATGCCGCTGTGCAATGGAATTTCTTTTTTCTCATCCATCGAAGAAAGAAACAAATAGAATGAGTGTTGAATCTGCCTCATTTTTTAGGCTATACCTTAACATGATATGAGAAAAGGAATGGGTGGTGTGGATAAATAGATACATCACGGTGGGCCACTGCTACAATCTGAAGATTGCACACTCAAGTGCAGGTAGCGAAGTAATAAAATACTCGGTAAGATCGAGGTCAAACCATAGGGATTGGGGTTAAGAACACTTAGAAGAATTAGTTTAAGTAAAAGAGATGGAATCTGAATTATCCACGAGAGTGGAGCAAGTTGTGTGTGATAAAAGACAAAAATAGAAAAGAGGCAAAAGCATTAGGGATCTACCTTTGGTTTATCTGCAAAGTTTGATTCATTGGTTCAACTATAATTCAACTGCAATCGAATAATGATTCGTTCCAATCGAAAAATGAAACGGTTAAAGCACTTGTATATTTCATAAAAGATGGTGATCTGAACCGATTTATTTGATTATGAAGCACTCGTTAGTTGATCACAGGGAATTCCAAGCATCCACTGTGCCTTGAGTCGACAATGAATCAAGAAATTATATAGATTAATAACTTTGCTAAAAAGTCAATCGATAAAATTATAAATCATACAATTAAATGCATACTTACAAGATATAAGGCTTTGATTGACCAATCCAAACGTTAAGATCTCGTCCATCGATCGCAGGGAATTCAAAGCATCCATTGTGCCAAGAGTCTATAATGGATCAAGAAATTTTACAGATCGATGACTTTACCTGCACTAGCTCGATGACTGTAGGGAATTTAAAACATCCATCGTGCCTGGAGTTGACGATGGATCAAAGGACTTTATCGATAATAAACTAGCTAATTGATGTGCAATAGAATCCTAGCATCCATCGTGCCTAGGGTCAATGATGGATTAAGGATTGCGCATAACAATAGCGTCCGCCAAAATGGATAACCAAACCAATCAACCAAAGAATACTCCTACATTCACACCACTATGCTGAACCATTAAACCAAACTTTGAAATTCATCAAAGACTTCACCCTTAGCCTTAACTAGGAGTTTAGCCAACCATGCTACAATGGAAGACTAAAACTCACTAAGAAAGAAAAATTGATTCTACTCCACTTAATAAAAGGAAAGAAAGAAAGAAAGAAGAGAGGAGAGAAGAGAAGAATTTGGATTGTGGGATGATGAGAATGAGAAGGAGAGGCCTCCTTTTATAGCCTCTTGAGAAGCTCCCAAGCCTAAAGAAAATTTTTCTCTAGGTTCGGGCTTGGAGTTAAGCTTGGATGATGAAGTGTCATGAGAAGTACTCCAACCCTAGGTGTCATTCCAAGCCTTGGAGCAATTGCTTTTTGGTTTGTGAATAAAGTTAGGCTTGGAGTGGTAAGGTGGCATGCTAGCCTTACACATGTATGGGAAGAGAGAGAGAGAGAGAGAGAGAGAGAGAGAGAGAGAGATCTCCTCTCTTGCTCGGCATATGTGAAGCATGAGATGAGGCTTCAATTGTTGCACCTGTATGTGAGATGGAAAGTCTCTGCTGTTGGAGATGCTCTCTTTTGTGAGATGGGTGATGAATGGACGCCCCTTGCTAGCTGGAAATCCACGGCTAAGATGTTCAGACATGGCTTGGCTGTTTGTGGATGAACGGCCGGAGAAGATGCTGCAACTGGGATGTTCTAACTGTTGACGCTGGTCCTAATAGTTGAGAATGGATCTTCATTAGTTGGACGGTTAGGATTTGGGCTAGATGATGGCCTGATTTAAGGTCCACTAGATAGATGGTTTGTTACACATGATCAGATGGTGGTGAAAGACGTTCCACCTGCTGTTGGAGTTGGACGCACGTGTGCAGCACATGTGGTGTTGATGGAGTCCACCTTATCTAGACTTGGATGGACGGTCTGTGACTGGACATTGGAATGGACACCCAACTGTTGTCTTGCTTGGACGGTGAAGATCACACCATCAGCTGGACTATGGTGATGGTTGGATGGTGAACCCATCTGATGGACGATTCAACTGTGCCTGTTGGACGGCTGAAGTTCCAACTTGGCTCGATGATGGTGGGTTGGATCTTGAAGGGACCCACAGCTTGGATGGTGGAGATGAAGGTGGGACCCACTGGAAGATCAGCACATGATGGACGTGTTGGATCCAGTAGCTTGTTGATGGCTACACATGGAATGAAGGTGGGCCTGGAGGGATGGACGGATGGTCTTGATGATCTCCATGGCTGGTTGTAGGGCCCATGGACGCTGGACATTGCACGTGAGTAGAACGTCCACCGTACGTTGGTCATGGATGATGGTGGACGGCTGGAATTTCCTAAGACATCCTTGGCTGCCAAACATGATGTGGGGTCCACTTTGCTGATATGATATAGTGGAAAGCGTGGCCCACCTTGCTGGACGTGTGGAGAAGGTTCAAGCCTTCTCCATGCTGGCACGTGTGATGGCTAAGACATGGTCACTTTACGTGTCATGGTGGAAATGTTTCCACTGACTTGATACACGATTGGGCTTACATGTGGACATCCAATCTTGACCGTTAAAACCCGTGTGATCACCCAGTCACAATCATGCACAACCTGAATTTTCAAATGAGTGGTTGTGGTACGATCCAACATAGATTATGATCCATCGTTTGATCTTTATAGTTCGATTTCTTGCCGGACCGCCTCACACTTGATCTTAATCACTTTGAGGCCTTAAAACGTCTTGATTGACTCAGATCTCCTTCACCCTCCATTAATTACCTAAATGGCAAAAATAACATCTAATGAGGGATAATTAACCAGAAAAAAATGATAATACTCTAAATATCCAGGGTCACTTGTACGTCGAAAAAAGATTGTCGTCTGCGTTCAGTACCACCTTTTATACGTTATTGAATCATCCCCTCACACTTGGTATACGAAGACCATCTAAACCATGGGCCACACCGTTTACAGGGAATATCTAAATATCACACTGATCGGACAATCTTAACCATCCAATTGGCAGTCATAACTGGACAGCCACTATAAGATGGTTAAGATGACCTTGTTATTGTGAATTTTCAGCTATGTTACATCACAATGGGCCCATGATTTGGACCCCACGGAGAGACATGATACGGTAGACCCAGAAGCATTCTAAAAAATATCCCCAAATTTTGAAAATATAGGGTTATTATTGTAGAAGATCATGGGCCGGATTTTCAAAATCGCACCGGTTTTAAATTTCTCACATTTTGTCGTGGAGTTATTGTTTTTTTAACTGAAAATGCTTAGAACTTAAAATATATTTTTTTAAATCTATATTTTACTAATTTATCAAATATTTTGATACTTGGAGTTTTACCAAATGGTGCCCAAGTGATGCCAAGTGGCCCTATTTCACTTTTCTTTCCAAAAGAATGGAAAATCATTATAGGGCTAACTTGGCATCTTACATCTGGACGTGGATTGCCTACGTATGCCAATAGCGATTGGACACTGCTCTCTGTGCCCCATTATGATGTATGTTTTTTATCCCCCATCCATCCCTTTTTTCCATATTATCTTGAGGAATGCGTCAAAAAATGAAGTAGATCCAAATCTCAGGTGGACACCAAAGGAAACATTCGTTAGTGAATGGCCAACATTAAAACTTCTGGATCCCACAAAAGTTTTGGATGTGGCCGATATTTGTGTTTTATCATCATCCAAGCCTATACATCCTAGGAAGTCTTTAATCCTCGGCGCTCAATCACCTATGTTTTCTTGCCGTGCAATCCACTTGATATTTGAATCTATCTCGTTTCAACACTTAGGTCATGGTATGGATTCACATAGTGGGGGTGGCTAACATTGTGATGTGACTAACAGGGGTGGGTGGGTGTACTAACAATGGGGTGTGTGAACTACCAGGTAAAAAAAAGGCTCCTGCCCTAAAAAGAAGTCTTTAATGGTGGGTACTCAATCACCTATATGTTTTCTTGTGGTGCAGTCCACTTGAGATTTGGATCCATCTCATTTTTCGGCTCCTGCCCTAAAATGATTTGAAAAAATAAATGGGTAGCATGGATAAAATACATACATCGAAGTAGAGCCCATAAAGGACTGTCTAGCCACCTTACTACTCACAGTGTCAATAGGCAATCCGCGTCCCTCACATCTATCCAATATATGGGATACAGCCCAACACTATTATTAGATGAACAAAAAAATGGCAAAACCAATCATAAGTGGGCCAATCTATAAAAATGATGTAAACAATATAAAATATCCTAATTCAAATATACCCTATCTCATATCCCAATTCAAGTATGGCCCATCTCATGATCTGACTAACCTGTGTGTTTTCCTCCTATTATGAACATGCTTGGTGCATATGTTCCACGGGTTGGATATTATACACATACCACATGCAACTCACAGCTACTCATCATATATATGATGAACAACTCTAGAACATAATATAAATGATAGAAGGCCACTCTTCTTCATGAATAAGTTGAAATGTTACCTAGGCTTGAAATTCCATTTTAATTTATTGTATGGTCATGTAAACTTTTGGGATTATTCAAAAACCTAAAAACTCAACTTGGCTTGACGTTTAGTCAGGTTGGATAAACTCAAAGACTTGTTTCAACTTGACTCAATAATATTCAATTATTAAAATAATAAGAATATTTAAGTATATTTAATATTTAATTTTGATATAAACATGTTCACAAGTGAACCACATGTCTTGCTGGTTGAAGCAATTGACTTAAGATCTCATGTGTTGAGACAGGGGAATGCGGTTGCGGATCCGTTAGCTAAGTTGGACAGTGGAGGAGCTCTAAAGTTGCATTTCTTTCATATATGATATTGATAAGGCAGGAATTGGGGAGATTAGAGAGGCTCCAGCGTTTTAGTGAGGTGCTTTCTCTTTGTGGTCTATGTGGTTATCGTCTCTTGTGTATATGATATGTGGGGTGGCCGATCTTTTGTGGCTTTCACCTGAATCTCCGTGCTGTACAATTCTAGCAAATATATACAAATCCATCTTTTATTTCAAAAAAAAAAAAAGAAGCAATTGATTCTGTAAATAAGGTTGTTAGTTTGAATCTCACAGTCCGCATTGACTTCTTATTTTGAAATGTTGTCATCTAGTGACTCTGTTCTAGTCATAGTAAGTCAAATTGAGTCAATCAAGTAGTGAGCTAATTTGACAAATCTAGTTAAGTCCGAATTGAGTCGACCTTTAAGTTTTGTGGTGATTCAACTTTAAATGTAATAAAGTAAAGTTGACTTGACTGAGTTTGGAGTCCATTCACCAAGTTTTTGAACTAAGTTTATAACAATGAATCCGGATGGTCTGGTAGGAAATAATAGGATTTTCCTACTCGGTGCGACCTGATTGGTCCAGGTCAACACTGATTGCATTTAATGCAGCAGTGCTGACGTAGATCAATGAGGTTGTCACCGGTGAGGAAAATCCTGTTATTTTCAAAGAGACTGTGAATTCTATAACAATATATTGCAAATAGATATGATAAATATCATAATATTTTTATAAATTGAATTCCATTAAAATTATTTAAGAAAGGATGCAATAATGATACATTCAGATACTATGCCATGTATCAACCAAGTTCATCCCACCATAGAAACCAATAAAACCATACTTTCTTGGTACATAGCTGTTTTGAGATGCAACTGTTTTCTTGCATCACCCAATGGATAATGATCATCTACAAGTAGACTACCGTAGACCATAACTTGTCATGAAGGCGTATTTTTCTTGCCAACTTTGTGCACGTGTATGACATTATACCATGCTTACTATAAGCCCCATCGTGAAGATCAGCAAGGGTAAAAACAAGCCAGTCCCGTCATAGTGGGCCACAACATTAGAATAAATGGAAACTAGCAGCCAGGCTTAATTAACATTCAGGAGTGGCCCATTTGATGTGCAGATTATATTTGATTTTTGGAAAGAAGAGATCTTGATGATAATGTGGCCCATTATTAGCATGGAGCTGGTCCAAGGCAAGCAGATGTGTTGGCGGCAAAGCCATGCCAGCATGAAAAGTTATGGTGCCACTTGCTGCAGGTGATCAATTATCATATGGTTTTTTTTTTATCTCTTGTCCTTGTAGTACTGACACAATGACGTAGGGAGGGCATGATTAGGTTAATTACTGTCTGCCTAATCAGATAAATACCTTGAGTCTACACGGCTTCTGGGAATCCTCAACCAGATTTCCTTGAATCCATAAGGAAAAGAAAAAAAAACAAGAAATAAATCAAATAAAATTCGTAATAATAGATTGAATGAAAATTAACGTGGCTACTATGCTTTAAGTAAGAAGTTAAATCTTAAGTAGAAGTTTCAGACTTCAACTCAAACTAAAACACCTAAAAAACGCAACTTACTATAAATAGTAAACGTACTATTTATAGAAGTCTCTCCATCCTACTAGAACTCATGGTTTTCGGCCAAAAATAAAAAGTTTTCAAACGGGCCCAATCACGTTGTTCTACTAATTATTTTAAGCTCTTTTCATGTTGGGCACAAACGCTAAAACCCTAAAGATCAAAAGTTATGATCAAAACGAAACTTACTATAAATATAAAATTGAAATAAAACTAAGCTAATGACCGTCGATCCACTTAAATCTCACAATTCCGGCATGGGAAACCTGTTGTGGTAGGGTTGGGTGACTAAAGTAGATCGAGCTACCCCAAAATCATATATTATACACCCCGTAACTCATCCCAAATCGCAAGATACAACCGCTTTACGGTCTTGTCGGTTCTGATCACTTCCGACCCCGACTGGTCTTCTTTTGGTTTATCTAGGTTATATACCAGCCGACGACCCACTCTACATCAAGTACTGCATTTAGACCTCCAGGGATCTCTTCACGTTATCTCCTTCTCCAGCTAAATAATTGCTTTTATCTTGGCTTCCTTTTGGTTCTTCACAAGATAAGGAGGGCTCTTGAGACTTGATCTGGTCCACATGATCTCCTTCTTTGCCCCACAACAGCAGGTAGAGTCCAATGATGACAATAACACCACCTAGTATGCTACACAGATTCAATAAATTAAATCTCTTAGGATAGGTTAGACGACAACTTAAAAAAAAAAAAAAAAAAAAGAGCGGAAAGAGTGAAAGAAAGGAAAAACGAGAAAAAAGAAGAAGGTTGAGACGACAACTAATGGGCTGTTTAGCTTGCAGCAAAAGTTATGCATTTCTAACTGTTTGGTGACCTCTCTTAAGTAAATGGTTCTTGGGTTGAATCCTATCTGATCCGACCCTACCCAGCCATATTAGTTAGCATTTGGGTAAGATGAGTTGACCCAACCCAATCCAAAATCCAACACAAAGTAAGAAGAAAAGTGTACACGAGTCTTTTATGTACACATCCTCTGTCTGAGTTAATTGTGTTGATAGCCTTAGCGCCGCATTCCATTATTAAACTTGAGTTGGGTTCATGACAGATTAGTTGTTGACCGGACCCGTCTACATCTACATGGATCTGGTCAGATTGGGTTGGGCTTAATGAACTTTTAAGTTGGTTGAGTTGGGTTAGGGGTGTTAACACAATAACTCTCGAACTGCCGAATGGATAAAAAAAAAAAAAAATCAATTTCACAAAGTTTAAAATTCAAACTAGGATAGATATTGTTGTAACTGTTTATCCTCTTGTATCCTTCTATATATATATATATATATATATATATATATATATATATATATATATATATAGGAAAAACAAAGATGGGATCACTTTATACTCTTAACCATATTCTACATGGTAATGGATTGTGGGTTGGGTTTAGGCAAGAATTATTGGCTGGTTTGGTAAATGGGTTGAGATCGGCTGACATTGACTTAGTACAAGCCTAGTCCATTGCCACTCCTATCTACAACCCACATGTAGACCTAGCAAAATTCAACCTGGCCCGCTAACCCAACCCCAACCCGGGTTGAAAATTTTGACTCAAATTCAATTTTTGGGCTGACCCGACCCGACTCGGATTTTTATGGGTCGGGTTAGGGTAAAAGGTGACCCAACCCGACCCGATCCAAATCATATAGGGGTTAAGTAGACTATTATATATTGATTTTCTTATTAGTTAAATAATACATAGTTTTTTTTTCTCACACACCCTGCTGGATGATGGACGGAGTGGATTTCTGATGAAAGTGGGGCCCTTTTTGTTGGTGAGTATGCACTAACAATTGGTGCACATGTTGTACATTGAATTGGGTGGATCAGTCAACATCTATTGGCTCTATCAAAACTAAAACCGAGAGAAAATCTTCTCTATCCGTTTCCGTTGAAACCTCTTAAAACGGATGTTGTTCGTTTTCAAGATCGTGTAGCCCACTTTCGAACAACAGTCCAGTTGATCCAATCCGTTCATATGGTTTGGACATGTGAGTCTAACAAACCCTAGGTGTTTCATTGAAGGTCTTGTTGGATAGTATACACAGTTAGAAGCCAAAGATGACAATGGGTAACTAATTTTGTGTTTTCAAACCCTTCAAAACCTGACCATTGAGACCAATGTGGCCCACCTTCGCTCGATCCAAACCGTTTATCAGTTCTAGTATCATTTTTAACTAGAACCTAATTGATATCAGTGGTGGGTCCGAAAAAGAAAATATTCTGTTTTCTTCCTCTTACCTCCATTTCTTTCCCTATTAACCTCGATCTGTAACAATGCATTCGAGCAAATCTGAGTTAACTCAACAAAACTCACTAAGTCCAGTTTGAGGTGAAGTCTAATCCATAACTAGTCATGTTAGATTCATGAGCAATAGGCATTGGTAGCTAAAGATTTGAGTCTAGTTGTGAATTGATTTAGTAAAATTACTCTATTAGGTGAGTCTTTCTTAAAAATTGTTAGTATTTTGATTCAAATTGAGGCTTGAAATAAGATAAGATTTCAGTTTAATCTACCAATTAGTTAGTTGATCATTAAAATGTGGGTCAACCCGACCCGACCCGGTTTAATTTGGGTTGGGTAAGGGTTGGGAAAATCCAACCTGAATTCAATTTGGGTTGGGTCAGGGTTAAGGTGGAAACGACCCGACCCGAACCCGACCTAACCCATTGCCACCTCTACCCACATGAACCCAATAAAAGCAAAGACAAGTTTTCCATATTTTGTGATCGTGGAGGGTTTTCCTTGTTCCCAGGAAAAAGCGGAGACTAGTTAATCCATGTTATCGCACAATATGGAGGGCCATGCTCTTTTGGTACACATGTCCCTTGTGCCACATGCCACTATTGCCAATGTGCGACAAGTGTCACCATCTATTTTCTAGTGATGCAAATATGCTACATTCAACCTTTTACCCTTTTTACATGTTGCATGTGCTATGTGCCATGTGTCAAGTTATACATGCGATTCATATGTTACAATATGTGCACTATATATTGTCAAGAGCCCTACATAAGCCTCATGTGTCACTACACACACACAAGAAGTACTTTATTTGTATCACATATATATTATGCATTTTCAGGCACCATATCTGGCCATATGTGCTAAGTCTTTAAAGTGCATGTGCACTTTCACCATACCAAATAGTCCATCCTTATTCCAAATGGTTGATAAATAGCTTAAGATTAGCAACTCCAAGAGCGCATGACAGGCCAAACAATACCTGGACTAGCTTGACCTATACAGGTCTAAAACTAAACTCCTGCTATTCCCAGGTGTATTCACCAGAATTGTAAATAGGAGGGGCTCATCTTTCTGATATCCACACCTCTCATCTGTTGGACATCACCATGAATGGGTGACGTTGGAAAAACATCCTTCATTGAACAATCTTATCCATCCAATGATTGGCCTTGAAATAAATGGGTTAAAAATAGAACATAAAAAACCATAATATACAAAGAGAAAGGGTCCACCAATTAGATGGTTGGATGTCTGATTGTGGAGATTTTTTTGGTTAATGAACATCCATATTGGGCACCCAGAATGAGAATATCTGGATCACTGAAAGGTGGGCCCAAATTTTTTGGCACTAAAACAGCTAGAAGAGCTTACCTTCCTGTGTGTAGTTTTTCACCAAGAACAAAGTATGATAGTAATGCGACAAGTATAGCTGCAAGAGGGTTGAACATGGTTACAAACACAGGTCCTTTTTCTTTATTGCACCAAAGTTGTATGTAGTATATTAAACCCGACCCTATCGCTCCCTGCAAACACATCAACCTTCACATTCGGCCTCTTAAAATAATTCACTTTGAATAAACCATCCATTTTGAATATTGTAGATTTTTTTTTAAACCCCTGTCATCCTGCTAGATGGGGTTCCTTTTTTTAGCATGACATCTACTCTGCGGGTCCACAATATGAACGGCTTGGGCACAGCTGCAAGCAGGAATCCCTTGTAAAGTGGACTCACGTGGAGTTGATGCATACCTCTCTCTCTCACTCTCTCTCTCTCTCTCTCCATAACATTTACTTACAGAATATAGGATATTCCAGAGGTCGATGTTGAATCCAACGGTCCACGCCTTGGGTTCGTGTACAATGCATGCTGTGAAAATAGCTGATTGGGCCCCACCAACAAAGCTCATCCACGTTGTTAGTGAAAGCTGGGCCGGGTATTTCTTCAATGTGAATTTCTGCACTAGTCATGGACGGCATACATCTCATTTTCTACCATTGTAAATACTTGTAACGTACAGTAATCTCTTAATAAGGAGATATAAAATGTGCCCAATAATCTACATCTGGACCGTCAAAATGGTGGGGCCATTGTTGATAGGCTGGAAACGGGCACAGTTATAGCCCTGGACCAAAATAGGGCAGGGACCCCAGCCCAAATTTGTTAACCTGATTGACGACTGGGTCAACCCATCAATCTATTTTTGCTAAAATGCTATCGATCGAGGTGCAGTTCATTCCCTGGAGGAGGATTAGGCATGACGCCTGATTAACAAATGGCCAGGACCAGGTTTTAACCACATCAACAGGTCTGGTCGCCCTACAGGCCAGCTGATTAACCGATTTTTAGATGATTTGGCCACGGTTTACAGGGTGCTGATTGACTATGATTAGACATAACTGGGCTGGTTAGGGCATCCGGCCTTATCCAACCCACTTATAATGAGCCTATAAATAGCATTCTGTTTGGACGTGGGTTTTCACAAAAAAGGGTTTTCACGCCTGCTATTTTCTGTTTACTCCACAAAAAAAAAACTAATTTGATTGGTTTTCATCTTTTCAGCTCTTTAAACCTTACTTTGTTGAGCAGGAGAGAGATGGGGTTTGCACAAGTGCATCCAAATGCAAAACATAAACTGAGAGTTGTCTCAAATTGTTGTTTTGGCATCAAACGCCCTTTTGAGGATGTGTCCAAATGGCCCCTTAGAAAGATTTAATCCCTGAACCTCTTTTAGGTACAGATAATGGGCCTCAAAGTGGGTGGGGTAGACATTTACCTGCAATTCACTGGTTCTGGGCCAGGCTTGGGTTTGAATTCCTAGCCGGTTTATAGTAAATTGAGAGAGAGAGAGAGAGGCTACCTGCATGATATACCAGAGAGCACATGTGATGCAGCATGCAACTGTAAGAATGGATCCCTTAATCCAATTTTCGTGGATGATGGTACTTCCTTGAATGTGAATAAGAGCATCCCCTAACTTCCTCAAAACAGGTCCTCTATAGAGTGTCATGACCATCACACCCGTCAGTGAAACCAGGGTCCCAATAATCTTTGCCATCCCACGTGTGCTCCTTTCCAGACCTTCCAATCTATATCAATTTGCATACTAAAATTCATCAAAAACTAATGGGAGCTAGTTGACACCAATGTATTAAAATAATTTTAGGATGGGCCATTCCTTTGGATCTTCAGGCAGGAAAGCTCTAACTCATATGATTGGGTGTCTAATAATTATGCGGAAGCCCAGGTGTTAGTAGATGGTTTGGAGTTCTGTAGACAGCTGGGGTTATCTAATATCTTGGTAGAGACCCACTCTAGCGCATGTGATTGCGCCCGCGGCCTCTAATCCCCAAGCAGCTGCTCCTTGGAGTATTTGGTACCGCTTAGGTCTCATTTAGCCCCTTTGGCAATCTCTCCACTTCAGGGTTTCTCATATCTTGTCGGAAGGGAATGCAGTTGCAGATGCAGCTAGGATGGGTTGGCCCGATATGAGGTACTTCTGTAGAGCGGAATTGCCTAGTGCTGTGAGGGGGCTGATTACCCTGGATAATGTATGTATGGGGGCGATTAGGAAGAGATCGCTGTTTTTCAGTTCCTCTTTCTTTTCCTAGGTGTTTTGGGTCATGCCTGTAAATTTTGATGAATTGATGAATATATGCAACTGGACAGTTCTTTAAAAGTAAAAAAATATTTGCTCTAAAAAAGATAGGAAAGCCTTATAGGGACAGGGCACCCTGTTAAGATAAATATATAACATTTCTTTTTCTTTCTTTCGGCATCCTCCATCTGCAGTGAGCTCCATTAAATAAACAGTTGAGATCATTGGGACATGACAAAGATCCCACTAGCGCCCTTTATAAACTACACCTATATGGTGAAGGACACCGTCATTCAACTGTCTATTCCATTTTACAATGTGCCCCACTTGATAGATAGACCGGGCCATTCATCATCAGCCCAAGCCTATCCTTTGGTCCAATTTTAGAGGCAAGCCCTGGCCTACACGGTAGGACTAGGCCATTGCCACCTGAAATCATATACATGAAGGTCTCACCCAAGGTGGGGCCTACCATGTTGTAAGGCTTTCAACTCGTCTAACATGGTTGCCTCATGATAGAAATGGGATACCCATCCAATTAAGCTGTCCATCAGGCACGTCACATAGACCACAACACGTACAGGGCAGAATATTGTAAGAGGGCAAGCCACCCTTGATTTACACAGGGTTTGAAGCTGCCTGATTCTCAATCCTGACCCTTCATCCAGACCAGATGAAGGTTCTGAATGACCTGAATTTCACATATACAATACGTGAGTCCTCTTCACAAATCAAGGGCGGACATTTCCTCCCAGCTGGTTCCTTGGGGTATGGCACACCTGTTTCACAGATCAGCCTAATGTTAGGGCCCTTCGGTAACATCCGTTGATGCATGTGATCAATGCATTGGATTTTATGCATGGATCATGTGGGCCCTACATCTACCTGGTATCACTGTAGTTCCTGTCCCACTGGAGCATTCTTCACACATGCACTGCACACACACACACACACACACACACACACACACACACACACACACACACACGTGTAAAACTTGTGACCGTTGAATATAAAATTTATTGAACAGGAAGAAAAAGATGAAGAAGTGATACTGGTTGATTATAATCAACCTATGTAATAGGCTAAAGTAGAATAGAATTCATGCAGCTGACCCAATTAATTGAAATAATGCTCAGATAACGACGACGATGATGAAAGTAAAATATGAAGGGAGTGGTCAAGATGAAGGTGGTCCCCACCTGAGAATGACTGCTAATAAAAAAGTCAATGAAGGGATGGTGTTGATCAAGGAAGCCACGAAAGTTGGAGATGTGTATCTTAAGCTCGCAAAGTACATGTTTAGCGTTAAGCTGACCCTGTAATCAAAATTTCCAAACTAATGTGTTAGTCCTGTTTCCTCCCAATGCAAATCATATGGTGCAATCGCTTGTAGTGGTTGTTCCCAATGTCATTATGTAGCAGGCCTTGCCATATATGTACTGGCCCCAAAAATGGCTTTGATACATCTTGAAAGTATACATATTAAAATCAGTAGGCTAATGGTCCACATCTGTTGTCTGTGACCCCAACCGATTTTTGGGCTGTTTATACATCGTATGATTGGCTCAGATTTTGGACACATGCTTCTTTTGGGTATTAATGACAACCGTCCAATCAGTATCGATCCAACGGCATAGCATTCATGTAGATTGGAATATGGATACTCACCCAAGAAGAGAGAGAACAGATATCTCCAGAAACAATGCGAGTGTGAGCTTTGGCCTTTTTTTTCTGCGACGAAAACATGTAAAACTAGTAGTTAACATGTTGTAGCTGGACAAAATTCTCCCTGTTTGGTCAGGTATACTTTATTTTCAACCATCTATTTTGAATCCAACCATTGGATGCCTATGATTGTTTCGTAAGGGTGCTTTTCACAGCACTGGGCATCATTCGATGAATGCTTTTCCAAGGGCTAGCATTGATTTTCTGGGGGTCCTCCATATCGAAGATGAAGCCCATCAGATTGAGGATCTGATCACCGAAATATGGTCCCCACACATAATCAGTCCTTCCTAGCACCCTATAACTATCGGCAAATGTGCAATATCTGGGCCATTCATCAGATGGGCCACTCCCAATCATCAGCTGGGCGATATGGGTGCGAGAAGGATGGATGGTAGGGAAAAAAAGGATGATCAATGATCCATATTTGTTGTACCCATGTGACCCACTTGATGAGTGGATCTTGTTGACTATTAGGCGGCTCATATTCATGGTGGACACCCATCTGATGAGTGGCTCAGATCACACACGTGCTATGTTAGCACTGTGCTGCAGAGAGAGAGAGAGAGAGAGAGAGAGAGAGAATTGCACTCACTTCTCAAGGAAATAAGCAAAAGGAAACATGACCACACCACCTACAAGGTTTCTGTAGGTAACATAGACGTGAGGATTCATGCCATGTTTGAAAGAAGCTGCTGTGAAGATGTAAAGGAATGTGTAGCCAAATTGAACGAAAAGCATGAGAAGGTGTGGCTTGAATCTCTTGTAAATGGCCCCTATTCCACCCTGACAACCCATTGTATATGTTGTATATATGGCCTCAGCATTCATGAATACAACACAAGCACCATACCAACTGCTTATATACATCTTAAGATGATTTGGGTCTGATTCCTCCTTCCTCCACGTTGTAAAGAAGAAGTAAAGGAGGGCAGAAATGTCACTTCTCCTCTTAAATTGTGGGTCCCACTCTGAGTGGACCACAACATAGGGAGCGGACTAGGTGAGACCCCGGATCCACCAAAGTGGGTGGGACCCCTGACTGTGGGGCCCACCGTGATGTATGTGACTACATCCATGACGACCATCCGTATTGAAAGCTAAGTATGGGGCATAATCCAAAATATGAAGCAGATCCAAATCTCAGATGGACCGGAGAAAAAGAGACATTGCTAATTGACAATTAAAAACTTATTGTGGGCCAAAAAATCTTTGGATCAAGATGATATTTTTGGGGTTTCTTCATCTAGGTCTTTGTGACCTTATCCACGGGCTGGATGGAAAATAAACATTCTGGTGGAATCCATGAATTTTTTAATGGTAAGGATTTAATCATCACTGTTCCTGTGGTGTGATCCACATAACTTTTGGGTCAGCTTCATTTTTGGGATCATGCCCTAAAATGAGCTGTCTAAATGGTTGGACGGTGTGGATTTAAGTCACGTACATCACTGTGAGCCCCACTGTCAGGGGTCCCACCCTACCTCGGTGGATCCGGGGTCTCACTTAATCCGCTCCCCACAGCATAGAAATCTTGCTGGTTAGATGGTCGATCGTTGCCGTCCGATCTAGAACCTGGAAATGTGAACCGTCGAGCATTATTTTCTCTTTTGAGGTGTGCTGGAGCATCATAAAGTTAAGCTTTTCTCCTGTCGTACGGACGAGAAATTTCAGAGCACACGTGTGACAGCATGTCACATGTGAACAAGATTCGGACCGTTCATCTGGTGTAGCATCCTGTACGTGCATGTCACGATCTACATGTGAACAAGATTCGGACCGTTCATCTGGCGTGGCATCCTCTGTACATGTCACGATCTACATGTGAACAAGATTCAGACCGTTCATCTGGTGTGGCATCGTATGTGCATGTCACGGTCTAAAAGCCAGCCTGATTCACTCAGCATACAGGGCACAAATGTTGGTTGAATATGTACCGTAGGCTGATCACCCCTTTTTTTTTTTTTTTTTATTTTCCTGCTGTTGCAGGTGTATGGCCTACGTGAGGAATATATAGTCGGGTCTGGTCAGTTTACCTACCTGATGAAGGATCCACATGTCACACAGTCCATGATTTTTCCACGTGTTTTGTCCATCTTACCCAGCATTCCTCAAAATAGAAAATAGTATTAGTTCAGGTCTTGACCGTGGGGCCTACCTGATGTATGACTTATATATCCACGCAGTCCATCCATTTTTTAAGCTCATTTTAGGACATGGGCACAAAAATAAGCAGATCCAACTGCCAGGCGGACCACACAACAGGAAACACAGGTGATTGAACAGCCACCATTAAAAACATCCTAGGCCCACTGTAATGTTTATTTGCTATCCAACCTGTTGATAACGGCACACAGACATGGACGAAGGAAAAATACAAATTTCAGATCCAATACTCGTGTGGGCCATACCACTCAAAACGATTGAAAGCTTGGTGGTCACAGAAGTTTTGTGGTAATATTCTATGAACCGTTTGGATGCTCCAGGAAGGTTTCAACGGTGGACGTTATTGTTCCCACAGATTTTTTGGAATGGCCCACCTAAGTTTTGGCTCTGCCTGAATTTTAGAATCCTGTCCTTTTATGATCTTTCAAAATAGATGGACGGAGCGGATTTGTTGCGGGCATCTTTCTTGCCTCCACACAGTCCGGGTCATAGGCAATCCTATGCAGCTGATCTACTGCTTCTAGATGCAGCGTGCAACTTCCAGATCTATAACAATGCACACCCACATGTATGATGATCTAAACCAACCATCCTGTGGACACTGGCATTGATTGGCTACCAATCAAAGCTTTCTATGATTGGAGTGCTTAAACCATCAAATTAGTGGAACGTCAGGAACGAATGTGAGCCATTGCCTACTTAATTGTCTTTTAGCATGTGTGACATGGATTGAAAGGTATAATTGGTGGGTGCTGTAAAAGATGTTTTGTATATATTATGTGGAAGAATGGTGCAAAGAAAGTTACAGATACTTAAACAAGTTAAAGCTTTCTATGATTGGAGTACTAAAACAATCAAATTAATGGAACATTATGAAAAAATGTGAGCCATTGCCAACTTTTATCTTTTAGCACCACATGGGTGACATGGATTGAAACGAAAATTTGTTAAAATAATGGGTGTGTAGATGTCTTGTATTTTGTAGAATAGTGCAAAGAAAGTTATATAGATATAGGAGCTTGTCAAGCTTCTAGAATATTTTAGGTATTTTCGTGTATGGGGTATAAATATTGCTTATGAGGTCGAATTAGGGTTACGCAAGAATCTCTCTCTCTCTCTCTCTCTCTCTCTCTCTGGTAGAATATTGTTAGGGTTATAATTCTTTCAAAAATTAGTGCTTTTGATAGGGGCTCATTGGTAGAGTAGGCACAATGCCAAACCATGCAAATCCTTTGTATCTTCTGTCTTTGGTTCTCTTTGTTGCCTTTGTTTTCATACAAATTGATATCAGAGAGCGGCTGATTAGCGATGGTAGTCAAGAAGATAGGATTAAAGTTTGAAGTTGATAAATTTGACGGGAAGATTAACTTCAAGTTGTGGCAAAGGAGGATGAAAGATCTATTAATGCATTAAGGATTGATCAAGGTGTTGTACGGGAAGAAACCCACGACAATGAACATGGATGATTGGGAGGAATTTGGTCTGATAACAGTCAGTATCATATGTTTATGCCTTACAGATGGAGTCATGTACAACATGATTGATAATGAATCAGCTCTAGACCTGTAGAAGAAACTAGAGAATCTATATACATAGTAAAATCCCTAATAAATAAGTTGTTTATGCATAAAAAACTATATTGTTTATAGATGAAAGAAAAATCTACTAGAACATATCAATGCATTCAACAAGATTTTTAGTGACCTATTGAAGCTCGAGGTGAAGATCAAGGAAGAAGATAAAGCATTGTTACCTATCTTAACATCGCTTCCCACCTCTTATTATCATATTGTCACAACCCTGCTTTATGGGAAGGAGGCTATGAAAATAGAGGAAGTTACTATACGACAATCTTGTCAAACTAGATAGGGAAGAAATCTAGTAGTGAGTAATCCAAGTTGTTGGTGGCGAAAAGAAATCGAGGGCGTGGGAGATTTAACGAGAAATCTAGATCAAACAAGAAGAAGTCTAGTTCGAAATGAAGGCCAAATGATGGTCGTTACTACTTTAAACAGAAGGGTATTTCAAAAGAGATTACGAAAAGCATCAAAAAAAAAAAAAAACATGGAAGACAAGAAGGAGAAGGAAATAAAAAACCTCTAATACAACTAACATGGTAGCAGAAAGTTTAGATAATAATGATAGGAACCTGCATAGCAAAACCTGAGCATGCTCTCGATCTCCTCAGATATGAGTTATCTTGCTGATGCTTGAATTTTAGATTTTGGTTGTTTGCATCATTTCTGCCCTAAGGATTGGTTTGAAATGTATAAATCTTACAATTGTGTTACTGTTCTAATGGGTAATGATGATGCATGTAAGGCCATTGAAATAGGGACAATTAAAATAAATATGTTTCCAGAATATTGTTATTAAAAGTAATTCTAAATCCACAGTTGAGGCCATAGCTGGAGGGGTGAACACCAAATGGAAAATGTGGTATTGGTAGGCTGTTTTAGGGGAGTTGTTAAACCGGGCAAACGTGCAGGTTGTGTATGCGCCGAGAGAAGCTAATCAGGTTGCAGATGGGCTTGCCCGCCTTGGCAGTGAGCTCCAACTAGACAGGGAGTTCTTGGAGGAGAAAGATCTTCCATTGATTGTTAAGGGCTAGACTCTTCCTCGACAGGGTAGGGCTGGGTACAGTTAGAGAGAAGGTAACGTAGGCTTCGGTCCCTCCAGTGGACTTCCCATTTGTTTCTTTTAGGGTGGGGTGGGTTATATGATAGGAGCCTCCATGGGTTTTGTGTTGGGGGGCTCTCGAATGGAGGTTGTATTCAGATGTTCTCATCAATGGAATCTTCACCTCTTTAAAAAAAATAATAAATAAATAAATAAATATGTTTGATGTAGTCGTTGTAAGGACCCTAGGTGATGTTAGCATGTCCTTAAATTAAAGAAAAATTTAATATCCCTGAGCATGTTAAATTCAAATAGTTGCACATACAAACCAACAAGCAGAGTTCTAAAAGTTTATAAAGGTGAAATGATAGTAATGAAGGGAAAAAAGTGAGAAATATGTACAAGTTAACAAGGGACATAGTTATAGGTGGAGTTGTTATTACTTCACCTGCATAATCCCATACAAATGATTCATATTCCTAACATATGCCGCTTGGGCATATGAGTGAGCATAGAATGATGGAACTTTACAAAAGAAAATTGTTGAAGGAAAAAATTTGTGCAAAGTAGATTTTTAAAAATATTATATTTATGAAAAGCAATGGAGGGTTTGGTTGAAGACTACTTCTCATAAGTGCAATGACATTCTCGACTACATTCATTCCGATGTCTAAGGGCTTATGATAGAATCGTCATAAGGTGGAGCTCACTATTTTATGAGCTTTGTCAATAATTATTCAATTATAAAGGTTTGGGTTATGAAGTATAAGTCTGAGGTTTTCACCAAATTCACTAATTGGAAGGCAAAAATAGCAAAGCAGACTGGGAAGTAGATAAAATGTCTTGAGTCAAATGATAAGAGAAAGCACAAAAAGAAGGAATTTATCAAGTTTTATAAGAATGAAGGCATCACTCAACATTTCATTGCTCTAGGAACCCCACAGAAAAATGAGATTGTAGAACATAGCAATAGGAGTCTTTTATAAAAGGCTACGAGCATGAGGTTATATATAGGGTTATCAAGGAGCTTATGAGCTGAGGTAGTAAAATATAGTATATTTTATAGTTAACAAGGTAACATCTATAGCACTTGACTTTAGGGTTACAGTGGAAGTTTGGACAGAGAATGAAGTTGACTATTTGATGATAAAAATCTCTAAGATTCTTGCCTATGTTCATGTGTACAGTGGACAACGATCAAAATTAAATCCAAAGTGTAGAAAATGCATATTATCGAGTATGAGAAATGAGTGGAAATGCTTCAAGCTGATGGATCTGGTTGAACAGAAGGCAATCATTAGTATAGATGTTATATTCAATGAATCCCATATAGTAAAAGTGAATAAGAATGATGAAGAAACGTTGTAGAAAGATAGTAATAGTAACAGAAAGTTAGTGTTGGTGGAGAGGTATGAATCAAAGACTAGAAAAGAAAATATTCAACAAAAAGGATTATTTAGCAAGGATAATTAATAGCAAACTCAAGAAAATGAACCACTAAACATTACGAAGACAAACAAGCAAAGGCTACAAACTGTATCCATAGATATAGGCCTTTTTTTTTTTTTTTTTTTTTTTTTGTGGGGGGGGGGGGGGGACCCAATATGAAGACTCGACCCTGCCAAAATAGGGTATTTACATGTATCGAAAATAAATATTATTTATGGGATTGAATTAAGGTTTGCCAAAAAAAAAAAAAAAAAAACTCTTTTCTTGCTTTTTGGAGCTAAAACATTGTTTGGGTTGTAATCCTATTATGAATTAGTATTTTTGGCATGGGCGTTCATCCATGGAATAGGCACATTGTTGAACTACGTAAATCCTTTGTGTTTTCATTGTGTGTGGTTCTCTCCGTTGCATCAATTTATTTCTTGCAATGGGGTTTTGTTTTTATCATGGCCTATTCACCATCAAATGAATGGTTTTTAATATTTCCAAGTATGTCACTTTTACAATAACATAGAGGCAAGGAAACTCCCAATAATCAACTTACAAACATGTTCGATCCCTTGCTTTAGGCTGGTAAGTGATTATTAAGTATGGTCCACAAGGAGGCATGATGGTCCAAATGGTAGGTGAGTCTTTTATTTAAGGGCTATACACCTCTATAATACTTACCACCATTTTGAAATCGTGGTGACTCATCCTCCTCGCCAGGGAATCAATAATATAAAAATGGGAAAGAAGGGAATCAAACATGAATTGAACTGGACACTATCAAGTATTTTAGCCACAATGTTTGCGTTTTATATTACTTAGCTTAACTATGTTATATTTATTCTATCCTTGAATTTTTTATTTATACTTATTAAATATCAAGTTGAGTTGCCTCAAGTCTTTAAAAAGAAAAAAAGTTGACTCAAGTCTTCAAGCCAACTTGGCCTAGCTAAAATATTTTAAGGAGTCACCCATATCTAAAATCTTAGAATCTATAGCACACTAGACACTGTGGAACCACGATCACTTAGGTGTCTTTATTATTTGAATTACTCCACGTGATTTACATTCGCAAATTTCAACGGCCTCAATTGCAAGGAAGGAATGTATGAGACATGTCCTTCCCTACCCATATAGATGTACCAATCCTATGAAATTTTGAGTTATTTGAAATTCTAGCTATAGATTATAGTTTGAAAATAAGTAAATGTATAAACGAAGAAAAAAAACAGAAATACAATAAGAAAGTGCATGAAAAAGGAAATATAGTAACATAGTAAATGAAAAAAGCAATGTAAATAAAAAAATAGTAAATGAATTGCCCGGATTCATAGAGGGTCTCGAGACGTGAGTGAAGAGAAAAGAATTACCAAGCTCATCTAGGAGAAAAGATGAATGGAGCTTGGAGATGTACAATTTGTAGGAGAGTTATTAACGAGTCGGACTATCTCAGCTTGACGAGGAAGCCATTTATCCGAGCCTCACCAACTTGGATGAGTGAGTCCAAGCCGGCCCAAGTCACCCCTGTCTAGTAACTTATTGTCTCGAACCTAACTGGATGCTTCCGAGTCTTAAGTTAACTAGGACACGTCTTAAAACTATGATTTAAAAAAATAAATAAATAAATAAAAATAAATAAATAATAAAAATAGGAGAGGCACAAATGCTTCAGCATTCCACAGATAAAGAGAAGAAACGGCGATGATCATGTGCATGCATACAAGGCACTGAGTTTTTTTTTTCCACCATGCATGACAAAGAAAGAAATATATTTATTTGTACAAAATACTTTGATATTTTAATTTATTTTAAAAAGTAAAGATTGGACCCTCCACTAGATAACATGCACAATATGCTCTGCATCTCAACCTATGCAAATAGGGCTTTAGTGCACCATGCAAACCACTCAGACTAAAAAACTAAAGTGCACCCAGCACCCAGACTAAAAAACTATGCTACACCCATGCAAGGCACCCAGACTTGAAAAACTCACAAACACTGACCAACGTTCTTTACGCGCGCGCGCGCACACACACATATATATAGAGGAGGGAGAGGGAGGGAGGGAGAGGGAGAGGGAGAGAGAAAGAGAGAGAGCTCCCCTACTGACGGCAACGTAGGGGAGCTGTATGCCCACATGCTACCGCCATTTGGTGTGTTGACGTCACCGAGTTACATAGGCCCCACCATGATGTACAAGTTATAGTACTTAGACCGTTCATCCATTTGGAGAGACCATTTTAGGACATGAGCTAAAAAATGAGCCAAATCCAAAGCTCAAGTGGATCACACCATAGAAGACATGCAGTGTGGATTAAACACCTACCATGCATTTAACTTCTTAATGCCACTGAAATTTTGTATGAAACTGACATTCGCTTTTTCCCTTGACCTTTTAACTAGGTTGGATTGGAAATAAGCATCATGATGGCCCCACGAAGGTTTCAACGATGGCCATTATTATCCCCTCTGCTTTATGCGGTATGGTACACTTGAGCTGCGGAATTGTCAAATTTTTCCGCCATGTCATAAAATGATCTTGCCTAAGGGATGAACGGTTTAGATATAAAGCATATCATGGTGGACCACGTAACTTGATGACATCAACACACCACCTTAGTATGAGGTGGTGTGTCACACGTCACTCCAAAATCACCAACGAGGCCATAGTCGCCCAAGCTTATGACAAAAACGTGAAAAGGAAAGGACTCTGGGGAAAGCCATAAAGTATGGAAGGCCGTATTGCCATTGGTGTAGAGGGTGTGGCTTACCGACATGAAGAAGATGGATCAAAGGAAGAATCAGCGAAAGACCATTGAAAAAGAGCTGAAGTTCGTGAAGTTTACATAGAAAACACCCCTATCGGCCGACTGGACCCATATGAAAAAACAGTCCAAATTCACCGGACTGTTTTTGGCCAAAATCGATCGGTCGCCCGACCGGTCGAACACCCTGACCGAAGGACCCCGACCGGTCAGACCCGCTTCTAGAGAGTACTGAACTCTTTGGACTCTTTTGGTCTAGATCCGACGGTCGGAGCCCCCTGTTCGATAGGTCGGCCAGTGTGCAGAATCCACCTGCAAACTTTCTATTTTGAATTTCTTCCTTCCGTTTTGCGCGATTTCTCTTTCCTTTTGCAAGTAGGATACCTAGGTTACGAAGCATTGGGGTTTAGCTTGGTATAAATAGTATTTTAATTTCATTTTAGAGATGATTGAATGATTTTGATATAATTTCTCAGAGTTTTCTCTGTTTTAGCTCGTGTTCTTCGAGTTGCCCCTTGAGAAATCAAGGAAAATCGGACTGCTTTGTTCGATAGATTCGTGGATTCGGATCGGTTATCCTAAAAGAGAAGCGGTGCTCAATCTCATCCCGCCTACGCCTGCACCAAGTTGATATCGAAGCGAGGCTTTCCCTCGGGTGATGGCTTCTAGAGACAATCAAGTCTACTATCCTGCTTACGGTGATCAATGGATTCTGTTTCTAGCAAAAAAGTGGAACTCTTCCAGAGATCGGTTGAGACATCGATGCAAGGGGTGCGCGAGTCTCTCGATCAGATTGCCGCAATGTTGGCCCTACAGCAAATTTCGATGGGTGTTCCACCACCCGCAGTTGAACCTCGAGAAAATCCAGTGATCCACCCGGCCCTCCTGGCTGTGAATCGACAACAGGACCATGTCAATTCGGATGGCAACGACGACGATGTTGAAGATATCCTTGCATGGCCTCAGATGCGTGGTAATGATCATTGGGATCATAATGATTACGGTTACACAGGTAAGGGGGAACTCCCTACTTTTGATGGCATACTTAGAATTGAAGAATTTCTATATTGGCTAGTGGAAGTATAGAATTTTTTTTATTATATGGAAGTTTCGAAGGATCCAATGGTTAAACTTGTTGCATATAAGTTGAAGTCAGGTGCTTCAACATGGTAAGAGCAATTACAACTCTCTTGCACCCGACAAAACAAGTTGCCCATCCGAACATGGCATCGGATGCGACAACTCCTTCGAACGCGCTTCCAACCCAGCGATTATGAGCAGGTCCTATTCCAGAAACACCAAAATTTTCATCAGGGCAATCGAAACATTGAGGAATATGCCGCTGAGTTCCATCGGCTAGTCACCCTTAACGATTTAGCCGAAACAGAAGTGCAGAAAACTGCGAGGTTTGTTGACGATCTAAGGCTCAACATTCAGGATCAAGTACACATGCAGCAGGTATGGACCGTAAAGGATACACTACAGTATGCAAATCACTCCGAAACTTGACTTACAAGAGTTCCTACGCGATCATATCTTCCACCTCGTGTATCTCCTACCACAGCGGAGCAGGAAGTTCCCCAAGCCAAGGGAAAGGAGCCCGTTGGAGGGTAAGTCCAACCTCCTCCCATGACCACGATCCGGGGAGCGGAGTTCAAACCTTCTAGGCCGCAACGCAATGTACCACCCGCGGCTGGGCCAAGCCAAGCTCTAAACCCTTATGCACGACCCTGACCAAATTATTGTTGGAGGTGTGGCCAGCCAGGTCACTTATCCAATGCATGCTCGAATCGCCCAATGGCTAATTTGGCCACGAATGAATGGGTTGTTGAAGGAGAATTCGCTGAGGGCCAACTCGAAGATGGTGGTATCACCAAGCCAATGAAGATTACGGTGAAGAAGCTGATGTGATAGAGCAAGACCATGGTGAGTCTTCAGTTGTGAGGCGTCTGTGTTATGCTCCAAGGGTAGAAGCTCATCCACAACGTCATACTATCTTTCGCTCTCGATGCACTGTGAATGGGAAGATTTGCGATGTTATCATTGATAGTAGGAGCAGCGACAATATAGTATTGTTCAAGGAGATGGTGGACAAACTCAAGTTACCAACGACAAAGCACCCCACTCCGTACATTATCGACTGGATCAAGAAAGTTAACGACACCAGGGTAATGAAACAATGGTTAATCTCATTTTCCATTGGTAGGGGCAATAAGGATAAGGTATTATGTGATGTCATTGATATAATGCATGTCACATTCTCATTGGTCGTTCGTGGCAATCGGATCGGGACGCTACTCATCGCGTGCATGACAACGTCTATATGTTTGTGAAAAAAGGAAGGAAACGTGTCATCACTTCTATGTCACCCGAGAGCGTCCCCAAGACTTCCGTAGTGGAGGGTAACTCTCTCCTTGTCATGAGAGAGTTTGAGGAAGAAGCCAAGGAAACAGGCAAAATCTATGCCATGGTAGTAAAAGGGAAAGGCTCCAGGGAACATGTTATTCCCTCGAGCCTCCGTCCTTTACTCAATGAATTCAGCAATACCTGGCCTGAAGATCTTCCCCAAGGATTATCCCCGATGAGGGACATATAACATCACATTGATTTCATCCCAGGGGCAAGCTTGCCTAACCGACTGCACTATCGGTTAAACCCCAAGGAGAGTGAAATCCTCCAACGCCAAGTAGATGATTTACTGAAGAAGGGGATGTTGAGAGAGAACATGAGTCACTGCGTTGTGTCAGTCTTATTGACTCCTAAGAAAGACAGGAGTTAGCGAATGTGTGTGGACAGCCGAGCGATCAATAAAATTACTATGAAATACAGGTTTTTTATTCCTAAGCTATATGACATGATGGATATGTGAGAGGGCTCCAAAATATGGATAAACTTAGGAAGCGGGTACCATCTAATCTGGATCCGCCCAGGTGATGAATGGAAGACAGCCTTTAAAACCAAGCAGGGTCTATATGAATGGTTTGTCATGCCATTTAGATTATCAAATGCACCAGTACCTTTATGCCACTCATGAATCAAGTGTTAAAGTCCTTCATTAATTGGCCGATTTATGGTGGTTTACTTCGATGATATTCTGATTTACAGTCAAGACGAGGCATCGCATATGACACACCTCAGAGAAGTACTTCAAATGCTCTAAAACAATAAATTTTACCTGAACTTGAAGAAGTGTGATTTTCTGACAGATCATCTATTATTTATGGGTTTCATCATATCATCCACAAGCATCCGAGTGGGCGACAACAAGGTGAAGGCCATACATGAGTGGCCTACCCCAACCAACATCCATGAGGTGCATAGTTTTCATGGGTTGGCCACCTTCTACCGCCATTTCGTTATGAATCTCAACACAATCATTGCACCCCTCACATATTGCAGGAAGAAAAGACCCTTCCAGTAGACTGAGGAAGACGACCATAGTTTCGCTGAGATCAAGCACAAACTATCCTCTACTTCGGTCTTTGTGTTGTCTAATTTCAACAAAGTCTTTGAGGTGGACTGTGATGTGTCCTATGTGGGGATTAGAGTTGTATTATCTTAGGAAGGCAAATCCATAGTCTTCTATAGTGAAAAGTTCAGGGACGCTAGAAATAAGTAGTCCACGTACGAAATAGAGTTGTATGCCATAAGCTCTCCGGCATTGGTGACACTACCTCATTCAGGGGGAGTTCATTCTAAACACCAACCACCAAACTTTAAAGTTCATAAATAGTCATACTAACATCAGTCGTATACATGCTAGGTGGGTTACATTTTTGTAGGAGTTCACTTTTCTATTGAAACACAAGTCTGGGCAATAGAACAAAGTAGCAGATGCTTTGAGCCGTCAAGCCGCCCACCTTGTCACTTTTGGGTTTATATTGCCTCAAGGAGTTATATATATGAGGAGGATGAAGACTTCAAAGAAGAATGAGCACGAAGTAAGAGCAACCATCCCGGTGACTTTCATATTCAAAACGCTTTCCTATTCTATGAAAATCGATTATGCATCCCACAGTGTTCCTTACATGATAAGATAATGTTAGAACTCCATGGTGGTGGACTTGGAGGTCACTTGGGCCGCGACAAGATGAAGATATTAGTGGAGGAGCGTTACTATTGGCCTCACTTGGCCGAGATGTGATAAGATAATGCTAGAACTCCATGGTGGTGAACTTGGAGATCTTATGCCATGACAAGACGAAGATATTGGTGGAGGAGCGTTACTACTGGCCTTACTTGGCTGAGATGTGGGAAGAATGGTTGCAAAGTGTCATGTTTGTCAAGTCTCCAAAAAAAATTCTCATAATACGGGTCTCTACACTTCATTGTCCGTGCCAGAAGGTCCTTGAAAAGATATCTCCATAGACTTCATTTTAGGTCTCCCATGAACACAACACAGTGTAGATTCAATGTTTGTGATGGTAGATAAATTTTTGAAGATGGCCCACTTCATCCCTTGAAGAAGACGTTTGATGCATCGAATGTGGCCAACTTATTTTTTAAGGAGTTTATGTGATTGCGTGGGATCCCTAAACCATTACGTTGGATCAGGATACTAAGTTTGTTAGCCAGTTTTGGCGAACTTTATGGAGAAAATTCAATACCTAACTTCAGTTCAGTAATGCATATCATTCGCAGACAGACGGCCAGACTGAGGTTGTACATAAAACATTGGGTATTCTCATATGAAGCATCTCAGGGGATAAACCAAAGCAATGGGACTTGGCCCTGCCTCAAGCTAAGTTTGCCTTCAACAATATGGCGAACAAATCAATGGGGATGTCACGCCCTGAAATCCGGACACAGAGTGTGCACCCTCCGGCCCAGTTTACAGGGGATAACTAGTGCATTAAGTACATTAACAATATTAGACAACTAAGAGACATGAAATAATGAAAATTCTAAGTTACCATTTATTCACAAAATATTCAATTATAAATTAAGTCCACCCATTTGGGACTTTATTAGATGTCTATTAATTATTGCAAAAAATAAAATAAAACAATAATAGTTTAAACGTCTTGGTTTAGGGCCGCCACTTCTTCCTCCGTCAAATTAGGCCAAGAATCCTATGGTTCGTCTAATGGTCCCATTTCATTATTTGGAACATTCTCTGAAGGGTCAACGTCCCACTACAAGAAAACGGTATTTTACCGACGAAAGTATTACCAACGAAAATAATTTCGTTGGTAAAAAGCCTTTTTCTCGACGAAATAAAGCTATCGTCGATAAAATACATTCCAGTTTCCCGCCACCGCCGGATTTGGTACCCGCCATACACTTTTACCGATGAAATTATAATTTCGTCAGTAAAAGTTTATTACCGACGAAGATACCCGTCGCTAAAAATAAAGCAGACAATTTGGCTTTTACCGACGAAAATTTTCGTCGGTAAAAGACATTTTTGCCGACAATTATTGCCTGTCGGTAATAATGTCTGATTCCTGCCCAAGTAAAAAAAGGAGGACTTTTACCGATGTTAGAACTAGGAAAATGATGAACTGCGCAAGGACACATCTTCCTTGAAATGTGGTGTTTTGTTGCTCTGGGGTTCTGAATAACGAAAACATTCATAGACAATCACAAGCATTCATAAAAGTACACAAGGAGAGATATCGCAAGGCGAATTTTATTCCAGATATCCTGAGATCTTGTACGTTCCAGGCCGTGATCTGGCACGAGCCCTTAATTACATCGAATGATCGATGACCCTTGATTAAAAGGCAAAAGACTAGTCAGCAGGGACTATGGTCTGAGAGTTTGTGGTCATAGAGACCTGTATTTGTTTTGTTATGGACCGAACCATCTTTGTATTAGTCAAATGTCTATGTCCCATGTTTTGGCCGGAGATCCGGGCTGAGACTATCAGGGTTTATGACTGAGAAGGACGACTCTGGGCCTGCGCCTGTCAATGTATGGACAGGTGACCTCGGGAAGTCCACTCTGCAGTTGTGTATACCTGCGTAGCCCAACCGACGGATGCCATTTTTAATGGGTAGGGCATCGACTGTTGTATTGTGGCAGTTCATAACAGTTGTTTTGTAGTGAATTGAAACTCTTTGGTATGGTTTATCGTGATAACCATAGTCCCGTTTGTCTATCTTTCGACTCAAATCGGATCACATCTTTACAGTAAATATAAATGATGACATGTTTGCATAGTTCTGGATGCTGGCGGCGTCTCTTTCGAGAAGTCATTTCGTTCATCGTGTCGAATCAGATTGAACTTTGAAGATGCGCAATTCTGCTCATTTAGAGATCCTGAAATGTCCATTTGACCATTCCATTGCGTCTGGAACGCTCGAAATACCCAAAATAGGCTCAAGTGGCACTTGAAAACACTTAAAATTGAGTCCGGTGCACCCATGAACATGTTCTGGAATTGGCTAATTTTTTGGGTGCGTGGGACATAATTGATGGGTGCGTGGGAGTCCAACGCACCTTGAAAATACATGTCTGAATTATGTTGATTTTACGGATGCGTGGGGTAATTTTCAGGTGCGTTGTAGTCCAATGCACCCTAAAAATACAAATCCGCTTTTTGTTGAATTTTCGGGTGCGCCGGGCTATTTTCGGGTGCGTGGGAGTCCAATGCACCCTGAAAATACATGTCCGCTCTTTGTTGAATTTTTGGGTGCGCCGGGCTATTTTCGGGTGCGTGGGAGTCCAATGCACCCTAAAAATACATGTCCGCTCTTTGTTGAATTTTCGGGTGCGTGCTCATACTTGTGATTTCTTATAATCCGGACCTGCGGTGGTGTTGGTCGGAGTGACCTTTCGGTGGAAGATGCCAGCGACTGGAAAAGAATTCCGGTCACTGGAAAAGTTTTCCGGCTGTCGGAAAGGGATTCGGCGAGGGTTTCCGGCGACAAATCCCATATACTCAGGGGATAATAGCTTTCTCTCTCTCTCTTTATTAATCTGTCAAAAATCTGTCTAAATGAACAGTAGGAGGGGTATTTATACCCGAAAATACCGGATAGTGACCAATGAGGACCTGTCACGTATGGCGCATCCCATAAAGTCTTTGACGCACCCCCAAATAGGCACATGGGAGCTCCGACGCACCCAGAAATGATATTTTGAAAAGTGCTGATTTTATGGGTGCGTCGAGCTATTTTTGGGTGCGTTGGAGTCCAATGCATCCAAAAAATACCATGCTGGTTTTGTTGATTTTATGGGTGCGTTGGGCTATTTTAAGGTGCGTTGGGGTCCAATGCACCCTAAAATTGCAGTTCTGTATTTTCTGATTTTACGGACGCGTCGAAGGTATTTTTAGGGTGCGTCAAGCCATTTTTGGATGCGTCAGAGGTGAAATACATCCTAAACCACTTGTCGAATTTTCATGAATTTAAGGGTGCGTCAGGCTGAATAAATGGGTACGCTTGACGTACCCGTGTCTTGCAAAATTGGGTTTTGCGAAATGGAGGGCTTGTGGGGCCCGTTTCTCGGCGAATCGCCATGCACTGCTTATCATAATTCATGAAGGATGCCTCTACTTGATTCTGGTCGGTTTTGATCACGGTGATCCGTGGGGTCCACCGGAGAAAATGGCTAAGTACTGGATCCTTTGCAAATCTGGGTATTTGGGTGCGTCGGGTAGTATTTTGTGGAATTTTTCTCGAAGCACGTGCCCAGTTGATTTGTTTTAGAGGGTACTAACTTTTGGGACCCCAACAGATGCCCCTCCGGTGCGTTGCGATGGACTTATAACCGTTCATCGCGACGCATCGGATTCCCGGGTCCACACTATAAATAGGTAAGATAGCTTGATTTCACTTCATTCTGCATTTTTCACTGTTCATTTGCTCTGCTGTCGACGCACCCAAATATTCGCCAACGCACCCATTTAATATCGCCAGCGCACCCAAAAAAGGTCTAGCGCATCCTTAAATTTCAAATATTTGGATTTTTGGGGTGCGTCAAGCGTGACGCACCCAGCTGATGACTTGGTGGAATTCTCATGTTTAAGGGTGCGTTGCGCTCAGCGCACCCAAGTATTCGATCTTGGCCGAATTTTGAGATTTTTAAGGGTGCGTTGCTCTCAACGCATCCAAGTATTCGAACTTGGTAAAATTTCAAGATTTTTAAGGGTGCGTTGGGTGCGGCGCACCCCTCGTCACAAGATGAAACCCTTAAACTTTTAAGGGTGCGTCACGCTTGACGCACCCAAATATTTGTGATTGGTGAAAATGACTGAGTTCCGAGGTGCGTTGGGCGTGACGCACCTAAGTATTGAACTTAGGCCGATCTTAATAATTTTTTTAGGGTGTTGGGTCCGATGCACCCAGATATTCAGTCAAGACACTTTGGGCATTTTGGGGTGCGTTGGGCCTGGCGCACCCAGATATTCAGTCAAGACACTTTGGGCATTTTGGGGTGCGTTGGGTCTGGCGCACCCAGATATTCAGTCAAGACACTTTGGGCATTTGGGGTGCGTTGGGTCCGGCGCTACCCAGATATTCATCCTTGTATTTTTTTTTGTAAAATTTGGATTATTTTAGGGGTGCGTTGGGTCTGGCGCACCCAGTTTTCAAGACTTAGAATTTTCTTGTTTCTGGGGCTCCTCCATGTGTAGATCTAGCCCAACACTGCCTACCATATCCACATTTTGGGTGGACACGGCTATTCCCGTGGTGACAGGGATCATTTCTTTAAAGGATATGGGGCCCCGCACTTCCGTCATAAATTTCCATGTGCATTCATTGTTATCCGGAAGCTGTGTCGGGTCTCATATACTTTAAGTCTTGGGCTATGCCTGACCAAAAAATGGCATTTTCTGGGAATTATCATGATTAATTTAGATAGGGTTTAGATGTACCTGCGGATGCCTCCATTGACTTTAGATCTGATGTAAATAATCTTCATACGCTTCCTCTCTTTACTCCTTTTGTCGAATTGCCGCGGTTCTCAAAATCGGATTGTTAGTCTTTCCAGCAGACAATGGTTGCGACTCGTGCCTCCTTACGCGCAGCTCGTGACTGCTTGCAACGGCTCTTTGACTCCCTTGGTCGTCTGGAAGCTTGGTCATCCCTTCATTCTCAATATGATGAGGTGTCTGAGGCTTTATCCAGACTCGGTGCAGATTCTCATTCCATACTACAGGCTATCCGGAATGTTTCACTTATGGCCTCCACTTTTGAGGAGCATAGGGAAGCCATTCTTGGTTTCATTGGTGACTCCTCGTTCTCAGAAGAGCTGACGCTTCTTGAGGTGGCGGAGCCTCCCTTGGCCGATTCTTTCTTGGCCTTATGGGGTCAGCTTAACTCTCTAAAGAGGGAGAAAAGGGCGAAAAAACTATTCCTGGATTGGGCTGTCCCACTCGCGGAGGCCGAGTTTCCGGATCATCGCGCCAGCATTTGGAGAAGGATCAGAGAGGCGTTGAGTGAATATAACGATCTGGCGATCGATGGCTCCATAATGAGGAACTGGGCCAATGCTGAGTACGTGCACTTCGACCTCGTGCAGCAGTGCATCTCCCATCTAATGGACCTGACTTCTAAGGAAGCGCGGGTCCAAGCGAAGGTGGACGAATTGAAGGCTCGGCTTCTTCCTCTGCTGCAAGATTGAGATCATTTTCTATTCGCGAGAAGGGGATCTCGCAAATTTTGTGTTGTCTTATGACAAATTCTAACTTTAACATTTGAACAATTGACATGACAGTCCGAACATTTTGGGCCTATTTCAATTAATGGATGATGATTATGTTGTTTTCTCTTTCTTTTATCCGTCCTTGTTTGTATGTAACGGTGATGTCGTGGTTGTGAATGCTTGTCGTGCTATTTCCTTCTTTGCTAGTTCGAATACATTTTACTATGACCTTGATTCGCTTATTGGTGCTCATGTCGTCTTTGCATACTACTTTGCATCCTCTTGAACTTTGAGAGTGTTGATTTCTTTTGTGCATTTGCTTTGAGCTATACCTAAGCTTTCCGTATGCCGTTGCAGATTGTGATGGCTAGCGACCCTTCTGAGGCTGGTCCTTCAGGTCCTCCATTGACTCCTTCAAAGTGCAAGCGAGCGGTTTTGAGGAACGTTGTTCGCCCGTCCGATCAGAATCCCCAATGGTTTCTGCCCCCGGAAACTTTTAATTTCTATGAAAGTATACTAACGTTGCCCAAGGACATGCAAAAGAAAATTCTCTGTGACCAGGTTGTACCACCTCCCCCAGACAGGGGTACACAGGAACAGTGGGACTCCTGGTTTGCTCCTTTGCCGGGCTTTCGAAGTGACGGGACGACAGGTTTCGAAGAAGGGGAGGCGAGCCCGTTGGCCCCCGTCCAATCTGCTAGACGCGGTCGCCCAAAGAGGGCTAGCAAGGGCGTGAAACAAGTGTACCTGGAGAAACAAACCAAGTCCAAATCTGACAAAATGAAGATTGTTTGGTCAACCGTAAAGTTAGTCACTTCTCCTCTCGCCATCCGGAACCCTTATACACGAAGGTATATTAGATCCACTAGGAGTTTCCAGCGACATCGCTCTCTTCCCAGTATCGAGCCCACGGATGTGTGCCGCGCAAACTCGTTTTTTAGCGTGGAGACGTGGACATCTATTCCTGGGCCTTTTCTCAACTGTTCCCTGTCTGAGAATGGCAGGCGTCAAGCTGTCTTGGACCCAAAGCTTATGATATTTTTAGAGCCGAATCAGAACCCCCATCGGCCTTTCCCAACACATTATTTTGAAACTCTTCGACAAAGATTTCATCATCTTGGCGACACAGAGATCTGGTTATCGGGCGCCTTCCGGACCCGCGGTCACTTGATTGCTCATCCCAGGTATGAGGCATGGGCGAACCGGATATTGGAATGCCATAAGGAGACCTTGAAGGCGGTGGGCCTCTTTAAGGCTATTGCAGCCACCTCGAGTTACTTCTGCCGCGAGCCGTGGGTTTACAAGGGGTTCTTGAACCACTGGTGCTCTATCACCAACACATTTCATTTGCCATATGGAGAAATGAGCATCTCGCTATGGGACCTGAACCGCATTGCTGGTCTCCCAATCCACGGGAGGATATATGATGAGTGGGTTCCTAGTGATGAGGAGCTGTCACAGAAGAAAAAGGGGGTGAACGAAGGCTTCTTCTCCCCAGCTTTTTATGAGTTATTTGCGGAGCTTCCGCAATTCTGGGCTTTCAAGGATAAACTTCCCTTCGAAGACTGGCTGGTCTATTTCATCCATGACTTAAAGTAAGAACTTAATTGCGAGTTGTATGTCATTGTTTCGTCTTTCTCTCTACCATTAATACTTTGTCTTCTTCATTTCAGTCTGGATTATGCGGCTTATGACGAAGACCGCGATGACAAGGCCTTTTTGGAGGATCGAATGAAGGAAAATTTCCCCCGTCCGAATAAATTATCTCCGACCTGTGAGCTCGCCGGCTTCCTGGCCTACTGGTTGAGCTGCGTGGTCTTACCGAGCTCGAAGCAGGCCGACAGTGTGAGGTTGTCCTGTTTCGCTGTCGCAGGGGCCTTAGCGAATGGCCACCGTTATACAATAGCTCCTGCCGTATTATGCTCTCTTTATCGGGCTTTCGGTTATGTTATTAGCAATAAGGATCGGGCTGCCTTTGGCATGAATTTGGCTTATTGTGGATGGCATTTCTTATCTGGATGGCTCGGAGTGTATTTTCCTTGGGTGTATGGTATCGAGTCTGGAGATTATATTCAGCGAGGGGTGGTCCCGTTATACTTTTTTCAAAAACGGAAGATGGTGGGGCAAAATTTGAACACCGTCAGGGAGAGGATTGCTAAATACGACGATATCCACTTTTTCCATTTCTTGGGCACCCGGAGCAAAGATTCCATATTGTGCACGGATGATGAGAGTATAGACCATAACGAACGCTCATTTCTGATAGCTATCCGCCCGTCCTCGCTTCCTCTTCATGAGGGACTGGAGTTCTGGAGAGAGCCGTACTACCCCAACCGTTTTGCTCGTCAATTTTGATATGATCAAGGAGTACCTGCCACATTGGGACCGGTGACTCGTGAGCAGCGAGCATATGGCATTGGGCCTATCCATTGGAAATAGATGTGGTGGCAGCTTCTATTGACTGGGACTGGTTGCTCTTTTGCTATCCCTGGGACGGGGAGTATCACTGGTGCATCTTTCGGGTGGATGAGATGGTGGGTACATCAATATACGTTGATTCGGAATGGTCATCATGTGACTGATCCCGTCTTTGTTTCGCCTCCGATTGTTAGCCCAGCTCCTGCCGACGGATTGGGGTACGTGGCGGAGCATCTTCACCAACCTGCTGTACCGGGTACTCTGAGACTAATGACTTCGATGAATGTGGTAATTGATCACGAGAAGCCCGAGCACACCCTGGAAGGTTGGGTTGCTTATGGGGAAAGAAACATCGTGCAGGCGGGCCCCGAGTTCCCGTCTCTCGGGCCCATCGATGAGGTGTATCAAGGAGATGATATTCCCAGGGACAATGATGACCAAAATGATGGGGACGGTGATGATGATAATGGCAGTGGGGGAGGTGATGATGGCGGTGCTGGTGGTGGTGATGACGACGGCGATGACGGTGGCGATGATGAGACGCCACTTGAGCGGACTGGTCCTCGGGTGAAGACTGCTCATCGTATTTCAGTGGTCGATGGAGGGAAGAATATTGCCAAGATGCGTAAGCAGTACGATGAAGAGAGGTTACAGAAACAACTTTCTGAGGCAGCCGGTGGCACTCCGCCTGGTGACGTGGGTGTAGCCAGGGAAGAGGGTGAGCTGAGTCTTCAGGAGAATTTGAGCGACGATCGTCATACTGGAGGAGGCGATGACGATGAACCGATGTATGACCAGCCTGTCCCTGAGGCGGATGTTGGAGCAATTTTCATGGAATTGGATGACGAGGCACCCGATGACACTATTCTCATCTCTGATATCCCCATAGCTGAACCTGCAGAGGACCAGGGCCTCGCTCATGAAATGAAGACCGCTGCCGTTGCGGAGGTTACACCTCCCCTGACCCTTTCCCGTGTTGAAGATATTGAGGTCGGGGATGTTGATTTAGCTTCTTGAGGCGCTCCGATTTCTGTCGCTGGGTCGAGTGTACTTGAACCTACCTTGGAAGTATCTCCGACTGTTGAACCTCCATCCGCTGAGCTTATTGTGGAAGCTGTTCCCCTTGTTGGACCGTCATCAGTTGAACCTATCAGGGATGCTTCCCATAGTGTTGAGGTTTCTGGTATAGGAACAATTGTATTGGAATGTGCTGTGCAAACCCCTCCTATTGTTGTACCGTCGTCAGTGGAACCCACTGTGGAACCCCTTCTTGTTACCATGCCAGCATCTGACACCAGTGTTCCTGAGGTCGTAGTGCTATCCTCTCCGGAGCTACCTGAGCCGTCGACTGAGGGGATCGCTGAACCTGCCCCAGTATTGCCTACGCACACTGCCTCGGCTAACGCGCCTACCGTTGACGTTCTTGAAACCACTGGTATATTATTTGTCTTCACCATTTCGACTATCTTTTTTTCTTACTGAGGCCTCTTTTTACTAACTTTACCATTTCTTTTATCAGTGACCACTCCCGTTCATGCTTTGGTCCCTGTTGCCTTGCCCGAGGCATTCATTTCTTCTCTCCGAGAGCTGTCAAAGGTGAAGGTGGACCTTTTGAAGAGTCTTCTAATGAACATCACCGCCTCTCTGAAGAATATGGATGAATGGTCCATCTTGGATGAGGGGCTGCAGGCGCTTGAATGTAATGCTGCGTGGCTCGGGATTGAAGTCTCTTTAATGATCAACCATATAGTCCTGTTCAGGGAAGGCATGGCACAACTCAACAAGGCGAGACTATTTCAGAGTCGATCCTTCTATTGAAGAGAGGCGCGGTCATTTGCAGTCTCTCCTGCCAAAGCTTGAGCTGTGCGAGGCAGATGTAACCGCGATGAGGCGCGATTGGCAGGATGCCGCCGTTGGGCATCAGGGAGCCACAGATCGGCTAGCGGAGATAGATGATGAGATAGCACGGTTGTAAGCTGAACGCTCCGTTGTTCATCTCAATCTCTCAAAATTTGGCAATTAAAAGGCTCGTCTGCAATTATCTCTCGAAAAGCGCGAGGTCGAACGTAACGCTATACGAAATCAGGTTGAAGAACTGAGAGAGTCCCTTCAAAGCGTCCCTGATCCTGCACAGGTCTTTGCCGCGGCGGAGGCAACATAGAGGGCGACCCAGGAGTCTGCAATTCATTTGCTAGAACAATGTTTAAGAAATCTGAACAGTTAGGCTCTATAATTGTTTTATTCTGTAATTTTGCGGAGATATGTTGTGACAGTAATGTTGTAATGATATGTATACTATTCACATGATCGTGCTTATATGTTTTATCCACTTGATATTTCTTTCATTTGCGTTTAGATTCGAATATAACGTAGGTTATTTTGGAAGGAATGTCCCCCTATCAGGACTCAAACCTATATTGATGCGGAATGGGTGTGCCCGAGCCTTGACTTTAAGGTCCATCTTTTCATTCCGATTCTCGACAACTTTGGATAGGACGAGGTAACGATGCCTGATATGTCTCGAGTTTCAATAATTCTCCTGATACCTGTGTAAACACACAGAATAAAGGATTAGTATCTATAATTGTAAGCATTGATCATCGTATGGTGTCATATCTCTTAATATTTGTCTATTACACTTTCCCTCTAACGGGGTGTTTACGAATCACAGCAGTATTCTATGTCAAGTATAATATCTTTTCAAGAATCGTCCATTCACCAACGAGCTGATGCCTTGCCCCTTGCAATCGATCACTCGATACGCTCCATTGGAGTACACTTCATCAATGATGCACACTGGGTCCCACTTCGGGTCGAATTTACTTTTCGGGCCTTGAGCTAGCACCGGGCGTTTCATCATTAGTACCAGATCGCCTCTTTTGAATGACCTGCCGCGGACTTGTTTGTCATATGAGGCTGAGATTTGTTTCTGATACATTTTGAGCCTTTGCTGGGCGACCAGTCTCTTTTCATCCAGATCATCTAGCTCGGTCATTCTGATCTCAACATTGCGTTCGGTTGTCAAGGAATAACGAAGCGCAACCCATAACGACTCAACCTGTATCTCCATCGGGACCACCGCCTTCGTACCGTACACCAACGAGTAGGGTGTAGCTCGCGTGGCTGTGCGGTGTGTGGTTCGATATGCCCACAATGCTTCGGGCAGCCGTCTGTCCCAGTCCTTCTTATTTTCTGCCACTGTCTTTTTTAAAATCTTCGCGATAGTCTTATTGAACGCCTCAGCCAACCCATTCACAGGGGGGTAATAAGGTGATGAATAACAATGCTTGATCTTGAACTTTGCGCATAGCTTATCAATAGTAGCGTTCTTGAAGGGTGTTCCGTTGTCCGTGGTGATTTTCTCGGGAATACCATGTCGGTATAATATGGCGTGGCGGATGAAACTTTCAACATGTTTTGCCTTCACGCTCCTAAGTGCGACTGCCTCGGCCCACTTAGAAAAGTAATCTGTCGCGGCTAAGATGTATTGGTGTCCCTGGGAAGAGGGCGGGCTGATCGGCCCGACATGTCCATGCCCCAGGCTGCGAAAGGCCAGGACATCACTGACTGATGCAATTCTTCTAGTGGCGAGTGTATGATATCTGCATAGATTTGGCACTGATGATATTTCTTGACAAATTCTATTGCATCTTTCGTCATTGTGGGCCAATAATATCCCATGTGTCGGACACGGTAATGTAGGTTCCTGCCTCCTTGGTGGGCACCGCATTCTCCTCCGTGGGCTTCCTTCAATGTGGCGTATGCTTCCTTCTGGTCCAAGCAGCGTAGCAACACTCCCTCATACGAGCGCTTGTAAAGGACGTCATTCCGTAGTATAAACGATCCAGCGCGTCTCCTAACCTGTGTGCGCATCTTGAGCTCTTCTGGTAAGAACCCATACTTCAAGTAATCGATGAATGGTCTTTTCCAGTTATTATCTTCTGTGATCTCGAAGCAACAGATGGGGTTTACGCTTGCTTCGCCACCACGCAGTACGGCTGTCGGTAGGATCCTCCTTTCTTCGATCGTTACCTGAAGTGGGCTGCCTCCGGGGTTAGCTAGAGCAGCGGCTAGGCTAGCCAATGCATCGGCCTGTACATTTTCCTGTCTCGGTATATGTGAAATGCTGCTGTCACGAAACTGGTTGAACAGTGATTGCGCTTGGCGGCAGAAAGGTGACAACTTAGGTTTGCGGACCTCATATTCTGTCGTCAACTGTCCGATGACTAGTCTGGAGTCGCCATAGATTTGTATTGCCTTGATTCGCATCTCTAATGCGAGATGTAGCCCAATGATGAGGGCTTGATACTCTGCTTCGTTGTTGGTGCAGGCCGGCACGATTGTAAACGAGTAGGGCAGCAAATCTCCCTGTGGGCTGATAAATATAACCCCCGCTCCTGCCCCTGTCGACCTGGATGCTCCGTCAAAGTACATTTGCCATAGCCGTGGTCTTTCGATCATCATAACCGGGTCAGTCTGGGAGGTCACATTCCATTTCTTCGCTGCTCGGGACTGGATGCGCGACGAGAAAATCCACGATCGCTTGTCCTTTAATAGCCCAGGCTGGGACGTATGTGATGTCGAACTCGGAGAGGAGAAGGGCCCATTTAGCTAAACGCCCAGACAGCATAGGCCGGTTTATAAGGAACTTGATCGGATCCGCCTTGGATATCAACGTTATTTGATGCGAGAGGCAGAAATGCCTCAGCTTCTTTACAGAAAAAATGAGAGCGAGACATATCTTTTCAATTGCTGAATAGTTGAATTCGGCCCCTACCAGTGTGCGGCTTAAGTAATATAGTGCATTCTCCTTCTCTTCTTCGTTCTTCTGCGCCAGGAGAGCCCCCAGTGAGTTATCACCTACTGCGATGTACAGAATCAGTGGCTTTCCCTTGATTGGGGCGGCAAGGACTGGCGAATTCCCGAGCATTTCTTTTAGAGAGTCGAAGGCTTTCTGACAGGCGTCGTCCCATTCAAACTTAACATCTTTCTTGTTGAGGCGGGAGAACGGTTGACAACGACCAGCCAAGTTCGAGATGAATCTCCTCAGATATGCTACGCGGCCTTGAAAACTCTTCAACTACTTCAGGTTCTTCGGAGGCGGTATTTCTATGATGGCCTTGATCTTTGCGGGATCGATTTCTATGCCCCTGTGTCTGACCACGAAGCCTAGAAATTTGCCAGACGCGACTCCGAACGTGCATTTTAGTGGATTCATACGGAAACTTTTCTTGCGCAACCGTTGGAACACTTACCTTAGGTGCTCTCTGTGCTGCTCGTGATTGGCCGACCTTACGACCAGGTCATCTACATAGCATTCGACGTGTTTATGTATCATATCCTGAAATATAACGTGCATTGTGCGTTGGTATGTTGCCCTTGCGTTCTTTAATCCGAAGGGCATTACGCGATAACAGTAGATGCCGAGGGTTGTACGGAAGGCCGTAGCTTCTTCATCTTCCGGGGCCATGCGAATCTGATTGTATCCTGAGTACCCGTCCATGAAGGACATTACTGCGTATCCCGTTGTGCTGTCAATCAATAATTCTGGAATTGGCAAAGGAAAATCATCTTTCGGGCAGGCTTCATTAAGATTTCGAAAGTCAACGCAAACTCGGATCTGTCCGCTCTTCTTCTTGATTGGCACAATGTTTGAAATCCATCGGGGGTACTTCACCTCTCGAACAAATCCAGCCTGAATTAGTTTTTTTATTTCTTCTTCAATCTTAGGTACAACATCAGGATGGAACCGTCATTGCGGCTGCTTCACTGGCTTCTTCTCTTTCATGATGCTTAGCTTGTGCATAGCGATTGCCGGACTGAGCCCGGGCATTTCTGAGTATGTCCAGGCAAAGATGTCTTTATTCTCCTTTAATAATTGTATGTATTTCTCTCTTTCATTTTCTGGGACGTTCTTGCTCAAATATGTATTCCTAGGTTCTTCAATGGTGCCCAAATTCACCTCTTCGAGTTCATCAATCGTTGGTTGTCCATCGTCTTCTAGTTGCTACGGGTGCGACACTTGGCTGGATTATGTCGATAGAATCTTGCGACTGGATTCCTTCTACCGGGACAATGGTTACCATGTTTACGCTCGCCTTCGATCCTAGACCTTCTCCGTTCCTATATACTTGCTTATATTCTTCAAATGGAGCTAGCAGTCTTTTCTTTGTGTCTGAGCCTTGACTGGAGAATCCCATGTTCCTCATAATCTTCCGGCTGGCTTTGCTATATCTCTTCTCTTCTATTGGTCGAGATTGGGCAGACCCTCTTCCTCCTTCTTTCCCTTCTGGTGGTACTGGCTGGCTTGGCCCTGAATGGAACTTGATATCTTTCTGGGTGGCATCTCTTGATGGCACGATGAATTGGCTTGGAGCTTTTGGAAATGGCTTGGTTCTTCCTATCTTGGGTATAGGCATATTGAAGCTGGATTTGAGTACACTCATGTGTTGATCTGAAATTAGTTTTAACACGGACTGCCCCGGCTGACGCAGATGCTGTGGTACCACATAGAATTTCTTCATGATCGGCTGAGGTTGGTTTTTTTGCCTGACATCGGGATCTTCCCTGAGTGATGAGCTGAGGTTTACCTTCCTGTACACACTTCTCAACTCGAGGTTCTACCTCTTGTCCTTTCTTCTTTATGTCGGACTTTTTGCTGGTTTTATTGCTTTCGGACGGGTCATAATATTTCGCATCAACCAAAAATGACTCAGCTATCGTGTATGGCTTCGGATCTGCTGCTATCCTGTATTGGACACCATCTCTGTTATATTTGAAACACTGGTGATATGTCGAAGGGATTATTCGATTCTGATGGAGCCAGGGCCTTCCTAAAAGGAGGTTGTATGTTGTCACCGCGTCGATCACCTGACACGTTACTTTCGTCATCAATTCTTCGATTTCTAACATCACCGTGATTGATCCCAGTGTGCGTTGACTGTCTTGATTGAACCCTTCAATCATCATGAGGCTCGAGCATAGTGCCGATTGCCTATACCCCAGCTTCTGTAATGTCTTCAATGGCATAATATTCACGGCAAACCCGTCGTCCAACATGCACCTCTTGATCTCGGTGTCCCTGATTGTGCCTATGACCATCAACCGACGGTTGTGGTCTATTAATTCGATCGTGCGGTCTTCTTCTGAAAAAGTGATTGTTGAAGGATGATCGACATGCATGACTTGTGATACTGGCGTATACCCCTCCCAAAATTTGTCTGTATTATTCATTTCTTCTTCTATCTCTATCATCATGATTTCCCTGGTTTCACTGTCAAGTAAGGCATTGATTAACATTTCTCTGTACACTTTCGAGAGACATAAAGCATCGTATATACTTAGCCGGGCGGGAACCTTTCGTAAGTGCGCCACAACATCATATACTACTGGTCTCGGGCTTGGCTGACTAGTCGTGGCTTCGCCAACTTTCTCTTTCAGCTTTTGCACATGAGGTCTCCCTTGCGGCTTGTCGTGGACACCATCTTCTTGCATTGGATCATCTGGCCTCGGAGGGGTACGGTCAGGCATTTGCCTTCCTGATCGTAAGATGACCGCATTAACTTCTCCCTCGACTGTTTGTGAGGTTTCTTCGGCCGGTACTTGTTCGGTGAACGACACCATTTCGCAATACGCCATGCTCATCACGGGTCGCATCTATAGTATTTCTCTCCTTCCTCTCCCCCTGTTCCCTCTTTGGTTAGCGAGCCTTCGTCGGTTCTCGAGTCTTTCCTTGCTACTGACTAGAGTCCACGGCTCCTGTGGCTCGGGGAATGAGATCGTTAGGTAACTGCTACTTTCTTCTATTGGAATTGCTGAAATTGTCCCGGCCATCTCCCTTGCTGTCTCGGGTACCTTCATGCTGATAACCCCTTGATTGATCAACCCTTGTATCCTTCCTTTCAAGGAGAAGCAATCTTCTGTCTTGTGGCTAACACATTGGTGATATCTGCAATATTTGGGGTCGTTTACCCGTCCAACTTCATGGGGACGGACGGGCTCCGGTAAATGCATTAAGCCTTCCTCGACCAATTGTTCCATGATCGGGACTAGATCGGCCATATCGAATGTATATGGGCCATTAGCCCTTTCTCTTTCGGCTATCGATACACGTTTGGGTATGTAGGGTCTTTTACCCTTGTCTTGTGTGACTGCTGTCTTCATTTCCGTCCTATAATCGACAGCGGGACGTTTTCGATCTTTCTGTTCCTTGATCTTGTCGACCTGGTGGGTTTCTACCACTCTTCCTTCCTCTCTCTTCTGTCTCTCGGGTCTAAAGTTTACCCGGGAAGCTGCTTCTTCTACCAGATGGGCTTTCGTTACTAGTTCGCGAAAGGAGCTCAAGGTGTTACCTGACAGTCCGTACAAGATCATGGGGTCTAGAGCCCTTAGGCACATCTTCATCTGCTCGCCTTCACTGGGTAGTTCACGACATTGAGCTGCCGTAGTTCCCCATCGGTCAATGAATTTCTCGACTGGTTCACCATTCCTCTACCTGACCAATGCTAGGTCCGTCAATGAGATCTCCCTCTCGGTTGCAAAGAATTTGGAGATGAAAGCATCCTGCATTTGCTCCCATGTCCTTATAGAGCCGGCCGGTAACGACACGTACCATTGAAAGGCCTTCCCTGTCAGGGTAGATCTGAATAACCGCATGCAATACTGCGGGACCGTGGACCAATTTCCTAACGTAGTCAAGAAGTGGGCGATGTGCTCTTCTGGCGATCCTCTGCCGTCAAATTTTTCGAAGTCGGGGCATCTGAAATTGGCTGGGAACGGTACCTCTTCCACCTCTGGTGGGTACGGGACCCGATATTTATAGCTGCCCCTCTTTTCTTTCTCTTTTTCTTGCTGCATCATATGGACTATCGTCTGAGATAACTCTTCTCGCGATATGTGAGATGTGGAAAGTGGTGCGCGCTCTATTGGCGTGACCCGAAGTTGGGCAGGCGGTTCATGCTCAGTTGGGCCTTCTGCTGCCCCTTGGGATTCCTCTGCCGACTGACGGGTGGGTGGCGCGATACTTCTGGTGGCATTCTGTGATATTAGGGTGGCCAAGGCTTCCTGAATAGCTCTCATCCGATCATTTGTCTCGCGGTTAGCCTCTACCAATCTATCGATTTGGTCTTGGAGTAGAGGCAATTCTTCTGCTTCATATGGTCCTTCTTCTTCTCCTTCGGCCACCTGGACCATCACCACTTGTGCTAACGGGATTTCCTGAGGTGACCTCTGCTTTGATTCAAGGGTCGTCGTGGGCTCGACTTTATTCACATGTGCGGACCTGATGGGTTTCCGAGAGGTGCAGGCGACCTTGGATAACGGCGGAAACTGCTCGGCTGTCATTTTAGGTACTGCGGGTTTGGTTAATATGACCTGGCCATCGATAGGGATCTTCTGCCCTTGCTTTGGCTGCCACTATGTCTTGACCACGGGGCGAGAGTTCGCAACGCTCGCCTTTCTATATGCAGCTAGGATTGCAACTTTCTTCTGTTCTTTCTTCTGTCTCCGGGTCTCAACCAACTGCCATTCTGAGCCTGGGCTAGTAGTTGTAGTTGTAGTTGCGGTGAAACGAGGGAAGTTGAAACCTCCGTTGGCAAGGAAGATGCATGAACTTGTCATCGAGTATGCCATCTCTTCTGTCTGCGTTACTATCTTGCTAATTCTGCGGTGTCATAAAAATCTTTAGAACAGTTCACAAGTGCGGTCAGGAGTATAAGCCCATCGATCGCAGTGCATAAACCGACAAAAATAAGCAAGAATGAGACAAACACGTGTAGTTGTGGAAGTTTGTGATTTTGAAAACCCTTGATTTACCGTCTATTGCCTTAAAGATGAAGGAAAAAACGTTCCCGTTGAGAGTCGCTAGTTTGGCGCCCGAGGGTGCCGAAACATTATGCCTCGCGGTAACTTTCCTATGTGTAAATTCATGTTTGTGAGTAATTGATTTTAGAGCGTTTCCATATTCAAATATAACTAGAGATTCTGGGTTCGATCCCCAGCGGAGTCGCCAGTTTGTTAGAACTAGGAAAATGATGAACTGCTCAAGGACACATCTTCCTTGAAATGTGGTTTTTTGTTGCTCTGGGGTTCTGAATAACGGAAACATTCATAGATAATCACAAGCATTCATAAAAGTACACAAGGAGAGATATCGCAAGGCGAATTTTATTCCAGAGATCCTGAGATCTTGTACGTTCCAGGCCGCGATCTAGCACGAGCCCTTAATTACATCGAATGATCGATGACCCTTGATTAAAAGGCAAAAGACTAGTCAGCAGGGACTATGGTCTGAGAGTTTGTTGTCATAGAGACCTGTTTTTGTTTTGTTATGGACCGAACCATCTTTGTATTAGTCAGATGTCTATGTCCCATGTTTTGGCCGGAGATCCGGGCTGAGACTATCAGGGTTTATGACTGAGAAGGACGACTCTGGGCCTGCGCCTGTCAATGTATGGACAGGTGACCTCGGGAAGTCCACTCTGCAGTTGTGTATACCTACGTAGCCCAACCGACGGATGCCGTTTTTAATGGGTAGGGCATCGACTGTTGTGTTGTGGCAGTTCATAACAGTTGTTTTGTAGTGAATTGAAACTCTTTCGTATGGTTTATCGTGATAAGCATAGTCCCGTTTGTCTAGCTTTCGACTCAAATCGGATCACATCTTTATAGTAAATATAAATGATGACATGTTTGCATAGTTCTGGATGCCGGCGGCGTCTCTTTCGAGAAGTCGTTTCGTTCATCGTGTCGAATCAGATTGAACTTTGAAGATGCGCAATTCTGCTCATTTAGAGATCCTGAAATGTCCATTTGACCATTCCATTGCGTCTGGAACGCTCGAAATACCTAAAATAGGCTCAAGTGGCACTTGAAAACACTTAAAATTGAGTCCGGTGCACCCATGAACATGTTCTGGAATTGGCTGATTTTTTGGGTGCGTGGGAGTCCAACGGACCTTGAAAATACATGTCTGAATTATGTTGATTTTACGGATGCGTGGGGTAATTTTCAGGTGCATTGTAGTCCAATGCACCCTAAAAATACAAATCCACTTTTGTTGAATTTTCGGGTGTGCCGGGCTATTTTCGGGTGCGTGGGAGTCCAATGCACCCTGAAAATACATGTCCGCTCTTTGTTGAATTTTCGGGTGCGCCAGGCTATTTTCGGGTGCGTGGGAGTCCAATGCACCCTAAAAATACATGTCCGCTCTTTATTGAATTTTCGGGTGCGTGCTCATACTTGTGATTTCTTATAATCCGGACCTGCGGTGGTGTTGGTCGGAGTGACCTTTCGGTGGAAGATGCCAGCGACTGGAAAAGAATTCCGGTCACCCGGGAAAGTTTTCCGGCTGTCGGAAAGGGATTCCGGCGAGGGTTTCCAGCGACAAATCTCAGATACTCAGGGGATAATAGCTTTCTCTCTCTCTCTTTATTAATCTGTCAAAATCTGTCTAAATGAACAGTAGGAGGGGTATTTATACCCGAAAATACCGGATAGTGACCAATGAGGGCCTGCCACGTATGGCGCATCCCATAAAGTCTTTGACGCACCCCCAAATAGGCATGTGGGAGCTCCGACGCACCCAGAAATGATATTTTGAAAAGTGCTGATTTTATGGGTGCGTCGAGCTATTTTTGGGTGCGTTGGAGTCCAATGCATCCAAAAAATACCATACTGGTTTTGGTGATTTTATGAGTGCGTTGGGCTATTTTAGGGTGCGTTGGGGTCCAATGCACCCTAAAATTGCAGTTCCGTATTTTCTGATTTTACGGACGCGTCGAAGGTATTTTTAGGGTGCGTCAAGCCATTTTTGGATGCGTCAGAGGTGAAATACATCCTAAACCACTTGTCGAATTTTCATGAATTTAAGAGTGCATCAGGCTGAATAAATGGGTGCGCTTGAGGTACCCGTGTCTTGCAAAATTGGGTTTTGCGAAACGGAGGGCTTGGGGGGCCCGTTTCTCGGCGAATCGCCATGCACTGCTTATCATAATTCATGAAGGATGCCTCTGCTTGATTCTGATCAGTTTTGATCACAGGTGATCCGTGGGGTCCACCGAAGAAAATGGCTAAGTACTGGATCCTTTGCAAATCTGGGTATTTGGGTGCGTCGGGTAGTATTTTGTGGAATTTTCTCGAAGCACGTGCCCAGTTGATTTATTTTAGAGGGTACTGACTTTTAGGACCCCAACAACCGACGAAAATTTTCATCGATAAAAGTCGTTGTTCCCAACGATTATTGTCTGTCGGTAATAATGTTTGATTCCCGCCCAAGTGAAAAAAGAGGGCTTTTACCGACAAAAAATTTCGCCGGTAAAAGTAATTAAACGGACTTTTACCGACGAAAAGTTTCGTCGGTAAAAGTCTAATTTTTTACTAACTTGTTCGGCCTCCCTCATTTCTCTCTGTCTCTCTCTCACTCTCTCTCTCTCTCTCTCTCTCTCTCTCTCGGCTGGCCCACCCATCTCACCTCTCCCTCAGCTCCGACCGCCGACATTCACCGTCACCGGCGGCCCACCACCTCAGCCGACCACCCCCCCCCTGCCGACCACCGTCACCGGTAACCACTCGCCTCCACCGGCCTCCACACGCCGCTGCCTCCTCCTGTAACCCTCTCCCCCTTCCTTCTTGCTCCATTTCCCCTCTCTCCCTCCCTCCTCATTGTTGATTGTGGGGCCCACTCCCAAAATCCAATGCATGTGGGTCCCACCATCGTTGTCCAATACATGTGGGTGGGTCCCACCGTCGCTTTCTATCGTCCATTGCATGCGGGTCCCATCGTCGCTTTCCACCGTCCATTGCATGCATGTGGGGATCCGCCTTATCTGTCTACTATTTGGTGGGGCCCACTGATTTAATAAATCCCTAATTAGGGATTTCAAAATTAAAATCCCCTAATTAGGGATTTTAAAATTTAAAATCGAAATTTTTGTTTTACAAATTAAAAAAAACAAAATACCTAATTGTGGGGCCCACCGTCGCTGTCCACTGGCTGTGGGGCCCACCGTCGCTGTCCACTGCCTGTGGGGCCCACGTCGCTGTCCACTGCCTGTGGGGCCTATCGTTGCTGTCCACTAGCTGTGGGGCCCTACCGTCACTGTCCACTGCCTGCGGGGCCCACCGTCGCTGTCCACTGTTTTGGATCAAGCATATATTTGTGTGGAGTAAATTATGTGAGGCCCAAAATGATTTACGTATTTTATCCACTCCATCCATCCATCTTAGCTGGAAATTTTAGGTATGGTGCCCAAAAATGAAGCATATCAAAATCTAAAGTGGACCACACCACAAGTGTGAACTGAATGTCTATCATTGAAAAATTCTTGGGGGACACAGAAGTTTTGGATCAAGTTGATATTTGTGTTTTCCCTTCATCCATATCCATGTGATCTTATGAACAGGTTGGATGACAAATAATGATCACTGTAGGGCCTGAGAATGGTGGAAATCATTATTCCCACTGTTTCCCATGGCATGGTCCACTTGAGATTTGGATATGCTTAAATTTTGGGCTCAACCACTAAAATGAGCTGAAAAAACATAAGGACAGAATAGATAAATCACATACATTCTAGGTGGGCCCAACTGAGTTTACTCTACATGATAAGAGCATGCAGAGATACTCCGCACGCAATCCGATTCCCATGGTGGGCCCCATACATACTTATTTGTTCAGAAAATAGTAGTCGTCAGGAATTTGATTAGATTTGATTCATGGTGTTGATGATTCTGTCATTTTCATGTGCTTGTGTATCTGAAATTGATGGAGGAAACCCGGATGTGCGTCGGAGCTACCCGTGGTTGATTTATGTGGATATATGTTGTGAATGTATTTGGCTTATTATTAATAGCTATTTTTTGTCCACAAATAGCAGTATAATAGAATCAGTTAGCACATTTGGAGATGTCTATATTGTCAAGCATAGATAAAGTGTGTTTTGGAGGTATAGAAATCTGCCAAATTATCCTGTTGGACAGTCCAAGGTTGGATAGATTGGAATGTTTTCGTTGTTTGTCATTTACATGCTCTGTCATTAGTTTCGTGCGGTAACTCTCATATTCTCTTTGGATATGTTTCTTATGTTTTAATTCCATTGTCAATTTAATCCACACAATGTGTGAATAGTTGACGTGGAAATGAAATGTAAGGTAAATATATCTGGAGAGATAGGGAGAGATGCTGTCGAAATTTAGGCTTGGGCATTTAAATGAAAATAATGATAGCATTTCAATCTATTCATCCTTGGATGGGCGACTGATTTTATTATATTATCATTTAGTGGCAAATTAGATGACGAACATGATACTTGTGATTAAGAGTAGTTGATTGATATTGATGTTGAGCGAGGGTCCCTGGAAGGTGGGAACCGCTGTTGTGACCATACTGAAGGTGTCCTATTTCTATGGATAGTAATATGGGTGGCCTGGCCATTTGGACAGGCCCGTGTTTATGTATTAGCTCGAAATTAATGGAGCAGACCCGGATGTGCGTCGGAGCTATCCGGGTATTGAAGCGGGGGTCCCTGGAAGGTGGGAACCGCTGTTGTGACCATACTGAAGCTGTCCATTTCTTATGGACAGCAATATGGGTGGCCTGGCCATTTGGACAGGCCCGTGTTTATGTATTAGCTCGAAATTAATGGAGCAGACTCGGATGTGCGTCGGAGCTATCCGGGTGTTGAGCGGGGGTCCCTAGAATGTGGGAACCGCTGTTGTGACCATGTTGAAGCTGTCCATTTCCTATGGACAGCAATATGGGTGGCCTAGCCATTTGGACAGGCCCGTGTTTATGTATTAGCTTGAAATTAATGGAGCAGACCCGGATGTGCGTTGGAGCTATCCGGGTGTTAAGCGGGGGTCCCTGGAAGGTGGGAACCACTGTTATGACCATGATGAAGCTGTCCATTTCCTATGGACAGCAATATGGGTGGCCTGGCCATTTGGACAGGCCCGTGTTTATGTATTAGCTCGAAATTGATGGAGCAGACACGGATGTGCGTCGGAGCTATCCGGATGTTAAGCGGGGGTCCCTGGAAGGTGGGAACCACTGTTATGACCATGATGAAGCTGTCCATTTCCTATGGATAGCAATATGGGTGGCCTGGCCATTTGGACAGGCCTGCTTTGTGTAGAGCTGACCCGAATGTGCGTCGGAGCTATCCGTGAGTTGGTTGAGTCTCCAAGACCTACACCCTAAACCCGAAACCATAAACCTAAAACTAAAACCTATAAGCTATGGCTAAACCTAAACCTAAACTCAATTCACCTAACTCTAAACCTAGACCCAAACGCGTTCACCTAACCCTAAACCCGATCCCGAACCCGAAACTGTAAACCTATGCCTAAACCTAATCCTAATCTCAGATCACCTAAACTAAACCTACACCTATTCCTAAATCCATTCACCTAACCTAAACTTAGACCTAAACACGAAAATCTAACCCGAAACCCGATCCCGACTCCAAAAATCTCAACTTATGCCTAAAACTTAATCCTAAACTCAAATACCATAAACTAAACCTACACCTATTCCTAAATCCATTCACCTAACCTAAACTTAGACCCAAACTCGTAAACCTAACCATAAACCCGATCCCGAACCCGAAACTGTAAACCTATGCCTAAACCTAATCCTAATATCAAATCACCTAAACTAAACCTACACCTATTCCTAAATCCACAACTCTAACCTAAACCTAGACCCAAACTTGAAAACCTAACCTTCAACCCGATCCCGAACCCAAAATGCTAAACCTACGCCTAAACCTAATCCTAAACTCATGTCACCTAACCTAAACCTACACCTATTCCTAAATCCATAACTCTCACCTAAACCTAGACCCAAACTCGAAAACCTAACCTTAAAACCGATCCCGAACCCAAAATCCTACACCTAGGCCTAAACCTAATTCTAAACTCAAATCACCTAATCTAAACCTACACCTATTCCTAAATCCACAACTCTAACCTAAACTTAGACCCAAACTTGAAAACCTAACCTTAAAATCCCGAACCCGAAATGCTAAACCTACGCCTAAACCTAATCTTAAACTCATGTCACCTAACTTAAACCTACACCTATTCCTAAATCCACAACTCTCACCTAAACCTAAACCCAAACTCGAAAACCTAACCTTAAACTCAATCCCGAACCCGAAATCCTACACCTAGGCTTAAACCTAATCGTAAACTCAAATCACCTAACCTAAACCTACACCTATTCCTAAATTCACAACTCTTACCTAAACCTAGACCCAAACTTGAAAACCTAACCTTAAACCCGATCTCGAACCCGAAATGATAAACCTACGCCTAAACCTAATCCTAAACTCATGTCACCTAACCTAAACGTACACCTATTCCTAAATCCACAACTCTCACCTAAACCTAGACCCAAACTCGAAAACCTAACTTTAAACCCGATCCCGAACCCGAAATCCTACACCTAGGCCTAAACCTAATCCTAAACTCAAATCACCTAAACTAAACCTACACCTATTCCTAAATACATTCACCTAACCTAAACTTAGACCTAAACACGAAAATGTGACCCTAAACCCGATCCCGAACCCGAATATCTCAATCAAGGCCTAAACCTAATCCTAAACTCAAATCACCTAAACTAAATCTACACCTATTCCTAAATACATTCACCTAACCTAAACTTAGACCCAAACACGAAAATGTGACCCTCAACCCGATCCCGAACCAAAATATCTCAACCTAGGCCTAAACCTAATCCTAAACTCAAATCACCTAAACTAAACCTACACCTATTCCTAAATACATTCACCTAACCTAAACTTAGACCCAAACACGAAAATGCGACCCTAAACCCGATCCCGAACCCGAAACTCTTAAGCTATGCCTAAACCTAATCCTAATCTCAAATCACCTAAACTAAACCTACACGTATTCCTAAATACATTCACCTAACCTAAACTTAGACCCAAACACGAAAATGTGACCCTAAACCCGATCCCAAACCCGAATATCTCAACCTAGGCTTAAACCTAATCCTAAACTCCAATCACCTAAACTAAACCTACACCTATTCCTAAATACATTCACCTAACCTAAACTTAGACCCAAACACGAAAATGCAACCCTAAACCCGATCCCGAACCCGAAACTCTCAACCTATGCCTAAACCTAATCCTAATCTCAAATCACCTAAACTAAACCTACACCTATTCCTAAATACATTCACCTAACCTAAACTTAGACCCAAACACGAAAATGTGACCCTAAACCCGATCCCGAACCCGAATATCTCAACCCAGGCTTAAACCTAATCCTATACTCCAATCACCTAAACTAAACCTACACCTATTCCTAAATACATTCACCTAATCTAAACTTAGACCCAAACACGAAAATGCGACCCTAAACCCGATCCCGAACCCGAAACTCTCAACCTATGCCTAAACCTAATCTTAATCTCAAATCTCCTAAACTAAACCTACACCTATTCCTAAATACATTCACCTAACCTAAACTTAGACCCAAACACGAAAATGTGACCCCAAACCTTATCCCGAACCCGAATATCTCAACCTAGGCCTAAACCTAATCCTAAACTCCAATCACCTAAACTAAACCTACACCTATTCCTAAATACATTCACCTAACCTAAACTTAGACCCAAACACGAAAATGCGACCCTAAACCCGATCCCGAACCCGAAACTCTCAACCTATGCCTAAACCTAATCCTAATCTCCAATCACCTAAACTAAACCTACACCTATTCCTAAATACATTCACCTAACCTAAACTTAGACCCAAGCACGAAAATGTGACCCTAAACTCGATCCCGAACCTGAATATCTCAACCTAGGCCTAAACCTAATCCTAAACTCCAATCACCTAAAATAAATCTACACCTATTCCTAAATACATTCACCTAACTTAAACTTAGACCCAAACATGAAAATGCGACCCTAAACCCGATCCCAAACCTGAATATCTCAACCTAGGCCTAAACCGAATCCTAAACTTAAGTCACCTATACTAAACCTACACCTATTCCTAAATACATTCACTTAACCTAAACTTAGACCCAAACACGAAAATGCGACCCTAAACTCGATCCCGAACCCGAAACTGTAGACCTATGCCTAAACCTAATCCTAATCTCAAATCACATAAACTAAACCTGCACCTATTCCTAAATCCATTCACCTAACCTAAACTTAGACCCAAATACGAAAACCTAACCCGAAACCCGATCCCGAACCCGAAAATCTCAACCTATGCCTAAACCTAATCCTAAACTGAAATCACCTAAACTAAACCTGACTCTAATCTTTGCATTGTAGATATGGATAAGAGTTGGATGCAAGCTAAGAATCGGTTTGGCCTAGAGTATAAACAAGGTGTTAAGGAGTTCGTGGAATTTTCGAGATATCGGGCAGATTCAGGTAATAGAATTAGGTGTCCATGCCAAAAATGCAAGAACATGGTTCACAAGACTTTTGACAAAGTGGAAGATGATTTATTCATAGTTGGGATTGACCAGGGTTACACTTGGTGGATTCATCATGGTGAAGACTTCCACCAAAGAGTTGAGGCCACTAAAGTCCTTGCTGACCCAATTGTGCCCAATGAGGAGGATGAAGATGTTGACGATATGCAAGATATCATTGGGGATGTGTTAAGGGGAACAATTACGGATACTGATTTTGCAACGACAAGTACTAGCCAGGATATTCCTCCTATGGGTGATGCCGAATCAGAAAAGTTTAGTAGGTTGTTGAGGGATGCACAACGTCCACTCTATCTGAGGTGTCGAAACTTCTCCAAGTTGAATTTTCTTACAAGGTTACTTCATTTAAAGACAATAAATCGTTAGAGTAACAAATTGTTCGACATGTTACTTGGCTTGTTGAAAGAAGTATTACCAGAAGGTGAGACATTGCCTAAGTCTCATTACGAGGCAAAATCATTAATGCAAGACTTGGGCCTTAGTTACATCCTCATACATGCATGTATAAATGATTGTGTATTTTATTGGAAAGAACATGAAAATGTTGAAGAGTGTCCACAATGTGGAGAGTCTAGGTGGAAATATGACGAAGCTAAGCGTAAGAAAATTCCACAAAAGGTGTTAAGGTACTTTCCATTGAAACCCAGATTACAAAGATTGTTTACGTCGACCAAGACGGCTAAATATATGAGGTGGCATAAGGAGAAACGCGTTCATGGTGATAATACATTGAGGCATCCCGCTAACTCTGAAGCCTGGCAACATTTTGATAAGCAATATGACTGGTTTGCAGAGGATTCTCACAATGTTCGGTTAGGTCTTGCAAGTGATGGTTTTAATCCATTTGGTAATATGAGTAGCTCGTACAGTATGTGGCCAGTGATACTTATGCCCTACAATTTACCTCCTTGGTTGTGTATGAAGGAATCATTTTTTTATGCCGTTGCTTATTCCTAAACCCAAGTCATCGGGGAATGACATTGATGTGTATTTGCGACCGTTAGTAGATGAGTTAAACGAGTTGGGGAGTCAAGGTGCCCAGACGTATGACACTTTTGCTGAACAGACGTTTCAATTGCATGCAGCGGTCTTGTGGACAATAAATGACTTCCCTGCATATGGAAATTTGTCTGGGTGGAGCACGAAGGGAAAGTTGGCTTGTCCTACATGTAGTACTGAGACTTGTTCATTGTTATTGAAGCATGGTAAAAAATGTGTTATATGGGCCATCGTCACTTCCTTCCAAGGGATCATAGTTGGCACAGGAAGACAATAATCTTTGATGGCAAACAAGATCATAGGCCACCTCCGAAAGAACTATCTGGAAAAGATGTGTTATAACAACTGAGTAACATTGAAGAAGTTAGATTTGGTAGGGCACCGCACTTGAAGAAGAGAAAATGTACAGTATTGGAGTATAACTGGAGGAAGAAGAGCATTTTTTTTAGTTGCCTTATTGGAGTCATCTGAAATTACGACACAACTTGGATGTCATACATATTGAGAAGAATATATGTGACAATGTCTTTGGAACATTGATGAACATAGAGAAGAAAACAAAAGACAGTTTTAAGGCTCGATTGGATCTACAAACAATGGGTTTAAGGAAAGAGTTGCACTTGCAACCACATGAAAATTCATATACTATACCAGCAGCCTGCTACACATTGACAAAACTAGAAAAAAAAACCGTTTATGTGAATGGTTGAACAAGGTGAAGTTTTTCGATGGGTATGCATCGAATATCTCTCGGCGCGTAAACATTACGGACTGTAAGGTAACAGGAATGAAAAGTCATGACTGTCACGTCCTTCTGCAACGTCTACTACTGGTTGCGATTCGTGGATTCCTTAACAAGGATGTCAGTGCTGCGCTGATTGAGTTGGGGATATTCTTTAAGGATTTGTGTTCGAAATCTTTGAATGTAGAGGTTATTAAATGACTAGAGAAGGATATTGTCGTAATCCTTTGCAAACTTGAAAGAATATTTCCACCTGTGTTTTTCGATGTCATGGTACACCTAGCGATTCACTTACCGCACGAAGCGAAGCTTGCAGGCTCAGTACAATATCGTTGGATGTATCCGATCGAAAGGTGATAGAACAATGATCATAAATTTTTATTCATTCCATAAACTACGTATATCCATGTTTTCATGTCCTAAACATAGTGATTTTGTGTACAGGTACCTTCACACATTAAAACAATATGTGAGGAATAAGGCACGTCCAGAGGGATCCATTGCTGAGGCGTACATTGATAATGAGTACCTAACATTTTGCTCAATGTATCTTCGTGGCATAGAAATTAGATTCAACCGAGAAGATCAGAATACCGATGAAGGGCAGGAGCATGAACAAGGACTCATATCTGTATTCACACATAACGTCCATCCTTTAGGATCGCCGACGTTTTAGGATATAGACCTTCAGGATCAAGCGAAGGCGCGGTAGTATGTGTTGCATAACTGTGAAGAAATAGAGTCGTACTTGGAATAAGTCTTCGCACATAATTGTATATCTACATACACGTAATCTCAAAATTTCTTACTGACAACGTGCCAATTGTGTATAGCGAACACATCGAGGAGATAAAGTCCCAATACCCTACAAATTATGATCGAATGCATCAGGATTTGTTTCCAGAATGGTTTGCAAAACATGTAAGATTAATTTACCTTCTATCTCACCACACTTACAATATTGTTGTATTGTAAAATATTTACACGTAATTTCAAATGCCTAAACGTACATTTATATTCTGTACGTGATGATAGATGAAGATGTTGAGCGCTAGCAACTCTGCGGATGCATCTGATGCGCTCTACTCACTGACGTGTGGCCTGATAGACGTGTATCTAGATATACAGGTTGTATTGTAAACGGGATTCGGTTCCATACTGAGGAGCGTGAGAAATATAGGACCACACAAAATAGTGGGGTGGTTGTGAAGGGAACACATGAGGAGGTAGAAATTAATTTTTATAGCGTTTTGACGGATATTATTGAGCTAAGTTATTGTATGAGAAAGCAGGTGTACTTATTTAAATGCGATTGGTGGGACATTGAAAATAAAAAGTTGGGAATACAGACTGATGACTACTTCACGAGCGTAAATTTATCTCGGAAGTGGTTTAAAGATGACCCATTTATCATAGCCGGCCAAGCCGAACAAGTATTCTACCTCGCTGACACTAAGTTAAGCGGCTCCTGTCACGTGGTGTAGAAAATAAAGTCCAAGAACATATTTGACGTTCCCGAACTAGACGTTGAAGATAACGATGAAGGGAGTATTGGAACGTCGTCAGTTGAACAAGCATATCAAGAAGACATGTCATCTTGGGATAGAGGGAATGATCTAAATGTTGATATTGATATGGTGTAATTGAATAGAGATGATGTGCCACCTGATCATGTTGATGCCTCAATCATAAATGACATTGTTAGAGATGATAGCGCTTTCATCGATGACAATGTTGCAGACGATAAAGAGGAAATTCTGATCAGCGATAGTGATGGTGAAGAAGAAAGAGTCCTAAACGATAATGATTCAGACGACGATTATTAAATGTATACAAGATTTACATGTCATTTTCAATTCGATTAATTTGATTATTACATGTATATATGTTTTACAAGTCATGATTTATTTCCTGAATTGACTTGTTTATAATCTACATTTACAGTTAAGTCACTTTCTGATCATGTCCTCCACAAACTGGAGCATAGCGGAAGCACGCAGCACAATTCATCAGCTGTTGCGGATGGACTTTCCGGCCCTATATTCTTCTAGTAGGGCCAGAGAGATACCTGGTCTGGTCGATAAATGTAGGGAAGAAGACGATGACTCAAATGAAAGATTATACAATCTTAAAGAAATTCCTGATCTGATGGAGGAATATAACCGCGGCAAAATTTGTATGGAAGATGCGACATTGTCACTTACACATATGAACGGAGCCCGAGAGATCAAATTTCTCCTATTGTGACTGGCATGTTTGCTGTAACAATGTCGAGTGCTTCATACAGCTTGACATATACATCTGTAGCGTACGATAACTTACGCAGGGAGTATTTCGGATAGTTGATCCGAAGTTGATTTGTATTACAATGAAATATATGTATTTAATATAGAATGACAATGTGTAATGGATTTTTTAACTTTTATATTTTGTTTACGGTTTTATTATATTCTGCTTGCATTATAGTATAATGGTCTAATCATATTTTTATCATCTCTCTAAGCATAAGCACAAATTCACTCTACAATGATGTTCATAAACTTGCATTGACATTGTTTAAATTTATAAGTTTGTATTTCAGATATATTCAGTCATGGCACCAGGTGGGAGATCAGGTCGTTCGCGCACTGGATCTACCCCTTCCACCCGTGATGCGACGCAGACAGCATCGACGTCGCATGGTGCATCACAGTCATCTGATCCTTCGGTTTAGCATACACCGGGCACTACATGTAAGTCTAAACATTTATTTAGTGATTTCTGTTTATATTGTTACTTACATATATCTTTTCGCGACAGCATCTTCTACCAGCCGACGAGGACGTGGACCCACGCGTGGATTAGTTTTAGAGCGACTTAAGCGTGAGGGTAGGGTGGCGGTAGAGTTCCCACAAGACTGCCTTAGACCTGTTGGGGACAGTGCCAGACTGTTTACGTCTGAGGTCGGTGTCCTATGCCGATCTCTGATCCCCGCCACCATACCCCGTTGGACTGACGTGACAGATGATGTGCGACAGCTCATCCGTCAGCGCCTTCAGGTAAAGTTTAGTAAATTAAAATTTTCTTTTCTGAAAGTTCATATACGGTTAAGTCCTATTGTTAATAAGTTTATTACCTTAATTTATTATTTATGAAACTGCAGGATAAATTTGACTTCGATTTGAATGTTCCCTACATTTCTCATGCCGTCGACGACATGATTAGAGAGCGGTTCAATGAGTACCGCAGAGAGTTACACCAGCGGTACAAGCGGTGTAGGATGCATGATGAGGCCATACTGTCCGAACCGCCATACGTTACTACAGACGACTAGAGAATACTCTGTGAGAGATTTTCGTCAGAGGCTTTTCAGGTAATATTTACAAATTTACGATATCTTAAGGTAATAATTAAATTCGCAATTAATAGAAATGCATTTTGTATAATGTGTTCAGAAGAGGAGTAGAATAAATTCTGCGAACAGGAAAAAGTTACAAGTGAACCATGTAGCTGGTTCAAATTCATTTGTACGACATCGTTACGACATGGTAAGAAATTATTGATGATTATTAAGTTAATATATTTTTTAGATTGGCATTTATTATAAGTCTTCTTTCCTTTCGATTGCGCAGCGAGATTCCGTCACTGGCTAGGAGCTTGGACTAGTAGACCTCTACAGAGGGACTCACTGTCGGCAAGCGACGGGATCTTGGGTTCATCCTAGAGCCAATGAGCATTGGGTAAAAATCTTTACTTTGTAAAATTTAATTGCGCATTGATTGATAATAATGTCATTCATGTCATTTTTTATGAAATTTCATATGTTTTCATTACAGGCGGCGATGGACACCATACGCAATCAACCCACTCCCGATGGTAGTCAGCGGAGTGAGGCAGAAATCCTAAGTGAGGTGCTTGGCACCCGTTCTTGATATGTGCGTGGGCTTGGCCATGGTGCCAAGCTCATGGCACAAACTAGAGGTGGCTCCAGCCGATCCGTAACTGGTGAGAGCGCTTTACGCCGAGCTGATATCACATAGAGAGAGGTTCAGCAGCTACGAGTCGTCGTTGATGAGATTAGAGAGCAGCTGGAGAGGCAGAGAGAGGAGGAGTAGAGGCGTAGGGAGGAGGAGGAGGAGAGGCGACGGGAGGAGCAGGAGAGGAGGATCGAGGAGTTGTGACAGGAGCGGCAAGAGCATGAGCGACGGATGCAGGAGATGTTTCAGGCTCTCGCTGCAAGCTTTGGCGCTGATGCCCTGCCACCTCCGCCTTCATCTTCGTGATCATTTTTTTTAATATACGACTTTTAACTTAGATGTATTTGTGTGTGGATGAATATTGCTTGTTTGTGGATGTGGAATGGATTATTTGTTTGTGGATGGTGTAGTTTCTGTTTATTCATATGTGGATGTGAATAGGAGAAAAATATATAAGTTTCTTTACAGGTGTATATCAGGAATTTTTCTGAATTTTGAAAACAAAAGGAACCGGGACAGGAAATACTATTACCAACGAAATTGTTCGTAGGTAAAAAACATGGAAAAGTTTTTTACCGATGAAATTTTTCGTGGGTAATAAACTCGTGAAACTTTTACCGATGAAATTGTTCATGGTTAATAAACTTGTAAAAACCTTTACCGAAGAAATTTTTTGTGGGTAATAAACTTGTAAAACTTTTATTGATGAAACATTTCATCGGTAAAAATCTTTACCGACGATAAATTTCGTCGGTAAAAGTTTTTTCACCGACATATCACATTTTTTTCCGACAAAAATTCATATGTTTTTCCGACGAAGTTTTTCGTCGGTAATGGTTTTATTATTACCTACGAAAATTTTTTTCGTCAGGAAAAACCTTTACCGACGGCCTTTCTGCGACGATGTTAGCGGCGAAAAAATTCGTCGGGAAAAACATTTCCCGACGAAATTTTACTAAAAGCCGACGAATTATTTCGTCGCTAAAAATGAAATTTCTTGTAATGTCCACATCATCTATATATTTTCAATCCACGTCAGCTGGAAAGCCCAGTGAGTAACCCAATACGGTTCACATGCATTTCAACTAAGCAGGATAAACACATGCCACCAAATACAGGTCGTAATACATGATTAATGTAAGAATGAATTTAGTATGATATGATGCATCAAGTGGGCATATATTCAGTCTTCCACTTGCTTCGATTGGATCCCATCAATTGGCTCCCCCTTCCTTGTAGGGTGGACTTCCACATGTTAGTGGGCTTCCAGGATGGTCCTTGGGTAACCGGGTACTTAAGTACCTACCGGTCTTCAAGAGTCGAACTCCAGGCACAATAACTCATGAATGCGTGCAATAATTCACATTCGTACATTCTATCTCTCCTTTTGAGAGGCAACACTTCATGACATTTATTATAAATAGTAATTATTTAAATAATATTTAAACGAGTATCAATCAACATCACATATTATGTTCATCACATAATATACTTATTTAAAATGACTAGGAAATGTGTTGGAATGTACTCACCTGTTGGTAGTAGCGATTACTTTGTTAATTTTGTCACGACCTGAATAGAATCGGTCTTGGATCTACAATTAATGTAATTTATATTTATTCATCATCAATATAGCCTTAGATATACTTATTTTCAATTGGAATTTTACTTTATTTAGGTTTGGTTCCCTAATGGGCAGTCTAGATTCGATTATTATGACTCGCTTTTCCAAAAGGAATGGCCCTTTTACTATTTTCCGATGGTACGGCCCACTTGACGGTGGATTGTCCTATTCTTGGTCACAAGTTCCCCAATGATACACTACCAAAGATGGTTAATTACATTTTACAAAGATCTTGTTGTGGGATATCCTAAAATGGTCCAATTGTGAAAATTCAAACCGTACCTCCCCACTATTTCTTTTAGCATGGCACGCCTAGAAGTCTGATTAAGCTGATTTTTTGTCACAAAACTAACAACCCATTATTCAAGAAATTTGGTGGATCAAATTTTTCAAAGACTACACAGTGGGGCCCACAAGTTCCCAATCAGTGGGCAGGTACTATCCCCACTGTTTGTCTCGGTATGGCCCACTGGAATATCCTATACGGACCATTTTTAATCTTCAACCAAAAAACTTATTTATTAAGATATTGGATGGATTAGATTTCTTAAAATGCTTCCAAATAGGTCTCAAAAGTGGACAGCAATCCAAATTCAGACTGGCTCAACTATGTGTGTTGTTATCATTACTGTTTCAAGTGGTGTGGGCCACCTGACATTCGGATTTATCTGATTTTTGGACCTAAGCTATAAAACATCATGATACAACATATGGTCAACTTGGATATACTAGTTTTATTACAGTGGGGCCACGCCCAGAATTTTTAACTTTTTATTTTTATTTTTATTTTATAATTTTTTTATCATTAATTTGTTCAAGGTGGTGTGGCCTACTCGGACCTCGGTTTGGGTTCAAATTTGGACACCATTCCTAAAATTAGATGAAGAATCAATTGGTGGAGTGGATGTACAAAATACATCAAGGTGGGTCCCATGAGTGGGGCCCCCACGTTAACTTTTCCAAGTTTCCAACGTTGGACGTCTAGCAACAAATTTTCTTTTTGTTATTATTATTTTTATTAAGACTAATATGTGGGGTCTATGAGAGATCTAGTCCGACCATTGGGTTGGCTACCTCATTGTGGGCACAATAAAATTTTGGAATAATATAAATTCATCACAGTTAATTTAATAATGAAATAAAACAATAATAAAAGAATTTTAAAAGCTATCATTTATCTAATCAATGTGGCCCATCTGTAGGTCCAATCGATCTGAATTTCGTGGCCCATATACATTTTGGCCTTATGGTCATTATGACTCATTCAGATCGATTCCGGCCCACCCAAATGGTCCCCACCAATCAATTTTTATATTCAATGGTTAAGATAAAAATAGGGTCCCTAGATCCAAACAAACGGACGATCCAACCCATTCATTGGTTGGGTCTGGCCTACTTAAATGAAATACAAGGAAATGGATGCCTACTTGATTTAGCTGCAAGATCCGTCTATTCCTCATTCTTTCACTCATTTTCTCCCTTTCTTTTACGATGAACCCTCTCGTTCTCTCTCTTTTTAAAGAGGGAGTTAGTTGGGATAAGATGGGGTTGGTTGAGATAAGAGAAGATAAGTTTGAATTTCAAAATTTGTATTTAGAGAAAAAAGGAAAATTATATTCTTGTCAGTGATAAGACTTAATCCCTAGTCTTCCCTCTTGATTAAGAGAGCTTTAACCAACTAGTTCATACTTTTCTTTTGTTTATTATCTTAAATCTATTTACTTAAACCCATTATTGTTCCTAAAAGAAAATTTTTCTACCAAAATCTTGGGGTCGTTACAGGGGAAGTCTCCCTTCCAAGTTGTGTATGGGCAGACTGCTCACCATACGCTCGACTTAATACCCTTGCCCACAATACAAAGTAGAAGCATAGCAGTGGATAACATGGCAAAAAGAATCAAGGAAGTGCATGCGGAAGTCCGAAACAAATTGACGAAGTCGAATCAGAAATATAAGCTGGACGCTGACAAGGATCGCCGTAAGAAAGTCTTGGAAGTTGCTGATCAAGTTATGGTCCACTTGCACAAGGAACGCTTTCCTTCCGGTACCTACAACAAGCTGAAATATAAAAAAATTGACCCGGTGTCCATCCTCCGAAAGATCAACGATAACGCTTATGTTGTTGATCTTCTAAAGAAATTCGAGATCTCCCGTACATTCAATGTTGCCGATTTATATGAGTATGATAGGCCAGAAGACAACACAAACTTAAGGTCGAGTTCTTTTCAAGGAGGAGAGACTGATGTAGAGGATGTGGCTTACCTCTACATGATGAAGATGGACCAAAAGAAGGATTACCGGAAGACCATCAATAAGGAGTTGAAGCCTGTGAAGTTTACACAGAAAACACCCCTACCGACCGATCGGACCCATCTGAAAAAATAGTCCAAATTCACTGGACTATTTTTTGCCAAAACCGACCGATCAGACACCCTGACCGACCAACCCCGACCGATCAAACCACCTTCCAGAGAGTACTGAACTCTCTGGACTGTTTTGGACCAGATCCGACCGGTTAAAGCCCCCTGTCTGACTGGTCGGCCAGCATGCGAAATGCACCCACAAACCTTCTATTTTAAATTTATCCCTTCCGTTTTTGCATGATTTCTCTACCTTTCACAAGTAGGACACCTAAGTTATGAAGCATAGGGTTTAATTTGGTATAAATAGTGTTTTAATTTCGTTTTATAGATGATTGAATGATTTTAATATAATTTCTCAGAGCTTTCTCTATTTTGGCTCGTGCTCTTCGAGTTGCCTCTTAAGAAATCAAGGAAGATTGGACTTCTTTATTCGATAGATCCGTGGATTCGGACCGATAATCCTACGAGAGAGACGGTGCTTGATCTCGTCCCGCCTACGGCTGCACCAGCAAAGGATAGGGTCTTTAGTTAAAAATGGTCGCCCACAGAGCTTATATCTTGCATGACAAAGATAGAAGAATTACAAAGCTCCAATTAATAGTCAATTCTTAAAAACCAACTACCCTTCTCAGTGGGAGGTAGTGTAGGGTCAAGCTAAGCAACAAAAAAGAGAGAAGCTACCAATAAGTATCCACTACAAATCATGGGAAAAAAGAAAAGAAACTTCATTGATGTAGGAAGGTGATGCAGGGAGTATCGACTAATTCACCAAAAGCTCAAGAGTTATTGGGGAAGCACCAGAATATCCTTTTATCTAAGCCCTTCTAAGTAAACTGACCAAGATCTCCCCATGAGCCACCCCGCATCTTATAGGTCCCACAGTGGGACCCACCCCTTGACCATTCTACATCACATAGACTCCACCACTTAGCCATTATGGATCACATTAATCTCATGGCATAGATGTCAGCGAAGCGAGATCGAACATTGTTTCTTTCATGAGATAAACACTCTGAATACATAGAGCAATCCGAGAATCCTCAACCGGCTATCTTCGGATCCACGGATAAGAAGAATAAAGCAATACTTTATTGAAGTAAAGATAATGAATAATCTTCCAAAATGAGTTAAAACGAATATTTTTATCCTAGGTCTAGTTAAAGAAACCCTAATGCGTGTAATTCAAGAGTCTTAAACGAGTTTGGAAAGAAGAAATTCAAAAATAGCAAGCTCGGAGCATGTTCGCGCGTGACCCCCGCACGTCGGGCGACCGATCGTCGATGGCACAGACAGTCCAGCAAGCTGGGTTGTCTCCATGTTTAAATTCGATCGGTTGTTAGATCACGCGATCGGTCGTCAATGGTCCAGACAATCCAACAAGGTGGGCTATCTCCTTGCTTAAATTCAACCGGTCTAGGGACCAGTCGTCAAATCCTGTGACCGGTCTTTAGCAGACATTGATTTGGAACTTTTGAAATTTCTCTGCTCTTTCTTCTTGTTCTTCCGTTGATCCTTCCTTTGGGTCATCTTCTTCATGTAGAGCTCAACAACCTCATTTACATCAACCCATCTCATGGCCGTGGGCCACCCCACTTCACCCCAGTGTGGAGATGCATCTGCATCATCCACCAAAATTTTAATGATAATAAACATGGTCACAAGTGAAGCAAAAGCAAGCATTTCTTCTTGTTGTCTAATGGCCCGCCCAAATGATCGTTGCATAGCTGGTTTTTTTCTCAATGAATTAAAAGAAAAAAGAAGAAGTGAAGCAACATCTCTTGTTGGTTGCTTGTTTTTTTTTTTTTTTTTACAAAGAAACTTCGATTACAAAATTCGGGTCGGCCCAGACTATAAAAAGCCGCATGAGCCGACCTATCATATATATACTGGCTCTCATAACAATTTTATCTTCACTCCCCTCTCCCTAACAGAGTCCAGCCCAACCTGGTCCAGGAACAGTCTCCCGGCCCTTGACTATTGGAGACAAATCTCCCTCCTCACCGAACACTCGATTCAATTGACTGGTTGCTGGTTGAAGCAATTGACTCTCTAAATAATGTTGTTAGTTTGAATCTCACACTCCGCATATGCTTTTTCTAAATGCAATCACCAAGCGAGTGACTCTGGTCAAGTCATACTGAGTTAAATCGAGTGAACCAAGTCAGCCAGCTGAATCAACGAATCTAGCTGTCCTTTCTGAGTTGGGCTTGACAGAGATTCGAGTACATTCACCTAGTTTTTGAACTATGATTCATATCAATATATTGCAAATAGATATGATAAATATCATAATGTGTTTATAAGTTGAATTCCATTAAAATTATTTGGGAATGGATACAGTATAATACATTCACATATTATGCCCGTGTATCATTGAAGTTCATCCCATGATAGAAACCAATACAAACCATACTTTTCTGATACATATATAATTGCTTTGTGATACAACTGTTTTGTTGCGTCGCCCAATGTATATCGATCATCTGTAGATAGACCATAGCTTGTCATGAAGGCATAGTCTCCTGCTAACTTTGTACTTGTGTAGGACATTTATACCATGCTAACTGTAAGCCCCATCATAAAAATCAGCAACGACAAAAACAAGCCAGTTGCATCATCAGGTGGGCCACACCATTAGAATAAATGGAAGCTAGGGCCGAACTCAAAATTTAGGTGTGGCCCATTTGATGGGTGGATTATAAATCATTTTTGGATATAATAGATCTTTATGACAAAGCCGATTATTAGCATGGCGCTGATGTCTGATACAAGCAGCATGTTAGCGGCAAAGACATGCTTGCATGACAAGATGGTATTACTTGCTGCAGGTGATCAATTATCATATAGATTTTGATCCGTTACCCTTACAGTACTGCATTTAGACTTCCAGGGATCTCTTCAACTTATCTCCCTCTCCATCTAAATGAATGCTTTTATCTTGGCTTTCCTCTGTTGGTTCTTCACAAGATGAGGAGGGCTCTTGAGACTTGATCTGGTCCACGCGATCTCCTTCTTTGCCCCACAACAGCAAGTAGAGTCCAATGATGACAATAACTCCTCCAATTATGCTAAACAGATTCAATAAAATCTCTTAGGATAGGTGAGAAAACACCTAATGGGTCGTTTAGCTGCAGCAAAAGTTATGCCCCTAACTGTTTGGTCAAGGACAAACCTCTTGCCCAGCCCATGGTTTATGGGCAACTAGGGTGGCAATAGATCAACTGGCCTAACCTATTTTTGAGGTGGGTTTGAGGAAAGCTAATTGGGTAGCAAATTGGGCTCAAGTTAGACTGTTACCTCTTTATGTAAATGGTTTGGGCTTGGGTTAAACCCTACCAGATCCGACCCAACCTACCCATATAGGTTATAATTAGGTTAGATGTGCTCACCTGACCTAATCCAAAACCCGACACAAAATAAAGAAGAAAAGTACATAGATGAATCTTCTATGCATGTACATATCTACTATATAAGCTGCTTGTGCGGATAGCTTTTGGAGTCGTATTTCATTCTTAAACTTGCGTTAGGTTGTGGTGGATTAGGTCGCATACGTTGATCTGACCCATTTAAATCTAAACGAATCAGGTTGGATCTGGGTTGGATCGGTTTTGGGTTGATGAATTTTTAGGCGCTGGTTGGGAAACGGGATAATGGGTCAGTGGAGCGGGTTTGGCGAGAATTATTGGCCTGTTTAGTAAATTGGTTGGGCTTGGGCTGACCTTGACTCAGTCCAAACTTGATCCATTGCCACTCCTATCTACAACTTGCCCTCATGGAACCCCATAAAAGTACAAACAAGTTCTCCCTATTCTGTTATCCTCAGAGGTTTTTCCTTGTTCCTAGGAAAAAGTAGAGACCAGCTAATCCATGCTATGGCATATGGTGGGACATACTTTTGTTGTACATATTTGTCCCTTGTATCACATGCTGCACATGCCAACATGCCATAGGCACCCGGTCTATCTTCAAGTGATACAAATATTTAACATTCAACCTTTTGTATATTTTACAAGCCGCATGTACCACATGCCAAATTATGCATAAAATGCATGTACTGAATGTGGAGAGTTTCATACGTGCCTCATATGCCACTGTATATATTTAAGCACTAGACATGAATGCATGTGCAAGTCTTTAATTTGCACATGCACCATATTCACATAATCCATTCTTGTTCCAAGTGGTTGATGAATAGTAGAAAAGATGGTGAATTTACAAAAATAAAAAATAAAAAACTGATGTAGGTGGTGTCTTGATAATAATGACGAGGATGTATTCACCACAATTGTTAATGATAAGGGCCCATCTTTCAATCTGTTAATATTCACACCTCTCAACTGTTGGGCATCACCATGAATGTGTAATGTTGTAAAAACACCTCCATTAAACAATCTTATCCATCTGATGATGACTGGCCTATAAATAAATGTGTTAAAAATAAAATATAGCCAATGATCCATATCCAAAGAGAAATGGTCCACCAATTAGATGGTTTGGGATGTCCGAGGAGGAGATTTTTGGTTAATGAGCATCCATGGTGGGGCACCCAAGATGGGAATATTTGAATCATTAAAAGGTGGGCCCGAATTATTTGATAGTGAAACTGCCAGAAGGGCTTACCTTCCTGTGTGGAGTTTTTCACCAAGAACAAAGTATGCTAGTAATGCGACGAATATGGTTCCAAGAGGGTTGAACATGGTTACAAAAACGGGTCCTTTTTCTCCCATGCACCATAGTTGTATGAAGGCTACTAAACCCGAGACTACCACCCCCTGCAAACATACATTAACCTTGAAATTTAAAATTCACTGTGAATTGATCATCCATGTTTGAAGATTGTGGACTTTCTGAAACCCCTGTGATCCCTGCTAACTGCACTTTCTAAGTACTCCTGATGTGTGCCCCTCAAGTAGATGTCATGTGGCAAAAGATTTAGGTAGATGAATGCTTCTAAAACTCAATTCAACTTTCTATGTTCTAGAATTGATGTTCTGTAAACTTAGTTTTTGTCATAGTTCCAAAACTTGTTGATTCAACTCAAAACTTGGCCGCATCAACTTGACTCAACTAGAATTCAAGCCAAGTCACTGGGAAACTGGGTAATGGACCTGGCTCGGCTTAGACTTGAAGTGACTCGTCGAGTCAGTATACCTTTTGCTCTAAATTTAACTATATTACAATAATTAAGTACTGAGTTGAGTTGGGTTGACTCTTCAAGCTAACTTAACAAGGTGGAACATAGTTGAGTCAGTTTTCAGGTTCTTGAACTAGGGTTCCTCGGCATTCATTGACTCCGTTAACTCAAAGCGACTCACAGTTAGTCACACAATCATTCCCTTTTTTTTTCTTTTTCTTTTTTAATAATATAAGGGAAGTGAGAGAGGGAGATCTAAATGCAAGATAAGCGATCGCAAACAGGTATGCTGATCGGCTGACTCACAGAATTAATGGTCTTGATCATGGTAAAAAAGTACCTCATGTACAATATAGATATTCTGATGCGGGCCTCATGATACGTTCATGACATACATCATTCTAGCAGTTCTCTAGAAACCTAACGAATTGTCATAGATCAATGCAGTTGTGTGGCCCACAGATTAGTGGATTGGGGCCTGCACTTTTTCGCATAACATCTACTATTCGGGTACACAATATGAATGGCTTGGATTTCACACTTGCAAGCAGGAGTCCCTTGTAAAGTGGACTCACGTGAACCCATGTTGGTGCACTTTCTCGGTTTTTTTTTTTCATAACATTTACTTACACAATATAGAATATTCCAGAGGTCGATGTTGAATCCAACGGTCCACGCGTTGGGTTTGTGTACCATGCATGCTGTGAAAACAGCTGATTGGGCCCCACCAACAAAGCTCATCCACGTCGTTAGTGAAAGCTGGGCCGGGTATCTCTTCAATGTGGTAGCCTGCACTACCCATGGACGGCATACATCACATTTTCTACCATTGTAAATGCTTGTTAAAGTTCAGTAATCTCTTAATCAGGAGATATAAAATGCACCCAATAATCGTACATCTGGACTGTCCAAAAGGTGGGACCACATGATAGGGATGGAAACAGGCCCGGTTGGCAATGGACCGAAATAGGTCAGGTCCAGCACTGTGGCATTGGCCCTATTATGTCGAGCACCTGATTGACAATTTGGTTGGCTCATCAATCTGTTTTTCAAAAATACTATTAAGGTGCATTTCACTCCATGGAGCAAGGTTAGGCGTGACGCCTGATTAACAAATGGCCACACCCACGTTGTAGCCACATCAATAGGTCTGGTCGGCCTACAGACCAGCTGATTAACCCACTTCTTAGATGATTGGCCAGTTAGGGCACCTGGCCTGATCAGCCTTTCTGCTTGTGTTTTTTCTTTTCAGTGGGCTATACCCATGGGTACATTTAGGTGAGGCTGCCGTCCTTTTTCAGTTAGGGCACCTGGCCTGATCCAACCTGCTTATAATAAGCCTGTAAATAGCATTAGAACCTGTTTGGAAGTGGCTTTTCACAAACGGTGGGTTTTCACTGCTGCTATTTTCCAATGACTCCACAAAAACCAATTTGGTTGGTTTTCATCCCACAGGCTCTTTAGCACTTATTTTGTTAAGTGGGAGATGAGACAGATTTGCAGAAGTGAATCCAAATGCACAACATAAACTGGGATTTAGGCATCACACATCCTTTTGAGGGTGCATCCAAACAGGCCCTTAGAAAGATTTAATCCCTAAGCCTCTTTTAAGTAGAGATAATGGGCATCGAAGTCATGTGCAGTGGCCAACATTCACTTCGTCACATCGTTAAATCCTGTAACATTTTTAGTAGGTGCACTGGGCTTGGGCTGCAGTTCACTAGTTCGTGCTCAGGCGCAGAGAGAGAGAGAGAGAGAGAGAGAGAGAGAAGTTACCTGCATGATGTACAGTAAAGCCCATGTGATGCAGCATGCAACTATAAGAATGGATCCCTTGATCCAATTTTCGTGGATGGTGATACTTCCATGGATGTGAATAAGAGCATCCCCTAAATTCCTCAAAACAGGTCCTCTATAGAGTGTCATGACCATCACACCTGCCAGTGAAACCAAGGTCCCAACAATCTTTGCCATCCCACGTCTGCTCCTATCCAGACCCTCCAATCTAAATCAATTTGCATACTAAAATTCATCAAAACTAATTTGACCTTGTTGACACCAATGCATAAAAATAAATTCAGGATGGGCCATTCCTTCAGGATATTCGGGCCAGAACCCTATAAGGACATGCTACTCTATAAGGAAAAGATTTAAATGATCAAAGATTTGAAGTACTCTAATCTAACGTTTGTTTTACTTTCTTTCTTTTGGTATCTTCCATTGGTAGGGAGCTCGATTAAATAAACTGTTCAGATCAGTGAGAAATAACCTAGATCTAACTAGTGTCCTTAAAACTACACATGTGAGATGAAACCGTCAATCAACTGTCTATTCTATTTAGAGCTGAATATGGTTTCGTCTCAATCAACTGTCTATTCTATTTAGAGCCGAATATGAGCCAAGTTAGCTCAGTTAACTTGCTTGACTCTGATCAGATAAGCGCGATTTGGCTTGAATCAAAAGCTGGTTCGAGCCGAGCCAAGCTAATTTTTGGAGCTTGAAATAATTTTGAGCCGAGTTCGAGCTGACCCAAGCTCGACACGACTTGGTTTGAAGCTCAACTCGAACTTGAGTTGATTCGAGTCAGCCTAGTTTTAAATACTTAATTATATTTAATATATATAATATTGACCGAATTCGAGCGCCCTAACTCCTACCCTTTGAAAAAAATCGCCCAAACCCTCTCTTTTGTTTTTTTTTTTTTTTTTTTTTTCACTTTAGTTGACTTGAACTTGGCTCTAACTCGGCTTGAGCTGGCCTGAGCGAGCTGGAAGATCGAGCTCGATGATCAAGCCCAGCCAAGTTCAAGCTAGGGTTGACCGTTGGCCAAGCCAAGCCATCCTGTGCCAAGCTCAACTTGGATCGACTCGTGTACAGCTCTAATTCAATTTTACAATATGCCCACTTGATAGTTAGATCCGGCCATTCATCATCAGCCTAAGCCTGGCCCTTGGTCGAAGTGGGCCAAGCCTGACCTACAGGGTAGGACTGGGCCATCGCCAACTGAAATCATATACATGAAGGCTTCACTGGATTACCCCATGATGAAAATGGGATCCTCCAAAATTGTGATGATCCAATCACCAAGTGAGCCACTGTGAATTTCCAGGTTTTTGTGTGGTTGTCAATTGTTTCTGTTGGGTGGATGCAGATTTCCTGCCAAAGCCTTCCGTAGAGAGTTCCTGCCTCTAGGAACCTAGGCGGGGCTTACTGTGATGTTTGTGAGAAATTCACCCTGACCATCTGATTTTTTAGATCATTTTTTGACATGAGCCAAAAATAAGCCGGATTCAAGACTTAAGTGGACCGAAAACACAAGGATTGAACATCCACAGTTGAAATATTTGTGGGGCCACAGAAGTTTTGAATCAGGCTAATATTTGTGTTTTCAGTTCATCCCAGTAGTAATGACGTTATAAATAGTATGGATGGCATATAAACATCACGGTGGACCCCAATGAGGTTTCAACGGTAGTAATTTCCCTACCTACCTTTTTCCTTTTGTGCGACCCACTTGAGTTGTGGGTCCGGCTCATTTTTGTTTGCAAGAACTAAAATGAGCTCACAAAACAGATGGAAGGGTTGGATTTCTCACACTTAGTTTCCGTGCAGGAACTTCCTGTGAAAGCGAAATCTAGCCCACGTGATTAGATTGATGTGACTTTTAGCCATCCAGAATTGAATGTGTGCATACATCATGGTGTGCTCCACGAGCAAATTGCACTTTCTTATTTTTAATTAGTTGCATCAGCGAACTTCCCTTACACATATTTATATATAAATCGGCATGTACAATAATCCATGTATATATGTAAGCTGGAGTGGCAGGAGTACCACTACGCTGGGGCAGGGAATATGTGGGCCCATGTGATGTATGAAGGCCATCCAACTTATGAGTGTTGAAAGTAAAATTATTGAAAAGAAAGTAAGAGGGGCCGGGTACTGGTTGATTATGTAGACCAGAGTGGAATATAATTCATGTAGTGGACCTTGATTAAGTGAAGCAAGGTCTAGATGATGATGATGATGATGATGATGATGAAAGTGAAATACAAAGGGAGTTGTTATAAGATGAAGGTGGTCCCTACCTTAGTAAGACTGCCAATAAAAAAGTCAAGGAGGAGATGGTGTTGATCATGGAAACCACGAACGTTGGAGATGTGTATCTTAAGCTCTCAAAGTACATGTTTAGTGTTAAGCTGACCCTGTAATCAAAATTTCCCACCTAAAGTGTTATTCCTTTTTCCACGCAATGCAAATCATATGGTACAATCGTTTGTAGTGTTTGTTTCCGATGTCATTTATCTACTCTGGACCCTGTCATTTTTCTTCACCATCATGTGGCCCAAAAATAGCTTTATGAATTGAAAACATGGACACGGAATTAGGTGAGGCATGGGTCAGGCCCTTACTCATGCTTTGGTAGTAGACTCTCAATAGTTTTAAGGCAAGGTCATAGGTTCAAGTACCCATGATGGTGAAGAAAAAAAAAAGAGTGGGGCAATAAGTCCTTAAGCCCTCAAAAGTGAGGTCATGGTTTTGAGTACCAATTCTCAGGTGGACCACACAGTAGGGATTGAATTCACCGTTAAAAATTTCTTGGGACTACAAAAGTTTTGGATCAATCTGCTATTTGTGTTTTCCCTTCATCCAGGTCCATGTGAACCTGGCAAATAAACATTACAGTGGGCCTTGGGACGGTTTTAACGGTCAGCATTCAATCAGCACTGTTTTCTGGGGTGTGGTTTTGTGATTTGGATCTGCCTCATGTTTTGGACCATTCCCTAAAATAAGCTGGAAAATGGATGGACAGCGCGGATACACAACACGTACATGGTCAGGGCCTCACCCACTGAACTGTTACCCCTGCCTCACCTAATACACGCATTGAAAATATACATGCTAAAATCGATATGCCAATGGCCCACGTCTGTTGTCCACTGCGACCTGTGACACCAACCTGATCATTTTTGGGGTGTGTTTACAACGGACGATTGGCTCACATTTTGCACACATGTTCGTTTTTTGATATTAATGACAGCGGTCCGATCAGTATCAGACGGCTATTAGTTGTCAATTAAGCATAGTATTCAAGTAGATTGGAATATGGATACTCACCCAAGAAGAGAGACTACAGATATCTCAACGAACAATGCGAGTGTGAGCTTTGGCCTTGTTTTTCTGCAACAAAAACAGATAAACCAGTAGTTAACATGTTGTAGCTGGACACAACTTCTCCCTCTTCGGTCAGGTATATACTTTATTTTCAACCGTCCATTTGGAAATCCAACCATTGGATGCCTATGATTGTTTAGTAATGGTGTTTTTCACAGCATTGGGCATCATTGGATGATTGCTTTTCCAAGTGTTAACATTGATTTTCTTGGGGTCCTATCGAAGATAAGGCTCATCATATTATGGTCCCCACACATACGAAGCCCTTCCCAGCAGTTATACGTACATGTCATATATATATATATATATATATATATATATATATATATATATATATATATATGGTACTATGAGGTAGACCTCATGGGAAGTTCCCATGAGGTCGAGCTGTGTGGGCCCCACTGTGATGTTGATCGGACATCAACACCATGCACTTGATGGGTACCCTTTAGTTCATGGGATATACCAAAAATCAGCCGTACATGAATCTTAGGTGGGCCATAACATCTAAAACCATGTAAAGATATGCCTAAAACATCTAAAAGCGCCTGGTGGGGCCCACCTGAGTTTTGGATGTAACTGAAAATTGGTATGACCCCTCTTATAAGTGGAGTACACACAATGGATGGTCTGGATTTGTGAACAACATGTTGGTGGGCCCAATAAACGATCATGAAGGTTTTAATGGGCGGATCACCTCTGTCAACTGTTATATGTGGTGTGGCCCACCTAAGTCATGTATTGACCTGATTTTTAAGACCTTCGCTCATCACGTAATGGTGCATCTGACCGATGGAGTAGATGTCCGATCAACATCACGGTGGGGCCCACACAGCTCGACCTCATGGGAACTTCCCATGAGGTCGACCTCATAGTACCATTTCCCTATATATATATATATATATATATATATATATATATATATATATATATATATATATATATATATATATATATATCTGTGTGTGTGTGTGTGTGGACCACTCATCAGATGTGGGCCACTATGAAGATGCCACGTACACCCAATTATCAGCTGCGCTATATGGGTGTGAGAGGATGGATGGTTGGACAAAAGATGATATATGATGCATATTCGTTGTACCCATGTCACCCATTTGATGACTGGATCTTCTCGACTTTTGTTCAGCTCATATTCATGGTGGACACCCATCTGATGAGTAGCTTGGATCACAAAGACGTACTAAGTTGGCACATTTGCTGCAGATTGCCAGAGAGAGAGAGAGAGAGAGAGAGAGAGAGATCAGATGCACTCACTTCTCAAGGAAATAGGCAAAAGGAAACATGAAAACACCAGCTACAAGGTGTCTGTAGGTCACATAGACGTGAGGATTCATTCCATGCTTGAAAGAAGCTTCTGTGAAGAAGTTAACGAATGTGTAGCCAAGTTGAGCCAAAATCATGAGAAGGTGGGGCTTGAATCTCTTGAAAACGGCCCCTATTCCACCCTTACAACCCATTGTATGTGTTGTATGGCCTCAGCATGCATGAATGAAACACAAGGAATGTAACTTCTCGAGGAATGTAACTTCTTTTAACAACGCGTTGTTTGGTAAAATCCAACTACTCGAGGAATTTAATATGGACTCTGGTAGAGCATGGTGCATTATAGAATCAACTATCCTCCACTGTGCCACATGGAACACATGAATCTTAATCCATACTGTCCAAAATTTGTGGGTCCCACTCTGAATGGACCACAACATAGAAATCATGCTGGTTAGACGTAGTTGCCGACGTGCCGTCCGATCTAGAACCTGGAAATGTGAACCGTAGATCCTTTTTCGCTTTTGAATGTCTATTGCATGACCATTCATCGGGTGGCTAGGATTGTTCTGTCCCGTCCACACTGGGTTTGTGCAAGTGTGCTGGTGGATCATAACGTTACGTACTCATGTTTATTCTCGTGTCGTACGGACAAGAAGTTTCACAGCACGCGTTTGAAAACATGTCACGTTTAAACAAGATTCCTGACCGTTCATCAAGTGTGGTATCCTGTGTGCAAGTCACTATCTCATCATATAGGGAGCAAGTGTTGGTTGAATATGGACCGTAGGTTGATCACCCGTCTTTTTCTTTTCAAGGTGTATGGTCTATATACCTGAAGAATAATAGGGCCTCGTCATACAGATCCATGATTTTGCCACGTGTCCTGCGAGTCCTGTCACGAGTTGACTACATACAGCATTGATTAACGTAGAAAATAGTGTTTGGCAGAAAGAGGGGAGCAAAACCAAAGGGGGAGTGGTTTCGGTCGGGTTCTAACCGTGGGGCCCACCTAATTGACATTTTATTTGTATATCCACGCCGTCAATCCATTTTTTCAGATCATTTTAGGAAACAGGCCCGGAAATGAAGCAGATCCAAATCTCAGGTGGACCACACCACAGGAAACAGTGGTGATTGAACTCGACAATTAAAAACGTCCTTGGGCTCACAATAATGTTTATTTGCCATCCAATCTATTGATAAGTTCACACAGACATGAATGAATGGGAAAAAAAAAAAATTCAAACCGATCCAAAACTTTTGTGGCCCACAAAAAGATTTAATAAAAGTATTTAATGGTGGGAATTCAATCACAAGTGTTTCCTGTGGTGTCGTCCACCTGAGATTTGGATCTACTTCGTTTTTGGGTCCATGCCCTAAAATGAACTCGCAAAACGGTACTGGACGGCGTGGATATTCAACTCATACATCAAGGTGGGCCCACCGTCAGGACCTGACCAACTCGGTTTTACCCTGATACCGAATCCGCTCCGAAACTAAACTGTGTGCCGGGATGCAAGAGAGATTAGTTGCATGAGAAAAATAATAGTGGAGTTGCATGGAGCTGATCCACTGCCTCCAGATGCTCTGCATGTGCAACTTCTAGATCTTTAACCATACACATGCACATGTGTATGATGATCTAAACCAACCATCCTGTGGACACTGGCATTGATTGGCCACCAATCAAAGCTTTCTATGATCGTACTCAAACCATCAAATTATAAGTGGGGCCCACACCGGAGGCATGATAGTCCAGGTCGTGTTTAGGTCGAATCCCATAGTACCTAACCTGTGGTAACCAGGTTCGGCTCTTGTCAGGGCCAGGTCCTTTTGTATCCGGATCTTGTTCTTGAAGATTTAACCTGGATCCAATTTGGGTTCAGTGATCACTTACTGAATCATTGGATCTAGGCTTTTCAGTTGGGTTTTACATGGTCGGGCTCACCCAATGGATGGATTAGATCGCACACACATGTGCCACTTTCACACATGCATAGTTTTGGAAACCTGATAATTAAAGTCATTAGAATAATCAATTTAAAGTTAATACTATTATTAAAAACTAATTGAACCTGACTAAATTTTAACCGGCTCCAAGTTGATGGACATGACTCAGACCTGGTTAGACTCAATTTTTAAGTGGGTCCAAAAGAGAGTGGAGACCCAAGTCGAAACCAATTTATCAACAGGTTCTGGAACTGTTAAAATCAGGTCAGGTCCATTGGGTACGTTGTGTCACCCCAAGCACATAGATTGACTATCTAGTCTACATGCAGTGCATCATGCACCTGTAATTCACAGGAGAAAAATGAAGATTTGGTACTCTGGAAGGGTGCGGTAGTTGATACATAGGCGCTGAGATATTATAAGATTAGCATACCCGTAATTCAAATAAAATCATCCAAATGGTGCTCTCAACATTTGGATGGTGAGCTCAGAGTCTTAAGAGTTATACTAATGCCATAATTGGAGCTTTGCTGCACCCACAGGCATGTAGAAGTCAGTACACCAGCTAGTGGATTGGTGCAATATCCAAGCCATCCATCCGAAGGGTACCACGATGTAGATTCCCTATCTGTCAGGTGGGCCATAATCAACTGAATCCACGTTGTGAAAAATCAGCTGGAGTTTTATGAGGTACGCCTAATGGATGGCTTCGATCGATATTTCACCTGTCTGCCATGATGGCATTTGTGGTGGTGGGTGCATTAGCTGACTCTTGTACTCATGTGTGCTTAGCAAAGTTCTGACGGTTTAACAAAGTGGGCTGGGTTGGTAGATATTTGTCAGGTGGCCGAGAAAAATAGCAAACTTTCCGAATTCAACTAGCGTCAGTGAATCCATGGTTAAGATTACCCGACAAATCGGATTTGCAGACAATTACCTATCTGCAGTCAGTCTGAAAACGTGGACATGTTAATTTTAAGTAGGGTATGTTGACATATATGGCATAATTTCATCCGGAAATGCAATGATCAATTTGGATCATTCCCATTACCATCAAGGTGTGACCCATGTTGTTAATGGGTATACATGGTTTTTAATGGACATGAAGTACCATACAACTTTAAGTTGTGTTGGAACATGTCTTCTCTCCTAGGAGCAGGACTCAGGAGATGTAGGCATTGAAGAGTCCTACCATTGGTGGATTTTTTCATGTTGCGACTCTATAATGAGTGCTCAGCTTTCAATTCTACACACTATTACATGCATGTTTTCTCTCATTATAGTGTGCAACCAAACTTAGGTGTGATAGAGGTGGAAGACTGATGTGCAACCCTCAACAACGAAATCAATGGTCGATCAAGGTACGCACTCTAATTCAATCAAATTCCCTAAACTGATCATAGTATAAGATCATGAAATCCAAAACTATTTGTTCTACAGTGTATGCTACATATATGTTTATAACTATTCTGTCAAAACTATATTTGATCTATTCCATAACATAAATATATATATATATATATATATATATATATATATATATATATATATATATAGATATATAGATATATAGATATATAGATATAGATAGAAATTCATTTAGTCAACATAATAATCATGTTATACTTGTGGAAATCACAAAACAGGCACCTTCCTCTAATGTTTCAAACCACTCCATTCACTTATTTCTTATGACATTTTTGAAGAATTGAATCCTTTAACTGGTTCAGGGTAAAAAGTTAAATGTGGTGGAACAATTAATGGCTTTAAGCAGACTATCTTGAGAGTATGCATAAATGACTTGGATAAGCTCATTTGTCATGATAGAAAACACCCTACTACTAGTACTAATGATTGTGGCTTTGTCTCATCGTGCGTGGTGCCAAAAAATAGCCAAATCTGGTCAACGTGCGCGTGCTGATGGAGTATTCCTCCTCACAAGCAAAGGAGAGAGTGCGGCTCGAGGATCATCGGGCGCCCAATCAATCTAGGTCGGGCGACCAAAAATACCTCGAATGTGGCAGTTGTTCTCTGACTGTTTTGGATAGTCTCAGGCAACGAATGGTTTGGTGATCGGGCGGCCAAAGCTCAATTTGGGCACCCAAAGTGCCGGATTGAGCGACCGAAATTTAGTGATTTTTCTTCAGAACTCTTTGGACAATTTTTCCCCTTATCAAGTACCTGACGACACTGCGAACTGTGATACACGGTTTCTTATTTTTGCTCTAAATCTCCTAAAGTGCTATATATGCACATGTTAAGTAGGATTGGGGTATTGAATTAGAAACTCCACACATCCAAGGTGAGAGATAGAGAGAAAAATAAGAAGAGTTTGAGAGAACAATAGAGAGGAAGATTAAGGATAGAAGTATCCAAGCTCATGACGATTCATCCACAAGCGTCAGAGCTAGCATTTCAAGCCTCTTCTAAATCCTCAGATCGATGAGATCTCTCTAGTTTTATTCTCTTCTATTGTTATCCGCCCTTTAGGGTAAAGTTTGATTGGATCGGAGCGGGTTATGCTCATAATTGCTGTGTAATTGCTTTTACACAACGAAATTCTTCATCTTAACGAGGCCCCATAAGGGTTTTCCATATAAAAACTTTTGTGTTCATGTGATGCTTGTTTGATCATATTTCCTCATTATAATATCCCATAATTCACAATAGTTGGGGTGCGAGATCCTGAACTTTTGTGATTCCACCCTAACACATGCCACATGCTTATTGTGTGAGTGTACATTTGGACAGGAGCTTTAAACATGCATAAATATGTAGCCTGCTTGATAGCTAGACCAGCCTAATTTACATAGTGAGTGACCCAAATTTCAGGCATTAACCATATTTTGTTTGTGTTCAGGATAGTCCAGGCTCGGCCCCAACCATAAGGCTTAAGGCCATAACCCAACATAAGCCTAGAATAAGAGGCCTAAGACCAAACCCAAAGAGAATTGATCCAGCCTCAACTTCGTACATGGTTGTTTCTCATCCACACACACACACACACACACACACACACACACACACACACATATATAAAGAGAGAGAGAGAGAGAGAGAGAGAGAGAGAGAGGAATGCTCACCTGCACTTTTTGAGAACTCATCTCATGTGATATGAGCCACAAATCTGAACTGTTCACGTGATGCAACACTCGAGAAACCCCAAGGGCCCAACTTTTACCTTCATCGAAAACTTTGGTGGGCTATCTCCACAAAGAGAGTCAAATCAATGGAGGAAATTGTTTCCTTTTGCCATGGCCCACCAAAGTTCTGGATCCGGGTAAAAGTCGGGCCCTAGGGGTTTCTTGGGGTGCTGCATCACGTGGAAAGTTCAAATTTGGGGCTCATATAATGTAAGAAAAGTTCTCAAAAAGTGCTCATGAGTTAACATGAGAATTGGTGCATAGGTATTGGCTCATTTTTCACGTTGGCCACAATGTGTACACACACACACACACACACACACACACACACACACACACACACACATATATATATATATATAAAGAGAGAGAGAGGGAGAGAGAGGAATTACAAAAATGCATGTATTGGCTCATTTTTCACGTTGGTCACAATGTGAAAATTAATAAGATGTAAATTGTAAGGAAGGGAATCAAATCCACAACCTCGGCTAGAAGAAAACATGAGCTAACTAGCACACCAATTAAATGTTTTAGTCATAATGTTTGTGTTTTATATTACTTAACTATATATATAATAATTGCTCTTATCCTGATTTTTTTGTTAATTTATAGTCATTAAATTAAGAGAGAGAGAGAGAGAGAGAGATAGAGAGAGGAATTACAAAAATGCATGTATTGGCTCATTTTTCACGTTGGTCACAATGTGAAAATTAATAAGATGTAAATTGTAACGAAGGGAATCAAATCCACAACCTCTGCTAGAAGAAAACATGAACTAACTAGTACACCAATTAAATGTTTTAGTCATAATGTTTGTGTTTTATATTACTTAACTATATATATAATATTTGCTCTTATCCTTAATTTTTTTTTTTAATTTATATTCATTAAATGTTGAGTTGAGTTGATACAAGTATTAATCAAGCCAACCTGACCTGGCTAAACATACAGTGGACTCGAGTTTTCCAATTTTCCAACTACGATATAAACTTGGGCCAGTTGGGCTGATGGGAGCCTGGTTTTGCCTAGATGAACCCAAATCCAAGGGCAGACAGGGTGGGTCACCAGGAGCCACGCCTAGGTACCTGCAGGGGTTATGTTTACAAATCAAGAACCAGGTGGGTGGAACTTTCATTAGTTCACCCTGTCCAACAGGTATGTTGCCTCATTTCCACCATTCAACCCAAAAACCATGATCAACCAAGATGAAAAAATTAACAAAAAATCAAAGTATTTTAAAACTCAGGTGTGTCTGAGTGTGTTGTGTTAGGTAGAAATTTCTTCTTTGGGTGGCCGACATGAGTGCATGATCAACTTGAAATTTGCCATTAAGGCCAAAAATAAAAAGGTGTTTATATGCTATGAGAAGAGTGGATTAATTTCATGCGTCTTAAGTTGTTTTCCACGTCAGTGAAAGTAACCTGGGTAAATAGCCGGCCCAAGGTATCAATTAACGTTTTCTGGCCCACTAGGTCTATTTCCACTCACATAATCAGGCAGGGAATAAACAATTATTTTTAATTCCATAGCACTATCCAGCACTTTTGAGTGCAATATTACTTCTATTTCCATAGCATGCATGTTTTGAAAATTCTTACAAATTTTCTAATCGGGTTTAGAGGATAGTTAGGTGCAAAGACATTGTCCTCCGCCGGCCATAATGGCAGTGGGAACTTGATAGCCTTGTAATGTGTGGAACTGAGATACATCCCATGTGTTTAGATGCACTCGATGCATGTGTTAAAACGTTACCCATGTGTTTCTTGCATAGGTTTCATGTGAGTGGAAGCACATCCCTACAATACCTGCCATTGCTGACCGATCACGGTCAGATTGGATGGTTCAGAATGTGTCACGTGACAGCCCCTTAATTAGAAGGGATAAATTAAAGTCATGCATATGTAAAGTCAAAGCATGAGACAATAGCCTATTTATAGTACTAGTAAAGAGCATAGGATGGCTCAAATCATCAAGCACCCTCATTTTATTCTTCATAAGTACTCGAAAAATTAGAGGGCCTATATTTTAAGTCATAGTTTGAAGGTTTTGCTTTGAACCCACTTATTGTGTCACTAAGGGCCCGTTTGGATACCACCAAATATGCTTTTCTTGCTTATGGCAGCAGTTAACTTATTTGAGATGAGTTAGTTTGGTTAATAAATAACAATGATTACTTATTTGCTGAAAATCAGTTAAGTATTTCAGCATTTTTATTTTGCATTTCTACCTTTTCACCAACCACTAAAACAAGAGGTGCTCGTGCATAGCTGTAAAAGTGCTGATTTTCGTGGCAACCGCCCAGCCCACATTGACCATCTAGCTTGCTGGGCCCACTGTGATATATTTGATCTGCACCGTCCATCTAGTTTGGATGTGAGTGGGGCTAGCATGTGAGGCATATCTAAACCTCAAGTGGAACCCACATTAGCAAGCAATATTGATAATGATGACACTGTTGAAACCTCCCTAGGCCCAACGTGATGTGTTTACTCATGCCATTCATTTGTTTTTCCAACTAGTTTTGAGTGGCCCACTGGGTAGTGGGGCCACATGCTATGCACATGAAATCCACACCGTCCACCCTTGTTGGTCCATCCTAAAAATGAAACAGAATCCAATCTCAAATAGATCACACCTCAGGAAACAGTGGTCATTGATGCCCACCATGGGTCGGCCCTAATGATGAGTGGCCCATATCCAAGGCAGGCCCTGCATGATGGACGACCCACATTAGAGGTGGGCCCCACATTTGGGACAATCCACATTAAAGGTGGATCCACATGATGAGCAGTGGATATTGATGGTGGGCCGACTTGATGGATGACCAACATCAAAGGTGGGCCCTACATAAAGAATGGTACTGCAAATGGCCTACATCCAAGGTGGGCCCTTGTATTGCCCACATCAAAGGCGGGGCCCACACAATGAACAATCAACACCAAATGTTGGCCCCAAATGATGGATGATGGATGTGCAGGGACCAAGCAGACTTGAGGAATGATGTTGGAAACAAACATGCTTTTGTACTTTTTGGTTGATAAGCATGTTCTTTGCCAAACATACCTATTTGCCAATTAAGTATAAACCAAGTTAAGTTACTTATCTGATTAGTAGCTTAAGTAACTTACAATCCAAACGGGCCCTTGGATACCACCAAATAAGTTGCTTTTCTTGCTGATGGCAGCAGTTAAGTAACTTATTTGAGATAAGTTAGTTTGGTTAATAAATAATGATCATTACTTATTTGCTGAAAATCAGCCAAGTATTTTAGCATTTTTATTTTGCTTTTCTACTTTTTCACCACCAAAACAAGAGGTGCTTGTGCATAGCTGTAAAAATGTTGATTTTCATGGCAACCGCCTACCCCCATGTTGACCATGCAGCTTGCTGGGCCCACTGCAAAATATTTGATCCGCATCATCCATCTGGTTTGGATGTGAGTGGGGTTAGCATGTGAGGTTGATCTAAACCTCAGGTGGACCCCACATCAGGAAGCAACATTGGTAATGATGACACTGTTGAAACCTCCCTGGGCCCAACGTGATGTGTTTTACTCATGCTATTCATCTACCTTTTTTACCTAGTTTTGAGTGGCCCATTGTGTAGTGGGGTCACATGCTGTGCACATGAAATCCACACTGTCCACCTTTGTTGGTCCAGCCCAAAAATGAAATAGAATCCAATCTCAAATAGACCGCACCTCAGGAAACAGGGGTCATTGACGCCCACCATTGGTCGGCCCTAATGATGAGTGGCCCATATCCAAGGTGGGCCCTGCATGATGGATGACACACATTAGAGGTGGGCCCCACATTTGGGACGATCCACATTAAAGGTGGCTCCACATGATGGGAAGTGGATATTGGTGGTGTGCCCACTTGATGAATGACCATATCAAAGGTGGGCCCTACATAAAGAACGGTGGAAATGGCCCACATCCAAGGTGGGCCCCACATGATGGACTGCTCACATCAAAGACAGGGCCCACACAATGAACAATCCACACCAAAGGTTGGCCCCAAATGATGGATGGTGGATGTGTAGGGACCAAATAGACTTGAGGAATGATGTTGGAAACAAACACGCTTTTTTACTTTTTGGTTGATAAGCATGTTGTTAACCAAATATACTTATTTGCTAATTATGCAGAAACCAAGATAAGTTACTTATTTGATAAGTCGCTTATCTTAAGAACTTACAATCCAAACGGCCCTAAATGAGAGATGTGTAGCAACTGACAGCTACACGTTAGTATACATGATTAGCAATCTTAGAACATAATATAAATGATAGAAGGCCACTCTTCCTACTTAGGAATAAGTTGAAATGTTACCAAGGCTTGAAATTCCATTTTAATGTATTGTATGGTCATGTAAATTTTTAGCATTATTCAAAAACCCAAAAACTGCCTTGAATCGATGTTTAATTTGTCAATCAAATCAACTCGAAGGCACAATTCAACTTGACTCAATATTAGATTATTAAATTTATAAGAATATTTAAGTAAAATACTATATAATATTTTATGATATAAAACATGGTCACAAGTGAAGCACATGTCTTGCTGGTTAAAGCAATTGACTCTCTAAATAAGGCTGTTACTTTGAATCTCACACTTGGCATCAACTTTTTTATTTTGAAATGCTCTCACCAGCCAGGTGACTCTATTCTAGTCGTATTCATGAGTCGAGCTTTAACTTTGGTAGTGATTCAACTTGAAGTCTTGTAGAGTCGAGTTGACTGAATTTCGAGTCCATTCACCGAGTTTTGCAACTATAATTTGTAACAATATAGTGCAAATAGGTATGATAAATATCATAATCTTTTTATAAATTGAATTTCATTAAAATTATTTAGGAAAGGATATCATAATGATACATTCAGATAATATGCCCGTATATCCCCCATCCATCATGTAGGTCCTACCTTTGATGTGACCATGCATGATGTGGGCCCACCTTCAATATGGGTTGTTCATCATGCGGGCCCACATTAGAGATATTCTAAAGAAGAGGAGGCAAGATGGGAATTACTTAAAAAGTTTAAGGACAAACTTGTTCAAAAATTAATTACATTGTCTACCTGCTTAAGCTAAATAAGCTTTTAAAGAAAAAGTGACCTCCCTATCCCTTATTATTTAATAACTTTTTTGCTAGTTTTTAGAAAGAAAGAAAAAAAGCTCCAAATTGAAAGCTTTACCAAACAGTCCACCTTTTTCTGATTTTGTGTTGGGTAGTTGATTAGCAACCTTTTTAATTTTTTAAGGAAATTTTACAAGAAACTACCTAATTAATATGAAATTTACATTTTGGTGCCTCTTTCAAAAGGATTTTCAAAAAGCTACCTCATTAATTGATATAGTTATCATTCCACTACCTTTTGTCACGGCTTCTCGTGCGAGCAAAATGGGTCGGTGGCTGCACCCCCCCCCCCCCCCCCGGCGACCACTAGGTGTATCACCTCATGTTAGGCCAAGGGCGCCAAATTCAGCTCCATTTGTGATTCAGGTGGACCTCATGATTGGAAACATTGTACAGGACAACGGTCGCCCTCCATATTGTTTCCATTACTATGGTCCACTTAAATCACGGATGATTTTGATTTTTGGGCAACAAGCCCAATTTTTTGTGTGGAATCTAATGGTTGGAGTGGATTTCATATAATTATCGTGGTGGGCCTTGGAAAGATCAAGGGTGGATGTCTCTCACCCAAGTGTTTTCTTTGTTGTAGCCCACAAGAATCATAGGTCAGCCTGATTTTTTGTATCTGGGCCTAATATGGGACTAAATATCTAATGGTCAGAGTGGATCTTACATAAACATCACGGTGGGCCCCATCAAAATAAAAGGTGGTGTCCCATACAATTTTGTTTTGTTCTAAATAATCTCTTTGTACAGTCGGGGAGGGATCCTGGGACTTGGATTTTGTCCGCCCCATACAATTTCGTTTTGTTCTAAATAATCTCTTTGTACGGTTTGGGAGGGATCCTGGGACTTGATTTTTTTCAGGGCCCACCATGATATGTATGTGAAATCGCTTCCAACCATTAGATGTGTAATCCCCGTTTAGGCCCAGAGCCAAAAAATTAGGTTGACTTGTGTTCCAGGTGGGCCACACCAAAGAAAATAGTTGGGAGATTACAAACTCTTTTACCTGTCTTGAATACATCTACATTTGTCCGTGTGATTAGTTTGGCAATGGTGAAATCATAATGATGATAATCTTCCTTTACATTACAAGGTAATTGGCGAAACAAAACGGGCCCTTAAGGAACTGGGCTGGTCACAGCTAACCTACATCTTGGAGAATCATTTGTCTGCTAGTCCACAGAGCAAAGGCATGGTTCCTATTTCTTCCGATCTGCTTTAAGGAACTCGATCTGGTCGTAGTTGAACTACATAATTCAAAATCATTTCTTTGCTATTCCACCAAGGAACAAGGGCTGATTTTTTGTTGCCTGAAGTTTCTTCATGTAAAACCTTGGTGCATCATGTTACATATGGTGTATCACAGTTTTCCTGATTTATGTTTTAATATTTGCTAATAAAATACTCAATATCGAGTTTGATAATATTGAACTCAAGAAGATGTTATCTTTTGATTTTGTCATGACTCCTCATGTAGGACTAATAAGTTTTATGCCACATTTTCTCACCATTCCTAATAAACAAGAAGCCGAAGTACATGAACATGACATTTCTGACTCTATCATTAAAGAATCCTCTTTCCAGACATTGGCTTTTAGCTGTTTGAAATCATTGATGTAATCCAAGGGAAAGATAATAGTTTTTATTGATTTGACATTTTTGTACTATTCAATTTGTAAACAAAAGTGGATTCCACATAATCATCATTAGGCTTTTCAACATACCATTTTTCTCTAACACAAGAAACAAGGTAAAAATTGACTAATGAATTAGGATTTCACATGTGTTTTCCTTATGGATCAAACACAACATAGCTTTTGGAATCCATTTTATTCATCTAAAGCTGGAAATTGTCATTACCATTTGATGTAGGATGATTGTAATTACCATAGGATGAATGAATACGAGATCAAAATACACATGAATTCAAGTAAGCATTAGTTAAAATCTAGCACATCCACAATGTAAATAAGAAAAACCAGATTTACTAATTAATGGGCATAGGCTATTATTTATCCATTGCACGAAAATATAAAACACTGCAAGAACAGCCCTCTTAGAAGTAAGGACTTCCAATCTAACATAGGTATGACACTACTAGCATAAAGGGCTCATGTAATCAATAAAAATCAGATTGGGAAAATTATCGATTTGGAGAATTTGGGAATTAGTTTAGGGTTTTGAAAAAAATGGTTAAAGGCTCAAATTAGGTTTTTAGGAAGATGGGTTTTGTAGATAAGGGTTGTAGAAGGTTATTGGAAGATTTGGAAGAAAAACAACGAAGGAATGAAACCCAAACGGGCCTCGCACGTGGCTATCCATACGGACGCACGTGCGTGGGTTCGTGCGTGTGTATGTATGGTCACACGTGGGAAGTGTAAAAGGGATGTAAGATGGATTCGATTAGGTTTAGACGGGTTTGGATGGGTTTGGGACGAAAAGGGAGAAGAAGAGTGAAGAAGATGAAAGAAGAGCCTTATTGGAGAAGGGCGGATGAAGAAGAAGAAGTCCTTGGAAAGCCACCAAACGATTTACTACCCTTCCACAAATATTGGAAGGGAAGGTTTCCTCACAAACCCTAAAGAGGAAGATTGGATAAAATTCCAAGAGGAGAAATCCCTCTTTCTTTGCTTTTATTTTCTTTTACTCAATGACCATTGGATTGCAACCCCTTGGTTTTATATTAAAACTCAAAAGAAAATTACAACTATGTCATTCACTTAAGTGAAATGGCCTCATGCTCCAAAACAATCAAACTAAGTATACAAAATGCAATCTGAACTGTCCAATAAATCTTTAAAAAAAAATAAGTTAAATAAGATCGGGGTTCATGGGCCCGGATCTAGAAGATCTGGTGACCCGATGGCCTGATCAGCGAGATCCAACAGTTGGATCGCTTCGAAAATGAAATCATAATGGCTAAAATAAGCTCCTAAGCAGCCCACATGCATTATCCTAATGTGGGGTGGGGTCTTCAAAATGGCCCTGTGGGCCCGACCTGGAATTCGTCATCCATCCATAAGGAAAGCTGCGTTGATGCAGATGGTCACCTCTGCCTCTGGTACACTCGGGTAGGTCCTTTGATGTCCCCATTACCTTTTCCTTTCTATTCCCTTCGAATCCATGATTTCAAAGAGGCCCTTAGAGTCTATTTTCGTTGATGTTCAAGTCTTAACTTCAAGTGATAAACACTTACTTTACCCATGTAGTTATGTTGGTAGAGACTAGAGCATAACTACTTTGCTAACATACTTGCAACGGTGTTAGCAGTTTTTTTTTATTATTATTATTGGATATTCTTCCTCTTCCTATGTTTCTTTTCTATGTACCGTTAAAAATTTGTTACCTATAAGGAAGGTGGACATGACATTCATTTTCCTTTCCTCGATGCTTACTACTAGAAATATTTTGCTAATTCTTTGCACACTGCTCTTTGCTCTGATTACTATGTAACTTTAGATACTTTTAATGAACATGAACATGGAAATTTATGGATTAGGATCAAATTTCTGTTTATTGCTAGCAGTAATGTTCATTGGTAGCATCTCTACTGTATTTTCATAATATAATTTTACCAATGTTGAAGATTTTACAATTGTATGGTAAATTACTCATTCTGTATTTGGTTTTGGTGATTATCCAGGCAAAGTCACTAATTTAATATCTTGGATTTCTTTGATTTTGCTTGTATTTTCAGACAGATGCTTTGTAAGATCATATCATTATATGTGGATTTGGACGTGTTGGCTAGGTGGTTCTTTAGCTCTTATCAACTTGAAATCCTTTCAAGATAAAGTATGTTTATGACGTTGTTTGCACCCCCCCTTCTCCTTTTCAGATCACTGCACAGCTTCTTTCAGAGACATTAATTCCTTTTGTCTCTCTTGATGTCAGAAGGTAAACACTATCTCTAATTGTATAATGGTATTTCGAGTGAATGGAGGTGTTCTTGTACCTTGAAATTAGCAGATGAAGTGATGGAGTGTAGTTGATTACATTTATATTTGTTTTTAAAGTGTATAAAACCCCTAAAAGATAGAAATGAAGAGGTAGAAGGTGGTGACTTGAGTACAAATCATATGTAAGACAATTATCTTTAGAATATGTAGCATTTTTATCTTGGCCAAGAGTAATTACGAATCATCACTATCATTATCTTAGCCTTTCTCCCAACAATTTGAGATTGGCTCTTAAATGGTAGATTGGTAAATGCTCTAGCATTGGCTACACACCAGACATAAACCTTCCTCTTATAACTAGTCACTTGGAACCAACCATGGTAGAGGCTCACATTGACACTGTTTATATTCCAACACAGTGCCACACAAGATTTGAGTGCCAGCTAGGATTGACTCTGTTGAGTGTGGAGATAGATTCACACAAGTCAATGGTCGAGCGCCCGGACAGTCTGATGACCGGGTGCCGGATATTCAAGCCATTTGAGACATATGTTGCTAGACCGTTTTATAAACGACCGAGCGCCCGGCGGCCAAAGTGACCAGGCGCCCGATAATACACTGTTTTATATTTTTTTATTACTGGATGATTTTTGTAATGGTCGGGTGCCCGACCTAGTTATGACCGGGCGCCCGACCGACCGCGAACTTAAAGTGCAGGCTTCCTAAATTGGGTTCTAATTGCGAGGTTTACTATATAAAGGGTTGTAAATCAGGATTGGGAGTGGGGATTAGGGTTTCTATACATCTAAGGTGAGAAAAAGGCGAGATGATTAGCAAAAGGGCCATCTCTGTGCATGGGAGCATAGGAGAAGGTAAGTGTATTACTTGTAACTTCGTTCTCCTTTATAGTAGAGCTTTGCACCCGTGGTTTTTTACCCTTGTTGGAATTTTTCCACGTAAACTCTGTCTTGTGGATTGTTGGTTTGTGTGATTCTACTTCTAGTTATTATTTTCTTCCTGTTTATCGTTTGTAGGTGAGACTGGAGATTGGATCTCGGTTCACCGGCGTTGTTGGCGTGCTACACAACAACTGGTATCAGAGCTATTGGTTTAGTTCAAGTGGGAGCGATGATGGAGGATGAAAAAACTAGAATTAAGAAGTTTGATGATTTAAACTTTGCCTTCTGGAAGATACAAATGGAGGATTATCTGTATCAGAAGGACCTCTACATTCCTTTAGGAGGAAAAGAGAAGAAACCAGAGAAGATGACAGATGATGAATGAGCTTTAGTGGATCGGAAAGCTTTAGGAACGATCCGACTCTCTTTGTCTAAGAGCGTCACATTCAATATATCCAAAGTAAAGACTACAAAAGAATTAATGCAGGCTTTGGCTACGATGTATGAGAAACCATCGGCGTCCAACAAGGTTCATCTCATGAAACGGCTATTCAACATGAAGATGTCAGATGATGGGGGCATGGCTGAACATCTAAACGAGTTCAATACAGTCACGAGCCAATTGGAATCCGCTTGCATCACTTTTGATGATGAGGTCAGGGCACTATTGATCTTGTCTAGTTTGCCAGAAAGTTGGGATGGTTTGGTGATTGCCGTGAGCAATTCCTCAAGGTCTACGAAGTTGAAATTCGATGATATGGCTGGTCTAATTCTTTGCGAAGAATCTAGAAGGAAGGCATCGGGTGCTTTAGGGAAAATAGGGAATGCTCTAAACGTTAAAGGAAGAGGAAGATCTTCAAAAAAATGTGGCAATAAACACGGTCGTTCTAAGTCGAAAAATAAGTCTAAGGGACCGAAAGACAAGGACGGGTGTTGGCATTGTGGGAAGAAGGGGCATATGAAGCGTAATTGCAGGGCACTTAAGAAACAAGAAGGAAGCTCTCAAGGTGGGAAGGATTCAGTGAATCTATTGAGGAGAGAGACACATAGGCGTTGATCTTGTCTCTTGATGTGCGGAATGAGTCTTGGGTTATAGACTCGGGTGCTTTGTTTCATGCCACTTCGTCAAAAGAAGTTCTTCGTGATTATGTGTTAGGTAACTTTGGAAGAGTCTACCTGAGTGATGATGAGCCATGCAGTATTGTTGGCAAGGGAGACGTTCACCTAAGTCAGAAAGACGGAACGGTCTTGAAGCTAAAGGATGTCAGACATGTACCGAGTTTGAGACAGAATTTAATCTCAGTGGGGAGTTGGCCGATACCGGATATGTGACGACATTCACGAGCGATGCATGGAAGGTCACAAAAGGTGCCTTGGTAATATCTCGAGGCAAGAAGGAAGGTACCTTGTACGTGACTTTCAAATCGTATAGTTCACTCGCAGTCGCATCAACTGGAGTGAACAGGCAGTTATGGCATCAGAGGTTAGGACATGAGCGAGAAATGGATGAAAGTGCTATTGTCAAAGGGGAAGCTACCAGGGTTGAAGGTAATCGATCTGGAATTCTGTGAAGATTGCGTATATGGCAAGCAAAAGAGAGTTAGCTTCAAGAAGACAGAACGCGCTCCAAAGACGCATCTATTGGAGCTTATACACACTGATGTGTGGGGACCGACACAGGTATCATCTCTTGGTGGCTCACATTACTTTGTTTCTTTTATTGATGATGCTAGTAGAAAACTGTGGGTCTACTTCTTAAAACACAAATCAGATGTATTCGATGTATTTAAGAAGTGAAAAATTATGGTAGAAAATGAGATAGGTAAAACTGTGAAGTGTCTCAGATCGGATAATGGGAGAGAATACGGTGACAAGAGATTTGAGGAGTATTGTGCAGCAAATGGAATCAAACATCCTAAAACGATTGCAAGGACACCGCAGCAGAACGGTGTGGCTGAGCGCATTAACAGAATCATCCTTGAGCGCGCTAGGAGTATGAGGCTACATGCAGGGTTGCCCAAGACCTTTTGGGCAGATGTTGTGAATATTGCCGTATATCTCATCAATAGAAGTCCCTCAGCACCATTGGATGGTGGGCTACCAGAAGAAATGTGGACTAGAGATGAGGTGAACCTTGCACATCTCAGAGTATTTGGTTACACTTCTTATGTTCACATTGATGTAGAGCACAGAAACAAGCTGGATGCGAAGTCCAGGAGGTGCACGTTTATAGGCTATGGGCAGAATGATTTTGGCTACCGGTTTTGGAATATTGAGAACCGAAAAATCATCAGAAGCAAGGACGTAGTCTTCAATGAAAAAGTGATGCACAAGGACAGTGTGCAGCAAAAGCAGAGCAAGGCCGATAAGAAGGAATTCGTAGAGTTAGAATAATTACCGGACACAGGTGTTACAGTGCCATAAGATGAGCATGCACGTGCCATAAGATGAGCATGCATAGGAGCATGATAAGACAGAGCCGCAGACACCAGTTGTGAGGAGGTCTACTTGGCAGAGGAGACCCAAGGTCCGATACTCACCCTCCTTACATTATCTACTGCTGACAGATAATGGTGAACCATAGTGTTTTGAAGAGGTGTTATGATCAGATATACGGGTTAAGTGGGAGTAAGCCATGGAAGATGAGATGGACTCTCTTGAGTTTAATCGTACGTGGGAGCTAGTCATTTTACCTAAGGGTAAGAAAGCTCTTCATAACAAGTGGGTTTACATACTGAAGGAGGAGCACGATGGTTCGAAACGATACAAGGCTAGACTGGTTGTGAAAGGGTTCCAACAAAAGGCAGGTATCGATTTCATAGAAATATTTTCACCTATAGTGAAGATGTCTACAATTCGCATGGTCTTGAGTATAGTGGCTACAGAGGACTTACATCTAGAGTAGCTAGATGATAAGACAGTCTTTCTTCATGGAGACCTTGAAGAAGAGATATGCATGCATCAACCGATAGGATACGTGGCACCAGGAAAGGAGAACAATGTGTGTAGACTGAAGAAGAGTCTATATGGCCTGAAGCAGGCCCTGAGGCAGTGGTACAAGAAGTTCGACAGTTTCATGTCAGGAAACAGGTACAGGAGATGTCATGTAGACCACTGTTACTACTTGAAGAAGTTTGATACGTCGTACATCATCCTTCTTCTGTATGTTGATGATATGCTTGTGGTCGAATTAAGCATGAAGGACATCTCAGATCTCAAAAGACAACTGTCTAAAGAGTTTGCCATGAAGGATTTAGGAGTTGCAAAACAAATCCTAGGCATGAGGATAAAGCGTGACAAGGAAAATAAGAAGCTAGTTTTGTCACAGGCAAAGTATATAGCCAAGGTACTTGATCGATTCAGCATGGGAGGTGCTAAGTTAGTTAGCACTCCATTAGCCAACCACTTTAAGCTTTCTAAGGAGAAAGGAGCTAAGACGCAGGACGAATGGGACTACATGGCCAAAGTCCCTTATGCGTCAGCCATAGGGAGCCTCATGTATGCTATGGTTAGACGAGGCCAGATATTGCTGAAGTAGTGGGAGTTGTTAGCAGGTACATGAACAACCTCGGGAAGGAACATTGGGAAGCTGTAAAGTGGATCCTCAGATACCTGGTAGGTACTGTGGATGTAGGGCTGTGTTATGGAGGATCGAAAATCAAGATACAAGGCTATGTCGACTCAGATTTGGCAGGGGATATCGACAGCAGAAGGAGCACTACAGGGTATATTTTTACCCTGGGTAGTGCTGCAGTCAATTGGATCTCTCAATTACAGCAGATAGTGTCCATCAGTACAACGGAAGCAGAATATGTTGCAGCTACAGAAGCGTGCAAGGAGATGGTGTGGATGCAAGGTTTTATGGAAGAGTCGAGGAAGAAGCAAGCAGATTGCAAGCTGTACAGTGACAGTCAGAGTGCAATACACTTGGCTAAGAATTCAGCCTTTCATTCGAGGACCAAGCATATTGACATCAGAAATTACTTCATACGTTCGTTACTGGAAGATGGATCGATTGCTTTGGAGAAGATTCATACAAGTGAGAATCCTGTAGATATGTTGACCAAGGAGGTCACATGGGAGAAGCTGAAGCTTTGTTCAACTTTGATTGGTCTTCAGGCTTGAAGACTGAGAGGTGGTGCACTCCAAATGTAGAAGACGAAGGATCATGTGGTGATGTGTCTCCAAGTGGGAGATTGTTGAGTGTGGAGACAGATTCACACAAGTCAATGATCAGGCACCCGGACGGTCTGATGACCGGGCGCCCGATAATACACTATTTTATGTTTTTTTATTACTGGATGATTTTTGTAATGGTCGGGCGCCCGACCTAGTTATGACCGGGCACCCGACCGACCGCGGACTTAAAGTGCAGGCTTCCTAAATTGGGTTCTAATTGCAAGGTTTACTATATAAAGGGTTGTAAATCAGGATTGGGAGTGGGGATTAGGGTTTCTATACATCCAAGGTGAGAAAAAGGCGAGATGATTAGTAAAAGGGCCATCTCTGTGCATGGGAGCATAGGAGAAGGTAAGTGTATTACTTGTAACTTCGTTCTCCTTTATAATAGAGCTTTGCACCCGTGGTTTTTTACCCTTGTTGGAATTTTTCCACGTAAACTCTGTCTTGTGGATTGTTAGTTTGTGTGATTCTACTTCTAGTTATTATTTTCTTCCTGTTTATCGTTTGTCGGTGAGACTGGAGATTGGATCTCGGTTCACCGGAATTGTTAGCGTGCCACGCAACAAACTCCCAGTCCAACCGTTATGTTTATGCCCTAAGGGAAAGTAACGCAGGATTGCTGGGTCATGGTGAGGCAATTACAGGGCAAACCTCTAAGCATGAAGCATGTACATAAATGGAAGGTCATGCTCTAGTAGTTGGCTGCTCAAAATAGCAGGGAACCCACTGACACATTAATAACTATAGTTACACCTAACTTCTATAAAATTGCAACATGAATTTGTGTTACATGAGACAGTATTTTAATATATAGATTGATATGCTTGCCATTGTTGATCATCATTATTTGGTGAAACACAAATAAAAATGAATATAGCTGGCATGATCACCTTGGTTTGATTTTACCAGGATTTCCTTCGCAAGCATTCATATAGTTTATTATCTGCATTTTTAAAATAATTCTAGAAAATTTGGTGATCTTGTTAGTTCTTAAGTGTAGATAAAAGTTTATTTCTTTATATGATGAAAAAAGAAATATAAAGACCAAACAAGTTCATTTCTTTATATGAGGTCATCTTGACATAGATTGCAAAATTATGTTCATGACTATTTTAGGGTGTGTTGGCGTTCATTAGTGGCACATCACTAGGATGAAGTGTTAATGGTTTGTAAGATATTCTTGGGTGCACATCCTTTATGATCACATGCTTAAAAGAGAAAGTAAACAACCTAATTTCGTTTCTCCATGCCTTAGCCTGAGTAGACAGGCTTCTAATTTGAAATAACTTGTGTTTCTTTTAATCGTATTCTTGTTAGCTTGTGAACCAAACTTTTCTAACTATCATTTGGTTATGAGACATATCTATAATGGAGGATTGATAGAATGTCTTCAAAGGACATCACTATGGCAGTTAACTCCAAATGAGCTTGCATAGCAAAATGTTCTTTTCAACATGTGTAATGGTATATTTATTCAATCTATTAATATAATTCAATTGTGAGTTTTGGGAAGATTTTTAAAATATAAAACCTTTTCATTGATTGTATTTTTTTCCCTAATAGTTATGAGTTATTTTTTCTTCCATTTAAGTCGTGCCTAGATGGACTATTGAATTTAATTACAAAACTTGTTCAATTAAGTGTGAATGACCAAATTGAAATTTCTTTTTTAGTATCTGTATTTAGGAGTTGGACTTGAAAGTGCAATGACATTATTGTCAAGTTGGACTTGAAAGGAATATAACCACAATTCAATGGTATGGATACTAACAAAGGAAACCAAACTAGCTATTGCAATTTGGCTTAATAGTGGATTTAAATGAGCCTTCTTTGCATGACAATTGGTTTATACTGATGGAGTTTTCCTCCTCAGTACAGAGGAGAGAAGGTGCAGCCTGGGTGTGGTCGGGCAACCAAAATTGACCCAGAAGAGCTTTTGTTGCTGGACTGTTTTCTCAACAGTCTGGCGCCCAAAACTTACTATTTATAGAAGTTGTTCAATCCTACTAGAACTCTTGGTTTTCGGCCAAAAATAGAAAGTTTTCAAATGGTCTCAACCACGTTGTTCTACTAAATATTCTAAGCCCTTTTCATGTTGGACACTAACTCTAAAGCCCTACAGATGCAAAGTTATGATCGAATTAAAACTTACTATAAATAGTAAAACTGAAAATAAACTAGCCTAATGACCGTCGATACAGTCGATTCTCGCGATTCCGGCTTGGGCAACCCGGCGTAGCGGGGTTGGTTGGCTAAAGTAGCTCGAGCTACCCCAAATTGATATATTATACGTCCCGTAACTCATTTCGGATTGTGAGATACGACCGATTTACGGTCCTGACGGTCCGGATCACTTTCGACCCCGAACGGTCTTCTTTTGCTCCATCTGGGCCATGAAATAATCAGCGACCCGTTCTACATCAGTCTCCTCCACTTCGAAAGAACTCGACCCCGAGTTCTCGTCCAGCTTTGGTTCATGATATTACCACAGATCTGCCACGTTGAAAGTCCTTGAAATCTCCATGTCATCCGGAAGATCAACAACGTAAGCATTGTTATTGATTTTGCGAATGATCGGTACCGGTCCAATCTTCTTTTGCTTCAACTTGTTGTAGGTCCCGATAGGAAATCGCTCTTTACGAAGGTGGACCATCACCTGATCACCTATTTCGAACACTTTGACGCGCCGATGCTTATCGGCCGCTTCTTTGTACTTTTCGTTCGAAGCCTGTAATTTGTTGCGCACGTCTGCATGTATGTCCATGATTCGGTCTGCCATATGTTCAGCTGTAACGCTCATGCCCGAAAGCTTGGGCAGGGGAACCAAATCAAGTGTGTGACGAGGAACGCACCCATAAACAATCTGGAACGAAGATTTTTCTGTCGATAGGTTTACCATGTTGTTGAACGCAAACTCTGCTTGAGCCAGGGCCATGTCCCACTGCTTCGGTTTGTTACCTGAAAGGCAACGGATGAGATTCCCCAATGTGCAGTTGACGACCTCAGTCTGTCCATCTGTTTGTGGATGATAAGCACTGCTGAAGTAAAGTCGTGTACCGAACCGATTCCACAAGGCTCGCCAAAAGTGGCTAACGAACTTTGTGTCCCGATCTGAAGTGACCGTCTTAGGAATCCCATGTAGTCGCACAACCTCTCTGAAGAAAAGGTTCGCAACGTGTATCGCATCAAAGGTCTTCTTGCACGGAATGAAGTGTGCCATCTTGGAGAATCGGTCTACCACCACGAACACTGAGTCCATGCCGCGTTGTGTTCGTGGGAGCCCTAATATAAAATCCATAGATAAATCCTCCCAAGGGGCATCTGGCACGGGTAATGGCGTGTAAAGACCTGTATTTTGAGATTGTCCCTTAGCGGTTTGACAAATATGACATCGTTGTATCGCCCTGCCAACATCACGAGCAAGTTGCGGCCAGTAATACCGCTCTTCCACCATCGCTCGAGTCTTATCTCGTCCTAGATGACCGCCGCGATAATAATTTTGTCCCGTAACGAACTCTGCGGGATGCAAAGTCGATTTCCTTTGAAGAGAAACCATCTTAAATTAGAAGGTCACTCGGGTGCCCCTCTTGGCACTTTTTCCACGCATCTGCAAAATCCTTGTCTTCGGCATAAAGTTCCTTGAGACAGTCGAATCCGATCACCTCATTGCTCACTGTAATAAGAAGAGATGCACGTCGGCTTAGCGCATCTGCCACCTTATTTTGCTGCCCTGATTTGTGTTTCAAAACGAACGTGAATTCCTGTAAAAACGAAATCCATCTAGCATGCATACGATTCACATTAGTCTGAGTATTGATAAATTTTAAGGCCTGATGATCAGTGTACAGTATAAATTCCCTTTGAATAAGAAAATGGTGCCAATGGCGCAGTGCCTGAACCACTGCATATAATTCAAGTTCATAGGTTGACCACTTCTGTCGTGCGTCGCTCAGTTTCTCACTGTAAAAGGCAACCGGTCTGCCCTCCTGAGAAAGGACTCCCCCAATGCCGACAATAGATGCGTCGCATTCTACCTCAAATAGCTTATCGAAATTAGGGAGTACCAGGACCGGGGTAGTGGACAACCGATGTTTAATTTCTGCAAAGCTCTTCTCAGCCCCATCGGTCCATTGAAACAGACCCTTCTTCATAAAGTCGGTAATCGGCGCGACGATACTGCTGAAGTTCCGCACAAATCGACGATAGAAGGTCGCCAACCCATGAAAACTTCGTACCTCATGAATGTTTGTCGGAGTCGGCCAATCCCGAATAGCTCGAACTTTTTCTTCGTCCACTCGGATACCCGTGGACGACACAATGAACCCCAGAAATAATAATTGATCAGTTAAGAAGCTACACTTTTCAGATTTAAGTATAGCTTGTTGTCGGCCAACACTTGTAGCACTTTTCTGATGTGGGTCATGTGCTCCGTTTCATCCTGACTGTATATTAGAATGTCGTCAAAGTAAATGACAACGAAACGGCCAATGAACGGCTTCAACACTTGGTTCGTTAAACGCATGAAGGTGCTTGGTGCGTTGGTCAAACCAAAAGGCATAACCAGCCACTCATATAGCCCTTCCTTGGTCTTGAAGGCCGTTTTCCACTCGTCACCTGGCCTAATACGGATTTGATGGTATCCACTCCGTAAGTCCAGTTTTAAGAACACCTTGGAGCCCTCGAGCATGTCCAGCATGTCATCCAACCGCGGTATTAGAAATCGATATTTAACTGTTATTTTATTGATCGCGCGGCTATCGATGCACATACGCCATGTTTCGTCCTTCTTTGGGGTAAGGAGTGCCGGAACGGCACACGGGCTCATGCTCTCTTTAATAAGACCCTTACGAATCAGTTCCTCCACCTGTCCTTGTAAAATTTCACACTCTTTCGGACTCATCCGATAGTGCGGTCGGTTGGGTAGACTGGACCCTGGGATAAGGTCGATGTGATGTTATATGTCTCACATGGGAGGCAACTCATCAGGTAACTCTGCAGGCCAAGTACTTCGAAATTCTTCCAGCAGCGGTTTAAGGCGTTGAGGAATATTAGAGGATCCTGGCTCCTCGCCATTTACCATAACGGCATAAATCTCGCCCGTTTCCTTTGATTCCTTAACAAACTCACGAATGTAAGGAGAGAGTTCCCCTCCACTTTAGAAGCTTCAGGGTGTTTGTCTGGTGTCATAGGGGCCAAAACAATTTTTCGACCATCCTTGGTGAACATGTATATGTTTTCCCGTCCACTGTGGGTCACATCTCGATCCGATTGCCATGGCCGCCCAAGTAACATGTGGCAGGCTTCCATGTCAACCACATCACAGAGGACCTCATCCTTATAGCTTTTACCAATGGAAAATGAAATAATGTATTGATGAGTTACCTTGGTTTCGTTCACCTTCTTAATCCAGCCGATAGAGTAAGGGGTAGGGTGCTTCGTCATAGGCAGATGTAACTTATCCACCATAATTCTCGAGACAATATTTTCGCTACTCCCACTGTCTATGATCACGTCACAGACTTTGCCCTGCACGGTGCACTTTGTGCGAAAAATATTATGTCGTTGTGGGTGCACTTCCTTCCTGGGGGCGTAAAGTAGTCGTCTTACTACTAGCGATTCCCCATGATCTTCAGTCAGCCAATCGACATCTTCTGTGTCCCCCTCTTCGGCCTGTTCCAATTCAGGGTTGTCTTCTGTTGACTCACCTTCCACGCCGTCTTCATTCGTAGTTAAGTGTGCTGCAGGGCGTTGAGGGCAAGCGTTCGACCAGTAGCCTGGTTGGCCACAACGGAGACAATGGTCTGGTCTTGGCCGACCATATGGGTTGGGGATCCTGCTAGAACCCGCTGTAGTGGAAGCTGTACATTGAGGTCTTGAGGAACCGCTTCCCCAGTCCCGGTTCGTGACCATAGGAGGTTGAGGACGCCCTCCTATAGGCTCCTTGCCTTTAGCCAACGTTGTATCTTGAGTGGGTCCAGTGTTGGGATTCCGTGTTGCCGGATAGGGTCAAGCAGGCCGTGACAACTGTGTTTCTGCTCGAGTGGCCAATTGGTTGGCCTCACTCAACGTCCAAACTGGATGCATCTGGACTCGATACTAGATTGCAAATCGCAACCCACCAATGAATCGTGATACTTGTTATGCCTCTGATTCTGATAAATTATTCTGTGTAGCCAATCGTTGGAATTCTTCAAGATATTCAGCTACGGTTCTATTTTCCTGACGACAATTTTGGTATTGTTGGAACAAAATTTGTTCATAGTCATTAGGGAGGAATCGAGCTCTAAGAAGCTGTCTCATCCGAGGCCATGTTCGGATGGGTGTCTTATTCTGACGGGTGCGGGAAACCTGTAGGTTTTCCCACCATGCTGAAGCACCGAATTTAAACTTATATGCAACTAGTTTTACCTTCTTATCGTCCGGCACTTCCATATAGTCGAAGTATCGCTCGACCTCTGCCAGCCAGTCGAGGAACTCCTCTATTCGAAGTAGGCCATTAAAGCTGGGAAGATCAGCTTTGCCCCGATAATCTCTTTCTGCTCGTTCCACACGCTCATTCCCTAGCGCCGGTCGTCGTACGAATATGTCTTCGACCTCGTCATTGCTTGGTTCTGAATCGTCTGGCGTAACCCTACGGTTATCCACCTGGGGTGTTCTACGGACAACAGGATTGTCCCGTATACAACTGTTGGTGGTTGTTGGTCGCCTTGGGCTCGAAGAGGAGCTAGCGATGCTGCAATCTGGTCGAGGGTCGCCTGTATACCTTGCAGGATCAACCGGTTCTCCCGTCGTGCTGCTTCGAATGCTGCCTCGAAGGCTGTCGCCGTTAGATAGTCCCTTGGAGCACCGTCCTTAAGATGAGGATCCAACCCTTCATTAGAGGTCATTGTCCTGAGGAAGAAACCTCTCTCTGATACCAATGACGCAGGGAGGATGTGGTAGGTCGATCACCGTCTCCCTAATCGATAGTTCTCGAATCAACGAGAAGAAATAAAAGATAAAAAGAGGAAATAAATTCCAAATAATTGATTTATTGATAATTGAATAAATAATAACGAAATTACAATGCATATAAATAGGAAACTAAACCCTAGGTAAAGTATCAGAATCCAACTCCAACTTAAACTCCTAGAAAACGTAACTTACTATAAATAGTAAACTTACTATTTATAGAAGTCGTTCAATCCTACTAGAACTCTTGGTTTTCGGCCAAAAATAGAAAGTTTTCGAACGGCCTCAACCACGTTGTTCTACTAAATATTCTAAGCCCTTTTCATGTTGGACACTAACTCTAAAGCCCTACAGATGCAAAGTTATGATCGAATTAAAGCTTACTATAAATAGTAAAACTGAAAATAAACTAGCCTAATGACCGTCGATACGATCAATTCTCACGATTCCGGCTTGGGCAACCCGGCGTAGCGGGGTTGGTTGGCTAAAGTAGCTCGAGCTACCCCAAATTGATATATTATACGTCCCGTAACTCATTCCGGATTGTGAGATACGACCGATTTACGGTCCTGACGGTCCGGATCACTTTCGACCCCAAACGGTCTTGTTTTGCTCCATCTGGGCCATGAAATAATCAGCGACCCATTCTACATCAAAGGGGTTCCAAATCGGTATTAGGCCATCCAATTAAGGTATTTTCACGTCCAAGGTGAGAGAGAGAGAAAAAGAGGAAGAGAGAAAGAGAAGAGAAGAGAGAGAGAGAGAGAGAGAGGAAGCTTATTAAAGGGAGAGTTGCTTGAAGAAGAGTTCTTCTGCACAACCGTCGTCTCAGCACTTCTACGTTCTCGTGATCGGTGAGATCCTCCTATTCTCATAGTTTTCTTGTTGTTTATCCATCCATGCGTGTGTGAAGAAGGTTCGATCCAAGCGGTGTGTGCTTATGATCGGTTGTAAACGGTTCTCTGAGATAGTGGATTGTTAATCTAGACTAGGTCCTGTGGTTTTTTCCTCCTCGAGGGTTTTCCACGTAAAAACCTCTTGTGTCGTGAGATTGTTGCTTTGCTTTTGATTATTACATTATCTTAGTCCATAATTCTTGTGCATTGGGGGGCAAGATCCTAAAGTTTGTGTGAAACGCGCCCAACAAAGTGGTAACAGAGCGTTCAAGTTGGTTAAACGGAGTGGGATCAGTTCTAAATTATGGAAGGTGGCTCATCAAGGACGATCAGCCTCAATGGTTCTAACTGGACCATATGGGAGGCTAAGATGAAGGACTTGCTCTATTGCAAGGACCTATATGCTCCGATCTTAGGCATATCAGCGAAGATCAAGGATATGCCTAATGATGATTGGAAGAAGTTGGACGGGAAGGCAGTGGGGTTTATTAGACAATGGTTGGATGATTCCGTATTCCACCATGTGTCTACGGAAACCTCAGCCGTTAGCCTATGGCAGAAATTGCAAGGGCTATATGAGAGGAAAATAGCCGACAATAAGATATTCCTGATAAGACAACTTGTGAATCTCAAGTTCAAAGATGGTGGTTCTGTGGCTGAACACATGAATAAGGTCAGCAACATAGTGAACCAGCTCTCCTCCATGAAGATGGTCCTAGATGATGAACTCCAGGCCTTGCTACTGCTTAGCTCATTGCCTGACAGTTGGGAGACATTGATGGTGTCTTTGAGTAACTCCGCGCCAGACGGAAAGGTATCCATAGAACAGGTAACAAGCTATCTCTTCAATGAGGAGACAAGGAGGAAGTCTCTTAGGCCTGCTCAACAAGAAGCCCTTGTGACACAAGATCGGGAGAGAAGAAAGAATAGAAAGGGTGGAAAGGCCCAAGATAAATCAAGAGGCAAGTCGGTTGCCAGGAAAGATGTTGAATGCTAAAATTGTGGCAAGAAGGGCTACTATAAGCACGACTGTCACAAGAAGAAGGGTGACAAGAAGGGTAAAGGAAAGGAGAAGGAAGATGAATCGGATTCTACTACGGTCGCCTCAAAAGGTGACGTTGTTGTTATTCTTTCGGTAGATCACGATGTTTGTCTCTCAGCTTTGAGTCAGGACACCGAGTGGGTGATAGACTCGGAAGCCTCGTTTCATGCCACTCCACGTAGGGATTTCTTCACAAGCTACAAGTCAGGTGACTATGGGACAATGAAGATGAGAAATTCTGGTGTTTCGAAGATCGTAGGGGTCAGTGATATTTGTGTGAAGACCGATGTGGGCTGCACATTAGTTCTTAAGGATGTAAGACACATTCCAGACCGTCGCCTCAACTTAATATCGACAAGAAGGTTGGATGATGATGGCTATGAAAGTCAGTTTGCTGGTGGGCACTGGAAGCTCATCAAGGGTTCGATGATCGTAGTCAGAGGAAAAAATTATTGCACCCTTTACAAGGCAAGTGTCAATGTGTGCAAGGGTGGGTTGAACCCAACGAAAGATTCAGTTACTGACGTGTGGCACAGGCATCTAAGCCACATGAGTGAAAAAAGGGCTTTAGCTACTAGCAAAAAAGCAGCTCCTTCCAAACGTGACAGGTATACCTCTCAAAACCTGTATTGACTATTTATCTAAAAAACAGCATAGAGTTTCTTTTGTTAAAACTGATTCTCGTATTAATAAAGTACATGCATTAGATTTGGTTTATTCTGATGTTTGTGGTCCTATGAGGACAAAAACCTTGAGTGTGGCATTGTATTTTGTCACTTTTATAGATGATGCATCTAGGAGAGTTTGGTGTATGCTTTGAAATACAAGGATGAGGTCTTTGGTGTGTTTAAATTGTTTCATACTATGGTCGAGAGAGAGACAAGTAGATCATTGAAGTGCATCCGCATTGACAATGGTGGTGAATACATAGATGACTTCCACGAGTATTGTCAGTCACTAGGTATACGGCATGAACAGACAGTTCCCAAGACCCCCCTAGCATAATGGTGTAGCTGAATGTATGAATCGCACCATTATAGAGAGAATCAGATGCATGTTATCCCATGCAAAGTTGCCCAAGACGTTCTGAGGAGAAGCAATGCATACAGTGGTGTATTTGATAAACAGGTCTCCAACATCCCCGTTGAATGGAGAAGTACCTGAGAAAGTGTGGACTGGATGTGATCCATCGTACAGTCATCTCAGGGTGTTTGGATGTAGGGCATTCGTTCACGTACCAAAGGACGAGAGGTCCAAGCTTGATATGAAGATCAGGCAGTGTATGTTCTTAAGGTACGGTGATGAAAAGTTCAGTTACAGGTTATAGGATCCGACCGAGAAGAAACTCTTCAGGAGCAGAGATGTGGTTTTTATTGAAGATCAGTGTATAGAAGACATTGAAAAGTCAGAGAAGACCTAACCCAATTCAGATGAACTGGAAGACATGGATCCGATTACTCCTCCCATGGTGCCTGATGATGGGAAAGTACAGTAAGGTGCAGAGGATGAGGGAGTCCCTACAGAAGATGGACAGGGGGAACAGCCCCCACTTGATCCACCTGTTGAGCCACAAGTGAGGAGGACATCAAGGGACAAACATCCATCCAAGAAGTACTCGTCGCATGAGTACATTATACTCACTGATGGGGGAGAGCCAGAAGACTATTTCGAGGCCCTAGCCGATAAGCATAAGGGGGAGTGGTTGAAAGCTATGCAAGACGAGATGGAATCCTTGCATAAGAACCACACCTATGATATGGTGAAATTGCCTAAGGACAAGAAAGCTCTGAGCAACAAGTGGGTGTTCAGAAAGAAGAATAAGCAGAAAAATTCACAAACAAGGTACAAGGCCAGACTTGTGGTGAAAGAGTTTAGTCAGAGAAAAGGAATAGACTTCAAGGAGATATTCTCACCAGTGGTGAAGATGACATCCATACGGGTATTGCTTGGGTTGACGGCTAGCATGGATATGGAGATAGAGCAGTTAAATGTTAAAACTGCCTTTCTCCATGGTGACCTAGAAGAAAAGATCTACATGCGTCAACCAGAGGGGTTCGAAATCAAGGGCAAAGAGCATATGGTGTGTAGGCTTAGGAAGAGCTTGTATGGGCTAAAACAAGCTCCTAGGCAATGGTACAAGAAGTTCGACTCATTCATGTTAAAGCATGGATGACAGAACGGAGTCAGACCATTGTGTGTTCACTCGCAGGTTCTCAAATGGTGATTTCTTAATTCTGCTATTGTACGTTGATGACATGCTCATCATGGGAAAAGACATCAAGAAGATTGACAGGCTGAAACAGGAGTTGGGCAAGTCGTTTGTTTTAAAAGACTTGGGCTCGGCCAAACAGATCCTAGGAATAGAAATAACTCGTGACAGAAGCAGCAGGAAGCTTTGGCTGCCACAAGAGTGGTAGATTGAGAAAGTCCTAGAGCAGTTCAACATGAATGCAACGAAGCCGGTCAGTACTCCACTAGATGGTCACTTCAAATTGAGCGACAAGCAGTATCCCAAAGCGAAGGCAGAAGTGGAAGAGATGCGGAAGATACCCTACGCTTCAGTGGTAGGAAGTTTGATGTAAGATATGGTGTGTACACACCCAGACATAGCATATGCGGTTGGAATTATCAACCGATATCTTGTCAATCCTGGCAAAGAACATTGGGCAGCGATGAAGTGGATATTACGGTATCTGAGAGGCTTATCCAGGTTGATTCTATGTCTGTGTTAGAGGTTACACTGTTGCAGATATGGCAGGTGACATAAACTCCAGGAAGTCTACATTGGGGTTCATGTTTACGTTTACAAGGGGAGCGGTCTCTTGGCAGAGTAAGCTACAAAAAGTCATAGCATTGTCGACGACAGAGGCCAAGTACATTATGGTCACAGAGGCATGTAAAGATATGCTTTGGATGAAGAGGTTCCTACAGGAACTCAACCTGAAGCAGGAGGAGCATGTGGTCTATTGCGATAGCCAAAGTGCTATACACTTGAGCAAGAATCCAAGTCAGCACTCCAAGTCGAAGCACATAGAGATTTGGTATCACTGGATCAGGGATACTTTGGAATAGAAGGTGTTACAGCTTGAGAAGGTCCATACGGACGATAACGGGTCAGACATGATGACCAAGGCTTTACTCAAGGGCAAGTTTGAGGTTTGTAGAAACTTGGCTGGCTTGAAGAAAACGAATTTCTCCTAAGTCAGAAAGGGGGAGATTTGATGAGGTTTTCCTCCTCAGTACAGAGGAGAGAAAGTGCAACCTGGTGTGGTCGGGTGCCCGGACCAACTGTGGTCGGGTGACCGAAATTGACCCAGAAGAGCTTTTGTTGCTGGACTGTTTTCTCAACAGTCGGGCACCCAGCAGTCTGGTGACCGGGCACCCGACCATGTTGGTCTGGGTGCCCAATATTCAATTTTTCTTTCATATTTCTCGCTGGACCTTTTTTGAATTGGGCGAGCGCCCGACAGTTTGGTGACCGGGAGTCCGACCCTGCGCGGACTACTTATACGCAGTTTCCTATTTGGATTCTAATTCCTCTAGTTTCCTACTTAAGGAGTTCCAAATCAGGATAAGGTCATCCCATTAAGGTATTTTCACGTCCAAGGTGAGAGAGAGAGAGAGAAAAAAAAAGTGGAAGAGAGAGAGAGAGAGAGAGAGAGAGAGAGGAAGCTTGTAGAAGGGTGAAGTTGCTTGAAGAGGAGTTCTTCTGCGCAACCGTCGTCTCAGCACTTCTACGTCCTCGTGATCGATGAGATTCTCCTATTCTCCTAGTTCTCTTGTTGTTTATCCATCCCTGCGTGGGTGAAGAAGGTTTGATCCAAGCGGTGTGTACTTGTGATCGATTGTAAACAGTTCTCTGAGATAGTAGATTGTTAATCTGGACTAGGTCTCGTGGTTTTTTCCTTTTCGAGGGTTTTCCATGTAAAAACCTCTTGTGTCGTGAGATTGTTGCTTTGCTTTTGATTATTACATTATCTTAGTCCATAATTCTAGTGCATTGGGCGGCAAGATCCTAAGGTTTGTGTGAAACGCACCCAACATATACATCTTTCATGTTTAATCCTCAAGATGGCCAAGTACTTTTGAATGTGCCTCTTCTTCTTCTTCTTCTTTATTTTTTTTTATTTTATGGGTGAGTCTAGTGGGTGGTTTTCTTCTATGCTGAAATACCTCTTAAGCACATTAAGTTTTTGTACATTCAGCGATCAGGTGGCAGTTGGGCGTGCACTTGACTTTCCTGTCTATTTTGGGGATGCAGGGAGTCGAGAGGTAAGCAAACCATCGTAGACCTTTAGCATGCTCCTTTTAGATACTTTCCATGACATTTTATCTCCATATATCTTGTAATTAGGCCCTTCACAAAGTTGGTTCTGACAGAGCATGTGCTGCTGCGATTACTTTAGATACACTGGGTGCAAATTACAGGACTGTTGGGCTTTGAGCAAATATTTTCCTAATGTGAAGACTTTTGTCCATGCCTATGATGTTGATCACGGCCTTAATTTGGAGAAGGCGGGTGCTACAACGGTATTTCTTCATAAACTCATTTTATATTTGATTAATTGACTATTTTCTTAATCTTTAGAAAACAAAGTACAACCATATGGTTGTGATGTTTACATTGAATATCTAATTTCTTGCTTAAATAATAGAAAAGTAGCGAGCATAACCTATTCCAGTCATATCTTTTACTCTGTATGTGATTGTTTACATGTTTCAAATTCTAAAAGATCATAGGTTGTCGCTGAGACTTTGGAATCAAGTCTACAATTAGCAGCTGCTGTTCTTGCTCAGGTAAAACTTTACGAGTGTGATCTGATTGTTGCATTGTTACTTTCTTTAGCTGCAATGTTCTTATGGGGAATCTGATTTCATTTTTTCTATTCTTGTGGTGGTTGTCGGCAGTGCTTTAAATAGCTATGTTATGCAGCGTAGCTTAGCCTTAATGCTACATAGCTCATGCTCAAGTCACATGTAGCATACTCGACATGATAATTTGCATAAGCTAGATGCTACATAGACTATGCCATATGCGATGTAGCTCACGTTGCGAGTTATTTTTCATTACAACATTAAAATTAATGAATATTTTCAATGATTTGTTGCATTTTTCTATTTTTAATAAATATTAGTTAATCGTTTTAATGATTTTAGTAGAATAATATAAGTAATAGTATTAAATCAGTTTCATGCTCTTTCATTACCTCTATACTTAATCATTGCAAACTTCTCAAAAAAAAAAAAAAAAAACATTGTAATCATCTCCTTGAGCTTTTATGATGTAGGAGAAGAACTCCATGATCGAGGGCGTGGATCACGCAGCTTCCTGCGGGAGATAGACAGGAAGAAAAACAAGAGAAAACTAAGGAATTTCATATTTTAGAGTTTCAACCCAAACAGGAACTTGTTATTCCCGTTTTTGACTTTCGGCCCAACTCTTGGGGCCCATCTTGATCATTTATGATGATCCGTTCCGTCTATTTTGTAGAGCTGCTCGACGTCGAGAAAACCTAATAAGTTTCACGTCGATCCGAGTTACGGATTGATCGTGGCGTCTAAAATGGTACGAACTGTCCAAAAAGTTCCGACTTCTGCCCACTGAAACTGGAGATGGTCCAGGTGGCCCACTACTACTGATATGAAGAATCTAAGCCGACCATCTTGAAAAGTACATCGATATCAGTAAAACTCCAAAGTTTCGTGGCAATCAGATATGTGGATTGCTCGTATCAGCGGAAGGAAGACGTGGTCATTCCCACACATAGGCCGTCGTACAATGATGTCTTCAACCTCTTTATCGCTAGGTTTTGAATCGTCTGGGGTTGCCCTGTGATAGGCCACCTGGGGTGCTTTACGGAACATGGGGTTATTCCGTACAGCGAGCACAGGTGGTTGTTAACTGTTGCCTTGGGCTTGAGGCAGATTTAATGTCGCTACAATACGGTTGAGGGTTGCCTGTATACCTTGCAGGATCAACCGGTTCTCCCGTCGTGCTGCTTCGAATGCTGCCTCGAAGGCTGTCGCCGTTAGATAGTCCCTTGGAGCACCGTCCTTAGGATGAGGATCCAACCCTTCATTAGAGGTCATCGTCCTGAGGAAGAAACCTCTCTTTGATACCAATGACGCAGAGAGGACGTGGTAGGTCAATCACCGTCTCCCTAACCGATAGTTTCTCAAATCCACGAGAAGAAAGAAAAGATAAAAAAGAGGAATTTAATTCCAAATAATTGTTTATTGAAGATTGAATGAATAATAAATAAACATAATTAACTTGCTTTAAATAATAAACTAAATCCTAAATTCGTACTTAATACTAACTTGCAAAGGAAGAAAAAGAATCCTAATACAATTAGAAAAGAAATAGAAAAATCTGCGCAATTGTATAACGCCAGACCGTCTTCCTTCCGCTGATACGAGCAATCCACATATCTGATTGCCACGAAACTTTGGAGTTTTACTGATATCGATGTACTTTTCAAGATGGTCGGCTTAGATTCTTCATATCAGTAGTAGTGGGCCACCTGGACCATCTCCAGTTTCAGTGGGCGGAAGTCGGAACTTTTTGGACAGTTCGTACCATTTTAGACGCCACGATCAATCCGTAACTCGGATCGACGTGAAACTTATTGGGTTTTCTCGGCGTCGAGCAGCTCTACAAAATAGACGGAACGGATCATCATAAATGATCAAGATGGGCCCCAAGAGTTGGGCCGAAAGTCAAAAACGGGAATAACAATTTCCTGTTTGGGTTGAAACTCTAAAATATGAAATTCCTTAGTTTTCTCTTGTTTTTCTTCCTGTCTATCTCCCGCAGGAAGCTGCGTGATCCACGCCCTCGATCATGGGGTTCTTCTCCTACATCATGGGACCCACTAAGTCTATATCATGACCCAAAAATCTCATTGGCCTGATCATCTGGCAGGTCTCACTTGTTTGAAAATGGACGGTTAGAAGAACTTAACATGGGGTCTACATTCAATGTCACATAAGCCCACTTGATGAATAGCCACAAATTTTTGTTGCAGAGGTTTGAGTAGGTTGGTTTGAAGTTTTAGGTGGATTCAAATAAATATCTATCCTTTCTTTTTCATGGAGATCATGGTGATTATTTGTTCATTGCATCTGTTATTCTCATCAATCTTCTTTATATGGTTTTGTTTCCCTCTTTCTTCACTTGTATCTCATGGGCTTTCTGTCTTTTAGAGCCTTGAATTACAAATTGATGCTATTGCATCCATGATCTTCCATTACCTTTATTTTGAAATGCAAGTGGTGACTTCCCTGACAGGCGAAGTTGCCTACATCAGAAATTGCCGCAACAATCAACGAGTTCAGAAACCGTCATCTTTCCGAGCTTGCTGAGGTATGCATTTGTGATGTGAAGTTGATATTTTTGTAATGTCCCCACGTGCTTTCCTTTCTCTTCATAGAAAGAGTTATTTTTTTGTATGGTTATAGCTGGAATTGCTGGCTGGTCTACATCTGTAGATAATTTCTTCTATGAGAAAGTCAATGGATATGTAGAGGTATTTTTCCTGGATGCGGAGTGCTTGTTTATGCCAGATCAAGGAAAATCTAGGGGGAAATGTGAATGGAGTTCGTAACATGAACATGTTCTATACCTTTCCATACATACACAATCCACAATCTCTGCCCATGTGATCGGTGGACCTTTTCTCATTTGCATATGGATCACTGGCCATCCCTTCACAGGACAAGTATGAGATGGTTAGGATTGTGAGAAGGTGAGCATTTTGCAGCATTGCCCATTGACAACAGCACCCTCCAAGTGAAGTCTGTATTGCTGAAAAATAGGCTCCACTCTATGCCATGCTGGCTATGGTTTAAAGACTTGGTGACTTTTAACTCTCTTTTGGCTAAAGTACAGTTGCAGCTCTCCTAAGTCGGGGGTGACTCAATAGTTTCAAACCAGATTGGGTCCTGAGTCCAAGTCATCCCATCCAAGTCTTAAAACCATGGTGCTGGTCCCAATGGCAAACTGGTAATTTGGGCGGAGCATTGTATACTACCTCAGTATGGAACATATTACGGGGTGTTATTGGATGTAACACATCAACCTTCACAGGAAAGGACTACGTGGATGTCGTTTAGTTTCAGAAATATAGAGGGAGCTTAGATATGTTTGCACTCACTGCTGCAAGAGGCCGAGTTCTAGTGTTCGATGCAAGTTGCTGTGATGACTTTTATCGAGTGGCTTCGGGTATGTTCAGGTGTTCCTATTCCAAGGTGGACGAAGGGTTGTTGCCACTAGATTGTGGTTGGAAGCTGGAAAACAGGATCCTGATTAATGCAGGATCTGTTTTACTTGATGCCCGAAATATCAGGCATATTGAGTATACTTGGAAAGTCTGCCAACCATGGTTTGGTGGTCCACCAGGACACATACCTGGATTGTATTCAGATGTTCAATTGTATTAAATTTCTATAACCCAAAGCCAAAGTGGAGTGAGCTCGATGCCATTTATGTGTAAAACTAGCCCCCAAAATACATTTGCTATATTTTCATGTCCAACTCGAAAGTGCTTGGGTTGCAATTAAGAATTAGGTTTTGTTATGAGTTAAAATGGTGCCGCCCCTACGTTGGTCATTTCCCCTACAATGAGTTGAATGAATTGCAATGCAGTTCAATTCAGCATCCGAATGCACCCTCAGCCGAAGAAGGAAAGCTTCAAATAAATTCAAACACTTGAAAAACTTCACTTGAAAAACTTCCATATATATATATATATATATATATATATATATATATATATATATATATATATATTGGTATTATACTAATGCGTCACTGTCCTTCTATTTTTTGGGGTTTATGCAGCTATGTGAAGCAAGCGGAAGTTCTCTTGGTTATGGCTTTTGTCGAGTCATGACCAAGCCCAAACCTCAGGCATCTGCATTTGATTCTGATGAAAATCAAGTTGTTGAAGGAACGCTTGCAATATAAATCACTCATACGGAGAAATCAGGTATAAGATGAAATTGTGTCTCGTCTGCTAGCCCAGCTGGAAGACGCCTAGGCATTTCAACAGTAGGTCTCAGGTTCGAGTGCTAATGAGACACACTAACCCCACTAGTGGGTGGGTGTGTTGCCCAGCTAATAGGGTGGGTGCGTTGCATGACTAACTCAAAAAAAAAAAAGGTATTTGATGAAATCCTTGATAAATCTGTACAGATGGTCTGACGCAGGGGGATACATGGTAGGTCGATCACCGTCTCCCTAACTGATAGTTTCTCGAATCCACGAGAAGAAATAAAAGATAAAAGAGGAAATAAATTCCAAATAATTACTTTATTGATGATTGAATGAATAAAAACTGAAATTACAATGCATATAAATAGAAAACTAAACCCTAGGTAAAGTATCAGACTCCAACTCCAACTGAAACTCCTAGAAAACGTAACTTACTATAAATAGAAAACTTACTATTTATAGAAGTCGTTCAATCCTACTAGAACTCTTGGTTTTCGGCCAAAAATAGAAAGTTATCAAACGGCCTCAACCACGTTGTTCTACTAAATGTTCTAAGCCCTTTTCATGTTGGGCACTAACTCTAAAACCCTACAGATGCAAAGTTATGATCGAATTAAAACTTAATATAAATAGTAAAACTGAAAATAAACTAGCCTAATGACCGTCGATACGGTCGAATCTCGCGATTCCAGGCTTGGGCAACCCGGCATAGCCGGGTTGGTTGGCTAAAGTAGCTCGAGCTACCCCAAATTGATATATTATATGTCCCGTAACTCATTCCGGTTTGTGAGATACGACCGATTTACAGTCCTGACGGTCCGGATCACTTTCGACCTCGACCGGTCTTCTTTTGCTCCATCTGTGCCATGAAATAATCAGCGACCCGTTCTACATCAGTCTCCTCCACTTCGAAAGAACTCGACCCCGAGTTCTCGTCTTACTTTGGTTCATGATATTCGTACAGATCTGCCACGTTGAAAGTCCTTGAAATCTCCATGTCATCGGAAGATCAACAACGTAGGCATTGTCATTGATCTTGCGAATGATCTGTACCGGTCCAATCTTCTTGTGTTTCAACTTGTTGTAGGTCCCGATAGGAAATCGCTCTTTACGTAGGTGGACCATCACCTGATCACCTATTTCGAACACTTTGGCGTGTCGATGCTTGTCGGCCGCTTCTTAGTACTTCTCGTTTGAAGCCTGTAATTTGTTAGCGCACGTCTGCATGTATGTCCATGATTCAGGTCTGCCATATGTTCAACTGTAACGTTCATGCCCGGAAGCTTAGGCAGGGGAACCAAATCGAGTGTGTGACGAGGCACGCACCCATAAACAATCTGGAACGGAGACTTTCGTGTCGATCGGTTTACCATGTTGTTGAACGCAAACTCTGCTTGAGCTAGGGCCATGTCCCACTGCTTCGGTTTGTCACCTGAAAGGCAACAGATGAGATTCCCCAATGTGCGGTTGACGAGCTCAGTCTGCCCATCTGTTTGTGGATGATAAGCACTGCTGAAGTGAAGTCATGTACCGAACCGATTCCACAAGGCTCGCCAAAAGTGGCTAACGAATTTTATGTCCCGGTCTGAAGTGATCGTCTTAGGAATCCCATGTAGTCGCACAACCTCTCTGAAGAAAAGGTTCGCAACGTGTATCACATCAAAGGTCTTCTTCCACAGAATGAAGTGTGTCATCTTGAAGAATCAGTCTACCACCACGAACACTGAGTCCATGCCGCGTTGTGTTCGTGGGAGCCCTAATATAAAATCCATAGATAAATCCTCCCAAGGGACATCTGGCACGAGTAATGGCGTGTAAAGACCTGTATTTTGAGATTGTCCCTTAGCGGTTTGACAAATATGACATCGTTGTACCGCCCTGCCAACATCACGAGCAAGTTGCGGCCAGTAATACCGCTCTTCCACCATCGCTCGAGTCTTATCTCATCCTAGATGACCGCTGAGGCCACCGCCATGCAGCTCGATAATAATTTTGTCCCGTAACGAACTCTGTGGAATACAAAGTCGATTTCCTTTGAAGAGGAAACCATCTTGAATTAGAAGGTCACTCGAGTGACCCTTTTGGCACTTTTTCCATACATCTACAAAATTCTCGTCGTCAACATAAAGTTCCTTGAGACAGTCGAATCCGATCACCTCACTGCTCATTGTAATAAGAAGGGATTCACGTCGGCTTAGTGCATCTGCCACCTTGTTCTGCTGCCCTGATTTGTGTTTCAGAAAGAACGTGAATTCCTGTAAAAACGAAATCCATCTAGCATGCATACGATTCACATTAGTCTGAGTGTTGATAAATTTTAAGGCCTGATGATCAGTGTACAGTATAAATTCCCTTTGAATAAGATAATGGCGCCAATGGCGCAGTGCCTGAACCACTGCATATAATTCAAGTTCATAGGTCGACCACTTCTGTCATGCGTCGCTCAGTTTCTCACTGTAAAAGGCAACGGGCCTGCCCTCTTGAGAAAGGACTCCCCCAATGCCGACAATAGATGCGTCACATTCTACCTCAAACAACTTATCGAAATTAGGGAGTACCAGGACCGGGGTAGTGGACAAACGATGTTTAATTTCTGCAAAACTCTTCTCAGCCCCTTTGGTCCATTGAAACGGACCCTTCTTCATACAGTCGGTAATCGGTGCGATGATACTGCTGAAGTTCCGCACAAACCGACGATAGAAGGTTGCTAACCCATGAAAACTTCGTACCTCATGAATGTTCGTCGGAGTCGGCCAATCCCGAATAGCTCGAACTTTCTCTTCATCCACTCGGATACCCGTGGATGACACAATGAACCCCAGAAACAATAATCGATCAGTTAAGAAGCTACACTTTTTCAGATTTAAGTATAGCTTGTTGTCAGCCAACACTTGTAGAACTTTTCTGATGTGGGTCATGTGCTTTGTTTCATCCTGACTGTATATTAGTATGTCGTCAAAGTAAACGACAACAAAACGGCCAATGAACGGCTTCAACACTTGGTTCATTAAACGCATGAAGGTGCTTGGTGCGTTGGTCAGACCGAAGGGCATAACCAGCCACTCATATAGCCCTTCATTGGTCTTGAAGGCCGTTTTCCACTCGTCACCTGGTCTAATACAGATTTGATGGTATCCACTCCGTAAGTCCAGTTTCGAGAACACCTTGAAGCCTTCGAGCATGTCCAGCATGTCATCCAACCGTGGTATTAGAAATCGATATTTAACTGTTATTTTATTGATCGCGTGGCTATCGATGCACATGCGCCATGTTCCGTCCTTCTTTGGGGTAAGGAGTGCCGGAACGGCACACGGGCTCATGCTTTCTTTAATATGACCCTTACGGATCAGTTCCTCCACTTGTCCCTATAGAATTTCACACTCTTTCGGACTCATCCGATAGTGTGGTCAGTTGGGTAGACTGGACCCTGGGATAAGGTCGATGTGATGTTGTATGTCTCGCATGGGAGGCAACTCATCAGGTAACTCTCCAGGCCAAGTACTTCGAAATTCTTCTAGCAGCAGTTTAAGGCGTTGAGGAATATTAGAGGATCCTGGCTCCTCGCATTTTACCATAACGACAAAAATTTCGCCCGTTTCCTTTGATTCCTTAACAAACTCGCGAATGGTAAGGAGAGAGTTCCCCTCCACTTTAGAAGCTTCAGGGTGTTTATCTGGTGTCATAGGGGCCAAAATAATTTTCCGACCATCCTTGGTGAACATGTATATGTTTTTCCGTCCACCGTGGGTCACATCTCGATCCGATTGCCATGGCCGCCCAAGTAACATGTGGCAGGCTTCCATGTCAACCACATCACAGAGGACCTCGTCCTTATAGCTTTTACCAATGGAAAACGAGATAATGCATTGATGAGTTACCTTGGTTTCGTTCACTTTCTTGATCCAACCGATAGAGTAAGGGGTAGGGTGCTTCGTCATAGGCAGATGTAACTTATCCACCATAATTTTCGAGACAATATTTTCGCTACTCCCACTGTCTATGATCACGTCACAGATTTTGCCCTGCACGGTGCACTTTGTGTGAAAAATATTATGTCGTTGTGGGTGCACTTCCTTCCTAGGAGCGTAAAGTAATCGTCTTACTACTAGTGATTACCCATGATTTCAGTCAGCCAATCGACATCTTCTGTGTCCCCCTCTTCGGCCTGTTCCAAGTCAGGGTTGTCTTCTGGTAATTCACCTTCCGCGCCACCTTCATTCGTAGTTAAGTGTGCTGCAGGGCGTTGAGGGCAAGCGTTCGACCAGTGACCTGGTTGACCACAACGGAGACAATGGTCTAGCCTTGGCCGACCATATGGGTTGGGGATCCTGCTGGGACCCATTGTTACGGGAGCTGCACGTTGAGGTCTTGAGGGACCGCTTCCCCAGTCCCGATTCGTGACCGTTGGAGGTTGAGGATGCCCTCCCATAGGTTCCTTACCTTTGGCCAACGTGGTATCTTGAGTGGGTCCGGTGATAGGATTCCTTGTTGCCGGATAGGGTCGAGCAGCCGTGACAACTGTGTTTCTGCTCGAGTGGCCAATTGGTTGGCCTCACTCAACGTCCAGACTGGATGCATCTGGACTCGATCTTGGATTGCAAATCGCAACCCACCAATGAATCGTGATACTTGTTGTGCCTCTGATTCCGATATATTATTCCGTGTAGCCAATCGTTGGAATTCTTCAAGATATTCGGCTACGGTTCAATTTCCCTGACAACAATTTTGGTATTGTTGGAACAAAATTTGTTCATAGTCGCTAGGGAGGAATCGAGCTCTAAGAAGCTGTCTCATCCTAGGCCATGTTCAGATGGGTGTCTTATTCTGACGGGTGCGGGAAACCTGTAGGTTTTCCCACCATGCTGAAGCACCGGATTTAAATTTATATGCAATTAGTTTTACCTTCTTATCTTCCGACACTTCCATATAGTCGAAGTATCGCTCGACCTCTGCCAGCCAGTCGAGGAACTCCTCTATTCGAAGTAGGCCATTAAAGCTGGGAAGATCAGCTTTGCCCCGATAGTCTCGTTCTGCTCGTTCCACACGCTCATTCCCTAGCACAGGTCGTCATACCAAAATGTCTTCGACCTCGTCATCGCTTGGTTCTGATTTGTCTGGTGTAGCCCTACAATTATCCACCTGAGGTGCTCTACGGACAACATGATTGTCCCGTATAGCAACGGTTGGTAGTTGTTGGTCGCCTTGGGCTCGAAGCGGAGCTAGCGATGCTGCAATCTGGTCGAGGATCGCCTGTATACGTTGCAGGATCAACCGGTTCTCCCGTTGCACTGCTTCGAAAGCTGTCGCCGTTAGATAGTCTCTTGGAGCATCGTCCTTAGGATGAGGATCCAACCCTTCATTAGAGGTCATCGTCCTGAGTAAGAAACCTCGCTTTGATACCAATGATGCAGGGGGATACGTGGTAGGTCGATCACCGTCTCCCTAACCGATAGTTTCTCGAATCCACGAGAAGAAATAAAAGATAAAAGAGGAAATAAATTCCAAATAATTACTTTATTGATGATTGAATGAATAAAAACGAAATTACAATGCATATAAATAGAAAACTAAACCCTAGGTAAAGTATCAGACTCCAACTCCAACTGAAACTCCTAGAAAACGTAACTTACTAACTTACTATTTATAGAAGTCGTTCAATCCTACTAGAACTCTTGGTTTTCGGCCAAAAATAGAAAGTTATCAAACGGCCTCAACCACGTTGTTCTACTAAATGTTCTAAGCCCTTTTCATGTTGGGCACTAACTCTAAAACCCTACAGATGCAAAGTTATGATCGAATTAAAACTTACTATAAATAGTAAAACTGAAAATAAACTAGCCTAATGACCGTTGATACGGTCGAATCTCGCGATTCCGGCTTGGGCAACCCGGCATAACTGGGTTGGTTGGCTAAAGTAGCTCGAGCTACCCCAAATTGATATATTATACGTCCCGTAACTCATTCCGGTTTGTGAGATACGACCGATTTACGGTCCTGACGGTCCGAATCACTTTCGACCCCGACCGGTCTTCTTTTGCTCCATCTGAGCCATGAAATAATCAGCGACCCGTTCTACATCATGGTCATTTCTTTCATTGATATAAAATTGTATAGAAATATAAAAAAAAAACTTTAAGCACACACATGGTTCACCAATGGTATAAATTGCCTCAATTTTGCTCGGCTCCTTTTCCATTCGTGTGAATTTTGACGCGGGATTGCATTGTTTTGCGTTGGATTTGTCATGGTGTTACCATGATTTGTTTCTTTATTGATGTTGTGTTGTTCACTTGTTATCTTAATCCGAGGATGAAGGGTGTGTTTGGATTCACAATTATTTTGAATTGCAATTATGAAGTGGTAAATGTCCAAATTGCAATCATGGTCATCAATGTGTTGCAATTGGCTCGAAATCTCGAGTTGTTACAATCAGGGACTTGAAAGGTACTTGACTGCCATTTTTTATGAGTTCCTTGTGAATCATCATCATCATCATCATCATCATCGACGGCCTTGTTCCAGCTATTTTGGTCTACTTTACATGCTTGCTTGGCAAACATTAAATGGCTGGCTGCTAAGGAGACATCAGCCTTTCCTTTCCGCAGGTTGAGGATTGGCTGGTGCGTTGTTACTAAGCGGAGTTTTAAATCTTTGTAATGAATGCAAAATACAAGATTAGAAATTTCTTGTGCCGACTGTTTGCAATTCAGTCCATTTGTACCTCCAACCGCAGCCCAGAAACAATATATGAAGTAAATGAGAAAAATATGAGCCATGACCAGCTGTGCATATTGGCACGCATGGCAATGTGTTACATGAGCAACCCAGATGCTCCTGAGGCACCCACCACGTTAGATACCCCTGGCATGAAAAATAAACATTTTTGAGGAATGAAACCAACAGTCCACATTTAAGATATATGGTTGCTAAATGATTAGAAAGTCAGATTGGGTTGAGTTGGGTTGGGCCAAATTACTTTAGCGCAAGCCCAACCTGATAATTGATCGGGCCATGCATGCCGCCCAAGCCTAGCCCATTGGCTCATTGGCACCCTGGCCGAGGTAGGGTCGAGCGAGCAATCAGCTCAATGGCACCCTTAGAATGGTTGTGTAAAGCTGTTCTCCAATGGTATTGGGACTTGTTTGGATGCACCATAAAGCTGCCAATGGTCTGGTTTTAGCAATGAAACCATTCCCTCATTCTGAGCAGCTTGGAAAACAGGAATGCAATGGGTTGGGTTGGGTCGGCCCGTGAGTCAACTGGCCCATCCAGTTTCTGATGCTTGTTTAGGCCAGTCAAATGGGTAGTGGGTTGTGCTCATGTTAGAAATGTGGTCATTTAAGTAAATGTTCAGGCTTAGGTGGAACCCTACCCAACCGACCCCCTCCATATAGCTTATAAATAGGCTGGGTTAGATGACCCGACCTAACCCGAAACCAATTTATAGACCATAAGTATAGATAAATCCACATGATGTTTGTATGTTTCCATACATTCACTGATTGGGCTGGGCATACCTTTAGCCCAATATTCCATTCTCAAACCCATATGCAGACGTGTTGGGTCAGGATCCCTCAAGCCTAACCCATTACTATTTAATGGGTTCGCTTGGGCTTAGCCTTGGGCTTGATGAATGTTAAGTCGGTCTGTTGGGTCACAAGATAGGTCGCAGGTCAGGTTGGAGTTGGAATTCTTGGACCGTTTAATAAATGGGTCGGGCTCGGGCATGTCATCTGAAAATTGATAGCTATCGATCTCTTTTCCTTGTAGAAGGATCGAAATGTCTATTAAGTGGACCCCAACATGCATGATACACGGCCCAAAAATCGCATTTATTGGACAAATACTAGCAACACACTGCCATCTCTATTTTCCATCCCTCTTCTACCTTACAATGATCCAAAACGTCCATTTGGTGGACCCCAACACGGAAATGTTTATTTGCCATTCAAGCTGTTCATAAAGTCACATAACCCTGGATGAAGAGAAGACACAGATATCAGCTTGATCCAAAACATCTGTGGCCCTCAAGAAGATTTCAACTGTAGGCGTTTAATCCCTACTGTTTCCTGTGGTGATCCATTTGAGCTTTGGATCTTCCTCATTTTTTTTTTTACTCGTGCCTGAAAATGAGCTGAAAAATGAATGGACGGCGTGAATAAAACACATACATCATAATGGGGACCACAGACTTTTCCAGCAGCTAGCTGGCTGATGTAGGGGTCACTAGCCCATCTGCGTTCAATCCCTGCTGTGTTTCCTGTGGTCTGGTCCACTTGAGCTTTGGATCTACAATGAATGGACAGCGTGGATAAAACACATACATCATTGTGGGGCCCACACAGCTAGGTATTACCGTCCATTGTCCAATGCCATTCATAGAGGATCCCAATATTTTGACGGTTCATATAGAATCAGGCAGCATGGGCACTCGATGCATGCATGTGTAGATATTTCATACTCCCTCCGAGTACAGTACAACTCCTCCGCTACAATCCCACCCCATTGGGCAAGCCCATCTGCCACTGCGTTTGCCTCCCTCGGAGTGTGAACAAGGGTGAAGTCCAGCTTTTTACTGAGCCCTGTAAATCTGGCCCCCTAGTACCACATAGAGAGGGAGAGGGGGGTCAGAAAGGAGCCGAACTGTCACTTGAGAGTCACACAATACCTCCACGTCCTCGCAGATAGCAAGGCCCTCCACAATGGCCCTGATTTCGGCTCTGGTGTTGGACCCAGCACCGTATCAGGGAATTGTGCCCCTCAGCCTTGCAAAGAGGTCTCCCTCTGCAGCCTCAGACCACCACTGGTTGGTCCGATAGATCGCCCGGGCTTGGGGATGCGAGGAGATCTGCAAAATTGACCCAAAATGATTCCAAACTTCAATGACAGTCGTCCCCTGGGAGAAGAGGTGGTCTACACTTTCGGAATGGTGAGAGGTGCCTGAGAGTTGATCACAACAGACACACATTGAGGCCAGGCTAACTCCCCTGGATTGAATTTTATTGTCGACCAGGACTGCCTTGAAAAGGAGTTTCCAAATAAACAGGGATTTTAGGGGGCTGCGACGGATGCCAAACCCATAAAAGTTGCGAATAAAGGAAAAGAAACTAGTAATAATGTGAATTAATGAATAAAATGATCAAATGACACTTGTTTCTAGTACATGAAGATCTGATAACTCGTCAAGTCATAAAGCATACACTCAAGTGTCACTTGAAAGTAGAGTGTGGGGTATATGAGATGGGAGATGCACTGTCAAAAAGAAAATGAAAATAAAATGGATAGTCAAACTACCACCTGTACACTTGAAGATTTGAGAGGAGATATGAGAATTACGACAATCCTCGTAAGAGAAAATGACCATGATTTATAGCAATGCATTGCAAATGAATATGATAAATATCATAATCTTTTCATAAACTGAATTCCATTAAGATTATTTGGGAAAGGATACAATATTAATAATACATTCAAACACTATGCCTGTTTATCATTGATGTTCATCCCATGATAGAAACCAATTTGAACCATAATGTTTTGATACATACTTGTTTTGCGATACAACCATTTTCTGACATATGCAGATGTTGACAAACAGGAATTTCCTGTTGAATCCGAGCAGACAATATGGATTCATGTTGATCATCTATAGATAAATAATAGCTTGTCATATAGGCAAATTTTCCTGCCAACGGGACATTTATACCATGCTACCTGTAAGCCCCACTGTGAAGATAAGCGAGGGCAAAAACAAGCCAGTCACATCATTAGGTGGGCCACACCATTAGAATAAATGGAAACTAGCTAGGGGCCGGACTCAAAAATCAGGTGTGGCCCATTTAGTGTGTGGATTATAATTGATTTTTGGATATAAGAGATCATTTATGAGGCCCATAATTATTAGTATGGCACTGATGTCCAATGCAAGCGGGCCGGACATGCCTGCATGACAAGTTATATGGTGCCACTTGCTGCAGGTGATCAATTATCATATAGTTTTTTTTATCTTTTGTCCTTGCAGTACAGCATTTAGACCTCTAAGGATCTCTTTAAGTTGTCTCCTTCTCTACCTAAATAAATGCTTTTATCTTTGGCTTCCTTTCGTTCTTCACAAGACAAGGAGGAAGGCTCTTGAGACTTGATTTGGTCCACATGATCTCCTTCTTTGCCCCACAACAGCAAGTAGAGTCCGATGATGACAATAACACCTCCCAGTATGCTAAACAGGTTCAATAAAATCTCTTAGGATAGATAAGACAACAACTAATGGGCGTGTGTGTGTGTGTGTGTGTGTGTGTTTCAATGGACCAGTCAGGTCAACTGGCCTAACTTATTTTTAAGATGGGTTTGAAAAAAGCTAAATGGGTAGCAGATCGGGTTCAAGCTAGACTATGACCCCATTAAGTAAATGGTTTGGGCTTGGGTAATCCAGCCATATAGGTTACAATTGGGTTAGATGAGTTGACCCGACCCAATCCAAAAGTACCTGACACAAAATAAAGAAAAAAAATTATAGATGAATCTTTTATGTATGTACATATCAATTGTCTGAGCTAATTGTGTGGACAGCCTTAGTGTCATGTTCCATTCTTAAACTTGAGTTGGGTCATGGTGAATTGGGTGAGTTGGGTCATGGTGAATTGGGTCAGATTGGGTCTTAAGTGGGTCAGGTTGGTTAAGGGGGTAATGGGTCGTGGGTTGGGTTGGGTTGGGTTGGGTTGGGTTTGGGCAAGAATTATTGGCTCATTTAGTAAGTAAGTTGGGCTTGGGTTGATGCTAACTCAGTCCAAACCTGATCCATTGTCACTCCTAGTGCGATCCCTTGTGCCACATGCCACATGTGCACATGTGTTAACGTGCCACAAGCATTATTGTACGTCGTCAAGTGATGCAAATATGCTACATTAAACCTTTTGTGCTTTTTACACACTGCATGCATGTGCCATGTCCCATATGCTAAGTTATATAATGCAATGCATGTGTCAGATGTGCACTGTATATTATCTAGAGCCCCACATGTGCCTGCAGCACATATATATTATACATTTTCAAGCACTATGACTGGCTATATGTGCGAAGTCTCTAATGTGCACATTCACGATGTGAGCTAAATAATCCATGCTTATTCTAGATGGTTAATGAATAGAATAAGATTAACAACTCCAAGATAGTGTGACGAGACCAAACAATACCTGAAGGAGTTTAACCTGTATAAGCAATCTAAAACTAAACTTTTGTTGCTACCAAACGAGCCTTAAATACATGTATTTAAATACTCCTTCTATTTTTGGCACCAATAATGTAGGACAATAATACCTATGTACTATATATTGCATCACAAAATGTAGAGAAGATGGTGAATTTATTTTAAAAATTAAAAATAAAAAGTCAGGTTTAGGTAGTGTTTCTTGATAATAGTGTACTATATGATCACCAAAATTGTAAATAGGAGGGGCCCATCTTTCTCTTATCCACACCTCTCATTTGGTGGGCATCACCGGTGGGTGATGTTGTCAAAACACCCTTCATTGAACAGTCTTATCCATCCAATATTTGGCCTTGAAATAAATGGCTTAAAAATAGTATATAGCAAACGCTAGCTCCATATACAGAGAGAAATGCTCCACCAAATATTAGATGGTTAGGACATCTGATGGAGGAGATTTTTTGGTTAAGGACCATCCATGTTGGGCTCCCAGAATGGGAATATTTGGATAATTGAAAGGTGGGCCCAAATTATTTGATAGGAAAACCGCTAGAAGAGCTTACCTTCCTGTGTGTAGTTTTTCACCAAGAACAAAGTATGCTAGTAATGCGACGAGTATGGTTGCAAGAGGGTTGAAGATGGTTACAAAGACGGGTCCTTTTTCTTCATTGCACCATAGTTGTATGTAGTATATTAAACCAGCACTTACCACTCCCTGCAAACACATTAACTTTGAAATTTAAAATTCACTTTGAATTAATCATCCATGTTTGAAGATTGTAGATTTTCTAAAATCTCATGCGATCCCTCCTATATAAGTGCACTTTCTAAGTACTCCCAATGTGTGCTTCTTGATTTCAATTCTCTAACTCAAGATATTCTTTTTTATTAGATGATAGACACTGCTGCAAGTTTTCGATGAAATCTTTAATACTGTGTCCCGTGGAAAGAAGAACCTATGATTAGCTTTTTGGAAAATTTTCAAATGAACCATTTCAACCGTGATCTTTCAATTTCTTAGTTCACATTAGGTGGATGAATACTTATAAAACTGAACGGCTTGGCTCAGGAACTCAATTGAGCCAACTCAACTTGCTATGTTCTTGATCGGTGTCCTGTAAACTAGGTTTTTGTCATAGTTCCAAAACTTGCTGACATGCCTAGAAACTTGGCCGTGTCAAGTCAACTCATCTAGATTTCAAGCCGAGTCACTGGGAAACTCGGTAATGGACCTGACTCTGCCTAGACTCGAAGAGACACATCAAGTCAGTATGCCCGCTGTTCTAAATTTAACTATTTTAAATATTTATTAGCATTTCTAATATATTTTAATTTACAATAATTAATTATTGAGTAAAGTTGGGTTGACTCTTCAAAGTAACTTAACTTGGTGGAACATCAAGTTGCCCTCACCCAAATCAGGATCAGGCTGAGTTTTGGGCTCTACGGTTAAAGAGAGAAAGAGAGTGACGCACCTAGTGATTGAAGTGGATTTCATTTAAACATCTAGGTGAGGACTACTTCAATCGGCCACACTATAAGACCGTAGATAAGGTCTCATGCTGGCCGTGCGCAAGAGACCACGACTTACACACAGAGAGATGCTTACCAGCGATCAGTTCTCACTGAGCACTTTTTGAGAACTCATCACACGTGATATGATCCCAAAATCTGAACCGTCCATGTGATGCAGCACCTCAAAAAGGCCCAACTTTCAACCTGCTCCAAAACTATGGTGGGCTGTAGCAGAGAGAGAGAGAGACAGAGAGAGAGAGGGGGGGGCCAAAGCAAGGGAAGAGACTGTTTCCTTTTGCCATGGCCCACGTAAGTTCTGGGTCCAGGTAAAAGTTGTGACCTGAAGGTTTTTTGGGGTGCTACATTATGTGGACAGTTCAGATTTTGGACTTACATCACATATGATGAGTTCTCAAAAAGTGCTCACGAGCTCTTGCGAGAACTGGTGCACAGGTGAGCGTTCATCTCTCTATGTATAAAACAGTATGATTGTGTTACTACCAGTGAGTCGCTTCCAGTTAACTGAGTCAACAAGCTTCTCAGGTAAAATACATACATTTATTGGCACATTTCAATGCAATTGTGTAGCCCACAGATTAGTGGATTGGGGCCTGTATTTTTTGCGCATGACATCTACTCTGTGGGTCCACAATATGAACGGCTTGGGCACAGCTGCAAAGAGTCCCTTGTAAAGTGGACTCACGTATACCCATGTTGATGCACTTTTCTCCATCATGTTTCTCATAATATTTACTTACACCATATAGGATATTCCAGAGGTCGATGTTGAATCCAACGGTCCACGCCTTGGGTTTGTGTACCACGCATGCTGTGAAAACAGCTGATTGGGCCCCACCAATAAAGCTCATCCATGTTGTTAATGAAAGCTGGGCCGGGTATTTCTTCAATGTGAATTTCTGCACTAGTCATGAACGGCATACATCACATTTTCTACCATTGTAAATGCTTGTTAAAGTTCAGTAATCTCTTAATCAGAATATATAAAACGCACCCAATAATCATACATCTGGAACGTCCAAATGGTGGGACCATTGCTGATTAAGGCTGGAAACGGGCCCGGTTAGCCCTGAACTGAAATAGGGCAGGAACAGCACTGTAGCATTGGCCCCCATCAATCTGTTTTGCCAAAATGCTATTAAGGTGCAGTTCAGTCCCAGCTAGAGCAGGATTAGGTGTGACGCCTGATGAACAAATGGCCAGGCCCAGGTTGTAGCCACATCAACGGGTCTGGTCGACCTACAGGCTAGCTGATTAACCCATTTCTTAGATGATTGGGCCACGGTTAACAAGGTGCAGGTTGATTATGATTAGACATAATTGGGCTGGTTAGGGCGCCCCGCCTGATCCAACCCACTTATAATGAGCCTATAAATAGCATTCTGTTTGGACATGGGTTTTCATCCCTGATATTTTCTGTTAACTCCAAAAAAACCAATTTGATTTGTTTTCATCCTGTCGGCTCTTTAGCTTTTATTTTGTTGAGTGGGAGATAAGATGGGGTTTGCAAAAGTGCATTAGAATGCCCAAAATAAATTGAGTTTTGTCTCAAAATGTTGTTTTGGCATTAAACGCCCTTCTGAGGGTGCGTCCAAACGGGCCCTTAGAAAGATTTAATCCCTAAACCTCTTTTAGGTACAGATAATGGGTCTCAAAGTGGGCCAGGGCAGACATTCACGTGCAGTTCACTGCCAGGCTTGGGTATGAATTTCTAGAGTCCGGATCCTCTATTGAAACCTAGCAGGGAAACCCTGCTCGTCACTTCTCTGATTGGTCCAGATCAGCCTGACTGTGTCAGAGCTGAGCTGCTCTGACACAGTCAGGATGAGCTGGACTAATCAAGCAGTGGAAGCAGAGGTTCTCTGCTAGGTTTCAACAGAGGATCCGGATTCGAATTTCTAGCCCATTTGTATATATATATATATATATATATATATATATATATATATATATAGAGAGAGAGAGAGAGAGAGAGAGAGAGAGAGGCTACCTGCATGATGTACGATAAAGCCCATGTGATACAGCATGCAACGGTAAGAATGGATCCCGTCATCCAATTTTCATGGATGGTACTACTTCCTTGCATGTGGATAAGAGCACCCTCTAAATTCCTCAAAACAGGTCCTCTATACAGTGTCATGACCATCACACCCGCCAGTGAAAACAGGGTCCCAATAATCTTTGCCATCCCACGTGTGCTCATATCCAGACGCTCCAATCTAAATCAATTTGCATACTAAAATTCATTAAAACAAAATAAACGGTTCAGATCATTGAGACAAGAGCTCCATCCAACTAGTGTCCTTAATTAAGTTACAAATATATAGTGAACAGAAACCTTCAATCAACTGTCCATTTTATTTTACAATATGCCCACTTGATAGTTAGAGTGAGCCATTCATCATCAGCCAAAGCCTGGCCTACAGGGTCGGATTGGGCCATTGCCACCTGAACTCGTATACATGAAGGTCTCACTGAAAGTGTGGGGCCTCCCATTCCAACTCGTCTAACATGGTTGTCCCATAATTATAATAGGATATCATAAAATTATGCTGATCTAACCATCAAGCGAGCCTTTAAGAATTTCAAAATTTTTGGGTGGTTGTCCATTGCTTTTGTTGGGTGGCCTAGGTAATTAGATTGACCTGACTTTTAGCCATCCAAATTTCTTGATAAGGCAACTATGTTGAATGTATTGAATGTCACGCATTTATCATCATGGTGGACTTTATATACAGCTAGTTGCACTGTCTTATTTTTAATTCTTTGTGTGTGAGAGTAGTTATAAATATGTATGGGAAATGGTACTATGAGGTCCATCTCACTGGACCTTGGCATGAGGTCGAGCTATGTTGGCCCCACCATGATGTGTGATGGATATCCATGCTGCCCATTTTGTAGGTCCCTCTAGGTTATAGGATGTACAAAAAATCAGCCATATCTAGAACTCATGTGGGCCATACCATATGAAACCATAGGAAATCAAGCTTAAAACATCTAAAAACACTTGATAGGCTGGGCCCACCTGAGTTTTAGAATGGCTTGAAATTTGATATGGCCCCTCATCAAAGTCAGACACACACAATGCATGGGTTAAATGTCTAAACCACATGTCACTGCCCTACACAAAATAAAAAATGTTTTGATGGGCAGGCATTCACTCTCAACTATTGTCTTCCGTGTAGCCACCTTTTTTTTTTTTTTTTCTTTTTTTTTTTGAGGGGGGGGAAAGAAAGGCATTCACTCTCAACTATTGTCTTCCGTGATGGGCAGGCATTCACTCTCAACTATTGTCTTCCGTGTAGCCACCCTTTTTTTTTCTTTTTTTTTCTTTTTTTTTTGGAGGGGGGGGGGGGGGGGGGGGAGAAAGGCTGTATATAGATAACGAGAACAGAATGCACACATTGGGGCGGCACCCACAAAAAGGTCAGGCCCCACCTATCATAAGCTCATGTACACAGCCCCACCCATCATAAGCTCATGTACACAGCCCCACCCTAAACCACGTAGTGTTACCTGACATTACCTATCGCGGTGTAGCCCACGTAAGTCACGGATTGGCCTGATTTTTAGGCCCTTGCCTCATCATCATGGAAGGGTACAACTGATTAATGGAACGAATATCATACATCACGGTGGGGCCCACAGAGATTGACCTTATGGAAAGCCTCCCATGAGGACCACTTCATAGTACCATTTCCCAAATATGCATATACACTCACACATATATGTGTGTGTTCGAGTGGTATGGCTACCACCGTAAGCTCATAGCGGTGCAGGGCATATGTGGGGCCCATTTGATGTATGAAGGCCATCCAACCTGTCCATCAGATAACTCATAACATATGACCCTCTTATATATATGCCAGAATATGCCTTATCCAACACTCAAGTGGGCCACAGCTCATAGCACATGGCACAATGTGAGAGGGGACACCACCCTTGATTTACACTGAGGTTTGAAACAGTCTGATTCTCATCCTGACCCTTCATCCAAACCAGATGAAGGTTCTGAATGGCCTGAATTTCACGTATACATGCAACAGAGAGCGAGTCCAAACAAATCAAGGGTGGACGTTTCTTCCCAACTCGTTCCTTGTGGTATGGCACACCTGATCCTTGGATCAGCCGAAAGTTAGGGCCCTTCACGTAACAATTATGCATGTGATTGATAGCCTGGATTTTATCAATGAATCATGTGAGCCCCACATCTACCTGGTTTCACTGTTGTTCTGGTGCGTGTTTCCGATATGCGTGTATGCATACATGTATGACTTGTGACTATTGAAAGTAAAATTATTGAAAAGAAAGTAAAAGATGAAGGGATACTGATTGATTATAAATCAATCTATGTAATAGACTAAAGTAGAATAAAATTCATGCAGCTTACCCCAATTAATTGAAATGAGGCGTAGACAATGATAATGAAAGTAAAATACCAAGGAATGGGTCAAGATGAAGGAAGTCCCACCTGAGAAGGACTGCCAATAGAAAAGTCAATGGAGAGATGGTGTTGATCATAGATGTCACGAACGATGGAGACGTATATCTTAAGCTCACAAAGTACATGTTTAGTGTTAAGCTGACCCTGTAATCAAAATTTCCCAACTAATTATGTGTTATTCCTGTTTCCTCCCAATGCAAATCATATGATGCAATTGCTTGTAGTGTTTGTTTCCAATGTCATTTATCAAGTGGGCCCTGCCATATATGTACTGTGGACCAAAAATGGCTTTGATAGGACTTGAAAATATACTTGTTATAATCAATAGGTCTAGCCCACGTCTGTTGTCCATATGCGACGTGTGACACCGACCTGATTTTTGGGCCATGTATATATCCGATGATTGACTTAAATTTATTATTGTTTTTTTTATTGGGTTAGTCCACACACTCCATTGTTACTATACCGTAGAGCTGAAAGTTGGGCGGGTTCAACCCGGCTGGTCCGTGACCGACCTGACATTGGGTTGGGCTTGGGCTGGAAGTATCGAACCTGATTTCGAGCTTAAGCTATGCAAACATCAACCAAATAAAGCTTGGGTTGGGCTTGGGTTAAGGTCTTGGGTTGCTTGACCCCACTTGAACCATATCTAAATACAAGTTATTTATAATTTTATATAATTTAGTTAAATAAACTTATTAGTTTATATTACTTTATTAAGTAAACTTATAATATTTGAAATTTGATATGCTTGAATGTTAAATGAGTAGTTATCCTATGTTTTAGCTTATTTGTTTAGAAAAAGTGAATTTCTTTACCATAAATGATTACATAAATAATTAATAAAGCTATAGGTACAAAAAAATAAAACATATATTGAAACATTATAGACTAATGTAATTACGAAAATATTATCACGTGTCAACCCGACCAACCCGATTAATCTGATCGAGCCCGCTTGGGTCGGGCTTGGGTTGAGAATTTCCAACCCAGGTTGGGTTGGATTGGATTGGATTAGGATTGAGGTATAAGAACCTTAGGTTGGGATAGGGTTGAGCACCAACTCGACCCAGCCGACTTTCAGCCCTAGTACACCCACCCACCCCTAGAGTCACAATGTTAGACACCCCCAATTTGGGAATCGATACCATGACCTCAGTGTTGAAACCAGGCTATCTTCACTCAGTCTGCCACTTGAGCTATGGACGATTGGCTTAAATTTTGCATACATGCTTCTTTTGATATTAAGGACAACCGTCGGATCAGTATCTAATGGCTATTAGTTGTCAATTAAGCATAGCATTCATGTACATTTGAATATGCATACTCACGCAAGAAGAGAGAGTACAGATATCTCCAGAAACAATGCGAGTGTGAGCTTTGGCCTTATCTTTCTGCAACGAAAACATGTAAAACCAGTAATTAACATATCGTAACTGGACACAACTTCTACCTCTTAGGTCAGGTGTACTTTATTTTCAACCGTCCATTTTGAATCCAACCATTGGATGCCTAGGATTGTTTAGCAAGGGTCCTTCCACAGCAAGGGTTAGCATGATTTTCCGGGGTTCCACCATCGAAGATGAGGCCCATCAGATTGAGGGTCTGATCACCGAAATATGGTCCCCACACATAGTCAGACCTACCCAGCACCCAAAACTTATTCGCAAATGTGCATTATCTGGGTCATTCATCAGATGTGGGCCACTCTGTACATGCCAAACCCAATCATCAGCGATGTGGGTGCCAGAAGGATGGATCGTTGGAAAAAAGATGACCAATGACCCATATTCATTGTACCCGTATGACCCACTTGATGGGTGGATCTTGTTGACTACTGGGCAGCTCATATTCATGGTGGACACCCATCTGATGAGTGGCTCGATACCCACACATGCGCTATGTTGCCACATGTGCTGCAGATTGCCTCTGTGTGTGTGTGTATGTGTGTGTGTGTGTGTGTGTGTGTGTGTGAGAGAGAGAGAGAGAGAGAGAGAGAGAGAGATGCACTCACTTCTCAAGGAAATAGGCAAAAGGAAACATGAACACACCAGCTACAAAGTGTCTGTAGGTCACATAGACGTGAGGATTCATTCCATGTTTGAAAGAAGCTTCTGTGAAGAAGTAAAGGAATGTGTAGCCAACTTGAGCCAAAACCATGAGAAGGTGTGGCTTGAATCTCTTGAAAATGACCCCTATTCCACCCCTAGACCCCATCATTGTATGTGTTGTATGGCCTCAGCATGCATTAATAGAACACAAGCAGAATACCAACTACACCTGAAGATGATTTCGGTCTGATTCCTCCTCCACGTTGTAGGTATCCTGTTCTCGTCAAAATCAAGAGCAGCATCTCATGCTATTCTTTTTTTTATTCTTAAGACCTCTGTATAGTTTTGATGGGATTTTATTTTTAGTGCGCCCATCATGATATTTATATAAGATCCACTCCGACCATAAGATGTGTAATCGCAGGTTAGCCCCCAAGCCAATAATTCAGGCTGACTTATGATTCAGGTGGGACACACCAAAGAAAAAAGTTGGGAGAGAGATCCCCACCCTTGATTTTCATAGAGCCCAGTATGATGATAATATGAAATCCACTCCAACCATCAGATACCAAACAAAAATTGAGCCATTGAGCCTAATTTAACCGATACTTTAGCATTGGAATCTTTTTCTTGAGGACCTGGACCCAATTAGGTCTGGGCAATTTCCGGGTCATTGGATCTAGGCTTTGAGTTGGGTTTGGATTAGATGAGACCATTTACATGCTTGAGCTCACCCTATACATTGATGGATTATATTGCACACACGTGCAATTTTGACACATGCGTTGCACGTGTACAGGCTCTCTTACGTGCATATGGCTTAGAAAACCTCACTTCAAAGCTAGAATAATCAATATAAAGTTAATGCACATAATAATATTATTAAACCTAATTGAACCCAACCAAATTTTAACCGGGTCCAAGTTGATGGACACGAGTTAGACATGGCTTGACACAATTTTTAACTATGTCAAAAAAAGTGGAGACTCAAATTGGATCCAAGTTATTAACGGGTCTTAAACTTGTTAAAATCAGGTCCATTGGCTGTTGTTGGAGAAGAGATTCCTTTTTTACCACACATAACACACAGCAAATCAAAAGAAAACAAAGAAAAGATGAAAACCATAATACAAAAACTTCGGTGAATATTCCTTTTCAATACCTACATGGATTCACACCCTAAACCCACCATGTCCAAAGGCAAAAACAAAAGTAGCTTTCAAAACAATAATGGGCTCTCTCTCTCTCTCTCTCTCTCTCTCTCTCTCTCCACGTTATTATTATTATTATTATTATTATTATATGATACTATGAGGTCGAGTTGTGTGGGACCTACTATAATGTGTGTTGAAAATCAACACCATGCATTTGATGGGTCCCCTTTAGGTTATTGGATATCCAAAAAATCAACAGTATATGAAGGGCCATACCATCTAAAACCATGTGAAGACATGCATAAAACATCAAAAAGCACATGGTGGGCCCACCTAAGTTTTGGATGTGGCTGAAACTTGGTCTGATCCCTCATCCAAGTAGGACACACACAATGGATGATCTGGATTTGTGAACTTGATCATCTTGGTGGGCCCAATAAACAACCATGAAGGTTTTAATAGGCGGGTAATCCCTCTCGACTGTTGTATGTGGTGTGGCCCACCTAAGTCATGAATCGACCTGATTTTTAATCCCGTGGCCACCATGGAATGGTGTATCTGACTGATGGGATAGATGTTCGACACACATGATGGTGGAGGCCACACAGCTTGACCTTATGGGAAGTTCCCGGACCTCATAGTACCTTTTTCCCATGAGGTGGAGCTGTGTGGGCCCCACCATGATGTGTGTCAGACAACAACACCGTGTATTTTATGGGTCCCCTTTAGTTTACGGTATATCCAAAAAACCAGCTATATACGGAACTCAGGTGGGTCATACCATTTAAAACCATGTGAAGACATGCTTAAAACATCTAAAAGCACTTGGCGGGGCCCACCTGAGTTTCCAATGCGGCTGAAAGTTGGCCTGACCCCTCATCCAAGTGAGACACACACAATGGATGGGCTGGATTTATGAACCACATCTCTGTGAGCCCAATAAATGATCATGAAAGTTTTAACGGGTGGATACCCCCTCTCAACTGTTGTATGTGGTGTGGCCCACCTAAGTCATGGATTGACCTGATTTTTAAGAATGTGGCCCACCGTGGAATGGTGTATCTGACCAATGGGGTAGATGTTCGACACACGTCAAGATGGGGCCACACAGCTTGACCTCATGGGAAGTTCCTCTCCCATGAGGTCGACCTTATAGTACCAATTCCCATATATATATATATATATAAGAGAGAGAGAGAGAGAGAGACTACCTGCATGATGTACCATAAAGGAGGGAGACTATATGTTTTATCCACGCCGTTTGAAAGATCATTTTAGGGCATGAGCCCAAAAAGGAGGGATATAGATGGGCTTAAACGGACCACACCAATGAAGCAGTGGGGATTGGAAGCTTACCGTTGAAAACTTCTTGGGGGTCATAAAAGTTTTGGATCAAGCTTATATTTATGTTTTCCCTTAATACAAGTCTATGTGACCTTATGAATAAGTTGGATGGCAAATATACATCAAAATAGGCCTTGAAAATTTTCTATAGTAGGAATTCAATCCCCAATGCGCTGCATGTGTTGTGGTCCACTTGATCCTTAAATCTGCTTCTTTTTTTTGTCTCAAAACCTAAAATGACATGTAAAAATGAATGGACAGTGTTGATAAAATACATTGACGCAGGGAGGACGTGGTAGGTCGATCACCGTCTCCCTAACCGATAGTTCTCGAATCCACGAGAAGAAATAAAAGATAAAAAGAGGAAATAAATTCCAAATAATTGATTTATTGATAATTGAATGAATAATAAATAAACATAATTAACTTGCTTTAAATAATAAACTAAATCCTAAATTCGTACTTAATACTAACTTGCAAAGGAAGAAAAAGAATCCTAATACAATTAGAAAAGAAATAGAAAAATTTGCGCAATTGTATAACGCCAGACCGTCTTCCTTCCGCTGATACGAGCAATCCACATATCTGATTGCCACGAAACTTTGGAGTTTTACTGATATCGATGTACTCTTCAAGATGGTCGGCTTAGATTCTTCATATCAGTAGTAGTGGGCCACCTGGACCATCTCTAGTTTCAGTGGGCGGAAGTCGGAACTTTTTGGCCAGTTCGTATCATTTTAGACGCCACGATCAATCCGTAACTCGGATCAACGTGAAACTTGTTGGGTTTTCTCGGCGTCGAGCAGCTCTACAAAATAGACGGAACGGATCATCATAAATGATCAATATGGGCCCCAAGAGTTGGGCCGAAAGTCAAAAACGGGAATAACAATTTCCTGTTTGGGTTGAAACTCTAAAATATGAAATTCCTTAGTTTTCTCTTGTTTTTCTTCCTGTCTATCTCCCGCAGGAAGGTGCGTGATCCACGCCCTCGATCATGGGGTTCTTCTCCTACATCATTCTTCCCCACTTGAAAAAAACTCGTCCTCGAGTTTCGCTTTAAGTTAGGGCCATGATTTGCTTTTAACTTCGGAAGTCGATGCTTGCGGGCTTTATCCTGAAATGCAGCAAAAAAAAATTTTGACTTCTTCCCCACGCCAACATGAATAATTGCAATATTCTCTGATACATCAAAAGTTGGCTTTTTCTGAGAAAGGACAATTTCCTTCACAATGAACAATTCATCAGGAAGTTCGGCAACTACGATCACCTCGATTTCCTGCATTGCTGGCGTGACACTTTCTGGGATACTCATGGATTCTGTCAAAACTGACTCCATAATGTCTAGAATAATTTTAGACTCTCCTTCCCTATCCTTTAAGATTGGGATATTGATTTCCTCCACCTCCTCAGAATTTTGAATACCTTCTGATATGGTGGTGGGTTGTAATTCAATGACCTGATCCGAAGTTGCATTACTTCGAAAATCTCTTTCAATATACTCCCCACGATCATTCCCACATGTAGGCCGTCGTACGATGATGTCTTCGACCTCTTTATCGCTAGGTTTTGAATCGTCTGGGGTTGCCCTGTGATAGGCCACCTGGGGTGCTCTACGGAACATGGGGTTATTCCGTACAGCGAGCACAGGTGGTTGTTGACTGTTGCCTTGGGCTTGGGGCAGATTTAATGCCGCTACAATACGGTTGAGGGTTGCCTGTATACCTTGCAGGATCAACCGGTTCTCTCATCGTGCTGCTTCGAATGCTGCCTCGAAGGTTGTCGCCGTTAGATAGTCCCTTGGAGCACCGTCCTTAGGATGAGGATCCAACCCTTCATTAGAGGTCATCGTCCTGAGGAAGAAACCTCGCTTTGTGATGTAGGACGGGTCGCTGACTATTTCATGACCCAGATGGACCAAAAGAAGACCGGACGGGGCCGAAAGTGATCCGGACCGTCAGGACCGTGAATCGGTCGTATCTCACAATCCGGAATGAGTTACGGGATGTATAATATATCAATTTGGGGTAGCTCGAGCTACTTTAGCCAACCAACCCCGCTACGTCGGGTTGCCCAATCCGGAATCGCGAGAATCGACCGTATCGACGGTCATTAGGCTAGTTTATTTTCGTTTTTACTATTTATAGTAAGTTTTAATTCGATCATAACTTTGCATCCGTATGGTTTTAGAGTTAGTGCCCAACATGAAAAGGGCTTAGAATATTTCGTAGAACAGCGTGGTTGAGGCCGTTTGAAAACTTTCTATTTTTGGCCGAAAACCAAGAGTTCTAGTAGGATTGAACGACTTCTATAAATAGTAAGTTTACTATTTATAGTAAGTTGCGTTTTCTAGGAGTTTTAGTTGGAGTTGGATTTTGATACTTTACCTAGGGTTTAGTTTCCTATTTATATGCATTGTAATTCCGTTTTTATTCATTCAATTATCAATAAATCAATTATTCGGAATTTATTTCCTCTTTTTATCTTTTATTTCTTCTCGTGGATTCGAGAAACTATCGGTTAGGGAGACGGTGATCGACCTACCACGTCCTCCCTGCGTCATTGGTATCAGAGAGAGGTTTCTTCCTCAGGACGATGGCCTCTAATGAAGGGTTGGATTCTCATCCTAAGGACGGTGCTCTAAGGGACTATCTAACGGCGACAGCCTTCGAGGCAGCATTCGAAGCAGCACGACGGGAGAACCGGTTACCAAACAGGAAACTATCGGTTAGGGAGACGATAATCTCGTTCGGTATACCTTGCAGGATCAACCGGTTCTCCCGTCGTGCTGCTTCGAATGCTGCCTCGAAGGCTGTTGCCTTTAGATAGTCCCTTGGAGCACCGTCCTTAGGATGAGAATCCAACCCTTCATTAAAGGCCATCGTCCTAAGGAAGAAACCTCTCTCTGATACCAATGACGCAGGGAGGACGTGGTAGGTCGATCACCGTCTCCCTAACCGATAGTTTCTCGAATCCACGAGAAGAAATAAAAGATAAAAAGAGGAAATAAATTCCAAATAATTGATTTATTGATAATTGAATGAATAAAAACGGAATTACAATGCATATAAATAGGAAACTAAACCCTAAGTAAAGTATCAAAATCCAACTCCAACTAAAACTCCTAGAAAACGCAACTTACTATAAATAGTAAACTTACTATTTATAGAAGTCGTTCAATCTTTACTATTTATAGAAGTCGTTCAATCCTACTAGAACTCTTGGTTTTCGGCCAAAAATAGAAAGTTTTCAAACGGCCTCAACCACGCTGTTTTACGAAATATTCTAAGCCCTTTTCATGTTGGGCACTAACTCTAAAACCATACGGATGCAAAGTTATGATCGAATTAAAACTTACTATAAATAGTAAAAACGAAAATAAACTAGCCTAATGACCGTCGATACGGTCGATTCTCGCGATTCCGGATTGGGCAACCCGGCGTAGCAGGGTTGGTTGGCTAAAGTAGCTCGAGCTACCCCAAATTGATATATTATACGTCCCGTAACTCATTCCGGATTGTGAGATACGACCGATTCACGGTCCGGATCACTTTCGGCCCCGTCCGGTCTTCTTTTGGTCCATCTGGGTCATGAAATAGTCAGCGACCCGTCCTACATCATACATACATCATGGTGGGCCCCACATCCCCCAGACAGGACCGTTCTGTCTCTATATAAGTCTTGTTGGGGGTGGTACCCAATCAAGTATTCATTCACAACCCTCGGCACATGGATTGACCATCTAGAGTACATGCAATACTGCACCATGCACATAGTAAGGACACCCCCTGATGCATGTGTCATTAATATTCAAAGATGTGCATGAGGTCTGAATTAATTTTCATCTTGAGCGTGTATTGGGAATTAAGTGGATATTCCGTAGGCTCACTACAAGAGAACGGCTTTTTACCGACGAAAGTATTACCGACGAAATTATTTTCGTTGGGAAAAATCATTTTTTCCGACGAAATATAAAAATCGTCGATAAAAATCACTCCAGCTTTCCGCCAATGCCGGATTTAGTTCCCGCCATACACTTTTACCGACGAAATTATAATTTCGTCGGTAAAAAGCTTATTGCCGACGAAGATACCTGTCGCTAAAAATTAAAACAGAAAATTTTACTTTTACCGACGAAACTTTTCGTCAGTAAAAGTGAAACTTTTCCCGACGACTGTTGCCTGTCGGTAATAATGTGTAATGTGTGATTCTCGCCAAGAAAAGAGATGACTTTTACTGACGAAAATGTTCGTCGGTAAAAGTTTTCACAATGACTTTTACCGACGAAATTGTCGTCGGTAAAAGTTTTTAAAAAGACTTTTACCGACGAAAATTTTCGTCGGTAAAAATCTGTTTTTTAACTTACCCGATCGGCCCTCTTTTCTCTCTGTCTCTCTCTCTCTCTCTCTCTCTCTCTCTCTCTCTCTCTCTCGGCCCACCCTTCTGGTCATCTCCCTCACTGCCGACCACCGGCCGTCACCATCACCAGCGGCCACCCGCGTAAGCTGACCACCTCCCCCCAGCCGACCACCGACGCCGGTAGGCACGCGCCTCCACCAGCCACCGTACGCCGCCGCCGTCTCCCCCTTCCTTCTTCCTCCATTTCCTCTCTCTCTCTCTCTCTCTCTCTCTCTCTCTCTCTCTCTCTCTCTCTCTCCTCGTTGGTCATTGTGGGGCCCACTGCCAAAATCCAAAGCATGTGGGTCCCATGCGCCATCGCTGTCCAGTGTATGTGAGTCCCACCGTTGCTGTCCATTGCATGTGGGTCCCACCGTCGCTATCGCTGTCCATTGCATGTGCGTGGGGTCCACCTTAGCTATCCACTATTTGGTGGGGCCCACTGATTTAGTAAATCCCTAATTAGGGATTTCGAAATTAAAATCCCCTAATTCCTTCCTTAATTAGGGATTTTAAAATTTAAATTCCAAATTTGTGATTTACAAATTAAAAAAATCATGATATACAATAAATGTGGGGCCCACCGTCGCTGTCCACTGCTCGTGGGGCCCACCCTCACTGTCCACTGTTTTGGATCAAGCATCTATTTGTGTGGAGTAAACTCTGTGGGGCCCACAGTGATTTACGTATTTTATCCACTCCGTCCATCCATCTTAGCAGGAAATTTTAGGTATGGTGCCCAAAAATGAAGCATATCAAAATCTAAAGTGGACCACACCACAAGTGTGAACTGAATGTCTATCATTGAAAAATTCTTGGAGGACACAGAAGTTTTGGATGAAGCTGATATTTGTGTTTTCCCTCATCCATATCCATGTGATCTTATGAACAGGTTGGATGACAAATAAAGATCACTGTAGGGCGTGGGAATGGTGGAAATCATTATTCCCACTGTTTCCCATGGCATGGTCCACTTGAGATATGCTTAAATTTTGGGCTCAACCACTAAAATGAGGTGGAAAAACATAAGGACGGAATAGATAAATCACATACATTGTAGGTGGGCCCAACTGAGTTTACTCTATACTCCGCACGCAATCCGATTCCCATGGTGGGCCGCCCATACTTATTTGTTCACAAAATAATCATTAGGTATTTGATTAAACTTGATTCATGGTGTTGATGATTCTGCCATTTTCATGTGCTTGTGTATCTAGAATTGATGGAGCAAACCCGGATGTGCGTCGGAGCTATCCGTGGTTGATTTATGTGGATATGTATGTTGTGGATGTATTTGGCTTATTAGTAATAATTATTTTTTGTCCACAAATGGTAGTATAATAGAATCAGTTAGACCATTTAGAGATTTCTATATTGCCGAGCATAGATAAAGTGTGTTTTGGAGGTATAGAAATCTGCCAAATTGTCCTGTTGGACAGTCCAAGGTTGGATAGATTGGAATGTTATCGTTGTTTGTCATTTACATGCGTAGGTGTCATTAGTTTCGTGCGGTAACTCTCCTATTCTCTCTGAATATGTTTCTTATGTTTAATTCCATTGTCAATTTAATCCACACAATGTGTGGATAGTTGACGTGGAAATAAAATGTAAGATAAATATATCTGGAGAGATAGGGGGAGATGCTGTCGAAATTTAGGCTTGGGCATGTAAATGGAAATAATGATAGCATTTCAATCTATCCATCCTTGGATGGGCGACTGATTTTATTATATTATCATTTAGTGGCAAATTAGATGACGAACATGATACTTGTGATTAAGAGTAGTTGATTGATGTTGATGTTGAGCGGGGGTCCCTAGAAGGTGGGAACCGCTGTTGTGACCATGCTGAAGCTGTCATGTTCCTATGGACAGCAATTACCCACCGGACGGGTAAACCTGTCCGGGCACAAATACATAATCGAGTTTTAATTACCTCGTCTGGGCCTACACGTAGCCTCGATAGGCCCACAACTCGCCCCCAGGGACCTTCCACCCTTGGCGACAACACTGGTACTACTTCGACAGGTAAAGGATACCTGTCGTTATACCCACCGGACCGGTAAACTTGTCCAGGCACAAATACATAATGGAACTTTAACTACCTCGTTTGTGCCTACACGCAGCCTCGATAGGCCTACAACTCGCCCCTAGGGATTTTCCACCCTTGGCGACAATTCTGGTACTACTTCGACAGGTAAAGGATACCTGTCGTTATACTCACTGGACCGGTAAACCTGTTCGGGCACAAATACATAATCGAGCTTTAATTACCTCGTTTGGGCCTACACGCAGCCTCGATAGGCCCACAACTCGCCCCCAGGGACCTTCCACCCTTGGCGACAATACTGGTACTACTACTTCGACAGGTAAAGGATAGGACAGCAATATGGGTGGCCTGGCCATTTGGACAGGCCCGTGTTTATGTATTAGCTCGAAATTAATGGAGCAAACCCGGATGTGCGTCGGAGCTATCCGGGTGTTAAGCGAGGGTCCCTGGAAGGTGGGAACCGCTGTTATGACCATGATGATGAAGCTGTCCATTTCCTATGGACAGCAATATGGGTGGCCTGGCCATTTGGACAGGCCCGTGTTTATGTATTAGCTCGAAATTAATGGAGCAGACCCGGATGTGCGTCGGAGCTATCCGGGTGTTGAGCGGGGGTCCCTGGAAGGTGGGAACCGCTGTTATGACCGTGATGAAGCTGTCCATTTCCTAAATCCATTCACCTACCCTAAACCTAGACCCAAACTCGAAAACCAAACCCGAAACCCGATCCCGAACCCGAAAATCTAAACCTATGCCCGAAACCTAATCCTAAACTCATGTCACCTAAAGTAAACCTACACCTATTCCTAAATCCATTCACCTACCCTAAACCTAGACCCAAACTCGAAAACTAAACCCGAAACCCGATCCCGAACCCGAAAATCTAAACCTATGCCCGAAACCTAATCCTAAACTCATGTCACCTAAACTAAACCTACACCTATTCCTAAATCCATTCACCTAGCCTAAACCTTGACCCAAACATGAAAACCAAACCCGAAACCCGATCCCGAATCCAAATATCTCAACTTATGCCCTAAACCTAATCCTAAACTCATGTCACCTAACCTAAACCTACACCTATTCCTAAATCCATTCACCTAACCTAAACCTAGACCCAAACACAAAAACCAAACCCGAATCCCGATCCCGAACCCGAAAATCTCAACTTATGCCGAAACCTAATCCTAATCTCAAATCACCTAAACTAAACCTACACCTATTCCTAAATACATTCACCTAACCTAAACCTTGACCCAAACACGAGAACCTTTCCCTAAACCCGATCCCGAACCCAAAAATCTAAACCTATGCCCGAAACCTAATCCTAAACTCATGTCACCTAAACTAAACCTACACCTATTCCTAAATCCATTCACCTACCCTAAACCTAGACCCAAACTCGAAAACCAAACCCGAAACCCGATCCCGAACCCAAAAATCTAAACCTATTCCCGAAACCTAATCCTAAACTCATGTCACCTAAAGTAAACCTACACCTATTCCTAAATCCATTCACCTACCCTAAACCTAGACCCAAACTCGAAAACCAAACCCGAAACCCGATCCCGAACCCGAAAATCTAAACATATGCCCGAAACCTAATCCTAAACTCATGTCACCAAAAGTAAACCTACACCTATTCCTAAATCCAATCACCTACCCTAAACCTAGACTCAAACTCGAGAACCAAACCCGAAACCCGATCCCGAACCCGAAAATCTAAACCTATGCCCGAAACCTAATCCTAAACTCATGTCACCTAAAGTAAACCTACACCTATTCCTAAATCCATTCACCTAACCTAAACCTAGTCCCAAACTCGAAAACCAAACCCGAAACCCGATCCCGAACCCGAAAATCTCAACCTATACCGAAACCTAATCCTAATCTCAAATCACCTAAACTAAACCTACACCTATTCCTAAATACATTCACCTAACCTAAACCTTGACCCAAACACGAGAACCTTTTCCTAAACCCGATCCCGAACCCAAAAATCTAAACCTATGCCCGAAACCTAATCCTAAACTCATGTCACCTAAACTAAACCTACACCTATTCATAAATCCATTCACCTAACCTAAACCTAGACCCAAACACGAAAATCAAACTCGATCCCGAACCCAAAAATCTAAACCTATGCCCGAAACCTAATCCTAAACTCATGTCACCTAAACTAAACCTACACCTATTCCTAAATCCATTCACCTAGCCTAAACCTTGACCCAAACATGAAAACCAAACCCGAAACCCGATCCCGAACCCAAAAATCTAAACCTATGCCCGAAACCTAATCCTAAACTCATGTCACCTAAACTAAACCTACACCTATTCCTAAATCCATTCACCTAGCCTAAACCTTGACCCAAACACGAAAACCAAACCCGAAACCCGATCCCGAATCCAAAAATCTCAAATTATGCACTAAACCTAATCCTAATCTCAAATCACCTAAACTAAACCTACACCTATTCCTAAATACATTCACCTAACCTAAACCTTGACCCAAACATGAGAACCTTTCCCTAAACCCGATCCCGAACCCAAAAATCTAAACCTATGCCCGAAACCTAATCCTAAACTCATGTCACCTAAACTAAACCTACACCTATTCCTAAATCCATTCACCTACCCTAAACCTAGACCCAAACTCGAAAACCAAACCCGAAACCCGATCTCGAACCCGAAAATCTAAACCTATGCCCGAAACCTAATCCTAAACTAATGTCACCTAACCTAAACCTACACGTATTCCTAAATCCATTCACCTTACCTAAACCTAAACCCAAACTCGAAAGCCTAACCTTAAACCCGATCCCGAACCCGAAAATCTCAACCTATGGCTAAACCTAATCCTAAACTCAAATCACCTAAACTAAACCTGACTCTAATCTTTGCATTGTAGATATGGATAAGAGTTGGATGCAAGCTAAGAATCGGTTTGGCCTAGAGTATAAAGAAGGTGTTAAAGAGTTCATGGAATTTGCGAGATATCGGGCAGATTCAGGTAATAGAATTAGGTGTCCATGCCGAAAATGCAAGAACATGATTCACAAGACATTGGACAAAGTGGAAGATGATTTGTTCATAGTTGGGATTGATCAGGGTTACACTTGGTGGATTCATCATGGTGAAGACTTCCACCAAAGAGTTGAGGCCACTGAAGTCCTTGCTGACCCAATTGTGCGTAATGACGAGGATGAAGATGTTGACGATTTGCAAGATATCATTGGGGATGTGTTAAGGGAAACAATTGTGGATACTGATTTTGCAGCGACAAGTACTAGCCAGGATATTCCTCCTATGGGTGATGCTGAATCAGAAAAGTTTACTAGGTTGTTGAGGGATGCGCAACGTCCACTCTATCCGGGGTGTCGGAACTTCTCCAAGTTGAATTTCCTTACAAGGTTACTTCATTTAAAGACAATAAATCGTTGGAGTAACAAATCGTTCGACATGTTACTTGGTTTGTTGAAAGAAGTATTACCTGAAGGTGAGACATTGCCTAAGTCTCATTACGAGGCAAAATCGTTAATGCGAGACTTGGGCCTCGGTTACATCCTCATACATGCATATATAAATGATTGTGTATTGTATTGGAAAGAACATGAAAATGTTGAGGAGTCCACAATGTGGAGAGTCTAGGTGGAAATATGACGAAGCTAAGCGTAAGAAAATTCCACAAAATGTGTTAAGTTACTTTCCATTGAAACCCAGATTACAAAGATTATTTACGTCGAGCAAGACGGCTGAAGATATGAGGTGGCATAAGGAGAAACGCGTTCAAGATGATAATACATTGAGGCATTCCGCTGACTCTAAAGCCTGGCAACATTTTGATAAGCAATATGACTGGTTTGCAGAGGATTCTCGCAATGTTCGGCTAGGTCTTGCAAGTGATGGTTTTAATCCATTTAGTAATATGAGTAGCTCGTACAGTATGTGGCCAGTGATACTTATGCCCTACAATTTACCTCCTTGGTTGTGTATGAAGGAATCATTTTTTATGATGTCGTTGCTTATTCCTGGACCCAAGTCACCGGGGAATGACATTGATGTGTATCTCCGACCGTTAGTAGATGAGTTAAACGAGTTGTGGAGTCAAGGTGTCCAGACGTATGATGCGCTCTACTCACTGGCGTGTGGCCCTGATAGACGTGTATCTAGATATACAAGTTGTATTGTAAACGGGATTCGGTTCCACAATGAGGAGCGTGAGAAATATAGGACCACACAAAATAGTGGTGTGGTTGTGAAGGGAACACATGAGGAGGTCGAAATTGATTTTTATGGCGTTTTGACGGATATTATTGAGCTGAGTTATTGTATGAGAAAGCGGGTGTACTTATTTAAATGCGATTGGTGGGACATTGGAAATAAAAAGTTGGGAATACAGACTGATAATTACTTCACGAGCGTAAATTTATCTCGGAAGTGGTTTAAAGATGACCCATTTATCATAGCCGGCCAAGCCGAACAAGTATTCTACCTCGCTGACACCAAGTTAGGCGGCTCTTGGCACGTGGTGCAGAAAATAAAGCCCAGGAACATATTTGACGTTCCCGAAGTAGACGTTGAAGATAATGATGAAGGGAGTAATAGAACGTCGTCAGTTGAACAAGCATACCAAGAAGACATGCCATCTTGGGATAGAGGGAATGATCCAAATGTTGATATTGATGTGGTGCAATTGAATAGAGATAATGTGCCACCTGATCATGTTGATGCCTCAATCATAAATGACATTGTTAGAGATGATAGCGCTTTCATCGATGACAACATTGCAAACGATGAAGAGGAAATTCTGATCAGCGATACTGATGGTGAAGAAGAAAGAGTCCTAAGCGATAATGATTCAGACGACGATTATTAAATGTATACAAGATTTACATGTAATTTTCAATTCGATTAATTTGATTATTACATGTATATATGTTTTACAAGTCATGATTTTTTTCTTGAATTGACTTGTTTATAATCTACATTTACAGTTAAGTCACTTTCTGATCATGTCCTCCACAAACTGGAGCGTAGCGGAAGCACGCAGCATACTTCATCAGTTGTTGCGGATGGACTTTCCGCCCCTATATTCTTCTAGTAGGGCCAGAGAGATACCCGGTCTGGTCGAGAAATGTAGGGAGGAAGATGATGACTCAGATGAAAGATTATACAATCTCAAAGAAATTCCGGACCTGATTGAGGAATATAACCGCGGAAAACTTCGTATGGAAGATGCGACATTATCACTTGCACATCTGAATGGAGTTCCGAGAGATCAGATTTCTCCTATTTTGATTGGCATGTTGGCTGTAACAATGTCGAGTGCTTCATACAGCTTGACATATACATCTGCAGCGTACGATAACTTACGCAGGGAGTATTTCGGATAGTTGATTTGCATTACAATGAGATATATGTATTTAATATAGAATGACAATGTGTAATGGATTTTTCAACTTTTATATTCTGTTTACGGTTTTATTATATTCTGCTTGCATTATAGTGTAATGGTCTAATGATATTTTTATCATTTCTCTAAGCATAAGCACAAATTCACTCTACAATGATGTTCATAAACTTGCATTGACATTGTTTAAATTTATAAGTTTGTATTTCAGACATATTCAGTCATGGCACCAGGTGGGAGATCAAGTCGTTCGCGCACTGGATCTACCCCTTCCACCCGTGATGCGACGTAGACAGCATCGACGTCGCACGGTGCATCACAGTCATCTGATCCTTCAGTTCAGCATACACTGGGCACTACATGTAAGTCTAGACATTTATTTAGTGATTTCTGTTTATATTGTTACTAACATATATCTTTTCGCAGCAGCATCTTCTACCAGCCGACGAGGACGTGGACCCACGCGTGGGTTAGTTTTAGAGCGACTTACGCGTGAGGGTAGGGTGGCGGTAGAGTTCCCACAGGACTGCCTTAGACCTGTTAGGGACAGTGCCAGACTGTTTACGTCTGAGGTCGGTGTCCTATGCCGATCTCTGATCCCCACCACCACCCCCCGTTGGACTAACGTGACAGATGATGTGCGACAGCTCATCCGTCAGCGCCTTCAGGTAAAGTTTAGTAAATTGAAATTTTCTTTTGTGAAAGTTCATTTACGGTTAAATCCTATTGTTAATAAGTTTATTGCCTTAATTTATTATTTACGAAACTGCAGGATAAATTTGAATTCGATTTGAATGTTCCCTACATTTCTCATGCCGTCGACGACATGATTAGAGAGCGGTTCAAGGAGTACCGCGGAGAGTTGCACCAGCGGTACAAGCGGTGCAGGACACACGATGAGGCCGTACTGTCCGCACCGCCACACGTTACTACAGACGACTAGCGGATACTCTGCGAGAGATTTTCGTCGGAGACTTTTCAGGTAATATTTACATGTACGATATCTTACGGTAACAATTAAATTCGCAATTAAATTCGCAATTAATAGAAATGTATTTTGTATAATGTGTTCAGAAGAGGAGTAGAATAAATTCTGCGAACAGGGAAAAGTTACAGGTGAACCACGTAGCTGGTTCAAAGTCATTTGTACGACATCGTTACGACATGGTAAGAAATTATTTATGATTATTAAGTTAATATATTATTTTGATTGGCATTTATTATAAGTCTTTTTTCCTTTCGATTGCGCAGCGAGATTCCGTCACCGGCCAGGAGCCTGGACCAGTAGACCTCTACAGAGGGACTCACTGTCGGCAAGCGACGGGATCTTGGGTTCATCCTAGAGCCAGTGAGCATTTGGTAAAAATCTTTACTTTGTAAAATTTAATTGCGCATTGATTGATAATAATGTCATTCATGTCATTTTTTATGAAATTTCATATCTTTTCATTACAGGGGGCGATGGACACCATACGCAGTCAGCCCACTCCCGATGATAGTCAGCGGAGTGAGCCAGAAATCCTGAGCGAGGTGCTTGGCACCCGTTCTGGATATGTGCGTGGGCTTGGCCATGGTGTAAAGCTCATAGCACAAGCTAGAGCTGGCTCCAGTCGATCCGTAGCTGGTGAGAGCGCTCAACACCAAGCTGATATCGCAGAGAGAGAGGTTCGGCAGCTACGGGTCGTCGTCGATGAGATTCGAGAGCAGCTGGAGAGGTAGAGAGAGGAGCAGAGGCGTAGGGAGGAGGAGGAGCAAAGGCGTAGGGAGGAGGAGGAGAGGCGACGGGAGGAGGATGAGAAGAGGATCGAGGAGTTGCGGCAGGAGCTGCAGGAGCATGAGCGACGGATGCAGGAGATGTTTCATGCTCTCGCTGCACACCTTGGCGCCGATGCCCCGCCACCTCCGCCTTCATCTTCCTGATTATTTTTTTTACTATACGACTTTTAACTTATGTATTTGTGTGTTGATGAATATTGTTTGTTTGTAGATGTGGAATGGATTATTTGTGTATGGATGGTGTAGTTCTGTTTATTCGTATGTATGTGAATGTGAATAGGAGAAAAATGTATAGGTTTCTCTACAGGTGTATATCAGAAATTTTCTTGAATTTTGAAAGCAAATGAAACCGGGACAGGAAATACTATTACCGACGAAATTGTTCGTAGGTAAAAAAATAAAAAAAAATTTACCGACGAAATTTTTCGTCAACAATAAAAGACGAAAAGTTTTACCAACGAAACATTTCGTTGGTAATAAACCCGGAAAAGTTTTGCCGACGAAATATTTCGTCGGTGATAACCCCGGAAAGGTTTTACCGACAAAATATTTTGTCGGCAAAAACTTTACCGACGAACATTTTCGTCGGTAAAAGTTTTTTTTACCGACGTATCATTTTTATTTCCGACAAAAATTCATATGTTTTCCCGACGAATTTTGTCGTCGGTAATGGTTTTATTATTACCTACGAAAATTTGTTTCGTCGGTAAAAACCTTTACCGACGGCCTTTCTGCGACGACGTTAGCCGCGAAAAATTTCGTCGGGAAAAAGATTTCCCGACGAAATTTTACTGATTCCCAACAAAATCATTCGTCGGTAAAAATGGAATTTCTTGTAGTGGCTGAGTAGTAGTCATTTAATTTGAGGACCAATTCTTCGTATTCCATGTTTCGACTAATAAATGATGCCTCAGGAATGGACAGCATTTTGCCACGTAGACATTGATTGAGAATGTAGCAGCAAAAGGAAAGACGAGATCAGAGAAGAATAAGAAAGATTTAGCCCTCTGGAAGACAATGGTGGTTGATATGTGGGACCTGAGATATTGTAAGTTTAGCCTACACGTAATTCAAATAAAATCATTCAAATGGTGCTTTCGCCATTGTTTGGATCATGAACTGATGAGTTCCAGTAATGCTATAATTGGAGCTTTGATACACCCACACGGTCAGTACTATGCCAGCATTGGTGCAACATCCAAGCCATCCATCAGAAGGATAGTACCACAGCTGTAAATTCCCTATCCAAGAATCAAGTCCTTCGCCAGAATAAACTGAACAGATGTCCAGGTTGTGAAAAATCAGCCAAAGCTTTGTGGGGTCCACTGATGGATAGCTTGGATATATTTCATCTGCCTGCCACGATGGGATTTCTGGTAGTGTGTGCATTATCTAACTCTTACATGTGTATGCACTTGGCAAAGCTCTGATGTTTCAAACCACTCCATTCCTTTATTTCTGATGATGTTTTTGAATAATTGAATTCATTAATTGATTTATGGTATCTGTTCCTCCATAGTAGTAAAGGACTCCTCTTAAAGGAGGAATTAATTCCTTTTCTGAACGAGGTGATAAGAAATTTTGTAGATAAAACATCTTACAAATAATTTCTATACCAATCTTACTATATAAATAGTCTTTCAAACTATCGTGTAACTCACAAAAAGGTCCCCGCATATGCATTCCTTCTTTTCGCCCCTGATTTCCCAGCTTTTCTAAAGTGTGATCTTGGTGCGAATAAATGAGAATATATTCTTTCTCAATGGATTTTCTCAATTTTTGCTAAAGCCCAACTTAACATATCTATATGGTGGTGGATCATGGCCCACTTTGTTGATCACCGACCTAAAATTCACGCCGTCAACTAATTATGTGGGTCACATTTTATATTGAGTACTGCATTTTTCTCATAGTTCGAAAACCAAAAACTTAAGTCTGTTCATTTGGGTTGGCTAGACTCGATTTGTCTCAGTATAAATTTAAAAAATTAGGGTTCTAAATAGATATTTAACATAGCTAAGTAATATGAAATACTAATGTTTTTGCTAGGCCACCAAGTGTGTTGGTCAAGTTGATCTTTCCTTCTTCCAAAGGTGCATGGTGGCTTTGATTCCTACGTTTCCCATTTATCTTTGTTAATTTCCACACTCTTAAGTCATTGATTGACTCGGTTTGAGTGGTCTAGTTAACTCAACGAGTCCTCTGGAATTGGGGTTGAGCAGACACCGGAGCAAGTTTTCTAGCAACTCAGCTCAAAATCTCACTGAGTCAAGTTGACTCATTTGAGTTTCAAGTCAACCTCATGAATTTTTTTATTTTTTTATTTTTTTGAAAGGTGCAACTTTTATTCAGAAAAAAAAAATAAACAGGAAAATGAACAACAGAAAACTAAACAAAAAAAAAAAAAAAAAAAAAATCCTACTGAAAGCTGACAAAGAAGAGCCAAAAGCTAAGCTAAAGGAGAAGAAACAAAGAAACCACTCCAAGCGGTTGGACCCCAGAAAGGAGAAAGAATTAATTAGGAGCCCACTCTCTAAACAAGACCAGCACCCTAGAGAAAACCCCGGCAGCTGAGATGCTACTATTGTGAAAGCATCAGTTATTTCTCTCCACCCAAACAGCCCAAAGAACCGCCAAAAGAATAATTCTGCACTTTCTTTTTCCCAGAGCTCCTCCTGACTCCTCATGCCACACAAGTCGACCCAACAAGTTTTAAAACTACTATTATTTTTAAACTGTATATTAGATTCTGAATGCGTACGTGGCCCACCTGATTTCAGGCAAGATCATCTACACAGTTGGGCCTTCCTGATAGATGGGTCCAGGAGTCCAAAAATAGCACATCTTTGGCAAGCATGCAGTTATACTCACTCGTGTGCAGCAGGGTTTGAAGTCCATGCCGAACGATTGGTGGAAACTCACACTCAGAAACAATGCAATCTCTTTCTTAATGCTTTTCTTCGAGGGGAGTTCTTTGTAGGACCCACTGTGGTGTTTATATGCAATCCAATCCATTTTTATGATCTATCGCAGTATTTTAAAACTCAGGTGTGCTGTTTCATATGAATTCAGAGGTTTTAGGTAGATTTTTTATTTTTTTTGCGGGGTGGCCGGCATGAGTGCTTAATCATCCTGAAAGTGAAATTTGGTATCAAGGAAAGAAAAGGTGATAGATGCTATGAGCATTGCATTTCATCCATATTAAGTAAGTTCTTCCACGTCAGTGAAAGTAACCCAAGGTATAGATACCCAGCTCAAGGGAAGCGGATTCCCTTGGTGTGCTGCACGTCACCAAGCTCTTTAGGCCCCACCATGATGTGTTATATCCACACTGTCTGTCCATTCTGCAAGATCATTTTAGGTTATCGGCCCAAAATAAGGCAGATCCAAAGCTCAAGTAGGACCACACCATGGAAAGTAGTAGGAACAATGACGCTCACCATTGAAACTTTCCTACAGTCCATCATGATGTTTATTTACCATTCAACTTGTTCATAAGATCACACAGTCCTAGATGAAGAGAAAACACAAACTAATATCAGCTTGGTCCAAAACTTCTATGGCCTTCAGAAAGTTTTCAATGGTAGGCGTTCAATATCCATTACTTTGGTATGGTCCACTTGAGCTTTGTATTTGATGCAGGGACATGCGATGACCTAACTCTAAATGCACGAATTATCAGTAGAAAAGATTTAAGTAATAAAGTTAATTAACTAACTACTTTAAATTAAATGAATTTAAACAAACTTCAACAACGAGATGAAATCAACCCGTATCATGCCCCATAGCATAAATGCACATAAACGAGTAAAAAGGAAGGACTTTGGAATATAAGATATCCCTAAATCTAGCATAGACCAGCCACAACCATGTTTAAATCCGTTTCTCTGGATTAGTCATCCCACTTCTACCATTCATATCAAAGGAGAGATATGGAGAACAAAGAAAGAGTTGAAAAGAAAGATGGGCTCTAGATGAGAGAAGCAAGAATTACCTTTCCACACACCTTGAAGATTTAAGAAGAAAGAAATTTGAATCTGAGATGGAATCTTCAACACCCAAGAGCCAATCCTAAAACTCTAGTCTTTCAAAATAAATGAAGAAAACACTCTTTTTTTTTTATTTATTCAATAATTCAAAATAGAATTTCTCACTGTATATATAAGCCACGAAAATAAAAATAAAAAATGCACTAAAGTGCTTCAAAAAATGCCTAAAAGTAAACAAAAACACTAAAGCACCTAAAAAATAAGAAAATAAATAGAAAAATGCTTAAAACTAAATCCGTTCCACTGTCCTATTGTGATGGTGCTCATGCGCAGTTTTGCAACTCGCGTACTCGTAATGCATTAGAAAATGAGTCCAATAGGCTTGGCATCCATCCACATCGGCTCATCTGCTCCAACACTCAATTTGTGACGTCGCCTCCTTTGTTACACTCTAAAGAATGCACCACTGATATCCGCATTAGTATTTGACTCATTTTTTAGGCCCATGTCCTTAAAATAATCAAGAAAAATGGATGGGCGGTGTGGATATAACACATACATTATAGTGGGGTCTACGGAATTTGGTGTCGTCAACACCGCCTATTATGTGTGGTACACCACGCAATCCGCTTCCCAGCTCATTGTATCAAACATCGAGTTATTGGCCTTCTATCTCAGTCTTCCCGGACAAGACCCGGAATGGGTTCGATATGTGTGGGATGATCTCGTAAACAACACTAGACCAGAGGACCTACGGCGTAAAGTCGCGCATTTTATTTCCATCGAACAAGCCTGCTCCACGAGAACACAAATACAAAGCCTTGTTGGCGTGCTTAGCGCTAGAAATGGCTATCCGGTGCCCCAAGATTGCATAGATTTGAGTGTTATGAAGATCATCGGGAGATATGATTGTGAATTCGACCGGCGGAAGTCTTTTAGAATCTCTTGCCATACACCAGACTGGCCCACTAGGTCAATTGCCACTCCATCCTTAGGCAGTGAATGAACAATTCTTCTCAAATAAGCTCACTTGCAACCATTGTCCCACCTGCTACAATGGCAGTGAGATCTTTTCACGGTGGGGCTGACCATTTGAGGATGCGGCATGTTGGCAGGATCAATAGACCTGTCCCATAAGTTATTGCGTTGTCACATTGTAGGGGAGCAGTTCCCGAGTTGAGTTTCTTGGTGACTCAGCTTGAAATATCATTGAGTCGAGTTGACGTTGGGCCAGGTTTTTTAGTCAAGCCACTCTGTTTTGGAACTACGGTTGTGTGAATTTATGTGTGGCCCAATCATCCTTCACATCATCTGTGTACCATAGAATAGGAGGGTTATACAATGATTGAATTAAATAATGCACCCGGTCCATACAAGTGAAACCTATTGTTTGGTACTCCAAACCATTAAATGTTGGAATTGTAGGGCCATAGATGGCTTAATTTCACCTGGCAATGCAACGATTGAATTGGATCAGTCACATGACCATCAGGGTGGGACCCGCATTAATGAGTGGATATGGTTATTGCACATAAAGTACAGTAGACAACTCTAATAGAGTTGTGTTGGGACATGAATCTTCTTTCAGGGAGGGGATTGAGGGGGCATGGGAGCAAAAGAATCCTATGATGGGTGACTTAAATAATGCACCTAATCCATACAAGTGGAATCCATTGTTTGGTGATCCAAACCATTAAACTGGGCTGGCAATAATGTCTCAGAATGGTAAGCAACTGGCTGCTTAAGAGGAATCAGTGAGAGAGAGAGAGAGAGAGAGAGAGAGAGTCTTTTTTCCTTAATAGATGCTTTCTACCATTCGAATTGCAAGAAAATTCATGAATTTGTGAGATAATCATTAAACTTACACATTTCAGGTTTATGTGCAAATACAAGATGACTATTATTTAATAAATTTAAGATTTTCACTTTTTAAACAAGTAAGACTCTGAAATGAAATCTGCAAGTGTATGATGACTGAAAAAGATAAATAATAATTTTAGTTAAATATATCCCCACTTTGGATTCCTTGTAAACCTAAGGCCCCCTTCGCTCTTAAGAGTGGCTGCATGGAGAAAGGAGGAAAAGATGATTGTCTTCTTCCTTTAAAATCATCATAGTTACTGAAATTTTAAAAAATCTAGCAGCATGCCTTCCGGGCGGCATGCAAAAGACCTTGAACAAAAACAACATTTAATTATCCTGCTGGAGAATTGAGAAATCAGAGGTCTGCACAAATTGCCTTAGTAGTCAGTTCAGGACCATTCGAGTATTAACAGACATGCAAAACAGGCGACGGGGGGCCATTCTCTGAGGCGGGGCTCTGGACAATCAACTCAGGGCCACTATCAGGCCCTGAACAGTCAACATTGGGCCCACTGGTCAGGTCTTTTAGATAATTGGCATGGAGCCAAACTGCTGAGCTTAGACAATTAATGCAAAGCAACTGCTGGAAGGTTCAGAAAGCTAGCAAGGGGCCATCTTTCAAAAGAATGAATCTGTAGACTCTTTCATTCTCAGCTTCTCCCTGGTGCTAGCACAGGAGAATGAAGAGAATGAGAGCTCTTGAGCAATCTCAGGAACCAGAAATGGCATGAATGTTGAAAGGAGAACCCAAAGGAGTAATTACAGTGAAAGAAGATTGTTATTTCCCGTTGATGGAGACAAACCGATGGTTTGAAACATCCATTGTCATGGTGTAAGCACAAAAGGCCAGTCAATTCAAGTACCCATGTCACGACATGCCAACAGTTTGATTGTGGCTAAAACAAACTCATCGCATGCCTTTTACCATGGGATAAAGAGGCAGTGGAATAGGTGCGGTCCCTAACCTCACCCAAGACGGTGCGCCCCTTTCAGTGGGCCCACCTCAATGTATGTATATATCCATGCCGTCCATACATTTTTCCAGATCATTTTAAGGCAGCCCAAAAATTAATTAGATCAAAATCTCAGGTGTACCATACCATATGAAACGGTTGACTGAACACTACACTAAAAACCTCCTAGGGCCCACCATAATGTCTCTATATCGTCTATTTGTCATCTAACCAGTTTATAAGGTCAAAAAAAATCTGGATGAAGTGGTAAAAACAAATATCACCTTGATCTAAAGCTTTTGTGGCCCACAATAAGTTTTTAATGGTCAATCTCCACTGTTTCCCATGGCATGGTCCACCTGAGATTTGGATGTGCTTCATTGTTTGGCTCATGCCCGAAAATGATCTGCCAAAATGGATGGACAGCGTGGATATGGAATACATATATCAAGGCGGACCAAACAGTAAGGGCCACACTGTCTTGTGTGAGGCCGGGGCCCACCTAATCCGCTCCTGGATAAATAAATTAAAAAATAAATAAATAAAAAAGGCCTGAAGCAACAGTCAAAAGAAAGTCATAAATAGAATAGAGTCGCTAAAAATGCTCCACAATTACAGTCGAAAAAACCATTAATACAGCTCACCACCTTAAGAAAGGACTAAGTCTCCACCTTAGACATGGCACACATCTATGGCAATCAGACCATTGATTTGGTAGGTGCCCATGTCAATGAACCATATCTGAAAACTCATGATCTGACCCTCTATCCAAGTGTTTTTTTTTTTTTTTTTTTTGGTTACATTTCTCTCAATCGTCCATTAGCAACCAATTACAACAATTGCAACTCTTACAGAAACCAATTACAACAATTGCAAGTAAACACATACACAAGCAAGCAAAAATGGCCTAAACTGATGCAAGAAGCCAAAACATGATGAGAGATGATATTTCAATCAACACCCAACTCATGAAGGCAAGGAAGACTGAAATCTGGTATTTCCGGCACTCCAAAAAATTACAATATCCCAAATCTCTGTCATATAAGACCACTATCCCTCCAGACGCGCAGGCTGCTGCAAGTGACAGTGTTGCCGTGATCTGTACACATAAATTGCAATATATGTTTTATGGTTAATGTGCTTATAAAAAAATATAGAACTCAGATTAAGAAATATAGAATTAAGGGCTCGAATACAACAAACCCAATCTCCGACGACAAAGAGGCTGACCAAGATAGGATTGCGAAGGACCTTCTTTCTCACCAATGCATATGCATCCAAGCATGCAAGCCCCAGGCACCAGACAACTTGCAAGCCCATGGAGGCTATAAGATAGCTGCAAAGAGGAATGCCGCCTCTGATGTCAGATTAAGCCTTTAAAATTAATGAAAGCTTTTGTTTTGTAAACATGAAGCAATGACGGGGTGGTAATTGAATCCAATATGTAATATACTTCAGTGTCATTTAATCTTCCATGGAAATATGGAAGCCTAAAATCTAACAGTATGTTGGTATGAACGTAAACTAATTGTGCGCTACGAAGAGAGACATGGAAGAATATGGCATAGTTCAACCCAAAAACCCGACGACTCAATATCCAGCTAGGTCAGGTCAAGTCTTCAAGTCGACTAAGTTTTTACCCAACTTGACTTGATATTGAATAATTTAGAGTAACAAAATATATTTTTAAATGTCTATAAGAATAAAAAATGGTAACATTTAGGGGTTTGCCTTTCATTAGAAAGCAGTGACTCTGTTCAAGTCACGCCAAGCCACGTCAAGTTGAGCCGACTCAATGAGTCGTAACTGAGTCTTGCCGTTGAGTGAGTTTCTTGGTGACTTTGCACGAAATTATCCATCTCATCGAGTGGTTGAGTCGAGTCATGGAGTTTTAGGAGTGTGGAAGATGGGTCTCCCTCTCTCCCTCCTCTCTCCCTTTTAGGACAAAAAAAAAACAAGAAGAAATTATCTGGCTTACAATCATCCCCATCATGCAAATCATGTACACTCAAGGGAAAAACCACGTGTCGACACCATGGCAAGTTAACATGGAATGGGGACTTATCACAGAGAGTCAACTCCATGGTATGTTAACATGGAATTGAGTTGTTTGGGGCCCACCATGATGGGCGTATGTCATCTAAACCCTGCATCAAAAGCATGAAGATGGGATACCCCAAAAATCAGTTCGATCATAAACTCAGATGAGCATCACACCAAAGAAAACAAAGTAAAACAGGACACCCAAAACCTTTAAATTCAAGTGCCGGTGCCCAACTAACGATTGTACTGGCCTGATTTCTGGGGCATCCCATTTTTGCGGCGGTGAACCGATAGACAATTTGGATATCATAAACACACCATGGTGGCTACTGCACAATTTGGAGATTTTGGTAGTTATCCATTATGTCTATTGTGTGGCCCACGTAAGGTTGGATCAGTCTGATTTTTGGGCTTCACCTGATGATTCGATCTGCCAGTTGAAATGTTGAACAGCTTTGATGGCACGCATACATTATGGGTAGGATACTAGGATCTCCCTTCTTCTCTGTAAGTTTACATGTATATGCGAACACACACACACAAATAGACCCGCAATCTATATGCATTCCTCCCATCTAATCGATAGGACAGCTTGGATAAGTAGCCTGGATCTCTTTCAATTGTGCCACATTGGCAGATGTGCCAGGAATCGCCTCTTTAATTTCTCCCTGTGCAAATCACCTTAGATTTCTCAATTATCCAATGGGGCTATTCAAGGCTGACACTAGTGTCCGAAGTCTTATTATGTCAAAATTCAGTCCTTAGATAATTATGTCGCTGCCTTAAGAAAGTAGAAAGATTTACTTGTAAATCCGTAGACTACCATCGGAAAACAACTTCATATGCTTCCCTTTCAACATCCAGTGGGAGAAGAAAACAGCATGACTTGGATGCCACCCAAACCATGGAATCCCTTCTTTTGAAAAATGCAAATACCCGTACAGTACAGGAACACCATAAATCAAATCACTGTATTTTTGTCTTCTGTTTGTGATGCAGGACGCCCTAATTATGATGCATGCTCATGAACACATATAATCCAGCAGAAATAAAAGACAATACTAATCTAAAAATTCAACATCAACCATTATAAACTAAAAAAATCATAAAGAGACATGCAATGGAGCAGGCCATCATCACAACCACGAAGTAAGAAATTCAAATAATACATAGGTTGGATCCGACAAGGGATGGAACCTCCCGATCTTGCATAGTCATCACCCAATTGAACAATGGGGTTCACTAGTCCAAGGGATCAAAAGATTTCTCGGATTAGGAAATTGGAAATTTGAGAAATTGGGGTTTTGATTCAATTCTCAAATTTATGGTTCGAGGATTAGGAGATAATAGAAATAGAGAGAGAATGAAGAATAACTTACCTTAGAAGAATGTTGGAGGGGCACAAGAAGAAAAGAGAAGAAGAAGATTTGGGAAGAAGATGAAGTTCCATGAGAGAGAGAGAGAGAGAGAGAGAGAGAGGGGAAGGAGGCACCACAAAGTTTTTCTTTCATTAATCAATAGCATAATGAAAAGGGTTTAGGGCAACACTCTTATAAAATTTGGAATAGCATAATTACCAAAATACCCCTACTAACAAAATTTCAAGAAAAAGACATTTGCATGAAAAAACGTGCGCATACTAACCCAAAACTCAAATAAGTAAAAATGCAAAAAATAAACTCAAATCTAAGATGTTCGATGGGCTTCGATGATGGTGTGATGAAAGTGGGCCACAGCGAACCAACGGTCCGATCACACCATCATCGCGATCCAACGGTCTGATCATCTCCTCTAAGCAACTTACACATGTCTTCCCAAGGTGGGGTCTTCTCAAATGTCTCAGACTACATGTGTAAGGTCTTCGATGCTCCTCAAGTCGTCACGAACGATCCAGGCCCGTCATCATCGAGACATAAAGATAAGGTGTCACTCGCCTCCTACGCTGATAAACCCTCTGCATCGTTCTCCTCGTCTGAGAAGAACTCGACTCCGACAAGTTAAAACTCTTGTGGCGCTCTAGTAAAACTAGATTAACACTCTGCAACTCCGCTTCTGTCAACCATGTAGATTCTAACGGTGGTTTATTCTTCCATTTGACAAGATATCTCTGGAAACCTCCATCTCTCATGGAAACTATATATTCGTCCACAATTTCCTCAATTTCCTCTTTACGAGCAATAAGTGAGGGAAGGGGTGGAATGGGTTGTGAAGCAAAATCAGAATAGGGTCACGAAAGAGAAGAAGGGTCAATGGTAGGATTAGGGGAGGGGACTAGATCTTCTACATTAAACGTTGGAATAATGCCCATTTCAGGTGGAAGGTCTATCCTATACGCGTTGGACCCAATTCTTTGCAACACTTTGAATGGTCCAGCACTACGCACTTGTGATTTCTTAAGGGTACCCTGAAGAAACTGCTCTGGCCTTATCCTCACCATTACATAATCTCCTTCCTGAATTTATTGCAATCTACGATGCGAGTCAATTGAAAGCATATAACTATCATTGCTTCTATTAATCCGATGTCTAATATATGTATGCAATTCATGAATGTGTCATGCAAATGCATTGGCCGACTTTGAAGACTTTTGGATAACAGACATGGGTGAAACTAAAAGACACTCTGAAAAATCAACGAACTGGAAATAAACAATCCTATGACCTAGAACTTGGAAAACATGAAATAAAAGGACACTTCTCATGAGTGACACATAATTTCTCATTATAAGTATTATAAACAAGGATGATTTTCAGGTATCCCAACAATTGAGAACACACATTATTAATACCAAGTCTTGAGTAGATATTGGCATCAACCATTATGTCCAAAATGTCATCAAGATGCGGGATATGGACTCTGACCATCATATCCACCATGACGTAAATACGTCGCACGATGGCATGACACTTGACTGAAGCTTTGTGGACGGTCAGGATATGTCCACATGTGTGCCATATGCCATTTTTCTTGAAAGTGAAAAGGGCAAGCATGACACACAGAACAAAACTCCAACTCAAACTTTCCTTATTGAATTCTTCCCCGAAAAGTTTATCAAATTGACACTGCATTTCTGTATTTTCTACCGGGTTTACATGGTATGAAGGAAAGCTTGACAGGACCGACCCAGGGACAAGATCGATTGTGTGTTGAATGTCTCATTTTGGTGAAAATTTATCTCATAAATCATCTAGTGGGATATCACAAGTCATGTGGGTGTCTACCATCATATCCTCACTAGTCTCCTTTTCAAATTCATCCGTGTACATTACAGTAAGATACTTAGATTGGGATTCTACATCACTTAAGTCACACGGTAACATCTGGAAGTGGTGCGATCTCAATTTCTTCGACCTTTTCATCACTAGCACACACTTCGTCATCATCAACAATGATGAGCAATACCTCAATTTCTTTCATTTCCTCACTACTAACATTAGGCATGTACTCTTCCACTTCATAAACAATCTGATTGGATTCTTCCAATTGGCCATTCACCAAGGTATTATCTCGCTTCCAAGGAAATATAATTGGTGTTAAACACTCAAATTGTTCATAAGCCGAGATTTCCTTAATGATGGGTTTGAACACTTTACAAGGATGGGACCATATTGGTTCTGTGATTGGACAAGAAAGTGGGACAACTCTCTTCTAAGCCAAGGGCTTTTGACGATAAGAGCTGGGAATATATTTTTCTTTCAAACGTTCTTTCATCTTGTCCCATTTTGAGATCGAAGCTCTCCTAACTCTATCAATTTGTCGCTCCAAATCTGTCCAAGACGACTTGGCTTGGCCCTCCAATTTCCACTTGGCAAACCTCACTCGACTGTAATTCAACATATTATACTAATCAAAAAAATAGACCAAGTCTTCAAGCCAATCAAGGAATGTTTATGGGTCCATGTGACCATTAAAGTAGGCCAACTCATCAGAGTTCGGCTTTCCATTAAGTCTCAAAGGCCACACGACAACATTTAATGGCCCTGAAAATCTCAAACGCCTATACTACATTCACTACGAGGAGACTCTACGGACTGGGTGACTCACAATATGGATGATATGATTCTAATCCTATGAAGATGCATGACTGACGAACTTACTAACCCTAAACTCACCAAACCAGAATTTTCTAATTCAGGAAATTTCCTAAATTTGGAACCTTTCCAAAAAATGGAAAAAAAAAATTAAAAATAGCAAATTTTGAAAATCAAACTTTCTAAGTCTGGTAAACACTAAATTTGGACACTACGACCAAAATCTAGAAATTTTCCAAATTTGAAAACTTTCTAAAAATGGAAAGTCTCTATTTTTGGAAACTTTCTAAATCTGAAAATTTTTCAAATTAGGAAAGTTTCTAAAATTGGAAACTTTCTAAATCTGGAAATTTTCCAAATTAGGAAACTTTCAAATTTTGGAAAGTCTCTAAAATCAGAAACTTTCTAAATCTAGAACTTTCCTAAAACAAACCTAAAAATCAAAACCCTGATTTGGTAACTCGATCTAAACATGACCATGCAAAACCTATTCTCTGATACCAAATTTGATGCAGGACGCCCTAATTATGATGCATGCTCATGAACACATATAATCCAACGGAAATAAAAGACAATAATAATCTAAAAATTCAACATCAACCATTATAAACTAAGAAAACCATAAAGAGACATGTAATGGAGCGGGCCATCATCAGAATCACGAAGTAAGACATTCAAATTATGCATAGGTTGGATCCAGCAAGGGATGGAACCTCCCGATCTTGCATGGTGATCACCCAATCGAACAATAGGGTTCACTAGTCCGAGGGATCAAAGGATTTCTCAGATTAGGGAATTGGAAATTTGAGAAATTGAGGATTTGATTCAATTCTCAAATTTATGGTTCGAGGATTAGGAGATAATAGGAATAGAGAGAGAAGGAAGAATAACTTACCTTAGAAGAATGTTGGAGGGGCACAAGAAGAAAAGAAAAGAAGAAGATTTGGGAAGAGGATGAAGTTCCATGAGAGAAAGAGAGGGGGGAAAGAGGCACCACAAAGGTTTTCTTTCATTAATCAATAGCATAATGAAAAAGGTTCAGGGCAACACCCTTATAAAATTCAAAATTAGCATAATTACCAAAATATCCCTACTAACAAAATTTCAAAAAAAAGACATTTGCATGAAAAAACGTGCGCACACTAACCCAAAACTCAAATAAGTAAAAATGCATAAAATAAACTCAAATCTAAGATGTTCGATGGGCTTCGATGATGGTGTGATGAAGTGGGCCACGACGAACCAACGGTCCAATCACATCATCATCGTGATCCAACGGTCCAATCATCTCCTCTAAGTAACTTACACATGTCTTCCCAAGGTGGGGTCTTCTCAAATGTCACGGACTACATATGTAAGGTCTTCGATACTCCTCAAGTCGTCACGAACGATCCAGACCCGTCATCATCGAGTCATAAAGACATAAGTGTCACTCGCCTCCTACGCTGATAAACCCCAAAGGGTCTGATGTCCACATCAGTTTGTTTGACTAATATGGTACTGTTGGAAATGAGAAGGCTCCACAAAATGCATGACAGAAACAAAGATCTCTTCCTATAACTCACAAGGCATGACCCAACACTTTGGGTGAAACTTATGACAATACCATTTAGATTTTCTGTTTGTACAAGTGATGCCTATGGCAAGGTGTCCCATAACGGTAGCAGTGGCCGTAACGGCTACCACCGTTACCGTTACGATACAGGCCGTAACGGCCATTACGGACCCCGTATGGCCCTTTTTTAATTTTTTAAAAGAAAACTGTTATAGGACCGTTACGGTCCGATACGGGGCCGTTACGGGCCCTTTTTTCTGTAACGGCTGTTTCAACCCCGTAACGCGTAACGGTCATCACCGTTTCCATTACGTATTAGCCGATACAGCCGATACGTAACCGTTTTCGGATACCTTGGCCCATGGTCCAATGATCCAAACAGCTGAAGTTAAGGGCCCCAACATGGATGGCGCATGCACCAAAAATCTCCCAGATCATCTCTTCAATAAGTGGTCAACTAATAGATGGTTAAGAAAGAAATACAGCAACAGTTCCCATTCAACCAAATAAAGGACAAATATTTCATAGCTAGAATGGATAGGCCACCTAATGTGGCGCCAAGCATATCAACCATTTTTATTGCTGAGCCATGGACCCCACTTGTCCAAACTGAAAAAAAGATACCATAAAAACTCTCAACCCAAGCATCATACAATCCTCATAATTGATCAATAGATCCTAGTCAGAAAAGTGGAATCGAAGGGAGAAATAAAAACAGAAAAACATGAAGATATATGTTTTTTCTTCATGATGTTTGACTAAGTCCACATTAGAAGACACTCGGAGACATTCTAGGACACCAGCACACAGCACCTACACCATGTTGACCTTATCAACTTCAAAGTCAAAGCAGCGCCATTCGCTATTTAAAGACAATAACAAAAATTGCCCATGTGTTGACTCCTTTTTTTTTTGTTAGTCATGAAATGCACCCACCCTGTTAGCTGCGCAAGGCACCCACACGGTTAGTCACATGATGCACCCACCCACCAGTGGAGTTAGCGTGTCTCCTTAGCACTCAAACCTGAGACCTGCTGTTGAAACGCCTAGGCGTCTTCCAGCTGGGCTAGCAGGCAAGACCAAGGTATCCCAAAACGGTTATGTATCGGATGATACGTAAAGGAAACGCTGGTGGTCGTTACGCGTTACAGGGTCGTAACGGCCTGTAGGCTGTAACGGACTGTTACGGCCCCGCGACGGTCCCGTAACGATCATGTAACTTTTTTTTCAAAAAATAAAAAGGTCCATATTGGCCGATATGGGGTCCGTAACGGCCGTTACGGCCCGTATCATAACGGTAACAATGGTGGCCGTTACGGCCACCATTACCGTTATGGAACACCTTGGGCGAGACACAACGTGTTGACTCCAATGTTTCTAAAATGGTGGTGACTCATCCACTGTATGTGGCATACATGTGCATCTATCCATATGCTCAAATCATGGGCTAGAGTATAGCCCAAAATCACATTGATCAAACACTCTTAACAATCTGAGATCAGCTGTTGAACTTGGATTGCTGAATGCTGACCATTTTCTTTTTAACCTTCCATTTGATGGCCAGCTATTGGATGATTAGGATTTCCAATCAATGTCACTCCCGGATATGCTCCATCGATAACGGGAAAAATGATTTGGACAGCCTTGATTGATGTAAATTTGTCCCATGTGTGCACTGGATGAGTCGCCACCATTTATGTAATAGTGGAAAGTGCACATGATCTAGCCCAATGTCCCATCTTCTTCACCACACAATGTATCATTTTGGGACCTCAATTAAAGCAAGGGTTATGATACTATTCGCCTGAGGCACCCCTCTATTCAATGTGACTTACTGAAATGGAAAAAGGGAATATAACGGTAACACAAATCATCATTTAACAATACATCAGACTGGCAGTTCCTTCCTGTGAAATCAATCAATGGTGTTCTAAATCAAGATAACTTCCTAAGGCTCTCTAACAGCTTAAATATCATTCTCACATCAGCAGTTGTATCTGTTCTATTCAGTTCCATAAGCCAAGACTCATTGCTTTTGCACTTGTTAAAAAAATCAACACACAATTATGAGAAACAGTGGAAGATTGTGTGTTGTATTCATTGATAATGACCCATACCTATACAAGAGAGAATGTATCTTATCAGATCGGAGGAGATAGCCTAGCATTTAATGTAATCTAATCTAGGAGATACTCCCAAGATACAACAGGATTAGATGGATTTAGGTGGTGTGACAATGGGTCTGGTGATTGCTGAGAGACATGGGACGTTCTGAGATGGTGGCTACCCATTCTGGTGAAGAAGATACATAGGATGTTCACAGTCATCGGAAATGATGGGAGCAAAACATATGATGGCAGCGAATAGCAGTAGACAGTGGATTGAGAGGGAGTCGGATGGTGGCGGAAATAGAGCTGGGGGTGGCAGCGGCAACAGAGGTGGTCGTGGCAATAAGCGGATCTACAAGGTGGGTTCGAGCAATGGGTTCAAGCAGGATTCCAAGACGGTCACGGATCGGTTGATGACGGATTGGAATTGAGAAGGAGAAGGTGGATTGAGCGTAGAAGGTGTGTCACAGGGGCTGGATTGGGTGACTAATGACAATGCCACATGACAGAAATTGAAGATGGTGCCGATGATGATGGTAGAGCTGCAAATGACAGGGCGAGATTGTTGATGATGTCATTTATGGAGTTGCAGGGCCAGAGATGACAGTGGTGCAAGCAGACTGGTGCCGGATCTGGTGTGGATGGTGCCGGTTCTGGTGTGGATGAAAGCAGAAAAAGATGGTGCAGGGTGGTGGTCCCGCAAGCAGATATGAGGTCAACAGAATGCTGGATAGCTGGAGTTTCGGTCGGTAGATGGTTGCAGAGCTAACACCAACGCATATCAGAGGTGGTTTCAGGCAGCACCCAATGACATGTAGATGAAGACTTTGGACTTCAGCCAGCGGTCTGGGCTGGATTCCGGCAGCAGCATGTTGGGATGGTTGGCTATGGTTTTGAGAGATCAGCTAGATGCTAGTGGCTTTGGGATGGCTTCGGTTGGTTTGGTCAGAAGGTGGATGGGTTTTTTGTTTTGGATGTGGGTTAAGATCAGTAACAAGTAGATCTGACATCGGGTAGTGGTGTTGGGTTCGGGATGCCGGGACGGGTGCTGAATCCAGAAACTCTGTATTTGGTGCCATAGAAGACGGCACTGAGCAGAGGCCCAATGCTCGCCAGAGATGCAGATCGAATAGTTGGAACTGATGAGAAAACCAATGTTGATCAGAGATCTGTGGTGATGAAATGGTAAAATAGCAAGATTTGAGTGGTGGCGAGATGAAGAAGATCATCCGAGGTATGGCAACTATAAATCGGGGAAAATGAATGACGTTGAGATTAACAAATTTGGCACTCACAGAGATGGGTTTTGGGTTGTTGATCACAATTGCGATCAATGTTAGACAGTCGCTATGGATGATGGATGAATGGAATGAGAAGGGATGGAGGAAGATCAACAATTATGATCAGTGCCAGATTATGGCTCTGATACCATGATGGATTACAGACTACATTGTGGAAGATTGTGTGTTGTATTAACTGATAATGACCCACACACACACACACACACACAAAAGAGAGAATGTATCTTACCAACTCTTTTTTTTTTTTTTGGAAAGGCATCTTACCAACTCTTATGAGATAGCTTAGGATTTAGTGTAATCTAATCTAGGAGAACTCCAAAGAAACACCAAGATTATACTAATCTATTCTAACACTTGCAAATATCAAGAATTCTCACTTCATTTTCCCATTTTCTTTCATGCTCCCAGCAACTATGTTAAAAAAAAAAAAAAAAAAATTCCATAAAATGAGACCTATTCGTGCATCTGTTTGTTGAATCCTTCCCTGCTTTTTGTTTCTCAGTTTGGTGATTGTAACAGTTCTTCTCTGACTCTTCAAAGAATTCTTGCTCCATATAACTGAAATTCACAAAATTCAAAAGCAATTTGGACTCTGATACCAATTTGGTGTCATTCAAAAGGTGCACCTCTTCTTTCATTTTTCTTCTAGTCAACAATCTCAATTGCAACTTCAATGTAGCATCCTTGAAGTGAGACTAGGAGAGAATCCTTCAAATGATCTCATTTTAACTTATCTTTGTGATAGGTGACATAGTGTCATCTAGGGGTGCAACTCAAGCAGGCCGGAGCAGTGGGTGCCGGATTTGGAGTGGGGACAGATCTGTGATGAAGTACCTCAGGATTTGGTAGCCTGCTCTGATACCATGACAGTTTCCATAGGGAATTGGATCCACAAGACCTTACATGAGACCAAGGTTGAAGGGTTTCTCTACAACCCTCAAATGAAAAGAATCATATATATACTATGACCAAATTACGAGAAAGCCCCTTTACACACATAGTAGCCCAACAGAGGCTAAAGGCAAAACAGGAAAAAATAGAAACAGAAATACATAAGAATACATGACTTAACAGACCCAACCTCAAGAGGACCCAACCCGCAATGTGACTCGACCTGAATTCCAAGACAAGGCACACAACCTGAAATTCCTCTAGGCTCAACCCTAAACTGATCCACCAACCAAACCCAACCAAACCCATACATGAGATTATTCCTAACATGACTTAACAGGAACTGACTTTACATGTCAAGTTGGTGTTTTCTAACGCCAACCCTACCCCATGAACCTAGCAACCCAATTCAAACTCGGGTTGGGTCATAAGGTTGAGGTTGACCTGAACCCTAGTTGCAGCCCTTGTGTGGTGGGGTTTTCATAAGAAGAGTGCAAATCAAGCATTCATAGCTGGTCACTTCAAACCCTGAATCGATCCTTCCAAGCAATTCGTTGAATATCTCTACAACTAGATCATCACTTCTAGCAGATAATGTTGTATCCCTCCAACAGTTAGTCACATAAGAAGCGACGATCTACTTGTGTTTGTTACCTTCATGTATGGCATAACTGCCACAATTGTTGATTGTGCCTTGGAAATACCGATGTGTTGCCATTTGATTTTTGGGGAAAAAATTTCCATCTCGCCAAATGGCAATTTTAGCCAAGTCGGCTCACATATGTAGTGGTGGTCATTGAACCATATTCAGCTTGAGTACTTGATCATGATACAGCAGGTCAATTTTTTCTCTTCCATGAAACTTTAAGTTGTCTCCCTTAGACATACAAAACCCCAATTTTCAATTTCCCATCATCAGCAAACCTAGCTTTCATCAGTATACAATTTCACGTCGAAACTGCCATTAGCCAACAAAAACGTGCCTTCCATATTTGATGCAGCCAACAAAAATAGCTGACAAAAATAGCTTTCATCAGTATATGATTTCACTTGGAAACCGGTATTAGCCAACAAAAATAGCCAAGCAAAGGATTCTATAGACAAAGTAAAGATGGGCTCTTTTGGAATCAAGAATGAACCTGCCATGGTAACAATGTCAATGACAATTACCAGACCTAGTGATGGACGGATAAATCAGCTGTCCAACTAGTCTTTCATACGTCATTAAATTTCATTTTTACTTTATCCTTTGACAGTTGATGATTCTTTCTTCATTTTTCTGAAAGCTGATGACTCTTTCTTTTCATTTCTCTTTTTTAGATTGCAATTAATTCACAAATCTTTCAAAAAACATTGCATATCTCTCAATAAAAAAAAAAAAAAAAAAAAAAAAACACGAAAAAAGAAATGGAGAAACATCCAATTGTTCACAAAGAGATTGTGAATTATTCATAGAAGCTTTCAATGATTTTTTCCTAATTTTTCCAAACTCTAAATTGTGGTAATACAAAAAGTATTTGCAAATCCATACTGGGAACCATTTTCCAAGGAAAAAATTTCAAGTTGTAATACATTCTGTAAACCAAAAATTCTCTTAACATGGTCCTTGAGCTCAGGAATAAGCGCTCATCCGTTCCACTTACTAAAATATCACTGCATATAAAATCAAAAGAGCTAGCCAGATTAACAAATAGAGTTCTTTTGGCTTTTGACATGATGGAACCATCCATATGCATCTTGTAGATAACTCAGCATACCACACCATCTCAATAGGTTTGATCCCATGTTCACTACTTCCATTAACTACAACATCAGCAACATACAAAATTCAAAACCTCATTTCAATACTTTGATTATACTTAAATGAAGCAGCAATCGATAAAGGTGTCAGCGCGAGGAAGCGTCTATTTCAAAATCTTACGAGATATAAACAGCTAGGAAGCAAGAGCCGGAGAGTTCTTCCGACCATTACCCATCACTGTTCACATGTAAGTCCCAGTATGGAAGGTTGTTAAGATTGTAAATCAGTGACATATTTCTACATTTGCCCATTAATGGTAGAATCCACTAGATGAATGGATCCAGATCATGGACTGTTGTAATGCCTGTCGAATTCACACATTAAAGAACAAAAATGAAATTTTCAATTGGGAAAAAAGGTGAAAATAAAAGAAGAGATAAAACATGAAATGGGAAGTAAAATGTAAGTACCAGAAGGCTGTGTAATTGGCAAAGCGGTGCGCCGTTGCCATGGAACCGATGGAAGCTGCCGCGAACGAAAACTGCAAAACCCGAAGGAAAAACCCAGTAAAAGTCCCTGGAGTTCCTGGGAAGTCCTTCATTTCCACCAACACACAAAACCCAGAAGAGGTTTATCAAGGCGTCAATTGAGCAAATGGAGAAGGACCATCTTACAGAAACCAAAACACAATGGACAATTAAAGGGAAATCACAGGATCTTCATCCAAATGTGCAGAAGAAAAAAAAAACCATTTTCCAAATCATCCACCCTCTGAAGAAATCAGATGTAGAGGATTGAAATTGCTACATGGGGAACAAAATCAATAGAAGAAAAAAGGGATTTGCAGGTGGTTTTTTTCTTTTCTTCTTTTTGGGATAGAAAATGGAATTTGAGAAAGTTGGAGAGTTGGGGGTAGGAAAGATTGGAAGCTTGAAGTAGAAGTATTTTGAAAAGATGGGTTTTGTTTGATGGCAGAGGGAGCGAATTAGATGTTACCCTGGTAACACCTTAGTGGGTGTTACCCCTACCGTGTGGGGCCCATGTTGATGTATTTTTTATATATCTATGCTGTCTATCTGTTTTCTCATATCATTTTAGGATATGATCCAAAACCTTAAGAAGATCAAAATCTCAGGTGGACCATACCACTAAAAACAGTGATTAATAACCATTAAAAACGTTTTGTGGGCCACAAAAGTTTTTGATCAATCTGATATTTATAATTTCCCTTAATCAAGACCTTATTGACATTATCAAGAGCTTGGATTGAAAATAAAAATTACCAAAACCTTACCATGGGCTCTTTGGAATTTTTAATGGTAGGGCACTCAATGACCCTATTTCCAATGATATGGTCCACTTGAGATTTGGATCTGCATAATTTTTGGAACATTATCATAAAATGGGCTTCATAAACGGACGGACGGAGTGGATATACAAAATATCATCCATGTGGGCCATACGGTAGGGGTAACACCCACTAAGCTGTTACCGGGGTAACACCTAATTCGCGCCCGATGGGAGAAAGGTTGGGAGTTTCTGATAGCAATTTTGTTACATGGGAGTTCCTCTAAGCCCAGGCTATATGTGGCCACCTTGATGTCTGTATAACATCCAATCCGTCTATCCGTTCCTCCATCTTATGTTAGAGTAGTAGACCAAAAATGAGGCAGACCCAAAACTCAAGTGGGCCACACTAAAAACATTAACATAGAACGTCCACCATTGAATTTTTGGGACCCACCGAGATATATTTTTCTTACATCCATGCCGTTCATCCGTCTTTATAGGACATTTAGGAAATGATCCTAAAAATTTAAGCAGATCCAAATCTCAGGTGGACCACACCACAGGAAACAGTGTCGATTGACCTTTAAAAATTCCTTGTGGGCCACAAAAGTTTCAGATCAAGATGATGTTTGTGTGGTCTCTTCGTCCAGGTAGATGGAAAATAAACATTACAGTGGCCACCAAGAAGTTTTTAACGGTAGGATATTCAATCACCACTGTTTCCTCCTGTGGTATGGTCCACCTGAGATTTTCATCAACTTCATTTTTTGGATCACGTCCTAAAATGATCTTTTAAATCGGATGGACGGCGTGGATATAAAGGAAAATACGTCATGGTGGGCCCCACAGTCAAGCATGCCCGTAATACGCGGATCCGCACCAATAGACGCGTGTATCCTCCAGGTAGCTATTTGATACACTGATCTAGTATGACAATTCATACGCATGCACCAAAAAAATGGATGTGTATAATGTATGTGACTCAAATCAAACCGTTCATATTGTATTATGAACTATACATTGGGCCCCATCTTCATATCAGAATGATCACATCATCTTAATCATTGATTACTTAAGGTCACTACATCCACTTGATGTAAACCAACTGGAAACTTAATCTATATTTTCTGTACAACCGTTGGTTTCATGGTCCATATGAAGTGGGACCCACTATTTCCACCGGTTAATTTAAGTTAAATGTATGCGTATGATCATCGCACTGTGCCAGAGTATCAAAGTTGTTGTCATCGGCCACACACGGGAGGAGTCAAACCCAACAACGGATCATGTATCTTACGAAAAGGAATCTATGCCGATCGGCGGACACTAGAATGTGCGTCAGAGGTAAAATGACTAAGTTGTGGCAACTCTTCCAGCCTTACGTGTGGCATTCATCCATGCCAATCCGGACCATCAAAATATGGGCTCCATAAAATGGATGGTCAGGGGGGAATTGGTCAATGATCCAAATTCAATGTAGGACACTAACCGAAACATGATGGAGATGCAGAACTCAAGTGGACCACACCGTAGGAAACAAGATATTTGAATGGGCCACCATTGAAATCTTCATGGGCCCACAGAATTTTTGGATCATGCTGATATTTGTGTCTTCGCTTCATCCAGGTGGGGGATCACTTGTGAACGTGTTGGAGGGCATGTAAGCATCACTGTGGTCCCAATGGCAGGTGTTTTCATTCCCATTTGTTGTCCTTGTATGGCCTGTCCTAAAATGAGCAGGAGAGTCGTGTGGGCCCACCATTATTTATGTGACTACATTCATGCCGACCATCCGCATTGAAAGCTCATTATAGGACATAGGACATGATCCAAAAAATGAAGTAGATCATTGACCATTAAAATCTTCTTGGGGACCAAAAAAGCTTTGGATCAAGATGATATTTTTGTGGTCTCTTCAATAAGGTTTTTAATGGTGGGGTTTCAATCACAACGGTTTCCTATAATGTGATCCACCAAAGATTTGGGTTGGTTTCATTTTCTGGATCATGCCCTAAACGAGCTGTCAAAATGGTTGGACAAAGTGGATTTAAGGCACATACATCACTGTGAGCCCCACGATAACGGGTCCCACCCACCTCGATGGATCCAGGGTCTCACTTAATCCACTCCCGATAAAGCGGACATAAGCCAAACAACACTCAAAGCCCTGTATGGCTGCAGGGGTGGACATGTAGAGCTGCACATTGATTCGATCAATTCAATTTTAGATGAAATTGAAATCGAATTGATTTTAAATTTTCAAAATTGAATTGATTTAATTTTAAATTTTTGAATTGAAATTGAATTGACCCAATTTTTTTAAATTGATATATTATTAAATTGAAAGATAATTTGATTCGATTTGATTTTTCACACATTGCAAATTGAAATCCTATAGATTTTGTAGGTTTAGATTTTATAGTACCTCAAATCGTAATATTAGTAGAAATATTTTTGAAAACTATATGTATAATAATTAATCCATATAAGGTTTTGAAGTAAAAATTTAATCTAACGATTGTCGAAAGGAGGGATAGAGAGAGAGAGAGAGAGAGAGAGAGAGAGAGATGAATGGTCTCTTGCTTTTGAGCAGGTCTTCTTATTTTTGGGGGTAGATTGGGTGCGACCACTTCTTTTTGGGTGTGGGTGCTCCCCCCACACGGAGCCAGAGATAGATAGTCCTTATCAAGGGCCCTATGGGGCCCATCATGATGTATGTGGTTTATCCATGTTGTCCATCTATTTTTTCAACTCATTTTAGGGAAAGAGCTCAAAAACGATCCGAATCCAAAGCTCAAATAGAGTAAACCATAAAAGATAGTGGGGATTAAGTCCCCACCATTGAAAATTTTTAAGGGCTGCAAAAATTTTGGATCAAGGTTATATTTGTGTTTTCCCTTCATCGGAGTTTTTATAATGTATCTATTTCATCCATGTCGCTCATTAATTTAATATACACACACACATGTTCAATTCAATTCGACACAAATCGGTTCAATTTGATTGATCTGAACTAAAAATTGAAATTGAATTTTTTTTTTTTAAAATTGAATTGAGTTGATCTTGGGGAACGGTTCGATTCAATTTGTTCGATTCGATTGATAAACTGATCATAAATTGAATTGTGTGCAGCCCTATAGACACGGATTGCATACCGACACAGTCAAGAGCGAGTAGTGGTGCTCTGTAGGCCCACTATACGTATGTTTTGTCCACACCATTTATCCTTTTTCTTAGCTCAATATTGTAAGTATAATGATCCCAAAATTAAGACAGATCCAAATCCCAGGTAGACCATACCACGGGAAACCGTGGTGATTGAATGGCCACGGTTAAAAACTTCTGAGGGCCCCAAAAGTTTTTGATCAAGCTGATACTGTGCTTTCCCTTTAACCATCCAGGTCTGTGTGACCTAAAGTTGGATGGCAAATAAAAATTACCGTGGGCTTAGTAAGATTCTAGGAGTGGGAGTTCAATCACCAACGGTCTTCTTGTGTGATCCACCTAAGATTTGGATCTGTCTGAGCCCATTCCATGAAATAATGATCCAAAATGGATGGATGGCGTGGATAAAATACACATACATGATGGTAGGGCCCATAGAGCTCCAGCAAGTAGTGATCCAGCTATGTGGGTCGGACCCTGACTCTGGGTCCACCTTGATGTATGCCTTGTATATTTACGACGTCATCTGTCGGTTTTGCCAGGCCAATCATTTTAGGGCATGGGCTAAAAAACGAAGAAGATAAAAATCTCAGGTGGACCGCATCATAAAAAAATCTCAGGTGATTAAGCATTAAAAAAAATTTGTAGGCTACGGAAGTTTCGAATCAAGCTCATATTTGCGTTTTCCCTTCGTCAACAAGTTAGATGGCAAATAAATATTACAGTGGACCCCTGGGAAGTTTTAATGGTGAGCTTTTAATGAACAGTTTCTTGCGGTGTGGTCCACCTGAGATATGGATCTGCTTCATTTTTATAGCCCATGCCCTAAAATGAGCCAGAAAAAATGAAGAATAAACGGTGTAGATATACAACTCATACATCAAGGAGGGCCCCACTGTCAGGGTCCCACCCACATAGCTGGATCCGGGTCGCAGCTAAGTCGCGTCCCAGGTTTCAGGCAAGACCTGTCAGTACAAAATGAAAACTCTTGCGTACGTGCCTATTCTGTGTACCTTCCAACTCCAATTTGCCCCATACAATAGGAAGTTTTTGCAAAGCCATGTGGGACCCACGATGATGTTGGATAGAAATCCATTCCGTCCATCAGTTTTGAAAGGTTAGAACGCCCACGATGATCGAAAAGGAGTCCGAAATTGAAAAATCTTGTGGATGTCGAAACATGAAACAGTGGAGGATTGAATCCATAAAAATTTTGGATCAGGATAAATATTTGTGCTTACAGGGTTTGGATGGTATATATAAGCATCATGGTGGACTTTGGAAAGGTTTCATGGAGGGGCATTTCCAAACCTTTCCAATCTTAATGCTTCCTTCCGTGTGACCCACCTGAATTTTGGATTGCCTGCAGAATGGATGCAGTTGATTTCTCATGAACACCACAATGGGTATCACATTACTAAAAAAAACTTGCAATCAAATTATATGTAATAGGCAAATTGAAATATAAGACTATTTTTCTGCCTTACATTTCTCTTTTAGGGGGCATTTCGATTGTAAGTTACTTATGATAAGCTACTTATGCCTCAACTAGGTTATCTTGGTTTCTAATTTATTAAGTTGAAGTGATTAAGGGGCTGTTTGGTCACAAAATCCAGATTCTGGAGAAAATTCAAATTCCAGTGCCGGAATCCAAAATTGCATAAACTAGATTTGGAAACCCAAATTACATCTAGAACTTGCTGTTTGTTGAAAACTGTGTTATCCATATTCTGTTCCAAACGTTGCTTGTGCATGGCCCACTTGGGCCTTGGATCTGCCTGGGAACTTGATCCCCGGCCTATAGTAGTCCCGCAAGATAGATGGCCAGGTTGGATGGCAAATAAACATTATAGTGGGCCCAATATTTTCAATCAACACTATTTTCCTGTGGCGTAGTCCACTTGAGATTTAGATCTGCCTCATTTTTTGTCTAATGCCCTTAATCGAGCTCTCAAAACGGGTGGACCGTGTGGATATGAAACACATACATCATAGATGCACAACGCATGCATGGAGGTGGGTGACGCTCACTTTCGCCTCTTTTCCCTTCCATAGAAACAGTCCCCCACACCGTATCTACTAATCCTGACTCTAGCCAATTTAGGTTTCCGGATGAAATCCCATTTGGCTGGAATTTGCCGCCAAACACACCGAGTTAAAATCGAATTTAGCTGGAATTCGAATTTAAGTTGGAAATCGATTTCCAAGCGCCAACCAAACGGGCCCCAAGTACCTTTAAGTAAAAAAGTTACTTGTAATTGATCTTAAACCAAACTTACTTATCTCAAATAAGTTACTCATCAACTATTACAAGTAGAAAAGGTAACTAATTTGGTGGCATCCAAACGGGCCCTCATTATCTAAATTAGAGATCCGATTAGAGAAATTGATTCTCTCTCACTTTATGTATTAATCACATTGTAAAGAATTATAAAAAAAATAAAAATAAAATAAAAATGGTTAATTAATTGTCTTCTTCAAATTCATCTTTGTTTTCATGAAATGTTTTCACTCGTATCTTTCAACAATAACTTCTTACAAAGGGAGAAGAAATTTGTATCCTGTAACTACATTTATTTGCCGGGAATGCAACACAACGCATATGAAATCCAACCATTCCCATCAGTTACACCACCCCTTGTTTGGTCTTGATCCAAAAAATTAGGCTAAAGCAATCCTTATGTGAGAAATTCATGTGTCGGGTAATCCTTTCGAGCTCAGATTAGGTACTACCTATGCCTGTTCAGAGCTCGAGATAGGCTTGACATGGCACGTATGTGGCATGTTGGTATTGGTGGAGAGCTCGAAAAAGGCCCACAAGCTTTGTTTGCTGATGTGACAGGTTTCTCCAAACAACCTGCTCTCCACCAATATAAGGGTGCCACGTACTAGCCTATCTCATGCTTTGCACACGCAGGGGTAGTACCTAATCGGCGCTCAATCCTTTCATCTCAATGAGTCACATCAGATGAATGGATTTAATGGAATACAAACACCATAGGTGGCCCTACACAAAACTAACAGTGAGTATCCCATCCCAACTTTTTCCTATGTCGTGGTTCATCCTAATGTTTGGGTCCCATGGTAAACAAGAGGAATCATAACTGGTGGACGGTGGATCTTGTGAAAGCTCCACCCAAGTGGCCATCAATCACCGAAAGTATCGCGGTAAATACAAAAACTCTCTCCCAAACGGAGGGGCATCCATCTAGTCAGCCCAAAGGTTGATAGACCACGTTTCAAATATATGCTCATTCAATATTTACCTTTTTCTAAGGTCATAATTCTAATTAATAGGAACACCTAATTGGTGCAAAGAAAGGGTAGGTTAATAACCAACCATAGAAGGGCAGTTGTAGGCAAGGAATGTCTGGGCCCACCATGATGCTATCATGACATCCAATCAGTCCATCATGTGCTCCCATTCCTATTCTCCTTGGATGTAAAGGAATTAGGTCAATCCAAAACTTAGGTTGGCCACACCATTTAAATTCATGCCTAAAACATTTAAAATTATATTTTGTGCCAGCCTGAGTATTGGAATGACTTGATTTTTAGGGTGTCAATCGACCCTGGCAAGATTATATTCCGAACGGATTAGATGCCATATAAAAAAACATGATGGCACCACAAAAAAGCATAGAAGATTTTTAATGTTGTGCATTCCTATCCCAACCTATTCTCTAATGGTGTGGCCCACCAATAAGAAAGATAGGGTGCAAAAATGACAGATGGACTGGATATCATGAAAATATCATGGTGGATCCCACACGTCCATTTTTACTCTTAAGTCTAAAACATTTTGTAGTGGATTCGGCCTCCTTTATCATTCGTAGACGGTCCAGACGAGTGCATTTACCAATCTCTACAGCAAGTGAGAGAATGCATCTGGGTACGTCTAGCCCCTACTGGACTTCGTGCCTCTTGCTTTGGAGAAAAACTCTGGAAAGCAAGAATTGCAATACTCTCGAGCCTAGAAAATTTCTCTCTTGATCTCTCTCAAATTGGAATCCTCTACAACATCGAAAACAATCATGTATATGGGCCCACCATGGTCTATATGCAGAATCCACTCCGTTTATCAGGCCCTAGTAGTCGATTTTAGGATTTAAAACAAAAGTTCAGCTAAATTGACAACTTAGATGGGCCACACCACAAAGAACATGTGGATGGAATGCCAACAATAGATTGTGTTGGACCACCATGGTGTGTAACTTTCACGGAAAGGCCCATTCGAAGGCCCCATGATCCATATAGCCATATGCGTCAATATCATCACATGGGCCTGTTAAAATATTAAAAAAAAAAATTGCGGCATTGTAGGACCGTTCAGTGTATTAGAGATGGAGATCGATATACCTAAACTGAAAATTCGTACCTGGAATGGACGCCTCTGTCGTAGGCCTGATGCGGCAGTCTTCCACACCTTACACCTTAAGAGAAGCGCCTGGATGGGATGTAAAGCTTCCAACGTGTGTAGGCTTGGGGACCTGCCACATTTTTAACTTGCCCATGCACACACCTCTCTCACATACACATACACATGCACACATGGACAATAATGCATCCGCAAATGCACAAACATTATGCATGCACATGTGTCAGAGAGATGTGTATGTGTATGCTTGTGAAAAAGAAACATGGAAGAGGGAGAATTAAATAGAAACATTGAATAAATTGGTGTTTTTGGATTTTTAAAACTGATCAATACCATGTTACATGTGATACTTAAGATTAACAGCCACTAGAACTTGCATAGTTGGTGTGTGGTGGAAAGGGAGGAAGAGATTACTATCTTTTTGTCTCTTTGATAAACCTCGGATACATGGGGAAACCATGAATCCACAAGGTAGAAAAAAAAAATTAAATAAAAAAAAACTCTGAGAAGATAGAAGATAATATTTTTGAGAATAATAAATAAAGTTTGTTTACAAAATGATTGATATGACTTACATAAACCCTAACCCTAATTCTTAAATTTCTCAAAATAGTAAACATTTTTAAAATGACAAGCTTACTAAAACTAGTAAACAATTTCTAAACTAAAACTTTTTGGCATGACTAAAAGAAAACTTTATGCACAATTGGATTAATTTGAACCCTAAAATAGCAAAAATCGCAACTTTTTGAAAGTAGTATACCTTTACTTAAATTCTGAAATTGACGGCAAAGATAACCTTATTTTGAAAAATCATTTAGGGATCAATTGCCCTTGGCATTAGCTAGGTTGCAGAGCTCGTTAATAACTTTCCAATGACATTTATATGCATGAAACAGATAATTGATAGCAAAAGTTATGGCCGTGGAGACTACGGTATGCGCTAGACTTGGATTGAAGTTTCTCTTAATCTTGGTCCTGCATACAATTGCCCTTAGCTTTTCCAACATTAGACCCCTCCAATTGAACAAAACTCATCCTCGAGTTCAGAACAATAGTAACACATAGGAATAATCAATCTTTGTATCATGTCTTCTTTACACTCTAGTCCCAATTGATCATGAAGATGTAGATGTTAGATCGCAGGATGCCACTTTATAAAACACCATCTCATCTTTTCTTCTTCTTCTTTTCTTTTTTTGGTATTTCTCCCCATCGAATGTGGGCTCTACCTCTTTCACAAAAATAGATTTGCAATCTCGAATTCCCTGAGCATTAATTGTAGCTTCATTCATCAATTAACATCCATTAGTAAAGGCAGTGTTGTTGTCACCACTAGCCCTCAACCGGATGCGGATTGCGTCCGATCCCTGATCGGACCTTTAAGCGTCCGACCAGATCTGCATGAGGTCCCACCTTTATGTATCTGTTTATCCACACCTGTCCACTCATTTTCTGAGATCATTTTAATAAATGGGCCCAAAATTGAGGCAGATCCAACGGTGTTATGGATCACACCAGAGATGACTCTTGCATTTAATGCAACATGCAATATTGCTATGTGCATTTAATGCGCATTTACTGCAGCCATAGCTTACTATTTGGTGTGGTCGACTATAACGTTGGATCTTACTAATTGTTGGGTTCATATAATAACATGATCTTATAAGAGAGATGGACAGCTTGGATAAACCGATACATTACAGTGGGTCACCACACAGATCTGGTCGGACGCTTAAACGTCCGACCAAGGTTGGACGCAATCCGCGTCCCCCTCAACCATGCACCTTAGTTATTGATGAGGTCTAAGGATGTCAATTTTCAGTGAGTTTGCCAAGATGACCATGAAAGCATCCATCTCCTTTGCCTTCTAATTGTCCTTAATCGTCAATCCATTGATCCTTTATGGCATTCCATTTGCCAATTGATGCCTTGATTTCATCAGAACCTTTTTAGACCAGTCGTCAATCCATCTATGGATCCATTAACCAACTGGTGGTAGATTCCTTTTTATGTGATGGCACATGTTGATGCATGTTTATAGCAGTTGACCCATCTGTGGATCCATCATGCAATTCAATGGTAGATTCCTCATAAGGTAGTTTTCATTTGTACAAGTGCACTCTTCTTCTTTAACATCTGATTGGCTGAAAAGCATCTGGCTCCCTAAATTAACCTTGCCTTGGCAGAGTTATGGCCTACAAGTTGGCATGGTTATTTGATTCCAAACTTACTAAGTCCGAGTGTTTCGATGATCATGGGCAGTTTTTTATTGCAATTGATCTAATAATACCCCATGACCTCAATCATTCAAGCAAGCGTTGATAACATCTCCTGATGAAAGGCCTCAATCTTCACCTCAGTCAAAGAAGTATTTTCCAAAGAACCATCTGAAATATTACTGTCACTCGATCCACTGCTTGAAGCTATCAACCCAAGAAAAAACCTTGTTGTGATACCAACTAGATTAGAGGCTTTGATACGAACTGACATAGCAGATGCATGGCAGACGGGAGTGGCAGAGTCGAAGAGATCACTGTCTTGTTCCTATTTGATAAACCTTGAGTCCATAATAAAACCTTGAGTCCATTAGGTATAAAAACTCTAAAAGGTGAAATATTATTGAGAATAATAAATAAAGTTGGTTTACATAGTAATTTGTATAACTTAAGTGAACTGTAAGCTCTAAATCAGTAACTTTGAAATAGTAAACTTTTCTAAAATAATAAACTTTCAAAAAATGGTAAACAACTTCTAAACTATAACTTTTTGACATGACTCAAATAAGAACTTTAAGCACAATTGGACTTCTTCAAACCCTTAAACACCCTAAAAATAATAAAAGTCCCTAACTTCTAAAAATGATTAATGTGGACGTAAAATTCAAAACTAACCCCTCTTACTTCTTAAACCCATTTAGGGGCAATGGCCTTTGGTATAGGTTAGAATTTAGAGCTTGTCGATAGCTTTCCAACAACATATTCCATGCACCAAAGGGATAATTGATTGCAAAGTTGTAGTGGGAGGCCATAGCTTGTGATAGACCCTTGGAATGAACTTCCCCTTGATCTTGACCCTCCAAACAATTGCCCTTGACTTGTCCTTGCACTAGGATTTAAGCCAAGGACCATCCTAGTTTTAGTGCTGCAACACTTAGTCCACTAGATCATTTCCCTAATATTATTCTAAGGATGTAACCCAGGGTGGAAACTGGCCAACACAAGGTAATGTGGTAGGATGTAAAAGCCTAATTGTGTATTAGAGATCATGTTCTTTGTTTAAGAAAATGCCCTACCAAAGAGAAATATCTAAAACATAATTATGATGAGAAATGCTCCAGTGAGCACTGCAAGTAATAGTCCTGCTTGCTGCGGTTCACTTCGACAGTCCAATCATTGATTTGAACTGTCCATTTAGTTCAAAACACATTTTATGAGCTACAACAAGAAAATCACACATCTCAATTGATCTAAATCACACTTGATTTGGTCTTATTTTCTGTAGCCATTCATTTTCCAAGCCATGGACAGAATGCTTATGATTGCCTAACAAAACTGATTCTTTAGAATCATAAGCAATCCATGATTGTCCCTAACAAATAAATGGATCAAATTGTTTCTTAGACTTATTTTTCTGTAAATGAGCTTAACTGTCTGTATTTAAGGCCATTGCTCAAATGGTCAATGTTTGTTAGATTAGTGTGATGCTTTCATGGTGACCCATAGTTAATGAACAGCGTCGATCAGTCAATTGGACTACCTAAAACTCTCAATGCAACTATGGGCACTGTAAATTATAATGCTCCACAAGCATTGGAGAATTTTTCAATTATGATTCACCAAAATGAGATGAACTGATCATTTTTAAGTGGCACCCAAACAGGCCTTACTATATTAAGTTACATCCAATCCATACATACAGTGTGTTACAGATTTCAGCCCACATCCAATGCATTTTCTTCACCAATAAATCATGATACATAAAGAACATTTTGAAGTTGATCGTTTGGAAATGATCTTGACAACTTCCCATATATTCATTCCATCTGCCTGCATCACAGCTTGAAATGGTCAAGGGCAGAGTTCCCATCAAGTCCTTTGGTATAGTAGTGCGTAAGGAAGTCTTTTATAAGGGTTTCCCTGTATATTGGGGGATTCTCATCTGATAACAGCTCCTTGACTGGACCATACATCCTGGTAGACGTGTGGAAATGTGTGGTGAAAAAGCATGCCACGGATACCCTTGCGCTGGCATGGCTCGCTAGCACCCGATGCTCAACGCTCTTAAGTTTGCCGTTGGAGATAAGCTGTATCAAGACGACAAAACAACCAGAAAATCATGTTAGATGTATCATAAGCATAGAAATTCTCCTCTCTAAAAATGCTAGCCCCTCTTATGCACACGTCCATGCATGCACAAGCACACTACTGCATACATACACACACAAATAAACAGGAGATTGCAGATCAAAAAGGAATGCACAAAATTGAAGAGTGCGTTTGTATTCAATGAAACTCCGGCATGTTTTACTCCATCTCATATAAGCATTTGTAGGCATCGGAAATGCTTCTGGTTTTCAGCATTTGTTTCTTAGTTAAGTAATTATGGTAGAATCCGATGATGCGATCTGCTTGTTGATGCGTTGCCGTTTATCTCCTGATTTTGCATGGACTAACCATGATCTGTTCACTGAAACAAAGGTCTTCATTGTAGCTTACAGGTATCATTCGCTCTTATTTCAAACTATTTTCCAATTAGGAAGAACTAATGCTCCTTTGGGTGCATTTGATTGCACTAAATATCACGAGATTTCATGATATTTTGCACCAAATTAGACAAATTACCAATGAATATTGATACTTGTTGCAACCAAACGCACCCTTAATTACAATCACCCAACGGAAAAAAAAAAAAAAAAGAAGGTCCATCTCCTTTTTAAGACATTAATCTTTTACACAAAACCAAATCAATCACTTGATTAGGTAAATTAAAGTTCTTCAAATTAACCCCTCCTAATTTCTACACATTTGCCATGAAACTATGTCTTTCTTCGTCTCTTGAAGTCGCTCATTCTAAGTCTATACCATAATAAGGAAACTCATACAATAAAATCCCAAATCCCAAATTTTCTAAAATTGTGTAGAAGGGTGAAATTGCAATACTTGCACTAACAATTCTAAAACAGTAGCAATCACCTTACACACACAGGAAATGTGTTTTGAGGCTGAAAATGGTTGATTTGGGAGTTTGAACTGGACAAGGAGGAAGTGATCTTTTAAATTGAACACCCAAGGGTTCAAAGGGGTCAAAGTTACAGCCCAACCGAGTGAGTAAATGCTTAGAACATCAAACTACATCAATGTTCCAGAGAGTCTGCAAGTAGAAATTTTGTACAACATATGCGATTTTAGGTACATGTTAATTTTTGGGTATAAAATTAAAAAATAAAATATATATTAAATTATATTATTTCTGGTTACTTTTTCAAAAGATTTGAAGGGGAGATTTTTGCCTTCACTTGGGTGCACTAGGTGGGCAATGGGTTGTAGGGTTGCTATGGAACTTTTGGCACATTCTTTGGTGTACTTTGCACCTGTGTGCATCCTCACAGAGGAACTTAAAAGGGGCCTTACAGTTTTGACACACAATTCAAACCCATACAGAGACATTGTGTGACTGGAGGTGTAGCAGGGTCTAGCCATGGGTTTGACCCACCAGTGCATAGGGATGCAGATCAGGAGTCCCAACTGATGATTGGTCGGAGTCAGCAACATGTGTAGCGAAGAACGGCAGCCAGAAAGGGCACCAAGCAGAGACGAATCAGAGGTTTGTAGATGGCCGAAATAAAGGGACCCACAAGATGATTAAGGGCTCAGCCCACTCATACTCACACAAGAGCTAAGAAAAAGAGAAATTTTATTAATCCAACGATCATTAGCCCTTAGTCCATTGCATTCTTTCCCTCTAAAATCATTCATCGAAGAGTGTTTTTTTGGCATATCGATGTTTGATCCTTGGAGATCAGTTCCATACTTAGATGTGCAAATCTTGGTTTTAAAATATCCAGAGTTATAAGTTCGTTGTATCCTGAAGACGATATGTGATTTCCTTCTTTTACATTTATTGAAGTATCCAAAAGGACGACAAAATCTATCTTAAAGTATTAACTATAATATTTGAAGCCACAAATCTATCATTTTTCTTATCTCAAATCTCCTTTATCCCTCCATTATATGCTACCTCTTCTTTAAAACATGTGGGCACACAAAATCCTAATTAGATGTTTAATGTGGCTTTCACGTTTTAATTTAAATACAAATTGTCCAATTATCACGGGGACCTTATCTGTATAGTCTTAGTTATAGGCCTTGTAACCATGTGTTGGAACGCATAAGCAATGAATACATGCATTGTCACTTTTTAGAACAATTGTTATAGTTAGTCTACAATTGTGAAGTGAATGCTGGAAGCGATCAAATAAAATGGACTTGCCACATGTATCATTTCACACAATGCCATGTGCATACTCAAAAAGAGAATATGCATTAGTCAATGGAGATACGAGGATATGGTCTATACTATAATGGGGTGTTGTGTTTCTATAATAAAATAAATAAATTTAAAAATAAAAAAGTGTATTCTTAAAAAGTAGATATATTTATTATATATAAAACTTTCTTAAAAATTACTTATTAGATTAGTTTAGTGGTAAGATGAAAGTTTTTGCTACTAGAACTAGGGTTCAAATCTCCACAAGGACGGTAGAATGCTCGCACGTGTAGAGCTTGGTTTTAGAGCTGCAATTGGAAGTGAACTAGGTTTTAACCTTAGTGTAGATTGAGAGTCACTGTGACAAGGTTGTACATGTGGCCATCGGTGCCACATGTCGCAAATGTGGCAACAGTTGTGATGATTAGGACTTGGGTTACATGTGGCAATAGTTATATGCTATTGCTCTCCAAAAAAGAGGAGGCACATAAGTTATCTCCCAGATCAAGCCATCTATAGACCAGTGCTCTGAAATTTGCCCTCTTGCTGTGTCTTTTTGTATCTTGAAGGCAATTTGTCATTTTTCTTCTTTTGCACTTGTTGGAATCTCTAGAAAAATGACAGCAAATCTGTCTTGACATATTGACCATTCTAGTCAAGATTTAAACCCGCAAATCTTTTTTTATTCCAGCTTATTTCTTCCTTTCCTCTATCATGTACTATTCTTCATTTCCAACACGGGGCATGTCTGATGAATGGCCTACGCTGCCAAAATGCTGGCCACACATGTAGCATTTATAGTTGAATGTAAAAAATCATAATACTAATGTAGCAACATAACTAGCAATATGTGGAAAAACATACCTGTAGAAGATCTCCAATGTTTACAACAAGAGCTCCATGCACGGGTGGGACATCGACCCATTGATGCTGATTAAGAACTTGGAGGCCACCAATGTGATCTTGGAGAAGGACGGTTAGGAAGTCTGAGTCAGAATGCTTGCTGGTACCTAGGGTGATGTCTGGCTCTGGGCACGGCGGATAGTAGTGGGACACAATTACATGGCCTTTAGTGCAATCCATGTCAATGAGATGGTTAGGTTTCAGCCCAAGAGCTTCCGAAAGTAACTCGAATAAGGTATTCCCAAGTCTTGTTACATGCTTTGAGTACTCAAGTGTTATCTCCCTGTTGACGACGAAACATGAACAACAAGCATAGGAACATGAGACTAAATTGTGGCAAAATCTCTCTCTCCATTCATTTGATGTGTCTCATCAAGGTGAAAGAATTACCCAAAAATCACAGCATTTTAAAAGTTAAATGGGCCATACCACATAAATTATTTAGAGATTTTTACATATAAATTTTATAGGGTGGTCCACTTGAGTAGTGAATCAACTTGAGTTTTGGATGTTTTACATTCGACCATAAATGCTACATGTGCGGCCAACGTTTCCGTTATTTTGGAGAAATGACTCCGGTGAATAACCGGGGTGAAGTAAGCAAGCATTTTCCTTAGCAATATAGGCAGCAATTTAATAATAAATCCATGAAATCATTGGAGTGAGCTAGACAATCCAAATTGTCCAACATCAAAGGGGGGGTGTGGGAGCATCTCAAGATGCATATGGCTGCAACAATGTTTAGATTTGGAGCATGAAATAAAACCCTCATTCTTGGATGGTCCACAATTCAATCACACCATGAAAAGGAAAAGTTCTCTGTACACTAGGACAAACGCACAAATCAGGGTAAAAATGCTGTTCCCGGCTCGTTAGTGTAGCTGATGTTTTCCTTTATTTTTAATATCATGTTGTCATACTTTATAATTAAAAAATAATAATAATATTTTATGTTTCTTGTCAAGAAATTTCCATCTGTATACCTCAGGTTTGACTGAACTGTCAAAATAGACCTCCAAAAACTTTACTTTCCATTTCTAAACTTCTGCTGTATGAATGTGTTTTTTCATATAGAAATACTCTTGGTGATTTGAACAGTGGACTCGGAACTCGGTGAAATTCACCAAATCCACTATCAAATCACCGAGTCCACCGTCAATTTCACCAAGGGTATTTCTGTCCGAAAAAGCTCAACTATACGGCTGAAGTTTAGAAATGGAAAGTAAAGTTATCGGAGGTCTATTTTGTCTGGTCGGTCAAACTGAAGTATTTTTTTGGTCGAAAGCGGATTGCGTGGTGTGCACATCGCACCAACCAATGTTGGTGGGGTGTTGACGTCAACAATTTTTGTGGGCCCAACATGATGTATGTGTTATATCGAAACCGTCCAACCATTTGGCCAGATCATTTTATAGCTTGAGCTCAAAAAATGAGACGGATCCAAATCTCAAGTGGACCTTACCAGCAAAGTAGTGGGATTTAACATCTACCATTGAAAACTTCTTCGGAGTCAAAAGTTCTGGATAAATTTGATATTTGTTTTTTCTGTGTGACCTTTTGAACAGGTTGGATGGTAAATAAACATCATGGTGTTTCAACAGTAGGAATTATTGTCTCTACCTCTTTCTGTGGTGTGGTCCACTAGAGTTTTGGATCTTCCTCACTTTTGGACCATGCCCTAAAATTATATCAGAAAATGGATGAACGGTGAGGATATAACACATACATCATTGTAGGGCCAGAGAACTTGGTGACGTCAACACACCACTAAGGTCCAAACCCACTTTCATATGTGTCCTTTCCTCCCTTTGGTCGTATTCATCCAGACCGTCCGACTCATGGTTTGGTAGCCATCCGATTTTGACCAATTGAAGCTATTTGCAACTTGAAGGGCTATTACGAGGTGGTTATGACCCTTCAATCGTATGCGTGGCATAGTTTTAAGAGCAATCCACAGGGTCCAAGACCCGGATCCAAGGGTAACTGAAAAATTGCACTGAGAAGATGAATGTGCACCAATCACCTTTTGATAGCTACTAATTGGATGGTCAGGATTACCGGTTGACTATGATTTTAGAGATAGACTCCACTCACGATGGCACCCTTAATTTGAATAGTCTGGATGGCTGTAGACTAGGGCCACGTGTGAGGAGGATGATTCACCACCATTTTTCAAAATGGTGCAAGACTGACATAGGTCTCTCGTCTTGTGGAACGTGATTTGGACTGCTCTCCATGCATGTATGCCACATGTGAGGAGGATGATTCTGCACCATTTTGTGCAAGACTAACGTAGGTCTCTCGTCTTGTGGAACGTGATTTGGACGGCTCTCCATACATGTATGCCACGTGCGCAATGAACCCCATCTTAGCCAATGTGAGCTGCAATGAAGAAGTGATAAGTAGAGCTGCTGGACATGAACCAAGTTTAACCATTAAAACTCTGTTCAAATATAAAGTCTTCTTGTTTAAACTTTGTTCGAATACGCAGGGTGTATTCGAAAAAAAAAATCGAGTCGGTTTCAATCACAGTCCTGTTTGACTTGACTCGGCTCGAACTCGAACTCGACTCGAATATTGACCGACTCAACTCAACTCGTTCGTTCGACTTGGTGTGTGTGTGTGTAGAGAGAGAGAGAGAGAATGTTGGATGACAAATAAACATGACTGTGAACCCTAAGAAGGTTTCAATGGTGGACATCATTCTCCTCAATGTGTTTCTTGTAGTGTTGTCCACTTGAGCTTTGTATTTGCCTTAATTTTTGTTTAATGCCTTAAAATAAGTTGTACAAATGGATGGACGGAGTGGATAAAACAAATGTATCATGGTGGGGCCCACAGAGCTTTGACACCAGCTTGCTAGCGGGTGTTCGCGTCACCGACCATGATCCAACTCACATTCACATCACAGGCCATGCGCGGTTTCTGTGCTAGAAATTTAGGTGGGGCCCACCGTGATGTTTGTAAGGAATCCACGCCGTCCATCCATTTTGTGAGGTCATTTAGGATGTAAGACCAAAAATGATATGGATCCAATACTCAAGTGGGCCGCACTAAAGAAAAAGGTGGTAGGGAAATTTCTACCGTTGAAATCTACCTGGAGTCCACAGTGATGTTAATACCATCATAATGTCATTCATGTGGTGTGGTTCACTGGAGATTTAGTTGTGGTTAAATCTTGTGATTTGTCATTTGTAATATGTAATTTGTGAAATAGGGAACTTTAAACCTTGTGATTTGTCATTGTGATATGTAATTTGTGAATAAATTGGTATTTACTATTCAGTAGTAGAAAAAAATATGTTCAAACGAAAAATAGTGAAATTGTTTGAACTTGTTTGAACTCGTAAAAATTGTCCCGAATTTATATATTTGAACATGTTCGAACATGATTGGACCAGACCAAATCGAGCTCGAACAAAGCCACCTGTTCGAATGTTTGTTCGAACATTATTCAAACACACCCACTCAGTGGGATCGTTGCCCACGTCCAGTGAAAAGTAACGTCCAGTGAAAAGTAAAAACCCCTACAGTTCGAATGCAGTTGATCCATCGCCTTACACTTCACGTGGCAGGGCAATGAATCAATCCAAACCATGCATTGAGTGGTCACAGTCGTCGATGTGACCATGAATCACACACTCACAACTATCAGGCAATCCTATCCATCTATATTCTTTATTTACCAAAAGGAATCCGAGCTTGCATTTCCTCCATCATTTCTTTCGTGGCCATCAATCAGACGGTTAGGATCATCAGATCTATATATATTTTGATCTGTTTTCCATTCACAGAATTCAAACTAAATGGACGGCCAGTTACGCTGCCACGTGTTAACTCTCTACGTGTTCGGATTCCCTTCTAATATCGCAGTAACTTCCTGCGACGGGAAGCTAGGTGGGGCCACCCTGATGTTTTTGACAAATCCACACCGTCCATCCGTTTTCCAGATCAGGTTAGGACAAGGGTCCCAAAAAAAGGCTGATTCAAAATTCAAGTGGGCCGCCACTGTTTCCAAGAAATGCCTACCGTTAAAATCACCGTGATGTTTGTATGGATGCATTCCTATTGGAATGAAATGAAAATACTAAAATATTAAGATTGAATGCTGTGAATGGCAAACGTATCAAAATATCAGACAATTAAAATGAAGAAT